>OX382296.1:25777109-27075609 GCA_947507805.1 Aporophyla nigra
CCAAAAAAAATATAATACGTCCGGAACAAAATGGCTTTCAAAGATGCAAGTCCACCGCACTAGCTTGTTTTCATCTAATAAAATTGATTACAGATAATATAGATAAGAAGATACCGGTCACTGCAATATTTTTCGACATGAGCAAAGCATTTGACTTTGTAAAACATGATATACTGTTAGAAAATGTGAGAGCTACGGGATAAGAGGAAATGCGTCAAATTGGCTAAAAGATTACTTAACTGACAGACAACAACGAGTTGACATCTTAGGCGTTAATAAAGATAGAGAAGTGATAAAGTATAAATCTAAATACAGGACCAATACATACGGCGTGCCTCAAGGTAGTATTTTGGGGCCATTGCTTTTTCTTCTATACATAAATGATTTGCCAACAGTGACGAAGAATAAATGCGTCTTGTTCGCAGACGATATCTCATTGATCATAAAAAAGGATAATAAAGATGAGCGATTCGAAGATAAAATAAATGCTGCCATAGAAACTATAATAAAATGGCTTAAACAAAATAACTTATGTTTCCAAAACAAAATATATTAAATTCTCTAATTACAAAATGATAAATGATGCATTAAACATTTTTGGACGTGACAATGAAATTGAAGAAGTTGACCATACGAAATTTTTAGGCATAATAATTGATAAAAACTGTAATTGGAAAAAACACATTGAAAATAAGTGAAGTAAATAAAGTGTTTACGAGCTGTGTTTGGTACAGACCCACTAGAATCGTGCAAGCCTATTTTTAAAAGACATAAACTCCTAACATTAGCTTGCTTATACATATATATTGGAAATGGGAGTATTTGTAAAAAAAACATCCTCATTTATTCAGTACAGCTGATAGCGAAAATGTTTACAGGGTGGGCAAAATGTCAAGGTATCCAACAAAATTGGCAATGCCAAGATGTAGGACAGCATACAGCCGTAAAAACAGTAGTCGAATGGCAATAAACATATTTAATAATATACCGAAGGTTATTAGAGAACTGCGAACTAGTTTATTTCAAAAGCATCTCAGAGCATGGCTCATCGAAAATTGTTTTTACACTGTTAGGGAATTTCTAGATTTTAAGACAAATGGGAAAGTTACATGAGATGAACATTAAATGTGACAATTTATAATTTAATTATTTTTCTTTGGCTTGTGTAATTTCTTTTGACATTTGTAATTGTAATTATTTTTCTTTGACATTTTGTTAGTTAATTAGTATTCTTTGACATTGGTAATTTAATTCTTTTTCTTTGAAATTTGTAATTTATTTCTTTATCTTTGACATTTGTAATTTAATATGTAGGCAATTTTATTTTTATTTTTTTGACATTGCAATTTAATTATTTTGTTTAAGGTTATAAAATTAGAATCATCATTATTATCACAAAATTTGCATGCCGAATTTAGTTGGCGGAATATGAAGAACTATTGAGTGTGTTATAAAATCTGTAAAATACCATATTTCAGGCAAATAAATAAATCTAATCTAATCTAATCTAAATACGAACAAATTTGACATTCAAATGGTCAAAGACGACGGATTCGAGACGTCGACACTTACATTATGGGGCCAAATGAAGTCACACAAACATGATTTGCAATTTCAATTTAAAATTTAATAAAATTTCACGACCCAACATGCGGCCCAACATTCTGACCCGTACAGGATAGCAATCTTATAAGGGTCAGAATGTTGGGTCAAAAAAGGGAAGAATGAAAGCGAATTGCATGCAGCTGAGATGAGAGTGCTAAGGGGATGTGTAGTGTTATACGAATGTTTAGAATAAGAAATTAGTACATAAGAGGAAGTCTGAAACTGGCACCGGTATCAAGGAAGTTGTGTGAAAATCGGTTGTCACGGTATGGGCATGTGATAAGGAGGAATAAAGAAAATATCAAAAGAAAAGTTTTGAGTATGAGAGTCGCTTGGTGACTTTAAAAGTAGGGAGACAACAAATAAACGATGGATGTCCTGTGTGAATGATTATATAGTAAAAAAGGAGGTGACTACCGCAATGATGACTAATAGAGAAGTATGGAAGAAAAAGAAATGTAGCACTGGCTCCAAATAAATTGTGATTCGGGCAGGAATGAAATGTTGATGTTAAAATCACCGTTTGTTAAAAATAGATACAAATCTATTTTAAATAAGTACCTTAAATTGAAAAAGTTCAAAGTCTCTCCTTTAAACACATCTCGTCCCTTGTCATACTTTGCAGACCACTCCCTCCTCATTACTTGTGACGTTATTGATGGATGGCTCCTAAATTAAACACTCCGAGCACATCTAGCTTTAAAAAAAATATCATCGACATGTAAAAGTGTTTGTGCAAACCTACTTACAGAAATAAAATAATTTATCATTTATCACATTCACTTGCTTATCGACAAATCAATAGAAAATATTGTACGTACCACAATGTTGGCAACACTCAACTTTATTTTACTGGTGAACTTCATCTTGGCTGCTTTTCTTTTGTAGTGCAACACCAATTTTATAAGTCACTCCTTCCCCTTTAACGTCTTCCAAAATATAAATATGAAGAGGAAACATGTTTTATGAGTAGAGGTCTCATTAAAATAGAATTATGACTATTATTTGAATGACACAATGTTAACGTAGTGAAACTTTTCTAAATAACTTCATAATGTAAATAGTCCTCCAGACCGTATTTTGAGCCATGGAGGCCAATCTCAACGTAGACTAGCCATAGGATCAAGACAATGTTTATGTTCTTTCAATCCAAAATTAGCTTTCCTACTGACAGTTTATATGGGTAGTTTATATAATTGTTTTTTTGTTTTTGTTTTTATTCAACTGCTTTTGTTAATTTATTTTTTCTTTTCATTTATTGTGGACATAATCTCCACATTACAATGATTTTAAATGAGTTGTATTGCAACATGTAGTTAACTAGCGACCTAGACAACTGCTCATTTTATTCTTACCTGAGAAACCGACAGCAAGTTCGTCATGCTCCCTTAGATGTCACTGCTTGCGGTAGCGTTGGGGTTCGGGTTGCCACCTTCCCTCAAATATGGCGAGGGGGGTAATGGCTGACCTTTGCGTTATGCTCATGAACGAGTGCTGCTTGTGGTGACTGATCGTCTTGCTTACCATGGTTTTTGTTATTTGTATTAACTATATAGAATCAAGTTCTTCTAACTGGACAGACAGCTGTGCTGCTGGGGAGTTTGTTGGCCACTTCTTCTTCCCAGCTAAAGCACTAGGAAGTGCGTGACGGGTGGGCGTTTTGGGGGGACTGTCTTTTGTAATTTTAACGTTCGAAAAGTGCTGATCCTCAGCCTAATTTGAATTTTCGTCGCCGGAAGATGCGCTGTTAGCGTTCAAGCAGGCTGTAAACGATGTGTCTGCGGTGGACTGGAAAAAGAGTTTCGAAAACTGGTTCAGACGCATGAAACTTTGCCTAGAGGCTAGTGGAGAGTATTTTGAAAAGATTTAATAAAAAAATATTTACCTATAGAACACTTCTTTTTATTTTCGCAAAACTTTCTGAGTGTCCCACGTACTTATAAAGAAAATTATTCACTTTGTTGCCGAAGTTGGATCTACAGTATTTGTTCTAACAAAGACGCTAATGCGCAAGGCATCAATCTGTTGAAGTATTTTCCATACTTTTACATCAGGCTTGATTTACCTTCAATAAAAAAAGAAATCTTACATTTAAAAATATTAAAGCATTTCCCAAAATCAGCACAAAATATGCAGCGCATTCATTCATCGTGAGCGAAGTATAAGTCGACGGAAATTAATGAAAAAAAAAAAGGTAATGAAATTCATTGCAATAAGTTTTATTGGATTTGTTTGGTTTTCATAAATAATGCTAGACGTGCCAGCTGCGCGCAGTAGACACAGTGAGCACGCCACCACCGGGATATTGCTTAAATCATTTGATAAATTAGACTTTTAAAACAGCTAGGTATCTAATGTTGACATAGTGTAGTTCGCTTCGATTTTCTTCAAATAATATTTGATGGCCTATGTCCTGAATAGTTTTAGGGAGTCAAGGTGAAAATCAGTTAGAGTCAACGAATCAGCATTGCCATAAACGATAATTTCTCTTCCGTTTTTTTAAATACTTTTAGAAATTATTATTTTAAAACTGTTAGTTTTTTTTAAATAATGAAAATATTATATTGTTTCTGACTGTACCTACATTGACAAGAAAGCTCAAGTTTCTTAAGTTTTGAGCCATCAAATTGCAATTAATAGAAAGAAGGAAAGAAAGATATATGTGTTTATTGGCATTACATCATTAAAATATAACTATAAAAAAGCAGAAAAACAAAACAATGATAATAATGCCAAAAGGGCCTCAGCTCAGCATAATGCGATCAACATAACTGTAAGTAATAGATCTGTAGTGATTTTTAGTGTTTATATGCCCACAAACTCAATTGACAATCTTGCTGAATTTACATGTTGTCTTAGTACTATTCGTTCTATAATAGAAATAGAGGAAAACAAGGGAGTTGAGGCCTTTTACATATTAGGAGACTATAATGCGCACCCAAATGAATATTTTTATAACGAAATGATAAATTTCTGTGCGGATCAAAGATGGACATGTGTAGATATAAATATGTGTGACAGTAATACATATACCTTTACGAGTGAGTCACATGGCTGTAATAGATGGTTGGACCACTGCATTGTCACTGAGTCTGCACTACAATCAGTCATTAGTGTAAAAGTAATATATGACATGTATTGGTCTGACCATTTTCCAATTGTGGTCAAGTGTGACCTACTTAAACTCAAGTCTAAACTTGTAAATAAATTTCAAAATGGAAAATCTGTAAATCGTGTCATCTGGGGTGAGAGATCCTCAGAACAGATCAGCGAGTACCGCGATCTTTGTCACTCTAGATTTAGACAGATGGATATTCCTCGAGAACTCAGTGCTTGTTGTGACAGGTCTTGTAATAATAAGGAACATCACTCAGTTCTTGAGAAAATGTATTTCGATATCGTAGACACCCTAGGACGTGCCGCCGTAAAAACCTTTAAAGCCAAATGCCGGAGGAAAGGTGGTTACATAACAGGGTGGAACAGGCATGTCGCGGGTGCTCATCGTGAGGCCCGACTTCGGTTCCAAGTTTGGACGATGGCTGGTCGCCCGGCCAGTGGCCCTTTATTTTGTGAAATGGCGGAGGCAAGGCGTATTTTCAAAGCCAAACTTAAATGGTGTCAAGACAGGCAAGATCAGCTTAAAATGGATCTGCTTGCTTCTAACCATACCGCTAAGGACTTTAAACAGTTTTGGAAAAACACAAACAAAATGAATGTGAGGCCGAGTCTCCCGGTGAGCGTCGGTGGCATGTCTGACCGCAAGCATATTGCTGATGCTTTTAGGGACCACTTTTCTGTGCGGTCACCTTTGAATTCAGGGTTTTGTGACGAGAGATGTTCTGAGGATATTGTGACCGAGCGGATTACCAAAATACCAGCTAAGGCAGTTGCTAAAATTATTTCCGGAATGCAACATGGAAAATCGCCGGGTCACGATGGCCTCAGTTTAGAACATTTTAAGTATGCGGGTGTGCATTTGCCTAGAGTGCTCTCTCTGTTCTTTACGATGTGCCTCGGTCACTCTTGTCTGCCTGAATCGCTTATTCGGACGACAGTGGTACCCATTGTTAAAAACAAGACGGGCGACACATCCGATATTAATAACTATCGACCCATCTCACTTGCCACCACTACGGCTAAGGTACTTGACGGTGTGTTGAATGGCTGCCTTTCTGAACACGTCGAAGTGCATGATGCCCAGTTCGGGTTCAGGGTGGGCCTGTCCACAGAAAGTGCCATACTTAGCCTGAAACACACAGTCAAGTACTATACCTCGCGGAAGACGCCGGTCTACACGTGTTTCCTCGACTTGTCGAAAGCTTTCGATCTCGTTGCTTATGATGTGCTGTGGGACAGGTTGAGGAGCACGGGTGTACCGGGGGAATACACAGCGCTCCTCAGATACTGGTATGATCACCAGACTAACCGGGTGAGATGGGTTGATACTCTGTCGGATGTGTATAAAATGGAGTGTGGTGTAAGGCAGGGTGGATTAAGCTCACCTCTGTTATTTAACCTGTATATGAACCAGCTTATCGAGCGACTGAGCAGCACACATGTCGGCTGTCACATAGACGGCACTTGTGTCAATAACTTAAGTTACGCGGACGACATGGTCCTGCTCAGTCCATCGATAAGTGGGCTGAGAGAGCTGCTATCGATCTGCGAGACGTATGCTGAGGTGCACGGCCTTAAATACAACTCTAAAAAGAGTGAGATTCTGGTGTTTAAAACACAAAAACAACAACCCCGCCGTGTACCTCCGGTATATCTCAATGGCGTGGTACTAAACGTGGTTGACAAGTTCAAGTATTTAGGCCACATTGTCACTAGTGACCTACGCGATGACAGCGATATAGAGAGGGAGCGCAGGGCGTTGGCGGTTAGGAGCAATATGCTCGCCCGCAGGTTTGCTCGCTGCACGACAGACGTGAAAGTAACCCTGTTTAAAGCGTTCTGTCAGTCCTTTTATTCGAGCGGCCTGTGGGTGTCATATACAAGCCGAGCCTACAACGTCCTGCGCGTTCAATTTAACAACGCCTTCAGGATGCTGTTGCGACTGCCGCGGCGTTGTAGTGCTTCGGGCATGTTTGCCGAAGCTCGCGCAGACGGTTTTCACGCTATCATGCGTAAAAAAGCGGCATCCTTGCTACATCGCTTGCGTAACACTCGGAACGGCATCCTGAATATGATTGCTAACAGGCCAGACTGTCCTATACAACGGCACTGGGTGGAAGTAGCTATAGGTATGTATAAGTAAGTAATGTCATCACTCACTTGCCTTTGACATGCTTATGAAGCTTCCACACTGAGCCTTGAAGGCGGGTTCAGTCAATTTAATTGTATTTTGTGTCCTTACTAACAATACTAATATAAGCTTTAAGTACGTTCTGTTACTACCATCACTAACCAACCTATGGACTATTCATGTCTGAAATAAAGTATTTTTATTTTATTTTATTTATTTATAATGTCAGATGACAACATAAGGTGTGCCACCTGACGCTGATTTTCAGTTGCAACCCACGAGTGCCATACGCAAGAGTAATAAATACAAAGAGTGTGTCTGTAATAATAAATGAAGACAGTCAAAAACCGGCCAAGTGCGAGTCGGACTCGCGCACCGAGGGTTCCGTACAAACCTGCAGGTCATCATCATCATCATTCGTCATCATCGTTTATGAAATGAAATGTTTTTTTTTTTAATTTTTATATTTGTGTTGACTGAATGAAAGGTAAATTGTGGTTTACGATTTATGACGTATTAAAAAAAAACTACTAACTAGATCTCGTTCAAACCAATTTTCGTTGGTAGTTTTCATGGTAATGTACATCATATATTTTTTTTAGTTTTATCATTCCCTTATTTTAGAAGTTACGGGGGGGGGGACACACATTTTACCACTTTGGAAGTGTCTCTCGCGCAAACTATTCAGTTTAGAAAAAAATGATATTAGAAACCTCAATTTCATTTTTGAAGACCTATCCATAGATACCCCACACGTAAGGGTTTGATGAATTTTTTTTTTTTGTGATTCAGTTCTATGTATGGGGAACCCCAAATATTATTGTTTTAAAAAAAAATGATATTAGAAACCTCAATATCATTTTTGAAGACCTATCCATAGATACCCCACACGTAAGGGTTTGATGAAAAAAAAAAAATTTGAGTTTCAGTTCTATGTATGGGGAACCCCAAATATTATTGTTTTTTTTCTATTTTTGTGTGAAAATCTTAATGCGGTTCACTGAATACATCTACTTACCAAGTTTCAATAGCACAGCTCTTATAGTTTCGGAGAAAAGTGGCTGCGACATACTCGGACAGACAGACAGACAGACAGACAGACAGACATGGCGAATCTATAAGGGTTCCGTTTTTTGCCATTTGGCAACGGAACCCTAAAAATCAAATAAGTAAAGCCTCAATACGGACTAAAAACTTTAGAAGAATTGTTAATTTTTGATTTTTATCTCGATAATATTTTTTATTGATAATAATTATATCAAACCAGACAGACAGACTCATCACAAATATAATTTAAAAGGTTAAGATGTTGAAAAACAAGAAAATTTGAAAACGCTCATAAAATAATTTCTTTATAAACATTAGTCCTTTATCAGTGAAATAAAGTGCACTTCTATGGCAGGAGCATTGTTCTAATCTTATCTAACTAGCCTATATTGTCCCACTGCAGGGCAAACGCCTCCCTCTCCCTTTTCCACACATTTCTGTCTTTTGCTAGTGTTGGCCAGTCCTTTCGGTAGGAGTCAAGCTCGTCCCGCCATCTTCGTACATGGCGGAGCATTGTTACTGAATAAAAATTTTCAGGAAATAAAAAGTTATATACTCTTAGTACTTCTGATCTCTTAGTTTCCTGTGCTTTATGTTAAACCAAAAACCAAAGCCTTCCTTACGCCGTTCAAATCATAAACAGCAAGAATACCTTATAATACATTCTCTCGAACTCTTCAGTTTCCTCCCCTTACTACAATCACCCTCCAGACGTTAACGGCACGTTTATTAATTAAATATATAACACAGACCGGCCGATGAACTCAGGGCAACCAGTGCATGGTAACATTTTCCCATTAATATTAAGAAGTCAAGTCTTACGTTGGCAACACTTTAGCGTAAAGTTGTACTCAGAAGTTTGTTACTGACTGACAGATTAGTAATTTTACTGATAGATAAGCTTCTTGTTTGAAAACGAAGAGTTTAAAGGGACCGACGCTATACAGAATATTATATGTTCAGTCCACTGCGAGACAAAGAATGACCTGTTAGTCTAGTGGTTAGTGACCCTGACTGCTAAGACTGAGGTCGTGGGTTCGATTCCCACTCAGGACAAATCTTTGTGTAATGAGCACGATCATTTGTTCTGTGTCTGGGTGTAATTTATCTATAATATGTATGTATTTAGTAATATATAAGTATGTTTATCAGTTGTCTGGTTACCATAGTACAGGCTCTGCCTAGTTTGGGATCAGATAACGGTGTGTTGGTTGTCCTAAGATATTTATTTATTTTATTTATTTAAAGAATGCTCCTAAGTGTAATATACTCGTAGGCAGCCAGCATTGTGTGTTGCATACATTGGAACATAACGAAAGTTTCTATTAAAATTTTCGCGTGATTTTTACCAATTAGAACTTTTTACTTAGACGCTGAGTTTTGCAATGCTTCACGTAGTTAATAACTAGAAAAATTCAGGTGCAGCGCAACCTACAGAACAAAAAAAAACATTTTAGTTAGTTACCTACTTAATTACAAATAACGAACGATGTTACCTGAGTATTAAAATGAAAAATTAAAACATGAATGATTCATTATAAGAAAAAGTAATATCATTTGCTAGAATAAAATCAGCACTTTTTATAGCAATACTTATATTGTCGGTTATCATAGGAACGCGTTCCTTCATAACGTTAATTAAGACTGGGTAATGTGTTTTGATGAATGTCAGCGGCTGTAACATGAATGTGTTACGAGCGTGAGATAGTGAAGAGAGCGCTCGAACGTGAACCGTCAGTGTACTGTGTTTGTTACTGAAATTATGGTCGCGTGTATTGCAGTGCGGTGTTTGTGTTTTGAGCAACCACTAGGTTTTCGTTTATACTTAATTATTGAAACGAATGCCACGTAAGAACACAATAAGTGTAGACAACTCTTAACAACGCAGTACAATGCACATTTCACCATCAAAATGTAGTCCACCTCGACTATTATAATATAAATCATCATCACTTTAGAATACGATCTATCGGATCGTGGGACTTTCGGGACCGGGACCGCGGTCCCAGAATCCACCTATTAATAAAATAAATATTTTTAATAGTACTTTGGGACCACAAGTAAAACAAACAAAGTTAAATCTTGGGAAAGTACGGTCAACCAAAAAATTTAGAATTTATACAAATAAAATTATTTTTATGAAACAATATAATATGTATGTAAATCACCTATCGTCCCCCTAATCACCCATCGAAATGTAACAATAAACTTTTAAAAAACTCCACTCTCTTAATTAGATACATCAGCAGCGTTCATAATCATTACAATTATTGAAGATCATTACTATTTTTGTAAATTATCAACTGACATTTAAAAATGCTATCATAATATACTAGCTGACCCAGCAAAATTTGTACCGCCTCAGAGTCAATAAATGATGACTGTGTTGACTTATTAGGCTCCAAACAAGTTATGACAACCTGGTACTTCGAAGACATAAAGCGTTTTCTAGCTGATACATAGCCACCCATGTTAGGTGAGCTACTTCCGCGTTATGACCACCTGGTACTTCGAAGGTATAAAGCGTTTTCTAGATAATACATAGCCACCCATGTTACGTGAGCTCTTACCGCGTTATGACTACCCGGTTCGAAGCTATAAAGTGATCTCTAGCTGATACTCCTAAGTTTGGTAGGTTTCTACAACCAACCGTACGTAAAATACGCGCTCAGACGTAGAGTTGTGGCCACCAGCCCATTCCACCTATTACCTAACCTCCTACTAAGTTATGACAACCTGATACTTCAAAGGCATAACGCGTTTTATAGCTGACATACAAAATGTATAGAAAAATTAATTGTTATCTTTTTTCTCGTATTTTTATTCAGGTAGGTAACTGTACTTTAACTTCAATCTTCTTGTGGTCCCAAAATACTACTGCTAAATAATTATTGTTTTTTAGGTGGAATCCGGGACCACGGTCCCAGTCCCAAAAGCCCCGCCCGAAGAGTGATACGCATTAAAACATAATAATTTGCCACAACGTAACAGCATTACCAGAGACTTTCTCGTAATATGCATACTGTAGTAAAACTTCCTCGTTGCAAATATCATAGTGCACTATTACTGCACAAATATACACGACGCATACAACTCAACCCTTTGCGCACCGCCCCGCGCCCGCGCGCCCCTGTCGTGACGGCCAATGCATTCCGTACCGGGTTCATTCCGGACCGGACAGCTTTACGGACTCACTCGTGCGAACACCTTTCAATATTTAATGTTATTCACGTATTCATATCGGATTGCAATCCAACTTTATTGATTCGAGAATTGAATCTGTCTTGGTTACGTGATTTATGATCTAAGCTGAGAAAATTATACTTATGGATCATCTCCAATTGAATTTATTGTCATTACTATTTTGATATTACTATAACTATCAACTGTTCGCAGGGGTATTATATCCCCGAAATTGTTTAGTCATAAAAATGTCAATGCATTATAGGAGAACGTTTTTAAGATTGTACTGGGGGCCGATTCTACTAACAAAATTGTGCACAAATCGCAATAGATCCACGACTGAATCACGACTTTTAAGCGTTTTCTCATTCTACTAATGAACAACAATCCAACTGCGATTATGTTGTAATTGACGCCAACGATCGATCGAAACAATGTAAAAATCTATTCTGCTAACAACATCGCACAAGAGCGTGACGTTTAGTCACATTCTGCTATTATTTTGACACTCGTTAGAATCGAAACAACGCTGAACTTCGGCAGTTCATCTGTCAAAATTTGCGGTTGAACAAAAGTCAGTAAAATGCAACTTTTATCGCATCGATCTGGGATTGCTTTCGTTTTTTTCCTAAATATATTATGTTTTAAACAAATTTCGTTGAACTTGCCCATGTGGGTGATGTTGGAAAGGTAAGAGGAAGAAATTTTGCGTCACGAGTATGCAATAATGCTCTTCCCGTCGCATCCCATTGCCTGTCAGTTTTCGTCCATTTTTCATTGCTGCTCCGCTCATTTTAATTGTAGCGTGATGTTATATAGCCTATAGCCTTTCTCAATAAATTGGCTTCCCAACACAAAAAGAATTGTTCAATTCGGACCAGTAGTTCCTGAGATTACCGCGTTCAACCAAACAAACAAATTACAGCTTTAATATTAGTAAAGATAGATTATAATGGAATATCAGGTATTTGGTAGTTAAAAAAACCACAAATTTACAGACTGCCCTTGTAACATATTACGCCTATGTATATGCATAGCTTAGTTACGACATAATAATGTGGGGAAACAGTACAGATGCACCAACACTGTTTACCATTCAAACGAAATTTGCCCATATCATAGTAAATATACAACAGATAGATAGCTGCAAACCGCATTTGACAAAGCTAAATATTTTAACTCTGTCACTATACTTGAAATATGCAAATTTGCACATTAACACCAAGAATTTCACACTCAACGAGAAGACATACAAACAAGATACACACTCTGATACAAAACACGACTAAAACTGCCTAAAAATACATTCAATAAGCCCTCTGATAATATCAATAAATATATACAATAATTTACCCCAAACAATTGGAAATGAAAATAAACTCCATCTATTCACTAACAAATTAAAAAATCTATTAATAAGTAAATGTTATTACAGCATTAGCAAATATTTAAGTGATAAATACCTGAAACGCAATTAGAATACCCAAGCATGTTTTTTATTTATTTTGATTTTAGAATAAGTTAGATTATAAGTCCTCCTCTACCTACTATATTTCTTTTGCTGGACCAGACAAGGTCCACAATTTTATTGTAATTAAATCCAATGTTTACCACTTAAGCATATACATTCTGGAATGCAATAAAGTATTTAGTATTGGAATGGTTCATGAAATCAAAAAACAAATAATGGAACAAAGCATTTTTATTACTGTAAGTATATCAATTTTAACATCAGACCACTTGAGAAGTAGATACTTAGTATTTCATCACCTATAATATATTAATATTGTACGCTGAACATTATAAGTACACAACAGCCAACAGTCAGCAGATCGAGCACGAGCAACTCTTGAGTCAGAAATTGATGTACGGGTGTACTAAGTAATGTTCCTGAAAAAATATATATTTATGTTAGAAGGGGCTAACTAATATTATTATTTTTCTCATCAGTGTGCTGGTACTCACTACATAATAATGTTTTTTCCCTGCGAACAGGACAGTATGTGTTTGTTTTGCAGATTGCCATGGAATGTAAATATTCCTGTATCCAGATCTCCATATTGAATAAACAGTTCAAATTCTTTCTTGCATCATCAATACACACTTTCCTCAAACTGCATCTAGATGGTTTTACTGAAGAAAGGGAAACATTCATAAGTTATTTCAAATCTGGAACAGTCTCGGGCAACATCTTCACACATTGTATTGAAATCTTACTGAACAGTTAACAGCACATTATTTTGCAGTATGCTGTACCATCTTGAAGATTCAATTTTCATAATAATCCTTCAAATACACACATGAAAACTGAAATATCAATTTCGTGCAATTAGAAAGAAACGGATTAACTACTCCCTCTCACAGAGAGGAGGCCGGTATCCCAGCAGTGGGAACATTTTAGGCTGCTTCTATATGTATGTTAAGAGGAATAAAAGTATTAATTAAAGCAATTAAAACTCTTTGAACAAAAGTAAATAAAGTGTGTTGCTGTCATGTCACTTGACAGTTGACACTTGTCTTTCAGCTATGTCAGATAGTGGTGCGATTCGATTTTGTTTAACTCGTTACTCGAGTAACTAAAGGCTCGAGATCATTTTATTTATTTATTTTCTCACGCGTTGTCATGTCACTCGATGTAGTCGTGTTTAGATAAGTATCACGGAGTCTTCAACTACACCAATTCATAATTCAATATTAATAATATCGTGTAACAATCTGTCAGAATAATGTGATGTACTGAATCATGGATGTTTTAAATAAGAGTGATTATGCATTGCATTATTCTGTAAGTACTAGTCAGTTGATAACGTGTAGGTAATTTGTCATCATATTGTCATTATTTAACATATTGCCAGTGGAATGTGAGAAGGAGAAAATGCTCCCAGAACAGCAAGAGTCGATTGTAGCCCCAATATTGATCGGATGCCGCATTTTGAATTTTTCTATGATTATTTTCCTTTTAAATTATTATTTAATGTCTCGTTTTTAACTAACAAAGCTGCTAGAAACGTCTCTAAAGGGAGGTACCTACCTTAGATTCAACTTGAATTAAATTGAGAAAAATAGTGCCTGACGATTTATAACTAGTTGTAGTAACATCACTAGTCAAACTGACAAGCCACCAAAAACTCCAATCCGTTTCACGATGATTTTTAAACCACTTTATGCGAGAGTAAGCGAACTTAAAAACGGGATTAAACACCTGCACCGTCAACAGTATTTTTTTTTAATCAAAACAGATTTGGTTAGGTAAAATACGATCAATAGAAGTTCCCTTCGAGTCTTTAACATAACCGAAAGGTTTGATTTCACAGCTTTAGCTAGTTAGGGACGTAGAACGAAACGTTCTTCTGAGTTTTTGTTATTCGTAAGTTAAAGTGTTCTATTTTTGTAACAATAAAATATCAGCACAAAACTATAATTATGGTCAAGATATTTTTTATATTAGAAAATCCTTTAGTGCCATTTATTCGTGTTTAGTGACATTTTTAGATTCAACTTTTTTCTTTGTGGTAATAATAAAACATACTATTTGGCATTGGTAACACCGGAAGCCCACCCGTATGTTCCCGTTACGACTCAGTTGCGATCGGGTTTAAGTATAGTTGCCCTTGTGCTTAAAAAATAGCAGAATGACTTTATAAGACATATCGACCTGCGATCGAAATCTCACTGTTGCCGAAACACAATTGAACGTGTAACTTTGCAAATTAGTAGAATCGCCCCCCTGATCTGGACAGAGTATTAATTTGAACGGTAAGTACATGTCACACCTTCGGTTTGCCGATGGTATCGTCATAATGGCTGAGATGCTGAAGATATTGCACAGTCTAAATGCGGCGGGTTGGCCTCGGCCCAATTTGAATGAAATTTAAATTAAATTAAATTTTATTGTAATAAAAACTCAGTTTACAAAAACACTGTGTTCGATAACTACTGCATTAGTATAAACTCTGTCGCAGTCATTAACGCCCATCTCCACATAGTAGGGGCATACCAAAATAGAAAAGCAAAAAATAAAAGAACTTAAAACGTAAAATTAAAATAAATTAGAACTTAAAATTAAAACTTAACAATATTTTCCCGGAGTAATTTTCTGTGAGACTGAGTTTGAATGGAATGGTGTGTGTGTGTGTATGTGTTTGTGTGTGTGAGGGTGTGTGTGTGTGTGTGTGTGTGATGTGAGTGTGTGTTTGCGCATACCATACATTAGGGTAATTGGAAAGTAAGTTCAAGTTTTTACATATTTTTCTAATTCTTCATAAGAAAGTGTATGAAGCCATTTATCCGTCACCCCCCGACATTCCCGCAAGGTCAGCGGATATTATGTTGAGGTGTTTATTTATTCTATTATACAAAGTGGAGCTTAAAAAGTGATATTGCCGCCGAGCAACTTGAACTCTGGCATATTCAACCTGGCAGATTCTGTCAGTTCTGCGTTTTTGGGTAGCGACAACGGGATCGAATGGGAGGTCTGAGTGTTTACGTAGCACTACGGTCAGAAGAAATGTGTGTCTGACTGTTGGTAAGTCGCAAAGAGTGTACAGTTCAGTAGTTGGGAATCGAACTGGTTTATGAGTCATGACTTTTAACACTGACTTTACATCGAAGGTTCTCAAAGTTGCGAAGGGCAATGACTAGGTAATTTATAAAGAAAATCAACGTTTTCAACCAGTGACAGTGAGGATAGTCCACAAATTAGAAGTCGCTCAGTGGGCTATTGAGTGGGCTATGCTTGTATTTTCTTTAAAGGATAAAATCAGAAATGAAGTTATCCGGAAAAGAATCGGCGTTACCGACATAGCTTGCGAAGTAAGCAAACAGAAATGGTAATAGACTAGCCATGTCTGTTGAAGAGCCAAGGCCTTGTTTCAGCAAACGTAGCGTGGGACGCTCACGCCCCCAATTAGATTGACCAACGACCTTTAAAAAAAGAGTGGGACAGACTGAATATGGAAGGCGGAGAGGTGTATGTTCAGCAGTGAATTGCGATAGACTGAGTTCACTAAACTATATATTTTCTATAACAGTAACGTTACGAGCGCCATTTGTTTTTTATTTTATTTATAGTGATAAGGTTAATGTGTCTGCACAGTCGGCCGCTGTGTCTTGCATTTGTGGACTATGAGAAGGCTTTTGACTCTATCGAGACCTGGTCTGTTTTGGAGTCTTTACAGCGATGCCAAGTCGACTGGCGATACATCCAAGTGCTGAGATGTCTTTACGAAAACGCGACAATGACCGTCCAAACTCAGGACCAGTGAACTGAACACATTCCCCTGCGTCGAGGAGTGAAACAAGGGGACGTAATTTCCGCAAAATTGTTCTCTAACGCATTGGAGGATATGTTCAAGACACTGAACTGGATTGGACGCGGAATTAACGTCAACGGTGAGTACATCTCACACTTGAGATTTGCAGACGACATCGTCATATTGGCTGAATCGCTGCAGGGCTTGCAGCAGATGCTGGACGACCTAGTTGATTCTTCTAAAAGTATTGGTCTCCGGATGAACTTGGACAAATCCCAAGTTATGTTCAACGAACACGTAACTCCGGGACCAATTGCTGTCAATGGCGGTACCCTCAAGGTTGTTCGAGAATACGTTTACCTCGGGCAAACTCTGCAGTTTGGTAAGAACAACCTTGAGAAGGAGGCTAACAGAAGAATTCAGCTGGGTTGGGCAGCGTTTGGGAAGCTTCGTCGAGTCTTCTGGTCACGTATTCCGCAGAGCCTAAAGACGAAAGTCTTCAATCAGTGCGTCCTGCCTGTTATGACCTACGGAACCGAAACGTGGACACTCACGGTACGGCTGGTCCATAAATTCAAAGTTGCTCAGCGAGCTATGGAACGAGCTATGCTTGGAGTATCTCTGAGGGACAGAATCCGGAATGAGGTGATCCGGCAGAGAACCAAAGTTATCGACATAGCTCAAAGAATTAGCAAGCTGAAGTGGCAATGGGCCGGCCACATTAGCCGTAGAACCGATGACCATTGGGGTAGCCGTGTTCTTGAGTGGAGACCGCGAATCGGCTAACGTAAGGTAGGACGCCCTCAGGTTAGGTGGAGCGACGATCTTCGCAGGGTGGCTGGTAACAGCTGGATGAGAGTTGCCGAGAATCGGGCTGAATGGCGTGCAATTGGAGAGGCCTATGTCCAGCAGTGGACTGCTACAGGCTGATGATGTGATGTGTCTGCAGTGTTTGTCGTACCAACCGTAAAAAGCCTAAGAATAAAAGTTTATTCTACTAAAATACTTTATAATAAATGCATAGTTTTAAAGTTTGCTATGTTTATTGTTTACTATTACATTTCCATTCTATTTGCCCGTCAACCATTCAGTTAAAAATGCAAACTTCAAACAAACTTAGGGAAAGCAACATCCTCGGTACAAACCACCACGCCGCGTGACGTCGCGTTGTCACATTTCAACAGTAGGGGGTACAGAGCCTTACACTTATGGTTACGACATAGTGAGGAGAGGAGGTAAGTTATTAGTACTGAAATGATGAAGATGAATATTATACGTAAGGGTGCGCGCGGGTTACTTAAATAATTGTGGTTATTTTGCGTTTTGCTTCATATAACTTTATTGAGTTCTAAGAACATATTTGATTTAATATGGCATCACAGACGAGACAAGAACCTTATTTGTAGAATGTTGGTTACCTAATATGATGTAGGTCAATACAAAGTGCAGTTAATACTGGAAGCAACAAAATCCGAATAACTCAGCTGGGTCGTTCTTCTTTTCTACCGACAGTAAAACGAAGCTTTTCTGGTTTTATGGTTTTTGAACTATCCATCATTGTAGTTTCTGTGTGGGATTAAAATAAAATGCATCTGTGTTTTCATTAGGACTAATTAAAATTTTCTTTTCGGCTATTTTTTTTTTTAAATGTTTGTTTTAGGAAAAAATGATGTGATAAAGTGGCCTCTTTCTGTGGAGACCACATTCGGCTTACCACTCTGTTACGGCATTCTTCATCCTAATTTTATAAAATTGTGAATGTAAGTTTGTTTTTTACGCTTTCACGCGAAAACTATTTAACCGATCACCATGAAACTTTGAACACATATTTTTGGAGTTATTAGAAGTAACATAGGATACATTTTATGAAAAAAAAATTATTGTTATTTTTAACGCGAGCGAAACTGCGGGCAAAAGCTAGTATTAAATAAATTGACACAAAGATATTCGACACATTGTATTTTGTTTAATAATTTTAATTTTATTGTTTTATAATTGTTTCTACTATTCCAATTCAAATTAAATGTTCAACGGAATTATTAAGATTGAAAAAAGTGAATTATTCATAGACATAAAAATCTTAGCCCCAGAAATATGGAAAATTTTCAAAAGTTTCATTACATATCTGTTTCTCAAAGGGAATTAACCTTTCACCTCCGTCCCCCAGCACCACACACCTCGCTATCTCGCGGGGTCCCGCGTCATCTAAGTGTGTCCGACACACAATCTAAGTTGAGGCGCTCCTAATTCCGGCACCTGCCGCGTTGCGCTCTCGAGCTCGTGATTAATGGCCGGCCTGATGCAACGTGCTCGAGATTGATTCGTAACCTTATACAGCGCCTTCGTGTTGTAAGATTGCCCGATAGATTGGGTTCGTGTGTCGTAACACTGAGCTTCAGTTGGTAACAGTTGTAGTGATATAAGGTATTAATGACAAATTTAGCAGTTATATATAGCTTTTCGTGAAACAGTTCGTCCTAGAAACACTACAAAGTACTTAAAAAATTTCATCCATGGATATCCTGATCATTTTCTGTTCTGTGAACCAATTTCTCTAGAAATACCGGAGAACAATATAATTCTACGAGATCACTAGATATAGCGAGTGTCTATTTACTGGTGGCTTTATCATTTTCCATCAAGAGTCGCCGTCTGGTTTGTCAACGCGATAGTTGGCCGTCAAGGTGTCATTGATCCCATCATTACGACCCACTGTTACTATGGGGCCAAACCTGAAACACAAAAAATATAAGCTGCTCCATACAATAATGAACATTATTCGAAAATGTTATTTCAGTACAATAATACAAGGTGAATTATTGCAAAACAATACAAGGTAAACAAAAAGAAACAATAATGTGTAGTTTTAATAAATACATAGTTCTGATATTGTTAAACTAGATCGAATAATTCCGATACCGATTCATAAAATTGACCTGTAAAACCACACAATACTGTTACTGTAAAGCATTTTCCGCAACACAGAATAAAAGTCCACGTCTGAAGTCATAAGTGGTTTCCCAATCAGCTTCATTCATATTTTCGCGGCCCTCGTCCACTCACTACCTAACTCTTTCACTACGAGTACTTCAGTAAGCTCAGTCACACTATGTTAAGCACATGCTTGTTGTCCGGTGGAATGCGATAGTGAGCGTACGCTCGATCTAAGTGTGTGTACCTTGTCTGAAACATTTTTGAGGCCTCAAAATTTTAACATAATTGAATCTTTAAAAAAAAATAAAGTCAAAATAATACCGTCAGTTATTTTAAATGCGGCACTGAGGGCCTTCGACGCTAAAATAATCTTGGGCGATTGGTTACTAATTATACTTATCCTCGTTTTAATTTTTTTATATTAGTTAATGTGCGACTAGGTAATATTAGTAAATATGTAATAGCAACTGTAATGATATTGAACTTTTTAATAGTATTGATTTTTTTTTTAATTTATCATATTAGAGATTTTATTGTATTATGAATGTTTGAGTTTATAATTTTAATGAGTTTGTTTTTTTTTTTATTTACCTACTATGTATGTTTTCAAACATAATGTAAATTGTTCGTGAAATAAAAATTAAATTGGATATAGGCTTGTTAACCCACTTACCTATTAATGAATGGCTTTTATTCTATCTTCATCACCATTACACATTATTAATAAATTAATATAAGGTAATTTGATATCAGTTCATCCAGTCACATAATTATGTAAAATCCACGGCTGAAAAACATGCGCGCAATCATTACACTGCACCGTTCGTAATGTTCATGTTAATGTAAACTACTTTTGATTGGTGTTTAACCACGTTTGTTTAATTTATGGTTTATATGAATGTATATATGTATTCTTATGTCTATATGTATTCGTGTGTGTAAATTAAAGATTAGGTACCTACACGTGTAACCCACACCAATGTCCGCAAAATAATAGTTTGTACATAGATAGTATAATTCGTGCGTTGATTTAAAAAAAAAATTAGTGGTATGAATTGATTAGTTAAAGTTTATACTAACATTATAAAGCTGAAGAGTTTGTTTCTTTGAACGCGCTAATTTCAGGAACTACTGGTCCGAATTGAAAAATTATTTTCGCGTCGTTTATGCTATATAACATCACGCTACAACTAAGAGAAGCGGAGCAGTAATGAAAAATGTTGCAAAAACAGGGAACATCACACGGGTAGGCGATTCGACGCGACGGGAAGGGCCGGGAGAACAAGAAATTTAACGCGGACGACGTCGCGGGCAGAAGCTAGTCACTATATTATAATACATCGCTGCGGGTAGTTAATAAGTGGTAACCTGCCAATTCTTACACGGTCTTCAGACGTGATTCCTAAAATTTTTTCTATCGTCTCTAAGTACTTCTCAAAAAATCCTGATTACACACTTGAACTAAACAAATTAAATCATTTCTCTCATGAAAATAAGTTACTTACACGTATGTTGTATGTACACATTTAGTACATCAAAACATCCTGTTATATTAGATATTAACTAATCAATTGGTTGTTATTCTCTCTGTTTATGTAACAATTTGCTCGGTATTCCATTTAGTTGTTGTTCTGAATATGTATTCTTCCTTAGAACATGTATTCTATCACTCTTAATTATATTGTGGTTTATAAACATATATTATAAAGTATCCTCTCTCCCATTAGGGCAGAGTCCAGTCCAATTAGTTGAGCGAGTAAAACGGTCCATCTAAAAGATTGTCAAATCCGTTAGAACATTAAAGTAGCCGTCGTAATACATTGTTTTATCATTGGTAAAGACCCCTTCCAACCACTCGTACATTACACGTACCTCGGTTTCATTGCATATTTCAGATATATTAAACCCATTGCCATGCAAAGCTACATTTTTCGCCCTGGTTTCATATAAAACAAGATATAATGACAAGTTATGAATCTTTTGATTTTGAAAATAATTTGAAGATAACTTATACAACATGTCCCGTAATTAACGCACACCCTCTTAAGGGGTCATTGAACTCATAATTATGATCAACTTTTACTATGGGCCCAAACCTGAAATAGCGAAAAAAATCAGCTGTTTCGTACATTTTGGTCGAGTAGGTATTGAACTTTTGAATAAAACAGCAGATTTTTTTTTCGCGGTGTGCGTTAATTACATGTTGTATATGATTGAACGCCGAGACGAGACGAGTTGTTGGTCCATAATTATTATGTACTAATAAATAAGTGTGAAAGTATGTTTCTGAAGGTCTAGATCCTTACTCAAATACCAACCTATGCTTTCAAATGAAAACAAGCTCACGTACGTAGTAATGCAATTTTGAACATCGTCTGAAGACCCAGGAAGGCATTTTCTTCAAAAATAATGGCTCAGAATTTTATTCCGAGTGATAGTGACGTGTACCCACGTCACTGGATAGTACTCTTGACTAAGAGCACTTCAGGCAATTATCTCGCATTTATTTTGCCAAAATTGAGTGCCGGTGTCGCATCTTAACGTAAATACATAATTGAGAATAGCTTTATAAGACTGATACTGAACTTATATTTGTAACAAACATGTATATATAAGACTATCCGTCGGGCACCTTTTCAACTATAGGTATGTGATAAGCTAATCCAAACCCTACATTTATTCATAAAACTTACATCGCGCATCGCCTCGGTTTCATATGAAATTCACATACGTGGCAAAACGGTCATGCACTCTAAATAATCCCGTGGCTACAAAAACAGCCTGGCTGCATACAAGTTTCGTCAGTTTGCGGTAACCGTTCATCCTCACGATTTAACAATGGAAGAGTTTACTCAGTGACGGCTGCAGCATTATATAACATTCTTATGTGCTGCGTTTAAGAACGATAACAGCGGGGAAACGAACATGTTCATAAATCTTAATCAGTTGTAGGAAATTGGTAATCTATGTATTAATTGTGCTTGACCTAGTAAACATTGTTTCCTATTGCAGAAAAAGGAAACCATCTTCCGCCTTCCGATTTACCATCTACCGTCCTGCCACTGAAAATGACCATGAAACGGATGGGAGTAATTAAAATAAAAAAAACTCACCAACGTTTACAAAAAAAATAAATTTATTATGGGATCGTGGACTACAAGGCCGTCACTTGTTACTTAATTGTTCTGTAGAAGTAGGCGCACTAGGTACTGCCCTGGCTTATCGCGTAGCTGGAGTGACGCGACGCCGAGGAGTTGACCACGAGGTGGAGGTGGCCGCAGGGACGAGATGGTAAGGCGCCAACAGGTCAGGTGGGTGCCGCTTGATAGTGTGTGCGCAGGTCTCGAACGTTCGGTAGGGTGAGTCAGCCGAACTCAACGAAAGTCGAGGAGTGGAATATTAATCCCAATCTTGTTCCCTGGAATCAACGTCCAGCGGTAAATAATTGTCCTCTGTAACCCCTTTCTGATGATGACCTCACCGCGTAAGCGAAAGCCTAGGACGTAAAGCGCTAAGGCGTTTGTGTGTATTGGTCCTCATCAGAGCGGAGTTTACATGGTAAGTACACATAGTTAAATTAGCGAGAAGAATCCTCACCTAAAAACATCGATTGGCACTGCGAGCGTATGACACACTCGAGGCTTAAAAAAAGAATAAAACCAACAGACAATAAAAATCTGAACACAAAATAAATTATGTCTGTAGGTGCCTATTAAGTAAAGAAAACAATACATGAGCTAGCAGTTATAATAATTTTGGTTTGGCAAACTTACCCTTCACGGGGATAAACACTACACTTGTGAAATATATATTTGATTATTAAATCTTAAATCAATGCAAACTTAATAAAAATAAAAGTCTGGACACGGGAAAATGTCGCAAGAGTCTAATACAGAAAGAAACTATTTTGCGAACGTGTTACCAGAGTAAGTTTTGGCAATCAAATGAATGTATGGTCTCCAGTGCGAGCCTATTTATACTCGTGCGCGCTTTACTCCGCTTAACTTCGTTGTCGGTGGAACTAAAACATCACGTCGTCGTTTGCAAGTTTTTACAACACCAAAAACTGGTGTATTGATGCAGACTACCCGCATAAACGTGACTTTTCGTCACTGCACGATTAAAAACTGTTCGCTGATACCCACAAATGGCACCATTTTATGACGTCACAAAAAACATCACGTCGTCAGCTTACCCACGGAGGAATGTGTAGGGATTCCTCGCATTCCATACGCTAATATTTTTATAAGTTAAGAATTAACGTTGATTATGAATTAATTGAATATGTGGATATTCATACAACGTTACAACCATATCGCAAAGCTTTTGTTGAGTAAGTCCTTATTAAAAACTGTAATAATAGGTTTCATTTTTGATAAAAGCATAAAACTAACACATTTTATTAATCGTAATTGAAACTACGAGCTCGGTCAATTTCGTACCTCCATTGCACATTGTTGGTATCCTACAATATGTAATGTTTTTGTCGTGTTCTCGCGAAACAAAAGATGTCAAACATGAAATAAAGGTCCGCTACAGTTCCGAGTTAGGGAGCGCGCACACTGCCCGAGTGGCAGATGGTTCACCAATGTTAATTTTATATCGCACGGAGCTCGGGAAGTTTTTTAAATTAGTTTGCGCTGCTGCGGTTGAGTGCATTGTTTTCGAAACTTTTTTGATTATTTCCACTTTTTATGTTGTGGAATTGGTGCAAATGAAGTGGCAGCAAACAAGTTGCATACATTTGTATAAATTTGCTATTTTTCGTAACAAATTATTGTCACTTTATCATTTTTGCTATAAGTTTAACAGACTGCTTAGAAGAATTATGTTTTTAATCACCACGAATCCACCATCACCTTAAATTCATACGTGGAGTAAGTAAACAAAAAATTCAACTAATATTTTAGTTTTAATTTTTTTTTTAATACTAGTATATACGTATTCCTGTATATATTTATTTGTATTTTTTTTTATACGGGCTAATTGCAAGAGCAATTAAGCAACCTTGTAACGGAACTTGAGGTAGGGAGTCGTGGAGGGAAACTTGATTTTTGACCTCAGTAAAGATATTACGTTTCGAAATCGCATCGTAACTTGCCCCTCAGTCTGCACTTTCTTTATTTTAAAAGCGTGCAGTCGGACGACGCTCGGCAATACGTTTTAGATCGCCGCGTTTTTGTCATTTCCACCGCGTTACCTCCACTGTGTCATATTGTTGGTATCTGTGCCGGAGCGGGCACCTCATGGACGCCTTAATGCTTGCTGGAATTTACAGTATTTGTTTCGATTGTTTTATTGGTGACAATGATATTGGTACCTATTGGTAGTTAAAAATAAAATGGGGTTCCACAAAGCTCAATTTTGGGCACTTTACTCTTTTTATCCGACTTCGTGACGCAAAGGACGGTAATGTGCTTGTGTATGTAATATGTGGCACTCTACAGACCAAACGCGTGAACCAATTTTGATGATTCTTACGTCAATATTTTTTTCTTAATGTTGCGTGTGTCAGTAAAGACATGTCAGTAATCAAAATTCAGTATCTTACTATCAGTATTGTAAAAAGGCAAAAATGATAGTCGACCAACTATGTAAAGTGGTAACTGTGTAAAAATCATCTACATTTTTCCCTAACCGTTTTTCGTTATGAATGATCATTTAGGATCTATGATGACTTGAAGACTTAAAGCTGGTAAGCAACCATTCGCACTTAATTTTTTTAAACTTATTATAAGTTTAAGCCGTGATAAAGTTCTAATATAGTTGTATAATAAGACTTGTTAACGTGAAATATTATCATAATTTCAGCCGAAAGCCGTCCACTGCTGGACATAGGCCTCCCCCAAGCACCGCCACTTTGACTGATTCTGTGTTTCTCGCAACCAGCGGATTCCTGCGGCCTTCACTACTTCATCGGTCCATCTTGTGAGAGGCCTACCAACGCTACGTCATCCAGTACGCGTTCACCACTCCAGAACGTTTCGGCCACATCGGCCATCTGTTATGCATGCAATGTGCCCTGCCCACTGCCACTTAAGTTTGGCAACTCTTTGGGCTCTGTCGGCTGCCTTGGTTCTTCTACGGATGACTTCATTTCTGATTCGATGGCGTGGGGAAACTCCAAGCATGGCTAGGGCTAGAAAGTCACCCAAAGTGCAATGGAGAGGCATTGCCTTTTGGGTGACTTTCAGCCTTCTAATGAGGACCATTGTCAGCGACCACTTTTTAGTGCATAAATCTTAATTGTTTTATAATATTAGTGTAACCGTCATGCATGGACAGTTCACCTCCTAGTGAATTTAAAGCTTTAATTATTATACACTAGCTTTTGCCCGCGGCTTCGCCTGCGTGGATGTCGGAAATTTTCGCAAGAGGACGTACTACCGCGGTAAGAATGTATTGATCCAGGTAATATAGATAATAATTACTATCTGTGTCCCATTTTCTGTCCAGATCCATTCAACCGTTTTTGCGTGATTTAGAAATAAACATCCAATCATACAAATGTTCACATTTATACTTAATATTAGTAGTAAGTACATTTATAATTCATAATACTTCGGATTCATAGTTTATCGGAATATCCTGCGTGTTTGATGTACTTAAAATAAAACTAATAGTATTCAGAGTAAGAAGACTGCGGAATAGGGCTGGATTTATTTGAAAATAAGTCTTCCTGTTTTTTTTAACGCTCCTATACTACCTATACAGATACTCAGTTATTTACCAGACCATAGTTATATACCGGGTGACATTTTATACCGTCTTGAAAAAAAATGGGTGTAATAGGTGAACGGAGTAGAAGCCTTTGGCATGGAAATTTTTATAATTTTTGTTTTTGAATAACATGTAATGAAATTGATCTAGTAATAAATCCTACACATTCAAAATAACATTTTCATACTAGAACAACAAAAACAGAAATTTGGAAAAAAAAAGGAAAAAAAAAACAATTTAAATCTATCGAAACTCAAATCATACGCACCCTACTCAATGCGCGGCATGTATCAATGATTTCGTAACGTGGTCTTACCCTTTGAAGCCGGCCGATAGGCGGCCTCAATGATCTTTCGCAGGTGCACGAGCCGCACACGCATCCCCGTCTGCCCCCGTCCCGCGCTCCTTTAGTCACCTGCGATGAATCCGAAGGCCTTCCTGCCTTCTATTCTAGTTACACAACACACCATATGAAGATCGAGACGATAAAAAATGTCATCCGGTATAAAAATATATTTCTGGTTATATTTTTTAATTTAATCATTTAATTCGAGCAACAAGACTCATAGTCGAATCATTTATTGGTTTATTAGTTTGCAAACATGGGTAAACATAGGTATATGGGTAATAGTTGTTAAAGTTTATGAGTCCTCCATGTTCTACCAACACATGGGCATGCAAATCACATTTTATTTATTATTATTGAATTTACATAAACAAACATTAAGAAAAATAAAATAATCCAAAATATAAATTAAATTCAAATAGGTAAAAATGTCACAGTAAAACGAAAAATTTCAAAAGTCAATTATTTTACAATAATAAAAATTACAAAAATGTCTACGGTCGTCAAACATACAGAAATATAAATAATAAAAAACAATGTAAATAGGTATAATATCATTCAACTTGAACTTCAATAATATATCATGCATTGAGTACCAACTAAAGTCAGAAAACAGTCAATGCATTTTGTCTGTCAAAAATTCCAAAATGCTGTAATATGTTTTACTAATCAGTAAAGATTTAAGCTTTTTCTTAAATAAGTTTATATTTAATTCTTTAACTGAAGTAGGTATGTGGTTGTAAACGATTGGTGCTATGCATAAAACACTTTTTTGCATCAATGCTGTATGATACCTTTTTACGCACAAGTTATGGTTCTGTGGTCTAGTTCTTTTGTGATGAAATGATATTTTAGTAAAAAGGTCTGGATTGGTCATAACAAATACAGCTATCTCAAAAATATATAGGCAAGGAAATGTCAATAATTTGTATTTGATAAAGAATGGCTTACAGGAGTCTAAGCTGTGAAGTCTGCACATTGACCTAATGCACCTTTTTGTGCTTTAAAAACGAATTCTCTATTGGTTGAGTTACCCCAGAAAATTACACCATACCTTAATACTGAACTCACCAAACTATGATATGCTGTGATTATAGCATCGACGTTAATCACTGGGGTCAGTTTAAATAGGGCATAGGCTGATCTGCTAATACGTTTAGTTAGCTCCACCATGTGTTCTTTCCAGTCCAATTTTTCGTCAATCGTTAATCCTAGGAATTTGGATGTGTCTACTTGGGTTATAATTTTATTGTTATAGTGTACTTTTTGCCTGTTGGCTAAACATCATTAATTTTGTCTTATCTATATCTATCTTAAGATTATTATTATCATGTCACTATTGAGGACAGTGAGGATAGTGTTAGTAACAATGTGCAGAAACAGATTATGATATCACTGCTGCAAGGTGACAGGCCCAGCTGAAACCTTGCAGCAGTGGTTCACAAACTCACTATCCAGCCTACTTGCTATCATAGATAGGATGTTGTTGGCACTGCCCCGCACCCTACGAACCAGGGATGCGCACCGTTTCCGCATCACCGTGTAGAAACAATCCACGTGAGCTTCAGCAAACATTCCTGATGCGCTGCAGTATCGGGGCAACCCCATCAACCCATCAACACCCTAAATAAGTTCCCGTGAGATTATTTTCGACATCCACGCGGGCGGAGCCGTGGGCAGTGCTTGTTATGATATAATATTGACTTGAAAAACTATGGCAGTTGAGATTACGTCATACGGGGAGCAAAAGAAAGTTTAAAAGTCTCGTGATGGTGGCGAGTGTGTTTGATCATTCTGTTCCGTACAAAATGGTTTAGCTGAAAAGTGCTGATCCACGCGTCTTGTTTAGGAATAGGAGCCGTGGGTTGGGACTGGTCATTTCCTTACTTCCAGAGCTTATTTTTAAACTTATAATTGGAAAAGTTTCAACATTTTTCTGACATACAAATATGAATAAGACATAATTTTGGAATATCTTAGTTTAAAATAGTGTTCTTGTAGTTTCGGGACCGTTTTTCTCCATAAAGATCTACTTTGGCATTCCAATACGTAATTCTCCATGAAGAAGAATGGGCAGCTTCACTTGGTCTAACTAACCGACTTTTTCATATTTCAAAAGTGTCTGTTAATTAAATATATACCTATTGAGTTAGAGATTAAAAATTCTAATTTTTTATCATGGGTGTCGTCTTCATGGTATTCGAGGGAGTTCCAGCCAACGGGGAGCTCAAAATAAAAATCCAAGTTGCCGGCTGCAAAGACGGTTTTCAAAATCCGGGTTAAAAGTCAGGGATAGTCTATAATATTATCAATAAAAACTACTTATTGTTTTTCTTATATAAATATTTATGGAACTATAACAGAATTTCATCTAGTATGAGTGCAGAGCAGTGCTTTCGTTTGCCTGCAAGGTTTGTGTCAACTAAAAAGAACGAACGATTATTGTTATGTTAAGGAAATGTTTACACTTACAATAGCTGCGAGGAATATCCGATTATTGAACATACACAAAAAGTTACGGAAAATGATTTGTTAGTAACAAACAAATGATATGTTGACATTGTAAGAAAGAAAAGAAAGAAATAATAATGCTAAACTTGTCTTCTTATTGAAAAAGAAACATTTGCTAACGTTTCATTTTGATTTGTTAATTACATTTTGCTCCATAAAATAGAGAGATATTCCCTCCTTAAACACATAGTAATGTCTTTGTAAATGACTTTCTGATCAGTTCAATAGCCTCAAAAAGTATTTATATAGCATTTGAATAAGAATTTATGCAGCTTACTCTATCACATGCAAATATTCATAATTAGGTATACAATTGTCCGGCAATGTAGTTTATGTTACTAAACAACACTAATCTACTCTGAAACGTGTTATCTTAGTTAAAGATTGAAAACTGCAAAATATGTGTGGAGAAACAACTCCTTCCTGTGAAAGTTTTTTAATTTACCGAAGGTATGGATTACTAGAGCTTTCAACTTTAGTCGTCCGCGCCGATAGAGTAAAATATGGAACTACGTGATGCGTGGAGTACCTGCTTATTGTTTCTATATACATATAAGGCATCGGCGGGTTTGCTATCAAACTAATTATATATTTATTATACAAGTTACATATTGTAAAATATAATTGTAATATAGAGAGGTTATGTTTGTAATAATAACTTAAATAGACCAACACTTAAAACCGGATTAGTTATCTGAAGGCTATACAAAATAAAACCTATTTATTGTAGCAGCCATTAAGAAAATCAAGAGTCCTTGTTAGTCTTAAATCATTAACAAAGGGATTAAGACCCGAAGTAGCGTTCATCGGGCGTTGATTTAGTCCATTGTCCCAATACATCAGTTAAATGGCTACTAATGGATACAGGTAAGCACCTGTATTAATTAGGAACCCTTCGTTACCTTAGTAGACCAATTTTACCACTAAGTGTTTGTCCACGTGTATTAATTGTCTAGATCCAGGCGAGGGATCAAGTGACCCTAGAGTCGTGCCAAGGACAGAAAGGCGATCTGTTTGTCTCCTCTGGGGACGCAAATCTGTTTTTTGTTTAGCTCAATATACTCGTGTAAGCACAGGTTTGGACTAAATAACTTGCGTCCTGGTTAAATACAGATGTTAAATAATAAAATATAACAATAAAATGACCCAATTGCTCAGAATGGTGGCGCGTTACTTTGTGTAAATTATTTCAGCACCACTGAACTGCTCTCAAACCATGAAGAAAAACATTGTGACAAAACCAACATATCCTAGAACTAACGATTAGAAGACATGTAACATCTACCAACCCTCACTGGGACCACGTGGTGGATTACGGCCCACTCTCACTCGTAGAGAGGAGGCTTTTGTCCCAGGCGGTGGGAGCGTTATAGGCTGCTTATGAATTGCTCAGAATACAATTAAAACTTATTAGTATAGTTTAATTTAAATAATAGGTTGGGGAAAAAGTTTCTTCGCATTTTTTAAGAAAATTCAAAACATTTTTTAATAAAGTTTATTTATGTGGTAGTATTTATGTAGTGTTTGTTTAAGTATGTAGGTACCATTTTGTTCGATAACTTATTGCCATCTTGTAGGTAGGGACATGATCCCATTGCTATAGAAATTTTGGGACTTCTGGTCAAAATACCGCGACAAGTGGTTTTGGCAGTCCTCTCGTGATGTTAACCTAAAGAATTCTGAAGAGACCGAAACAGGTGGAAATCTGAAGGTGCAAGGTCAGGACTATACGGCGGATGCATTAACATCTCCCAGCTAAACTCTCTTAATTTTTGTTGGGTGGCTAAAGATGTGTGAGGTCTAGCGTTATCATGATGAAAAACCACACCCCTTCTGTTGATTAATTCTGGCCGCTTTCTCTCAACTTCTTGCTTTAATCTCATCAGTTGTTCGCAGTAGAGTTCAGAATCGATGGTCCTGCCTGGTGGTAACAGCTCATAATGAATAATGCCCTTCCAATCCCACCACACACACAGCATCACCTTGTTGCGAGTTAACCCGGGTTTCGCCACAGTCTGTGAAGCCTGACCGGCCTTTGACCACGACCTCTTTCGCACGTTCTTGTCATACGTGATCCACTTTTCATCACCAGATATCAGCTTCTTCAAAAATGGTTCGGTTTCATTACGTCGTAATAAAGAATCACAAATGAGTACACGGTTCATTAGGTTTCTTTCAATGAGCTCGTGAGGTACCCAAATGTCGAGCTTTTTTGTGTACCCAGTTTTTTTCAAATGCGCCAAAACTGTTTTGTGGTCAATTTCCAGTTCTTCAGCTACGTTGTAACTACTGGTATGCCGATCTTGCTCCACTTTTTCAAAAATGGCATCCATTTTATCCGTAATAGGGCGACCAGAGCGACGTGCATCTTTGACATCAAAATTTCCGGATTGAAAACGTTTAAACCAAATTTGTGCTACTCTCACAGACACTACACTAGGTCCATAAACATCGCAAATTTTTTTCGCGGCTTGCGTTGCATTTTTACCTTTTTTGTAGTAAATTTTTTAAATGTATCGAATTTCTTCATTAGATTCACTCATCTTGACGGTACGAAAAACAAATGAAAATCACACATTTTCCTAATTTGAATTTGGAATTATGTTCTTTAAAATTTAAACTTTCAATGATACCAAAACCAGCCAGATACAAATAGTATAGCCAAAGAGATTTTATTACAAGTTCATACATACTATAATGCGAAAAGACTTTTTCCCCAACCTAATATAATGATACCTACTAGTTATTTATGTATTACAAGCATGCACAAATATTTATACCGTGCACCTTCCATGATTCAGGTGGAGTAAAGAAGCAGTGTTAACAACTCTCGTATAGCATAATGTAAGGAGTCAGGTCTAGTTAGAATCCCGGGAAAACACTCGAGAGGCGAGGGTAGCTCGGCGGCAGCTGAAAATGGCTTCAGATGCAGGAAAAAAAGCGCAGGAGGGCGAACTATATGGCCCAGGAATAGACAATTTTATGTAAGTTACAAAATATATTTTTTATCTGCATGCAAATCGTACTCAAAATATTAAACAAATTTTTCTGGAAACCATGTTTTCGAAGTCGATGATCACTGTAACTCGAGAACGGCTTTACCGATCGGGTTGAAATTTATATCACTTCTTCTATATATAGTTGTCCTCCGGATGAACGAAGGATTTTTTTTTTTTGGGACAAAATTTATTTTGTTTTTAGTCAAAAATGTACGTGAAATTTTGGTCAAAACAACATTTTTGGCTTTCAACGTCCGCCATTTTGTGAAAAATTAAAATGATTCTAAACCCTTCGTTCAACCGGAGCATTATATCATTAACTAAAGATCCCCCTTGTGTTTTGTTAGTTTCAAATAATTCGTTGCAGCGCGAGAGTGATCACCGCAAAACCTGTTTTGTTTTTGCAGCGTCTTCGGCCATCGATACATATCGCCTTATTTTGGAATACATTTCTTTAAAAAAATTGTCATGTTTACATGAAATATATATCTTTTAAACGGAAGAACTTTTGTTGTAAATTATTTTATCGTTTGGCAAAAAAAAATCGCAATAAAGACCTTTTTTAACCGACTTCAAAAAGGAGGAGGTTATCAATTCGGATGTTTATATGTTTTTTTTTTTTTTTTTTTTTATGTAAGTTCGGCCATAACTCCGCCATATATAGACGGATTTGCAAAATTCTTTTTTTGTTCGAAAGGGGTTTATTCCGAAATGGTCCCATATAAGTTTCATATAGATCTGATGATGAGTTCGGGAGACAGACACCGGAACTCTTTAAAAAATGACAGGAAATCAACCGCGATTTCTGCTATCGCATAAATATGCATTGTTTGTTTGGAATTAGTGCAGGGTGAATACCACAACTAAAAATTTAAAAATAAAAACTTTTTTGCAAAAAAAAACAACCGACTTCCTTAAAAACACTACAAAGTGAAAAATAACTTTAATTTCGGAAGTCGGTGCCAAAAAAAACATAAATGCAGATCCTAAGACACCGACTACCGAAATTAAAGTTATTTTTCACTTTGTAGTGTTTTTAAGGAAGTCGGTTGTTTTTTTAACGTTCTAACTAGACCTGGCTCCTAAAAAACGAAAATGAAAAAAATATTAATAAGTGGTAGTTAATAATATGGTTAATACAGCTAGATATTGGACCCTCCTTTTAAGCAAATATGCTCGTGTATGGGGGCTCTGCTCTTTCATTATTTACGTAAAAAAGGTTTATTTAGATACTACGTACTCGTACCTTATATTAGTGGAAAAAATATTTATAAAATCAAACATTTCAGGCTGTTTTTAAGAGGAAATAACGAGGAAAGAGGAAGTAATACCTGTTAAAAATACAAACTAACAGGAACAAACAAAATCGTAATTTCCTCGTAAAAGTCACATACGTCGTAAAAACATTATCTTTCATAAAAGGCATCAACAAATTCAATAATAACACAAATAGACTACTCATATTTGTACTTAGAATAACGTTTTCGTCGAGCTACCAACAGATCGAACATTATTAGTATTCCCTTTGAGTTCTGTGTACAATGTTAGAGCCGTTAGAGGCAGTAAGAGTGTACGTTCGAAGCTCATTACTAAATGAAATCTGTCCCCGAGGTTTGCATTACTGTCATTGTGGACAAAGATAATATACACGTTAATTTTCTTAGATGGGCATTTATTTTTATGAAGTTGCGTTAGTTAGTTCCAATCTAGCAATATCATGTTTATAATTACAACGATCAGACAATTACAGTCCAAAAAACAATTTTTATACTGACCCATCTTAATGTACGCACGGCGACAAATCAAGTTAAGAATATCCAGTATTAGTTGTTCTAGAAGACTGTACAATTGGAGATCAGCTAAAACTGGAAATATATAGGTTGGTCTGTAGCCATGTGTACTTAACAATCCGCCAAAATATATTAGTAAATAAAAGTGTCTGCTTATAATGTCAAAATAACAGCTTTTTCCCAAATTCATATGAAAGTACATACGAGACTTATAAGCTTTTTTTTTTTGTTGGTATCCGACACGCCCAAACCAATTTTAACTGGACTTTCACTGGCTATTTTTTGTCCCGGTAGCACATTCTCTTGGGATAAATTTCGACTTCCACGCGAGTGAATCCGCGGCTAGAGCCAGTACATAATATGATTGATTGTGTACCAGTCGTAAACTTGGTTGAGCTGAGCCTTGTTTGTTGAAGAAAATTACTGAAGTCTTTTATTTTTTCAAGCTTATAAGATCTTTCATGTTGATCCTATTACGAGTATCTTGTCCAATAACCACACAACTAACATTGCACAAAATTTTTCAATGACAAATACATTGTGTGCTATCCCTAGCTATTGATTAGGGTTGTCGAAACAGTGTTTCTGGTTAGGAAGCTTGTGCCGAACTATCTCGATGTATTCGACAAGACGCGAGCGCTAAGTACCTATTGAAGAGAAACAGGTAGCGCGTGACGTCATTAGCGCTCTTTCCAAGATATAGGTATTATCCAGAAGTTCCACTTATAAATGAATCTTATTAAGTTTCGTTGGGATGGATAAATAGAAAATAATATTTATTGACAGCTAAAACTTCTTTACAGGTGTCAAGCTCGTCAGAGATCCTAAAACGAAAAATATTTTTATTGATTTTTAATGTTTTTTTTTTAACAGTTGATTACTGGATTTAAGAATGAAACTTTTATTTATATGTAAGTACACTGGTTAAGCAAACAAGGAGGGTAAATTTGAAGTAATGGAGTACAGTTGTAGGCTAGAACAGGTGTTTTTTGGATCATACCAAAGGACCGCAATTAATTGGTATTTTGTCGCATTTTCTTTTATGGATGTCCTTCTGTACTTGCCTCTGCTCGGTGCCTTTCATTCCACGATATGAGAGTAGGAACGCTTTCGGTATGACTATGTACCTACTGCGGCTGACAACGTCTTTGAGGTGCGATGAAAATTGACTAGCCTCGTACAATAGTAGCTGAAATATGAAGCGAAAACATTGTTTTATTTTAAGAAAGTCTTTTTAGTTTCATGGTTCAGAAACAGAATATGAAATATTCTATTTAATATAGGTCTCTTACATGGCCAAAGGCTGTATCACTTATTATAACTTTTATTTAAGTGATACAGTTTCAGTGACGTAGGTAAGAGACCAGAGGGGTAATTGCGGAACTTTTTATCGGTAGGAATTGGTTTAATATTCATAGTTAAACAACATTCATTGCGTTATTTACGTTGCTGAGCCGACAGTTTATTCGAACAAATGACGCAATGGTTTAGAAATAATCTTCAAACCCATTCAGATTCTGATAAATTGTGCGTTTCGCAATTAGGGTGCAGGTCTTGCTAGTCACGCCAGAGACATCATAGTCTCTATCTCCTCCTATGTCTCGTATATCTACGTCGGGGTAGGTACAGTCTTAGTATTGCATATTGACCTAATCAGCCGAAAGTACTAAATACTTGCACTTTGACGAACTAATTACAACATGATCAATTTCACATGCTCGTATACAAACAGATAAGTATTGTAAGTCCTCAAAAGAACAACAGGAACAGGGCCTCAAGTCTGCTATTTTTTATAAATTCGTCATTCCAACACGATCCCATTGTCATTTTGCTAAAAGTTCGTAATCTGCTAAATTCATAATGGTGGATCATTGGTCGGTCAGTGGTCTCGTAATAGAATCGTGGTACAATGACATTGTCGTATTGCCATTATTATGAAACCCGTTAGTAGAAATGATTTTCGAAAAACTACTACTAAATTTGAACATTTAATCATGCCAAATTTCATTTATATATATTTTTACATATTATTTATAAGTGTTTTAAACAATCTGAAGTAGTAAGAAGTTCGTAAATAGCAAAAACATTGCATTTACATGCATGACATGTATAACGCGGATAAATGTGAAAATAGACAACTCAATAATATTTTATCTGTTTAGCTGTCAAAGTCAAAGGTGACATTACTGCTTACCGACGTTAATCTGCACCCTGATTGCGAAACGCACAATTTATCAGAATCTGAATGGGATTGAAGATTATTTCTAAACCACTGCGTCATTTGTTCGAATAAATTGTCGGCTCAGCAACGTAAATAACGCAATGAATGTTGTTTAACTATGAATATTAAACCAATTCTTACCGACAAAAAGTTCCACAATTACCCCTCTGTTTTAATTCTAGCGGCCGGTGTTTTGTTAGTTAATTATCTATTAAATATACAAAATGGGGTCAGCGGGTCGTCTGCGAAAAGTTTTTACAAAATTCCGCTTCGCGAATATTAATAAAGGGGTTTGTATTCATTCTCGTCAAGCGACGGGTTCGACGACGTCTTTTGCATTCCGCCCATCTTCTTTCCCTAGCATCCACTGCGTTGGCTAGCTCGAGAATATTTGCTCGTAGTGAATACATTTCTCCGTTCAATATTCACACAAACACGATAGCTAGCAAACACTTTTTTTGACAACCGAGCTATTACAAGCAATGACTGCACAATGACGGTCCAATGGTAGGTCACTGATCAAAAGAACTGTCAAAATTTTAGCAGATTACCGCCTGAGTCAGTCATTCATTTGTCATTATGTACGAGATTACCATTCTAAGCCATTTCTTTCAATGGAGTGTCAGTGGTTGACCATTGGAAAGTCATAATGACGCCATTATATTAGTAGATTACTAAACTTGTGAAAATCAACAATTATGAAATCAATGACAGACCATTTTGACACTATTGTAATAGCAGACTTGAGGCCCAGCTGAATAGCCGGCGCCGCGTCATAATGTATATTCGTTTTACTTTTTAAAGCATTCAAAAGTGGAGAAGGTGAAAGCGTGTCTGCGAACTTGGGATTTTGATCATTAATTACAATTAGGTTACAATTATAACAACCTAGTTAGTTGTACAAAAGGTTGTTAAACATCAATGTGCGGTATTGATAACTATTAAGCACGATTGTTGATAGCCAATATAATTTTAAGTTAGAATTATTGTAGCAGTTCACCTTTTTTTAACACGTTGTGCAAAGAAACACTTAAAATGAATATAAACTAAGACACTCATGAACGTTTATGTTCATGAGTTCAGAAATCGTACATCATTACCAAAACCAAGTTTTTATGCCGTCTCAAGAAAATGATTAAGTTTTAAAAACGATACACATATTATAGTCTACTTAATAATATCGTCGTTTAAACGCCTCATGTTTCATGCGTTTATTATCTTAACTTTGCAAAGGCATTATTAAACCAAACTTAAGTTCAAATCATAATAAACGATACAAAATCTACACTGATAGCAGAAAGACGCTCTTTGGTTGCGGCGCACTTCTGCTTCATTCGACTTCGTTCGGCTTTGCCGACAAATCTTCAAAGTGATGGTATGTCCGTGGCCCATAAACATCGACTAATACTCTTAAAATTACACATGAACGATAAACTTGGAACCTAAAACACAGGTCAGGTAGATTCATTTTCGCATTAAGTGTGCGAACTTATGTTCAGTTTTCGTATAGGTGCCTACTTATATTTAAATTTCAGTAATAGCTCTTTATGCGACCACAAACCCACAACCATACTTTGTAACAACTATATTATAGTAGCAAACCATGTATATTAACTACATAAGTTTTTGCAAATATATAAATCTGCATCTGAATATGCGGAAGTAAATCCATCTCTGATCACGCTGTGTAGAGGCAGCGAAAGTCTCAAATAACTAGTCTTTATATTATTCGAATGGGACCCAATAGGTACTGCGTACCTATCATCATCATCATCATCATCCATCATCTGCCTAGCCTTTTTCCCACCTACGTTGGGGTCGGCTTCCAGTCTAACCACAGGCAGCTGAGTACCAGTATTTTACGTGGAGCGATTGCGTGCCTATATCTAAGCAATATTCAAAACCTCATAGTAGTTTTAACAAAAATATTGAACAATATGCCAAAGTCAAAGCATTTATTTCAATTAGGCCCAAAAAAGGCACTTTTGAACGTCAACTGTTACATGAAAAAAAAAGAATTGATTCTAGTTGCCCCTTCCAAAAAGTAGATTCGTTTGGAGAAGAATGGGCAAGAAACTCCACCGTTACTCTTTTAAAATAGTTTTCAGTATTTATATACAATATTTATTCAATTATATGTGAAGACGATGCACCTACAATAAAAATTACCATACCACAACAGGTAAAAGAACTGAAAATGAAGGAATGAGAGATAAATTGAAAAAACTTTTTTACAAAAAAAAACAACCGACTTCCTTAAAACACTACAAAGTGAAAAATAACTTTAATTTCGGTAGTCGGTGTCTTAGGATCTGTATTTATGGTTTTTTTGCCACCGACTTCCGAAATTAAAGTTATTTTTCACTTTGTAGTGTTTTAAGGAAGTCGGTTGTTTTTTTTTGTAAAAAAGTTTTTATTTTTATATTTTTAGTTGTGGTATTCACCCTGCACTAATTCCAAACAAACAATGCATATTTATGCGATACCAGAAATCGCGGTTGATTTCCTGTCATTTTTTAAAGAGTTCCGGTGTCTGTCTCCCGAACTCATCATCAGATCTATATGAAAATTATATGGGACCATTTCGGAATACACCCCTTTCGAACAAAAAAAGAATTTTGCAAATCCGTCTATATATGACGGAGCTATGGCCGAACATACATAAAAAAAAAAAAAAAAACATATAAACATCCGAACTGAGAACCTCCTCCTTTTTGAAGTCGGTTAATTATATGATAGATACATGGTGCTCACATATTTACAAACACATTGTAAAGGCAGGAAACATTTGATTGTAATAAATAAGCAAAATATCCTTGACGGCTCTTTGAATGGCAGAACGGCTAGCATGAAGTTGTTTACTATCGTTTTGCTACATCAGACGCAGTATTCTCAATTTCGTCATCAGATGCAGTATTTTAAATTAATAAGAATGTCAGAATGGATAAAAAATAAGAGAAAACCACTTCGAGACTTTTTCTACGCAAATATGACCGTTATTTGGTCATTTTTGACTTTGACCACGAATGACAGTCAATGGCTCTACGATATGTAAAGATAAACCAATCCATAGACTAACCGTATGCCGTAGCTTAATTTGATTGCTCTATCCATGCGTGCTGCTGTTATAACTTTGACACAATCCCCTACAAATAACTATTGACATCAAAAAATAAAGACACATAATTTAAGAGCTCAAACAAAGCTACCTGATTGAAGAGTGATAAAACCCCGATTTTCTTATCATTTCTTTTGAAATTTATGAATTTAAATTAACAACAATGATGATACCGAAAGGGTAGCCAGTATGTCAACTTCAAAACTGCGTAAAATATTTCTCTCTAACTTGTAATTAATTTGATGTTCGAGATCTTTAAACATAAAATTGCACGGGACTACATTTAGGTGTTCGGGAGTTTATTAATCCAAAATAATTTGTCACAATCTCACACGAGTGCTTATTAGCATATAAAGCACTAAAACTTTAAACCACAGTGTATTGTTGGTTCATAAATACACACTGGTACCGATTCCCTTGTTCACAAACTGAACTAAATTTAAGTTCAGTGCATCTTTTTCTTTCTATTTCATTAAGAAAAGGACAGAAGATAAATTTTAGTTTAGTCTTGTCAAATTAATCAGCGCCTGTCACTACTCCATACAAGTTTAGACGTGATTAAAAACTTGCCTACTAAAATTACGTCAATTTACGTCAAGCGCTGATTAATTTGACAGTACTAAACTAAAATTTATCTTCTGTCCTTTTCTTAATGAAATAGAAAGAAAAAGATGCACTGAACTTAAATTTAGTTTAGTTTGTGAATAAGGGAATCGGTACCAATGGCTATGTTTAGATGCTTCTTTGTTTTTTAGCTATCTTTGCAAACTATTTAACAGTTAAATGTTGTTTACGGATACAATTCACGTCTATACAAAACACAATAATACTGAAAAATATAAGAAGACATTAAACTTAAACACTGTTATCGGAGCTCAACACAACATTAAAGGGTAGTATGTAGCTTCTCAGAGCTGCCCGAGCTACTTGTGCTTGACTGTTGTCAAATAAAACAAAGCTCCTGTTGCCCTACCAAATGTTCCCATTTTGGTTACTTGGAGTTTCCTTAGCTCAAACTGTTGACGGTAGATAGCGCTGTTTTCCGGTGACTCACGTAACATTTTAGCCGCTAGATGGTAGCACTGCCATGGGTTAGTCTTTAAGATAGCAGCTCTGCCGTTTTCAGCGGGGCAAGGCTCCGATACATAAAATATATCTCATCAAATACCCATTTTATACCAGTTTAGAAATGTCAACTTTTAAATTTTTACACTTAAGAGATTGGAAAGCCCTGCCAGGGTCATGAGACCTGCCAGGGTCGCGAGATTGTTCAAAAGAGATACCGTGACCCTGGCACATGGGCAACTGAAGGAACACGGTGGGTTTTAGTCAGTAAAAGTCTGACACGCCCTCCCGCTCCGCCCAAAGCGGGAGAAGTCATTTGATGATTTCCCATCCAGAAAAAAAAAGAAAAAAGAGATTGGAAAGCTAAAGAGTGTACTATATAATTATTTAGGTTGTACTTATGGTATACATCTTACTGCTGATGAAAAATGGGTTTATTAGTAACAACTGAGCACAGTACTATTATTTTTATGCAGATGGTGTTAGTAGGTTCTTATATGCTTATTTTCTTTACTGAAGGTAGGTGCCAAATGATATCCTGGTTGAAAAAAAGTTTTGTTTCTATTCCTAAATATGTTATTATTTATCAAACAGTTTTCGTAACTCGCCTCCTTCACCTCCTCTAACCCTCTGTGATGAATTCCCTTCAGGTGATTTTTCATTTCTGGGAATAGAAAAAGTCACAGGGGGCTAGATCAGGGCTGTACGGGGGGTGCGGCTGCGTTGGAATGGAATGTTTAGCTAAAAATTTGCGAACAGCGTACGAGGAATGCGAGGGAGCATTGTCGTGGTGCAGCGTCCAAACATTAAGCGCCAAGTCGGGGTGAAAGCGAAACACTCTGGACCGTAAACGCTTTAAAACTTCAATATAAAAGTTCGCATTGACCGTCTGGCCCGGAGGAACTAATTCTCGATGAATTACTCCATTAATATAAAAAAAAAAAAACAATGAGCATCGCTTTGATTTTGGACTTGGACATCCGGGCTTTCTTCGGGCATGGTTCACCTTCTCCCAACCACTGAAAACTTTGCTTTTTCGTTTCTGAATCATACTCAAAAACCCAGCTTTCATCTCCAGTCACAATACTGCGCATCCAATCTCTTCCTTCAGAGTCAATCCGTGAAATCAAATCTTGGGAGATCGAAAAACGAAGATATTTTTGTTCGGCGGTGAGCACTTTTGAAACCATTTTGGCACACACTTTGCGCATCCCTAAATCTTCATGCAACATGCGTCGAATTGTTTCTCGGTTGATCTCTAATTCCTCCTCTAACATTTGAAGGCTAACAAGGCCGGTCTTCGTTCAGTTTCGCGCGCAAACGGGCAACATTTTCGTCGGTGCGAGACGTGGAAGGAGCACCTTCCCGCGGATCGTCATCGAGCGACTCTCTTCTCTCCTTTAACCGCTTGGCCCACTTGTAAACGCGTGTTTTCGAAAAACAATCATCCTTGTACACTGTCTGAAGTTTTTGTAAAATTTCGGCCGGTTTTGTCCCAAGTTTCACCAAAAATTTGATCGCACATCTTTGTTCGAAATTTACATCCGACATTTTTCGCGACACGGGTATAAAAAGTAGCTTTGTTTAAAATTCTATAAAAACACAACCACGGCACCGATTGAGCTGAAATTTCGTATCTACTATAGGAACGTGTTAGCTTTCGAATGCAACGCTAACGCGCCAGTGTTACCCGGGGGGACTGCAGACCGAAATTCCCGGAACTTGATTGTCAGTCTGGTATTCTAGTTTTCAGGGATCGCTCTGTATAACTAATAATACGCCAACAGAGTGTTGAAATTCTTGAATCAGCTCTCTTTCATTCGAATTTCTTATTAGCCCCTTGTACTAAATGTCGTATAACTATAGTAAGCCTTAAAAAATAGCAGTCATTTTAATTCAAATGCTTATGACATCTTCAGTGAATGGTCATGAAATGGGTGACGGATTTTAAAATACATGTTATTCTTTCCTGTAGAAACCCCTAGTTATCCGGAAAAGAACTGGATTTACCGACATAGCTTGTAGTACTTAGTCTACAAGCTATGTCGGTAAATCCAGTTGAAGCGGCAGTGGGCTGGCCATGTTTGTCGAAGGACCGATGGCCAATAAAGTAGACGTGTTCTGGAGTGGAGATGAGAAAAAAATGTTTGTATGTACAAATGTAATTAAATTAAGTTTGATTAAACTAATGGTCAATTCACCTACTGTTGATTTATCTGTGGTCTTGAGTTTGATTTACTGGTGATTTTGTATATGTCGATTGGATGATTTCCTAATTCGAATTTTCGCGAAAACCCTAGGGATATTGCGAAAACACGGATAATTAGAGAATGGTAAAAACATTCCTGCGAGCAACTTGGAAGTAGCGCTTGCCGGTCGCTGCCACGGCACCGCTCGCTACGCTCGCTCAGCTCACGCGCGGTTGGTCACAGTTTCAACCTAACCTAACCTATGTCACTCAGCTCAAAATTACGAATCATACAATTTGCCTGCGATTGGATAATTAGATAATGGTAAAAACATGTCTGTTTCGTCATTTTGAAGTGGGCGAATAGGTTAGGTTAGAACAAAACTGTGTCCAGCCGCGCGCGAGCCAAGCGAGCGCAGCGAGCGGTGCCGCGGTAGCGGCCGGCAAGCGCTACTTCCAAGTTGCTCGCAGAGTTTTTTTTACCATTGTCTAGTTCTCCGTTAAAAAGAAACACAAAATGTGTACTACGTGTACACATTTAGTGTTTCTTTTTCGTTACTTTAGAAATCAATCCAGCGCGCAGTATTAATAAACTGTAGTCGAGTCGTCCATTAGGTATTTCTTACTTAGTTGAAATACCAAATATCTTAGTAAATCATTAGATTACTCGTTCGTAAGTGCAATTGATTTTAGTTTAATCAACATTAAGTAAGTTAAACAGTAGTTGAGTTGACCAATATGCGTTATGAACTTATGTGAATCAACCGTAGTTATCTTGAAAATAGTTAGAATAACTTTTTAGTGTACAAAAGCCTATGGAATGCGGAGATTGCTAATATTAAAAATGTATAGCTTGATATGTCGCCGTGTGCACATCTTTTAAGACTAGTCCATACTTACATAACTTTGAGATAAATCAATTTTAGCGCATCTCATTTGAAACTTAACGATAGCAATTTAGGCTACCTTCTAGAAGCATGTTGTTTCGAGAAACTTTTCACGCGTTTTGTCAATACAATTTCTGTATCCATTTCGCAAACGTTTACCAACAACGCATGTCATTATTATCAAGGCGACAAAAGGTCCTTGGAGAACTTTTGCAATATAAATACGCCAGAAGTTTTTACTGAAAACCAAGAAAGGTCACACTAGTTAAACACGGATACCTACTGCTGATTTTAAAGAGACCATGAAGATTTGTTGATTTCTTTAGTGATTTTTAAAAACTTTGTTAAGATTAACTAAACCTAGCTTGGTGAGGCTTGTATAAGCTGAGGAGAAACCATGCTTTGATTCGAATACCCATACTATTCTCGTCTTCGTCTAGTTTGTCTAAATAATCGTTGAACTCCTTAAGGTCTGAGTTGAGCTGCACGACAATTGTGGGCACTGACTGGACAGGTCTACTCAATACATATGGTTCTTACCTCAAACCGTCCATCCGTCCGCTCACACTTCAGGTCCAATTGAAAATAAGCGTCAGGCACTAGTTGTCTGGCATTTTTGCTGAACTGAACCTTTTTACCGTTGTACCGTGTGGTGCCGGACGTAAAGAATAGCACCATCCCATTTCTTCCCGTGGGTGTCGTAAAAGGCAACTAAGGGACTTATCAATACTCAATACTCAATTCTTTATTGCATTCCATATGTTACATAGATGGTAAAAAATTAAAATGGTACAAGATCAAAATATGGACCCAGTCGGGCACGCAAAAATTTGGAAAGAGGAAGAGGGCTGAGTTACAATTTAATTAAATCAATTTTCTCATTTACTGTCTTTCATTTGAGAATAGGCAGCAGCGTTCTCTATGTATTTTACCACCATACTGCGATCACCAACCCGCCTGCCAAGCGTGGCGATTATGGCAAACCGCCCCCGAAATTGGGGGAAGCCTATATCCAGCAGTGGATGTCTTGTGGCTGAAATGATGATGATGAACCTTTTCAGCGCAGCCGTGGAGCACACATAAATGCTAGTTTTTAACATCGCACTTTTATTGATTTTCTTTATAATTATTGTTTTTTGTTAATTTATATATTATTCGCTGTATTATTTTGTGTGCCTTTAGAGTTTGTGCTAAATAAATGTATTTTCTTTCTTTCAAAAGACTATTTCAGAGTTCAATGTACATGGTCTTAACATAATCTGACCAAGGTTATTAAAATAAACTATGCTCTCTAGGTATGTTTCGACTGTGAATTTTCCAACTATTATAGTCTAATACACATTTTTATTTTTGTTTAATTTGTGTACACACTTTATTCTAACAAAAGAGAACAGCCGATCTATTTTGTTAAAATCACACCGTGACAACTTAGGTGAAGTGACCTAAGAGTGAGCTGTCTTTCCACCTGATGTTAGGGATTGACATTAGTGACAGCACACTTTAAGCTCACTTCATCCAAACTATCACGGTGAGATTTTACTGAATAGCACTACAGATACTAGACAGCATACAATAATTTTATGACTCTTAAACCATTTTAATTATTCTTCTTTACTTAATATAGGAATCTTAAAAGGTTTGTTTAAGTTTTTGTGTTTTACATAACAGTAAACAGTTTATTTATTTGACACTTCAACCAGAATTATAAAGAGGCGGACATAAGGCCATCGGCATTTTATAACAGTCAACCTTTGGTTGATGAGAGTCACTCAATCCAGTATTCATTCAATAGTTATTTTTAAAGCGATATTATCATTGTAAATTTAAGTGACTGTACAAAAAATTTTACGAATTTTAAAATACTGTATTTCCGTATATTTGAATACACCATATGAAAGGCCAGTACAATTTTGATCAAGTTAATGATCTATTTTTTTTTTATCATTTGATTTTGATTAATTGGCCTCAATCCGGCGACTGTATTTTAAATGTTGCGGTTTAGAATAACACAAATTTACAAATCATTTAAGCGCCTACACGGCATGTAATAATCAAAAAGTATTGTTGCCAAAGTCAAATGAAGAATCAGAGAATAGATCCATCACAACAACAGTTCTCTTATTGTCCACATGGCATTTCCATGGATCAGACGCCTTGACGTAACTCGTGCGATAATGTCACGAACCCTGTATCCATAAACCGTCTTTATTATTGCTTTGCTTGGAGTACAGTCCAATGAAATAACATTAATGTGGACACCACATAAAGAATGAGAGTATAAAAGTGGTGCTGATATTGCGGATGGTTGATTTTCTGGTGTGGCGTGCGTGTCTCTGCCCCTGGCTTTTGTGTGTGGTGCGCGATCGGTGTACTCGAACATGTTTGCATCGACTCCAGGCGCAGCGGCACCGGCAGCAGCTCCGGCACTACGCTCTGGAACGATACTACAGCACCTAGGGATGTAAACACCACTGTGAAATCCTGGAACGACAAATATCATGAGTTGGTTGGATATTATGACATTAGTTTTTGGACGTCGTGAATGAACAAGTTCCAATATTGGGAAAGTATTGCGAGCAGTAACTAATTAATCATGTAAGTAATCTACAGTGTTTGGGATTGAAAATTAAGCATTAAAAAATTGAGATGCAAATAAGCCAGCATAAAATAAATACGGACGACGGATTATATAGGATAGGAGAAGAAATCTTATAGTGCTTATTCTATTGCAGCTAGTCTTAGAAAATTATCGCAATAAGACTTATGGAGAATAAAAATATAATAAATAATTTTAGCCAATGAGCGGCTACGCTTAAGCTCACCTTAATCTTATATCCCTTGAACGGGCTTGAAGTTGCGCGACACGTGCAGTTATCCTGCATGCGGGTTGGTTACCGCTTGGCAATCCTTTCACAACAATAACGCTGCTCCCCGTCGACTCTGGAAAATTTATATTCGCTTTATGAATGGTTATACCGCCATCAGTTGGTTGCTAGCGCCTCTTTCGCAGCAGGGTGAACCGTGCATAGGTGAGTTGATATTTGGGGAGTGCGTTTGTTGCATGCTTCCCCTTACACCCCGGGCGTGCGTGCGCTTGTTTTCGCTCGTTGCATGGTGCCGACCTGATGTACCTAATGTACTACTCTGTGACTCCCCGGGGACTCCGACTAACACCTTTTTTAAAATTGTTCCATCAGTTGAAATACGGACATCTTGTAAGCCAATCAAAGTATTTAGGAAAAAAAAATTGGTTGGTTGAAGCCGTAGACATTGATTAGAAATTTATTTTTATTCAGTAATGCAGTGGACTGATCTCACAATTACGTAAATATGGCAAGTTAAACGATAAATCCATTCTATTTTCCTCTTCTAGAGCAATGAGAGATTCAAGTTCTTCGGAAGAGATTTCCTTGAGGAGCGGTAATTTTGTAACATAAGTCTATCAGTAAATGAAGTCGTGAACTTTTGCATCCATGTTAAGTCTGATACCTGAAATAGCCTCAACATTTGTGTTTTTTCACAGCGTGGTTTTAGAATACGACACAGAACTTATTTTCATAATTATATCGTTCCAAAACATTAGACTTTACCCAGGAAGCTACTCAGCTTAATTGGAACTGGGCCGGATGTGTGTCGAATGTTAGATGACACTATGAGCTAATAACCACCAATTGGGTCCCATTATGCATGACGCAATAGCAGCAGGCTAAGACGAAGATGGCAGGACGAGCTTGACTTCTACCAACAGGACTGGCCAAAACTAACAAAAAAAAAAATTCTGTAGAAAAAGGAGAACGAGGCCTTTGCCCTGTAATGGGACAATACAGCTATTTTCAAAATCAAAATCAAAAGTCATTTATTCAAATTAGGCTGAGGATCAGCACTTTTCGAACGTCAAAATTACAAAAGACAGTCCCCCCAAAACGCCCACCCGTCGCGCACTTCCTAGTGCTTTAGCTGGGAAGAAGAAGTGGCCAACAAACTCCCCAGCAGCACAGCTGTCTGTCCAGTTAGAAGAACTTGATTCTATACAATGGTATATAGTAAAACATTAAGAGACACAAATTAAATTAAATGATTTGCTATATGCCAGCTAGCCAACCCAATATACCAACAAATTAAATGAAAACTATACTCAAGCATAAGCAAAAAAAAAATATGTATATAGAAACATGGCTGCAAAAATAAAAAAACTGGCATAAAGGGCGTGACAGCTTACATATGCAATGCTGAATGTTCACATAGCTGTTACGACCTGAGTTACAACTCGAGGCCACAAATGATAAACTAGGACCATCGATGTAAAATAAATTAAACAGGTAAGTAATATTAATAATAATATCAACACCAAAGTCAGCAAGACGACCAGTCACCACAAGCAGCACCCGTTCACGAGCATAACGCAAAGATCAGCCATTGCCCCCCTCGCCATATTTGAGGGAAGGGGGCAACCCGACCCCCGACGCTACCGCAAGCATTGACATCTAAGGGAGCATGACGAACTTGCTGCCGGTTGCTCAAGCAAGAATTGAATGATTACTTGTCGAGGTCGCTAGCTAACCACATTATGCAATACTAATAAAATAAAATTGGCATAAACAGGAAAAAAAATAAGGAAACAATTATATTGAACCTATCACTAGGTACGCTAATACTGGAGAAAGAACATAAACATTGTCTTGAGTTAATCACAGCGACCAACTATTCTTATCATTTAAATAATCGTTGATGGAATAGTACGCCTTTTGACAAAGGTTGGATTTTACTTATTTATTTAGATTAGATACCACAATTAGCAGAATATTAAAAAAAAAATGAATTACCTACTTCTGCATTGCGTTATGTTACCGGATGAATTCTTCATTTATATTGATAAGTAAAGACATCTCGAGATTAACTGTCATAATAATGTAGATTAATTCCTCTGTCTTCGCAATTTAAGTCGTTTTTAATGCCTAACCATGTTGGAGCATATTCTTTGAGAACTTAAGTTGCTAATCTAAAAGTTTATCAGATGTTTCAGAATAGAGACCAAAAATGTCATTTGTTTTACAAATTGGCGGCAATTAAAAAAGTGTCTGTTGTGCGTTGAAATGGTTTTGACTAGAGAAAAATTTCGCTCGATGATAAATCACGACTTTCTTTACTCAACCAAAATTTTACGTTAGACTTAGATTAGGATTTTCATGCCATGCCACTGTTTACAACTGATTTAATGAGTTTAACCGTTATCGTAGAAAACTCAATGATTGTTCTCGAGAAGAACGTCCTTCTACGGTGACTACTGAAGATAGTGAGTGTTGCGCGGCTAATGATAGAAGCTATAGAACATTTACGCGTCAGAAAGCTTTATACTATGACGAAGTATGACGGAGGTGACTCGAATGCTGTATATGACATCTTCATAAGTGATGAGAGCTGGATATATTGCTACATACCCGAAACCAAAAGATAATCCTCTCAATAGATGTTTCCGTTCGAAGATACCGACAGAAAATAAAAACAAACGACTTCCTTAAAAACACTACAAAGTGAAAAATAACTTTAATTTCGGAAGACGGTGTCTTAGGATCTTTATTTAAGTTTTTTGCCACCGACTTCGGAAATTTAAGTTATTTTTCAATTTGTAGTATTTTTGAGAAAGTCGCTTGTTTTTTGATTTTGTACAAAAGTTTTTATTTTTAACTTTGTTTTATGGTAACCATCCAGCACTAATTCCTATACCACTGCTGGCAAGGTGAAATTTAAGACATATATATGGTTTTCTCATGGATGTTACTGTCAGAATGGGACGGAGAGCACCAGCTTTCAAATAAAAAAAAAAAGAATCATGTAAATTGGTTCACCCAGTCGAAAGATCTGAGATAACAAACATTTAAAAAGTCGAATTGAGAACCTCCTCCTTTTTTAAGTTGGTTAAAAAATAAAAGTCGAAAGAGAAAACATAATTGCTACATCCCTTGGATGGACGGGTAATTTCGCAACAATTGTCCTAGAAGATACAAGGACTATTACTGCAAGTTGGTATGTCAGTCATTCTTTACCAGTTGTTTTGGAACATGTTAGACAGCAGCACGCAAGAGCAGGGGTCCTCCTTCACCATAACAACGCTCCAGCTCACTCTGCCAGACGGACTATCGAATATTGGTCTATAGAAGATGTGGTGTTAGTGAGTCATCATCCGCTTGAACTTACAGGATTGCAATCTACGTACCCTGAAGATGCCGTGGCAACGTTAGAAAAAGAGAAAAGAATCCCAAAGACTTCTAAAGAAGAGTAGGCCCACCGCTTCAGTCATTGAGTCTATCGCATGCGACAGTGCTCAGAAAGGAACGGCGACTACTTCAAAAGAGATAAAAGTCCTAACAGGCTCCAACATCCTTCCGCTTTGGTTCTTTAAAACCATTCAGTGTATGTGCATCTGGATTGAGATCCTATTTGCGAAACGAAATAAGACTTATAGAGAAATTACTTAAAAATAGAAAAAACTTAAAGCAAAGGACCATGAATTTCTTAAACATTAATCAAAACTGTTAGGGTTAAACGACTTGGGCCCTCAATTCAGACGCGTGCATAAAGTGGCATAGCCTAATCTCTGTAAGTACTGTATCTGGGTTAATAATTTTTATTTAGGAATTTAGGTAAGAGTTTCTTAAATATTTTAAGAAATTCCTAAATCTGTATATATTCACATTACAAATTAATGGCGGTATATCTATGGCTCTCACTTCAATATTTAGACTAAACTAACAGGACTAACATCACATATGTAATTAAAAAATACATTAAGAATAAAGAAAACAAAATTGTAAATAGTAGGTATTTACTTTTAGCTTTTAGATTTGGGAATTTCTTAAAATATTCAAGAAACTCTTAACTAAATTCTTAAATAAAATTATGAACCCAGAGACAGTACTTACTGAGATTCCGCTATGCCACTTTATGCACGTGTTAGATTATTCATTTTGATATTTTATAATTGTTGGTTGGATAGTGACATCTGTCACATTAACGAAACATTAAACCAATATAGAAGTACCTAATTTGACTAGATAAAGTGTTTACAAAAACTAATTGTTGTAACTAGTAAAAATAACTAAGATTTTATAACTATAAATAATTAAGAAGTTTTTAATTATACTTGTAGTATATCCTAGGTTTTATATTGGTATTTTACTTTAATGTGATGATTCAAATGACTGTCACAATACTGTCAGTTTATATTGACATTCTTTTAATTGATTCGTAACTGAGAAGTTACGAATCAGTTCTTATTGAATTGCTTAATAACCTTAAAAAGTTTTAAAACTGTTTCACTACATAACAATGGTTTATTATTATGTGTTAGAAGTTATTAAGCCAAAATGTGTAATGATCTGTAATTTCTTCAAAATGACGGTAGGTGTAGTGCGAGGCATTTCCTCACGATATTCGACGTTGGTAGGATATAAAAAGGATTGTAATCATGTTATCGGGGCAGTTCCTCGGTAGATATTCAGTTGGTCAGTTCTAGTGCTGTGGTTGTGTGGAAAAGATCGACCAGAGGTCACGTAAGTTAAGTAATTTGATATTATGTAATACTTATTGCTTATTATGACAATTTTGTTGTACCATTTATATTGTTGGCAATATTGCTAATGTTTTAAATCATATAAAATGGAATATTCATATTCTTTTCCTAGCTATAGTTATTATTGTGATTATGTTGATATTATTCTGAGATCTCTTCTCTCTGGTCCAAGAGATAGAATTAGATGTATTTAAAATAATGATAATTTATGGCAATGTAAGAAGTGTGTTGATATATAATACTTTAATATTGTTTCCATGGAGTTTCTTGTCCTTCTTCTCCATGAAGACGTAGTTTTGGAACGGGCGACTAGCTTTCTAATTACTTACTGACAAGCCTAATTGAAATAAATGTCTAGTCTTGTCTTTCTGTGCTTTACTTAGTGAAACCCTTTCCCAACAAACCATATTCATAAGAACCTTCCTACACAGTAAATAAGCCGTAACCATTCTGATACACAAAGCTTGGTATTTGGTATATTTATATAATACTTATAGTTATATACAGATTTTTCTATTACACGCGTCTGGATTGAGGGGCCAAGTTATTTAATCATAACAGTTTTAATTCACGTGTAAGAAATTCATGGCCCTATGATTTAAGTTTTTACTATTTCAACTAATTTCCCTATAAACCTTATTTCGTTTCGCAATGGTTAAAAAAAATGTGCCCTCAATCCAGATGTACATTTTCAGTGTGACCTACGTAAATAGTAATCACTGAGATTGCCTAATCTATTCATGTGGTGACATTACTTAATCCAATATTTTATAGCTGTTAAAACATTAACCTAGGGACAACTTGCTGAATCCTAACTATCGTAAATGACGTAAGGCTTTTGATATTGCAGAACATTCTTGTTCGATGTTGCCCTTCTGTATCATTTAAAGTCTGGTTTATTTGGGGTGATAGTACCCACCTATTCTTCATAATTGTTACACCGTCTGAAGTTCACATCTAGGCCAAATGCACGAGGTGCTTGCTCCGCCTGATCATTGTTCTCTCGTCTGTGCGCCTCCACCTCGGAAGCTCGTGGATGTTGATGAAAAGAAGCAGGTTTGTGTGGCTGAAAAAGAGAAAAATCTGTGTTGTAGATACTTCTTATGAGAAACCATGATTCCACACATAAAACTCGAATCGGACAAAAAAGTAGTTCTCAAATTGCTATTAGCTGTGGCCATAATATATTTGTCAATCATTCAATCTTTCACGATGGGCTACTTGATGAAACGTCAAAAGAGTCACTACTTCTGCACAATAAAACGTGAGTAACGCTACTGAAGTCGCGATTAGCGTCACCATCTACAGGGCTAAAGCAATCAGGATAAACACGAATGTTTAATCACCTATTTAAAAAGAAGAAGATATGAATCTTCTATTTTTCTTCTCTTCTTCTTATCCCGTTTTGGTTTGGCTGCAAATAAATATAGGTAGTTAAATGTAAGTAACTGGGCCTAATGACCAGTTGTTTTTGGTGTATAAAATGGTGTATATACAAGCTGTAATATTCTCTTACAATATGCAAAATGATGTCAGCAAAAGTATCATAATATCAGTCACAACATCGATTAAATTGTTATCGTGATAAAACTTACGTGATGGGTGTATCCATAACCAGCGGGGAGAAATCATCGTCGACGGGTTGCAGCAGCGCCTCGCTGAGCCCCATGACTAGCCTGTCCATAAGAGGAGACCATTCCAAGCCACTGCTAGCAGTTGATTTCCATGGGTGCGCCTGATGCTCGCTTCGTTTACTAGCTTTAATTAGCACATTTCATTCCATTTCACTGCCCACCTGGAGAGTTATTGTAGAATGCTGGTTTTAGAAACTTTGGTCTTGTTTATCACATTAATTCATCTTGTCCCATTCGTCGGAGAAACTCGATTCTCAATATTGTCGGGCACAGTAAAATTATAGTAGAAATATATATATGAGAAATGTATATGTCAAATCAATTTATGTGACAAACTCTATCAATTTTTATCTAAACTATCTCACTATCTAAACGAGCTTATTACAAATTAGAAGACTACATTCAAGATAAGAACGCTTGGAAACATGCTGGTCTCGCTCCATAGGACAATCTTAGAGTTTATCAAACTAGTTGCTAACTTAATTGTGTAGATAATATTTATTTTTTCTTCTATGACACTGTTTTACATTCTGTAATTACTGTAACTCACACACTGACCGTTTATATGGGTAGTTCATATAATTGTTTTTTTTTTTATTTTTTATTTAACTGCTTTTGTTAATTTATTTTTATTTTCTTTTAATTTCATTTGTTGTGTCTATGTATCATTTGCATCGTTGTATATGTAAGCGGGCACGCCCTTTATGCCTGGAGGCTTTATAGTCTTTTCGCCATGGGATGGGTTCCCTGACAGTTCATTTTTTTCCGTGGCACGCATACTACTTTAGACGAATAAAAAATAAACTGGCAAAAAAATTAAAAAAGAAATGATAAAAAATATTGCCTATACTAACTACAATAATTTACTTATATATTGCATATACTAAGTAAATTATTGTAGTTATAATTAACTGTTAATAATTACTTAAAATAAAAAAGTAGAAATCTTAAAAATGTCTAATGCGTTGAACGGAACGTCGGCCAATAGAGATTGCCACTACTCAATACACTAATCGTTAAAAAAATTGATGAATCGGAGCGGCCATTTTGTAATCGCGATCGCGTCGCGTCAGTACGAGTGCGTTATGTCAGGTTTTTGCTCTGCTCCCGTGATGTTATGTAGCCTATGTCTTATTCTGATGTATAAGCTATATTACTGTAAAGTTTCATCAAAATCCGTACAGTACTTTATGCGTGAAAGAGTAAGAAACATGCAAACACACACACATACTAACTTTCACATTTATAATATTAGTAGGAAGTAGGATAACCAGTTTATTAAAAAAATATTTTGAAAATCTAAAATCGATAATCCGATTCCATTTTCTTTGCCAACTGAATCGATATTATAAAAAATCGATTATATTTCGTTAGGTCACGTCACTACAATTGTCAGACAAGAACTGTCAGGGAACTCATGGTGAAAAGACTATAGTAAGGTTTTAAGTTCTGTTTACGATTTTTGTTTCATTATTCATTTCAGCTTGAGTTTAGTTTTCAATGTTTTGTTGGTATAATGGCGTGTGCTAGCTGACATATGGTGAATAATGTATGTTTTGTTTTATTATATTAATAACTTATACAATATTGTATAGAATCAAGTTCTTCTAACTTAACAGACAGCAGTGCTGCTGGGGAGTTTGTTCCACCACTTCTTCTTCCCAGCCAAAGCACTAGGAAGTGTCGAAGGGCGGGCGTTTTGGGGGGACTGTCTTATGTGACTTTGACGTTCAAAAAGTGCTGACTCTCAGCCTAGTTTGAATAAAAGACTTTTGATTTTGATTTTGATCTAGACTAATATTATAAAGCTGAAGAGTTTGTTTGTTTGTTTGGTTGAACGCGCTAATCTCAGGAACTACTAGTCCGAATTAAAAAAATATTTTTGTGTTGGGTAGCCTATTTATCGAGGAAGGCTATAGGCTATATAACATTATGCTACAACTAAGAGGAGCGGAGCAGTAATGAAAAATGTTGCAATAACAGGGAAAATCGCACGGGTAGGCGATTCGACGCGACGGGAAGGGTCGGGGGAACAAGAAATTTAACGCGGACGAAGTCGCGGGCAGAAGCTAGTAATTTTAATATTTTACCAGTGGCTTCGCCCACAATGGAGTACGCAAATTATACTACTGAGATAATGTCTTACCTATTAATCAAGATTACTATCTGTCCGCCAAATTTCATCGAAATCCTATATTTATCGTTGCATCAGCCTTATTTGCGTAATGCGTAACAACTTTCACATTAAAAATATTAGAAGTAGTAAATTTCCAACCTATTATAGATTTGTTAACTCGACTTTGGTTAAAGATGGATGCTTCTTATCGTTGTTATCCAGTAATTAAGGTATTATGTGTCTCGGTTTGTTAAAATTATACGATTTGACAGTACTTGATGGGCTTAAGTCCTACCAACTACTACAATAGTTGTGTGAGACGGCACAGGGTAGACACCCTGCGCGGTGCAGACGCAGCGCGAAAAGCGCCCAGCCCAAAGTCGCTCCCGCTTAGCTCCATGCTCTGAAACAACACGGAAACTTCATTATATATCTTTCTACAGCGTGTGTAAGAATAGGATAAGCGTTTCATTCGTGAAACTATGGGTAGTTAATATAATTGTTTTTTTTATTTTTTTTTATTTAACTGCTTTTGTTAATTTATTTTTATTTTCTTTTAATTTCATTTATTGTGTATATGTATCATTTGCATCGTTGTATATGTAAGCGGGCACGCCCTTTATGCCTGGAGGCTTTAGTAAGGTTTTAAGTTCTGTTTACGATTTTGTTTCATTATTTATTTCAGCTTGAGTTTAGTTTTCAATGTTTTGTTGGTATATTGGCGTGTGCTAGCTGACATATGGCGAATAATGTATGTTTTGTTTTATTATATTAATAACTTATACAATATTATATAGAATCAAGTTCTTCTAACTTAACAGACAGCAGTGCTGCTGGGGAGTTTGTTCCGCCACTCAAAAAGTGCTGACTCTCAGCCTAGTTTGAATAAATGACTTTTGATTTGATTTGAAACATAAATTGGTAAATAATACGAGTAGTACTATTATTTACCATTATATCAAAATAATTATATTCGATTTTTTCTGGGTAAATTTTTAATTAAATTTTATTGTCTACCTTTTGTTCTAAACAAACGACATAAATACATGAAGAAGAATCAATCCCATCAAAAACATATATGTGAAATGAGAGCCAAGTTCAATATTATGATATATGCATTGGTTGCTGTTGTTGTTATTTCCATTTCACCAAATTCCTCGAAAGTCTGTTCACTCTATTTCATCGCTAATTTATTCGATTTAGTTTCATTATTTTTGAAATGTAATGACACTTAATACATACATACATACAATCACGCCTTTTTCCCATGGGGGTAGGCAGAAACTACGGAACACCACCTGCTACGATCTCTACACACTCCTTTTTGCCTCGTTTAGGATCATACAATTGGCCATACACACACGCCGCGCGCCGGTTGCGAGTACTACGCACCTGACCTTTCCGAAGAACATCACCAATCAGGTCCCTATATGTCCTCCTAGGGCGTCCCCTCCCAGTGTTTCCACTCACATCTGCCTCGTAAATACCTTTTGAGCCGACCTTCATTCATCCTCTCAACATGACCAAACCATCTAAGCATACTTTTTTCAATTTTTGTCACTATATCTTCTTTTAAACCACACCGTTCTCTTATCACATCATTCCTCAGCCTATCATTCATAGTCGCACCACACATGCTTTGCAAGGAACGCATTTCCACAGCATTTATTCTACTTTCATGCTTCTTTTGCCACACCCAACATTCACTTCCATACATAAGCGTAGGCACCAGTACACCATTGTGAACAGCCAGTCGAGCCTTATCGGACATCAACTGGTTGGTCACAATGGCGTGTAAATCACCATTTACTTTTTTTCCCGCATTCACTCTTCTTTCCACATTTTTATCAATCTTTCCATCCCTTGTAAACAAACTCCCCAAATATATAATACGAACTCACTTACTTGCTCCATACTCTTATCATCTATTTTCACATCACACACCGATACGTTCTCTTCTCTTTCAAACACCATGACCTTCGTCTCATTCACATTTATATTCATCCCCTTCATCTTAAATGCTTCATCCATTACAGTCACCATGTCTTGCAACTGTTCTGCTGACGATGCAAGTAGAACTTGATCGTCTGCGTAGAGAAGGCATTTGACAGGCAACTCACTCATTGTCAATCCACACTCACCCTCTTTCAAATCTGTCAGACAACTATCCATGTACAAGTTGAACAGCCACGGTGACGCTACACAGCCCTGCCTAACACCCCTCGAGATGCAAAACCAGTTCGTGTATGCCCCATTTATCCTAACATAAGCACTGGAATCCTTGTATAAAGATTTCAGTGTCCGTACTAAGCGCCAGTTTACACCGTACATGGATAGTGTTGACCACAGTTTTTCTCTGCACACACTGTCACAGGCCTTCTCCAAGTCAACGAAAGCGCAGTAGACTTTCTTGTGCTTTGCCAGATGTTTTTCGGCTATGCACCTTAGGGAGAAGATCTGGTCCATACAGCCCATCCCCTCTCTAAATCCTGCCTGCACTTCCCATATTTTCTCACCGGTCCTATCACTCTATTTATCAAAACCTTCGCATACAGTTTGCCGACAACACTCAAAAGACTAATGCCGCGGTAGTTTTTACACTCCTGCTGTGAGCCTTTGCCTTTATCTAGTGGTACGATTACAGCCTTACACCAATCATCTGGTACACGGCCATATCTCAAATACATATTAAAGATCCGGCACAACAGGCTTGCTACCACCCCGTCACCGCTCTTCAGAATTTCAGCAGACACTGTCATATCCTACAGCTTTCCCAACTTTCATACCTTTCAGCACTGCTACTATCTCCTCTATTTCTATTTCATTATCTTCATCTACCTCTGAGTTAGGGTCTTCTAAACTGGCGTCTGCCCAGTTGCCCACTCCATGCACCCTGTCCTGACAACTGAATAAACTTTCAAAGTATCCCTTTCAGCGTTCCAAGACCTTACATTCTTCATTTAGTAAACATCCATCTTCTGCTCTCATAACATTCATACTTGATGTTCTTGTCACTCCACGAGCCAATCTTACCAGTTTCCAAAACAGCTTAGGTAACATTGACCCTGAAGTTATCAGAGAATTTCCTGTTATACTTTCTTGCCCTTCATCCTTTTTCATTTTTACCATCTCTTTCACTTTTACTTTCATTTCGGAGTATTTCCTTTTAACTCTTTTCAAACCATCCGTCACATTCACTGCCTGATTCATCCTACTTTAGGCTTTATAGGCTAACACATTAAGCCAGGCCTCTTTCAGGACACTTAATAAAACAGTTATAATTAACGGGGGTTATAATGGACGAAACACTCTCTTTTTAACCGATTTCAAAAAAAGGAGGAGGTTATTGTTCGACTGTATGTATTTTTTTTTTTTTTTTTTATGTATGTTCACCGATTTCTCCGCCAATTGTCAACCGATTTTGAAAATTCTTTTTTTATTCGTAAGGGTATACTCCTGAGGTGGTCCCATATTAATTTTGTGAAGATTTGATGTATACTTTGGGAGATAAACGAAGGAACTCCTCAAAAACAAACAGTACACGTAATGTGATTTGGATATTGTACTAAAGATCAAAAATAATTGCTGGTTCTATCTATCCATCCGTGGTGAACTAATTATAGTCTTCGAAGATACCGCATGGAACTCCTCATCGGTGAACAGTACATATAGGAACTTACAGTGAAAGGTTAGAAGGTTAGGGGATAATTCTTTGAATATTATAGGCACGTTTAGACCGTTACTTGTATTCTTATATTCCGTTGAGCTGATGATAGAAGGTACAACTCCTTATCGATCAGGAGTTAGAAGATATCTTGTCCTAGATAGACATACTCGTTGACATCGAGAATTGATTCCTCAGCAGACACTAGAGTGGGTGGTTTTTTTTTTTAATGTATGTTCGGCCATAACTCCGTCATATATAAACGGATTTGCAAAATTCTTTTCTTGTTCGAAAGGGGTTTATTCCGAAATGGTCCCATATAATTTTCATATAGATCTGATGATGAGTTCGGGAGACAGACACCGGAACTCTTTAAAAAATGACAGCAAATCAACCGCGATTTCTGCTATCGCATAAATATGCATTGTTTGTTTGGAATTAGTGCAGGGTGAATACCACAACTAAAAATTTAAAAATAAAAACTTTTTTACAAAAAAAAAACCACCGACTTCCTTAAAAACACTACAAAGTGAAAAATAACTTTAATTTCGGAAGTCGGTGGCAAAAAAACCATAAATACAGATCCTAAGACACCGACTTCCGAAATTAAAGTTATTTTTCACTTTGTAGTGTTTTTAAGGAAGTCGGTTGTTTTTTTTTTGTAAAAAAGTTTTAAAATACATGTTGAAAGCCTTAGTAAAAGAGTGCGTAAACTTATATATGTTTTTAAGAAATTACGAATATTAGCAGACAAAAAATTAATCACACAAGTTTATTTGACCTTATGTCAATCTATTATTCAATACTGTATCACTTCTTGGGGCGGTGCACCAAAAACGAATTTGCTTCCTCTTGAAAGAGCTCAAAGAGCAATTTTGAAGGTAGCAAACTTCCATCCCTTCTTTTTTCCCACAGATCTACTTTATAAAACTTGCAACGTGCTGACTGTTCGGCAGCTTTTCATTATGCAGTTAGTATTAAAACAGCACACCATGCTTACCTACACTGCTGACAATACTAACAAGAGACGGAATGATATAGTATGTATAACAAATGAGACCTCAAAACATGTCTTTGTAGAAAGATTCTATACATTTTTAGGCCCATTTCTGTACAATAGATTAAATAGAAAACTAAGTATCTATAAATTAAACTACTATAGCTGTAAAAAAAAAAATACTTCAATATTTACTAACCATAGATTATGCACAGACAGAAGATTTACTAGTTGTCTGCAAATAAAACCGCTAACTCGCTATTTTACTTTTGTTACCTAAGTTTTAATTTTAGTTATTACTACACATTGTTAATTTATTACATTATAAGAATTTGTGCATTTGTAGCCTGAAACACAGGTTCTACCTAGTTCAGGCAAATTAGCAAATCTGCTCTATTTTAATTGTTTAACGTATTTATTGTAAATGTGACCCTTTTTTATTAATAAACAATTTATTATTATTATTATTTATAGTTAATTATGATCAAAAGTGCTTTTAAGTGGTCCCAGTAAGATGCATGCAAACAAGGACGCTTGCTTCAAGCATGCAGCATGCAAGCACGCATGCAGCTTGCACACAAGCACGCAGCATACAACCACGCATGCAGCGTGCAAGCAGGCATGCAGCATGCAAGCAAGCATGCAGCATGCAAGCAGTCTTGCAGTATGCAAACAAGTATGCAACGTGCAAGCCGGCATGCAACATGCAGCAAGCATTGTTTCTGTTACGTCTCCAGCGCTGCGGGGTTTTGGCGGCCCCACGCGAGCTTAATTTACACTCACTAAATTCTGTACCACAACATATTGACTTTGTATGACACCCCCGCACACCCGCTCTGCACACTCTTACAATTATTTCACTAAACTTGAACCGTATTATAATTATATTCCTAGTTAGATAGTAAGGAATTTCTTTCGTATAACTATGTTACGGTATATAATTATATCCCCTAGGGATATAACGATATTACGGCTTTATCTATCATACTGCGACATGTACATTATTACTATAGGGTCGGCCGGCCCTGGGCTAACTGCAGATTCAAAATCAAAGACTTTTTCTGTGATAAAACTGATGTACCATGGTTACTATTCTATGGTAGAACTTACATCGTCATCTATCCGTCAGCGATATAAATTTTTAGCTACCAAAATTCAGAAGCTGAGCTTATCACGTAGTATTAGCAAATACTTTATAAATGTGGAAGGCAACTAACTAGCACATTTTAATTAATTGATCTTGCGGAACTTAATTACGGAATCAGAATAACTATGTACTACTTAGTTGTTTATAAAATGAAAACAAAAGTCACCTTACAACACTGAAATTTAAAAAAAAAATCGTGGTTCCCTTATGTTGCCTCCGTTTCGCTACTTGTTTGTCGAGGCAACTGCTGACAAATTTGGTTCGTTAATATTAAATTATGATACGTCGACGGGTCAAAAATATATTGAAGTTGAAAAAAGGTGCATTTATTAAATACACGGGTACTTTCTAAAACATTAATAATGAAATATAACACGTTTAGTATGTAGACTTTTGTTTTTCTACAACTTACCAACAGAATCCGTACATCAAAACAAAAATGTTACTCCGAGTATAAACAACCGTGTCCACTTCATCACAAAGTTTTTCAAGTAACTCATTTTCACCAACGGAACCCTGGACAACAGAAATACATCAACGAAAAAAAAAAAATCTAAAAACATCGCATTCTCACAAAAGTTTTCGTAACGAAACCGACGACCGCGGTTACAATTCGCTCGGGTAGTTTCGGTGTGGCGATTGTAATTGTTGTGTTGTGAATTTGTAGTATTTTTGAGAAAGTCGCTTGTTTTTTGATTTTGTACAAAAGTTTTTATTTTTAACTTTGTTTTATGGTAACCATCCAGCACTAATTCCTATACCACTGCTGGCAAGGTGAAATTTAAGACATATATATGGTTTTCTCATGGATGTTACTGTCAGAATGGGACGGAGAGCACCAGCTTTCAAATAAAAAAAAAAAGAATCATGTAAATTGGTTCACCCAGTCGAAAGATCTGAGATAACAAACATTTAAAAAGTCGAATTGAGAACCTCCTCCTTTTTTAAGTTGGTTAAAAAATAAAAGTCGAAAGAGAAAACATAATTGCTACATCCCTTGGATGGACGGGTAATTTCGCAACAATTGTCCTAGAAGATACAAGGACTATTACTGCAAGTTGGTATGTCAGTCATTCTTTACCAGTTGTTTTGGAACATGTTAGACAGCAGCACGCAAGAGCAGGGGTCCTCCTTCACCATAACAACGCTCCAGCTCACTCTGCCAGACGGACTATCGAATATTGGTCTATAGAAGATGTGGTGTTAGTGAGTCATCATCCGCTTGAACTTACAGGATTGCAATCTACGTACCCTGAAGATGCCGTGGCAACGTTAGAAAAAGAGAAAAGAATCCCAAAGACTTCTAAAGAAGAGTAGGCCCACCGCTTCAGTCATTGAGTCTATCGCATGCGACAGTGCTCAGAAAGGAACGGCGACTACTTCAAAAGAGATAAAAGTCCTAACAGGCTCCAACATCCTTCCGCTTTGGTTCTTTAAAACCATTCAGTGTATGTGCATCTGGATTGAGATCCTATTTGCGAAACGAAATAAGACTTATAGAGAAATTACTTAAAAATAGAAAAAACTTAAAGCAAAGGACCATGAATTTCTTAAACATTAATCAAAACTGTTAGGGTTAAACGACTTGGGCCCTCAATTCAGACGCGTGCATAAAGTGGCATAGCCTAATCTCTGTAAGTACTGTATCTGGGTTAATAATTTTTATTTAGGAATTTAGGTAAGAGTTTCTTAAATATTTTAAGAAATTCCTAAATCTGTATATATTCACATTACAAATTAATGGCGGTATATCTATGGCTCTCACTTCAATATTTAGACTAAACTAACAGGACTAACATCACATATGTAATTAAAAAATACATTAAGAATAAAGAAAACAAAATTGTAAATAGTAGGTATTTACTTTTAGCTTTTAGATTTGGGAATTTCTTAAAATATTCAAGAAACTCTTAACTAAATTCTTAAATAAAATTATGAACCCAGAGACAGTACTTACTGAGATTCCGCTATGCCACTTTATGCACGTGTTAGATTATTCATTTTGATATTTTATAATTGTTGGTTGGATAGTGACATCTGTCACATTAACGAAACATTAAACCAATATAGAAGTACCTAATTTGACTAGATAAAGTGTTTACAAAAACTAATTGTTGTAACTAGTAAAAATAACTAAGATTTTATAACTATAAATAATTAAGAAGTTTTTAATTATACTTGTAGTATATCCTAGGTTTTATATTGGTATTTTACTTTAATGTGATGATTCAAATGACTGTCACAATACTGTCAGTTTATATTGACATTCTTTTAATTGATTCGTAACTGAGAAGTTACGAATCAGTTCTTATTGAATTGCTTAATAACCTTAAAAAGTTTTAAAACTGTTTCACTACATAACAATGGTTTATTATTATGTGTTAGAAGTTATTAAGCCAAAATGTGTAATGATCTGTAATTTCTTCAAAATGACGGTAGGTGTAGTGCGAGGCATTTCCTCACGATATTCGACGTTGGTAGGATATAAAAAGGATTGTAATCATGTAATCGGGGCAGTTCCTCGGTAGATATTCAGTTGGTCAGTTCTAGTGCTGTGGTTGTGTGGAAAAGATCGACCAGAGGTCACGTAAGTTAAGTAATTTGATATTATGTAATACTTATTGCTTATTATGACAATTTTGTTGTACCATTTATATTGTTGGCAATATTGCTAATGTTTTAAATCATATAAAATGGAATATTCATATTCTTTTCCTAGCTATAGTTATTATTGTGATTATGTTGATATTATTCTGAGATCTCTTCTCTCTGGTCCAAGAGATAGAATTAGATGTATTTAAAATAATGATAATTTATGGCAATGTAAGAAGTGTGTTGATATATAATACTTTAATATTGTTTCCATGGAGTTTCTTGTCCTTCTTCTCCATGAAGACGTAGTTTTGGAACGGGCGACTAGCTTTCTAATTACTTACTGACAAGCCTAATTGAAATAAATGTCTAGTCTTGTCTTTCTGTGCTTTACTTAGTGAAACCCTTTCCCAACAAACCATATTCATAAGAACCTTCCTACACAGTAAATAAGCCGTAACCATTCTGATACACAAAGCTTGGTATTTGGTATATTTATATAATACTTATAGTTATATACAGATTTTTCTATTACACGCGTCTGGATTGAGGGGCCAAGTTATTTAATCATAACAGTTTTAATTCACGTGTAAGAAATTCATGGCCCTATGCTTTAAGTTTTTACTATTTCAACTAATTTCCCTATAAACCTTATTTCGTTTCGCAATGGTTAAAAAAAATGTGCCCTCAATCCAGATGTACATTTTCAGTGTGACCTACGTAAATAGTAATCACTGAGATTGCCTAATCTATTCATGTGGTGACATTACTTAATCCAATATTTTATAGCTGTTAAAACATTAACCTAGGGACAACTTGCTGAATCCTAACTATCGTAAATGACGTAAGGCTTTTGATATTGCAGAACATTCTTGTTCGATGTTGCCCTTCTGTATCATTTAAAGTCTGGTTTATTTGGGGTGATAGTACCCACCTATTCTTCATAATTGTTACACCGTCTGAAGTTCACATCTAGGCCAAATGCACGAGGTGCTTGCTCCGCCTGATCATTGTTCTCTCGTCTGTGCGCCTCCACCTCGGAAGCTCGTGGATGTTGATGAAAAGAAGCAGGTTTGTGTGGCTGAAAAAGAGAAAAATCTGTGTTGTAGATACTTCTTATGAGAAACCATGATTCCACACATAAAACTCGAATCGGACAAAAAAGTAGTTCTCAAATTGCTATTAGCTGTGGCCATAATATATTTGTCAATCATTCAATCTTTCACGATGGGCTACTTGATGAAACGTCAAAAGAGTCACTACTTCTGCACAATAAAACGTGAGTAACGCTACTGAAGTCGCGATTAGCGTCACCATCTACAGGGCTAAAGCAATCAGGATAAACACGAATGTTTAATCACCTATTTAAAAAGAAGAAGATATGAATCTTCTATTTTTCTTCTCTTCTTCTTATCCCGTTTTGGTTTGGCTGCAAATAAATATAGGTAGTTAAATGTAAGTAACTGGGCCTAATGACCAGTTGTTTTTGGTGTATAAAATGGTGTATATACAAGCTGTAATATTCTCTTACAATATGCAAAATGATGTCAGCAAAAGTATCATAATATCAGTCACAACATCGATTAAATTGTTATCGTGATAAAACTTACGTGATGGGTGTATCCATAACCAGCGGGGAGAAATCATCGTCGACGGGTTGCAGCAGCGCCTCGCTGAGCCCCATGACTAGCCTGTCCATAAGAGGAGACCATTCCAAGCCACTGCTAGCAGTTGATTTCCATGGGTGCGCCTGATGCTCGCTTCGTTTACTAGCTTTAATTAGCACATTTCATTCCATTTCACTGCCCACCTGGAGAGTTATTGTAGAATGCTGGTTTTAGAAACTTTGGTCTTGTTTATCACATTAATTCATCTTGTCCCATTCGTCGGAGAAACTCGATTCTCAATATTGTCGGGCACAGTAAAATTATAGTAGAAATATATATATGAGAAATGTATATGTCAAATCAATTTATGTGACAAACTCTATCAATTTTTATCTAAACTATCTCACTATCTAAACGAGCTTATTACAAATTAGAAGACTACATTCAAGATAAGAACGCTTGGAAACATGCTGGTCTCGCTCCATAGGACAATCTTAGAGTTTATCAAACTAGTTGCTAACTTAATTGTGTAGATAATATTTATTTTTTCTTCTATGACACTGTTTTACATTCTGTAATTACTGTAACTCACACACTGACCGTTTATATGGGTAGTTCATATAATTGTTTTTTTTTTTATTTTTTATTTAACTGCTTTTGTTAATTTATTTTTATTTTCTTTTAATTTCATTTGTTGTGTCTATGTATCATTTGCATCGTTGTATATGTAAGCGGGCACGCCCTTTATGCCTGGAGGCTTTATAGTCTTTTCGCCATGGGATGGGTTCCCTGACAGTTCATTTTTTTCCGTGGCACGCATACTACTTTAGACGAATAAAAAATAAACTGGCAAAAAAATTAAAAAAGAAATGATAAAAAATATTGCCTATACTAACTACAATAATTTACTTATATATTGCATATACTAAGTAAATTATTGTAGTTATAATTAACTGTTAATAATTACTTAAAATAAAAAAGTAGAAATCTTAAAAATGTCTAATGCGTTGAACGGAACGTCGGCCAATAGAGATTGCCACTACTCAATACACTAATCGTTAAAAAAATTGATGAATCGGAGCGGCCATTTTGTAATCGCGATCGCGTCGCGTCAGTACGAGTGCGTTATGTCAGGTTTTTGCTCTGCTCCCGTGATGTTATGTAGCCTATGTCTTATTCTGATGTATAAGCTATATTACTGTAAAGTTTCATCAAAATCCGTACAGTACTTTATGCGTGAAAGAGTAAGAAACATGCAAACACACACACATACTAACTTTCACATTTATAATATTAGTAGGAAGTAGGATAACCAGTTTATTAAAAAAATATTTTGAAAATCTAAAATCGATAATCCGATTCCATTTTCTTTGCCAACTGAATCGATATTATAAAAAATCGATTATATTTCGTTAGGTCACGTCACTACAATTGTCAGACAAGAACTGTCAGGGAACTCATGGTGAAAAGACTATAGTAAGGTTTTAAGTTCTGTTTACGATTTTTGTTTCATTATTCATTTCAGCTTGAGTTTAGTTTTCAATGTTTTGTTGGTATAATGGCGTGTGCTAGCTGACATATGGTGAATAATGTATGTTTTGTTTTATTATATTAATAACTTATACAATATTGTATAGAATCAAGTTCTTCTAACTTAACAGACAGCAGTGCTGCTGGGGAGTTTGTTCCACCACTTCTTCTTCCCAGCCAAAGCACTAGGAAGTGTCGAAGGGCGGGCGTTTTGGGGGGACTGTCTTATGTGACTTTGACGTTCAAAAAGTGCTGACTCTCAGCCTAGTTTGAATAAAAGACTTTTGATTTTGATTTTGATCTAGACTAATATTATAAAGCTGAAGAGTTTGTTTGTTTGTTTGGTTGAACGCGCTAATCTCAGGAACTACTAGTCCGAATTAAAAAAATATTTTTGTGTTGGGTAGCCTATTTATCGAGGAAGGCTATAGGCTATATAACATTATGCTACAACTAAGAGGAGCGGAGCAGTAATGAAAAATGTTGCAATAACAGGGAAAATCGCACGGGTAGGCGATTCGACGCGACGGGAAGGGTCGGGGGAACAAGAAATTTAACGCGGACGAAGTCGCGGGCAGAAGCTAGTAATTTTAATATTTTACCAGTGGCTTCGCCCACAATGGAGTACGCAAATTATACTACTGAGATAATGTCTTACCTATTAATCAAGATTACTATCTGTCCGCCAAATTTCATCGAAATCCTATATTTATCGTTGCATCAGCCTTATTTGCGTAATGCGTAACAACTTTCACATTAAAAATATTAGAAGTAGTAAATTTCCAACCTATTATAGATTTGTTAACTCGACTTTGGTTAAAGATGGATGCTTCTTATCGTTGTTATCCAGTAATTAAGGTATTATGTGTCTCGGTTTGTTAAAATTATACGATTTGACAGTACTTGATGGGCTTAAGTCCTACCAACTACTACAATAGTTGTGTGAGACGGCACAGGGTAGACACCCTGCGCGGTGCAGACGCAGCGCGAAAAGCGCCCAGCCCAAAGTCGCTCCCGCTTAGCTCCATGCTCTGAAACAACACGGAAACTTCATTATATATCTTTCTACAGCGTGTGTAAGAATAGGATAAGCGTTTCATTCGTGAAACTATGGGTAGTTAATATAATTGTTTTTTTTATTTTTTTTTATTTAACTGCTTTTGTTAATTTATTTTTATTTTCTTTTAATTTCATTTATTGTGTATATGTATCATTTGCATCGTTGTATATGTAAGCGGGCACGCCCTTTATGCCTGGAGGCTTTAGTAAGGTTTTAAGTTCTGTTTACGATTTTGTTTCATTATTTATTTCAGCTTGAGTTTAGTTTTCAATGTTTTGTTGGTATATTGGCGTGTGCTAGCTGACATATGGCGAATAATGTATGTTTTGTTTTATTATATTAATAACTTATACAATATTATATAGAATCAAGTTCTTCTAACTTAACAGACAGCAGTGCTGCTGGGGAGTTTGTTCCGCCACTCAAAAAGTGCTGACTCTCAGCCTAGTTTGAATAAATGACTTTTGATTTGATTTGAAACATAAATTGGTAAATAATACGAGTAGTACTATTATTTACCATTATATCAAAATAATTATATTCGATTTTTTCTGGGTAAATTTTTAATTAAATTTTATTGTCTACCTTTTGTTCTAAACAAACGACATAAATACATGAAGAAGAATCAATCCCATCAAAAACATATATGTGAAATGAGAGCCAAGTTCAATATTATGATATATGCATTGGTTGCTGTTGTTGTTATTTCCATTTCACCAAATTCCTCGAAAGTCTGTTCACTCTATTTCATCGCTAATTTATTCGATTTAGTTTCATTATTTTTGAAATGTAATGACACTTAATACATACATACATACAATCACGCCTTTTTCCCATGGGGGTAGGCAGAAACTACGGAACACCACCTGCTACGATCTCTACACACTCCTTTTTGCCTCGTTTAGGATCATACAATTGGCCATACACACACGCCGCGCGCCGGTTGCGAGTACTACGCACCTGACCTTTCCGAAGAACATCACCAATCAGGTCCCTATATGTCCTCCTAGGGCGTCCCCTCCCAGTGTTTCCACTCACATCTGCCTCGTAAATACCTTTTGAGCCGACCTTCATTCATCCTCTCAACATGACCAAACCATCTAAGCATACTTTTTTCAATTTTTGTCACTATATCTTCTTTTAAACCACACCGTTCTCTTATCACATCATTCCTCAGCCTATCATTCATAGTCGCACCACACATGCTTTGCAAGGAACGCATTTCCACAGCATTTATTCTACTTTCATGCTTCTTTTGCCACACCCAACATTCACTTCCATACATAAGCGTAGGCACCAGTACACCATTGTGAACAGCCAGTCGAGCCTTATCGGACATCAACTGGTTGGTCACAATGGCGTGTAAATCACCATTTACTTTTTTTCCCGCATTCACTCTTCTTTCCACATTTTTATCAATCTTTCCATCCCTTGTAAACAAACTCCCCAAATATATAATACGAACTCACTTACTTGCTCCATACTCTTATCATCTATTTTCACATCACACACCGATACGTTCTCTTCTCTTTCAAACACCATGACCTTCGTCTCATTCACATTTATATTCATCCCCTTCATCTTAAATGCTTCATCCATTACAGTCACCATGTCTTGCAACTGTTCTGCTGACGATGCAAGTAGAACTTGATCGTCTGCGTAGAGAAGGCATTTGACAGGCAACTCACTCATTGTCAATCCACACTCACCCTCTTTCAAATCTGTCAGACAACTATCCATGTACAAGTTGAACAGCCACGGTGACGCTACACAGCCCTGCCTAACACCCCTCGAGATGCAAAACCAGTTCGTGTATGCCCCATTTATCCTAACATAAGCACTGGAATCCTTGTATAAAGATTTCAGTGTCCGTACTAAGCGCCAGTTTACACCGTACATGGATAGTGTTGACCACAGTTTTTCTCTGCACACACTGTCACAGGCCTTCTCCAAGTCAACGAAAGCGCAGTAGACTTTCTTGTGCTTTGCCAGATGTTTTTCGGCTATGCACCTTAGGGAGAAGATCTGGTCCATACAGCCCATCCCCTCTCTAAATCCTGCCTGCACTTCCCATATTTTCTCACCGGTCCTATCACTCTATTTATCAAAACCTTCGCATACAGTTTGCCGACAACACTCAAAAGACTAATGCCGCGGTAGTTTTTACACTCCTGCTGTGAGCCTTTGCCTTTATCTAGTGGTACGATTACAGCCTTACACCAATCATCTGGTACACGGCCATATCTCAAATACATATTAAAGATCCGGCACAACAGGCTTGCTACCACCCCGTCACCGCTCTTCAGAATTTCAGCAGACACTGTCATATCCTACAGCTTTCCCAACTTTCATACCTTTCAGCACTGCTACTATCTCCTCTATTTCTATTTCATTATCTTCATCTACCTCTGAGTTAGGGTCTTCTAAACTGGCGTCTGCCCAGTTGCCCACTCCATGCACCCTGTCCTGACAACTGAATAAACTTTCAAAGTATCCCTTTCAGCGTTCCAAGACCTTACATTCTTCATTTAGTAAACATCCATCTTCTGCTCTCATAACATTCATACTTGATGTTCTTGTCACTCCACGAGCCAATCTTACCAGTTTCCAAAACAGCTTAGGTAACATTGACCCTGAAGTTATCAGAGAATTTCCTGTTATACTTTCTTGCCCTTCATCCTTTTTCATTTTTACCATCTCTTTCACTTTTACTTTCATTTCGGAGTATTTCCTTTTAACTCTTTTCAAACCATCCGTCACATTCACTGCCTGATTCATCCTACTTTAGGCTTTATAGGCTAACACATTAAGCCAGGCCTCTTTCAGGACACTTAATAAAACAGTTATAATTAACGGGGGTTATAATGGACGAAACACTCTCTTTTTAACCGATTTCAAAAAAAGGAGGAGGTTATATGTTCGACTGTATGTATTTTTTTTTTTTTTTTTTTTTTATGTATGTTCACCGATTTCTCCGCCAATTGTCAACCGATTTTGAAAATTCTTTTTTTATTCGTAAGGGTATACTCCTGAGGTGGTCCCATATTAATTTTGTGAAGATTTGATGTATACTTTGGGAGATAAACGAAGGAACTCCTCAAAAACAAACAGTACACGTAATGTGATTTGGATATTGTACTAAAGATCAAAAATAATTGCTGGTTCTATCTATCCATCCGTGGTGAACTAATTATAGTCTTCGAAGATACCGCATGGAACTCCTCATCGGTGAACAGTACATATAGGAACTTACAGTGAAAGGTTAGAAGGTTAGGGGATAATTCTTTGAATATTATAGGCACGTTTAGACCGTTACTTGTATTCTTATATTCCGTTGAGCTGATGATAGAAGGTACAACTCCTTATCGATCAGGAGTTAGAAGATATCTTGTCCTAGATAGACATACTCGTTGACATCGAGAATTGATTCCTCAGCAGACACTAGAGTGGGTGGTTTTTTTTTTTAATGTATGTTCGGCCATAACTCCGTCATATATAAACGGATTTGCAAAATTCTTTTCTTGTTCGAAAGGGGTTTATTCCGAAATGGTCCCATATAATTTTCATATAGATCTGATGATGAGTTCGGGAGACAGACACCGGAACTCTTTAAAAAATGACAGCAAATCAACCGCGATTTCTGCTATCGCATAAATATGCATTGTTTGTTTGGAATTAGTGCAGGGTGAATACCACAACTAAAAATTTAAAAATAAAAACTTTTTTACAAAAAAAAAACCACCGACTTCCTTAAAAACACTACAAAGTGAAAAATAACTTTAATTTCGGAAGTCGGTGGCAAAAAAACCATAAATACAGATCCTAAGACACCGACTTCCGAAATTAAAGTTATTTTTCACTTTGTAGTGTTTTTAAGGAAGTCGGTTGTTTTTTTTTTGTAAAAAAGTTTTAAAATACATGTTGAAAGCCTTAGTAAAAGAGTGCGTAAACTTATATATGTTTTTAAGAAATTACGAATATTAGCAGACAAAAAATTAATCACACAAGTTTATTTGGCCTTATGTCAATCTATTATTCAATACTGTATCACTTCTTGGGGCGGTGCACCAAAAACGAATTTGCTTCCTCTTGAAAGAGCTCAAAGAGCAATTTTGAAGGTAGCAAACTTCCATCCCTTCTTTTTTCCCACAGATCTACTTTATAAAACTTGCAACGTGCTGACTGTTCGGCAGCTTTTCATTATGCAGTTAGTATTAAAACAGCACACCATGCTTACCTACACTGCTGACAATACTAACAAGAGACGGAATGATATAGTATGTATAACAAATGAGACCTCAAAACATGTCTTTGTAGAAAGATTCTATACATTTTTAGGCCCATTTCTGTACAATAGATTAAATAGAAAACTAAGTATCTATAAATTAAACTACTATAGCTGTAAAAAAAAAAATACTTCAATATTTACTAACCATAGATTATGCACAGACAGAAGATTTACTAGTTGTCTGCAAATAAAACCGCTAACTCGCTATTTTACTTTTGTTACCTAAGTTTTAATTTTAGTTATTACTACACATTGTTAATTTATTACATTATAAGAATTTGTGCATTTGTAGCCTGAAACACAGGTTCTACCTAGTTCAGGCAAATTAGCAAATCTGCTCTATTTTAATTGTTTAACGTATTTATTGTAAATGTGACCCTTTTTTATTAATAAACAATTTATTATTATTATTATTTATAGTTAATTATGATCAAAAGTGCTTTTAAGTGGTCCCAGTAAGATGCATGCAAACAAGGACGCTTGCTTCAAGCATGCAGCATGCAAGCACGCATGCAGCTTGCACACAAGCACGCAGCATACAACCACGCATGCAGCGTGCAAGCAGGCATGCAGCATGCAAGCAAGCATGCAGCATGCAAGCAGTCTTGCAGTATGCAAACAAGTATGCAACGTGCAAGCCGGCATGCAACATGCAGCAAGCATTGTTTCTGTTACGTCTCCAGCGCTGCGGGGTTTTGGCGGCCCCACGCGAGCTTAATTTACACTCACTAAATTCTGTACCACAACATATTGACTTTGTATGACACCCCCGCACACCCGCTCTGCACACTCTTACAATTATTTCACTAAACTTGAACCGTATTATAATTATATTCCTAGTTAGATAGTAAGGAATTTCTTTCGTATAACTATGTTACGGTATATAATTATATCCCCTAGGGATATAACGATATTACGGCTTTATCTATCATACTGCGACATGTACATTATTACTATAGGGTCGGCCGGCCCTGGGCTAACTGCAGATTCAAAATCAAAGACTTTTTCTGTGATAAAACTGATGTACCATGGTTACTATTCTATGGTAGAACTTACATCGTCATCTATCCGTCAGCGATATAAATTTTTAGCTACCAAAATTCAGAAGCTGAGCTTATCACGTAGTATTAGCAAATACTTTATAAATGTGGAAGGCAACTAACTAGCACATTTTAATTAATTGATCTTGCGGAACTTAATTACGGAATCAGAATAACTATGTACTACTTAGTTGTTTATAAAATGAAAACAAAAGTCACCTTACAACACTGAAATTTAAAAAAAAAATCGTGGTTCCCTTATGTTGCCTCCGTTTCGCTACTTGTTTGTCGAGGCAACTGCTGACAAATTTGGTTCGTTAATATTAAATTATGATACGTCGACGGGTCAAAAATATATTGAAGTTGAAAAAAGGTGCATTTATTAAATACACGGGTACTTTCTAAAACATTAATAATGAAATATAACACGTTTAGTATGTAGACTTTTGTTTTTCTACAACTTACCAACAGAATCCGTACATCAAAACAAAAATGTTACTCCGAGTATAAACAACCGTGTCCACTTCATCACAAAGTTTTTCAAGTAACTCATTTTCACCAACGGAACCCTGGACAACAGAAATACATCAACGAAAAAAAAAAAATCTAAAAACATCGCATTCTCACAAAAGTTTTCGTAACGAAACCGACGACCGCGGTTACAATTCGCTCGGGTAGTTTCGGTGTGGCGATCGTTCAACAACTGTTCTGACAGCACGGTTGAACGGAGGCTGAGGGTTCCAAGCCACGCATGCGCGAATCTGTCATTGCTTTTAAGAAAGCGGTGTTTCTAGTTTGAATACCGTATTTCCTTTTGACATTACGCTCGATGCGCCTTTAACTTCTTCCATTAATGCATTCCTTCAAATGCCCGTAGTTTTGTAGAATGGACGGTATTCCCTACGGAAGTGTCCTGTCCCTTTAATGAGTGCCTTATATTGTAAATGTTCCAGTTGAAACTATTGTTTCTGGAATATTAGATATTATTATGAATGGTTTAGACCCACACTTTTTACCCGGTTGTGAAGCACAAAGGATGTGTTAATTTTTACCTGGCCTCAGAGGGTACTATTTTAATGATAAATGACATCATTTTTGCAAGTAGGTTTGTACAAACACTTTTACACGTCAATCATATGAGGTCGGTATTTCCTATCTAACTACTCTGAGAAGAAAGACCGAAACAAACTCAGAGGTCACAGTCTCTTTTAAAGTCCAGACATAACCTTGGTCAGATCATGTGGAGACCATGTGGATTGGTGTCTGAAGTGGTATTTTAAGGAAAGAACTACATAGATTGAGTGCACGTATTTGTCAGTAATCATGCAGCTCAAATCAGAACTTAAGGAGGTCAATGATTCGACGAACAATTCCAATAAATAATAACATTTATGTAGGTCGCATAAATAACTCAAACTGCCAGACAATGATAAAAATTAAATGAGAAGAAAAGGAAACCAGAAAAAAAAACACCTACTTAGTCTTCACAATGGTTTTTTTTTTTTTAAAGGAGATTAAATCTGAGTGTATTTTACTGTATTGGTGGGATTCGATTTGATTGTGAATGAGTTTTAATTTAATGTATTTTGATTTAAAGTATTTTAATTTAATATATTTTGAATTAATGTATTTTAATTTAATGTATTTTGGTCTAATGTATTTTAATTTAATGTATTTTAATCTAATTTATTTTAATGGTGTAATGAATTTAATGTATTTTGTTTTAATGAATTTTATGTATTTGTGATGTAGTTTAGTTATTGGGACTTTGTGCCTTAGCAAATAAATAAATAAAAAATAAAAAAAATAATTAAAACAATATAGTATTGAAAAGTAAATATTCATGTCATTGTACCTTTAAGTAAAATTTATCAATGTCAATGTGTATATACAATCAGGAAATAGTCGCGGTCTGATCATTTGAGGACCATGTGGCCTGTCCAGTCAGTGCACGCATTTATCAGTAATCTTGCAGCTCAACTCAGAAACATAAGGATCACAACGATTCGACGAAGAATACCAGAAGAATATAAGAAAGGACATTATGGTAGGCCGCATTAAGTACTCAAACTGCCAGATTGTCATTAAAATGAAATAAGTAAGAGAGATATATTATATAAAAAAACAAACATCTACATAGTCCTCACATTCAAAATCATTTATATAATAATAATAGTATACTTCTCAGAGTATATATTCATGTCATAGTTTAAGCAATAATCATCAAATGCTAAAGTGTATATTCCCAATAATTAATAATAAAAAAAGAAAATATTATTCAGTATAAAAATATAAAAATTGGAGCAGCTTAATCCCAAGCTTTTTTGTCGTCAATATAATTTAACAGTGTAAAAGGCTTTCTGGCACAACTTACGTTTAATGAACGATTTGAATTTATTGAGACTTAGATCTTGAACATGGCTTGGAAGTTTATTATAAAAGCGTATACACTGACATCTGAATGAGCCAACTATTTTCTTGAGCCTTGTTGAAGGTACAACAAATTTGCGTTTGTTCCTAGTATTTATATTATGGATATCACTGTATTTTTAAACAATTTAATATTCTTATGGGTATATAAAAGATTTTCAAAAATATACTGTGAAGGCGCAGTCTATTTAGAATTACATTAATTACTTTAAATTTATCTCTGAGTGTGTGTCTCGGGCTTAATTTATAAATATATCAGCCTATGCATGTATGTTTATTCCTTTATGGTACTGAGTACAAATGCGTAAGCCGATTTTGACGATTCTTTCGTCAATTGACATGACCGTGACCAAAATTGAATATGGGTCGCCATAATTCAATTTTGATCACTTCTATCTCCCGACGCTATATTGTGAAAATGAAAGTGATAATAATTATATCCTATAAATGTTATCCCTATAGTTTTCTCCACGACAAGCGTTATTCCCAAACATCTTCCTAACCCTCCATAAACCTACAGAAGGCTGTCATCTTTACACCTGCAGAATAGTTAGGAAGTTCATGCTGTTACAGAAAATAACACACCCGCATCGTAAATACACAACATACGCTGTCTATACAGTGGCTTTGGCTCGTAAATGCAGCTAACACCAACCTGAAAGCTGAGAAAAAGAAGAGAACAAAAATAATAATACATTGAAAGGGACACATTTACAATACATACCTTAATTAAACAAATAACATAGAGCACAGTTACTTATATGCCTGAACTAGGTTAAACCAGTGTTTCAGGCTATGCTTTCTCTGACGTTGGCAGTGCTATGATATAGACGATTTAAAGACCATTTTTGCCACGGTTAATGAAGTAGTAAAATTATGAGGAAATGAATGAGTTAATGAAGAGTGGTGCTGGTGATGCTTTAAGTTATAGAAATGGAATAGTAATAATGAGAATTTCTTAGAGCAGATTGGAAAAAAACTGACTTAAGTGAAAAGCAACCTATGAAATTAAATGATCTAATAAAGGTTATAGTTGGAATAAGAAGAAAGCTGCGAGATGGTATGACCTTTTAGGCTGGATTGCACCAGTAATAGTTAATGCTAAGACTATCATTCAGAAACTGGAAATCTAGTCTTGAATGGGATGACAGTTTGGCGAATGAGATCCATGGTGAGTGGCTAAAATATAGACAAATAGTAGTATAGGCTAATAGGTTTCAAAAATCTTAAAGTACCTAGGTGGGTACAAGAGAGAGACCTGCACGTACTTTCAGATTCTTCAAAATCAGCTTGTCCAGCAGCAGTTTAGTTTTAATTGATTGATAGATCAAATAGAGTGTACGTATATTAACTGCCCGCAAATACTCGAGGTGCCCCAATTGTAAAGGACATTTCTATACCCAGATTTGTGTGGCACTACCTTAGCAGCCAAGCCTATTATGTGAAGTTTCACAAGTTTTGAAACTACCTAAGGAACATTTCTATGGATAGACCGACTACACCATAGTGTTACCATGGCTCAAAAGAGGCTTAAGTCGATGGGCAATATTTGTTAGCAATAGACTGACCACTATAACAAATATTACGGATTACCACCAATGGATCATGTCTCCTCAGAGACAAACCAAGCGGACTGTGCTTTGGGTGGTCTGTCGTCCAAAGAGTTGAGTCACCATACATCGTGGTCCCAAGTTGTGAGGCGCGGCTGGATCGCTGTTAACGCTGCTTCCCAATCTAGGGGGTCCAAGTGCCGCCTGTAGACGGCTGGCTCTACGTGGGGATCGTGTGATCCATGGCCCTGTACGGGGTTCCGATATAGGCGACTGACCTGACGGCAAATAACATCGCTGTTCTGCGAAGACCACAGAGAGCAATGGCCGTCAGAGTCATCAGGGGATATCTCACGATCTCCTACGAGGTGGCCTGTGTGCTGGCTGGATCCCCACCGTGCGAGCTCAGGTGAAAGTACTCCCGTCATTGTAACATATGAAGCTGGGCTGAGGGGACAGGCTTTCACGTCCTACCGCCAAGATCGCCACCATTGAGGCGGTCCAGCCGGTGGTCGAGCGCTGGCTCGGGAGGAGGCACGGTTTCCTGTCATAGGTTGGTTAAGTCGAAGGTATTTCGTCAACTTAATTAGACAGTTTTTAATTTCTTCCTGTAAGTTTAGTTCTGAGTTGTATTTAATTTATGAATGTCTGTTTCAATTTACAAAATTTTTAATGGCCTTTGACGACATAAAAATAATCTAACCACGACTGAATCATTAATTAACGCGTACGGGGGGGCCGTACTAAAATTCTTTGAGTTTAGTATCATAAAACACTACACAATTACCAATTACCACTCGATGTCATGATGCAAAAAATTGAGAATAACAATAGATTTTCAGTAGATATATATTCTTAATTTCCGCTAAGCGACATTGTTGTCGTTAAAATTGTTTAGCGATGTACAATTTACTCTGGAAGGGGACATGGTACTTTTCCCGATTTCTTCTGATAAATACCATTTATAAAATACTTTCCTAGAAAGTAGTGAAGGGGATTTTACGTTTTATTTAAGTTCTGTTTTCGCGAATAAGTGTTAGCGAGAGATACATTTTGTGGTTAGTGTTGCGAAACAATGGCGATTTTACAAGGGAAACGGTGCACAATACCTTGCCTTGATGTGGTCTTTTTTTTGGGTGGGAAATCATCAAATTATGTCTCCCGCTCTGGTCGGAGTGGGAGGTTGTGTCAGACTTTTACTGACTAAAACCCACCCATGTTCCTTCAGTTATCTGTGCCAGGGCCAGGGTAAGTCTTTCGAACATATCTGCAACCATGACGGTATGTGATGTAGGGCTGAGGCGACGATGTTTGTAATTTTCACTTGTTTCTTCGCGTTTTAACGTACTACATGCGCGAGCGTCGCGCTTCGGTCATAGAATATCACAATATGTTTTTAACACTTTTATTTCTTCTCTCGTTCAAACGTTCCGATGAGATTGTGTAGCCGTCTTGCTCACATGCAAATGAAAAGTGAAATGCAGGAATGGGATGGGAGACAAGAAGTGGAAAAACCAACTTTATTTGCCAATTTAAAAAGAAAGTAAATCATCATCACCTACCTAGCCTTTTCCCAACTTTGGTGGGGTCGGCTTCCAGTCTAACCGGATGCAGCGGGGTACCAGTATTTTACATGGAGCGACTGCCTATCTCACCTCCACAACCAAGTTACTGGGTAAGCCAGGTTTTCAGAATTTCGGGCTTCTGACGACCCGTAACAACTGTCTAAGATCTACAAAAGATAGCCGTGACCAACGGCTTAACGTGCTTTGCACGGAAGACGTCTTGGTATGTAAAATAAAAAGAAAGTAAATAATTATGTATGTTACAATATTAAAAAATCAGGTTCCAACCGGTTCCTGGTTCAAGGTACTATAAGAAAAACAACACTTTTATTATTTAAACATTTACTCATCCTTTTGAAGTCTAGCGACAGACCCGGACGTTCATTTCCGGTCACTAACAGACCGTTTCTAATCTTGGCTCTAATTGACCATCGGGTTCCAAAACTCAAAGATTGCCACTTTGAGCTCTCAAGGTAATTCAATATCTTAACAAACATGATGAGGTTTCCTGAGCTTGTTTAATATCTACAAAATAGATGTTTACCAGATAGACTTACATACATTCTATTTTATTAAAAATATATATAAGTTTCTTATACAAAATCTCGGAATACTTTGAACACATTATCTTGAAAGCTATTTTCTTGGGTTAAAGTGATAGTGCACTAATTCAAACAAAAATCAATGCATTTGAAGATGAAAGAGAATCAAAAATAGTGAGGTGCTTCACCCGTGAAAGCTACCTACCAGTCTCCTCGAGATACCTCACAAGCCCTCGATTACCATAAATCACAATCACAGTACATTAAATCCGTTTTAACTATGAACGCGGCGTTTGCTGGAGATTAGCTCTTTGCGGCAAGATAAACATTACCTATTACTCTACGTTTTGTATTTTTTCTGCGTTTTTTTTTTTTAGTAATTGCCATAACTTCTGTAAAACGTACGAGTATATACTCCAGATACAACTTTTGATTCAAGTAGTGTAGCGTAAATCCGCTACTGACGAAACTTTTTGGTTTCTATATCAACCTTTTTCAGAAACACTGGCCTCTGTATTTTTTCGTTCAATTTTAAATTTCGATCCTGGAAAAAAACAGATGTCCAATTTTTTCTTGACATGCTCCCAGACTGGAGATTGAAGCCATGCATGGTGTTTGTATTTTTTCATTTCGGAGCATCTACGCCTAAATTCTTAGTCTAAGTACTACGCCTACTAAGCCTACGTCTAAGTAGGTACTTCTAGTGTACTAGTTTTATAAGTGATTTCTGCTGTAAAGCAAAATATTGAATGATATAAGTCTTCTGTGCAAACTGACGACGACCATTCATACAAGCCAAATTTCGGCTTCCCCGACGGGTTACGAGACACCAGATTAACATGAGGCCTACGACGAAGTGAGTCATCGTCGTCGTCATCATCGTTACGGACATTTTTTAGAAGACCTGACGCAGAGCCTGACGTCCTCATACTCGACAACCTACTGAATTTGAAACTGCCGTCACAATACTCGGCACCCACGGTACCCTTCTGGAGCGTTACACCCGGCTAGTTCAAAGGACTATTCTTTTTACATTATCCTATATTTTTCTATTTTACTGTAGTCAATAGATTTACTATTAGTTCTTTTTCATTTGATTACCTAATAACCCGTTCTAATATAACATGTATTTCACAGTTTTTTAACCGACTTTAAAAAAAGGAGGAGTTCACTGATAACTTCCTCGTTTATGAACGAATTTTGATGATTCTTTTTTTGTTGGAAAGGAGATATCCCAAGGGTGATACCATGATAAGGAAACCAGGATCTGATGATGGCATCCCAGAGAAGTCGATGGGAGCAATCGAAAATCGTAGTGGCGACTAGTATGTTTATTACTTTTTTCATTAATTATCTTAAAGCACTACTATTTAATGAAGGTTTGAAGTTGCTTTGATGATGAAGCCGAAAGACAGTCGAGGGAACTCCTCAACGACTTACAGCAATTCCCCGGTGTTTGGACCTAATTCATTTCAATTAATGAGAACTTTGCACCCATATGGGTTATAAGTGCCATTACAGGTCTGATGATGGAAACCATAGACAGTTGAGGGAATTCCTCAACGATTTACAGCAGTAGTAAAGTATTATATTTCATCTGGCGAGTAGTGGTATAGGAATTAGTGCGGGGTAGACACCATAACTAAAAAGTTAAAACTAAAAACTATTTTACAAAAAAAAAAACGAGTTCCTCAAAAACACTTCAAAGTGAAAAATAACTTTAATTTCGGAAGTCGGTGTCTTAGGTTCTCTGTATTTGAGTTTTTTGCTACCCGCCCCCGTTTTTTTTTTTTTTTTTTGTAAAAACGTTTTTACTTAGTGTTCATTACCAAAAAGGGAACATATTTATCGGCGTGCATAGGCCTATATTTAATCGATGGCTATCGTTTGGGGATAGGTCGTGTACCAATATAATTTTCATTATACCTGATTAACCACTAAGTTTGACTCGTCATTTTTAACCGACGAAAAAGAAACGGAGGAGGTTATTATCAATTCGACGCGTATATTTTTTTTTTTATATATATGACCACGCATACCTTTTTACATAGTAGCCTGATTGTGATAATTCTTTTTTTATTGGAAAGGGTATACTCCGAGAATGGTCCCATATAAATTTGGAAAACAAAATCAAACCCTAAGGGTCAGAAAACAGGGGATGATTGATTGTTCACTCACTGATTGTAATGTTTAACCACGCATAATACGCTTTATACGGAGTAGTCCGATATTGATAATTCTTTTTTTATTAGATAGGGTATACCTTGCCAAGTATTATAAGTACATTAAAGCCAAAAAAAATGTAAAATAAAAACTTTTTAACAAAAAATTTAACCGCCGAAAAAACTGAAAAACCAAAAATAATAAGCCTTAAAATTATGAGTCGGCGCTGAAAAATTAATGAACAAAGATCACTCAAAGCACTCATAATTTTAAGGTTTATTATTATTTTCAATCTGCAGTTATCAATTATTTTTTTTATGTTTTTAATATCATTGTTGTTTTTTTGATTACGTGTCTAAATAAGACGTTTATTTTTAAAGTGGTGTAAAGTGCGTTTTATTTCATCCATTATGCTACAGTAGTTAACTTCTGAAAATTATTTCTAATCGCTTCAGGTCCTGATCCCACCTTTTAGTTTCCACTACCGGTCTACCAAATGTGGATGTTGATAATGCAGAATAGTCGTGCTCAGTGCTTTTCCTCCACATTTATTATGAGCAAGGCCAAAGTAATAAACTTTCAGACAGCGTAGTTGTTCTCTTCCCTCTCTCCTCTCTTCCAAACTATCTTTCTCTCTTTTTCTCTTATTTCTCTTTTCTCTCTTTTTTTCTAGATTCCTTTCACTCTTGCTTTAAAGGTTGATGTATTATATTCATCAACCTTTAAAGCAAGAGTGAAAGGAATCTAGAAAGTAGTAATTTATTGATCTGTGTTCATTGATTTTTTGGCGCCGTCTCAAAATTTATTTATTTACTAGCTTTTGCCCGCGGCTTCGCCCGCGTGGATGTTGGAAATTAATGCAAGAGGACGTACTACCGCGATAAGAATATGTTATTCCAGGTTATATAGGTAATATAGACTCTGTGTGCTATTTTCGATCCAGATCCATTCAGCCATTTTTGCGTGATTGAGAAACAAACACCCAATCATACATTTTTTTCACATTTATAATATTAGTGGTAGTAAGATTATAATTCATATTACTTAGGATTCATAGTTTATGAGAACATCATGTGTGTTGGTGTTTTTTAAAATAAGAGTAATAGTATTCAGAGTAAGAAGACTGCGACATAGGGCTTGGTTTAGTTGAATATAAATCTTCCTGGTTTTTCTTAACGCTTCTATTTTACCTATATAGACAGTCAATCATTTACCAGACACCGAATATATTTATAGGAATAGTACTTTTGCCAGTGGCTTGGCCCGTATAGCTGTCGGAAAATATCACCCCAACCTACTACCGGGATAAAGTAGGTATCCTATCTGTTACGTATCCATGATATAATATATCTTTGTGCCAAATTCGATCTAAATCCGTTTGGCCGTCTTTGCGTCATTGAGAAACAAACATCCAGAAATCTAAACATCTAATTTCGCGATCTCTTACTTGGAATAATACTATTAGGTTTATTTTGAGTATAATGAACACATATGATATTCGCAATTAGTAATTGAAGCCAAAGTAATATGAATTACAAGCCTACTTATCCTGTACTACCCGGCCGCTGCCAACGAATGGACGGGACGGACGTACGACCCACCAGCTGGTCTGCGCCCGCTTTTTAAATCTCTAATATCTTCTAAAATATTCATTTAAATTACATGCTGTAAAGGGCCATATTGATCTATAATATATTAAATGCATAATGTATTGAAGGTACTTAATTGGATAAGGATTAATGCTGTATTGCTTAAAATCGCTTCGTAAGTAAGCCCTTATTTCTCGTAAAAAGTAAAAAATGGTTAATGTGGGTTATCCCTAAGAGATAGACATATACCATTGCGGACATTTTTGTAGGCCTTTTTAAGGTATATAATACTGTAGTACATTGTTTTGATCTATTTCGTAGAATTCAGCCAGGGTTTTTGAGACGTATGTCAGCGTAGTTTTCGAAGACAGTTATTTTTTTTTCTAAAATAAAAGAAACTTTCTAAAATAAAAGTAGCCTAAGTTACTCCTTGTTACATCAGCTTTCTGCCAGTGAAAGTCCCGCCAAAATCGGTTTAGCCATTTCAGAGATTAGCCGGAACAAACAGACAGACAGACAAAAATTGTAAAAAAATGTTGTTTTGGTATATATACCGTGTATCCATATACACTTAGTAAAAAGTGGTTATCTTAATATTAAAAACAGACACTCCAATTTTATTTATTTAAATAGATGTATAGATTTAATACTTCAAGCACATAAATGTACAGAGGCGGACTTAATGCCATAGGCATTTCCTACCAGGCAACCTACTTAAAAACCAACAAAATTACTTAGGCTTCTTATTTTTTGCTTTTCAGCTTTTTCGGCGGTTTAATTTTTTTCTTTAAAAGTTATTATTTTATAATTTTTTATGGCTATAATCTACTTATTACTACATGCTTGCAAAATCGGACTATTCAGTAAGAAGTTATGCATGGTCATACATTACAATCAATGAGTGAACAATCCATCATCCCCTGTTTTCCTACCCTTAGGGTTGTTTTTTTCCAAGTTTACATAGGACCAATCTCGGGGTATATCCTTTCGAACAAAACTCGGACTGCTCTGTAAAGAGTTATGCGTTGTCATACACAAAAAAATAAATAAACGCGTCGACTTGAGAACCTCCTCCGTTTGTTCCTCGGTTAAAAACTATGTAAGATTCCCAACAGCTTCTTTATTATTGCTTAGTTTTTATATTTTACTATACTATTCTATTTCATATAATAACACAGTTTAGTCCTCTTCTATCATCTTTGGTTATAATAAAAATAAATATCTATTTCGGTTAAATGACTGTTCTATTATTTTAATGATAGCGGCTCACCGATCAAGTCAAAACTAGGCTCCCAGAAACTTTTGTTAACTCATAGTGTCGTAGCAAAAAGGGGGAACATACCTTGAGATGTTTGAGGAGTGGAGAGGTATTCCACGGCTATCAGGACAATCTCAGAACCCGAAAATGATTGAAATCCCTACCAGTATCTCACTGGAATACTTCCTTCCTCTAAGCACGATTTTGCTAGAAAATCTGCTCTCAATCCGGCCAAAAAATTGCTTCTCTGTTCTTCGTCAGCGTTCACTCCCGCCGGTCAATAAAATCCAAACAAGAGATGAAAAATAAGACTTTTGCCGGGAGATATTATCCATGGGGTCTTAAATGCCCATCAGCTGGCCACGTGCTGTCCTGCGTGTTCCCGTATCTCATTTATTGTAGCTCCACATCTACCTAACCTGCTTCGACAAAATACCAGCACACACCTGGAGTGCATGGGGCCGCGCAAGCCCCACCATGAAAACTCCACTCACATTGTATTTAAAAAACTAACTACTATATACGGTCCTAACCCTCTCATATTAGCATGAATCAGGCATCCAAAATCATAACTCGACTCAACAGTGGAGCCGCTCGCTCATACATTAGTATGCGGGCCGATGTCCCAGCTTTGTAGATTGTTTAAAGATAAATATTCACCTGAGAATATACTTGGACAAGATGAAACGGACTGATTTCTGTTTGTTTTACATCCAGTCCTTTGTGTCATACCTATTGTTCGGAACCCAATCAATCGTACCTTTTATTTATTCGTCAGGATTAACTGAGATTATGGTACGGGCGTTCTGGCAGATGTCGGCAATGTAGAAAATGTCACATTTAATTACTGGCGGCGACGTTAATTGCAGTTGAATTAATTTTAAGTAAGCGCACAGAAAATAGTTTATGTTAATCAGGCATATATATATTTTTAATCTTTGCATTTTGGAAAAATCTTTCTAATAAATAAAAATGAAATCCTGCAAAAAAGTAAAATTACAATAAAAACATTCAACAAAGCTACATCAACATTTCTGTTACTCACAACATAAAACTTAACCTAAGTTTTATGTTGTGAGTAACAGAAATGTTTCCTACAAAACGGATCAGCACGGATTTCTCATTTAATTTAATTTATTAGGTTCACCATCAATTGATAATACTCATACAATAAATAGCACATTAAGAAAATTAAAACAACAGTGCATCATTCAGGTGCTTAAAGGTAAACACCACATACCTGAAATAATGATTCAGAGAAATAAGCTAACTTGCTTAGTAATAAGCGCTAAAATTGTTTTTTTTTTAACTTTGATAGAAAAAAAAGCAGAAACATTATTATGTAATAAAGATCATGTAAAATTATTGATGAAATTCACATTCGTTGAGATTGATAACATAGGCTAAAATTGGTAAGAATTGAATAAGTAAAAATATAGCTGTCCTGTTGATGTGAATAAATACTTATATTTTTTTTTTAAAATTTTTCATGGGTTTTTGTTATAAATTACTGATAAAATAATAACAATAAGCAAATAGTTTAAAAAATATAACATCAGCAACATATGATACATATTAAGAAAAATGATATTATGATTAAAAATTATAAAGAAAAATTAAAATTGATTGAATTGATCGATCAAATTGAAAACAAAGAAAACTCATTATCACTTTATCCTAGAAATTTTATTATTGGCAGTATTGGCACCGATTTCGCGACCCACAACCCATTATTATGGCTTTAAATGCGGATTAGGAATGTTCAACCGTTTATTAGTTTGTGTTAACATTGGTAATGCAATTAAAAGATTCTATGACAATGTGTTAGAGAAATATTTTAGTCTTAGACGACCAATTAAAGCATTTTGCCAAAATTCTTTGTCACCTTTCAATTTTCAGCCTATGCTCAAAGGACCAAAATACATGGGTTTTTCTCATCAATTTAGGTAGAAACTATAGAAAGGGAAGAACATACTGCTTTTGGTTTGTTCATACTTTAGGTCATAAACTTATTTTAGGTTACAAACTTTTTTGAAGATCAGTGTTTGTCCTTTATGGATGTCCACTCCCAGTCCCAGCAACCCAATAAACAATACTGTCAATATTCCTACTTCACAGAATCAAAAAAAAAAGAAAAACGTTTGTAAACATTTTTGTTGACTGTTATCGTAATTTTGCCGCAACTGAATAGTAAACGAGAGTGGTTGTGAAAGTTATTGAGAATTATTGAATAAGGCGATAAAAATTAATATTATACTCCATAGGTTTAGGTAGTTAAAAAAGGGTAAACAAAAAAAAACCACGTGACTCATAGATGCAAAACCTTTTATTTCAAATGTTAAAATCATATTATTTATAATCACATATTAATAGCCTCTATTCTGACTCCGAATCTGATGAACTATCTGTCACATTAATAATAAAACGATCAGTGGTATCATCGATTATTTTGTCTAATTTAAACATTTTCTGATCCTCTTTTATAACATGGCCTTCGCATTTTTTCCAATTCTCCGCAGTTACACTAGCTAGAGCCTCTGGCAAAAGAATTTTTAGGTCAGCCATTTTAAAAGTTTTATTTTTCTCCGCTACAAACCCCTTAACTTGAGCCCATATTAATTCAATTGGATTGAGCTCACAATGATATGGCGGCAGGCGCAATACTGTAACACCATTTTCCTTAGCTAAGTCATCCACAACATAGGATTGGTATTTGTGTTTTTCATATTTAACTTTTATTAATAATTGTGCTTTTAATTCTGCTTCTTCAAAAGCAATATTTTTTTCATTTAACCACTTCTGAATATCAGCCTTTCTTGATGCGGTTGTTGGCACTTTTTCTTTTTTTCTACTGTAATAGGGTGCATTATCCATCACCAAAATTGAATCTTTTTCCAGTTTGGTGAAAATTGTGGTGATCCATTTCTCAAAATTATGTGCATCCATTTCTGAATGGTAATCACCATCACCCTTAGTGGCTTGAAATATTAATTCACTTCCTTCAACAAAACCACTTGATGAACCTGAAACATAGTAATTTTAAATAAATTCAAGAACTGATGAATAATTATGTTTTCTTATAATACGAGCATCTCATATGTACTTGACTTAAAATGTGAATTAATATTATATATTGACTGCCTCATTGGTCTAGTGGTTGCGAGCACTACAGCTGACCAAGTTCACAGTTCGATTCCCAGGTCAGTTAGTGTTACTGGGTTTTTCTATCTGGAATTTTCAGTAGCAGCCTGGACTCCCGGAGTGGTGCCCGGTTAATGGCAATAGGCTCTCCCCTATTACGTGTGACTTAATCATAACTGGTGAAATGTGGGTGTACTATAGGTGCACATCTGCCCAACCCATCGGAGAAACAAGGAAGTGTTTTAATAAGTTTATTATATATGATGTTTTTTACAAGCTTATAAAATAAAGTTATCATTTTGGCATTTCTATTAAAGGCTATTTAAGTAATATTCTTACCAACGTGGCCTAAAATAAGGCGTTTTCCTTTCCCGCTGGGATTCTTTAATCCTGTAGACAAACCCTGCCTGTGAGCCTCTTTACAGGATGTTATGGTAGTGTCTTGCCATGTTGAAGATTTGGTGTGTCCTGAAAAAACAATATTTATGAGTTTACAAGATATTTACAAAGGTAACAGTGTACAATATTTATTTAAAAAACATATTAACGTTGTTATCATACCTTCATTGACCCATGTTTCATCCAAATAATATATTTTCTTCCCGTCTCTTCTATATTTTGCAATCTCATTTAAATACTTTACACGCCATACTGCAATGTCTGGTTTGTCAATAAGCATACTCTTGCGACTACGTTTAGAGTATTTAAAGCCTAATTTATTCATCAACTTATACAGTACATCTCTTTTTATATTAGGTAGACTGTCATCATTATTGACACTTTCCAATACTTTTTCTATAGTTGGCATTTCATTTGCAAAAAAAAACATATGTACTTTTCTCCTCACTGCGGCTAAATCCATATCATCGAAACTATCTATTTTGCTTGGTTTCGTTGCCGGTGGAGGAGGAGACTCCACTTTATGCAATGTTTTGTACTGGTTAATAACCTTGTACACAGTTGGTACAGAGATACCCATTATTTCACCAGTTTTTTGCACTATGTCTGTTTTTGACGGAAAATACTCCTTGGGCCATGTTTCTTCTACATATTTAAACACATTTATCAATGTCTGTTTCTCAGATGATGAAAGAGGTCCGGTTTTGAAGCGTTTCTTCTTCGGTGATGGAAATGTGTGTACGAAGTTGGTCTGCCTAGTACCAGCCTCGGGTTCACTCATTTTTCCACGATACGAATTTAAAAACGAATAACAATTAACAACAAACACTAACAATAACTAAATAACAAAAACAAAACAAAGAAACAAGCTAATAGGATCACAATTCAACAAAAACACGTACGATAAATGTCGAGAGCGTTTGTCAACAATGGCGTCTGGTTGACCGACTAAACGTAATACCTGCCACTTCAGTTGCCAGACTATGTCACAATTGTACTCTTTAATTTAGCAACATTATCTAATTCGTTGTATTTTCTGAAAGGTTTGGGGAACCTGTCTTTCTTTCTTATTTTTAATAAATCAAACTAAACAATTGTGCTCAAGCAGTTAAATCTACGAAGAGTAGTTTAAGGATAAATGATAAAGTTGAACATACTTTAACAAACGACAAAACTGTCGTGTGATCGAAAATAAATTTAATTTTGTTAGAACGTATTTTTAAAGAAGAAAGTGTCAACTATAAACAACCCTTTTTACGATTTGTTTACCCTTTTTTAATTACCTAAACCTTTCGAGTTATAGGCTCTACTATGACTGGCCTGTTAGTCTACTGGTTAGTGACTCTGACTGCGAAGACGGAGGTCGTGGGTTCGATTCTCACCCAGGACAAATCTTGTGTGATAAGCACAATCATTTGTTCTGTGTCTGGGTGTAATTTATCTATAATATGTATGTATTTAGAAATATATAAGTATGTTTATCAGTTGTCTGGTTGCCATAGTACAGGCTCTGCCTAGTTTGGGATCAGAAAACAGCGTGTTGGTTGTCCTAAGATATTTATTTATTATTTTATATATACTATTAATACGTGCTGAATAGTTTCACCTGTAGTTGAATTACAATGCAGGAAACTAAGAACTACTAAACGAAACTAAGTTAAACTGCACAACTCTTACCTTAAACAGCAGATACCTCTCTAATCTGAGGCTTTAGTCGAAATAAAAACAGAGAGTGTATCAGCTTGTCCCAAACAAGTTTAAGACTAACTTCACTGAAGCTACTGAAACTGGGTTACTAATGTACTCAGTCGCAGAGCGAGTACGTACATATACTTCTTACCTTACAATATGTGTCTTGAAAAGTGCATGTAGGTATGTGTGTCTGTCTTAATGGTATTACTTACAATGATGTGAAAATATTTCTAGTTATACAGAAAGTACTGCTACTTTCTCTTATTTCGAAAAGTGAAACTCAAAGCAATAATTTCAATATAACCATTCACAGGCAGTCTTGTGAACTGTCATGAAGTCAGTTCATCAAAAAGATGAAGCTAGTTGTCCGGTGCAAAGCGCAGTACCTAGGTTCCTATGGAGAAGAACGGATAAGTAACTCCATGGACACTCCATAGAAAAAGCGATATTATACTCATATAATCAAATTCGTCACCAAATTAAATAAACACACAACTTAATTAAATTTGTTTTTTTTTTTGCAGGTGACGTTCCGTGGTTTCTGCCTACCCCCGTGGGAAAAAAGCGTGATTGTATGTATGTATTAATTAATTTTGTTCACCACACCAAAATATTAAAACCACATGCAATAACAATGCAGTTTGGATATTTGTTCTCCGCTGTCGGCCGTTCGTATAAGCTAAATATTTCATGCGGGTGACGTACGCTTGTCGCTTTTCAATTTGCTTTTTTACATATCGCAAACTAATGGACTGTAATAAATAGTATTTTGACGTGTTTCATATATTAATAAACCGGTTTGTGTGGGCCACATCAAGAATTTTTGGAGTTCTGCAAAAATTCTGGCGTGAAATGCTGTCGTGTAAATACAATGGTTGTTTCAGTGGGATGGAATAGAATGTGAACTTCAGTTTTCACTCTGAATAATTCAATAGTTTCTGAAAATAATGTACAATGTCCAGAAACGAAGAATATTGATTTATTGGTGTTTAATCGGTTACATATCTAAATATCCTATTAATATTATAAATGTGAAAGTTTATGAATATGGATGTTTGTTACTCTTTCATGCAAAAATACCTAATCAGATTTCGATGAAATTTGACACACAATAGTTTATAACCGGAATTAATTCATAGGGTACTTTTTATCCCGGTAATACGGCCCCGCGAGATAATTTCCAACCTCCACGCGGGTGAAGCCACTGGCAAAAGCTAGTATTGCACAATATATAAAGCTATAATTTTTTTTTTTAAATAAGAGAGAATATTTAATCCTATTATTATGAATCAAGTCAAATCAAAATATTTTTACTTCACATAAACCTAAAAGGGCACTTATGAAACGTCAGAAGCTAGGTGCACAATTCCAAATTGTTGATACTTATGGAAAAGAGCCGACAAGAAACTCCATGGTTACTCTTTTAAAAATAATTAGCTTTTACAATGGTTTCAAATTACATTGTAAATAGGTATGGGAGAACAGTGTAGGACTGTCAACAAGTACCAGGTACTTAATAAACTGAAAATTGTCTATAGTCTACAAGGCCTACAACGTTCTCACGTTCACAAAATGTAAAAGAATATACTTACAGTATTTCATAAATAAAATATAATAACCTATTTAAACCAAGTGTCATTAGAATGGTACATACATATTATAATGTCAAAGAAGAATGTAAAAAAGTTTAAATAAAAAATGTGTCATCCTGTAATGAGCTACCAGGGAAGTCACATGTGCAGCAAGAATGATTGCCAAACTTCTTTGACTTGAACGTAGTCTTTTTATCTTACATTATGCCTTTTGATAAGGACACGTTTGATGTGAGGTTTGAACTTTCCATAGCTAAGTTCAGTAACTGACTTTGGCAACTTGTTATAGAAGCGGATACTGTTTATAAGATATTATTTACTAGTTTTATTTAATCTTAATTTTGGTATCACAATTCCATTTTTAATAGTTCAATCCACGATGACGCGCCCCACTGCGCCCCTTTCCTTTGTTTTTAATCGCTCTCAGTACAATTGTCAAAGAGTGGGGCGAGTCTTCATGGATTGAACTATCTATATTTATATTATAGAAATCGCTTCTTAGTTTGAAAAGGCCTAAGTTTCTGTGAACAAACAAGATACATTCTAAGCTATAAGGAGAAGATAGAGTCAGTATATATTATATAAATTTCTGTAAATGCAAGAGACTCGTGAGGCTTCATTTTATAGATTGCGCGGACTGCCCTCTTTTGTAAAATTGAAACTGAATCTACGTTAGAACGCCATAAGTCATAATACTGTGGAAATAAGCAATGTACACTAATCTAGCTGTAGCTATATCGGTCAAGTACCTTATTTTTCTTTCTACATATGTAGCTGAACTTAATCTACCTGAAATAGCCGTAATGTTGCCCCCATTGCAATTTTGAATCTAAGGTAATTCCTAGAAATACAGTTTCCAAAATAGCATCTAGTTTCTTGCCATCTAGTTTTAAATGTAGGCTTATTTGGGGTACATTTGGTAATAAAAACTTAAAACATTTCGTTTGTTTGCATAAATTAAGAGAATATTAGCTGCAAACCATTTTGAAAGAACAGCTAGACTCACGTTAACATGTAAGACATCCGTCTCTTTTTACAATCTATTTTAAAAATAAGTGAAGTCCCATCAGCGAATAAAATGATATCCGAGAAGTTAGCCATCAAGTAAGGAAGTTCAGTATACAACGGTATATAACCATCACAAAAAAGAAACAAATAGAAACTCCTTAACGCTACATCAAGCTTTGTGACTGAAGCTTTATAGTTTAAAAAACTTACTTTTATTTTAAGTTTTAATATAATCGTTTTTATTTTTATTGTGTAGCTTTAGTTATTAATGTTGGAACGCCGACGTGTCTCGGAGGTGGGCGCTAATGGCTGCAACACAGTTTTATAAACTAACGTAGCTGTTAACGAAAACAAAAAATTGTAAATCTGTGTTTAGTTCCAATAAATATTATTATTATGGTTATTATGGTATTTATGTCCAAATTTAAAGAGGCCTATGTGCGCTTTTAAGAACAATTTTAAATTGTGTAAGGTTAAGTTAGTGTTAGCGACGAATCCTAAGTGAGGCGGCTAGGCTAAAGTCTACTCTGACATCATTAAAAAGCCCTCTTTTGAACACGCTTCATTAATTAAATAATAATAATTAAATAATAACAGCCAAGTTAAAAAAAATATATATTCTGTACTAGTTTAGAAGAGAGTCAGGACTTAGACGCGGGAGCAAGCGACAGAGCAGCTCGTCTTAAGGTCGACACCCACAGCCTTCGATCTTCATTTCCCATCGCTTGCAAAGTTCTCTTTTTTAGTAACATAATGAGCGCCTCTATTCCTGATCTTGTTCCTTACGAACTAAAATAATATTACTAAAGCAGATTGTTAACACACGGGATTAATTATTAACAGTCGTCTTACCATAGATATTTATTTATATTAGAACCAAAGATGACAGAAAATTAATATAAACACTGCGCAAACTTATTGTAGGTGTAGGCCATAAATACCTTATTAGGATCTTTGTAGAGGTACTTAACTTTCTATTTTATTGAAACATTTTTTTTTCTTTTCGGTTACTTTTATATCTGTACCCGTGGAATAAAGTTGATGACTGGCAGGTTTTGAATGAAGAATGAATAAAACATTAAGGGATCAAAAAAATATTCCTAATTTTTGGGCAATTTTCAACTTTAAGAGAAATAGTTGTACAAGAAATAAATAAAACCGGGCAAGTGCGAGTCGGACTCGCGCACCGAGGGTTCCGTACCTGCAGGTATTCACGGTTTATGCGTAAGGTTCATGTTTATGAAATTAAATGTTTTTTTTTTTTTAATTTTTATATTTGAGTTGACTAAATGAAAGGTAAATTGTGGTTTACGATTTATGACGTATTAAAAAAAACTACTTACTAGATCTCATTCAAACCAATTTTCAGTGGGAGTTTACATAGTAATGTACATCATATATTATTTTTAGTTTTATGATTCCCTTATTTTAGAAGTTACGGGGGGGGGGACTCACATTTTACCACTTTGGAAGTGTCTCTCGCGCAAACTATTCGGTTTAGAAAAAAATGACTTTAAAAACCTTAATGTCATTTTTAAAGACCTATCCATAGATACCCCACACGTATGGGTTCGATGAATTTTTTTTTTTTGAGTTTCAGTTCTATGTATGGGGAACCCCAAATATTATTGTTTTTTTTTCTATTTTTGTATGAAAATCTTAATGCGGTTTACAGAATACATCTACTTACCAATTTTCAACAGCATAGCTCTTATAGTTTCGGAAAAAAGTGGCTTGGACATACTCGGACAGACAGACAGACAGTCATAACGAATCTATAAGGGTTACGTTTTTTGCCATTTGGCAACGGAACCCTAAAAATTGCATGTGTGCAATTCACACGTGGTACAAGTGAAACCTTCAAAATTTTTGGCTTCAAGATAATGATAGGAATGTAAAATTACGGGAAGAGGATAATTGTAGGTTTTAGTAATGATTATAGTGATACAAAGTTTGATAATTATTTTACATTTTATTATTCGTACCTATATATTACATCGATTTATCGCGACAATATTCTGCATTCGTTTTGGGCATATTTGAAGAATTTTATTATAAAAATGATAAAAAAACTACAAAATTATATTACGTACACGTATACAAACCACCACGGTTGTTATGATGCCTTTACTCAAGCTTTGTACTACGAATTCTTGCGCGCACAAACGCCTCTCATCTGTCAAAAATGATGAAGTATCTTAATCGCAAAAATAACTAGATCTGTCAGTCGCGATTGGTCGCGATGGTTCATCGATTAGCGGCAAACTTTCATTTTTACACAATTTAGCATTAATAATCTGCATTTATGATGGTTATGCATGGACGAGTGAGTACACAATAGACGGACAAGACAATGCAATATAATCGCTTATCTCAGCCCTGGAACGCGCCAACGAAGGTTGACAGTTTGACATAAATATTTGGATGAGCGTGGTGATCCGTACGATTATAATTAAGTTTTAAGTGCAAAGTTGTGTGTGTGAAGTGTTTTTGTTGAAACATAAGATGGACAAGTAAGTAAAATACAGTTTTTATTGCCAGGATTGTGTTTTTGACAAAGATTTGCACGTAAATAGTTAGTTCAACAAACATCGTCATCCATTTTGCCGCCATTGTTCTGCGGCCGGCGTCGGATTTCGCAGTATTACGAGTAATAATTCTACTATTGATAACAAACTATTGACGTTACTTAGGTTACTGTGTATTGTATTATTGTTATTATGCATTTAATTAGATATTTGCGTAACATTGTAATGAAAAATACGCAACCTAAAAAGATGAAGGAACTCGATTGGTGAACCGGGAATTTTAGGTCACGTGACACTAAAATCGACATTGTGTTTTGTACGGATGATGAAATGTGTGGTTATGACTTCCGTACATTTTACATTTTCCGTACTTTCCGTACACTTCAAAAAAGGAAATTGTAACTCCAAGTATCTAGTTTTTGGATTTAAAAATTTTGTAGCGTTACCGGTTTTTGAGTAATAGTGAGTAACAGAAAAACTATGAACTAAAAAACATTTTTGAAGTGAAAACTTATTTAGCGCCGTTGGTTGTGATTTAAGACTCAATGAAACGAAAAAGCGACAGTAAAAAGAGACATACATAACTTCATAAGATTTAACGTGGGAGAAAATGAGGAATAAATAGGAAATACATGACGTCATGAACATGGACGAAAGAAATATGGATACGGCAAATATTGTCACATCTGAACTTCAAAAAATTAAAACACATTAAAAACGTTTTATGTACTTGTACATAGTAGAATTTAATCAAAAATATATATATATTTTAGGACAACCAACACACCGTTATCTGATCCAAAACTAGACAGAGCCTGTACTATGGTAATCAGACAACTGATAAACATACTTATATATTTCTAAATACATACATATTATAGATAAATTACACCCAGACACAGAACAAATGATTGTGCTCATCACACAAAGATTTGTCCTGGATGGGAATCGAACCCACGACCTCAGTTTAGCAGTCAGGATCACTAACCACTAGACTAACAGGCCAGTCCAAAATGTTTTATGTACTTGTACAAAATATTATCATTTCAAGTCTATTATCGTACCTATATATCATTTATGTAAATACGGAAAAAAAATGAAAACTAAAAAAGAAAATTATAATTGCGATAGCACGACAAACAGTGATGCTGGTGACGGAGGCACCGTTAATGCCGGCCCGGGCAATGGCCAGTCATTATCCATAAACCTGGAACAAAAGCAGTGTTGTAGTACCTGAATATTTAGAGATAAATGAAAATTAGAAAAGTCCGTAAGTTACTAACATTGCCGGTGGCTGCAAAATCATGTCAAGTGGTGGTGGTGCCCTTCCACCACCCCGCGTCCTCTGGCATGCGAGCTGGAAAAATACAAAATTTCAGTTGCATTAACAGTAACATTACATACCTACATACGTGTCCAATATCCTCTTTTTTTAAGTCGGTTAAAAACATATCACCCAAAAATTTTACCATTAAAATGTACGGAAGTCATATCCACACATTTCATCATCCGCACAAAACACAATGACGATTTTAGTGTCACGTGACCTAAAATTCCCGGTTCAACAATTGAGTTCCTTCATCTTTTTAGGTTGCGTATTTTTCATTACAATGTTACGCAAATATCTTATAAATGCATAATAACAATAATACAGTACATAGTAACCTAAGTAACGTCAATAGTTTGCTATCAATAGTAGAATTATTACTCGTAATACTGCGAAATCCGACGCCGGCCGCGGAAAAATGGCGGCAAAATGGATGACGATGTTTGTTGAACTAACTATTTACGTGCAAATCTTTGTCAAAAACACAATACTGGCAATAAAAACTTTAGAGGTGTCAAGGGACACCCGGATAGAACGAAGTTCCTTTCCAGGATTCATAATAGTTATAATTTTTTTAATTATTTATTATGTACAAAAAACCTGTATACACTCAACAAAAATATTCTCTCTCTCCCTCTCTCTCTCTCTCCCTTTCTCTCTAACTCTCTCTACCTCTCTATCTCTACCTCTCTCTCTATCTCCCTCTCCCCCTCTCTCCCCCTGCCAACCCCTCCCCCTCTCTCTCGATTGCTTATTTATCCCGAACGGTGTCTTCATCTTGACCCAGATTTTATCGACCAAATATACCAACTTCAACTGAACCACTCAGCAAGCATTGAAATCTTATAAATCAAATACGATGGCTATATGGATACCTTACCAAATCGTATCTAATTGGTTGGTTTCATTTTCATTTTCCTCAAACAGTGAAAGAAAACTTTGTGTGGTAACCGGCAAGTTCTAGAACCAAAAACTGACTGTGACATCCACCAACCCGCACTGGGCCCGTATTATGACCCAGTCTCTCTCACAGAGAGCAGGCCTGTGTCCTAGCGTTGTTGGCTGATTTTGCGGTTTATTCGTAATAAGTATTATCATAACACAGTATTTCTCTTGCGTGAAAATGAAAACATCCGCTTTCTTAAAAGTGTTCTGTTAAAGTGTGTGCCACATGTACCCTGCTGTAAACCAAGAATAATATTTTTTAACAGTTTCGTATTCTCTGGTAATGTCAATAAAATCAAGGAATGTTTTAAATATTAGTACAGCACGGGCATTCCAAGATCAATTCTTAGAGAACGTGTCGGTGCGTGTTGGAGGCTTATCTCTGTGCACCTCGGGCTCACTCTCTAAAACGTTGGTTTGTTCACGAAACACAGCCTTGCAAAGTGTGCACGTGAACACTTCTTCTGTTGATTTGATAAATACAATTAGTATACCAGTTTTAGTGTCATAGATTGTAACATTTAGAGGCGATCCCTCTTGTCTGGCTCGAATGTTTCATGAGAAGGTAACTGAAGTTTATACTCGTATTTCCTTGAGTTTTTTTCTACATTTTAGCTAATATCAATGATAGAATAATTAAAACTCCTGCCCGTAAAAGTCCTGCCCTGTCCCCTAACATGGGACTTGTTTAAGATTTTCACGTAGGTAACTAAATTCCCTTTCATCCAGTCTGTCTTTAGGTACATGGTTTATCATTAATTAGGGTATGTTTACCCTAATCATTGTATCCGGAAGCAATAAAAACCTCTTATTCCTTCAAAACCACATGGTTATAATGCTAGGGTGAATGTAACCTTGCACCGTACTCTACTTTTAACGTCATTTGCGGTTTAGTGCTCACTATTCGCGACACACTTTTTGTTTATACGGCAATTTTACGATCTTTGTACAGCTATGGGAACCATAAGCCTCTGGAAAATGCCTTTTGATAGTAAAAAAGGGTGCCAGAATTGTGACAAAAATGTCATAGTAAATTTTTTCAGGATAGATAAGACGGTTTTTTTTTTTCAACATTTTCCGGATTTAGTTTTGGAAATTAGAAATTGTTTATTGGGTCTTTAAATGAAACAGCCCCAGTAAGTAATCTATACTAATATTATAAAGCTGAAGAGTTTGTTTGTTTGTTTGATTGAACGCGCTAATCTCAGGAATTACTGGTTTGAATTGAAAAAAAATTCTTGTGTTGGGTAGCCTATTTATCGAGGAAGGCTATATAATATCACGTTACAACTAATAGAAACGGAGCACTAATGAAAAATGTTGCAAAAACGGGGAAAACCGCACGGATAGGCGATTTGACGCGACGGGAAGGGTCGGGGTAACAAGAAATTTAACGCGGACGAAGTCGCGGGCAGAAGCTAGTTAATAATACGTGTGTTGGGGATGTCTCACTCCTTCCCAGGATGTTAGTTAGTTAATTATGCCAGCTAGTATGTTTACACAATCAAAATAGCTAGCTATATTTTGATGGTAAAAATATTGCTGAACTATCGCTGTTTATTCAACATGACGTAGTATGAAAAGAGCTATGAGGCCCTGTATGACGACGCTCTGAGTTAAACTTGAATAAGATTAATTCCTATTCCTAAGAAGAACTTCCAAAGATTTGTTGTTTGTTCGAAATTCGCTTTAGAAAAACTAGTCCTCGCAAGTGTTCTTCTTTTGATTCTTACTAATTAGTTAATTCGTCAAATTATGTTACAACGTGTTCCAGCACTAGCAACGTTGTAGATTAATAATGTTAATGCTTAATAATGATATCGATGCCTTCCGGCCAAAAGAGGCTAACCGCCACTTTACAAACTTTACAGGAGAGTAGTTTAAAGTTCAAAATAAGTAAAAAAAAAAAACAGAAAATTTTCTGTACGTTCCAAAAGTTTCAAAATTTAACCATATTATGCTCACCACTCCTAATAGTATACACCTAAACTTTGCCTAGCTTCGATAGTTAATTTAATTACAGTTTCTCGCTTTGGTTTCAACCTCATGGTTATACGTACTGGTTATGCTGATGCTGAAATTAGTGACAATATTTGTGGCTACTGTGTTCTAATAATAATAACTGAAATTGTGCGTACCTATGCCATACATATTTCGTGTTGGACTCATTTTAGCTTTGACGAAAGTAGATATAAACTTTTCTAATATGAACTTTAAATGTCAACTGTATTATGGATTAATTACAGTTTTTGATTAGTAGGTATACCTACAGGTGGGACTGGGCCGAACCTGTTTGCTGGATGTTGGATGACAAAGAGGCTAACAGAACCACCAATTGGGTTCCACTAAACGCACGACTACATCGCGGCAGGCCGAGACGCATATGGCGGTACGAGCTTAACTCCTACCGACAGAACTGGTCAGCACTGGCAAAAGACAGAATTCTGTGAAAAGGGGAGATGGAAGCCTTTGCCTTGCAGTGGAACAATAGGGGCTTGTTAGATTTAATTAGATAGATTCGGTACCGTCCTACTCAAGTTAGTTTAAACCGTCGGAAATTATGTTTTATTTTTAAAACAGTGTAAATGCATTCGTTATACAATATTGAAATTTTACTGTTAATATTTTGTTTGAAGCTAACAAAATAACCTACCTATCTGAAGATCAATAACAGAGTCACTGCATTTTTTCTGAATTGATTATTCTTACGATATTCCGACAGCCGATTAGAATTAAAAAAAAATTGTATTAAAGTCACGTAGCCGAATATAAATAAGTTAGTGTAAAACTAACTGGCACGCATCGGTGTGTCGGTAGAACAAAGTTGAGCGCGATAGTTGAGCGGCAGATAGTTGCGACGCGACGCTACACACGTGACCTGACACGCTAATAAGTCTGACGTGTGACATCGCGTCAATGTGGTTGAATTGCATCCTTTGTTTTATACAATACTAGCTTTTGTCAGCAGTTTCGCTTGCGTATTATACATATAAACCGCCCTCTTGCATCTCTCTGTCTATTGATGAAAACCACATTAAGACCCTACCTTGACAATAAATGATAGTTGGATTGTGTCCCCCGCACGCGGGGAGTGGCGGATCTATTTTCAGTGGTCGGCCGACACGTCAGCGCCACAAACTTTATTGACTTATTTTACCAATGGCCAAAAGTGGAACGAAGGAATGATCACTGACCGAAATTTAAAAACGTTGCTTAGCATGGCCTTTTGCTAAGCATTATTCGTGTCACCGTCGCACAACTGTTAAAATAAAAGTGCAAGATAAAGACGGCAACATATTTAAGAAAAATGTGCATGCCAAGTGACGTTAATTTGTCTCGGTCTTTGAAATTTTTGCGCATAGTAAACTATGGAGTAGACAACTAATACAAAATATTTAAAAACCTTAAACTTAAATTTTAATTAATGGTATGCATGGGTAAAAAAAATAAAATTAATTGAAATCGAATAATGGTTTGTTATAGAATTTGAATTCCTGATTAACGGAAAAATAAAGAAAAAATTCCATCACGTAAGATTTTGTAAAAATCTTCATAAATGCTACCATAGTACAAATATGATATGAGAACAATTATTATTTTCGGAAGGGCTTGTGGCTAAGTTATAACAGCTGCACGGGTCGGTCGTTCAGGTTAAGCTACGCTTGCCGCGGTTGGCCCGTGGATGGTTGACCATCTTTACAGACCAAGACCCTTCCGTGCCTCGGAAAGAACGTTAAGCCGTTGGTCCCCCTGCCAGGGTCGCGAGATTAGTTCGAACGAGGTACCGTGGTCCTGGCATATGGGCAACTAAAGGGTTTTAGTCAGTAAAAGTCTGACACGCCCTTCTGCTCCACCCAGAGCGGGAGACGTCATTTGATGATATACCATCCAAAAAAAAATTTGTTGGTCCCGGCCGTCTTTCGTAGATCTTAGACAGTCGTTACGGGTCGTCAGAAACCCGAAAGTATGACAACCAGTCTTACCAAGGGGTATCGTATTACCCAGTAACTGGGTTGTGGAGGTTAGATAGGCAGTCGCTCCATGTAAAATACTGGTACTCAGCTGCATCCGGTGAGACTGGAAGCCGACCCCAATATAGTTGGGAAAAGGCTAGGCAGATGATGAACAATTATTATTTTCGACTGTCATTTTACTTGTTGGTAGTTAATAAAAATATCTAGTAAATGTGATTGACTGTCGACTGATTGGTCTCTCTATCGACAAAACCGAGCCACAGCTATTTGCACAACCAGAATTAAACAACTTGGTGCGTAAATAAGATCTTTCTAAAATGGCAGCAGAACTTTTAGGATCTCGAATCAAAGAAAAAAAAATTGGCTACGGGCACTACTTTTCCATAGAATAGATATAGAGAAAAAGCTTTTGTCTCAATTTTTGCTCAAGATGGTGAATCAGTTTTACTGTAAAGATATGAAAATGAAAATGTTTAATGTCAAATATGACAAAGAAGCTTCAGTGACAAGCAAATAAGGTATTACAAGGATATATAACAGTTTATTTCATCGAAGATTATAATCTTTATTTTTTTATTTAAGCACGCACTCATTTGTTATCTCAATTGACTTTAGACATTGGCAGAATAGTCGACATCGGCTTTGTTTGCCATAATAAAAAATAGAATAGAATAGAACAGTTTATTTTGTCAGGTTAGTGCTAATCTATACTAATATTATAAAGAGGTAACATTTGTTTGTAAGTTTGTATGTTTGTAAGTTTGTATGTAGGGGGTAATCTCCGGAACTACTGGTCCGAATTGAAAAATTCTTTCTGTGTTGGGTAGCCTATTTATCGAGAAAGGCTATAGGCTATATAACATCACGCTAAAACCAAGAGCAGCTGAGCAGTGATGAAAAATGTTGCTAAAACGGGGAAAATTGCACGGGTATGCGATTCAACGCGACGGGAAGGGTCGGGGGAACAAAAAATTTATCGCGGACGAAGTCACTGGCAGAAGCTGGTATGCAATAAAAACAAAACCCTTTACCGCCCAACGAAGTGGGCACAGGTCAGCTAGTCGTTATGAAAATCTAAATGTGTAAGTAGTAGCTTTGTTTGTAATTTTCAAAAAGCTACATTTTGCATACCTTTGTTATTTACGACAATCTTCTAGAGGTATATATAAATAAAATGGATGTTGATATATAAGAGATTGATAAACTCCAACTTCGTTTCACCGATCACCATACATTTGCTTGGTAAAATCATTACCCTCCTTTGGGCCGCAGTCAGATATAAAACCTCAGCTTTTTCACACTTGTAATGCTACTCCATTCCTTCGTTGTGCTCTTGTATTTATAGTGTCAGTACTTGACATAAATATATTGTTGACGTACTTCAAATCTAAAAACTAATCATATATTTTAATTTATTTCTAAATGAACGATTATTATAAGTTTTTGGGATAAAACTGATGTTCTTCTCTAGAAAATAGGATGTTAACTCAATATTACTTTACAAAGTGAGAATATATTGTTGCTGTAATGCTTTAGTGAAGGTGGTGAATTTCTCTTACTGTTATCATCATCTTATTGGTATTGAATTCCCGCAAAATGAATGAATTAATTGCCTTGTGCAGGTACTCCTAACCTTGAAGGTACTGTTCAATTTTGGTTTATGGTTCTTCCCATTTTCATACATAATTTAGGTCGTCACTAAATAGTAATAGAAAAAGAAAGTAATATTATTCACAGTCACAAAAATAGACACATATACAGTCTAAATATAAAGTTTTTGGAAAGCCAACACTTATTATATTAAATAATTACAGCAAAATACTTCACTACTACCTTTTTCTGGGAACATAAATATTTAAAAAACGTAATTTTGATCGCACCGATTTGTAAAAAAGTGACATAGATCCGTCGTCGATGAGCCCTACTGGGCGACTGATTTATGAACGGACGAGAGTGATGACACTACTTATTGTAGGCAAAAAAAGAGATGGCGATAATGTGTATGCGCTTGGAATAAAATAACGTATGTGCCAAAACGAATCGCCGTCTTTTATGAATGAAAAGTATGATTAAAACGAAAAATGTTTTACAAAAACTTAGATAAGATTATTATCAATGTTTTAAAGTAAACTATGTTTAATAAATCTAACGCATTGCGCCTTGAGGCTAAAAAAATCATAAACATGGATAGAACTTTGCGATTTTTTTGTATCGAGAAAATTTTATCGTATCGTGTATTCCTTTTACAGGATACTAGATCATATAGTCAAAAAACATGCACTTAAATATTAAGTTCGGCTATCATATGGTAAGAAAGGTACACTTAAAAGAAAAAGCACGGTTTTTTCAATATGTCACCTTAAAGTCCGTTGCGTAGTTTAAAAGAACTAAGCGTACAGAAGCGGGAATCGACTTTGTTTTATACTATGTAAAGATAGCCATGTTATAATATTAATCAAAACATATTTGGTAAATGTTCCGTAGTGAAGAATAAGCACGGCACTTACCCAATATAACCGTACACTATTACACGTAACCTCACGATTGATATAATTCTTTAAAACTATTCAGATACCCTAATCACTTTTAACAACATACTTTTACATCAAGAAAAATGGTTAACCCGTCAATATTATCAAATATTTAATAGATTTATCCAAAGAACCGATGATCAAAAATATAAAAAAAAAATGTAATAGTACTCGTATAACCGAATTTTATCTTGTTAAAACAATAACATCGACTGTCATTTTACCATAAAACAATTTTGTAAAAGAATATGATCATAAATTCTCTTTCAATTTGGATGAGAACTGATTTATGAAATTCTTTAATCTGATAAAAGATTACCTCGGTATTTTCATACCTGAATTATTGCCTCCAAGATCCCTTTTCATCTAAAAATTACTTAACGCGGTTTATGTTTTGTGAGCAAAATTAATTTTAAGAATTAATGTTTTAACACCTACATAAAATTAACGAAGTGAGCGATATCTAAAAAAATAAAAGAAAATTACTGTGTGGTGATATCACATTAACGTTGAAGTTATTCATTAAGCTATTATAGCGTAGCATAGCGCTGGAAGGCCTCAAAATTTACCGATGACCTGATAAAAGCCGCAGGAAACCGTTGGATGCAAGTAGCACAAAACCGGTCGAAGTGGCGGTGCATGGGGAGGACTATATGCAGCTGTGGAAATCTTTCGGCTGTATTGATGATAATATTCTTAAATCAATATTCTTTTTGTAGGTCTATTTAAATAATAAGATAATATTCTGTAATGGCACTCATGTTTTCAAACCCCTACAGTCTTTCTCATTTTAATTTAGTTTCACTCATGTCAACACACTTTAAAGGAACACTAAAGTCAGTCATGAACTTTAATAGCAGCTTTACATTTCGTCTTCATTCTGTTGAAAAGTAATCAGAGGTATCTGTGTGCTGCATCCACAATTCCCCAGTTTTGGATAAGTCCCAACAAGTATCGTTGTCTTTCCAATCTGAAGACTACCATGGCATGCTGGCACGTTGAATAATAAAGATTTTAAAAGAATATCACAGCATCTAATGCTAAAACCATACATCGAACACACCCGTTACCAGACAGCACCGTGAAATGGGTGCACAAACTTGTGATTACAATTTGGTAGTAACTGCGTATCGGACGAATTGAGCCACCTCATCTCGCGCCGGCTCCCGAATGTTTTCATGATAAATATTAAACACTGACCAACGGATAACTAAGTTTGAAGCTGAAAATACGTACCTACGAAATAGAAATAACGTTATGTTATGTGTACATACTAGCTTTAACTGTGATTAGCATAATCAGCCTTTACGTTTCTCACTGCTGGGACACAGGCCTCCTCTCGTTGAGAGGGAGTGGGCTGTAATCTATTGCGTGGGACCAGTGCGGGTTAGTTAATGTCACATGATTATCACCCTTTTGAAAGCGGTGGTGATGAAATTATATTATTATACACAAATTATTGCCTGGTTTCTAGCCCCATATTTAATAAACCTTGCTTAGCTTTTTAACCGGTCTATCGACCCTTAACTTGCAAGCAAGGTTTATAAATAACGGAGCTTGAATTAGGACTCTAAATTAAAATAGCTCATATGCCTGTAGATATTTCATATAAGACTTCTTCTTATCAGGTGGTTAAATAGTCCATAGTAGAAGAGTAAAAATAAACAAATGTGAGCCAATCATTATAAGGAAATGTCAAAATACCACGAAAAAAACATTCGCCAAAATAAATTTGAAAAATGTAAAGGTTTTGCAAGTAAATCAATTATAATAAATATTTGTATATTTTCAAAGCCTTCTAAAAAACAAAAGAAAGTGAGAAAGAGCTCCCAAGTTTACGGAATTAATTAACAAGTTGTAAAGCGATTGCAAGCGATTCATCAAAAAGATATCATCTTGTTTTGAATGTAAGTAAACGAGCAGTTATTATACAAATTAGGACACGTTTCGAAGTCTTTGGAGCCATTGACTTTTAATTAGTTGTTCAATCAAAGGTCAATCGGTTGGGTGCCATTCTGATTTCCTGGGGGAGCCACAGAGAGATATACTGGACAAAAAAAGAAGAGTGAATGAAGTCTGTGCGATGATTGGGACATTGAAGAAGACGATTCTGCGATGAGCGTAGATTTTATGGTGGTTAGGGCAAATAAACTGAAAGTGGAGGGCAAGATACACAGGGGAAGAGGGACAATCAAGAAATGAAAATAAAGTGGTCAGCGCCCTTTGCTCGCTGCGTTGGCGTATGAGCAACCACTTAAGAAGTGACTGATGCACAGAGACATGATCATACTTACGTAGATTGAAAACGAATCGAATGCAGTTATTTAGAAAATTATATTCGGAGTAGAGCAGTCGTGGCTCAGTGATACCGGTCCTGGCTTACAAGTTGTAGGTCGGAGATCAATCTCAGGCAGGCGTTATAATTTGTGTATAATAATATAATTTCATCACCACCGCTTTCAAAAGGGTGATGATCATGTGACATTAACCAACCCGCACTGGTCCCGCGCAATAGATTACAGCCCACTCCCTCTCATCTACACAAACTTTAACACAGTATTTTTTGGGTACTTTTGAAACCTGTAACATAGAAATGACAGGATTCTGATTTCAGATATGAACGAATCATTTTCAACCCTAAGCTCACGACCTGCGTGACGTTAGTGATGGGATCAACGAATCGGGTAACTGCTAATCCGGGTAACGGGGTTCTCTTTAACTAATACTCACAAATTGATGGGCTGTTCCTGGGTCACCACTAAAGAATAGATAAGAATTATTTGCCTACCACACAGTACACTACACTAGTGTTTAACTTTTCAGTCTCCAGAATTTTTATAATACAAATCACAATTAAAACACAATCTCTTCACTCAACATATAAAGCTTGTTTGCCCCTAAATTATTGTTTCATATTCTGAAGAAAATTGCTCTTTAAATAAACGCCCTTAATAATTTATAGTATATATTTTCCCCATTTCTTCCTGTGGGTGTCGTAAAAAGCGACTAAGGGACTTACTAGAGAATGGGCAGCAGCGTTCTCTATGCATTTTACCACCACACTGCGATCGCCAACCCGCCTGCCAAGCGTGGCGATTATGGCATAGCCCCCCTAATTGGGGGAGGCCTAAGTCCAGCAGTGGACGTCTTACGGCTGAAATGATGATGATGATGAATAATTTATAACAATGGGGAAGAGCTACCCTACTTTTTCCCGTAGTCTGCACATGTGTGCATTACGTTAATATGAATATATATAATTTGTTGCTTATTACTTGCTGGCGAGGATAAGTAATAAATAATTGTTATACATAATTTTACGCCTCGAATTCTAAGGGTTATGTAAATTGCTTTTGCCTCGAAACGTAACTTTATTAGCGCATTTTATATACAGGATAATTTTGATTTGCTCTTAACTTGGTTGTACTGAAATATTATCTATGTAAGAAGAGCCTCATCTATAGATTCATTATACATATGTATGGCTTACCAGTGAGCTCCGAACTAGATAGTTAGATTGTGTCTTCGAGCTTCTGGTACGAATTCCAGAGTGGAGGTTAGAGAGGTGATTTCAGACATGTTAGGTTTGTGTTAATGTATACAATTAGTGTGGTGAACGTGTGGTGTATAGCTTTTTTTTTTAGATGAGAAATCATCAAATGACTTCTCCCGCTCTGGGCGGAGCGGGAGGGCGTTTCAGACTTTTACTGACTAAAACCCACCCGTGTTCCTTCAGTTGCCCATGTGCCAGAGTCACGGTATCTCTTTCGAACAATCTCGCGACCCTGACATGCATCGGTCCTAGCAGACCCCTACAGTGCTGCTGACATCTCTTTGAGGCGCGCGTGGAACACTACGCGCCGTCGACCCGTGCCTGGTCCTTACCGGGCGGCGAGCTACCCATTGCTCGCCGCCCGCAAGCCCGCGCCTACGGTGGCCGGGAGTCTGCTATTGACTCCCGACGCCCGGGGCGTCTCCTCCTGCGGCGGCTAGGGACGTAAGGGCGCAGAGACTGCCACTCCCTCACGCGCCCCGCCTCCTCCTTCGCAAGCATTACTGGTTCGCAGAAGGAGGTGATGGCTTCCTGTGCCCTCTCGCTCCGTACCATGGCTTGCACCAGGGCCGGACGGTGGTGTATAGCTTAGGTTTGTATAAACACTTTTACACGTCAATCATAAATTCAAACTAAATGTAGTCGACGTTTCCTATCTGACTAGTCTGGAAAAGAAAAGCCGAAAAACTCAGACGTCACAGTCACTTTTAAAGTTTAGACATACTCATGGTCAGACGTGAAAACCATGAAGATTGGTGTTTGAAATGGTCGAAGAAAGAACCACACAGATTGATCACTCAACCTGTGTGGTTCTTTGTCCTCACTCACTCACTGACAGTCGAACTGGGCTTCTAGACAACAGTACAAAGATGGCTGATTGTTGCAATCACAGAACAGATAAAGAGGTTAGAAGGGCCTTGTGGGCGGGGCGCGCGCGCCGCTCATATTGTGAACGCTCATATGTCGACCGAAATTAGCGTCACCGGCCAACAGTCGCGCTCATATTGTGACAACGTACGAAGCTCCGCGAAAAAATAATAATTATGCCGTCTTGCGCTATCATAACGTGTCGGAAAAGAAGCCAGATGTGTAGTGTAGCCCGAGAAGGGATTTCTTTTCACCGGTAAGTCCTAAAACCTTATAATACGAGTGTTATTTGTAATTATTACAATTGTATTATGTAGTTTGTAGACAAAACGACACAATCGAAAAAAAGATGCAAAATTATACATTGCTTGCAACGGATGGGTACCATCTTGTACTACGCGAGTGATCGCGCGATGTATTGCGATCATTGCGAGAGTCGCGTGTGCCGAGCCAATGCTTGAATTCCGCGAAATTCCATGCGTATCGATAGTGTTGCACCAAGTTGTAAACACTGTCGATATTACGAATGTATTCAATTGATTATTATCAGTAATATTGGAATTAAAATACCTTTGTTAATTAACACCAATTATTGTTAATTGTGGTTATCAATATAGTTTCTGAGTGGGGTTTTCGTCTAAAATTTGGTTTGAGGTTAGCTGTTTATAATGAAAACATATATTTTATTATTAGGTTTCCAACAGATCCAGATATAAGGAAATTGTGGATTGAGGCAACCGGTAGAATACAATGGATACCTACTAAATGTAGCACAATTTTCAACAAATGGATTCTCTTTGATAACCGCAAGCGCTCAGCAAGTTGGTTGGATCCTGGTTCAGCACCTAAACAATGCCCTAAACGAAAACTTACCCCTAGAAAAGTGATGGTCACTGTCTGGTGGTCTAGCGCCGGTGTGATTCATCACAGCTTCTTACCAAATGGGGTGAGCATTACTGCAGATGTGTGCTGTGAAGAACTGAACTCAATGATGGAGAAGCTGGCACATCTCCAACCAGCATTGGTCAATCGCTCGTCTCCGCTGCTCCTGCACGATAACGCGCGACCTCATACTGCACAGCAGACGGTCTCCAAGTTGCAAGAACTGGGGTTGGAAGCTCTCCGTCATCTGCCCTACTCACCAGACTTTGCGCCTACAGACTACTACTTTTTCCAGAATTTGGATAACTTCTTGGCGGGAAAAAAATTCAATACCCGAGAGGCAGTACAAAATGCCTTTGAAGAATTTGTTGCCTCCTGTCCAGCTGATTTTTTTAAGAAGGGCTTCAATAAACTGCCACTGCGTTGGCAAAGATGCATTGATTGCATGGGTGAATATTTCGATTAATACAAATAAAAATACAGTTGAATCCGGTTATAACGACGGTGAAGGGACCGGTGATATTATATTATTTTACGTGACCAAGAGAAAAAATAAAACTGAATCAAAATTTTTATTTATTTCACATAATGTACATATAACCTATACATCTATACAAATAAATAAAATTGGAGTGTCTGTTTTTAATATTAAGATAACCACTTTTTACTAAGTGTATAAGGATGTATACACGATACATATACCAAAACAACATTTTTTACAATTTTTGTCTGTCTGTCTGTCTGTCTGTTCGTTCCCGCTAATCTCTGAAATGGCTGGACTGATTTTGACGGGACTTTCACTGGCAGATAGCTGATGTAACAAGGAGTAACTTAGGCTATTTTTATTTTAGAAAGATTCTTTTATTTTAGAAAAAAAATAACTATCTTCGAAAACTACGCTGACATACGTCTCAAAATTCGAAAAACCCTGGCTGAATCCTACGAAATAGATCAAAATAATGTACTACAGTATTGTACACCTTAAAAAGGCCTACAAAAATGTCCTCAATGGTATATGTCTATCTCTTAGGGATAACCCACAATAACCATTTTTTATCTTTTACTTTTTACTTTTTCATAGGTAAAGACCTATTATTATGTATTTAGAATGTCCACACTATTCCAACCCCGTTCCTCTCCCGATATTATAGCAAAAAATTGCAAAACTTAAATAACAAAAATTTTAAGAATTACAGTAATTTTATCGATATCGATTATCGACTTTTTGTTCACCGTAACATGTATGAGAAATAAATTGCTTTTCGTGTGTGTGAGTGCACGTCAAGTACAGTGTTTGCGTTAGTGTGACAATCAATAGCAAGCTCGCGATCTAAGTGTGTGTAATTTATTAGTGTGCGTAATTCGCGTACGTTCGGGACCTTTGCTTGTAGTGGAATTAAAGAGTGGGAGACAAGCGGCGACACGCGTTCTAATACAAATCAGGAACTATTTCCTTTCTAACCTCTTTATCTGTTCTGTGGTTGCAATAATGAACTTAAGAACGTGGCGCCCTAAACTCGCAAACCACGAGCCGACGCAAGGGCAAAATTCGGTCGGAATATTGCTATCTCTGTTTGACAATAGAAGGCCAACGGTGACGCGGTGCGCACCCGTGTGTGAGTAGTAGTACCTATAGATTCTACCCTTTATTCATAACGACTCGAAGACATTTTTATTTACTTGTAATTAGGTATGTTCGTTATTTGCTTTATTTTTGTTGACTACTTTGGGGAATCGTTAGTAAATGCATAGACTAGTAATGCGTTTTGTGGAAATTTATTTACAATGTCCGTATCTAGAATTATTACAATTTATCTCGACATCTAGGCCTTTTATAGAGAGTCTTACATACCTTTCCTAACTTGGTACTTGTAAACTAATTTTAAGCCTATTTATGTTTGTTCATTCCCTATGGAGTGGTCTCAACTTTAAAAAACTGGCCAAGTGCGAGTCGGACTCGCGTACCGAGGGTTCCGTACAAACCTGCAGGTATTCACGGCTTATGCATACCTAAGGTTTATGTTTATGAAATGATTATTAATATTTTTAATTTTTATATTTGAGTTGACTGAATGAAAGGTAAATTGTGGTTTACGATTTATGACGTATTAAAAAAAAAACTACTTACTAGATCTCGTTCAAACCAATTTTCGGTGGAAGTTTACATGGTAATGTACATCATATATTTTTTTTAGTTTTATCATTCCCTTATTTTAGAAGTTACGGGAGGGGGGACACAATTTTTACCACTTTGGAAGTGTCTCTCGTGCAAACTATTCAGTTTAGAAAAAATGATATTAGAAACCTCAATATCATTTTTGAAGACCTATCCATAGATACCCCACACGTATGGGTTTGATGTTTTTTTTTTTGAGTTTTATGTATGGGGAACCCCAAATATTATTGTTTTTTTTTTTCTATTTTTGTGTAAAAATCCTAATGCGGTTCACGGAATACATCTACTTACCAAGTTTCAACAGCATAGCTCTTATAGTTTCGGAATAAAGTGGCTGTGACATACTCGGACAGACAGACAAACATGACGAATCTATAGGTAAGGGTTCCGCTTTTTGCCATTTGGCAACGGAACCCTGAAAACGAAGGGAAGGCTTTTTCTGTCATATTTATGTATAAGTAAGTATTCTTTTTACTAATTTTAAAAATTGTTATCACTACATCACTACATATTATAAAACAAAGTCCCCCGCTGCGTCTGTCTGTCTACTTGCGAAGAACTCAAAAAATGTTGAACGGATTTTCATGCGGTTATCACCAATAGATAGAGTGATTTATGAAGGTTTAGATGCATTGTCCAACCTCCACGCGGGCGAAGCCGCCGGCAAAAGCTACCTACTTATAAATAATGAATAAATGTTACTAAAAGTGTTATGCAAAATATTAGTAACAGACAAATATTCCAATAATTTATACATATTTACGCGATAAAAGAGGATTAATAAAAATTATAGTTTAAAAAAACTAAAAACACGCTTCCATTGAAAACCAAACTAAAAAGTACAAAATAATGGAAAAAAAGCGTGGGGTGCTTTTTAAGGTATTTTTTTGATTGATATCAGGCACCCCACGCTTTTTTTCCATTATTTTGTACTTTTTAGTTTGGTTTTCAATGGAAGCGTGTTTTTAGTTTTTTTAAACTATAATTTATTTTCTATTTTTTAGGGTGTTTCGAATTTTGAGACGTATGTCAGCGTAGTTTGTGACAGTTTTTCTGCTGTCCTGGTAACCCTGGCAAGGATAATGGCACAAATTTATGAAATTATTGCATTGTCATCGGTCCTTGACAGGTGTGCAAAGTTTGAATGAACTATAATTTTGAGACGTATGTCAGCGTAGTTTGTGACAGTTTTTCTGCTGTCCTGGTAACCCTGGCAAGGATAATGGCACAAATTAACAAAGTTTTGTACCGCTCGAACGCGTCACAGCCGTACGTCAACTAACTAACTAGCGCCCTCTAGCGGACAACATACAAAAGACGCTCAGGCAAGTGAAGCCTGTCCTGGTAATCCTGGCAAGGATAATGGCACAAATTTATGAAATTATTGCATTGTCATCGGTCCTTGACAGGTGTGCAAAGTTTGAATGAAATCTGGTCGTTTAAAGTGGGTCAAAATCGCGCTATAAGGAGTCGGTTACAAACAAACATACAAATATACAAACATACAAATATACAAACATACAAACATACAAGTGAAGCTAATATAAAGCGTGTAAAATTTATTTGTAATGTTCTTACACGTTACTCTCCTGAGGAAAAAACCTTATAAAATAAAAATCAAAAGTAATTTATTCAAGCTAGGTTTAGAATCAGCACTTTTCGAACATCAAAATTACATAAAACAGTCCCACAAACCGCCCGCCCGATTTATTTGTAATGTTCTTACACGTTACTCTCCTGACGAAAAAACTTTATAAAATAAAAATCAAAAGTAATTTATTCAAGCTCGGTTTAGAATCAGCACTTTTCGAACGTCAAAATTACATAAAACAGTCCCACAAACCGCCCCCCGCCCGACACCAACTCCCCAGCGGCACTGTTTAGTTACATAAACTTGATTCTATACAATAGTAGGTAGGCAAAGTAATTACGAGACACAGAATAGATATTACAATACATTATTGACCATATCTGCGAGAGCAGTGGTCTGGTGGCCCAGTGGTAATGGCCCCGAGTTACGAGTTATAGGTAGCGGGTTCGAACCCAACCCGCTTTACTATGTATAAATAATGTCATCACCATTGCTCTCACACCGGTAAAGGAAAACATCGTGAGGAAACCGGCATGTCCTAGAATTAAAAAATCGGAGACATCAGACATCTACCAATCCGCACTGAGCCCGTGTGGTAGATTACGGCCCATTCCCTCTCAGAAAGGAGGCTTGTATCCCAGCAGTGGGAACGTTATAGACTGATTATGTATTTGCCATTTGTCAGCTAACTATGCCAATATACCAACAAATAAATAAAAACTGGTGAAGTAAAAAATATACAAAGTAGTAGGTTTAAATAGTGTGTGTGTAACACAATAAATGAACATTATGATAATAAATTGTTCAGAATCGTTTACAGAATCGATTTCTGTTATTTTCTATACTGGCAATTGTTTATCCCAGAAATAATTAAAACTACGTTAATTATGGTCAAACTCACGTTCCCACGGACGTAATAAGATCGCGGCTGGCTATTTTCGCGCACTGTATTTTCAACTGTCGGTGTTGAACAGAGCATTGAGAATACAACAGAGTGCAGCGCGGGTGAGTCTCAGCGCGTCGAAGCACCGTTGAATTTTCACCTCTTGGCGCTGAGTAGTACCTTGAAAATCCAGCGCATGAAAATAACCAGCTGCGATTTTATTACGTCCGTGGGAACGTGTGTTAAATCATAAAATAATTGACGTAGTCATAACATAATTAACGTATACCTAGATAGGTAGGTAAATACCAACTTATACAAAATATACTTAGGTACTTACTACTATTAAACTCGGACCACGAAAAAAAAATCTTTATTTTATTGGGCTCGGTTTAAAAATATGTAAGTAAACAATTAGTAGTCAAGCAATATTAGGCAGGTAACTTATAATATATCATTGGGTAATAGAATAGGTTCTCACTTACTGTGAGACACATCCCAACGTTCGGAGTCCATGTTGGCAACCAAACCGAATCGTGAACAATAATTCCAGGTCCGTAAACAAAGTTCCTGCCAGGGTCGCGAGATTCGTTCGAAAGAGTTACCATGGCCCCATATGGGCACCTGATGGAACTAACTAACGGGTGGGTTTTAGTCAGTAAAAGTCTGACACGCCCTCCTGCTCCGCCCAGAGCGGGAGAAGTCATTTGATGATTTCCCATCCAAAAAAAAAGCAAAGTTCATCATCATTGCATTCTCATCAGTCATTCAGTCTCTGTACTCGATACCAGATCAGAAGAAAAATCAAAAACCAAGTTCTATAGCATAGGTCAATAATAGTGTCAGAAATATCACAATACAATTGAATAAACAAATAAAAGTATGCCCAAAATGCATGTTACGCTAGTGTGAATCACACTGGTGTGAATGCATGTCCGAGCGGTACACAACACACCTACCGCGAGTCGTACGACCGTGCACACATTGACATATTTGTGAGACGCGATAGCACTACCAGCTATTGAAAATTATGATAAATTTGGATGTGTTCCGTAATACCAAAAATGATGAATGAAAACTTGATGATTTTTCAATTGTTTTTTGTTATTTAGTATCTTGATAATATAATCTGTGTTATGGATAAAACATTATTACAGATATTGTTGTTTTTAATGCAGAAAAAACAAAAAGAAAACATGTCATTTATGTTGTAAAAATGTGCGAAATGCAATTCGCTCAAACTTTGTTCTGGCTTAGTTTTTTTTAAAAAAAACGTCACCATAACCTAGATAAATACTGTCTAAAGCCGAATATCATCTTAAAATGGTGGAAATATGCTCAAATTGCAAATGATTTTGGTATTACGTTTGTATGGACAGACTGTCCGTCGCCGAGCCCTTAAGATATAGCTTTAGTTCCTTAACCTACAATGAACCTGACATCAACACTCGTTCGGTTACAAAAATAAACTTACCATCGTACCGTTGCATCGTACTTTTCCAAAATAAAACGGCAATCAATTCGCAGATATTTGAAACTAAACTGCAATTCAATCGTATTTCATTTTTACACCGGTTGATAACAAAAAATTGATAAATGTGCCGATAGAACTAGGGTTGGTAAACTGTGTTGTCTATCTGATCCGATTAGTTAATAAAACGAAACTGGATTCCGCATATTTGTTTGAGTGGTTAATGGGTAATAGGATCAACCGATTTGTTAGGCTACGTTAACCTGATGCGAAAAGCCCATGGATGGGGTTCTGATTAACACATCGTGAATTAATGACCCTCTCTGTCTAGGAGTACCTACAACTTGAGCTGCAAGTGTTGGGGACGATATGAATTTCTATGAGATTCTTCTCTTTCTGGGTAGTCAGAGGGCCAAAAGTCTGACAGCGGTTAACTTTTTTAATTAATCGGAGATGCTCTACTTATGTCAGATGGCAATTTAAAACCACTCTACTGAAAATAAGCCCCCAAGGACTGCGACAAACAGACCTGTTCTGCGCGCATCCAAATAACAGTTGCTCTTCCTAATATTGGTTTTCAAATTTTTGCTGTCAAGAGTTTTGTTGTTGAGTTGGTTTAACTCCCAACAGAACAGGTCCGAAATATGATGGTAGGCCATCGTCAAAATATACAGATAATGCCGGTTGTCTGATGTGGCAGCCCTTACTGAAATGTTTAGGCATGCGCAGTATAACGATGTACCGGACGTGTTAAATAATCGTTTTAACTCCAATTTACAATCACATGCATTGAATCGGTCGAAAATGTTAAAAGTTTCATGTATATTGGCTCTTCATAACTGTGAATATTTGAAACGACACTCTTCAGCGGCAATTTTCCGCGGGTGATAAAAGCAAACGGTAATTATTGTTGCATGCTGTTATGTAGGCAGTTGGAAAAGTATGTTAATTGAGAAGCATAACTATCTTTGTTTTACCTACTATAGTTATTATCAATTACCTAGTTAGTGATGGCCGTTTTGCGTGGATGTCATGCATGTTTTCCCATACCTTATTTTTTATTTTTGTATACTTCTGGTCTATCTGTGCGTCATGTTTGCCGCAAGTAACAGTATTTTCTTTCTTTCTTTGCCTGTTAAAAGCGATTCATATTCTGGTCGTTTTTTTTATAATCTAAAACGGGTATTTTTTTTCAAACACCTGATGGTTATTTTCGCACATAAAGTCGTTCAAATTCAATTTAGAATTACAAGCTCATGGCAGCGACATAAATGGCAAAAACTTGTCAAAAGTATAAAGAGGTTTAAGAGGTTGTTTTGACGGAATCGGACTTATATTAGAATTAATATTTTCTAAAATAAAACCCCTCTGATATTAATAATACAGTGAAGGTAATAAAATTAAATAAGGCGTCTGTCCAGATAAAAAAAGTCAGAAAATTAATTGATGCGAAAATCATTCAGCACAAATTACGATCGTACCACCACCGTCTCAACTTTAGTGGCAAAGTTTAACCCCGTTGCTAAGTGCAGCGCTGTTTTCTACAGATACTTTAAATGGTTATCTTAATACATCTACACTTTATAGTAGCGGGAGACAGGTTAAAGATTTTAAGAGTTCCTCAATTTAATGAAAACGAACTCATCCTGCTCACAAGTTAATATTAACTTGGCAATATTACTAGCTAAGGTTATTAAAAGCAACTTAGCCGAGTATCTTTATAATGATTGTTATCTTCTCGTGGTCGAGATTTTTATTGTAATTAAAAATCATTGCCGTCCATTAGACTTTTAATGGTAATGTAATATTTTGTTATATTTCGCTCCATCCTTGCTCTAGGGGATTTTGTTAGTACTTTTTACATAAAATAACAACAAACAAACAAACAAATTTTTCTGTTCTTTTCTTCTTGTGTACATAAATGGTTAAATAAATAATAAATAAATAAGAGGACGAAAATTTTATGTTGGTGTATTACAAGATTCTGTTTTTAATGTTCCCATGTTATAGTTTTTATGATGCCCTAACCTTATTGGCAAATTGTTTTACCCCACGAGGAACCAACTTCATTGTCTTTAACAAAACATTTCTTTATGCGAGATATTTTCTTAATAAAATACATATAACAAAATATATAATCTTTACAAAATATGAATAGCACTAATGTCCCTGAATGGAGGGAAAAAATCCACAAATTTAAGTCTTACGAGCTTGCCAGTAGGTCTGTTTCCACGTATCCGTGTAACGAGATCGAAACGATTGATCACCTAAAATACCTTGGAGTGAACATCTCTCGTTCAAACAACATATTATGATTATGGCAAATTAGTTCGTTGTTAAATGAAAGTACTTCCACCGAAACTAGTAAATAAGTTTACCTTGTCCTCTGTCAGTCAGTACTGTACAACATTTTGGGGCGGGGTCAAACTCATACTGTAGAGCTAGAGAGGGTGCAACGTGCTGTTTTACTCGTAAAAGTGATGCTATTCAAATCCTACCGTTACTCTACTGACAAACTATATTTAGAGGCAGCACTTCTTGGGGTGCGTAAACTGATTGTAGATATTACTGTTGCACCTAAAACTCAATTAAAAATTTCGAAAAGAACTGATTTAAATGCCCTTCAAAGAATTAGAGAAATAGGAAAGGAGGGGGCTGTGTTCAGGATTATCAAAATCCCGAACACAGCAGTCAACTCTGCGTATTCCCAACGACTTCCATCATTTCTGCATACATCTACAACAAGGTAAACTCGGTATTTAAAATCTACAACTCTCCTTACACCCAAATGAAATCAACTGTGAAATGATAGCTCTTAGAATAATCTTACACCACTACTGAAACAATCTATTTTAAAGCTGAACTGTTTGTTTGTTTGGTTGAACGCGGTATCTCAGAAACTACTAGTTCGAATTTAAAAATATTTTTGTGTTGGATAGCCTACTTATTGAGGAAGGTTATATAAAATCACGCTACAATCAAAAGAAGTGAAGCAGCAATGAAAAACGGACGAAAACTGGCAGGTAATTCGATGCGACGGGAAGGGTCAGGGGAGCAAAAATTTGACGCGGATAAAGTCGCGGGCAGAAACTGGTTGTTAATATAATAAAAATAAAAAACTTACACACTGTTACAGAGAAATAATCACCCTTACACGCAGACACTGCCCCTCCCAACCACACACACACATTCAATACAGAAGAGCATTAATATGATTGACTGGCCTGTTAGTCTAGTGGTTAGTGATCCTGACTGCAAATACTGAGGTCGTGGGATCGATTCCCATCCAGGACCAATCTTTGAGTGATGAACACAATCATTTGTTCTATGTCTGGGTGTAATTTATCTATAATATGTATGTATTTAGAAATATATAAGTATATTTATCAGTTGTCTGGTTACCAAAGTACAGGCTCTGCCTAGTTTGGGATCAGATAACGGTGTGTTGGTTGTCCTAAGATATGTATTATTAATATATAGAAATTATACCAACTTTGATCTCTTATAATTAAATTTTATTGCTAAGAATAGATTTTAGTTTTCTTACCTGAATTCGTTTATTTTGTATTTTTAGTTTCTAATTACTAGTTAACAATTTTAACTTTAATTCAAAAATATCCAAACCGTTTTAAATGTTTAATAATGCCCAAGAAACAGGCTGTGCCTAATTTAAGACCAACACTATCTCAATATTGTGATTTTGATATTGAAAACCAATTTTTACTTTTACGTCACATGACGTAAACAAATTAATGTGGTTACACAACCAAATTAATTTGTCTTCCACAAGCCAATTTCTGGACAGTGATACTATTACCCTTAATTCAGAAAGCTGAATTCTAATTGTTTGTTCAATTCATGATCATTCTGAAATGGTTCGCTTTTGGAAAATAGCTACATAATTTTGCAAATATTACAAGGATAAAAACTAGTAAATGTCTTAACTATTTGCAAGTAAGTTATCACACACAATAACATTAATCACAACGATACATATCGCACACCTAGATGTAAAGTAAGACAACTCAAAAATTGAGAATTTTCAAGTTTTTATTGAACCTGTTAAGTTGGGTAGCTGCGTAGGGTTATCGAGCATATGAATACAATGATAACTCAAAATTCACAATTTTTGAGTTGTCTTACTTTAGATCTAGGTGTGCGATATATATATCTTCCATAGTCGAACCTAAGAAAAAATATATATTCATGATTCCCCACATATTTGCAGATGAGTGGTACAATATTGTATCCACTGAAGTGCTCATACCTCTGAGCGCGCATGAATCGAGGTAATAAGTGGCAGATGGACTGGATTGCAGCGCTGTAGCGGCTGCATGCCATGTGGCGTCAAAGCATGACCCACGTTATTAAACGGTAGGGATGGGAAACGGGGGGAAAAGTGAAAGGGAGTTTGATATTTGTTGCTATCAGTAGTACCCATAACCGAATGCAATATCAAATAAATTAAATCCTTCCTCTTCCTAGATATTAGAGTTGCAATGCACTTAAGAACACGTATCCAACTGGAACTGGGCCTGTTCGGTTCAAAATCAAAATCAAAAGTCATTTATTCAAACTAGGCTGAGAGTCAGCACTTTTTGAACGTCAAAGTCACATAAGACAGTCCCCCCAAAACGCCCGCCCTTCGACACTTCCTAGTGCTTTGGCTGGGAAGAAGAAGTGGCGGAAAAAACTCCCCAGCAGCACTGCTGTCTGTTAAGTTAGAAGAACTTGATTCTATACAATATTGTATAAGTTATTAATATAATAAAACAAAACATACATTATTCGCCATATGTCAGCTAGCACACGCCATTATACCAACAAAACATTGAAAACTAAACTCAAGCTGAAATGAATAATGAAACAAAAATCGTAAACAGAACTTAAAACCTTACTAAAGCCTCCAGGCATAAAGGGCGTGCCCGCTTACATATACAACGATGCAAATGATACATAGACACAACAAATGAAATTAAAAGAAAATAAAAATAAATTAACAAAAGCAGTTAAATAAAAAAAAAATAAAAAAAAACAATAATATGAACTACCCATATAAACTGTCAGTGTGTGAGTTACAGTAATTACAGAATGTAAAACAGTGTCATAGAAGAAAAAATAAATATTATCTACACAATTAAGTTAGCAACTAGGTTGGATTACAGTCTTCTATCTCACGTAGTCCCAGGAAGTCCCAGTTGTGGGAAAACTAAAGGTTGATAAGCTTAACTGGCAGGAGAGGCGAGAGCAGTGCAACTAAAAAGTATTTTCTTATTAACAGTATCCGCTTTTACAGGAAGTTGTGAAAGTTGCTTACAGAACGCGCGGTGAGGCACTATACTAGGTGTTAATTATTTCATAACCATTGTTCTCAGAACGGTGAAGGAAAACATCTTGAAGAAACCGGTATGTCCTAATACGAACAATTCGAAGACATGTAACTGTTACTGGACCCAAGTGGTGGTTCACGGCCCACTCCGTCTCACAGCAAGGAGGCCCGTGTCCCAGCAGTGGGCACATGGCTGATTTTGTCATAAGGTACGTTGAAAACAAGAATAAAGATTGTTCGTACCAACTTTTAAAACCAACTCACTACTCCATTGCAATGATCACAACATGTTTTATATTTTTATTTAGCAAATTTTATTTATTTTTTTATTTATTTATTTATTCATATAACAATTCGCATTGTGTTTGAATTTTGTAGTACATTAATTAATATTTTACAGCTAAAAACAATAAATTATGAATATCAAACAGTAAATTTCACTAAAAATAAAATCAATAACTTATGTGATAAATTAATATGTCAATAGATTGTAAATAGTAATTATATAAATTATTGTAAATATTATCATGTCAAATTCGTATAAATCTATTCTCTAAAATGCACAAAATCGAACAATGCCTTGAATGTATATTTAATGTCAAAAAGGTAAATTACTAAATATAAAAACTATTCACTATCATTTGTCACCAATTCAGATATGGAATATAAACTTTATTCAACAATGCGAGCGATCACTATAATACGAGCATAACGCAATTATCACATCCATGCCGGCCACAATATTGAGCCGGCGCGGATCAGTTCAGTGTAATTATCAATGATGATAGCACAATGGTTTCGTGTGATAGCCTTTAATTCGATACCTACTGAAATGGTTGCTATTCCAATAGCTGCGCTAGATAAGAATTGATTTTCGCGTTTCTAATTTACGTAGGTACGTTAGCCTTTCTTGCAAGTCTGTTGCAAGTCTGTTGCAATTTCATGATAATCTATAAATTTCTAGTTGGATTACATGTTACTTTCATTCCTGTTGGCCTTAATAAAAAAAGCGTGTTAAACAATACATTTGTTTATATGCATGGAGAAAGTTCCATATCAACCACGTATTCGTTGGGTTAACGGTTCGGTTTTACGAAAAAGAATTATCGTATTCTCATCTAAAACACAAATAGTTGACTTATTAATATAATATGAGATACATAAATAAATCACGAATTATAGATAGTGGTAATGTAAACGATTGCATGTGTATCTATTATTTAAATTAAACATTAATGACTCTTGAAAAATAAAAGTACCTAGAGCGTACATTTAAAGTTCGCCGGACGTGCTCACTACGCATTTCAAGTAATAAATAAAAGAGTGTCACTGGCGAGTTTCAATAACTGAAATTTAATTACCGCACATTCTCCGAAGGGATTTAAAATTTAAAATTCTGTTCTTTAACACGAGAACAAACGAAAAAGTTGAAATCACACGATCAATGTATGTTCGGATGTCACTGATTGATTTATGTATTATTTCACTATTCACTACCTACGTTGTTTATTACTGTAGTATCCAAAATTGAAATATTATCTTTATTTATTCATATGAAAGTATGTTATTTTTTAATTATGAATTGTTTGTTTTAAAAAACAAATAATTAATCCCATTCATTATTTTCATCATTACGAATAAATCTTCTTTAATTAGGTACGTATTCCATGAACTAGCAAAGATTGGTTGGTGTGTGGTGGAAAAATATAAATATGAATTTCCAGTCGATTCATAAATAAACTTAAAATTATTCTTAAACGATATTATGTATTCACATTTGGATTTGAAACAGTATTTCGATAGCGATACCGCAAAACCAGAAATCCAGATAAAGTTATTTGCCCTAGGGAAAACCAGTTTACATAAAGTATATTAAGATTCAACCAAATAAGCCGATAGTAGACTGATTGTTCTTATGCGTTGAGATAAACAAATTTAGTTTACTTATACATACTGACTATCCCGTTGGTCTAAGTCTAGGTCCTGTGCTCAATTCCCAGGTCAGGCAAAATGTTCTTGCGATTTCCATTAGGACTTTCTGAGAAACAACCTAGAGATTGAAATTGTGTCTGGTCGATGAGAATAAGGTCGCACCCTATTTCATGGGACTTAAACATAATAATCTAGTGAAATATGGGTCTCCTACTATAATAAGTACACCTCCACCTTACGGTTTGAGGACTACGGTCGCGATGAAATGGATTTAATAATTTTCTAAAGATGCACCTAAAAATATTCATATTCAATAGTCATCAATATTACCGATAGCTAAAAAATTATTATAGGCAAACAAAATTCAAACTAAACAGACCGGGAAATGGTATCACAAAATCGTTTACAATTCATAAATTTAAATCAATTCAATCCTAATATTGAAATGAGCTGATGGCAACATTTGCCGCAGTTAATACTGTTCGTTTTAAAGTCCACTGCTGGGAAGGGTGCATGTTCAATATAATCTGGTGCGGAACTCGGATTTGCATTTATAATATCAATTGTGTTTTGGGCTTGTTCTATAATTTAGGAATGTTGTTTTTGAAATATTGAAATATTCGTGTCGTTGTATTTCAGGCTGGAAACATGGTGTGCAGCGTATTTTAACTTTATTTTTACTAACGAGCTTCCATACACAATTGTTTTCCAGACCGTTTCATTGATTTTTATACAAATGGATATACTATTTGTTTTGGTGCGCGTAAACGGAGTCCTATTTTCATTTTCACTAACCCTGTATTATAAATTGACAACATAGTAACGTTTTAAAATTCCAATGCATCCTGTGTGCAAGTAATAATTGAACTATTATTCTTAATAATTTTATGATTCATGTTATAGACTGAAAAACTTACATATCGGATGCTAAAATCTACCGACTGCGTTTCCCGTGTGAAGTTAATTCATAGAATAGGACAGTCGAATTACAAGCGCAAAAAAACTCCATTATTTATAGTTAGCTCGGTTTAATGTCGACGTTTTACCTTAGAAAAAGATAAAACAGAGATGCATAAATTATTATATACGTTTTATTTTGTAAAAAAATCTGTGCTTGTTTACAAGTAAAGATTAATACAATATGCTACTTAAGTTTTCTTTAGGGGCATTTAATTTCGAGTCAAGCCCATTGAAGAAAATATTGTTTATTTGCACCTTCAAAGTACAATTAATGGAATAAGATTAATACTTCAAATAGGCCAAAGGTAAGCCAAGTTTTGTTTGAGTTGCAGCCATTACCTAAGCTAAGATAACTTAATACCTTGGAATTATAGGTATTAATGCCCATCACGTTATCATTATAGCCGATGATTAATAAAGTATAAATAATGTACTTTAATTAAACAGGAATCATTTGAAATATATGTATGAACTTAAGTAATAATTAGTAATAAGGTGCATTTCAAACGTTTAAAACTCTTCTTGATTTCTTAGTAGCACTCTGGAATTTGAATTTGTGCCACAGTGATGGCGATAGACTCTTCCCATTTTACAATATAAATATTGAAAATAACATTTTTTACAATGGTAAACCTCCACCTAGTACTTGGGGGTAAGACACGTATTGTTATGTTACGTTGTCACTTGACGAATTTTAATTTAGAAAGACACGAAAAATCAGTAACGACAAACATCACTATAATATTATACTTATACCGTGTGGTCTTTTTTTTATGGGAAATCATCAAATGACTTCTCCCGCTCTGGGCGGAGCGGGTGGGCGTGTCAGACTTTTACTCACTAAAACCCACCCGTGTTCCTTCAGTTACCCATGTGTCAGGGTCACGGTATCTCTTTGAACAATCTCGCGACCCTGGCAGGCATCGGTCCTGGCCGACCCCTTCAGTTTTGCACACACAGTTTTGTAAACACAATTTAAAATGAGATTCTTCCTATCCTAATAAACGAACTTATTGATGAAACCTTGCCTTCCCTTCCCCATATTTATTTCAAAAGTGAATTAACTATATCGGTATATTCTTTTTATTAACGACATCGGTGATTATTTCAAATATTCAAAATTCTTATTATACGTCGATGACCTGAAGATTCATAAATCGATTAAGAATGATACGGATTGTCGACACTTGCAAGAAGATCTAGATCGTTTTTCAGCGTACAGTGTCAAAAATAAATTACATTTAAATATTTTGAAATGTTCCACAATCTCATTCACAAAAAATAAAAATAAAATTTTGTATACTTATAATTTAAACAACTTAGATTTAGCAAAAGTTTCCTCTATTTATAAGAGATCTCGGCGTTATGCTCGATAATAAACTGCACCTTGATCAGCACATTTATAATATAATTAACAGAGCTTACCGCATGTACGGGTTTGTGATGAGAGCTACAACTGACTTTAAACGTGCCGACAGTTTCATCTATCTTTACAGAGCACTTATTAGATCCCAACTAGAATACGCTGTGGTAATATGGAACCCTTATTACAACAAATATATAGATAGTTTAGAAAAAGTCCAACGAAAATTTTTAAGATCTGTTTAATATCGGTGTCACCGGAACTTCCTGTCGTATAACAAAATACTCAAAAATTATAATGTGATGAGTCTGAAGTCTTGACGATTTTATCTGGAAATGATGTTCCTTTATGATTTATGTAGTAACAGGTACGATTGTTCAGAATTGATGAACACAATAAATTTCTTTATACCTAGAACTGTAATGAGCAGAGAGGTGCGCGTGCGCCCATTTTTTGCGGTTTCTTCTTGTCGAACAAACGCCGGCGCCCGCGCATCCCTGCGTCGTAGCAGTAATAATTTTAATAAAATATCCACAGAATTAGACATATTTGCAAAGCCTACTAGTAAGTTTCGTAATTATTTTATTAAAATGATTAAAAACTTAAAAGAATTTTAATGAATTACAGCAGTTGTCGTTTGTTTTAATTTTCTTTAAACTCGTTCTACTCGTGAACAAAAAATCTTTTTTTTTGTATGCTGTGGATAACGGTGTGAGTTGCACATTTGTATTTTGTACTTATTCTATAAGATAGTTTATAAGATTTAATGTGTAACTGTTTGTTATTCCTAATAAATAAAATAAATAAAAAAACTAGAAATACCTTTTACTGAAATACCCCAAAAACCTTCCATAGTAATCCTGCTTTATTTGTAAAAACTGAAAAAAGGGCCAAGACTGTACAGCGTCGAGATTTTTTAATTCAATTAAATAAATAAAACCAAATATTCAAATTACTCAGTACAAAGGTCTATTCAGATATCCATGTCTATTGGATAAATAGAAAATAACGTATTCGATGAAATACCAAAATACACCATGATACAAATATTGTCTAACATTAGCAAAGGTTAGGAAAATCTGTTAACTTCTGTCGATTTGACAATATTTTTAACATTTGTAAAAATATGTTGGGCTATCTACAATCAATATTGACAGCTGTTAGTGCGTCTGTCAAATCACTCAATAAATATGGGAACCATTTTCCTCACGGCAACAAATGTTTTTACAAGTCACACCACGAAGATTTTCTCATGAAAATGCTATCCACTCTTTTATAATTCTAAAGAATTCTCATTTTAACTCCACATTTGTATTTATTCTTTGCTCCGGCATTTCATTTAAATATCCCTGTCATCTACCCAAGTAGTAAGCTTTGTTTTCTGTTTAAGCGCATTGGATTTTCCTCGTAACAGGCAGAGCTATCCAAAAGACCTGACCTTAGACTTAATTCTCTCATATTTTCTCACTGTTGTCACTATAATTACCCCGCAACGCTTGCCAAGAGTTTTTTTTTTATGAGAACAACTGAAATAAAAGCCGAAGTTTAGTAGCCTACAAAAATATGAGTAAAATTTAACACAAGGTCATTTAATGCAATCAAACTGTTTTATTTTTGGCAATGTTCGATTCCAAGTTTTTACCCAATCACAACCTGCCTCGCAATCTCGGAAGAAATGAGTGCTAATTGTTACTTTACTATAATTTACGTGTCCTCATGACTACATTCTCATATTAAAAACATTCAAGAAAATTTTCCTTGCTACTACCTCAGTTACAGTGTAGATCGTGACAGCAGGTTAAGTTTAAAGTGAATACGTTTTTTCAATTTCTATTAAATGTTAATTCATTAATATTACACAACAATAAGTTTTATTTAATTTAATTATTACACTACAATGTTCTAGTTTTTAATCTCTGTTTTTATTTTTTTGTGAGAAACGCGATCTGTCGGTGGTACTTACGCAATTTATAACCGACGACAAATACAGAGGAGGTTCTCAAGTCGACGCGTTTTTTTATTTTTATGTATGGCCTATCTTTTTACAGAGTAAACCTATTTTGCAAGCATGTAGTAGGTAGTTAGTAAGTTATAGCCACAAAAGATTATAAAATGAAAATTATAATGAGGCGATATAGACGAAAAATATAAATAAATATTTTAGTGACGAAACAATTTATCGAAACAAAAGAATACTTACTTACGTTTTTACATTCGTGGCTGTTGAGCCAATTTCATGACAAAATGCATGATTTGTTCAAATTAGCATAGAAATTAAAACACATTCCTTCTCCGAACAAACGTCGGTGTTTTACTGAATTATATCTTTTCCTGGGTTCTACAGAAGCAAGCCAAAAATTCGATTTAGCGGCGCACTGCACCGTCCGTGATGTATGCCTACTTTATGAGCGAATTAAAATGGCCACCGCGTGACTTATGACGTCATAATGGCGGTTATGACGTCACATACGTTATATGTGTACGAAATTAGTCGTAATCGATGCCACTTAAGTGGCAATTTCATGTGGCACGGGGAGTAAATGTTTATGCTAAGTTTTCATTATTCTGAATTTACAAATACCTACCTATAAAGAAAACTCGTATTTATGCTTTATTGTTTTGTTATAAAAAGAAATAAGCGTGAACTAAATACTTAAGTTTTATATTATTATTATGTTTAAACCTACAATTTTACCAGCCCTATTACGATAACACACGTCACCATATTGCTTATCTTACAAAAATGCATCCTCAACCGATTCGGAAGAAACTCCTTAATTTTTTTAACAAACAAATAAAGTTGTTAATAAAAACGGAACGTCCCTTAAAGTACGTTTATTAATTTCCATCATTTATTTAATTGAATCGAAGTTAGGTGAATGAGAAAGAAGTGATACAAATGTAAATCAATGTCTTATCCTGCATCGATGTCTTTAGATTAGAGCGAAGTGCAAAATTACTATAAGTAATTTGAAGTTCTCCATTTATTTACTATGTGACAGAAAAGCATGAAAGTAAAAGTTTTGTAAGTTGGTATGTGTTTAAATATTTAGCACTACGTATGAACTTCGAATTCACGTCATTTGAACACTTTTTGTTGGTTTAATGTGAATACATTCATTATCATCATCATCATCATCATCATCAGCAGCCTTTTAACGTTTCCACTGCTGGGACATAGGCCTCCTCTCGGTGAAAAGGAGCGGGCCATAATCCACCACGCGGGCCCAATGCGGGATGGTAGATGTCACATGTCTTCGAATTTTTGGTTCTAAGCCATGCCAGTTTCCTCACGATGTTTTCCTTCACCGTTTTGAGAGCAGTGGTGATGAAATAATTTACACAAAGTAATGCGCCTGCTTGGGTTCGAACTCACGACCTACTACTCGTAAGTCACGGTCGTTACCATTGGGCCACCATTGCTCTCTCAACATTCATTATAATGATGAAAAATTGTAAAAAGACACCGTGAAGGGAACTCATGCAAACTAGAAAGAGAATATTGTGACAGTCTAAAATTTAAACACAGTCGAAGTTAGCTAACTTTGACTACGTATGGTGTACTATAGAAAAATCTGGTCAGGTTTACTCTGTTTTATGAGTGATGTTTATTAGTTAGCTGCTTACTAACGCAAAGCGCTCATAAAAACGACATAAACCCAATCAGATCATAGCGGAATATCTCGGCTAAAAACATGTTGACAAATAAAATTAAAACCAAGAAAATAATAAAAATCTCCGCACAAAGCTGCGAAAAAATTTGTGATTATTTCGTAATTTTATTAAAGAAATAAGAGAGCGTGAAAAACAAATTGAACACCCACTAAAATATTCCACTTGTACTTATAAACGTAAAGAGAAAAATCCGTCTTCAAATAATTTTCATGTATTTTTATCAATTCAAAAGCGGTGTCCACATTTTCTCCACTTAAAAGAAATTACTTTTGCACAAAGCCACTGGCGAGATGTTATTTAGAAAAGTAAATAAGAAATAAAAGTTCAAAGCCCCTTAGTCGCATTTCCTTCACTGGAGTGAAGATTGGAATGTAGAGTCTTGCAACGAATTTTTTCCTTTCTGCAGACTTGAGTTTTTGCCTCCAAGCGATTTTTATTCTTTGGAAGAGATTAACACTATAACAGAGTTCACTTGAAATCGCTTGGTTTATTCCCGACGTCAATTAATATTTTGTCCGGTGTAACTTACCTAGAAAAGGTTTATTTAAAGTTTGACTTCGTGGTATTGTTTTTGGTCAACAAAACTCGCTGTTCATCAGTTAATATGGGCTTTAAAGAAGAAAAATATTGCACACTACTTTGCTGGACTCCACATTGTGTTAATTTTTGGCTGGTTGGCTAGCTTTTTAAGATCGAGCAGTCCAAATTAGTGCGAAATAAGCATTAATATCATAATATGGTAAACTATGAGATATTACGTTTCGTGCTTTTATTTTAATCATGTATGATTTACTAGTGATTTATATAACTGACTGGTTATCATGGTGTGGTCACGTGTTACGGAGGAATGAGGCAAAAGTCGTAAGGAAGGTATCGAGTATGAATGTCGATGGCCATAAGAGTAGAGGGAGACCAAAGAAAGGATGGATGGACTGTGTTAAATATGATATGGATAGACAGGGGTGACTACTGATATGACGACTAATAGAGAAGTGTGGAAGAGAAAGACAATGTTGCGCAAACCACAAATAAATTGGGATAAGTGCAGGAGAATGATAACATAATACTTTTCCCAACATCATATTTATAATAAGAAATATTTCCCTCCCTGTATTTCTAACAATACAGACATTTATTTACACGCGTCGCCGGCACATTCACACGACACTTGTTGAGGCGCTCTTATATCAACACTTCGCACACCGGCTTGTTTTACGACAAACTATTGCAGTGGACTCATATTGTTTTAGATGTTTCCTATGTGCGTGTCTCATGGTCTCTATAGGGAAATATGTAAACAGTTAGTTGAAACTTCCCGTGACCTAAGACCAAATTTTTACTTTGGCCAGAGTTAAACCATACTAAGCATTACCATTCAACGTGGCAATGAATACTGCCAGACTCTTGGGTACTTTGTCAGTCGACAGCGATGGGCATGCGGATTTCGGACGCCACATTTTCATTTGTTAGTTTTAGTTACGTTAGCATATTAAATGGTTATTTTTATAAATTAATTAGGTATACATAAAGTCACTTCTTTTTACCACGAGGGTAGGCAAAAACCACGGAACGCCACCTGCTAAGATCTCAACACACTCCTTTTGCCTGGATGTCATTTTAATTATGAATATTTAATTCAATTATGGTAACTACGTGCAAGACAAATATATTTATGTTTGTACGTGTAAAATTTATGTTTATTTAATAAAGTTTATTTCTGGTAGTGAAGTACATGATATAACTACAGTATTTTTAATCCCCGACGGAAAAAAATTAAATTAAAAATTTAAAAAAACCCCGACACAAAAACCTAAGATCCCTTTAAAAAGTAAAAAATAATAAAAAAACTCAATCTTAAAGTACTTAAGTATGTATTAATAATTTAAAAAAAAATACGTCGCGTTGGGGGACCGCTCCAAACCTAACAATTTAATTACAAATAGTCTATTACCTAACTGAAGAAAACTTTTATAAAATTACTTCTAAATATTGCATTTAGGATACGATCGTCAACGACGTCTGCCCTCGCAGAGCGGTCCCCCAACGCGACGTATTTTTTTTAAAATTATTAATACATACTTAGGTACTTTAAGATTGAGTTTTTTTATTATTTTTTACTTTTTAAAGGGATCTTAGGTTTTTGTGTCGGGGGTTTTTTAAATTTTTAATTTAATTTTTTATTTTATACTTTTTATAGGTATACTTATTATAATGTAGATTTTGTTAAGTTGTAAATACATAGAACTTCGCCGTGGCCAACAGGAAGATGGGAAGCTTCCAAAAACAATATCAATTCAATTTGATGATGCCACTATCGGCCGTAGTTGTGTTGACGAGAATGGATGGATTCTGATAAGGCCACATAACGTAACTTTTCAAGATCTTAGAGGATATGGAAATATTGAAAGAACAATGTTTCCTATCATTTTATGTTGGCAACTTAAAAGTTGCAAGGGACGACAGTTGAAAAAGCTGTGGTTTACTTAGGTAAAAGTACTTTCGCAAAAGGCCAAGCCAATGTAGCCTTAAGTAGAGTATTTTTACTCTAATTAAGGCTACATAGGCTTGGCCTTTTCCTTGGATGGTGTAGCAATTTGTGAGCTCGACCAAAGAAAACTGTTTAATAACCCACATGACAAATCATCTTTAGCAGAATTGCAAAGACTGAGATGTAGTCATTGATACTCTCACGTGACAATCTGATTTCCATGTCCCAATTTTCCCACCACCAATTTTCTCATCAAGCGAAGCTAAGAACATTCTCGATTAAGTCATCAATATTCTCTTTCAGTGCGCTTTAATTAGAGACCCCACTCGAGTATATTTGTAGACATTCGATTATTCTTCCCCACTTTCACCCCCCACAACTTTTAAACGGCTCAACCGATTTGCATCAAACAATATCTAAGAACACTCGCACTTAAGTCACCTTTAATACAAAAAAATAATAATAATTGAAATCGCTTCATCCGTTCGGGAGCTATGATGCCACAGACAGACAGACACACAGACAGACACACACACAGACAGACACACAGACAGACACACACACAGACAGACAGACAGACACGTCAAACTTATAACACCCCTCTTTTTCCGTCGGGGGTTAAAAAGAGGGGTGTCTGTCTGTCTGTATGTCTGTACGTCTGTGTGTCTGTCTGTCTGTGGCATCATAGCTCCCGAGCGGATGAATCGATTTTAATTATTATTTTTTGTATTAAAGGTGACTTATGTGCGAGTGTTCTTAGATATGTTTGATGAAAATCGGTTGAGCCGTTTAAAAGTTGTAGAGGGTGAAAGTGGGGAAGAATAACTGAATGTCTACAAATATACTCGAGTGGGGTCTCAAATGAAAGCGCACTGAAAGAGAATATTGATGACTTAATCGAGCATGTTCTTAGCTTCGCTTGATGAGAAAATTGGTGGTGGGAAAATTGGGACATGGAAATCTGATTTTCACGTGAGAGTATCAATGACTACATCTCAGTTTTTGCAATTCTGCTAAAGATGATTTTTATTAATGTGTTCGTATTCCTTGTCTTATTCCTAGACAGAGGACGATATCTTATGTATTATTGTCATATGGTTATTTATTTATTTATTTAACACTTTAAGCACATAAACGTACAGAGGCGGACTTAATGCCATACGCATTTTCTACCAGTCAATATCAGTTAGTATCAATATTTACTTGTGATAGGAAATGTATTATATTGTACTTCGTAAGTAACTTTTATATAGGGTAGTCTACCCAGAATAAAGGATGACGAGGCACCCTACAAATAGGTTCTAGCAAGTAGTAGTCTACCATTTTACAATACTTTCAGGCAGGAGGACTCCTTACAGTCAGGAAAAATAATGCAACAAAGTCGCCTAAAAATATACTTTAACAAGAAACAAAAAACTGGCCAAGTGCGAGTCGGACTCACGCACCGAGGGTTCCGTACAAACCTGCAGGAATTCACGGTTTATGCATAAGGTTTATGTTTATGAAATTAAATGTTTTTTTTTAATTTTTATATTTGAGTTGACTGAATGAAAGGTAAATTGTGGTTTACGATTTATGACGTATTAAAAAAAAACTACTTACTAGATCTCGTTCAAACCAATTTTCGGTGGAAGTTTATATGGTAATGTACATCATATATTATTTTTAGTTTTATCATTCCCTTATTTTAGAAGTTACGGGGGCTGGGGGGGAGGACACACATTTTACCACTTTGGAAGTGTCTCTCGCGCAAACTTTTCAGTTTAGAAAAAAATGATATTAGAAACCTCAATATCATTTTTAAAGACCTATCCATAGATACCCCACACGTATGGGTTTGATGTTTTTTTTTTTTTGAGTTTCAGTTCTATGTATGGGGAACCCCAAATATTATTATTTAAAAAAAAATGATATTAGAAACCTCAATATCATTTTTGAAGACCTATCCATAGATACCCCACACGTATGGGTTTGATGATTTTTTTTTTTTGAGTTTCAGTTCTATGTATGGGGAACCCCAAATATTATTGTTTTTTTTCTATTTTTGTGTGAAAATCTTAATGCGGTTTACAGAATGCCTCTACTTACCAAGTTTCAACAGCATAGCTCTTATAGTTTCGGAAAAAATGGCTGTGACTTACTCGGACAGACAGACAGACAGACATGACGAATCTATAAGGGTCCGTTGTTTGCCATTTGGCAACGGAACCCTAAAAACGATCAACAATGCAAATAAGAACTGCTATAAACAATGGTGAGCCCCTCCATTAATTTACTTTGTCCCTTTTTATTTGCAAAAGTAATTAATTGCTAGTTATTCAAAGGCGGATATTATAGGGGATGTTAAAAAACCCTTTCGTTTTTCTAAAGTCTCGGTGGCCAAGAACTAGACAATTAATTAAGACAACCGACAAGATGGATGCCGTCTAAGTAAATTTACTGAGAACATGGATGCAAAAAATATTAAGGAAGAAACAGAAGGCTCATAGAAACGAGATTTTCATATTGAGTCGTAGTACCTATGCTAGAAATTCATACGTAGGTTAGACTATCTTTTTAACCCCCGACGGAAAAAGAGGGGTGTTATAAGTTTGACGTGTCTGTCTGTCTGTGTGTCAGTCTGTCTGTGTGTCTGTCTGTCTGTGGCATCATAGCTCCCGAACGGATGAAGCGATTTCAATTTTTTTTTTTTTGTATTAAAGGTGACTTATGTGCGAGTGTTCTTAGACATGTTTGATGAAAATCGGTTGAGCCGTTTAAAAGTTGTGGGGGGTGAAAGTGGGGAAGAATAACCGAATGTCTACAAATATACTCGAGTGGGGTCTCAAATGGAGGCGCACTGAAAGAGAATATTGATGACTTAATCGAGAATGTTCAAGCTTCGCTTGATGAGAAAATTGGTGGTGGAAAAATTGAAATCAATCAAGGGACATGGAAATCCGATGGTAACGTGAGAGTATCAATGACTACATCTCAGTCTTTGCAATTCTGCTAAAAATGATTTGTCATGTGGGTTATTAAATAGTTTTCTTTGGTCGAGCTCACAAACTGCTACCTACACCATCCAAGGAAAAGGCTAAGCCTATGTAGCCTGAAACAGAGTAAAAATACTCTACTTAAGGCTACATAGGCTTGGCCTTTTGCGAAAGTACTTTTACCTAAGTAAACCACAGCTTATTCAACTGTCGTGCCTTGCAACTTATATGCCGTAATCGCGCAACATAAAATGATAGGAAACATTGTTCTTTCAATATTTCCATATCCTCTAAGACCTTGAAAAGTTACATTATGTGGCCTTATCAGAATCCATCCATTCTCGTCAACACAACTCCGGCCGATAGTGGCATCATCAAATTGAATTGATATTGTTTTTGGAAGCTTCCCATCTTCCTGTTGGCCACGGCGAAGTTCTATGTATTTACAACTTAACAAAATCTACATTATAATAAGTATACCTATAAAAAGTATAAAATAAAAAAATTAAATTAAAAATTTAAAAAACCCCCGACACAAAAACCTAAAATCCCTTTAAAAAGTAAAAAATAATAAAAAAAACTCAATCTTGAAGTACCTAAGTAAGTATTAATAATTCAAAAAAAAAAATACGTCGCGTTGGGGGACCGCTCTGCGAGGGCAGACGTCGTTGACGGTCGTATCCTAAATGCAATATTTAGAAGTCATTTTATAAAAGTTTTCTTCAGTTAGGTAATAGACTATTTGTAAGTAAATTGTTAGGTTTGGAGCGGTCCCCCAACGCGACGTATTTTTTTTTTTTTAATTATTAATACATACTTAGGTACTTCAAGATTGAGTTTTTTTTATTATTTTTTACTTTTTAAAGGGATTTTAGGTTTTTGTGTCGGGGGTTTTTTAAATTTTTAATTAACCTTAAGACCCAGTTTTTGAACACTGGGTAGTATGGTAATTTTCAAAACGTTTAACGTTTCTCTTTATCTTAACCGATAAAAACTTAATTGAGCGTAGCCTTTTACAACCAATCCTTTGTTTGATGTGCTTGCCAAAACAGTGAGATAGTTCGTGGGTATTAATTAATTATTAAGAGTAACTATAAAAGTCATTATTAATGTTCACGGAAAATAGCGCAGAATACGAGCACCTGGGCGTTTATGTATTTAATTTATTGAGTTTTGCAAAGTATAAAACGAAATATTAAGTTTTATAAAGGGAGTTCCTGACAGAGACGAATCTATGCAAAACCATACTTTTGTATAGTCCAGTTCCATTTTCATAACGGTACATATTTTAATTCATTTGAGTAAGATATTTGTTGGACCTTCTGGCATATAATGTGAGGATGTACTATAACGAGGTGTTTTGCTCCCGATTGTATAAAACAGACATCTCTCGTCAGACTGAAGAGTGGACCTGACATTGAACGATTTTTTTTTGTGTGCATAGCTAGTTATAACTACGGTTTTGTTCACGCCTGGTTGATGGTGCTTTTAAAAATAGGAGTAGGTATCTATTACAAAGTGGATTGCTATTTTTAATGACATATAAAACATCTCTTGCTTTAACAGTAATTGTATGTGGTACCAAATATCTTTAAGCGACTAATTCTTAAATATTACTTTTTTTCTCTCTCTCTTGTGAACTCTAATCAGCCATTATTTTAGAAAATTAACGTTTAATGCCGATAATTATTATGAATTCCCTCAAAAACGTAGAAAGCTTTCATCTTAACGCCCTAAACATGAATGTTCGACGCCGTGTTAAACGTTAGATCTGTGGGGTGTACCGCGACACAGAACGAGGACCAAACTCAAGCAGCTGCCGCCACCGCAACACTCGGGAACACTAGTGTTGTGTGTGCCAACCCTGGAATATATTCCACTATTTACAATACATTCGCTCACACAGATGTAAACTATACACAACACATAATTACTACCGGAATAATACTTAAAGGTACATTTTGTTGTATTCCAAATACAATACTTAGCCTGCATGCACCGCCTGCCGCACCATAACAACAAAAGAAATGAAAGACAAAATGATCGATTTTAGAAAGACAAGGTACGGAAGGAGGTACGTAACTTTGTTTGTAAAGAAATCTGTATTTTCTTCGTAAAGTGAAATAGAAGTGAAGAAGAAGTCGAAGTGGCCACGCTGCACTACGTCGCTAAGGGACGACAGCAGCGTACGCCTCGTTAAAAAAAAAAAAACAACCAAAGTGCGAGTCGGACTCGCACAGGAAGGGTTCCGTACGCGCAGGGGAGGTCGCACGAGGCGGCGGCCGAACTAATGACACGCGGGGTTGCGACAATCGTTGATAGGATCCGGCAATTGGGACTCGAGGTGGCCTTGCACAAGTCCGAGGCCATGGGTTTTCATGGTCCTCGGAACGCGCCACCTGCGGGTTCCCAACTCACGGTAGGAGGGGTTCACATCGGCGTCGAGTCGACGATGAAGTACCTGGGACTTGTCCTCGATAGCCGGTGGAACTTCGTCGAGCACTTCCGACGTTTGGCTCCCAGACTAGAGCGGGCTGGGGCTGCCTTAAAGCGGCTCCTGCCCAATCTGGGGGGTCCAAACGCCTCCTGCCGGAGGCTCTACACGGGGGTCGTGCGGTCCATGGCCCTCTACGGGGCACCGGTGTGGGCGCCCTCATTGAGGCTGCGCCCAGCGCGCCGGTTGAGTGCGGCCCAGAGGGTCATGGCCATCCGGTTAATCCGGGGATACCGCACGGTCTCTTGCGAGGCGGCGAGCCTCCTTGCTGGAGTGCCGCCATGGGATCTGGAGGCAAAGGTCCTCGCCCACATGTGGGAGTGGCGCGAGGAGGCGAAACGCCGGGGCGAAACTCCGCTGCCGCGACAAATCGCGGCACGGCGGACAGAGCTCCGGCAGGATCTCATGGCGACATGGCAGGTCCGATTGTCGCAACCCAGCGCTGGGCACGCCACAATTGCGGCGGTAAGTCCCCTCTTTGAGGAGTGGATTGAGAGGCGCCACGGCGTCCTCACCTTCCGCCTGACGCAGGTTCTCACCGGGCATGGGTGCTTCGGTGGATTCCTGTTCAGGATAAAGCAGGAGGAAACGCCCGGGTGTTTCCATTGCGAGGATCGTCTAGAGGACACGGTGGAGCATACGGTGGAGGTGTGCCCTGCATGGGCGGAGCACCGCCGTGTCCTCGTGGAGGCGATCGGCGGCGGCGACCTCTCGCGTCCGGCCCTGGTGCGAGCCATGGTACGGAGCGAGAGGGCATGGGAAGCCGTCACCTCCTTCTGCGAAGCAGTAATGCTCGCGAAGGAGGAGGCGGGGCGCGTGAGGGAGTGGCAGTCTCTGCGCCCTCGCGTCCCTAGCCGCCGCAGGAGGAGACGCCCCGGGCGTCGGGAGTCGATAGCTGACTCCCGGCCACCGTAGGCGCGAGCTTGCGGGCGGTGAGCAATGGGTAGCTCGCCGCCCGGTAAGGACCAAGCTCGGGTCGACGGCGCGTAGTGTTCCACGCGCGCCTCAAAGAGATGTCAGCAAATTGAAGGGGTCTGCTAGGACCGATGCCTGCCGGGGTCGCGAGATTGTTCGAAAGAGATACCGTGACCCTGGCACATGGGCAACTGAAGGAACACGGGTGGGTTTTAATCAGTAAAAGTCTGACATGCCCTCCCGCTCCGCCCAGAGCGGGAGAAGTCATTTGATGATTTCCCATCCAAAAAAAAAAAAAAAAATGGTTCCGTACCATTATCGGCAAAAAAAATCACGTTTGTTGTATGGGAGCCTCCCTTAAATATTTATTGTATTCTGTTTTTCAGCCTGATGACAAACAGACGGACGGACGAACAGCGGAGTCTTAGTAATAGGGTCACGTTTTACCCTTTGGGTACGGAACCCTAAACAATTACGACCTCAAATCTGGCTAAAAAACAAAGGTGATCTTTTAAAATTATTTTTAACAGGCTCGGGATTTAATATTATCACGCATTAGTTTGTGTCGATGCAACGAAAAGTTATTCTGATTTCCAAAAGAAAAACCCACATTATATAGCCACACTCCACACTAATATTATAAATGCAAAAGTAACTCTGTCTATCTGTCTGTCTCGCTTTCCTGCTAAAACTACTGAACAGATTTAAATGAAATTTGGTACACAGATAGTTTAGAGCCTGAGAAAGGACATAGGCTACTTTTTATCCCGGTAGTACGTTCCCGCGGGATATTTTCCGACCTCCACGCCGGCGAAGCCGCTGGCACAAGCTAGTACTATATAAAGTTATTCTTTCGTATCGAAACAGCTGTGAAAACACGTTACGAATAACGTAAAATTAATTTGCTTTAAAAATAAATTAAGTGCGTTTTTCTTCCTGCGAAATGGTGACGCATACATTAACATAGTAAAATAACGATAAAATAATCTTTGATTTCTTAGAGAAAAACCATCAATTTTTACTTTATATTTTAAAAACTTCTTTAACTAACTTCTCATAAGCCAAAGTACATGGACACATAAAAATGCGATTCAAAAAAAAATAATGTTTTTATTGCATCTACAAACATTGCATTTATAACATAAATTGAGGCAGCCCCAGTAAGTTACCGAAGTACTTGTGTTGGGGCTGTCTCGCTACTTCCCTTACAAATCTAACACAACAATGTTGAGACCGTATACAGTGCAAAATCAACTATAAAAGAAACTAAAGTAAAATATAATTTAAGAAAATATAAATAAAAATTAATAGGTGCATGCATACGGGTGCGTGGGTTTGGGAGTGAGTGTGTGAGGTGGTGTGTGGGTGTAATTGTGTATGTGTGGGTGTGGGAGTATGTGGGGGTGCGTGTATGTCTGGGGTGCGTGTGTGCTTGCGTGTAGTGTTTGTGTATGTTTAGCAACGGTAGGGGGTATATGCGTAATTTTAGGTTAATTTTATTGTATATATAGGCCGACTGTGTTACATATTGACGTTTGGCAAAAACTGTTCGGATTCGGAGTGAGCTACAATGTCTTTACGTCTTCCGTTTTGAGTAGTTGGGTCAAAAGGGATGGCCTTATGTAAAGTCAAGGTCACATTTAGAATATATAGTTTTCGGACTGATAGTAGGCTACTTTCGCTGCCCCGTTGGTCTCGTGGTCGCAAGCGCGACCGCTGAGCGTGGGGTCCTGGGTTCGATTCCCGGGTCGGGCAAAGTGTTACTGGGTTTTTCCATTAGGAATTTCTTAGTAGCAGCCCGGAGTTTGGAAGTTGGCGGTGTGATACCCCCGTGCCTCGAAAAGCACGTTAAGCCGTTGGTCCTACGCCTGATCTCTTTCCGGTCGTGTCGGATTGCCGTCCCATCGGACTATGAGAGTGAGGGAAGAGTGAGTGCTCCTGTGTCTGCGCATACACTTGAGCACTATAATATCTCCCGCGCCGATGGCTAGTCTCCGTTGAGATTGGCCGCCGTGGCCGAAATTCGGTCTGGAGGACTATATATATACTTTCGCTATAGAGAGTGTTGTGGGAAATGTAAAAGGTTTAAAATACATAACCTTAATGACCTCTCGCTGAGCTCTTTCAAGATCGAGGAATTACATTTTTGAAGTTCCACCCCATACCGCAAAGCAATACGTTAGTACTGATTGTGTCAGGGCAATGTAGATCTTATTAAGCAGCTTCGCAGACATCAGGTGACGTTAGGTTTTGAAAATCCAGATAAACTTCCTAACTCTTGCCATAAGTATCTCAATATGCAAGTACCACGACAATCTTAGGTCGCTATATAAATTATCAATTTTGACTTTTTGTTTCCTATCCTTTAGGTAGCTTTCAAACAGAGAAAGTGCTGTACCTCTGATACCTATATTTTCAAGCCTGCGCAAAAGGATTGAAATCGAAACGGTGTCGAATGCTTTTTAACCGACGAAAAAAAACGGAGGAGGTTATCAATTCGACGCGTATATTTTTTTTTTGTTTGTTTTTTTTTATGTATGACCACGCATAACTTTTTACATAGTAGTCCGATTGTGATAATTCTTTTTTTATTGGAAAGGGTATACTCCGCGGGTGATTCCATATGAATTTGGAAAACAAAATCAAACCCGGTCGGAAAACAGGGGATGATTGATTGTTCACTCATTGATTGTAATGTATAACCACGCATATCTTTGTACAGAGTAGTCCTATTTTGATAATTATTTTTTCATTGGGTAGGGTAAACCTTGCCAAGTATTATTAGTACATTAAAGCCACAAAAAATTACAAAATAAAAACTTGTTAACAAAAAATTTAACCGCCGAAAAAAAACAGAAAAGCAAAAAATAATAAACCTTAAAATTTTGAGTCGGCGCTAAAAAACAATGAACAAAGATCACTCAAAGCGCCAACTCATACAGCGCCGAGTTACTACGGAACGTTTGAGGACACCAGGGAAAATTCCTGTTTTAAAACAGAGGTTAGCTAACTGCGCAATGAGTGGAACCACATAATCTCTCCCTAGTTTAAGGAATTTGATAGGTATACCATCCCAACCAGGCGCGCTATCAGAGTCCAGGCCCATGAGGACCCTATCTACTTCTTGTGGCTCGGTCTCGGTTAAGAAGAAAGAGGATGTCCAGGAGTTTGGGTTACAGCAAGCAATAACTGGTAAACCAGTTTGGGCTGTTATACATTCAGCTAGAGATTGGCTTATGGTTATGAAAAACGAATTGATACGGTTTAAGGAGTCTAGTGGCTGTGGTGTAATTTTAAGAAGATGAGTGTTTGAAGTTTTAGGTGTTTTAAAGTGGTTAATTTCAATTATCGTTGACCATAGATGCCTGGATTCTTACTTGAATCTACTATTTGTTTTTTGTAGTACTGGCGTTTTAGTTTTCTGATTAAATTGGAGCAGAAATTGCGAAAGCGTTTATATGTTATTTGTACTAACAAATAGTGAATAATTTGAAATAGCCCGTGTAGTCCTTGGTGTGCCTCCCTGCTGCCAATCTGCCAAGATGTCAGCCTGCCAGACTGTCAGGCCGGCCATATACCATTCATTCTGGCAAAAAAAAAAACTGGCGATATAAACACTGTATGGAGTTTGGCAGTGCAGCGAATGTACGAGAAAAAAACGAGGGTGTTGTGGTGAGGGGCGTGTGCCGAAACGAACATGCTGGTGCGAGGCATGAGAAATAGCTATTGTAGATGCATGTCACGTGTTTTAGAAAAAGTGGTGCATATAACTACTAACGGTCACTATTATGATATGTTTATATAGATATTGTGCGTCAATTTGATTAGCTAAAAGAATCAATTAACTTAAAGTTTCTCTGTCTGAGTCTGAATTTATTTTAAAATGATCTGACTTCTTACAAGAAAATTTCAATTTAATAAGCTAAGGTAGTTAACTTTTACCGTAATCTAATATTTTATGTACGAAAATAATCGATATTGTAATAAAAATGGTGCCAATGATTTCATCATCGCCCGCTTCCGCTTACGCTTCTCCCGTACACTATATACTAGACCCAATTCCAAAAGTTACTGCAGTGCTTGGCACAGCCGAGTGTTCACAAAAAGTATAGTCGCGAATAAAATACAATTTATTTATTGGTTCCATTGACGTTTATACGGGCGAACGCCAAATCACGCTATAAACACACCAAGAGCAGCGCGCAATGTACACTAAATAAATTGCGGGCAGTTTTCCCGCGTCCTAGAATGTGGGCCGCCGCCGTCTATGCTAACGTTTCGGGAAGAAAGGTAATTGATGGAACTTGAACGGAAAAGGACTGAATGTGGCTAGAGTTTGAAAAGATTATAGTCATAATTTCATGAGTCTAATACATTTTCGTGGTGAAAGGTTACTTTTGTTGTGTCGTAGTTTTAGGATCTAAAATATCTTGGTAGTCCCAGGTCCAAAAGAAGATGAGAAGAATCATCATCATTTAAAACGTATTTGCAAAAGCACCTGAAAATATTTCGTTAGTTTATATTTTAAAACGCGCGTTTTAAAATAAGTGATTTAAAAATTTGTTAAGAATAAAATTCTAAAAGTATTCGGTGAATGCAAACGCTATTCAGAAATATACCTTTTTAACGAACGAAAGCATTAAAACCATATGGAACTTATATTTAATGCACAATTTTGTCGAAATTCTGAATTTCTGCAGCCAAATGAACACTCATCTATACACTTGGTACTGAATTAGACAACCTTGCGCCACAGAGTAGAAAAGAGGACCCCAAAATGTTGTCTCTCTGTTATAGTCAGCATTTTGACTCAATAGGTAATTTTACACTGTGGTCGAGTGCTGGTAAGTCTGTAGAGGTACATAATCGTCTCATATCGTACTTTCTCGTCGATTAGGCAAGCAAATGAGGCGAAAGGAATGTATTGTGTGCGAAAGAGACAAAGAATGGGGCGAAATAAGCTGAATAAATGATTATTGATTATGTTGATTTGGTTTGTGTTAAATACCTTAGATAGTCTCTTATTATTGTTCAAGGTAGCTTTCTTTAGATTTTCGTGTAAGTGCTTTGATTTAAATAATGGAAATATAATTACACTCATTTTATCTATTCAGATTATTATGTACATTGCATATTATAATCAACTTATCCAGCGTCAATAATCATTACCCTAATTTGTTAATCAGCAAAGCTCTCACGCAGACACGAGCCACTCGCAGCTGATCATTAAAATTGTATTTATTGTGTAAACAACATTACACTGATAGACATCTGTGGTACGAGTCTAAACCACAAGCGTTCTAACGCCTCAATGTTTTACAAAATAAGATGAAATTAAATTCGAGATTCAGAGCAAATACTTCGTTTGTCTCAAGGACTTAACGATTATATTAGCCGAATATTACAAAAATGTTGGGCATATTAAGTACCTTATCATCATTTCAGTCGTAAGACGTCCACTGCTGGACTTAGGCCTCCCCCAATTCGGGGGGCTTTGCCATAATCGCCACGCTTGGCAGGCGGGTTGGCGATCGCAGTATGGTGGTAAAATGCATAGAGAGCGCTGCTGCCCATTGTCTAGTAAGTCCCTTAGTCGCCTTTTACGACACCCACGGGAAGAAATGGGGTGGTGTTATTCTTTACGTCCGGCACCACACGGTACCTTATATTAAGTATATACTATTATAAAATAATTTGTCTATTTTGTTTGGTTTTATTCTGACTACTTTAGATTACACAAACGATGATATTTTACTCGGATCTAATTCAGTGTTAATTAATTATGTCTGTATCCACTTTTATTCTGAATAAATACGAACTTCTAGTTGATAATATAACACATTCTGTGCAAACAAAGGACTCATTTCGCAAATAACGTTTGTCTATTAAGCCCGATTAACACAATGCAAGTGGGTTGTGGCGGTCAGATAGGCAGTCGCTCCATGTAAAGTATTGGTATTCAGCTGCACCCAGTTCGACTGGAAGCCGACCCAAACTTAGTTGAAAAAAAGCTGATTGATTCTTACACAATGCACGTTCTGGAGTGTGTAGTGGTGACGCCACTGTTGTTGTTGCTTCAACTAATGACGAGCCAAAATAAATCGTACCATATAAATCAAGCTTAAGATTCATTTACACAAATATATAAAAAATATCAAGTTCCCACCGTAAAAGTTCAGTCCAAAATCATTTATTAAAGAGCATAAGTTGTTTTGCATACAAGTAAAACTATGTCTCCATAGCAAACGTGCCAATATCTGGGTCCCTGTGACGGGACGCGTGGGACGCGGGGTATGGGAGGGAGGAGTGCAGCAAAGAGTAAAAATTGTAATAACACTAACAATATGTTTAGAACAAGACACTCGACCTCTACTTGTACAGTGCCTGAATAAGTCAACGTAACATGCATCGTGCACAAACAAGCAACATCACGATCGAAAGCTACGCGAGCGCTACGCCGCCCGTAGCAGTGAGGTGCACTTTCGACTGCCTTTTGAATATTTGTGATTATCAACAAAGGCGCTCAATAATATGCCAGAGAAACACATTACATGTATTTTAAGTATATTTTCAAAATGGTATCAAAAGCTGTGGTAATAAATAAATAAATATTTTCTGTTTTAAAACATCTCTAAACCCATACAAATGTTTCAATAATTATAGTTGTCGCAATGTCACCGTGTCGCGGTGCTCCGTCTTACATTACTGTGAGCTGTGATCGAGAGCTGCACCTGTGACTGATCGCACGGCGTGTTTTTTGCTACTTTTACTTGAATTGGATATTGTTGAGAAATTGTAGTATTACAATTATTTTATTGTGGTCCTTTTCGCTTTCGAGGAATAGTGGTGGTTCTGGTTTATAAGATTTAAGCATAGAGCTATTTGTATGCAATTTTATGCCTGATATTGTTCTGAAAATGTCATCGGATGCTCCTTATAATTACTGGTGTTTTGATTTAAGATTTAGTCTGTACCGCAAGGCTACAAAGAACATTCACGTGATGTTTAAATGTTTAGGCAATTAAAGCTATGAATGTTTTCAGCATAATTTTTCTTAATATTTCTGGCTTTGTTTTTAATGCCGTTCGATAGCGCTCCCCTAATCACGTTAATAAACCTCTTATTTTGGTCCGCGTGGCGCCGGACTAAAAGAATAGTACCACTTCATGTCTTCCCGTGGGTGTCGTAGAAGCCGATAAAGGGACCTACTAGAGAATGGGCAGCAGCGTTTCTCTAACCTTTTTTTTTTAAACCATGCTGCGTTCGCCAATCCACCTGCTAAACGTGGCGATTATGGCTACGCCCTCAAATGACACGCACCATAAATAAGCATGAAACCGTTCGATGTGGCGGAGCTTGGGGAGGCGTAAGTCAAGCAATGGATGTCTTTCGGCTGAAATGTTGATGATAAAGATGATATTTACCAAGAAAATGAAAACGACTTTTTTGCTAATGCTTTCACGTATCCCTTACAAAATTACAGATGTTAATAGTATGCCATTTGCTTCAGACGACTTCTACAAATTGTGTGCGGTGACACACACCTGATGCTTCTGTGCTCCAAAGAGCCAGATACAATGCATATGTATCACTTTGAATATTGTTGTAAGCAATTTGTGATTATTACTGTAGTACTGATGAAATCGTATTAAGCTATTAATATCGACGGCTTATTCCCAAAGTACTCCATTCTTTTGTTCTAAAAAGATAAGAATCTCATACATTCATTCCCAAGTTACTCCAAGGATTTTTATTATTTAAAAATACTTATTATTTTGTTCCCATTCTGCTCCATAGGTATCTGGAACTATTCCCAAAGTACACCACCGATTATTCGTTTTCAATTCTCAAAATGCTCCATCGACATAAATACCGATAGTATAAAAATCTCGTGTCACGATGGATGTATATTAAGGGTAAACTACTGAACTGATTATTATCAAACTTCGTAATTATTTGTAATTTGGTTCAACTTAAAATATAGGATAGTTTGTATCTCAATTATTGATTGAATGGATGTATTGATTGTGCGTCATCTATCGGATAAAGTTGACACTTAATATTCAACTTTCTTTGGAATTACAAAATTAATTGTTAGCTCTTGGCGTCTAGAGCTAACAATTGCGCGTGAGCGAGATAGTGCGATCGTGGCGACGTTAGTGATACTCAAACCGGTTAAGGGTGCTGATTAGTGTTTGTTATCTATATTTACGTGAAGTACAAATTGCAAGCTCTTTTTACATTGAGCCAAATAAAGGTTTATATGTCAAAAAGGTTAGTTAGTCAGTTGACTTAGAAGAGTTAACAACGAACGGCGGGATTAGTGAGGAAAGCCGTTTAATGGTTGAACCATGAACCATTCTAATGACATTGGCGATGCTGGACCAAGTGCCGGGGACTCAGAATTTCATTTTCTGACTGGAAAAAGTGAGTACCTACTATTATTAATTATATCTAATACCAGGGGTAACCGAGTACCCGGGTTCTCTCAAACGAAGACAGGTGATAGTACTGGTGATACCAAATACAATAGCCTACTTTTTTTCAGTAGGAAGAATTCTAGTTCGTGCTCGTTATCGGTTCTACCTACACCACACTGCTGGTGATGGATCTCAAATGTGGAAATGTATGCAAAGAATCTGTTCTGCGAGGTTGAAAATATCAGGGAAAAGGATTATGCGAGAAGATAAACATACATGTACCTTACAGAGTTCAATAATTGAAGAATTCAAAGAAGAGTGCTCAAAATGAAGTTACTGCTATTCCAAAAATTTACGAAGATGCCTACAAGTCTTTTCTAGACAAGGGATATCATTTTGTAGGAAATACGGTTTCATTCGAAAGTGTGAAGTCATTAATGTATCGTGCAAGAAATTCAAAGCTGAACGTTTCGAAAACAACATTTACGACACCAGATCAAGTGGAAATTCCAACTAAATTTGAAGATTTTTTTATTATTTCGTGACAATAACTCAGGAATAATTGCTTTTTCTACTACAGAAGGCAAAAAAACATTAGAAAGAAGTGAAACCTGTTTCATGGATGGGACCTTTATGACTTGCCCCAAACCATTCTATCAGCTCTATTCTATTCACGTGGACCTGGGCAGCAACGATTATCAAACTTTAACATGCCCCGTTGTATTCATACTGCTAGCTAACAAATTGCAACACACATACGAAGTCATGCTGAACTTAATAAACCAACACGTGCCTGGACGGAATCCTCAAACAGTTATTGTTGACTTTGAAATAGCAGTCATTAGTGCTCTGCGCAATACATGTCCCAATGCTATAATCAAAGGATGTAACTTCCACTTTAAGCAAGCTTTATTGAGGAAAAGTCGCGATGTTGGGATTAAAACCAAAGAAGAAAAAGACCACGTGGCTAATTGTAGTGCTTTAGTTCATCTTCCAATTGAAATTGTAGAAGATGGTTTTTTACCCATAATGGAAGTAGCCCCCAATAGTGAAAATGTCACAAAATTTAATAATTATTTTGTTTCCACTTGGCTGGACAATGCGTCTTTTTCAATAGATTTATGGAATTGCGAAGGACAACGTCATAGAACGACGAACTTGGTTGAATCGTGGCACAAAAGATTAAATAATGTAATCACTAAGAAACCACGCTTCCTTCTGTTCTTACAAACTATTAAAGAAGAAGCTGTTTATTTCGAACGTTATCGTTGCAGTCCTAGAGTAAATAGAAGTCGACAATCTATAAACAGGGATCTGAAACTGGCTTTGATTGTAAAGCAGTTAAGAATAGAAAAAAATACAGTGCTGCAATCATTACAACAAATTAGCAAATTATTTTTAATTTGATTTGAAAAAATACTTATTTAGCTCCATTACCTTAGTTTTATCTTATGTATTAACTTAATTTGATAACTTTTTTTAGGATTCATTTGTGATTATGAAAGAAATACTGTGATTTTTAGATTTATAAGTACATATTTTTTACCATGTTATGTAAAATTTAAAATGATTATTGGTCGATTTTTTTAAATATTTGATGTTAGGATTAATAGCCAGATGTTATTTTGATTTTTTATTTTTTGTTTTCATGTTTTTAGACTTTGAATTCAGTATCCTACTTTTTTAATTTTGTCTGTTGATTTTTGAATATTTTTAAGTTTTGAATTAGAAAAAAATATAAGACTCAAAATGATTGTTAAATTATATTATAAAGTCTTTTATTTATTCATTTCTATTTATTTAAAAATATATTTGCCAATCTTTTGAGCCTGACCGTACGTCAGGTAGGTACCCTTGTATAGTAATTCGGTACATATTTAAATAAGCTTATTGAATAAAATGGAGTGGAGTACTTTGAGAACATTTTAATATTATCATGGAGTAGAATGAAACCTAATTAAAAATATTTTATTTCTCATGGATTAAATTGGGAACTTTTTTTGGAGTACTTTGGGAATAACCCATATCGACTAAGGCCCGTTTCATTATCTCCGGATATGTTTCAATAATTATCTGTCAGACATTTTACACGAGCACTGGTACATGATATGTGCATGTACCATTTATGGTGTAAAATATTTCGTCTGTTGGGACAGATCAGCTCAAAGATTCAATAATTCTTTCAAAATCAAAATCAAAAGTCATTTATTCAAACTAGGCTGACAGTCAGCACTTTTTGAACGTCAAAGTTACATAAGAGAGTCCCCCCAAAACGCCCACCCTTCACCACGTCCAAGCACTAGCTTTAGCTGCGAAGAAGAAGTGGCGCAACGAACTCCCCAGCAGGAGCTCGCTTTCTTCAAAAAGCCCTTGCAGACATGGCACTGGTCTGTTTTATTCATGTAAAATATTTTGTTTGGACTTCAAAAGAGACCATGACCTCTGAGTTTGTTTCGGAATTTATTTCTCAAAGAACAGTCATCTAGGAAATGCCAGCGCCATCTAGGTATTAAAATATTGACGTGTAAAACTGTCCTATAAGATCTTCTTACATGAATAAACATTCCATTTTACGAATTTTGTTCCATTCATCTAGTTGATAATGCAGCCTAACTAAATTCTTTAAAACCAGTCCTAATCATCTGTTTTCATTGTTATGTAGCAGCAGATACTTAGTGGATGATTTTTTTTTGCAGATACGATAACATCGCAATTCAGGTGCCCCTCGTTGATCTGATTGTGGACCTTGTTGAAACAATCCATTAGTCGACTGTACAGCAATATAAGTGCTTTAACTAGTACTAAGAGCGAGTACGACATAAAGTAAACATCTGCTGTTTTATTTCCTTGCGGGAAATAAACAACCTATCCCGAGTAACAAACAAAACTACTAACTTAAACCCTAGTCTAAACCTAGAACAATGCATTAAGAACAATAACAACACATTAGTTAATTACTGTAAAAGCCATTAAAAACATTAGCGTGAAGACACACCGCCCCCCACCGTGTGTACGCGGCGTTACATTAAGCGTATTCAAAAGGCGGCCGTTCTAACCGTTTTACTAACGAGTAACAAACTCCGCGTACTGCCGTGTACTTCAATAAAGCGTTGGGTTAGGGTGTATTAACACTAATAATACCATAACGGGTCAAATGACCCATTTTGAACTTTTGCATTGAAAAAGAACCTATCATCTTATTACTTCTGCAATTTTGACTTTATGACTTTTTCTTACTAATTAATCTACGGTTCTTATACTATTTTTATATGTTATTTGTTTTGTTTATGTTGAGTAATACTTGTCGTATACCGTTGTCTACCACATCGGGTCATTTGACCCTGAGAACATTTTTTGTTTTATAAGCTTATCGATACATATTGCTTATCGTATTGTAGTCGGTAAGCTGCACATTTATGCAAAGACTGTTGCGTAAAGTAGTTCAATCAAAATAATTGAGAATAATTTCAAGAAAATATCAACATTTAAGATTAAAAGTAGATTTTTAGTGTAAAAAAAAGGTAGCAAAAATGTAAAGTTTTGGTAAATAGTTTATATTTTATTTTGATAGCTTTATTTGTGATACAGGTCTTTCTTTACCCATAAAAATGTCGAAGCGAACGAGACAGTCCAAGTTCTTAGAAGATATAAATAATATTGGGGAAGAGTTTTCGGAAATCGGTGAAGATGAATTGTCTGAAAACGAAGATATATTGGTTACAAATGAAAATGAATATAAACATAAATTTGTAATAGTAGAAAACAATGATAAGCGTTTACCTGAAACTGTTTCATATTACAACAAAACCAAATTTGGTGTAGACATGACCGAACAAATGGCGAGGAAATTTACTACGAAGTCTCGAGTCTTGCAGATGGCCTCTCCAAGTTTTTTTCAATATCCTTGATTTAGCTGGCATAAATGCCTGGATTTTGTACAAGCAAACGACAGGAGATAATATCTCGAGACAAGATTTTTTACTCAAGCTAGCGTTAGAACTTACCGCCGATTTTCGAGAAGCCCGTGGACAACCAAAAGAAAATACAACTGCGAAACGATTGTTGCCTAAGTCTACTACACATTCTAATCAACGCAAGAGGTGTCAAAAAGGATACTGTAAAGAAAATAAAACTAACAAAATTTGCTCTAAATGTAAAAAATATGTTTGCGGAAAATGTACGATGGAGACACTTATATGTAAAAAATGCGATGAATAAAAAAGTTCTTATTTTTTGCGTTTGTAATAGAAATTGTCAATATACTATTTCGTTTAATTATAATAAATTTTTATTTTTATTTCCTTTCTAACATCCATATTTCATACATTTAAGTAGGAAACATAAATTTCGGGTCATTTGACCCCCTATGGTAGAATAGGTATCTATTAAGTGTTGGTATCATTAGTGTTAATAAGCGAAAGCGGATAATTGAAGAAAACATTATTTTGGAACTGCCAGTTTCATTTTGATAAATAGTACAAGCCTTTATATTAAAAACTGACCACGAATATACCAACCTTTATAGGTGCCCAGCACAGAAAGATGTCTAATAATTAACCAGCAAAGATAAGGTTTGAAACAAAATATTTTTTTATGATTTTCTATAGATTACCCAATTCAACTGAACTGTAATTTGGTCTAAATCTTTCTATACACAGAATCTCTTTTTGATATTTCTTCAGATTACTTTATAATGGAATCCCGCAACTGACTTACATTTTTGATTAACTAATATACTAGACTGGCTTTTAAAGGGTTTAGTTATTTATGAAGTATTTTTGAAAACTTTTAGTACTGAATGTCTACTTTAACTTAAATTAAAGCTTCAGATATTTAAAAGTTAATCGTATAAAGGTAATCTTAAACCGCAGTTTAAAAGTTATTTAGGGGTTTTAAACCGTGAAATTGTTTTATTTTGAAATTAGTCAATAACTGCAAAATCAGTTTCAGGCGATATCAATTATATTAAGTTTCCAGCAACTTAGGTTGCTGGCTTTTGTTCCTTAAGTATGTTAGACATATTTACTTCTCTTTACTAATATTACAAGCAGAAAAATTTGTTTGTTTGGTTTAACGCGCTAATCTCTGAAACTACTAGTTCGAATTGAATAATAATTTTAGTATAGTGTAACCCATTTATCGAGAAAGGCTACATAACATTTTTTATTAACATTCACCCTAGACCCCTTAGGCAGCTGAGCAAAAAGAAATTAAGTCACGAACATGAAGACCTCGCACCGGCAGACGATTCGATGCGATGGAATGGGTTGGGGGCGCCAAAAATTTGACGCGGACGAAGTTGCGGGCAGAAGATTGTAAATAATAATAAAAACTTTTTTACAAAAAAAAAAAAAAAACAACCGACTTCCATAAAAACACTACAAAGTGAAAAATAACTTTAATTCGGAAGTCGGTGTCTTAGGATCTGTATTTATGGTTTTTTTTGCCACCGACTTCCGAAATTAAAGTTATTTTTCACTTTGTAGCGCTTTTAAGGAAGTTGGTTGTTTTTTTTTTGTAAAAAAGTTTTTATTTTTAAATTTTTAGTTATGGTATCCACCCCGCACTAATTCCAAACAAACAATGCATATTTATGCGATAGCAGAAATCGACGTTGATTTGCTGTAATTTTTTAAAGAGTTCCGGTGTCTATCTCTGGAACTCATCATCAGATCTATATGTTTATATGGGACCATTTCGGAATAAACCCCTTTCAAACAAAAAAAGAATTTTGCAAATCCGTCTATACATGGCGGAGTTATGGCCGAACATACATAAAAAAAAAAAAAAATATAAACATCCGGATTGAGAACCTCCTCCTTTTTGAAGTCGGTTAAAAAATGAAGAATATTTACATAACTTTGCAGTCATGAGATTAAATAATTGAAAGTTGAGAATAATAAGCATGACATTACAAAAGGTTTTATACCTTCTAGTTTGCTCTAACATTTTTGCTACACCAGAAACACAAATAAATGTTTCCCTGTTTATTTTTGGTAAAACTTAGGTAAATGAAAAACTTATTGCGGTAAAGTTTGATTTTTATTAAATTAGCTAGATCTTACCAGCGTCATCGTCCGCGTGGAGGTCGGAAATTATTACACGGGATCGTTATGCTGGGATGAAAGTTTCCTTTATTTAAATCCAAGTTTTAAACTATCTGTGTGCTTCAAAATGTTGCTGTTGTTCAAAAGTTTCCCAAAGCTACAGTAAAAATGCAACAAATTATTTAATACTTATAGTAGTGAAAATATCTGCATAAAATTGTTGACATTACTTTTTTATTGAACATAAAGTGGCTGATCTTAGTCTAGAAATTGTTATAGTAACTATCAAGAGGGCCAGCGAAACTGAACAGACGTCTGAGTGCGCTAAAATTAGCACTTAGTAGGAAAAACGGCATCTTATCTTGATGACAGTATAATTAATATTTATGTACCTATATTGTATAGTACGATGATCGTAAAGATTACAGACGTTAACACGATAAACGATCGTCGCCCATTGTGGAGAGGAGCCATTAGAAAAGACTGTTAGTCTTGCTCTATTTACAAACGAATTACATCTATAGGCATTGCCTTCCAATCTAAAAATATAAATCTTTCGTATATTGTAGGTATACTTCCCATGTCGCCATTCGCGTGAAATATCCTGAAGACTCAGCAGACAAGTGCGACGCGATAGCACGAGGCTACTTTAAAGGCTCCTTCAAATAGGCGCAATGCAACAGCGCGACACGAATCTGGTAGAACAATTTCTACGAAAACTTCATGGAAATGGATCTACAAGAGTCACGTTGTGCTGTCGCATTGAGTCGCTCTGCGGGAGCCTTGATGGTCTGTTTCTTAATTAGTAATTTTACCTATATCTAGAAACGAGGTCAGACGTGATGATATATCATGACCGTGAAGCTTCTAAACTCGTATCATTGAAAAGTATTTCTCGAGACGCATTCCGGCCGGCTGTCGCAGTTCTCTTTCAATACGGAGCTTTTTAACAAGATTTTTTGTCATTATTTAGTAGCGAGCATTATGTCGCTCTTGGCCTAAGTCCAGCAGTGGACGTCTTACGGCTGAAATGATGATGATGATATGTCACTCTTGGTTGAAATAGATATAGTTGTTAATTATTGTACTTACCTGTTTGTTATGGTGATATTCCGTGGCTCCAATTACAACAAGATTTTTATGAACAAAATATGAACGCGCCAATCGGACGTACAATGTTTTTATACTAGTATTAATTAGGCACTGGAGAACCACTTGCACACATCAATACCTATCACTTTGTTGCAGTTGTTTCGTTTCGGCACCTAAATGTGTAAAATATATGCAAAGAAATAATAAAATATCGTAAAATATTTAGTTAGCTTTGTGCACACATTAGACGTCACCTAAGGATGAAAAACAAAAGAAGATAGAAAATATTTAAAACTATATAAGAATAATAAAACTGAAATTTAAAATGAGGTTTATACCTTCTTGTTGGCTCTTACAATATTATTGGCATTGAACCTCTTCGGTAATGAGCTTTTTTTTTTTAATTGTACTATTCATATGTAGATCTTCGTCAATATTGAAACTATTTAATGACAGTATGATTGTTGGGAATAACCTCGCGAACTATAAGTCGTCAGTCCATAATCTGAACCATTACGCTGTTATCGGTGCATTTCGTAAGAGACATTATCAGTAGCACTCGAGAATTTTTTTACGAGAATGTCTGCCTGATATATTAAGTGTAATTTATAGAGACGTAGTGAAACAAGCTAGATTAATAAATAAATAATAATGTCATCTTGTTGCATCGTCTTGTAACGAAAACTCGTTACCCGCTGCCGCTTGTCAATGAACTCGCGAAACCGCCCGGTACTCATTACGAACTCGTGAGACAAAAACCTCGCTCAAGTTCCATTATGATATAAAAAGGAAGGGTCGCTCCCATACAACACACACAAACAAAATGTAATACATAAATTGCGTTACACCGTTACCACTGGTCAGGTATGTACGGAAGGTACAGATGTCATTTGTAATACAAGCATTGATGGAAACAAAATGTCACACCGTATAAGCTATCTACTTAATGGGTTTAAAAACTGAAAGCTTATCATAGGTTGTCAACGTAGCTCACCGGGAGCAGTGTTGTCCGACAACAAACCGCCATTTTTGTTTACATGTTTACTGTTGTGACGGTCACAAATTAAACGAGAAGGGAACCGTATACCATTGGTAAAAAAACCGGCCAAGTGCGAGTCGGACTCGCGCACCGAGGGTTCCGTACAAACCTGCAGGTATTCATGGTTTATGCATAAGGTTTATGTTTATGAAATTAAATGTTTTTTTTTTAATTTCTATATTTGAGTTGACTGAATGCAAGGTAAATTGTGGTTTACGATTTATGACGTATTAAAAAAAAAACTACTTACTAGATCTCGTTCAAACCAATTTTCGGTGGAAGTTTACATGGTAATGTACATCATATATTTTTTTTTGTTTTATCATTCCCTTATTTTAGAAGTTACGGGGGGGGGGGGCGACACATTTTACCACTTTGGAAGTGTCTCTCGCGCAAACTATTCAGTTTAGAAAAAAATGATATTAGAAACCTCAATATCATTTTTGAAGACCTATCCATAGACAACCCACACGTATGGGTTTGATGAATTTTTTTTTTTGAGTGTCAGTTCTATGTATGGGGAACCCCAAATATTATTGTTTTTTTTTCTATTTTTGTGTAAAAATCTTAATGGGATTCACAGAATACATCTACTTACCAAGTTTCAATAGCATAGCTCTTATAGTTTCGGAAAAATGTGGCTGTGACATACTCGGACAGACATACAGACAGACAGACATGACGAATCTATAAGGGTTTCGTTTTTTGCCATTTGGCAACGGAACCCTAAAAACAGCCTTGATGGACAAGGCAATAAACTATGAACCTTCTACCATTCATAGATTAACGTGTGTTTTTTTAAACTAAAAATTTTTTGGAAACAACGACAGCAGCGACATCTGAAGTGAGCAAGTGGCAATTGTTATCCTCGTTGTTGAGGGTCACACTATCGTAAGTAATTCTATTCTGGAAATTTTAATTTTTTCAAGAATTATAAGTTGGAAAATGTTACACAACTAATTAACCAAATATACATATGAATATGCAGATGTTATTTCGTCTTTTTATCCATCTTACGAGTATCAACAACGGCAGGGCTTGCCATTTATAAAAATGAAAAGAAACAAGTCTCTGTTATCTTAATGAGTGAGCCTTCGGTTTCTCTCTTTCGATGTCCCCACCCAACCACTTGAAGTAAAACTTGGAGTTTGTTTAGTTCCGCGCTTTCTTCAACTTTATTATCGCTTACAGTGTTTGTGCCGTGAGTATTGTCTAAGGCTGTTATGGGACAGTTTTCATGTCGTATTGTGTGCAAACAAAGTGGCTAACTTGAAGTGTATTGGGTGCTGTATTTAGGTCTACAAATTGAGTTTGAAGTTCTGAAAAAAGGTGTTTCAAGTTAAACCTTCCGCGTTTATTCGTGTGTTTTTTTTTTTAAATCTGTCTGTATATGTATTGGTCAAAATAATAAAAGAGGATGTTTAGCCTGTTTTTAATTAACAAGCCTGTTTTAAACGAACAAATAAATACATGCAACTTGATCGGTAAGTGTTCCATGTGATGCCTGCCGGACGTAAAGAATAGCATCATCCGATTTCTTCCCGTGGCTCTCGTTTAAGGCGACTAAAGGACCTACTACAAAATGGGCAGCAGCGTGCTCTATGCATTTTACCATGATACTGCGATCGTCAACCCGCTGGCCAAGCGTGGTGATTAGGGCAAACCCACCTCTTTGGGGGAGGCCTATGTCCAGCAGTGGACGTCTTTCGGCTGAAATGATGATCGGTAGGTATATAGTTTATTTTTAAGTACCTACCAAATTTTTATGATTTCTGCAGACTAATATCCAAAGTCACTAAATGCTTATATTATACTAAAAATAATAAATAATAATTTCTCAAAAATATGGTACATATAAGACGTTTTATTATAGTCTTCATTGAATAGTTTTACATATTGACTACACTTTTTACCAGCGTGCAAAAAATGTCTGAAAATAAAAATATAAAATCCATAAAAAATATCTTTAAATTCAGTTGTATAAGACCAAGTTCGCACATATAATGTACATAAATATATCGCTACGAGATTTTATAGCACACTTGATTTTCAACTCTGACTGATAAATTGAGCACTGAAAAAAATCCAACAGAGTGTATCCCAGCGCTTCAAAAATACGAACTATCAGATCTTAAATCTGGGTGCCAGGAAATACCGCCGCGATTTTATTACGGCCGTGGAACGTGGCCGTATGAACGTGGGTTTACTAGTGATGTAATGTGATCTCGTCTAATATATTATTTTAACCTATAAAAAATATAAGGTATCATAAGATTATACTTCGAAATAACTTTCTAGCTTTTAGAACTCATTTATAGTGTGGAACATAAATATTTTAAAGCCAATGCTTAAGTTTCGTTTTGAAATAATTTTGTGGTAGCTCGTACAATATATAGACAACAAGTTCGTCAGTCAGAAATATAAGCTAGTTGTGCATTCTAAAGCCTAGCAGGTACATTATGGAGAAGAATGGACACGAAACTCCACGATTGTAATTAAGTAAGATTCAGATTGTAATTTAAAAGAGTGTCTTTTTTAAATTACAATCATCTTCTTCTTCGTCTTAGCGTGTCGAAAATTTTGATATTGATCGACACTACGCATTAAGCTGGCTAAATAGATGAACTTTGGATTGTCATTGTAGTGAAAGGATTAACCAATCAGCCTGGAAACTCACGAACTGCCCAGTGTGCGCTGGAAGTGTAATGACTCAGTTTGATATATCACTCAGAGAGGCTACTTACATGACACTAAAAACTTTTCAATTAATTAATAAAACAACGAAGTACCAAAACAAATGAATACGACGTCGTTGCAAATGAGAAGCAAACATTTGACACCGGTACCAAAGACTGCTTCGCTCCAACTCGTAAGTCCTCGGGCGTTCCTGTAATCCACCGCAAGAGGATTGCCCACGCTTTGACCAGCCACCTTTATGACGCGGCGCAATTTATAAACGACTTCTTTGGATTACTTCCTGACGTTTCCAAGAATATTGCAAGTTTCTGTTGAAGTTAAATATCGTAAAGTTAGTGACCACCGGGAAAAACAGGATCCTATTTTTCACTAGCTAAATAAATATAAACAATCTTTTTCACTATTGCTTTTGTCACTTGACGTCTTGTCTCGTAGGCTTAATAAAGAGGCATTTTAATGTGTTATTAAATAAATCTATTAATAATAAAGTAGATGATTTATGTGTGCCTGTATCTTTTATCATTGATACTTGTCGGCGACGAAATCTGAGCATCTAGGCACACGTAGCATCGGGGTACACCCTGACAACGATTTTGTAAGTTAGAAATCATTTTTAAATTAGTAAAGATTTCGATAGTTCGCAAAACGAGACCCCCTCTGGGCAAGTGGGTGCAAGTAGCGCAGAGAGCGCCTTGATATTAAAATGTAAATTAAAGGAACATTTTTGTAGTTAGTAAGGAATTTGATAATTTTGAAAGGTTTTGTGTTTAAGTTAAGATTTTAGATTCTAATTAGTTTTAGTTTATAGAATACATGGTTGGTTTTCGCATTAGAGTCTAATTAGAATAATTCAATGTGAATCTTATAAGAAATTGCAAGAAAATGTCGTAAGGATGTTCTATAATTACGTAACTTGAAAATGAGGTTTTTTGTTTATGGTCCGATTGTTGTAAACAATAGAATTAGACGTAAAACCACTTTTAGCGTTTAAATTATTAAAATCGGACCACAGGATTCGGAGATATTGTAGATTAAAGATAGTGAAAATTGTTCTAAGCTATGTTCTGTAAGGTTTTTGTTCTAGAAAGTTTTTATTGTGACTATGCACATACAATATTGTGTTTTTATATTAAAAGGGACCACATAACGAATGTAAATATATATAGATTGTAAGGGGTTATGTGAAAATTAATGCAAAATAAAGGGTTCAAAGATTTCGGCTTGGTGAAAACTAACAGTAAAATGGGCTCAAAAATCGCGGTCCTCTGTAAGGTAATGGGACGCGGCCCCGGCGACTATAAAAGACGCACGGTCGGGCCGGCCCAGTTAGTCGCAGCTCAGCCGTTGAAGAGGCAACAGGAAGAAACAAGCCGGAATCTATGGACAAGAAATACTAGAAGATCAGTGTTTTATTTCGTTTCTCTCAGAATATCGTCAAAAACGTATAGTCTCCCGAGGTCTTGGTCGACCGTGCTGCTCATTACGCATTCAGGGGTGCGTGGTGACGTGTGCTACCAGCGAAACTACTCGAGTAGGGAAGCACGTCAAAAACGTGGGAGAAGTCCCAGGGCGGGTAAGGGTGCTGATTCCACCTCATTCGTCCACTACAATACTAAAACATAACAATGCTTAGACTAACAGTGCTGTAAACAATAATCGGAGCCGCTTATCTCTTACGCCTCAGATCCTCTGTATCCTTAGCCCAATAGCACAAGACATTCGTGAGTAATTAACGGATTACCAGGGCTTCCGATACGTGTCGACAAGTGTTCACTAGCCCACAACTAGTGACTTGAGATATTTCTGATAAGGTATAAATAGTGTTCATATCGATGTTAGGTTTCAACCTGACCAAAGAAGAAGAAAACCGATTAGAAGAATGGCTCTGCGATATAGGTAGGGTCCTAATTCACTGTTGCTATCCGGGCTTTTAAATTTAAATTTTATTTTATACGATATTATGTTGCTGTAAGGATTGATATACATATGTTGACTAACGTCTTCTTAAACTTTTTCTATTTGTTCTTCGATATTTTGAGGAATCTTTAGCATGTTGCAGCAAGCTGAAACAAATTTAAAACAGTATTTAGTAATTGGCTACATTACAGATCAGCTGTTGGCCACCCTTGGCTAATAACAGCTTTGTTAAATATAGAGCTGCAGCATTTGATATAACTTTAAAAACACGTATAATTGATAATTAAAACTTACCGGGAATATCCAATTATTAAAACTCAACCAAATTTAAATTTATTTTTAGTTTTTGAACTATGAAATTCCACATAAGTAAACATCACCTAATATACTAATAGAAACATAATATTGAATAACTTGAAGTTACACATCAAATTAAATTGTTCCAAGACTCTTGCTACTTTTTTTAGGGTTCCGTTGCCAAATGGCAAAAAACGGAACCATTATAGATTCGTCATGTCTGTCTGTCTGTCTGTCCGTCCGCATGTCACAGCCAATTTTTTCGAACATTCGAACTAGCCAAACGATGTAAACGCGACACAGCATGCATTTAATAAACACGTTCTTTTTTAAACGGTTTTTGACGCATTCTTCATTTCCAGTTTCAGCTAACCTCGCATTGTATAAGCTTTTCGTATAATGAGAAGTCAGTTTTTTCTGGAAATGTATAGCTTGATGTGTGCCCGTGTGTACACAACTGCCAATTATTTTGTACACAATTGCAAAACAAACACATTTTTTACAAATGTTTTTAAGTACGAAACAATGATCGCTTTGTGTGGCTAAGCATAATTGTGTGAGTTATTAGGAAATTTGGGATATCGAGGTCTCAGAGTCTCAATATCCAAAGAAAGTTTCAAGCTGTGTTAATCAGGAAATATTTCACATCGCCAGCAACTTTTGGGTCAACCTAACCACTGAACCACCACAAATATGTCAAATGCATAACATAAAAAACTGGCCAAGTGCGAGTCGGACACGCGCACCGAGGGTTCCGTACAAACCTGCAGGTATTCACAGTTTATGCATAAGGTTTATGTTTATGAAATTAAATGTTTTTTTTATAGACATGACGAATCTATAAGGGTTCTGTTTTTTGCCATTTGGCAACGGAACCCTAACTAGGCTGGTACCCGAGGTTTGGTGAAAATGGAATGGATGGATAATTCTCAGTTATTTCAACAAGACAGTTTATATAATTCACTCTACCGAAACCGTCGCAACGTTAAGCCTGGCACTGCAAGGGTCGCAGGTTTGTTTCAAAGAGTTACGGTAGCCCTGGCACCAGCAACTGAAGGAACACGGGTGGGTTTTAGTCAGTAAAAGATGAAACGCCCTGCCGCTCCGCCCAGAGCGGGAGAAGTCATTTGATAATTTCCTACCCAAAAAAATATAAAGCCTGGTAAAATGAGGTGAGTATCAGATAATTGGACATCTAGACTATGTTACTGTTCTTCATATCTCCGGGAAAAAAAATCTTGTTTCTACTACCTAAGAATTATTTACGGTGCACAATTTTTCACAGAAAGGAGATATTTATTAAATTGATGCCCGATACAGATTTTCCAAGTTCCATCGCTTGGCAAACTTTTATAAGTTTTGACGGCATTACTAAAAGAAAGCAGCGTCTTCAGCTTGTCGACAAGAACTGAATCGGATACCTTACTTTATTGCAGATTTATGGGCAAGAAAAAAGATTCAAACGAAAGTAATTAAAAACGTAAGTGCATAATTTATGCAACAATTTTTCAAACTAGTGTTGCTGTTAGCACTGAGAATGTGAAGCAGATATGTATATATAGTGGTATGTGCGATGTAAATTAGTTCTCAAAACTCGCTAAATAATAATATGTTTCTGTTAAGAGAAGGTTGACATCGGTAAATATTGTAAGGAAATCTATACTCATAATGTCTATATGTAAGTCTTAAATCACCATTTTGCGCTGTGCAGGCAAGGTGGTGACCAATGTTCATCGCTTCTCTGTATTAGAAGTGGTCTGTACCCTGCGTTGCATTGGAGCGAAGAGAAGAGCGGAGCTGTGCCAATATTGACCAATAGCTTTTCTTGTACCCATGCGAAGCGGAGATGAAATTGAATTCTATTTGTTAATATTAGCTCTGCTCTTCTCTTTCCGATTCAATAGACAGGCAGTCTGAATCTGTGAAGGGGTCTGCTAGGACCGGTGCCTGCCGGGGTCGCGTGATTGTTCAAAAGAGATACCGTGGCCCCGGCACTGGGCAACTGAAGGAACACGGGTGGGTTTTAGTCAGTAAAAGTCTGACACGCCCTCCCGCTCCGCCCAGAGCGGGAGAAGTCATTTGAAGATTTCCCATCCAAAAAAAAAAAAAAAAAAAAAAGGCAGTCTGAATCTGGTATTATTAGAAGAGGAACATGTAGACTCTATCGTGTATCGAATGAAACCAAATTCATTCATTAGGTCTGATTTGCCTGTCCAGCTTTGTCTTTTTGTTTCAAAGGCGAAGTGTGGGTCAAATGTACTACAGTATAAAACTGATCGTGATTTACTAATATGTACTAACTACTTGTATCTAATACAAGTAAGTAAGTTAATCTTAGATATACAAGTTCTGAGTATTTTTTGTAAATTATTATGTTATTATAAAATATCAAAGAATATTCTAAACCTTGAGCAACAACGACAATTGTAAGCTACAAAACACGACGTAACTAGGTACCTATCCGTACTTTTGCAAATTCACACATTATACTAAAAAATAACAACCTAATAGTACTATTTTATTCCTCTTCAAAAACAAAGAGTCGTATCTACCTACAAAAATGTAAAAGTGTTCTAATAAAAATTTACGACACTCCGTAAACAGGCAGGATACGGTAAAATTGTAACCTTTAAAAGCAATTTTATACGGTTCCGAGAGAATTTTTTTATAAAAAGGAATGCTGAATTAGAAAAGAGATATCCTATTTCTGTTTATTCGTCAGATATGTTAGAGTATCAGGAACCTAGCGTAAATATTTTATTAGTGGCTATAAAATATAAATATTTTATGGGGTCTCGAAGTGGTGGCGGTATAAAAAGTACAATAAACTCGGTGACACGTTTCCCGATATTATTGACGTCTATGTGAAAAAGGTTACTATGTAGGAACTGCATAGGAATCCTAGGAGCACAACTGGGTGGTATATAAGCTCTTTATCATAGGATGAAATGGCGGCAGGTCACAGGAATAATATGCGACTCCCACAACCCCCTTAAACTGAAGAGGAAAATATATAAAACCATGGTCAGAGCTGCTGTCTTGTATGGGTCAGAATGTTGGGCCACAAAAGGGATAAATAAAAGGCAATTTCATGCAGTTGAGATTAGAATGTTAAGAGGGATGTGTGAAACCAGCACCAATTACTGACAACTTGTGTGGGAAACGGTTGTCATGGTATGGTCACGTGATACACAGGAATGAGGAAAATGTCGTGAGGAAAGTATTGAGTATGTAGGTATGTCGATGGCTTTAAGAGTAGAGGGAGATCAAAGAAACGATGGATGGACTGTGTGAATTATGATAATAATTATAGATAGAAAGGGGGTGACTACTGAGATGACGACTAATAGAGAAGTGTGGAAGAGAAAGACATGTTGCGCAAACCACAAATAAATTGGGATAAGAGCAGGAGAATGATGATTCACGTCTGTGAGAAAAGGTTACTATGTAGGAACTGTATAGGAAGTCAAGCTGCACAACTGGGTGGTATAAAAGCTTTTTATCATAGCTGTTCATAAACGTGGGTAAAATGTACAGTTACGATTAAGTTCTGTTAAAATGGAGACATACCTTGTGCACGGGACTATAGGAGTTCTCACGATCACTTTTTCTAATGGAACTATTGCGATTGAATTAACGAATAGACGTTTCAGTTCTGCCATTGAGTGATTAACAAGACGCCGAATTTATTTTGAGTGGTGATAAGTCAAGACGTGTTCTTTAAATTTATATCAGAAATGTTTTTTGGAACGAAGTTCCTTATCGCGCGTTGTGAAAGGGGGCTAGACGGAAAAAATTCTTACGAAAAGTTGTCACGACACTGCAAATGCCACTGAAAATTTCTAGATGACTTTATTATAAATTCTGAGAAACAACATTGCTTAGTGAAGAAAATCACAATGTGATGAATATGCAAGGTTCTAAGGAGGCGGAATATGCACTTATTACACCCTTAGGGTCTAAACACACTATGCTGAAGGTACGCGACCAAAGTTCCGCGGCTGATTTTACGTTCCGACGTATTCGGCTGATATGACACACCATAAGTGCTGAAATTATGCGGCAGAAATTCATTTGCGTTTGTGTGTATTCAGCATAGAGGAAAATAATATGTATTCAATGTCTCGAGCGCTGTCGTGGCGTCGTGTCGTGGTATATAAACAGACGGACAGACAGACGCAAAAAGAAGTGATCCTATTAAAGTTCCGTTATTAGTTTTGAGGTGGGAAACCCGAAAAATGAACTATTTTACAGTAATAGCGATTGCAGAGGCTTTACAGAGGATAAATACAGGAAAGAATATTGGGTGCACCCATTGAATTCTACGAGACTGCAAGATGGTCAGTGTGTCGTCAGTAATTCAAATAGTATTACAAGCGTAATCATGCCGAACTTCGGTCGCGTACCTTCGGCATAGTGTGTATAGACACTTGGACTAAACCAGTTAGCCAAAACGAGGTGGGCCAAAAGCTAGACAGTTGCTGATGATTACAACCTTGGACCATCCTCAATATATTCAGAAAATAATAACTGATCTCCTTGTCGCTCTAAAAAACGAACAATTTCAAAATTCAAGTCACTTAAAAGGTGTTTCCCCACAAAAAAGAAACACGTTTGTGTCACTGGTTTTTAATGAATTATGGCAAAATTTTCATTTAAAACAAAAAGGTAATGCTATTAAAATATACAAAATAGTGCCAACTAGCAACATGAAACTGATTTCTTTTTAAATAAGGTGCAATACTAGCTCTCGACTGTAGTATTTGTCGTTGGAATCGAACAATTCGCTCGTTGCAGTACCGTCGGCAATCTGATCAGCGACTCGATAACGAAGTATCACTGTATGTACAAGTGTACCGTGTGTGGGACCGGCACGAGAAATTGATACTAGTTTTGAGAAATACAAGAAGAAGACGAGATTTTGATGGAGTTTTTAGTCTTTTCAGAGATATATATATTCTTAAACATATATAGTCTATGGTATCTAAGGTCGCTAGCAACTTAAGGTGTCGAAGGATAGTAAATCGGACTAAATATTACCGTTTTTATCATCAAACTTGACAAAGACTTTAATAAACAATTTCAGAGTAACTTAAAAAATCTGTTGATTCAAATAAAAATGATTCACAAGCTAATTATTTTGTTGCCACTACAACAACTCTTCTTGGAGTAAAGGCTCATTCAGACTAGCGCGATGCGACGGTCGCGCGCGAATTGGCGACTTTTATCCGTAGAACAATTTCTATGAAAATACGTGCGACCGTTCACACAAGGGCGACATTTCGCGCCGTGACACGGTCATAGAAATGGTTCTACGGATATAAATTGCCGAATCGCGTGCCATGTTGCGTCACGAAAAAATAATAAACAGTGAAACTATAATTATAAACAGACTTATATTTACCTATACCTTCGGAAATACGAAAGTGACACTAAAGTTTTCACTATCACTATCTCAACAATTAAGATAACGAGTGGCAGTTGTATAACATCAGAACTATTACATTATTCAATAGTGTTAGCTACTTAGCCCAGTGTTGCCCGGGCAATGGACATCCAAATCGTGGAGGCTACATTTTTTTTTATCACTTCATCTCGTTTAAATATTCAATGGAAGGCGTAAAAACCGCGTGCCGGTAACTACTGCCTATCGGTTGTAGGTTTACTGAGATATGTAAAAGGAAAGATAAAAACTTCGTTTTCATAGTATGTCGTTGATAAGTAAAACAATAATGAAAAAAAAAAATATCCCATAAAGTTTTTTGGAGTGCCTAATTCAATTTTCTGTGAAAAAAACAGGCTACTACAAAAGTTAGCGTCGGCAAACAATTTTTGTTACAGAACGCGCAGCATGCGATAGCAGAAAAATTACCACGCGTGATGGCATAAATTAGGTACCTCAGTAAATGTCACTTTGATGCTGTTGAAAGAAAGAAGTGGTTGTGCTCCCCATGCAGGTCTTTATGAGGATGATATAAAGACTTGCATGCGAATGCTTGATGCATATCATAAGGATTAGTGACATGAAAAAAAAAATACAACATTACAAAATTACAATACAATTCACGAATGCCCAGTGTATCCCCCATACCAAAACAGGCTAGTAGAAGGCGTGAAGGTATCTGGGGTAGGCAGTAAAGCAGGTTTACGACTGGCGTGCACAATGAGAGCCCCTATGAATTCGCAACGTATCGGCCTGCGAACAATTTCGATACGCTTACATTTTTAAATGAACTTGCTTTGTTAATGGGTCTGTGTGAGTTGTACTTTACTGACGAGAATAGTGGTGTTGTGTTGATGTGATTTTAGATGGGGTTCGGGAAGGTATAGCTACGTAAGGTCGAGAATCGGAATAACGGTTGCAAAATGATTTATTCAAATGTCATCTTTAACTTTGAATTACTGGAAAAATCATGTTTAAAATGTTGAAATTACTGCAGCTTGGACCAGCGAGAGTATCTGACTTAGAACTTGGCTACTAGATGAAGAGGACCGTTAATTTGTAGACACATTGTCTTTTGGGTATTTTCTTTGCTTAGATGTAAGTAATCACCATAAATAACATTCAGTCAAACATTGGATCACTAAAGTAGTAAATCATCCAAAACAGAACAAATACGAATATTAAGCAAAATGCAAGCACTGACGACAGCTGCGATCGATCACGAAGCAGACGAAGATATACAAGTAGCAATAAATAGTGCAACTGTTAGACAACTTACTTCAGTTTCAAATTAAATTGGATGATTTCTTCCAGTAGTTATAGGGCTTGTGGGTAAGTTACAACAGCCGCACGGGACGATCGTTCAGTTTAAGCTACGCTTGCCGCGGTTAGTCCTTGGATGGGTGACCATCTTTACATACCAAGACCCTTCCCTGCCTCGGAAAGCACATTAAGCCGTTGGTCCCGGTTGTCTTTCGTAGATCTTAGACAGTCGTTATGAGTCGTCAGAAACCCGAAAGTCTGACAACCAGTCTGACCAAGGGGAATCGTATTACCTAGTAACTGGGTTGTGGAGTTCAGATAGGAGTCGTTCCATGTAAAATACTGGTATTCAGCTGCATTCGTTTAGACTGGAAGCTGACCCCAGCATAGTTGGGAAAAGGCTAGGCAGATGATAAGTTATAGAGCTCCTTGCGAAGCGACACACCTGGGGAAATATGTCCACCACACTTGCTATTGCTGCCAGGCAATGTGAAAGTGTAAGTTACATCAGGGTATAAAATATCACATGTCTTCGAATTTTTGGTTCTTAAGACTATTCACCGTTTTGAGAGCAGTGTTGATGAAATCATCATTATCATTTCAGCCGTAAGACGTCCACAGCTGGACATAGGCCTACCCCAATTCGGATGGGTGAACTAAGACTTACAACTCTGAAATGACGGTTGTTACCAGTGGGCCACCATTGCTCATGTTTTTTAGTAATATCTCTACATTCAAAACTAGTATTCAGATTTCTGTGTGGTGCCGGACGTAACGAATAGCGTAACCCCATTAGTTTTCGAAGGTGTCGTAAAAGGCGACTAAAAAACTTACTAGAGAAGGCGCAGCAGCGATCTCTATGCCTTTTACCACCATACTGCGAACACAAACCCGCCTGCCAAGCGTGGCGATTATGTCAAGGCCCCAAAATGTAATGTTACTAACATTTTCAGGGGAAATTTATGGTAAAACAAATTGAATACCAAATTAAATTATGCATATAATTGTACAAATTACAACTATTTACTATTTTGTTTTTAATTGTATGTAATAACTAGCTTCTGCCCGCGACTTCGTTCGCGTGAAATTTTTGCTCCCCTGACCCTTCCCGTTGCATCGAATTGCCTGCCAGTTTTTGACCATTTTTCGTCGCTGCTCCGCTCCTTTTGATTTTAGCGTGCTGTTATATAGCCTATAGCCTTCCTCAATAGGCTACCCAAGACAAAAAACAGTTTTTCAATTCGGACCAGTCGTTCCTGAGATTAGCGCGTTCAACCAAACAAACAAACATACGAACAAACAAACTCTTCAACTTTATAATATTGGTATAGATTAATTTGCTCCTCTGTTAGTACATGAGATGTTAAAAATCGGCAAGTATTTAGGTACAGGCGGGACGTTCATTTCGGCATGTTTGCCAAACCTATCACATAAAAGAAAAGTTTAGCAATTTTGCTAAAAGATGCGCGAAATTTCGGGCTCTAATCCCCAATACATGTCGAGATCTGTTCAATTTAAGGTTTTAAGCCACTTACTGGTAGCTTCAAGAGCACATTACACCAGCAAACGGCGGTAACTGCGGTGTAAACACACTGTAACGGCCACGAGACGTCACTCTTACCACTTCGCTCTATTGACGCGCTGGCGTGCGCCCAAAAACTTCGGAATCCTCTAACAAGTGCTCGGCTTAAATGTGAACCTTACTGCGTCGGAGTAAGGAAAGTATGATGTACATTCATAAGTTTGTTCGTGCGGTCAGCATGATCAATTTATTTTTGCAGTAGACTGCATCCGATTTTCAACCGTGTGTCTAAGCGATATGGTTGAGTATTATATTCAAAAACTAGATAGTGTTGGTTATAGCGGAATGATAGTAATGCTAACGGGAAAAGGCTTAAAAGTCGTCTGGGGTGAGATGTTCAGTATTTACATGTTATATGCAAAAAAGAAGCGATACTTCAAGGGAGGCATCTGGTTTATTGTAGTTTTATTCCAAAGCAGCAAAGTTGAGAATCGATTGTTGAAATGAAATATTGAATAGCATATTCATGAATTGGTAATGGCTGATAAAAATTTGGTGCTCAAATAGCAATCCATCTGGAATGAAGTCCGATGACCTCGAATGCCCTCTGTTGGCCAATAAGTCAGATAATATTGGACTTGAGATACAGAATGTAATAAAACATAAGCGTATCGCTAAATATACAAATACCGGACTGGTACCGACTTTGTCAATACATACGACTATACAAGTAATACAATAAACATTATATATTATTTGTTTAGCAGGGAATTTGACGACAACATTCAACACCGGGCAATCCTCTCCACATACAGTTAACTAACAAATTTAGTCGTAGATCATCGTTCGTGCTCATTGCAATTTGAAGTTTTTGTACAGATTTCTTTACGATGTTTTCATAATACGCGAATTATAATGTCTAATTGGCAACCAAGAAAATAGCTTGATTATTCAAATGACTACTATCTTAAATTGTTCGTATATTCGAATCAGGATTGTCATTCTTTGGTAATGTATGGAATAGCTATAACACGGCAAATTGAAGAAGTTAGTAGTTAGTATTAAATAACTACTATCCAACACTTTATTTTAATTCATCTATTTATTTCTCAAATGTCATGCCATGTCTTATTTCTGTAACTGGCAATCAAAAATTGCATCAGTTGGTATATTCAAATAAAATGAAGTCACAACAAGCTATCGTATTATTTTGTTAAAAACAAGTGCAAGACAAAGACGAATCACTGAACGACGACGTCGTGACGTCACGGATAGCTCTATTACCGGACAAACAGTCGCCGACGTAATCGATTTAGTTGCGCTGCGCTCGCGCTGGACAAATTGATTTCTGTTTTATCAAGGGTCATTTTAAAAGCGGTAGCGTTTAATGTCCACAGGACTCATGTTCCTTAATTTTCACTTGCCATTCTGACGACTCTGTGAAAAATGAATGTCATTTCATCTGTGCGATTGCTTTTTGATACCTGCATAGTAAGATATCGTATAGTCGGGCCCAAAAATAGGTATTTAACTCTCCAAAATAACGTTATTCATCGTGGGCAGCAAAATCATTACTGCAATACTCCGGTCTATGCGTTGTGGTAATATAAATTGAGCCGGACCAGATTTGGGCTGAGTTACTGGTTAGAGCTAAAGGCGTTAGTTTATTTCTATATGTTATGTTTATACCAATCAATTCAAGAGTCAGATTGTTTTCTTTATTATCTCCATATTCTTCCTGTTTTTATTTCATAAAAAGCTGTCACAAGTTTCAGCTAACAGTTTAACAAACAGATTTTCAAAGTCAGGATAAATAAAATGTGTTCATAAGTATAGATAGACGTATTATTTTGTTCTTTCAGAATCAAATTCTGTTATGACTTACTGGGAAATAACTTTTAAGGATTATATAAATCATCATTTTGTCTTATGTAAAAAGACACTTATACTTCCATTTTGAATGAAAATTAAGGACATCTTAAATAAATAATCTATTGATATAAAAATGACTGCAGTTTGAGTGAGAATCGGCAATATTCTAATAAACCACTAAACGTAGGTAACACCATAAATACCACAAATTATTCGATAGACTACACCATTGCTACAACTTCTCAATACTAAATATTTCTAAAGTTTTAAACTCGTACGAAAATAAGCTTCGAAACACAATCCACGGCGACATATTTGACTAACAAAACACTACGAAGTATGTAAATATATTTCAGATTTAATCTGTATTAAGTGATCCACTGTGAGTTGAGTTGATAACAATGTAAACGTCAAGATGCTTCTGTTGACTACAGATTGCTATCTGCATCCCTTTCTAACTCGAACAGTAAGACAGAGAGGCCCAGTCAATCAGGTGATTGAATTGTATCGCACGCACAATTGAATGGAAATTAGATTTGGTGAATCACATTGTTCGTCTGTTTATGTAGGGAGCAGATTATCGATAAATGATAATTTCAGAGCTATAAATGGTTCATATTTACGAGTTGCATACGGTCGAATAATTGTAAAGCTATCGTTGTCATTTTTTTAGCAAATTTACAGCTAGACAGGCTTGTCCAGCAGAATACTGCGATAGGCCGCGTTGTTGAGATAGAAAATAAATTGTGGCAGTGGCATTATCTTCTTAAATTGTTGTCCTAAAACCTTTTAAGGTTATTTTTATACCAGCGTTATCCATACCAACCACCAACAAACTAGGATAACAGTATAACACAAGCAAAACATCCACAATGCGGCATTATTACCCATTCGCAGTACAATCTCACATCATAAACGATACGTGCCTTAAATTCCGGAGCACCGTCTACGTTGCACTCTGGTCCGTCACGGCGAGGGGCTAGGGAGCGATAAATTGAGCTCGAGAGCTCGCACCTGACAGCTACCGAGTTCAATTAAACTGACGCTATGTTTTATACGTAATTTGATGATGTGAGGTTTTGAGAAGATAATTTAAAGTGGAGATAAAATAGTGTGAATTATTTTATTAGTAATGCATAATGTGGTTAGCTAGCGACCTCGACAAGTAATCATTCAATTCTTGCTTGAGCAACCGGCAGCAAGTTCGTCATGCTCCCTTAGATGTCAATGCTTGCGGTAGCGTCGGGGGTCGGGTTGCCCCCTTCCCTCAAATATGGCGAGGGGGGCAATGACTGATCTTTGCGTTATGCTCGTGAACGGGTGCTGCTTGTGGTGACTGGTCGTCTTGCTGACTTTGATGTTGATATTATTATTAATAATTAATATTACTTACCTGTTTAATTTATTTTACGTCGATGGTCCTAGTTTATCATTTGTGGCCTCGACTTGTAACTCAGGTCGTGACAGCTATGTGAACATTCAGCATTGCATATGTAAGCTGTCACGCCCTTTATTGCAGGCTTTTATTTTTGCAGCCATGTTTCTATATACATATTTTTTTTGCTTATGCTTGAGTATAGTTTTCATTTTATTTGTTGGTATATTGGGTTGGCTAGCTGGCATATAGCAAATCATTTAATTTAATTTGTGTCTCTTAATGTTTTACTATATACCATTGTATAGAATCAAGTTCTTCTAACTGGACAGACAGCTGTGCTGCTGGGGAGTTTGTTGGCCACTTCTTCTTCCCAGCTAAAGCACTAGGAAGTGCGCGACGGGTGGGCGTTTTGGGGGGACTGTCTTTTGTAATTTTGACGTTCGAAAAATGCTGATCCTCAGCCTAATTTGAATAAATGACTTTTGATTTGATTTGATTTGTAGGTGTTATTATTGGAAAATATAAATATTTTTAAACACATTACCACTGTAACACAAACATGATACAGAAATGCCAAATTTCCATACTCAGCTAATACCTATATGAAAAGAACTCTATTTATATGTTGGTCTGTCTCTCTGACTCCCAACTTGTTACGATGACAGGCGTTAACGACTAAACGAATGTGATTGAAAGAACAATGGTGAACACCCAAACAAATTTTCGTTGACATTATTCATGCGTCAGCGGATGAAAAATACGTATAAATGTTGAGGTTCCTGGACAGTTTTTTCTTCACTTATGTTTTTATAGGTCGTCAGGAACTAAAAAATATTCCAGTTTAAACTTCTAGAGCTTATGTCTTATCTACAACATATCCTTATCGGAAAATAAATATACATGACGGATGTTCGAGCGGCTGAGCAGTATATCGTCAGGATTTCGAGTTCCCATTTTATTGGGATAAACAAGACGTATAAACAATTAAAGGAATATTAATAACACTATTAATCACGCTAAATAAAAAGAAACAATAAAATGGTTACAAGATAGAAAGGTATAGTAACAATACTATTCAACGAACAAACCCTTAAGGTTACTGTTCGTATAGAGACCTAAGCCACCCAAATACAAAGCGTATCTTTCGCTATCAGCTAGTGCCACACAGGCTAGTCAAGTGCCACACAGGCTCGTCAAGTGCCACACAGACTCGTCAAGTGCCACACAGGCTCGTCAAGTGCCACACAGGCTCGTCAAGTGCCACACAGGCTCGTCAAGTGCCACACAGGCTCGTCAAGTGCCACACAAGCTCGTCAAGTGCCACACAGGCTCGTCAAGTGCCACACAGGCTCGTCAAGTGCCACACAGGCTCGTCAAGTGCCACACAGGCTCGTCAAGTGCCACACAGGCTCGTCAAGTGCCACACAGGCTCGTCAAGTGCCACACAGGCTCGTCAAGTGCCACACAGGCTCGTCAAGTGCCACACAGGCTCGTCAAGTGCCACACAGGCTCGTCAAGTGCCACATAGGCTCGTCAAGTGCCACACAGGCTAGTCAAGTTCCACACAGGCTCGTCAAGTGCCACACAGGCTCGTCAAGTGCCACACAGGCTCGTCAAGTGCCACATAGGCTCGTCAAGTGCCACACAGGCTAGTCAAGTGCCACACAGGCTAGTCAAGTGCCACACAGGCTCGTCAAGTGCCACACAGGCTCGTCAAGTGCCACACAGGCTCGTCAAGTGCCACACAGGCTCGTCAAGTGCCACACAGGCTCGTCAAGTGCCACACAGGCTCGTCAAGTGCCACACAGGCTCGTCAAGTGCCACACAGGCTCGTCAAGTGCCACATAGGCTCGTCAAGTGCCACACAGGCTAGTCAAGTTCCACACAGGCTCGTCAAGTGCCACATAGGCTCGTCAAGTGCCACACAGGCTCGTCAAGTGCCACATAGGCTCTTCAAGTGCCACACAGGCTAGTCAAGTGCCACACAGGCTAGTCAAGTGCCACACAGGCTAGTCAAGTGCCACACAGGCTCGTCAAGTGCCACACAGGCTCGTCAAGTGCCACACAGGCTCGTCAAGTGCCACACAGGCTCGTCAAGTGCCACACAGGCTAGTCAATACAGCTATGTGAATATACAGCAGCGCTGTACCAGGTAAACCGACAGTTTCGTCGGGAGCAGGAGCTCTGTAATGAGTCTAATCCGAAGATAGACTGACTCGCTCACTGAGTGCAAGCTCTTTTATAGGACAATGTCCCGCCATAATATCCACGACAACTCTGTCCGATGGCGCGTGGAAGTACGCCACGTGTTTACTTGATACAAAACACTAAAGTATGCTAAACTAAATAAGACTTACATTATAAAGTCATCAAATAATACAAGAATAATTGTCGTAAATAAACAAATGGTGAATGCACAACGTAATTCATTTCAAAGTTTAAAGTGACATGTCATTTATTGTTTTGAACAAAACTACCGGTTACAATTATCGAAATAAGTTGCCAAAAAATGAATTCATGTTCGGGCCTCCCGCTAATCGGACGTTTTAGATAAATAAACAATGAAATTTATTGTTTTACGAAAACCGTTATTGTCGGTCTATAACAACGAATTATGCAAACCGGTGTACATAGTTAGCTTTGTTATTAAATATACTATCATATTACGTGTATATTTTGTAGTTTTTATTTGTATTTTTCTTTAAAAATATTGTGTAAGAAGAAAATTTTAGGTTATGCATGCAACTTACCAACTTTCTTTCAAAGTGTTTTCGAAATCTGCGCACATACACTTAAACCTTTTTTTCCCACTATAACACATTTATTTCCACATACATTCACATACATTTTTCACTTGTAAACATAATATTTACTTTACTATAAAATAATTACGCTATCATGGAATTGGCGAATCCGCCATTAGTCACGAGCGAGTCATTGCAACTGTCAACATCCGGTACCCGCCTAGGGCTGCTCGCACCGATTTCAAAAATAAACATCGATAGTTCGATGTCGTAACGTACGCATAATAATTGTATGTATTAATAAATAATTGTATGTAATTTATGACGACTTTAGTACAATAAACTAGGAAAAAGTAGCCAATTGGAATTAATAATACTTATTGTAATCTAATTGGAATGCAGATGAATTATTTTTTGCAAAATGGCCTCCACAGTTGATTGATATCTACTTTATTTATTTTATTAGATATTGTTGCTGGAGTCACAACTAATTTTGTATTGGTTTTAATTCATGGGATCGAACCAACAAGTATGCTATTGTGGAGTGAAGAATAAAGGATTGTTTCGAGAGAGCATTTTTGAAATAAACAAAACTCGTGAAGTCATGTTTCAAAATACATTTATTTACAATAACAAAAGTATAAAAGGCAATAATAATACAAATGGGCACTGGTTTATTAGTAAAGTAAAATTACATAAAACTTACACTTAGACATCTTAGGAAACAAATGCCCCACAATACAGTTTTAGTCGTAGGTAGTGCGCTGGAGTCGAACTAATGCTTAGTTTTTGTCTGGAGTGAAGAAAGAATTGTTTCGAGAGAGCATTTTTGAAATAAACAAAACCAACAAAAATATAAAGGAAATATTATTAAAAATGGGTCCTGGTTTATCAGGAAAGTAAAATTACATGAAACTTACAGTTATACAGTTGATTATGGGTACCAAAAACTGACAGATATTTACTTTACATAATACAGTTTTAAAAACCTAAATTCTTTAAACCTAAAAGTGCTGGAGTCGATAAGTGTAAAAATGCTAGCCGAACCCATGAAATGGAAAGAAAAATATTGAGCGCTCAGTGTTGATATAGTGGGTGCCGTAATGTCACAGTCATACATCGTCTTCTACACTCTCTCACATCACATCAACATTCAAACAAAAAACAACTATTCATTTGGTTTCCTTTTTCAACCACGGTTCCTTTGTTTGGATTCCAGATCCTCTGTTGAGGTATGCCACTTATCCCAACAGTCTTCCTCCGAGCAAAGGTAAACGTCACAAGTCATACAAAATGAATTAATTGATTTTGGCTCTTTGCTCCTTCTATAACACATCACACATCTCCTTCTATTAGTCCTTCCTTTCAAAAGTCTTGGACGGTGTAAAATATCTCGTCTTAGTCTCGTTAGTTTCGGTACCGGGCCAGCAAGAGCCTCTACTCCAGAGGGGCGGTGCTTTGAAATAATGGCTTCTGCGAGCTGGTAACGAAAGTCACGATGACTCAACGTTGGTAAGTTACGACGTCGCAAAGACTTCACATACATCACAAAAGCATTATGAATACTTACATTCAGCAACCTTTTAAACAATTTTATATACCATTTTACACCTCTCTTTCTTTCCAATAAGTACATTGAGAGTTTTTGATCCTTGAGATCAATCCCTCCCATTGTTTTACTGTAGTCCCTCGCACTCACGGGCTTGACTAATGTCTTCGCGGCCTTCAATCCAACGTAAATGTCGGCATTGTGATAGGTAGATATAAAAGTCACCACCTTGGTGTCTTTCCATGACACGAGAGAAACATCACCACTATGGCGAGCTATTATAGTCCCCTTTGGCACGTTTTTCGAAACTTTCGCGATGTTAGCAGGCACATTACGGCGAGTTACTCGAAGTGTCCCCAAACAGTCAAAGCCTTGACTCTTTAGGTATCGCGCTAACGATGGAGAATTATAAAAATTATCCATCGTTACGTTATGACCCCGACGGTCAAGACCTTGCAGGAGGTTAAGGACGACCTTAGTAGTTTTACCCCCTAAATCAGCACCAAGAGACGCATCCGTATTACCGAATGTGTCGGACTTACCTGTATAGATCTGGAATTTACTCATATAGCCAGTGCTGGATTCGCATAGCTCGTATGATTTAATTCCAAACCACGCAGCCTTTGACCTTATTGCTTGTATCCAGGACAAGCGGCCCTTGTATAAGGTCAATGACTCGTCGATAGATATGTCGCGCCCCAGATTGTATAGGGTACTAAATTTCCCTTGGAGATTCTCAATGATGGGTTCAATTTTTTTCAGCTTCGCGGACATCACTGTATTTACTGAACCAGTTCCACCATTTGGAACAAAATGAAGGAACTTGTTCAGCAAAATGTACCGATTATGGGAAAGTATGGACCTGAAGTTCGCCATAGCGAGAAGTCCACCTTTCCAATATTCATGCAGTGATGTCCGGGAATCTATAGCCATCAACATGAATATCCCGAAAAGAAGCAAAATCTCGTCTCCATCAGTCTCGGTCCACTGATGAATACGAGAGTTTGTTTTTAATACCCCTTTTTCCTTCAACGCGTCGGTGGTCTCTTTGGCATAACGATTCGTTTCCAGGACAATTCGGTCTATGATACTTTTGTCCCAGATATCGACAAAAGCATCATACCCCGAATCGTAATCACGAATCGGTCCAGGAGCAGGGCCTGAAAACTCTTCAGGTTTTCCCCTGAACGATTCGTAACTTTCCTCCCAAGTAAACTCTGTCGAAGTACCAAAAAGATCATCGACTGCGTTGTCCATTCCTTGCTCAATATCGTTGATTACATTTTCCGTGGGTTCGTCTAACTCATCATCACTGGGAATTCCCCTCCCATTACCGACTATATCAGAGATTTTGCCATCAAACTCATCATCATACTCACTATCAAAATCACTGCCATAGTCAACCAATCTTCTAGGCACCAGCCTAGACTTCGACGTCACTCCAGAAGTTGAGGGGCGTGGTTCAACTTCGGGACCGACGTCAATGTCAGCGTTTACAGGGGAAACATCGAAAGATGCTACCTCTGAGGTGGCATTAGTCGGTGGAGGTACTAAGAGGGAAACCCCTTGATCACACGTCTTCAGCCAGCGATGAACATGCCGCGGGTCCTGCTCCAACACCTGCTCAACTTCCTCATCCGACATGTCCATCGCTTCCACCCTTTCGTAGACACTTTGACTGTGAAAGAAGAAAAGCAATTGAAGTAACACCATCACCACCGCCTCCTATACAAAAGAACCTGTAATATAAAATTTAAATACTTACAAGAGTGGCTCCTCTTGCTCATTTTGAACTCGCCGCATGGTACCGCTGGGGGTCTTTTCAATTTGAATTGACGCCCCAGTTGGTCGAATAGACCCCCTCGGTGTGATGAACACAGGGAGCCCGCACAATCTGTGAAAATAAGATAAATTGCAGACAAAGTACTAAGATTTCTGCAAAGCTTCATTGCGTATAGTTACTAAGACGATATTTACCGTGGAGGGCTCTTCACCACCGGGTCCGAGGGTGGCATCCGTGCGGCGAGATCAAATAGAACCTTCGACCGCGCCACTGCGCTTCGATCGGAGGCACGGGACGACGGCCGCGACTCGCTTTCGGCATCCGATCGGTCCGTACTGACCGATCGGAGCCTTACCAGTCTTCTAAAAACAAAAATTAAATACAAAACTCAAAACAATGAACGGAACGAAAAACATACCCCTCCTTCTATCCCGGGGTCTCACCACCATTACCCAACAAAGCAAGTAAGATTATGTTCAATATTTTTTTTACATTTATAGTACAGACAACTTGTATTAACCCCAGGGGTTAAAGTCGGGCAGAGCCTTGCGAACAGTTATTAAAACAACATTTACCCTGGAGTAGCAAGCTCTACTATACGGTCGCGCCGTGCCACCGCGCTCCGATCGTAAGCGCGAGACGACGGTCGCGTCTCGTCCTCTGCATCCGATCGGTCAGTGCTGGCCGATCGGAGCCTTGCTAGTCTTCTAGAAACAAAAATAAATGCAAGTGTCAAAACAATGAACACAACGAAAAAAAAACCCTATTTCGACTTTCACCACCACTACTCAACAAAGCAAGTAAGTTTATGTTCAATAAAAGAAAAGTAATATTTTTTAAAATAACAACCCATGACTTTCTAACGCATATAATTTTGTAATCAACAAAAAAAAAATATCGAACATCGACTCACACAAACCACGCATGGACAACACTATTTCGTTCGTGTGCCAACCAAACATGGCGGTCTTCCTTCGAAATATTTGTTAGCTTTGTCAATAATAGGTATGAATGATGACAAATGTGAAACTAATCACTAAATCTAATTTGGAAATAATAATAAACGATATAATATATTATCTAAAACTAATTGTTTCTACTCAAAAATCAAGATATCTACACAATAATCGACGAAAAATATGACGCAATCTTCGGCGAGTGGCCGATGCTTCCTCATAATTTCAATGCGATCGGTCAAATATTTCATCGATTTCTAATGAATAACACTTCACACACATTCTACAGTAATTTATCTATAATTCTATGTATAAATCTCAATAAAATACTTACTGTTTCTTGGAATTCATCGCCTGTCCGTTCCTGTTCAGTTTACTGCCGAAGTTTGATGTCGCTCAGTCACAACGCGCGCGTCTTTTTTATTTTTTTTAAGTTTTCGTTCCGTTCGTAAACAGCTTCTAAATATCCAATAATGAAGCCAGTATTATTGGCATGAGATTGGTATTGCGTTTCTATTAGAAAACGAAACGCTCCAATCAAAAAACAGCGGGAATTCAAATGTATTTTACATGATGCACATGGTGTATCATAAACAGTTGGGGCATTGAAATAACATGATGCACACGTGTGCATCATAAACACGTGAGGGGTATACCACACTTTAGTTATAGTAAATTAGATCGTTTTAAATTCAAACGTATAACACAGATTGTCTCAAAAAGTCTTCAAAACTCAGTTTGAAGAGGTTTTGTGACAATCTTAACGATTTAAGTTATTTCGTTCGAGATATGCCCTAAACTATATTCGATTAGATTAGATAGAAGATTTTTTGGATCTACGAATTTGATGATAAGTAAATAAAGAATAAATATTTTTTTTGTTCTTTTCTGTACTATGGCAAATACCTATCTGCCATAGAACAATAAGCCACTGTATTGATCAACCTCTAGTAAGTTTGGTTTTGGTTTTTATTAATATGAAAGAGCTTCCAATGATGTGGAGTAGCAGTCACCTCTCTACGCAAATCTGTCGCCTTAGCAATAGATTTGCATAGAGCCTAGCCTTAGCTAGGGATGTCACATCTCTTCAGCCTCGTGTGTTGCTGTCCACTCCCTCTAGTACAAATACATTTCTATGTGTCAAATCGTATTACCACTTAAGAACACTAAATTCACCATTTCTTCGTTAATTTGCTACATTCAGTTTCAATTGCGATTTCTCCGATTGCCATAAAAGTTAAGATTCGTTCATTTAAACCAGTGTTTTATTCAAGTTATATTTTTTTAACTGACAATTGGATGCTGGGAGCGTTTTTATATTATTTAACTGGCTTTTAAAGTTAGAATTCTGAAGCAAATTACTTTTTAACCGACGAAAAAAAACGGGGAGGTTATCAATTCGACGCGTATATATTTTTTTTTTGTTTGTTTTTTTTTATGTATGACCACGCATAACTTTTTACATAGTAGTCCGATTGTGATAATTCTTTTTTTATTGGAAAGGGTATACTCCGAGGGTGGTCCCATATAAATTTGGAAAACAAAATCAAACCCTAAGGGTGAGAAAACAGGGGATGATTGATTGTTCACTCACTGGTTGTAATGTTTAACCACGCATAACTTTATACAGAGTAGTCCGATTTTGATAATTCTTTATTCATTGGATAGGGTATATTTTGCCAAGTACTATAAGTACATTAAAGCCTCAAAAAAATATAAAATAAAAACTTTTCACCAAAAAATTTAACCGCCGAAAAAACTGAAAAGCAAAAAATAATAAACCTTAAAATTATGAGTCGGCGCTGGAAAATCAATTAACAAAGATCACTCAAAGCGCCGACTCATAATTTTAAGGTTTATTATTTTTTGCTTTTCAGTTTTTTCGGCGGCTAAATTTTTTGGTAAAAAGTTTTGAAACGAATTGTTTAAAATCATACTCAAACAGTAAACTAGTGGGTTAATAATAACAGTCACCGGAGTCGAATGATCGGTTAAATAAATAAAAAAAAAACAAGTTACAGGACTTATAAGCAAAAAGATACATACAAGGGTACAGACAGGATAACAAGCACAGAAAAAAGAAAGAAGTTGATGTTGTATCACTCACAACATAGCAACATGCCTGCTGCAGCATTGCCGGATATATGGACAATCCAGTCTATGGGCGATCATTGCCAGGATGGTGTTGGGGCTGCCCCGCACCGCTTGCGCATCGTCGCGTAGAAGCAGTCGGTGCGCGCCTCCGCGAACATGCTCGAGACGCTGCAGTGGCGGAGCAGCCCTGAACGCGTTATTGAACTGGACGCGGAGGACGCTGTATGAGGCACGACATGAGTATACCTTGCCCACAGGCTGCTCGTGTAGAGGGATGTACAATAAGCTCTAAAGTGCGTTATTTTCACCGCCCTTGAAAAACGCACATACCTACGCGCTATCATATTACCTCTGACTGACGACGCTCTCTGTTCCCGCTCAATGTCCGCATCGTCTTTTAGGTCAGTTGTAACAATGTGACCCAAGTATTTAAATTGTTCCACTTCCTCAAGCGGTACATTATCACTACACACAGGGGGAACACTACTCACACAGCACACTTCTAAGATTAGCCCCAAACACCATGAATTTACTCTTTCCTGCATTATATTTCAACCCATGGCTCGAGGCATACTGTTCACAGGTACTAATCAATTACCTACGACCGCAGACCGAAGCACACAGCAGAACCATGTCATCAGCGTACGTTCATGTAAAATATTGGTATTTGTATTTAGCTACATCCGTTTAGACTGATAGCTGACCCTTAGGTGATGATACTTAAAAGTATGTAATATAGAGACTTATTTTAACGCTGACATTTCAAGCAAAACATAACATTTTTAGGGTTCCGTTGCCAAATGGCAAAAAACGGGACCCTTATAGATTCGTCATGTCTGTCTGTCTGTCCGTGTATGTCACAGCCACTTTTTTCCGAAACTATAAGAGCTATGCTGTTGAAGCTTGGTAAATAGATGTATTCTGTGAACCGCATTAAGATTTTCACACAAAAATAGAAAAAAACAATAAATTTTGGGGTTCCCCATACTTAGAACTGAAACTCAAAAATGTTTTTTTCATCACACCCATACGTGTGGGGTATTCCATAGATACCCCACACGTAAGTAGGTCTTCAAAAATGATATTGAGGTTTCTAATATCATTTTTTTGTAAACTGAGTGGTTTGCGCGAGAGACACTTCCAAAATGGTAAAATGTGTGTCCGTCCCCCTCTGTAACTTCTAAACTAAGAGAATGGTAAATTAAAAAAAAATATACGATGTACATTACCATGTAACCTTCCATTAAAAATTGGTTTGAACGAGATGTAGTAAGTAGTTTTTTTTTTTAATACGTCACAAATCGTAAACCGCAATTTACCTTTCATTCAGTAAACTCAAATATAAAAATTAAAAAAACCATTTAATTTCATAAACATAAACCTTATGCATAAACCGTTAATACCTACAGGTTTGTACAGAACCCTCGGTGCGTGAGTCCGACTCGCACTTGGCCGGTTTTTACACGCTTTATATTAGCTTCACTTGTATGTTTGTATGTTTGTATATTTGTATGTTTGTATATTTGTATGTTTGTATATTTGTATGTTTGTTTGTAACCGACTCCTTATAGTGCGATTTTGACCCACTTTAAACGACCAGATTTCATTCAAACTTTGCACACCTGTCAAGGACTGATGACAATGCAATAATTTCATAAATTTGTGTCATTATCCTTGCCAGGGTTACCAGGACAGCAAAAAATCTGTCACAGACTACGCTGACATACGTCTCAAAATTCGAAATACCCTAAAAAATAGAAAATAAATAATTAAAAAAACTAACAAAACACGCTTCCATGGAAAACCAAACTAAAAAGTACAAAATAATGGAAAAAAAGCGTAGGGTGCTTTTAAGGTATTTTTTTATTGATATCAGGCACCCCACGCTTTTTTTCCATTATTTTGTACTTTTTAATTTGGTTTTCCATGGAAGCGTGTTTTTTAGTTTTTTTTAACTATTATTTATTTAATGTTATGTTTTGGTATGTTCTATTTTGGTGGCAATGCAATTTACTTGTCTTAATGTGCAGAGTTTTAATAGTTCATAACTCCATCAAAACAGAAAGAATCATGTCCAATCTTGACCTGATTTTTTTTTAACGCGTCTAGTGATGAAAAATATCTTAAAAAATTGCTAATTTTTTGCTTATTTCGTATCAAATAATTGAATTTTCAAATAAAGCCAGGAAAAAAAGAAATTCTAAAAAATGTTTATCATTCTCAATAGACTTTTTGAAACGTAACGTGTTTTACACACGTTTCGTTTCACATAATACGAAAAAACTTGTTCGTTCATGTGGTTAATAAATGTTCAAAATAACGATGTGGTATTTTTTATACTTCACTTTTTAATTTATGATTAGCTATGATTTTTTATAGTTTTATATTAGGGTGTGGAAAGAAAATTAAACGTACAGTTGATAGGGCGCGTCAAACGAACTTCTTTACGCGAATGACAGGCTGTCACTTGTTTGACGTTTTGCAGTCGTTCGTTTGCTGTCACTACGTATTGTACTGAGCGATTTTAGATTTTCTGATACCCTAACAAGTTTTGCATTTTCCACGGACTCCGATACCTACCACATACGATTACTTTGGCCTGTGTTACACGGATACCGATTTAGTCCTTTTTGTTGGGATCTAGACGTTATCGCTTTTGTTTGAAAGAGCTATGAACATGAGCCTTCTACGAGATGGCTTTGCCTGCAACATAAGTGTTAATACGCTTCGGCTTTATCGGGCCCTTCAGCTCCATAGCAGAGTCATCTCGCTAATTAGCAATTGAATATCTCCAGTAATAGTAAGTATAATAACAATCAAGTACCTAACTATTCATTATCCAGTCAACAGATGCTAGTGGAATGATTGTTTTATAAAAAAGGATTGATATTTAGAAGTGCTAATGTATATTTTTCAAGTTTTATGATATATAGAACTAATACTACTAGAAATAGGTGACGCCCTTAAGGCGAACCGCTGATCGAATGTGTTAGTTGCATGTAGCTTTTCCCCATGTTTAGCTAAAGTGTTCTTTTAGGCAGCTGTATATAGCGAAACATGTAAAAATACAAATTAAATATACTTATTGAAACCTAGCGAAATTTTGTTGGTGGTCGTCGCGTTTTGCAGATAATTTTTCAGCATTTTGCGGACAAATCCTACTGTATTTTGTTTGTGCCGTATAAGTATGGTGTTTATGTGGAACTGTAAATAAAACAAAAACTGGAGTTTTTCAAGAATCACTGTAAGAAATCTTAGGTTGGGACTTGACACTACGGAGCTGCTGAGTGGTCGTGTTATGAAAGTATCCGTGCACTAGCTACTGTTCGCAACGGCCAACATTTTAAATCTTTTTTTAATTTACATCTATATTTTAAAAATAAAAACCTTAGTGTTTAAATCTTTTTAAAATTAAATTCTGTGTAACCCCAAATCGGGGTTCTTCCATACCGGAAGGGATATCCTTTTCGCCGCTGCAAGGGTTGTGGCTGGACAACCTGCGAGCTGCCTACCTCCTGCTGGAAGACCTACCTACCTACCTGGCTGACACCGGTCACCTACGACGTGAGAACTACCAGGATAGTGGTTTTCTTTAGGCGGGCTAGAATTGAATACGCGCTCGATATCTAGAACTCACGCTAGCCTTCTGCTGGGGCTAGACATGTTTAAATACTGTTAATCTTAATTTAATTACACTTATGTACCTTCTATCCTTTTTGTTTCTTTGAAACGTCCTGCCCTAACAGGCACGTTACAGAGAATGATTGAGGCTGGGGAACTATTAGACTTAGTGAAGTGCAATGCTGAGAGTTATGAGTCTCTGACCAATAACCTGTCATGCAGCTGTGCCAACCAAACACCACCTACTCAGCCTCAGCTTGACTTGTCTCCGCCGGTGTTGGTGCTTCCAGCAGAGCCATGTGTTAATATACACAGTAATAATAAGTCTATATTCTTTTGTGATGAATTAGGTTCAGGCTTTGGAAAAATGTTACTTAATTACCTTAGCCACAGTTTTACAAATCATAGTTATCATAACATAAGTTTCAATCAAATGATTAAAAGAATTGCAAGCACAAACCTAGATACTTATTCCACAATGGTTTTGCTATTAGGTAATAGTACTGGTATTACCAGAAAGGACATAGTGGATGGAGTAGACACCTTACTCAAGTTAAACATAGGGAAGCTAATGTTGTGTGCTTTCCCCTACTCTGATACTTTATCAGATATTGATAATTATTATATTTACAGGTTGAATAGTACTATTCACCAGTTGACATGTTGTCATAGTGACAAATTATTGTATTTTGACACTAATAAATTTATTAGTGGTTTTAAGTTAACTCAGAGAGCTTTATCTCTGTCTTGGAAATGTCGACATATGATTGCTATGTTGATAGCATATAATGTTAATGAGATTATAGCTAATATAACCAGAAATAGTGTTAGTGATGAGTCTATGTTGCCTAGTTTAACTACTAAATCTATAATACCAACATCCTCGGAGGCCACTAGCAGTCAGATAGAGTTTTCTCTTCCTGCTGGAACTCAGACAGGCATTCTTGACTCTTCAGTTATAGTAGTGAAGGTCACTCCAGATAACTCGTTAAACTAGGTAATAAGACAACAGAAGGTACCCTTTCAAATAACCAATTATTGTTAGGGAATAATAAAAAGATATCTTCTGGCATTATTAGTCATGAAAATAAAAAACCAAAGGGAGTGCAACACACTTTAAAATTGTATAATCAAAATATCCAAGGTTGCTCTTCCAAATTACTTGAAATAGAATTGTTTTTAGAAAACACCAAGTTTGATGTCATTTGCTTAACTGAACATTGGTTAAAAGATCATCAAGTAAAGTCAATAAATTATGAAAATTACTGTGTAGTTAGCTTTTTCAGCCGAAAACGCATGATACATGGCGGATCATTAATATTGGTTAAAAATTCTATCAAATCGAAAGAACGAAAAGACATCATTGGGATGTCTGTTGAACACACTGTTGAGCTGTCCTGTGTTGAGCTTGATAAGCATGTTATAGTATGTGTATACAGACCTCCAAGTTACCAGAATCTATCTGTGTTTGATTCTGTAATGGAAGAGGTGCTAAAGAAACTTAGTACTAGTAGTAAGTCACTGGTCATATGTGGTGATTTTAATATAAATTTATTAGAAAGTAACGCAAATACTTCCAGATTATTAAGTCTTTTTAAGTCATTTAATCTGTCAAATGTTTTTATGGAACCTACCCGAGTGACAGCTTCTTCTGCCACTTGTATAGATAATATTTTTTGTAACTGTGATTACTTACACAAACAAATTGTAAATAAGTTGCCATCTGATCACAGTGGTCAAACAGTAACATTTTGCTCGTACATACCTCTACAAAAAATTCAAATAAGGTTTAGGCCAATGACATGTAAAAATCTAGAGAAATTTAATCATTCTTTGGCCAGTACATTATGTGTTCACAGTTTTAATAATGAATGTGACCCAAATGAGTTCTACGCCGAGTTCTTCTCATTATTAAACACGCAATTTAATGACAATTTCCCACTAAAGACTAAAAGTATTTGCACAAAGTTTTTATTTAGTGATTGGGCAACTCCAGGTATACGTAAAAGCAGAGAAAAACTTTTTGAACTTTATGGCCTAAAGCAACATATGACTAATAGAAGCTTTCATCAGTTTGTTGCAAAATATTCAAAAAATTTTAAAAGTGTTTGCAACTTGGCTAAAGCGCTTTATATTAGCAATAAAATAAAATCAGCGGATGATAAAACAAAAACTACCTGGCAAATAATAAATGATGAAACAGGTAGGAAAAAAAAGCGTAATACTGAATTTAATTTAGAGACTGCACATGGCCCCATTAACTCAGATATAGAAATAGCTCAGGAATTTCAAAATTTTTTCGTTAATATTCCCGTTAAAATTACTGAAGCTTTAAATTCGTCACCCGCGCTTTCCGCTGCCTTACTCAAAAAGAATGTAGGGGCATGCCCTTTAGAGTTTAGGTTTCAGCATACTAACCCCCAGGCTATTATAAAAGCTTTTAAAGATCTTAAAATTAAATCAACAGAAGATCTTTGGGGAATGTCTGTCAAATTTTGTAGTTCTATTATTGAAACCATTGCACCCTATTTAGCTTTCATATTTAACACCAGTGTAGACCAAGGAGTCTTTCCGGATCTGATGAAACACAGCAAAGTAGTTCCTTTGTTTAAATCCGGTGATAGTAAAGAACCAAACAATTATAGGCCCGTGTCAGTTCTGCCAGTTCTCAGTAAGGTGTTTGAAAAGTTAATGCTCAATCAAATGTTACGTCACTTTAATAAAAACTCCATCTTTCATGAACACCAGTTCGGTTTCACCAAAGGGCGTTGTACCACCGACGCTGGTGTTACCCTAATAAAGAACATTTTTAACGCCTGGGAAGAAGCACAAGATGCCATTGGAATCTTTTGTGACCTTTCCAAGGCGTTCGATTGCGTAAACCATGAGACACTTTTGCTGAAACTAGAGCACTATGGAATTAGAAATACAGCTCTTGACTTAATAAGATCATACCTGAAGGATAGAACAGTCAAAGTCCAAGTAAACGGCGTAAACTCATTGGGGTCTGAAATGGCAATGGGCGTTCCTCAAGGCTCGATATTGGGTCCATTCCTCTTTTTAGTATACATTAATGATCTACCCCATCTACTTCCAAACCAACCGAAGATGGTGTTATTTGCAGATGACACATCATTGATATTTAAAATCGACAGACGGTCTCAAAATCTTGACGACGTCAATAACTGCATTCTTCAGGTCCAAGACTGGTTTACGGTAAATAACTTGGTACTTAATAAAAAAAAAACCAAGTGCATTAGATTTCAATTGCCTAATGTCAGAGGTAGCGAATGTGACATTTTATTGAATGGGGAAAAACTGGAATTTATTGATCAAACGGTTTTCCTAGGAATCACGCTAGACGAGAAATTACAATGGGGACCTCATATAACATCTCTTGCGGGGCGGTTAAGCTCGGCCGCTTATGCTGTTAGAAAGATAAGACAGTTAACAGATGTAGAAACCGCGCGTTTGGTCTATTTTAGCTACTTCCACAGCATTATGTCGTATGGCATTTTACTGTGGGGTAGGGCTGCTGACATTGAATCCATTTTTATTTTGCAAAAGCGAGCTGTCAGAGCCATTTATAATCTATGTCGCGGCGAATCCCTCAGGGAACTATTTAAAAGGATTAATATTATGACGGTACCTTGCCAATTCATTTACGAAAATATTATGTATGTAAGAAAAAATCTACATCTTTTTAATAAAATAAGCGATAGACATAATTTTAATACTAGAAATAAAGACAAGATAGATCAACCATTTTTCAGATTAGCAAAAGTACATACATCTTTTATGGGGTTACTGTGTTAAATGTTACAACAAAATACCTTCTGATATATTGCAATTAAATGAAAGGAGGTTTAAAAGTCATATTAAAAGTACACTTTGTAAACGAGCTTATTACAAATTAGAGGACTACATTCAAGATAAGAACGCTTGGAAACATGCTGGTCTCGCTCCATAGGACAGTCTTAGAGTTTATCAAACTAGTTGCTAACTTAATTGTGTAGATAATATTTACTTTTTCTTCTATGACACTGTTTTACATTCTGTAATTACTGTAACTCACACACTGACAGTTTATATGGGTAGTTCATATAATTGTTTTTTTTTATTTAACTGCTTTTGTTAATTTATTTTTATTTTCTTTTAATTTCATTTTTTGTGTCTATGTATCATTTGCATCGTTGTATATGTAAGCGGGCACGCCCTTTATGCCTGGAGGCTTTAGTAAGATTTTAAGTTCTGTTTACGATTTTTGTTTCATTATTCATTTCAGCTTGAGTTTAGTTTTCAATGTTTTGTTGGTATAATGGCGTGTGCTAGCTGACATATGGCGAATAATGTATGTTTTGTTTTATTATATTAATAACTTATACAATATTGTATAGAATCAAGTTCTTCTAACTTAACAGACAGCAGTGCTGCTGGGGAGTTTGTTCCGCCACTTCTTCTTCCCAGCCAAAGCACTAGGAAGTGTCGAAGGGCGGGCGTTTTGGGGGGACTGTCTTATGTGACTTTGACGTTCAAAAAGTGCTGACTCTCAGCCTAGTTTGAATAAATGACTTTTGATTTTGATTTTGATTTATTTCCATTGCAGGCTTTAAAATCTCATAATTGATTTGTTATTCAGGTAATGGAAGAAGATTACATTTGTAAAGAGTGTTTTGATGTATCCATGCAGACTATTAATGCCCAGATTTATAGAAACAATGAGGTGACCCACCTGCTGGTTCATCTCGCCGTGGTCACACTTAAGTATGCCTCGTTTGTCGTCGATCATTGCTCAATCGTCAAAGTGACTACATTCTCAAAGAAAACTTGCAGTAGGTTATGGCGCATGTTATGACTTTGGTGTGGTACTTAGGCTGGGCTAGGCATGAAACTAACATTGTGGCTCCAGCAGCATTTTTAGATGAAATGGTTGTACGAGAAGACATTGAATAAATAATAATAAATCAAATCCTGTTTTTTATTTAATTTTCCCGACCTGTCCAAAAACATGCAGCACTTAGTTATATATTTATGTCGTGATGGCCCAGAGGTTAACATCTCACCTCATGCACGAGGCGTGAGTTCAATACCGGGCCAATGTGTTTTTTTCAATACCTACGTAGGAACTACAGTGAAGGAAAACATCACGAGAAAACCTGGACATGTATAATTAATCAATGAAAGTCAGAAATCGCCACCTCATCTTGACCAAACGTGGTGATTACTGCTCGTGCCTTTTCTGCATGAGAAAAGACCTTTGCCCAGCAGTGGCACAGTATAAGGGCTGGTATTATTATATCCGGACAGACAAGGTGAATCAGCCTCTTAGAGTTCGATGGCTAAAAGCTTCGTCCTCCAGGAGTCTGGTCCACTTCGACGACAGATTTTGACTGATATTTCAATGAACTATACCTAAATTGTTCTAACTTGCTGTAGGTAGTGTAGAGAACAAGGATGGCTTAACATCACACGTGAAGTGTTTAAAACTCAGCATCGTCGGGCTATTACGAGAATATAACTGCTGTTTGCCACTGCGCGCCGATTTGATGATGATATTAAATTGAAGACGGATTTATTTCTGAGTGAGTGCAACTCTCTCAGCGATTAACAAATAATTTCATTTTAATAATCATCTACTTTTTGAGGTTACAGCAGTTGTCAAACCTGATCTGAAAGCTGTAAATCTGTTATAACCTCAAAAACTTATTTACGTAATAGCATTTTTCCCTGGCCTCTAAATGAGAAGATGATAACTTATTGTGTTATTATAAACAATAACTGATTTTATACAACACTATTTGTGGGTAGACGCGACCTGTAAAACGAATCAAGTGACAGGTCATTCAATGTATGGAAAGTGGGCATGATTCTTTATATACGTATATAACAATTTATTGCCTATCCACATACTAAACTACAATTCATCAAAAATCTTACAATAATATTCTCAAAATATTCTATTAATTGGTAACCCCGCTAAAGAAACCGTTCACACTTTTAAGCTTCCACAATTTCCTTGTAAAAGTGTTCAAGTTCGGTTACTAAACAAATATTACTCGAGTATCGATTAAAAAATAATCGGCTAAGCGAGAGGCATTTAAAAGCTTATTGACTCCACTGGGCGACAACATTTAAACTTCGGAGCGCGTAGCCGTCGGGAAATTTGTTCAAGAACTTGGTGGACTCCAGAATGTAGTTTTGAGCCTTATGAGTTTAATACTTATGTATTTCCGCTGAAAGTCTTTGTGGCCTAATGGTTCTAAATTTGGAACTTGGTTTGCACTAATATGGCTTTGAGAATGTCAGCGGACAGAGAACGAGACACAACGGAATTTTTTTTATTACACCTAGGGACGTCGAGTTTCACTAAAAATTTATTTAAAAAAAAAACAGGTAATTGTCACTACTCACACCTTTTCCGTATAGATAGAAGGTATACCGTACAGTGGGATCACCACAAAGCTTCGCAATAATCGTCGTTATTATAGCTTACCCCGAAGTTCATTTATTCAGAATTGACCATCCTACTTTACATAAGCACTATACGCAAAACTAGCAGCCACTCTCCTTGAACATAAAGTGTCGATGTTCTGGCATTCTCCCAAATAATACCGACGTGATCGTTTGCCGAGTCCATGAGATACTTCTTAACAGAACCAGCAAGCGCACATTTTAAATACGATATTTTTATTTATTTAAATCACTGTTTCATTTAAGTGTGTCATACTGCAAACAGTTTTCGAGGGCTGAGCATTGAAGTGGCATACTTGGTAGGTTGCCAAACTGCACGCAAGGAAATCACTTGCGCTGAGCTCTTAAAGCGTTTTCTTCAGACGCTCAATGCTACATTCTACCTTAAATGAGTTGCAAATCTTTGAATCTGTGAATATCTCTAAAATTAAGAGCTATGCTGTTGAAACTTGGTAAGTAGATGTATTCTGTGAACCGCATTAAGATTTTTACACAAAAATAGAAAAAACAATAAATTTTGGGGTTCCCCATACTTAGAACTGAAACTCTAATTTTTTTTTCATCAAACCCATACGTGTATCTATGAATAGGCCTTCAAAAATGATATTGAGGTTTCTAATATCATTTTTTAACCCCCGACGGAAAAAGAGGGGTGTTATAAGTTTGACGTGTCTGTCTGTCTGTCTGTGTGTCTGTCTGTCTGTGGCATCATAGCTCCCGAACGGATGAAGCGATTTCAATTATTGTTTTTTTGTATTAAAGTTGACTTATGTGCGAGTGTTCTTAGACATGTTTGATGAAAATCGGTTGAGCCGTTTTAAAGTTGTGGGGGGTGAAAGTGGGGAAGAATAACCGAATGTCTACAAATATACTCGAGTGGGATCTCAAATGAAAGCGCACTGAAAGAGAATATTGATGACTTAATCGAGAATGTTCAAGCTTCGCTTGATGAGAAAATTGGTGGTGGGAAAATTGGGACATGGAAATCCGATTGTCACGTGAGAGTATCAATGACTACATCTCAGTCTTTGCAATTCTGCTAAAGATGATTTGTCATGTGGGTTATTCAATAGTTTTCTTTGGTCGAGCTCACAAACTGCTACACCATCCAAGGAAAAGGCCAAGCCTATGTAGCCTGAAGCAGAGTAAAAATACTCTACTTACGGCTACATAGGCCTGGCCTTTTGCGAAAGTACTTTTACCTAAGTAAACCACAGCTTTTTCAACTGTCGTGCCTTGCAACTTATATGCCGTAATCGCCCAACATAAAATGATAGGAAACATTGTTCTTTCAATATTTCCATATCCTCTAAGACCTTGAAAAGTCACATTATGTGGCCTTATCAGAATCCATCCATTCTCGTCAACACAACTCCGGCCGATAGTGGCATCATCAAATTGAATTGATATTGTTTTTGGAAGCTTCCCGTCTTCCTGTTGGCCACGGCGAAGTTCTATGTATTTACAACTTAACAAAATCTACATTATAATAAGTATACCTATAAAAAGTATAAAATAAAAAAATTAAATTAAAAATTTAAAAAATCCCCGACACAAAAACCTAAAATCCGTTTAAAAAGTAAAAAATAATAAAAAAACTCAATCTTGAAGTACCTAAGTATGTATTAGTAATTTAAAAAAAAAATACGTCGCGTTGGGGGACCGCTCTGCGAGGGCAGACGTCGTTGACGGTCGTATCCTAAATGCAATATTTAGAAGTCATTTTATAAAAGTTTTCTTCAATTGCTAGGTTAGGAGCGGTCCCCCAACGCGACGTATTTTTTTTTTGAGTTATTAATACATACTTAGGTACTTCAAGATTGAGTTTTTTTATTATTTTTTACTTTTTAAACGGATTTTAGGTTTTTGTGTCGGGGGTTTTTTTTTCTAAACTGAATGGTTTGCGCGAGAGACACTCCTAAAGTGGTAAAACGTCCCCCCCCCCCCCCGTAACTTCTAAAATAAGATAATAAATAAAACTTTAAAAAAATATGTGATGTACATTACTATGTAAACTTCCACGAAAAATTAGTTTGAACGAGATCTAGTAAGTAGTTTTTTTTTAGAATAGAATAGAATTTTATTTTGCAAATATGGGTAATACACAAGTTGTTATGTTATGATACATTAAAGCTCAGCCATATTTTACCATGCGGCATGCAAACATTTACATTATTTATATAATTTTTCCTTACATATTGAGGAACAGATCGAAAACCGCAATTCACCTTTCATTCAATCAACTCAAATATAAAAATTACATTACATTAACATAAACCTTATGCATAAACCGTTAATATCTGCAGATTTGTACGGAACCCTCGGTGCGCGAGTCCGACTCGCACTTGGCCGGTTTTTTTTCTGACTAAATCCCACCCGTGTTTTTTCAGTTGCCCATATGCCAGGGCCACGGTACCTCTTTCGAACTAATCTCGCGACCCTGGCAGGCATCGGTCCTATAGTCTTTTCGCCATAAGAAGAGTTCCCTGACAGTTCTTGTCTGACAATTGTAGTGATTTGGCCTAACGAAATATAATCGATTTTTTTATAATATCGATTCAGTTGGCAAAGAAAATGGAATCGGATTATCGATTTTAGATTTTCAAAATATTTTTTTAATAAACTGGTTATCCTACTTCCTACTAATATTATAAATGTGAAAGTTAGTATGTGTGTGTGTGTGGATGTTTCTTACTCTTTCACGCATAAAATACTGTACGGATTTTGATGAAACTTTACAGTAATATAGCTTATACATCAGAATAAGACATAGGCTACATAACGTCACGGGAGCAGAGCAAAAACCTGACATAACGCACTCGTACTGACGCGACGCGATCGCGATTACAAAATGGCCGCTCCGATTCATTTATTTTTTTGTCGATTAGTGTATTGAGTAGTGGCAATCTCTATTGGCCGACGTTCCGTTCAACGCATTAGACATTTTTAAGATTTATACTTTTTTATTTTATTTACTTAATTTATTAACAGTTAATTATAACTACAATAATTTACTTAGTAATTTACGAAAGGGATTTTTATCATTTCTTTTTTAATTTTTTTGCCGGTTTATTTTTTATTCCTCTAAAGTAGTATGCGCGCCACGGAAAAAAATGAACTGTCAGGGAACTCATCTTATGGCGAAAAGACTATAGTAGCCCCTTCAGTTTGCTCACATTTCTTTGAGGCGCGCGTGGAATACTACGCACCATCGACACGGGCCTGGTCCTTACCGGGCGGCGAGCTACCCATTGATCGCCGCCCGCAAGTCCGCGCCTGCGATGGCCGGGAGTCCGCAATCGACTCCCGACGCCCGGGGCGTGTCCTCTTGCGGCGGCTTGGGACGTGAGAGCGCAGAGACGGCCACTTCCTCACGCGCCCCGGCTCCTCTTTTGCGAGCATTACTGCTTCGCAGAAGGAGGTGACGGCTTCCCATGCCCTCTCACTCCGTAACATGACTCGCACCAGGGCCGGACGCGAGAGGTCACCGCCGCCAATCGCCTCCACGAGAACACGGCGGTGCTCCGCCCAGGCAGGCCACACCTCCACCGTATGCTCCACCGTGTCCTCCAGACAATCCACGTAATGGGAACACCTAGGCGTTTCCTCCCACTTTAAAGACGACACCCTTGAAATTATGTTTTTATAAATAGAAGTTAAGACCAGTCTTCACATACTAGCTTTTGCATAATAATACAACGATAGTTCTGCTCATCTTACATTCCCGTATGTTCCTAAGATAGCTTTATCATCATCATCATCATTACAGCCATAAGACGTCCATTGCTGGACACAGGCCTCCCCAAATTGGGGAGGGGGGGGGGGGGTTGCCATAATTGCCACGCTTCGCGGATTGTTAAACTGATTTAAAATGGCCAAGTGTAGAAAATAAGTAGCTTCTATTTTTTAGTTTTAAACATCCTTTGTAAGCGACTGCAACATATTTTCTTCTACGTCGCTGACTTTACAAACGCTTGCGTTATGTCAATAGAGCGTACTCTAAGAATTTAATCGATTTAGTGGAAATCGATACAATTACAAATAATTAAATAATTCTCTATAGTTTCAGTGTAATTGTTTTTACGTATTTAAATCGATTAAATTAAATTAAAAAAAAATGAATCTTACTGATTTTAAACGTAAGCACCATTCAAAATCGTTACCAGGAAAAAAACTCGATAAAATCGATTGCACCAAAGATTGCACCACGGATTGCACTAGTAAACGTCAATGTCTATTAGTTGTCATAGTTTTAATGTCATGTCTTACTATTCACTTTTCGTATTTTTGCGCATTGAATGTGTTTTTCTCGGGAGTTTATTGTTTTTTAAGACCTTTACTAGAATACTGGACTCCGAAATTGATTGCTTTCTGAATAACCCTCGCTTGAACATTAGACACTGTACTCTGCCACCACTGCTGACCTTTGATGGAAATCCAGATCAGTATAATGCACTTTTGACGACGTAATATATGATTGTTATTAGCGATATCATGAGTATGTGCGTTAATTGCGGAATAGCAATGGACCGTTGCTGTACAATAGGCAGGCGAAGATTGGAAGATGAAATGATTCTTTCAAATGTACAGGAATGGGTCGCGCCTCGAAATGGTTAGTATCCGATATTTCTATATCGGAACATTTTTATACTATGTAATTATTTAATGTAATCAAACTAAATAGTGTTATCGCTTGTGTTCTGTTGTCTGTTGGTAGTTGTATTTTATAAAATCATACCAGAATGTGCAACAAATTGATATTCAAAGACAATATGTACTGAATCTGCATGGTTAATTACGGCTTATTCCCTCTCACAGGGAGGAGGCCCCTGTATCCCTGCAATGGGAATGTAATAAGGCTGCAAATGTTTACCCTAATGTGTCATTCAGATATTTATTGCGATATGCTAGTGCTAGATGTAATAGTCTAATGATAAATGTTTACTTCAGGTAAATGAAAATTACTATATCTGCCAAGCTTGCTGGAATCATGCAAATGCTGTAGCTCTTGATGAAAATAGACCAGAAGAGAGTGAACAGACCCCTATAAGACATTGACGAGTGTGTATTCATTTCTGAACACTGTTTTATTATACTATGATAATCCTAATGAAGAAGGTGATGAATAAAAACCATTTATCACAATGTGTTTTATTTTTATTTTAATAAATTATTACAATGTAAGATTACTCTAATCTGACTATGCGTGAAATCTCCTACTAGAAACAATATTAACAAATGCAAGCCATTTGTGATGTAAGTGGGCCTTTTCTAATAAACATAGTTTCAAGTAAGATTAATCGGATAAATGTGAAGCGCATTTTATGTACCAACAATCTCATTGTTATAGGCTGCAGGAGTTGCAGCACAATCCATGTGCATTCCGCAATTTACGTACGAAACAAACCCTCAAAAAATTATTTTTGAAATAACCTCAAATGTGGGTAAACAAAGACTCATTTTACCAATTTGGCCATTATCAGGGAATCTGAAAATTGGGCTAGTGAAATCTTCCTAAATATTCTAATTTAAGGTTAAATTCAAGCCCTGTAACGCCAGGCCCAAGTTTCTATGCAGTTTGGGTTTCTCCTTTAGATTTAAATTTCAATAATTACCATACCGACTGATCAGTTCGTTAAATTTAATATAGGCGTAGATCTAGACGTAGTCAGAGATGTCACATCAGAAATGATTATAATGAGAAATAAAATTACATTTTGACATCACCTGGTGGCTAACGTCAAATTGTATGTAAAACAAGCATAACCTAAAGCAACTCATTTAAACCCTAGACTCTAGCTGGGCATATTTTTAAATTGTACTGAATTTTATTAAGACAAGTTGTTAACAATGAGATTTGAATTTTGAACCTGTAAATAAATCTTCAAACTTACTTATACATTTTATAAGTAAGATTGCTATTATTTAAAGTACAAAAACTCCTTATGTAGGGCCTGCCTACCCATGCCTGTCACAAATACTTTCACAAAGTACAGCCTATGTTGGAATTTTAGTATTTCTGAAATATACGGAAGAACTAAACCTCAACTCAACGACATAACACACAAAATAAGAAGAAAAATGAGCACGTGCATGTAAACACACCAGTGAACATTTCTTGTGATGTTGGGACTTGGTGTTGCTAATTTTTGGAATCAGTAAACTACTCTAATTCTATCATCATAAAAATATTACATAGAATACAATTTCTTAATAAAATATTTTTGAATAAATTATACTAGATTGTCAAATGATTATTGAAAAATAGCAAAATTAACAATTGGAGTACAGTACAAAATCTTTCAAGAAAAATTAAAAAGTATAATTTTTTTCTTTTTTTTTAGTTTAGTTTAGTATTTCAAGGAAGCAAGATATTTTATTCAATATATGTACGTTTTTCTATGTGCGCCGTAATTGCTATGTGCATTATTCCTTTAGTTACTAAGATTATTTGTACTATAAATTTAATATGTGTGATGTGGCTATGCTTTTATTAAAATAAATTATTTAAAAGTTCCTTGTAAAGGGGATAAGTAAAACCTTTCAGAAAAAAAAAAATGTTCTAAGTTACCAGGGCATGCGCATGGGTATGCGCCATAGCATTAGATCCTTTTTATTTGACATCGGCAACTGAAATCTGTGAAGTGAGACGCTTTGGTCGAGCTGTACTATGTTACGCGGCGCTGCCGAATCCAAAGTCTTAAAAGATTGTGATAGAATATTAACCTATTAAATTGCACCACATTAATGTTAAGTACTGCGCGCAGTCCACGCTATATCCCTATTTTCCGCTGAAGCCCTAGTTCATAGTAGCACTACAAAAATAAAATGTTTCGTTTAAATTTTACATTTAGGGGGTTATGTCACGAGAAGCGCAGCCGGCACGGCGATTATGTCTAATTTATGTACATAATTTGTTGAACAAATGGCCGCCTGTTTTTGCTTCAAGCTCCTTATAATTAATAAATTTGAGACTACGCCGCCACACCAAAATATCAGCTACAATGCCTAATTACAGATAATTTGATGTTGGATGGTTTGTATTCAGTTTTCGAGAGGAAATCTTGTTTTTGAGAATTCACTCGTGGAAATTGCTTAGAGCTAACAGTAGATGAGACAATATTTCACGTATATCAGCACTAGGTAACAGTTGAATGAGACATCGTTTCTATTGTAATATATCAATATGTTTTAGTTTCAAAATGAAAAAAAAAAATACTTTTATTACTTTACTTCATAGTCTTATTATGTCGATGCTTATTGAGGTGACTACAGTAGTCTATCTCGTCATTTATAGTTCAGTAGAATAGCGTGATATACCTAGTAACATTATAAATGTGAATTTAATGACACTTTGTACACATGTTCTTGGAGGTATTAGAAGTCACATAGGACACTTTTTATGAAAAAGAAAAAAACTATGTTTATTGTAATTTTTAACGCGAGCGAAGCTGAGGGCAAAAGCTAGTAAATAATAAATAATTGAAGCAACAAGAAACCGTTTAGAACATATTCCTCACCTCCCAAGAGACGTGTGTCGGGAAAAAATGTTCTTTGTTAGAACGAGCACAATACACACACAGCATTTACTGTAATAAATTTATTCAGTATACCTGCCCCGAAGAGCTGTGCAACCAGAAATGATTATATAATTCACACTACATTATCGTTTATATGATATTAATTCAGAATGTCGAGAATAGATAGGTGCAATAGGAATCTGTAAATAGACTCAATTAAAACAATCCACAATTATATCATTGTATGTAAATACCCTGCTATTTGAGATGTAGTTGTATTGTATCAACATGAACACTTATGATTCCATGGTTTCAATATCATCACATCTCGTGGGTCCAAAGCCGGTTTTACACTGTAGCAACATTTGATGTCTTTTTACTCCCTGCAAACGCTGATAATTCTGAATTACTTGTTGTACAAGCACGTATGTTACCGTGGTGTTGAATTAAAAATAATAAGGCCCATCCCCATGCTCTAATCCTGTGAGTGTCGTAGAAGGCGACTAAGGGAACTGGAGCACACCTGGACATCGTAGCACTTTCGTTCACCAGCGTGGGACACCTGACACGGTAAACCACCAACAAAGCATTTCCAAGGCGGGTTGGTGTTAGGTTTGCGGCCAACTGTAAAACTTCACCAAAACGGGACCAGAATTGACACACTATAACGGGCAGGTGCCACGTAAGACTCGAGTGAGAGACAAGCTCGGAGTGTAGCAAAAATTATATTGAGATGTCTGAACTGCAATGTGGGTACGGTGACTGATAAACGAAGGGAACCAGCGGATTTTTTTAAAGGGCGACGACTGATCTATTCTTGTCTAAAAAGGTGAGGAAAGGTGCGAAAACTAGAGAGATAGGAGAAGGATATAAGTTTTAATCATAATTATAATCATTTATTTGTCAGAATATGGTACACTATGGGGTCTTAAAATTGTTAGATGGCATCATCACATTCTGCCAAGTATGTCGTGCAAACATTAATTACATGTATTATTAGTATTACAGATAAAATATTATTGGGTTAGTATTGAATAACAATTATTGATTGCATAGTTATGGATTGAAATTACAATTTCAGATATGTCAGCTAATAATACTAAAGTAAACACACAATTTATTTAGAATGTCAAAGTATAATTAAAATGTCATATTGTAATTAAAAACTCAAAGATGTCAAGGAATAGAGATTGCAATTAGGAAGTCAGAGTGTTATTCAAAAATGACACAAAACAAAAACACTACGATTTAATGCATTGTTGTTGAATAATTGATGCATTTAAATTAAAAGTAAAAAGTAAAATAAAATGTTAAATTATTTGCTCAAATCACAGTCGTTTATTTTGTCTTATAGCATGAGAAAAGGATGCTTCAGTAGTAAATAGGAGATCCACAACCGCACGCGCATTGTCCGGAGATAGACACGGCACCAGCAGCAGGCACAGCACCACCGAAACTCACAGCACCCATGATGGGAACAGTACCAGCAAGAGCGGTGTTACCGGCGACTGGCAGCTCACCAACGACCACCACGTTGCCTTCACCGACACCGCCGTATGCAGCTCCAAGGGCGCCATTATAAGCACTAAGGCCGAGGGCACCACCACATCCAGCAGCAGGAGTGAGACCAGCGCCGAGACCCAGGGCACCACCATAAGCAGAGCCGATGGCTACAGCTGGTCCTCCACAACCACAACCGCTACCGCCAAGGTATTGACCGAAAACATTCTATTGGACGAAAATAACATTAGAAAAGTTAACGCTTTCTGAGGAAACCTGACGAATTTATTCGTTTATGTGATTTTGTAGTAAAGAGCACAAGTTACAGAGTACTAAGAGAAAAAAACTTTTTAACAAAAACTTAAACCGCCGAAAAAACAGAAAAGCAAAATTAAAATCTTGAGTCGGCGCTGAAATATCAATGAACAAAGATCACTCAAAGCGCCGACTCATAATTTTAAGTTTTATTATTTTTTGCTTTTCTGTTTTTTTTGTAATAATTTTTTGTGGCTTTAATGTACTAATAATACTTGGCAAGGCACCCTATCCAATGAAAAAAGAATTATCAAAATCGGACTACTCTGTACAAAGTTATGCGTGGTTATACATTACAATCAATAAGTGAACAATCAATCATCCCCAGTTTTCCAACCCTTAGGGTTCGATTTTGTTTTCCAAATTTATATGGGACCACTCTCGGAGTATACCCTTTCCAATAAAAAAAGAATCATCGCAATCGGACTACTTTGTAAAAAGTTATGCGTGGTCATACATAAAAAAAAAAAAAAAAAAACGCGTTGAATTGATAACCTCCTCCGTTTTTTTTCGTCGGTTAAAAACTCATTTAAATTATAGTAACATTTATTACAAAGAAGTTTTATTACTGCAGAAGAGATGGCAAGTGAAATGGTGTGGGTAAAGTTTTGGATAGTCAGTTGAAAGAGTATGCGGTGGATGTTAAAACCGTGAGTGATAGAGTGGGCTGTTACAGTGACTGTGAAGAGTTTGATAGTTAATATAGTAAATTTACATGCCAGTTAGGATAAATACGTAAAATTATTTATTGTTATAAAACATATTACAGAAAATTGTGAAACCATGGCTCCAAAGATAGGTTAAAGTGCCTGTATTTCAGAAGCTAGTGGTGCCGATTCTGTTGTCACAAAATTTTCTAAACTAAACTAAAAATCACTAAAATTTGGTTTATTCCTGTCAAACGACGATTTCCTATTCTGAAATAGACTAAAGTGACACAATTTAACGATATTTTAGTTTGACAGCACTAAGATTGCACTGAGTTATTAGTTTAGTGAAAATGTCTATTTTGTCTATTCTGAGTTTGCCGATTTTCACCAAAAATACCACGTTGAGTCGCGATTGTAAAATTCGATTTCAGGCGTGTCAAAATAATTTTTAAATTTAGAGATTTTTTCTTGTAGAATACCATTACAATTCTCATAGGCAAAAGTAAGGAATTTTAGAGATAGTTTAGTTCAATGTACAACGGAATCGGCACCAGTGAATTCTTGCATTTAGGCTACATTTAAACCAATTAAAAAAAAAAAAACGCCATTACATGAAGTACAACTCTATACATTTTTGATACAGAGTGAACGTCTGTGTCTGTCCTAGTATAAACTGTGTTACAGGCATGGGCGTCTTCCTCTTACAGTTCATTGTACAGTTTGCTGCAATTTTTTTGGTAAGCATAAAACTTAGTTTAATAGATGTACTTAACACTAATTAAGATTTATGTAAACAAGGATTGAGCGAATTACGAAGGCTGTAGCCGGAGGATCGAAAAAAATGCAAGATTTAATTAATACAATTTATTTAATAAGAAATTACAATTTACTAAATACTACAATGGTCGACAGTTAACCGATTCTGTGTTAAAAGTGACGAGTTCACGGAGGCCGCGATGTCCGGTGCCGGGCTGCATCACGTTGTGCTGCGTCGGCGCCTCGTGTGCGCGGCTGATGCAATTTGGGGAAACTGGGTGAACGCTTGTCAGCGGTTTAGGTGCTATGCGAATATGTAACACCTCCCCCCAAAGATCAGCAACTATTTCGAAATCATGTGTGAGAGAGATGATGAAATATTGCTGTGCTCAATTTTTATCCTGTTAGGACTGTTCTTATTAGACTCCTGAATTTCAGCATAGTTTCCTGATGGTGTGACGTCATCTGTTTCGTTTGATTGATTTACATTAAGACGTATTGCTCGTCGTCGTCGGTACATCACGGCGATAATAAGTGCACTTGCACCGGATAACAGTAAGTAGATTGGAATCGTGGTATGGTAGAGACTTGTATCAATTGTTTCTTCCAGTTTGACTGGAGTTTGTAGCATGATCTTCGTGTTTACAGAGTGCAGGCTTCCTAGGTCAGCAGAGTTTAAGATGATTGGTGTCTCATTTGGTACTTCTAAAACTTCGGAATATGTAGGCAATTGCATAATTTCTAAAGCAAATCCCTTGATGTGATTATTGGAGTTCGCTATAGTAAATTCGGGCGTCTTAATGTAGCAGTTGTATGGAATGATAGCTAAATAACTTCCTTCAAGGGTTTTGTATGTTTCCTGTTTGCATGATATCTTTACTTTAGTCGGACGTGGAAAGCTCATAGTGTAATGTTTCTCGTCGAGTGTTTCTACAGCTTCTTTCTTCAAGGCGACTGATGATAGTTTGCAAGTTGATAGAAGTTCTTGCTTGGTGATAAGATGCTGGATACAATCTGAGTCATCTTGAGTATTGTATTTTAATTTTTCTTCGCAGAGGTACAGGGAATCTACCTTCGGGCATTCAGCCTCCATGTACCTGGAATCTTGTCCAGAAATCGCGATAAAAGGAGAGGTAGGTAAAAGGATTTTGTTATACTTGTTAGGGACAAGGGACAGTTTATAGAGGTTATAGATTGAAGGAAAGGCAATCGGTACCTTAAAGACTAAAACTATCTGATCACCTACGTAAAAGTATCCTAACTTAATTATATCATAATAGTTTCTTAATTCTATGTTAAGGATTTCATGATTGGAATATAAAATCCTTAGTTTATCTAACATATATCTAATCTCCTTTAAACTAACTACCGTATGCGGTGTGCTTAATGCACGTATAAACGCTAGAGTATACTCTAGTCTATGGAGTTCCTCGAATAAGTTGTCTATGTAATCACTTAGAATAATTAAATGCTGAGCCATATGGGCGTAGTGAATAAAATCGAAGTCAGCTGTACTATTGATTATACGATTTAAGACATTTCCTATCTTTTCCTGATTTTTAGTTATGTTAGTTAGTAAGTTGGCATTACGTAGAACCCAAGCTTGCGATAGACTGACGTGCTGATTAATTTGAAACTCCATCTTGTGTTCATTTTCCTGAAGGATTTTTATGGCATTATTATACTTGACTGCATCCGTCTGATCTAAATTACCGGATATGCTCTTAATAACGGAACCGAGTCCATCGATAAGTCCTCTTTTATGACGAGTATGTTTAAATGATTCTAGTTGTGTAAATATTTTAGTTAACTTAGATGTTAAGTAATTCATATGTGGTTCAAATAATAGGGACGTTTTATTATTTAGTTTAGGTCTAATGTCGGACAATTGTTTGTTGACTATGTCTATTTGAGATTGTATGCTATCGAGATTAACGTAATTAAGGAAGGAATGGTAATGGGAAATGATACGCGTCGTTCCTAAGTTAAACGGAAGTATACCAGGGCCATTTCCCAAGGGATCAATCATTACTTCTTGTCCTTGCGTCATTCGGAGTAGTAGCAGCAGTAGCATCCTGTAACAACGCAGGATGTTTAGGGCTTCGTTTCAGACGAGACTTTGCGACAGGACCACGTTTCTTTCTAGTGTAGATGTGAATGGGTAGATCGGCTAATACTATGTCTTGCGTAAAACGCGAAGCTAGTTTTTGTCTGTTAGCAAGAGGGTTACGGACGAATACTTGTTGGTCCGGGCTATATTCTTTCTCGGGCTCGCGATCTTTATTCCTATTTTCAGTTAGTTCAGTCCTATGATGAAGGGAAGTTTCATTTATTATTTCATAGACTTGAGTTAGTCGTTTTTTATGATCCTGTAGATATTGTTGTAATAAGTGCTCGGATAAGTTTAAGTCTAAGGAATCACGAGGATCAAAATGTCCTGTGATTAAGTCTATAGGTCTACATTTAGTGAAGCTGTGTATGGAGCTATTATAGCCTAGAATTGCGTAAGGCATAAGATTTATGGCAGGTTCATTATGTTTTTCTAATTTCAGGATTCTAAGATGTTCGAGAATGGTAGAGTGGAAACGTTCGACTATACCGTTATCGTTAGGGGTGTGTGCGAGTATCTTGTGATGTTGTATTTTATGAAGACGAGTAAATTCTGAGAATAGTGCATTAGTGAATTCGGGTCCTTGGTCTGTTATTATAGTATAGGGAACGCCATGGTGGGTGCAAAACGTTAGAAGAGCTTGAACGACGCTTAACGCTGTACCATCTCTGAGATGATATGCCTGCGCATATTTCGAGAAGGCGTCAACTAAGGTAAGAAATTTCTCATTTTGAGCTGTGAAAAGATCCAGATGTACAGTTTCAAAGGGTTTAGTTGAAGGTGGGACTATGGAAAACTTTTGTCTTATCGGGTTTCGGTCGTATTTTGCTTGTCCGCAAATACTACATTCATTAATGTATTTCGATACACTTTCTTTCATTTTAGGCCAATAGTAACGGTGTGATAAAGCAAGGAAACATTCAGTTATACCACGATGATTGGTTTTTCCTTCATGGTAATTTCGAATGATTTCCTGTTGTCTTAAGTAATCCTTAACGTTCTCTACTTCTTTTTTCGTTAGGACCATATTCAAGGCGGAACTTTTAAACTTATCTTGGATTATCGGAATTATTTTATACATTGCTAGAGGAGGGTGGATAAGAATTCCTGTTTTTACTTTGGGATTCACGTATTCCTTTATAGCGTTAATTACATCCTCTTCAAGATTAGACTCTGATAGTTGTATTGTAGTTTTAGTGTGGGTTTCAAACGGTTTAGATGCGGTTGGGCGTTTTTTGATGTCTCCTACGACTGTGAAAGATATCTGGCGGTGAAATTTATTTAAGGGTTCATCAGATATTGGTACTTCTAATATGGGATTTTCAGCACTAGTGTGAGCTGTTGCCGTTGTAGAGCCTGTCATTGAAGGTGGTTTTTCAGATGTATTAACTGCTATGGAATTTGCATCTTCATTATTGATTTCAATGCGGGAAAGGGCGTCTGCGTTAGTGTTCAATTTACCCGGTTTATATACTGTAGTGAAATTATACTCGCTTAACTTTAATCTCCAGCGGGTAAGGCGTGAATTGGGTTCCTTTAGATTCATGACCCATTGTAGGGGCCTGTGGTCCGTGACAATTTTGAATTTCCTGCCAAATAAGTAGGGGCGGAAATATTTGGTTGCCCATACGATGGCTAACAGTTCCTTTTCAATTGTACTGTAGTTAATTTCGCTGGTATTTAATGTGCGTGAGGCAAATGCTACAGGTTTATCGCTACCTATCTGACCTTGTGAGAGAACGGCACCAATGGCGAGATTAGAAGCGTCAGTAGTTAGTATGAAGTCTTTAGTAAAGTCTGGGTATTGCAAAATTGGATCATTGATTAAAAGAGTTTTGCACTTCTCAAAACAACTAATATAATTTGGATCGGATATAGCAATTTTTGAATTTTTCTTCAGACATTGCGTCATAGGTTTTGTTATTCGGGCGAAGTCAGGAATGAATTTCCTGTAATACCCTAACAAACCTAGGAAACGTTTAATTTCTGTTGAAGTTTTCGGCAATGGAAATTTCTGAATGGCAATGATTTTATCCGGGTTAGGTTTTATACCGTCTTTACTTATAATGTGTCCCAAATACGCAGTCTCTAATTTTAAAAATTCGGATTTATCCATTTGGATTTTAAAATTGGATTCCCTGAGTCTCTGAAATACCTTTTCCAGATTTATCATATGTTCCTGAAGGGATACTGAGAAAACGATGATATCATCAAGGTACACTAAACACACAACATTCTGGAGGTCCCGTAAGACATTGTCCATCACCCGTTGAAAGGTTGAAGGAGAGTTCTTTAAACCCATCGGCATGCGAAGAAATTCGAAGTGCCCATGCTCGACAGTAAACGCGGTTTTATGAATGTCGTCTGGGTTCATCTCGACTTGAAAGAAGCCACTCGCAAGGTCCAATGTGGTGAAATAATGGCAGTTACCTAACTTGTCAAGTACGTCCGAAATGTTGGGTATAGGGTAACGGTCATCAATGGTTTTCTCATTTACTTTCCTAAAGTCTATGACCAAACGCCATTTAGTTTTCCCGCTGGCGTCAGCTTTCTTGGGAACTACCCAGATGGGGGAGCTCCACGCAGACTGTGAGGGTCGTATAATATTTTGTTCCAACATTTTATAGATTTGATCTTGAACTTCCTGTTTGTGTATGAACGGATATCGGTAACTTTTTGTATAAATTGGTACATCATCTGTGGTTCGAATTGAATGTTTAATTTGGTTTGTGAAAGATAATGACTCGCCGTCAATATAGAATACATCGGCGTATCGAGTGCATAATACTTCTAAATTAGCTTTTTCTTCAGGGTTCAAGTGGTCTGTACGTAGGCGAGATAAGACATTTGTAACACGATCGGACTGTTGTTCAGTGCGCATGCACTGAATATTAAACAACTCAGCGCTAACGGGGCGATCCATGGAAAAAACTACGTCATGACATGACACATTCGTTACTTCAATTATACCTCTACTATTACTAACAGTTGTTACACAATCACCTATTAAACAATTTGACAGACACTGTTTAGGAATTAAAACGTCACCGTCCTCAGAGTTTATAGGAACTTTAATTAGTTTAGATGAATTAGCCGGTATTATGTCCTCGTATAAATTACTATTGCGAGAGTCGTACATTAACAAAGGATTACTAGAGTTTCGAGTAACCAACAGTCTATTTTTGAGGTCTATTTTAGATTCCAATTTTTCTAACAGGTCATATCCAATCAAACCGTCGAAAAAGTTATGAAACGTATAAACGTAAAGGGTCATATCACCTGACTCATTAAATTCCTGGAAATATGGTAATGTAATAGAGTAATCACTTCTAGTGGTGGCATGAATGTTTGTTACTTCGAAAGGATCATAATTACATGGTATGTGAGATAAAAACTTTTGAACAACTGCGGGGCTAATAAAGGACATATTTGCACCTGTATCAATTAATAGTTTAAGCGGAGGGTTTGAAATCTGAATGTATGGTAGTTGCCTTTGTGTTTGTAAATTGATCTCTATTTTAACTTGTCTGATTTGGTAACTTCCTGAAAATCCTCCTCTTTAGCATTCGGAGTGTCTTTTATTTCATCTATGACACAAGTTTCCGTACATTTCGGTTGCTCATACACATATTCAATCGGATAACCGTAGTTGTCAAACTCTAAATATTCCTGGGGGTAGTAATCGTTGCTATTAAAATAACCGGTATAATAATTATACTGCAATTGATCATTTAGGTCGTTAAAGTTAAATTCCCGTGCTCTAAAATAGTTCGAGGGTGGTGGATTACCAGCTGTAGACCAGTCATGGGGTGCACGTGGGGCGAATGGTTTTGCCACGTAATGACTTACGCCACTCATAGGTTGCGGAGTGCTACTAGCAGCTGGTCTGGGACTAGGCATCCTAAAAGCTTGACCCTGGGGTCTATGATCGGTCGGCGGTGCACTAAACATCTGCTGTGTACGTGTGGGGCCGCGATATTGAGGGGGCTGATTTCTCCACATTGGAGCAGACTGCTGCGCTTGAGGCATAAACGGTCGCGACGGTCCTGGCATGTTAAAAGACCTAGGAGATGGTAACATAAACGAACGCGGCGTAGCGAAGGCAGGCGCCTTAAAATCATAAGAAGGTCTAGGACTAACCTGATGCTGAGGCTGCTGCTTCTTGTCAGGTCCATGGTCGTTACGCTGCTGTAAATACAATGTATTCATCTCCTCATGCACGAATTCTAAAGCCTTCTCTATTGTATCAGGCCTCATGCACCGAATGCGAGAACCCAACGGGTCGCGTAAACCACGTAAGTACGACTGCAAAGTGAGTTTTTTGTACAAGGTTCGTTTAGATTCAATGGTACTCGCTATCGTTTCATGTAAGCTGATGTAGGTCATAATAGTACTAAATAAATTTTGACACCGTTCATAAAATTCCTGCGGGGTTGCAGACCCTTGTGTTAGGAGCGCTAAGTCATTATACAGTGACGTCTCGTCACGTTGATCGGCGAAATTATTAACTAGGGCGTTCCTAATTCCCTCCCAAGTTTCTGGGATACCGTTTGAATTGATCGTGCGCGATGCGGGTCCCACAATCTTATTTAAAATTCCATTTAATAATGCCAAATTACTTAACTGAAATTCCGGTCCATTTCTTATAAACTGCTGTACTAACTGATCACATAGCTTTATAAATCGAGTTAATACGTTCGAGTTTCCATCGAACTCTGGAACCAATCGTAGGGCCTTATAAACTTGATCGACTGAGTCAGCCATATTCGATACAATTAAACTATTACTATCCTCTTGTTCTATTTCCAAACTTCTATTAGCGTCTAGATTACTAATTCTACTATTACTACTATCTAACCTAGATAACCGAGATTGCCGTGGATGGAAAATCTTGGATAATTAAGGGAAACACTTAAGGATAAAAGGAAGCGACTCTAGCGCGATTCTAAAGTACTTACTTGAAACAATCCTGTACCTCTTCCGTATCGATGTCTGGATACTCCCCTGGACTGCAGCTCTCGTAGGTTCTGGATACTCGTACGGTGCCCGACGGCCACCCGGGTGACTCGCGACTTAAGCAATTTAATCTCGCGAACCGGCCCGCGAGTATCCTACCGACTGCGCCAATTACGAAGGCTGTAGCCGGAGGATCGAAAAAAATGCAAGATTTAATTAATACAATTTATTTAATAAGAAATTACAATTTACTAAATACTACAATGGTCGACAGTTAACCGATTCTGTGTTAAAAGTGACGAGTTCACGGAGGCCGCGATGTCCGGTGCCGGGCTGCATCACGTTGTGCTGCGTCGGCGCCTCGTGTGCGCGGCTGATGCAATTTGGGGAAACTGGGTGAACGCTTGTCAGCGGTTTAGGTGCTATGCGAATATGTAACAAGCGTACGGGTGTATGTGTGGGTATTTGTGTGTGTTGTGGGCCCACGGGGCCCTTGGACCCTTTCCCAGTCCGATGAATCACCTGACTCGAACCACCTGACTCTTGTAGGGGTTATTTCTTGAACCAAGCGCCTAAGATGTTTGCGGAGGTTTGGTAGTGCGAGCGATAGCTTCCTGACAGCGACCGGTATAATAAATGACATTGTTGTTGGCAAGTAGGGTCAACCTCGACACCGAGCATCATGTTTCAGCTCTCAGAACGGTTCTCCACAATGCATTTCTTTAAAGCACGCTGTAAATATAGAATGTGGACTTTTTTTGCGTCAAATGGGACCTCGTCCTAGGCATGAATAGCCGTGTTCTTTTTGGGTATCAATTCACGCACTTCAGCGGGAAGTTTCCAGTGTTGGTTTTCCATCACTGAAACTTCCCGTGATCAATTTGTCAATACGGATTGTATAATTTTTACCCACATTTGTCCTGGGTTGGCTGTTTTTTTATTAACTAGTGGTCTGAAGTATTCGTAAATAAAAAAATAATCCTCTACTTTTTCTGATGGACAAAAAGTTACTGTATCGAAGGATATGGAAAAATATGATGGATTGTTCATGAAGAGTAATAAAATATGCGTTTGGAAAATCGAAAGGGAAAGATATGATATACAAGGATACGTCATGGTGGTGAAAATGTTGCTTAAAGGAAATTAAATTGCTTGTAGGTATAGAATAGCAAGGTGTAGAATTACGAATTATAGTTTGGGGGAAGATAAAAAGAAAGGATGTCACTCTGAAATCGAATATTTAAGAAAAGGACATAAAGATGGTAGCAGTTTCGAATATTAAGGCATAAAATCAGTTATATGATTCACTGGACAGCCCGATAGGCCAGAACTCCGCCGGATTACAAAAACAAGATAATTCACAATAAATTGATGAAAGGTGACAGCAGTAAGGTTTTGTCCAAATATGGCAAAATAATAGAATGAAGATAGATTTATTTTGAAAAACTAAACGTAAACGTCACGAATAAATTAAACGATATGCTCAGAGCGGTGAAAATAAATGTGTGTTTGGTAAGTAAAATTGAAATTCATAAATGAAGTATAAAAGGCAGTTTAAAGTATTAAAAATGGCCATGGGCCACGATGATATAACCACTGTGCGAGCAGTGCAGACATGCACACATAAACTTGCGGTCGTGTTCATTGATTTGGAGAAAATGTACCATAGGGTACCTCAGGAAGTATTGTGATGGGCCTTGAAAGGGAAAAGTCTGCCCGGGAATGATGTAGAGTTAATTGAATACGTGCTATGTTCAATCGATCTCATACCTCCTTACGATCGACTTCAGTAAAGTAGCCGACGATACCGATGAGCACAGTGTGGCTGTAAGCATGCACGTTAGGGACAGATTTACGTCCTTACCTCTTTCTGTTGATTATGGACATGATGTTTGTCGATGACATTATTCTTGTCGGTGAAGAGGGACCTGAGCAAATTGAAGAAATAGCAACAATAAAACTGGAGAATGTTTGCTTAAAAAGCCGGCCCGCTTCTCCCAGTTGGCTACAACTTTCGGTGTCTGCAAATTGATAGCAAATAAGCATATCAAATCGAATGATTAAGATTATAATTAACACTGGCTGAAACGGCGGCAGGTCACGAAAATAATCTGCGACTCCCAATTTCCTCTTAAATCTAGGGTGAAGCTATACAAAACAATGATTTGACATGCTGTCTTGTATGGATCATAATGTTGGGCCACAAAAGGGATAAATGAAAGGCAATTGCATTGAAGTGTGGTGTTACATGAATGGATTGAATAAGAAATGAGTAAATAAACGGAAGTTTGAAGGTGCTACGGGTATCCGTAAACTAGTGCAAAAATCGGTTGTCATGGTAATATCATGTCACGCGGAGGAATCAGGAAAATCTCGTAAGGAAAGTTCTGAGTATAAATATCGGCCATAAGAGCAAAGTGAAGACAGAGTCCAAAACGATGGATGGATTGTGTAAAAGATTATATGGCTGGATAGAGGGTGACTACGGAGATGACGACTTATATACCTAAGTATGAAAGAAAAAGAAATATTGCGCCAACTCTAAGTAAATTATGTATAAGAGCAAGAGAATTATGATTTCACTCAGCATGCTCTCAACCTATCACCTCCGTAGAAACGTAAGAAAAGAACGAAAAATTAGATTCAAGAAAAATCTGAGGCACAATGTGATCATTATACGCATACTGTTGTAAATTGAAAACCACTCAAAGATTAATATCAGAAGCATAAATAACGATTATTTGACTAACAACTGACTGCGTTTGTTTTAAAGATACAATGGAAATAATAAAGTTAATTTAATATAACCTTCAGCGAGGGAGTTGTCAAACGCCAAATATAGTTCCTCTGTCTTAAAGCAGAGACCATGCTAGAAACTTCAGGGCCACTGCTTTCAGTCCAACAATTAAAATTAAACTCGTATCCCTCCAAGTTACATAATACTTGGTAACTGGAGTCCAGCTCTTTGAGAGCTCTGCTACAAAGAGCAATTAACGGCATTGCATCGAATACTCAGATCGCATTGAAACTAATACAAGTTGCTTGCAGCTGGTGTATGAACTCTGTAGTTTACTAGTGGGTGTGGTACATTATACAAGAGATAAAGGATGGAGTACCTCATTCTTCATGCAATGCAACCAGCTAAAATCGACGAAAGTCTGGGGATAGACAAGAAATAATGGGGTGAGGTATGCGTTTTATTTGATTATTACTTTTAGGGTTCCATACCCAAAGCATGTCAACGGAACCCGATTACTAAGCCTCCGCTGTCCATTCGTCTATATGTCTGTCAGCGGGCTGTATCTCATGAATCGCAATAGGTAACCAGTTGGATTTATCATTTTTATTCGGAGTGTGTGTTTCTGTTGCCGCTGAAATAAAACATAATAACAAAGGTAATGTACGGTGGTACGGAAAATGTCACGTGTGGGTAAGAGTCGCACTTGGCTGGTTTTATTAAGAGAGCAGTAATTATTGACAATGATTTCAGCAGACTTCGAAACAGTGACTGTTATAGTTATTTATTGACAACGCTTTTTTACCATATACAAGTCGAGATCTAGAAGGAAGCAGCACAAAGGTTTTATGAGATTTTCAGTAACTTCTGATAACTAACTTTCTTGGTACTTTATACAAGTATTTTTACTGAAATTATAGTTGTTATCGTTGCATTTATTTTACTTAATCAAACATTTGCCTTCGAGAATTTGAACTTTAGTATTTCTGAATACAATTAGCCTCGTTATCAGTCGCTTTCACTTTGAACTTGCCTTGTAATGTACAAGAGAGTGCCACTTGTTAGGCAAAAGGGGCGCGTGTTGGGCAGAGACCACAAGCAAACCGGTCAGTAATCCAGCTACCTGGGCTCCCAGGCCACAGGGAATGGCGATCACTGTGCTGCCCCACAAAAACCTTCATACGCGAAGATTTAGCTGATAGAGCGTAATTACTGTGTTGTTCGAACAATGGTTGGTATGGGATTTATTTATATTGTGTTTTGTATGCCAAGCGATACACAAGGAAGAAGCTAGCTTGGAAAAGACTAGCTTTTCCCGCGGCGCCGTCGAAAAGTGTTACGAGGATAAAATGTTACCTACATTCTTTCAGCTTTTTATTGTCTTGATCGCAATAGAGTATCTATTATTGAACACATGTAGACAGCTGCCTTTTAAAACTTTACGGTTGTATAGACTATTGTGAAAGGCAGACGGGACTTTGACGCACAATCCATACAAGCTAGAAGACCTTAAATGTTTCTTTATAATACACCACACAATATTATGATAAGTTAAATTCAAAGTTACACGTGTCTCTAATTTATAATGAACGTGCACTAACCGTTGCCGTAAATACTACTAATGAGATAATTAAAAGAGAAATAGCGCGGTATGGAATTAAAAATGGCGTATTTATTTGCCAGCGGCGGCGGCGTGTTGGGAAAAATGAGAGGATTCTACAGAATTATGTTTTGTTACGATTTAGGTGGATGTAGTTTATTTGTTTCTTAGTTATGTTACGTGAAGTGTATTAGTTTCACACGGGTCCACCCTTTATGGCAGAATTTTTTTCGTCATTATATTATCCCCCTCGTCCTTTTATTAGACGCGTTACATTAACTCGCCGTAACAAAATTTAGATAAATAAATAAACTACTTTAAAAAACTTTGGATTGTACGTAAAGCATTTCAACGGGTGACAAATAGCAATAACTCATTTCTATCTGTCTCATGTGAATAACCTGCAGTAAAAAAAGTGCCGCTTTTAATTAAATTTCTACTCTAGGAACATTGAAACTTACGTAAAGCATTTCAGGGGTGACACATAGCAATGTTTCAATTCTAGATCCGATAGATTTATTCTTCGAGATAATTAAACATGACTGGCTCTCATGTGAATTATCAATGAAAATATGCGACAAAAATATCGTCGTTTTCTATTCATTCTCGCTTTTGAAGGAATAACTTATGCCAGCCGTTTCAGTCTTTACAAATCTAAACAAACTGCACAACCATCTTGATCGGCTAACTGGCACGTAATTAGGTCAATTGTAGCAGAGCCTGGCTCTCTGCCAGACCTCTTGATCTCAGCTTAGGAGGTGAGCAGATGCTCATGTGTTGGATGCTGGCCTTCTGTTTGTTGAAGGGGCTTTCGTATCCACAGGTTTGAATGAGAACTAGCTGTTGACTAATGTTTATAACACATTCTTGACGTAAGGGAATTTTCTCATTTACCCAGGTGCACAATATCCCGTGTTCTTCTCCCGTTTTTGTATAAGTTTCCGATAAGTTGTACGTGTAAATTGTTTAGTAAACTTAGTCGCTAGATTTACAAAAAAATCTTTTTCCACCGTAGGATAAAGGCTTATTCTCATAAAGAATAGCAAAATCGTCGAAACAAGTGATATTTAGTTTATCATTTCCAATCAAGTTCAATTTTCCTCGCTACCATAAAATTTTAGAATAACATGAATTTATTTTAAGTTTCACAATTAATTACGAAATGTCAAGACATCAAAATCATTCCACATTTTACTTGGAATCCAAAAAGCGTGGGATGACGGGAATTAAATGGGAAGGATTTTGGAAACCCACGCGTTTATAATGAAATGTAATATTGTGTAAATGTTCGAAAACCGCGGGGCTGTGTCATCTGTCAGATTCTATTGTGAACTGGGAAACCTGTGAAATTAGGGAAATGGAGGGCATGGAGATTACAGTGGTGATAATTATAAGTATTGTCAAGATATATAATACGAGTAGGTTGGGTTGCTTTAGTACATACTTACACTATGACTTAATGCATTACTTAATACTTTAAATTATATTTTGTCACTTATATTAATTTGATGTTGTTCGTAAGGAGAAATAAGTGGCGCCACTGACATTGAAGTTGAAAGAGTAATCTGGGTAGCATCATGGGGAGACCGTGTTTATTGGTGTCTGAAATGGTGCACGGTATGGGATAACATGACAGACAAGAGAACATTAAAAGGTAAGTCCTGGACAATCTTAACATAAATTTATTATATTAATCACTAGCTTCTGCCCGCGACTTCGTCCGCGTTAAATTTCTTGTTCCCCCGACCTTTCCCGTCGCGTCGAATCGCCTACCCGTGCGATTTTTCCCGTTTTTGCAACATTTTTCATTACTGCTCCGCTACTCTTGGTTGTAGCGTGATGTTATATAGCCTATAGCCTTCCTCGATAATTAGGCTATCCAACACAAAAAGATTTTTTCAATTCGGATCAGTACTTCCTGAGATTAGCGCGTTAAATCAAATAAACATACAAACAAACAAATTCTTCAGCTTTATAATATTAGTAAGTGATAGGAAGTGTAGATGAAAGGAAGCAGGTAAACATAAAACTCAAAATCATTAAAAACTCAACAAATAGAATAATCAAAAACAACAATTATAAGGATAGCGTTAATCGCGCGCTTACCGGGCGGCGGCGGCGGCCGCTTGCCGCTGATTTACGAGCGGCACCAACTGCGCCCATGTGTGCACCGCTTTATACAGATTACCTGTAATCTTTACTTATTGAACGATTTTTTGTTTTTGTACTGATAGATGGAAGGATTAGAAGGAAAAATGAGTCTGGTAGTGGTAGGCACAACGTTGTTGGTACCAGTCATCAAGAGTGTCAGAATAAAAACTGTTTAAAACTAAGTCCCGCTTGTACCACAAATCAGTAAATACGATTAACATATTTATAACATTATTGACCCAACGATGTTTTAATAGATACGTTTAACGTTAAGTGTAGTTAGTGACTAGTGGTGCAGGCAGGCTTTTGATGTTTTACTAATTACAGAAAAAAGTAGAAAGCAAATAGAAACCCCGTAAAATTTGTACATACTCGTATAATGCAAATAAGTCAAAATTTAAATACGTAGCCACACTCTACATGCCCTACTTCCCAAACAAATCCATTCCTAGTTTCTTTGTGAGTCGGAAATATTCCAGAAGTCAGTGTATTATTAGAACCTGACGCAGGTTTTTAATAACTGTTAATTTGTGGCACATTACATCTCACAGAAACCTCCTAACTTCGGCTCGGGTACTATGCAAATACATATTTATTATCCGGTATTCAGTTAAATGAACATCATGCTTGTAATTTATTATCATATCAATATTGAGAAACTTATATAGAACCTGCTTCATAATTGTGTAACGCACTATCAAACAGAATTGGAATCTTTATGCAGATATTATTCTAATCTATTGCGTCATATGTTCAGTGGGGATCACATATATCAAGCCTAGCGGGAAGGCTCAGTTCGGCCGCCTACGCCGTAAGGAAAGTTAGACAGTACACGACGTTGATACAGCTTTTTTTTTTTGTGGCTGGGAAATCCTCAAATGACTTCTCCCGCTCTGGGCGGAGCAGGAGGGCGTGTCAGACTTGTACTGACTAAAACCCACCCGTGTTCCTTCAGTTGCCCATGTGCCAGGGTCACGGTATCTCTTTCGAACAATCTCGCGACCCTGGCAGGCATCGGTCCTAGCAGACCCCTACAGTGCTGCTGACATCTCTTTGAGGCGCGCGTGGAACACTACGCGTCGTCGCAGCTCGATTAGTCTATTTTAGTTACTTTCATAGCATAATGTCCTACGGTATTCTGCTGTGGGGCAAAGCCGCGGACATTTAAAATATTTTTGTTCTTCAAAAACAAGCTGTTCGAGCGATTTCCCAACTAGGTGCTAGAGTTTCTCTGCGAGATTTGTTTAAAGATATTGGTATTCTTACGGTGGCATCACAATTCCTCTTCGCCAACATCTTATATATTAGGCAAAATATACACTTGTACACTAAAAACAGTGATATTCATAATATTAATACTAGAAGTAGGGATAAACTACGTGCTCCCTTTCACCGGCTTCATAAGGTTTATAATTCTTTTATTGGTCTTGACCTTTACAAGCTTCCCTCTGCTTTGCTAGATTTGCAGTTTAATGAGTTTAAAGCTAAAGTAAAATCCAACCTTTGTTCAAAGGCATACTATTCTATCAACGACTACTTAAACGATAAGAATAGTTGGTCGCTGTGATCAAAACAAGACAATGTTTATGTTCTTTCAATCCAGAATTAGTCTTCCTTCTGACAGTTTATTTGGGTAGTTCATATAATTGTTTTTTACACGCTTTATATTAGCTTCACTTGTATGTTTGGATGTTTGTATATATTTTGTATGTTTGTATATTTGTATGTTTGTTTGTAACCGACTCCTTATAGTGCGATTTTGACCCACTTTAAACGACCAGATTTCATTCAAACTTTGCACACCTGTCAAGGACTGATGACAATGCAATCATTTCATAAATTTGTGCCATTATCCTTGCCAGGGTTACCAGGACAGCAAAAAAACTGTCACAAAATACGCTGATATACGTCTCAAAATTCGAAATACCCTAAAAAATAGAAAATAAATAATAGTTTAAAAAAACTAAAAATCACGCTTCCATGGAAAACCAAACTAAAAAGTACAAAATAATGGAAAAAAAGCGTGGGGTGCCTGATATCAATAAAAAAATACCTTAAAAGCACCCCACGCTTTTTTTCCATTATTTTGTACTTTTTAGTTTGGTTTTCCATGGAAGCGTGTTTTTTAGTTTTTTTAAACTATTATTTTTTTTGTTTTTATTTAACTGCTTTTGTTAATTTATTTTTATTTTCTTTTAATTTCATTTATTGTGTATATGTATCATTTGCATCGTTGTATATGTAAGCGGGCACGCCCTTTATGCCTGGAGGCTTTATTAAGGTTTTAAGTTCTGTTTATGATTTTGTTTTATTATTTATTTCAGCTTGAGTTTAGTTTTCAATGTTTTGTTGGTATATTAGCGTGTGCTAGCTGACATATGGCGAATAATGTATGTTTTGTTTTATAATATTAATAACTTACACAGTATTGTATAGAATCAAGTTCTTCTAACTTAACAGACAGCTGTGCTGCTGGGGAGTTTGTTGCGCCACTTCTTCTTCCCAGCTAAATCACTAGGAAGTGTCGAAGGGCGGGCGTTTTGGTGGGACTGTCTTATGTAACTTTGACGTTCAAAAAGTGCTGACTCTCAGCCTAGTTTGAATAAATGACTTTTGATTATGATTTTTGTTCGAAAAAATTCTACAAGGCACCTGACCCACTACCGATCAGAAAGCAACTAACTATTCACGATTTACTCGCTCAAGAAAAACAAAAAATAAGAAGTTCCGTAAAGTAAAACAGATTTATACGCGTATAGTAAGTTATAGTGATCGTTGACTGTTCACACCGTCGACGAGTCCTCGTTTGTCGTGGCGACAAGAGCTATCAAAGAGAGAACTTCCTTAGCGACAATCGTTTGGTGGACAGAACTATTGCGGACGAATTCAAGCTTGATACATACGCATACCAGCGACTCATCGCACATTGAGCCCCGCGGGCTCTGTTTGGTACTCGCTACGTCCTACGTAGGCGGTTCAAAGCGAACGCGATTATGAAGCGGTGACCGGACGTCCTACGTAGGCGGTTCAAAGCGAACGCGATTATGAAGCGGTGACAAGCGAATTCAACGCGATGCGGTGCGACGCGGCGGCTATGTCCTACGTGCACGCGAATCGTCTCGCACAGCCGCCACTGACGCCGCCGTTCAGTGGGCACTGTGCATTTGTCATGGACGGATGGAAACAAATATTATTGGAAAATTCATATGTTAAATATCAAATACTCAAGAAGTATGAACGGCGAAGAAGTGGGACTAATATTGTATACTTAGGTCCCAGTTAATTTGGCCCAATCCTCCCATTCGCGGTATGATAATAACGGTTGTGATATTTTTTATTCCTTTTATCCTATAATATAGGACTTTCTTGGATAGCATTAATTAAAATTTCTATAAATCCGAAATTATAACCAAAAAAAAAATACTACGGCACCGCATCCAGTTTGCGCGAAAATATCAAGCCAACTGATCGCGTTCACTTTGTTTTGCGCCGCTCCGCACCGCACGCATGTGCGTTTGGTCACGTAGGACACTTCAATAGGTTTCGACTGTTTGTTGTTTTCGCGCCGCGCCGCGGCGTATTTCCAATCTGTACAAGGCTAGAACGCAAGGGTGTGAAACTAGTCGCGTATAGATTGGAACTCACTTTTTAATCAAGGTCTTCCAATCTATACAAGAGTAGTACGCAAATACTCGTGTATACTTTGTAGTGCCCAAAGTAACTAAATTGTTCCATAATATACAGTGCTACTCCGCATGCAAACTAAACCTGTAGGTATAGACGAGCGGCCGGCGAGTGTCAGAAACGACATGGTTTGGGGAGTTTAGGTTAGGTTAGGTTAAAACTGCGACCTCCTACGCACGAGCCGAGCGAGCGAAGCGAGCGGTGCCGCGGCAGCGGCCGGCGAGTGCCAGAAACGACATGGTTTGGAGAGGTTAGGTTAAGTTAAAACTGTGACCTCCTATGGAAACGCCTTGATTCTGTTGACGGGCCTGTCAGCGAAGTGTCGTGTCGAGCGTTGCTACTTCCCCTTCATTTTATTCGTCAACCCTACACCTCTTCCGGCCTTTAAATCGATATCGATACACGAAAATTCGAAAGTTAGGTTAGAATATTAACAAACAAATTTCTCAAAAATGGGGGGGGTGGTTCGAAACTTTTCCTTCACAGGAGAGGCACCTCCCCCTCCTCCCGTAACACCCCTTAAATCGAAGCCCGGCAATCAGAAGTCCTACCAAATTCCTATGATGGCATTCTGGCCTTGTATAAATTGGAAAGATGCACGTGCGCGTCTACGTTACAAACTATATACGAGTAGTACGCAACATTCGTGTATACATTGTAATCACAAGTTTAAAAAATGCATTACAAAATATACGCGAGCAGATTCCTATGGTTGCGTTTTGGCCTTGTACAGAATGGAAATACGCCGCGCCGCGCCGCTTCGCGTTCGCGACTAGATCGCTCACGCAGGACGTCGCGTAGTAGCTACATAGTTGCTAACTTCACTCGCTACTCGTTAATCGCTTGCGGTGAGATAGGTGCCTTACTTGTGGTTATAATGCTCTTAACATTATGATATATACAGGAAAGAGTTTCAGAACTACTTTGTGACAAAGAACGTACTTACCTATAAATTGTTTTGTATAACTTACCTTTAGAAATTGGGGGAGGCCTTTGCCCAGCAGTGGGACAGTATAAGCTATTAAAAAAAAACATACCTTTGATATTCCGAGTCAGTGAATCCAAAAGTAATTTGATATGCCTTTATGTCTATAATCCTAGTACTAAAGTACATGTGGGGATTTCGTACATACATATAAAACTCAATTAGATTTGGTTTGTCGGACACAGGATTACAACTCTGGAATTTCACTGGATTAACAAATGTACGCGTTTTAAAACGAGTAAAATAATATTATTAAAAACAAAAGCCACAGCTATTTTTTTTTAATTGTATGAATGATTTGATGGTCAAATACACATTAATAGTAACAAGTTCTAACGAACACAAAATAATTAAAGATATTTATTTCTCAAAAGAATATACATACATTCACTTATAGAGAAAACATATAAGTTTAAAATAATGTTTTCCGCCAGTAAGCGTAGACAACACACAAACACGAAAACTTAAAAAACAACTAACATTGTACGAATACTTCGTCTAGGAAACTTCAAAACTATCATAACACTAATACAAAATAAACAAATCAAAACAAGGTAGACTACACACAACTAATTACATAACGTATTGACTATTCTTGTAGGTAGGACTGCTTTGTTAAGCGTAAAACTAACAAACAGACTCGCTTAATTGACCAGTATTCTCATTTTCTTGTAAATAATAAACCTACAAAATAAAACATTCGACACTTTCATTCCCAAATTAACGCATAAATAAAACCCATACCATCCAAACACAACTCAGTTTCAATAACTTGAAAGCTGAGCTCATCGGTGAAAGTGCCATCAGTGTAGTCGATCAGTGTAGTCCGAGCTTAAATTGAATGATGGCGCGTTTCTTTGACGAGCAGTGTTTGTGCTCAGTATAAAGCTTTGGATACGGTTATCTGATGTCATGGCGTTGATAGGCTCAGCGCACACAAAGCGACGGGAAATTGTAAGATTGTATAAACTATTGTCGTGACCGGGATCGTGTTGATATTATTTGTAGGTTCAAGAACAGATTTATTTTACTTTATTTGGACTTAAAACAGTTACACATTACAATTTAAGTGTGACAGAGTAAGTTATAAACTAGGTAAACATGTAACCCATACCAATGTCCGCGAAATAATAGTTTATACTTATATATATAATTCATGCGTTGATTATACAATATTTAAAAAACCTTTAATGTGAAAATAGATAACGTTTTGGCTCTATCTAGCTTTATAATGATAATCTTTGTGGCTCATAACGACAATAACTCTATAAATGAATACACAAATGCGTGAATCAGCTCTGATAAAGCTAATGTTAAGTTTTTATGGAAAAATCTCTTGCAATATTAATTCACTGTTCGACAACGCTGTTTGATGTACTGATGTATTTAAGAGGAACAACGATAAAGTGAACCAGCCTTACTCACAGTGTACTATAGAACCATTTTATTTTGCTTCTCTGAACCTGCGTAAATAAAACATCCACCGAAATTTCAACAGAACCCATCGAAAATTCAATTATTTTCTTACCATTCCATCTACTAACTGTTTACATGAAGCAATTCCAGCGACTTGTAACACTGCTGCACCATTTCATGCGGGAAATGGAGCCGCTTTACGCAGCGCTTAGAGAGAGTATTACCCAACTGCAGTTCCCAAACACAGTGTCCCTGAACGCGGACGATATTAATCAGGGGAATGGTAGATGGTACTGCGGCCGTCTGATTAACGTACCACGCCAAGTTATGAGCGCATACGTCTTTTTTAGTTGGTAATAAGCCTTTCCATTTTTGGAGTTGATCCAAAGCCACAATATAACCGAGCGTATCGCGTTGGTCATTGAACACCTTAAATTCCTTTGTTAGTCTATTTAATGCTACTTGAAAAACTTTTTGTACTTATAAATTTAAGCATGAGCTATGGAATAAAATAAAATTAAAAACTTGTAATACCAATACGAATTTAAACAATGACCATCAAAATTTAATTACACACATAGTGAAAACATTTCCAAAGAAACTTAAAATACCAATGACAGAATAATAACCTCAGTTCTTATCAATTTCACGATAGAAGCAAATAAAAATATTAACTGGGTTGCACGTGGCGTACGTATATGCAGTAGAAAACAGCGTCGTTTACTATGGAAATATAGGCATAGTTCATGAAATGAAAATATTAATAATATAGGTATATTTAAGGCTGTATATCCCGCCAAAGTGTGGAGATCGAGGCTTTTTATACGCTTAGACTCTCTACAATCGCGAGATATGCAGTCTCAGGGAATACTTCCTGGAAGCCGGGCGGCGTGATGATGCATATGCGATGGAAATGTGTTTGCGATGGACAAAGGCCTCACCCTGCATTTCCTGGCTATCCAGATCTGGTGCAAACACGTAATACTTGATACTAATTAACGCAAGGAGGTATGGCAAAGTAAAGAACTTTACGGAAGTTTTTTCCAGGCCCTACATGGATCCTGTGTACCCCTACTGGCGTCCGTACCCTGGCTGCGTTTCAGTTATCTCTTTGGGGAAATCGAAGATTTTTTTGTGCAATTACGGACTACATTAAGATGACGAACAATCACCGGAGATTTATTGTGAGAGACGGCACGGTGGACATCTGTCGCGGGAATCTATCAGATTCATTATATCTGGGTGTTTTCGTCTAACTAAGAAGAGTACTTGCATAGACACAATCTTGTAGCCAGGATTATCTTTCTAGCTTCAACAGAATTGAAGCTTGCGGCCATAAAAGCTACCACAAATAACAGAGAAGTATTGGTTTTGTAATTTCCATTCATCAACAACATTCAATCGCTTATAACTTGTCTATTCCTCGTCTATTCTCCCTGTCATGTAGCGATGCTCGCATGAACGCAATGTGACGTGTCAGTATCGAGCCGGCTCCAACCATTTCACTGCGGTCCTAAATTAATTGTAAAATTCTTCCTACATCGTAGATGATAACCGTGAAAAGAGCTTAGATAGCCATTATGAGTGCCTGTAGGAATTAACTTGCCTGAAAGTGAGCTGCAGTGGTTAATTGAAACCATTTCTCCCAATTTTTTCAGTTAGAGCTTTCATACGTAAACTGTCAATAGCCGTCGAAAGAACAGAAAGTCAGAAAATAAATAACTTTGCAAAAATGTATGGATGGCCAATTTATTATTTTTTTCTATTCTATTTGTTCACGTAAAGTGAAGAGTATTTTAATGGCGTACTTCCGTAATCCGTGGTGGAAAATTATGTACATAGAGAAAGTGGCTGACCATTCTCTAATAAATCCCTTAGTCGCCTCTTACGATACCCACTAGAAGAAATGGGATGTTACTATTCTAAACATCCAGCAATACATGGAACTCCGGTAACACACTTCCGTAATATTACGTGTTTAATTAGACCCTTTAGAACAGACTGAAGCTGTCAAAAGCATGCTTATGTGTTCGCGCTCGTTTTAACTACAATACACCACCACTCTGTATGTTAGAGTAACGAACTTATTGGATTCCGCTTTTGACATGAATACGCATCTAGACACGCGGTAGCGTGCCAAGCCAAGTTCAAGTAACAGAACTGGCGAGCAGCACCTTGTGTAATATTACACGAACCATTTGAAGCTACTTTTGACCCCCTCATAACTCAAAAACTATTTCAAAAACTACTACTCATATATTGAGAATTGCAAGATACATATGAGGCGTTTCACGCTAACTCTCCTAGCTCGGCGCAAGTGCGCCAAAACATCTACTTTTCAGCTCACGATTACAACAGTAAAAAGTTTACAACAGTAGTAAGTTTTCTATATTATACTTAAATATAAATGACGTCTCAAGACAATATGACTTGACGGTATATCGCACGTACGCCGATTGAATTACTGGTATACGTGGTGACCGATAGCCGCCGACGTCCAGCGACAACCGACTTCCTTAAAAAAACACTACAAGGTCAAAAATAACTTTAATTTCGGAAGTCGGTGGCAAAAACACCTTAAATACAGATCCTAAGATACCGAATTCCGAAGGTAAAGTAATTTCTGACTTTGTAGTGTTTTTTTTAAGGAAGTTGGTTCTTATTTTTTTGTAAAAAGTTTTTATTTCTAACTTTTTAGATATGGTAGATACCCCGCACAAATCTAACCCCCGCACAACTCAAATATAAAAACCGGCCAAGTGCGAGTCGGACTCGCCCACCGAGGGTTCCGTACAAACCTTCAGGTATTCACGGTTAATGCATAAGGTTTATGTTTATGAAATTATTTTTTTAAATTTTTTATATTTGAGTTGACTGAATGAAAGGTAAATTGTGGTTTACGATTTATGACGTATTAAAAAAAACTACTTACTAGATCTCGTTTAAACCAATTTTCTGTGGAAGTTTACATGGTAATGTACATCATATATTTTTTTTAGTTTTATCATTCCCTTATTTTAGAAGTTATGTCTCTCGCGCAAACTATTCAGTTTAGAAAAAAAATGATGTTAGAAACCTCATCATCATATCATTTTTAAAGACTTATCTATAGATACTCCACATGTATGGGTTTGATGAAATTTTTTTTTCGAGTTTCAGTTTTGTGTATGAGGAACCCCAAATATTATTGTTTTTTTTTTCTCTTTTTGTGTGAAAATCTTAATGCGGTTCACAGAATACATCTACTTACCAAGTTTCAATAGCATAGCTCTTATAGTTTCGGCAAAAAGTGGCTGTGACATACTCGGACAGACAGACAGACAGACATGACGAATCTATAAGGGTTCCGTTTTTTGCCATTTGGCAACGGAACCCTAAAAATAAAAAATAAAACATTTAATTTCATGAACATAAACCTTATGCATAAACCGTGAATACCTGCAGGTTTGTACGGAACCCTCGGTGTGCGAGTCCGACTCGCACTTGGCCGGTTTTTTTGAAATTGGGATTATACAACTACCTTTGAACACGCAAAATATACATATACAATTTGTTATTTGATCGAAAATATTCATAATACTTTAATAATACTGCAACGTCTAATATTAGGGGTGTTGGTTATATTAATATATACTTAGCAGAAAGAATTCAAGGAAACGAGCCTTCTACATACATAAACTTGCGGCTTCTTCAAAACATGTCATCTGCATATCTCCATAGTACTGCATACCACATCCACAACTTTACAGTCCTAACCCTTGCGGCGTCCAGTGCACTTTACGTCCGCCCCGGCTGGGAATCGAAGCGGCGCGGCGCCTACTAAATTAAATAACTCAAAACATCTCTCCATTGCAAGCACTTAAATAATTCACTTTGTGGCCGGTAGATAGCGCTGGCTCGCTTTAAACGTATTTACGAGATTGCACAAGCCTCGTACGGATATATTTGTTCATTTATCTAACCGTTGCGAAAAATATACGAGATTCTTTTGATGCTTGTTTTTTTTTAGAGTACGTAATAATAGTTCTTTCTTTTATCAATAAATAGCTACTTGCTAGAGTGAGACAGAAATGTTTCCTGCTACTGTCCACCTATGACATGAAACATTCTATGGTCGCAATGATATTTTCATGAATTGTTTAAGGCTTTCATATAAGAATAAATGCCCAAAAACTATAATTTATTTCAGGCTTTAAATATTCTAACATTATCTTTAAACGAAACTAGGCTTAAATACAACTCTTATTTTAACTATTTACTATTTTAACTTCCCTTCCTGAATCAACCTATTTTCAATTTTAGAAAAAAAAAATAAAGAGGTGTTTTTGAAGCACACTTTGTAATAAAAGTACAGTAAACATGTCACAGTTAAGATTGATGTCGAATTCATTAATCAATTTACATACCTTCTGTCACACTTAATTGTATTCGATTAAACTACCAATCTTGCAGTTTAGGCGCCATTTTTAGGGTACCGTTGCCAAATGGCAAAAAACGGAACCCTTATAGATTCGTCATGTCTGTCTGTCTGTCTGTCCGAGTATGTCACAGCCATTTTTTTCCGAAACTATAAGAGCTATGCTGTTGAAACTTGGTAAGTAGATGTATTCTGTGAACCGCATTAAGATTTTCACACAAAAATAGAAAAAATAACAATAATATTTTAGAACTGAAACTCAAAAAAAAAACCATCAAAACCATACGTGATATCTATGAATAGGTCTTCAAAAATGATTTTGAGGTTTCTAGTATAATTTTTTTCTAAACTGAATAGTTTGCGCGAGACACACTTCCAAAGTGGTAAAATGTGTCCCCCCCCCCCCCCCGTAACTTCTAAAATAAGGGAATGATAAAACTAAAAAAAATATATGATGTACATTACCATGTAAACTTCCACCGAAAATTGGTTTGAACGAGATTTAGTAAGTAGTTTTTTTTTTTAATACGTCATAAATCGTAACCCACAATTTACCTTTCATTCAGTCAACTCAAATATAAAAATTTAAAAAAAAAACATTTAATTTCATAAACATAAACCATAAGCATAAACCGTGAATTCCTGCAGGTTTGTACGGAACCCTCGGTGCGCGAGTCCGACTCGCACTTGGCCAGTTTTAATACAGTGAGGTGAAATAAATATTTCAAGTTTGCATTATTCAAGTTTAAACTTTTACTGCACAGGTTAGATGTGGGTGAACTTGGCAGAGCATATACGAGCAAAGAAAAAAAAAGTTGAGTTCTATTCGCATGCGGCTGAGTTCTATAGTTCCTGATACTTGAAAAAAATAGTCCAGGCGTTTTTTCCTGAAAAAAGGTCGAATAAAAATATGCTCTGCTAACTTCACTTGGCAGATCATTTTTAAAAAAAATTACCGGTTTACGAGCATAGTGGTGAGTTCTATAGTTCCTAATACTTTTTCGGAAGAGTTCTGACCTCAGTAAAAATAATATAAAAGGAATATAATACCTCTTAGGTACAAGACAAAGAAAATCGTTTTTTTTTTTCTTCAATGATTTTTTTTTTGCTCTGCTGTGATTTGATCTGCTGTAAGATGATAAATGACTTTATTTTTGCAAGTAGGTTTATACAAACACTTTTACACGTCAATCATATTTTTTTAAACTAGATGAGGTCGGCGTTTCCTATCTGACTACTCTGAGAAGAAAGGCCGAAGCAAACTCAGAGGTCACAGTCTCTTTTAAAGTCCAGACATAATCTTGGTCAGATCATGTGAAGACCATGTGGGTTGATGTCTGAAGTGGTATTTTAAAGCAAGAACTACACAGATTGAGACATTGAGTGGATCTGTCCAATCAGTGCACGCATTTGTCAGTAATCATGCGGCTCAATTCAGTTCAGTCTCTGCGCCCTCACGTCCCTAGCCGCCGCAGGAGGAGACGCCCCGGGCGCCGGGAGTCGATTGCGGACTCCCGGCCACCGTAGGCGCGAGCTTGCGGGTGGCGAGCAATGGGTAGCTCGCCGCCCGGTAAGGACCAAGCTCGGGTCGACGGCGCGTAGTGTTCCACGCGCGCCTCAAAGAGATGTCAGCCACACTGAAGGGGTCTGCTAGGACCGATGCCTGCCGGGGTCGCGTGATTGTTCAAAAGAGATACCGTGACCCTGGCACATGGGCAACTGAAGGAACACGGGTGGGTTTTAGTCAGTAAAAGTCTGACACGCCCTCCCGCTCCGCCCAGAGCGGGAGAAGTCATTTGATGATTTCCCATCCAAAAAAAAAAAAAAAAAAGGAGGTCAATGATTTCCAGTTAATCCGACGTTTTAAAGGATGTCAAAATCGTGTTCAAAGTTTCCTTTACATACCGACATACGTATGAAAGTAATAAAAGCGTGTAAAAAAGTGCAACGGTTTTGCCGACTTGGTAGCGTAATAGTTGATGTGGTATCAAGATTAATTAATTATCAATGTTTATATGAAAGTTCTTTATCGTCATCAACAGATGTTGATGATGATAATGATGACTTTCACCACACCACAACATGTAGCACCCTTCCTCTTCATTACTTGCAATAAATCTAACACCCGAACTAACAAGTGTTCCCAATGTCTTCGATTCTTCATTTTATTTTAAGGGTTCCGTACCTCAAAAAGAAAAACGGAACCCTTATATGATCACTTTGTTGTCCGTCCGTCTGTTTATCTGTCAATACCTTTTATCTCGGGGACGCCTAGAGGTATTGAGTTAAAATTAGAATGATATACTCAAGTCTAAAGTCTCTTGAAGCTGTGAAAAAAAAACATTTAAACAATTATTTCATCCATACGATGCAGACCCTTCAAAACCGTTTCCTTAGAAAGGTTACGGGAATCCCCCTTTCTGCCCGAATCGAAAATCTCCATCTAGATCTTAGAATACCCACCATTCAATAGTTCATGAAATGCTTTTCCAAGCGTTTCTTTGACTCTGCTGTGAAGCATCCCAATCCTCTGATCGTGGCAACCGCGCCCTACACTCCCTCCCGCATTAATATTATTCACGGACAGAGGCATACCTTAACCATTCCCGATGACGCTACAACGTTTTTCCAAGAGAGTATTAAACTCACTAGCACTCTAAAGATACACCGCCTCAGACCCACCTTCCGTCCTCAACGCCAACGCCCGCCGCTCCGTCCCAATCCACGTCCGCTCCGACCCTTGCTCGAGCCAGCTCGCCCTGCTGAGCCTGTAGTTTAAAATTCGCCCCTAAATAATAATCATTCCAATCCTGCGTCCCTCTACAAGCGATGCTCTAATCTAATGTACCGTATCCCACAGGGATTGCCCTTAGCGAGTAGTCGCTCTAGTTTCAAGCGTTTTAATCCCAGGCTTGATGCCTTAATTTATTAAGATATCCACAGGCAAGTCCGATTAAGCAGTCGACAGCTCATAGTTTGAGCTGCGAGACGTCATTTTCCAATCATTCACATGCTAAACTGTATATATAGAACTTTATACTTACAAGACTTAGATAAACATAATGCCACGAAAACATTTTCATGTAAAATGTTGTCAAGACAAGACCATAGGACTCGCACTGTCAAAAAGTTATCATAACTTATATAGAGCTTCTAACTCTACACGCCCTAACTCTACAAGTCCTAACTTCACAAACTGTACACCTTAGTCAAAATAGTCATTATATTTCATGCAGAACGTACCGTCAGAATGTTGATCAGTGAGTGAGTCAGGGACGAAATTGGAGTTTTTTTTGGATACCAATGAAATCTAAAGTATAAGAGCTATGCAATTGAAGCTTTAAATGTTAAATACTATTCATTTAAGTTTGGAAATTCTTTGGGCTATATTGGTTACCTTGTTTTCCTCTGGATCTATTCATTTTTGATTCAATCGTATAGGGAACCTCCAAGCATTATCCTTTCCACTGCCATGTGGCTGACTTTCAGCCTTATGAGGCTTATGTCTTATGGGGCCCATTGTGAGCGACAAGGTTTCAGTACTATAGGTCATCAGTGGCAACACGTACTGTTCACAAACTTTTGTCTAAAGACATTGCGATATGCGGGGTATAGGTAACTTCAAACCTAGCTAACCCTATCAACATATTATTATGTTATGTTATTATCTAATTGTGATGTTTTTTTTTTTTCAATTGAAGACAAATTTAGCACAATTTATCAAAATAATTTGTCTAGACAATGAATTGAAATATTATTTCTTGATTTATCTACACCCATGTACCTCATATACCTGTGTCAACTAACTGAGCACAATTCTTAACGCTCGCACAACAAACAAGTGAGATTAGAAACACTTGAATTACAAGAGAACTGCGAGTACCGCACATTAACGATTCCACCGCCAGCAGTTGGCAAATATACTGCTTTTAATTTGATTAAGAATGTAAAGCGAATCTATTCCGAGTAAACACTTCAAGATAAACATGTATTTTAAGATTTTAGAGTATTTGTCGTGGGAAGAGAATGGAAAAGATCTGGAAGCAGAACAAAAGTGTTTTTTTTTATAATATCAACTAAAATTTTAAGGTATCATGCTGAGGTACTGGAAAGCTAACGTGATGATCATCACTGGCATCATGACCTTAGAAAAATATAACAAGCTGAATTTATATACGTTTTACAAATTAATATCATTTACACGAAACCCTAGTTAACTAATCACTGATTGGTTAACTAGGGTTTCGTGTAAATGATATTAATTTGTGTCGTTGAAAACTTACGGAAATGTCATTGTAATTATACTTGCTAAAAAAAACATTCTTTCATAAATTCGCCTATATATGTACATTTTTTGTACCCCGACATACAATATTGAATTATCAAAATAATGTGACATTTTTAAAGACACCATAATTTATTCAAATTGTTTGAATTTATACTGAAAGTTAATTGTTTTGTAGTTCTGCTTCTATGAGCCTATTTTTCTAATGTGTAAATAAGGTATAGGTACAGAGACCATTACGAAGCGATGTTTGGACCAACACTTCTGAAGAAGATTTCCAATAAAACTACATGAAGCTCAAACAGCAGTTATACTCAAGACATCAAAACGATGCAAGAAATCATTTTTAGAACATTGAGCTCAAGGAAATAACTTCCAACCGGTCTTTATAAAAGAAATAAAACGTATATAAATTCAGCTTGTTATATTTTCCTAAGGTCATGATGCCAGTGATGATCATCACGTTAGCTTTCCAGTACCTCAGCATATTACCTTAAAATTTTAGTTGATATTATAAAAAAAAAAAAACACTTTTGTTCTGCTTCCAGATCTTTTCCATTCTCTTCCCATGACAAATACTATAAAATCTTAAAATACATGTTTATCTTGAAGTGTTTACTCGGAATAGATTTGCTTTACATTCTTAATCAAATTAATAGCAGTATGTTTGCCAACTGCTTGCGGTGGAATCGTTAATGTGCGGTACTCGCAGTTCTCTTTGTAATTCAAGTGTTTCTAATCTCACTTGTTTGTTGTGCGATCTTTAAAAATTGTGCTCAGTTAGTTGGGAGAGGTGTATGAGGTACGTGGGTGTAGATAAATCAAGAAATAGTATTTCAATTAATTATCTAAACTAATTATTTTAATAGACTGTGCTAAATAATTTGTCTTGAATCGAAAAAAAAAATTAAGCCAAGTAGATACCTATCCCCCGCATATCGCATGTCTTTAGACAAAAGTTGTTGAACGGTACGTGCTGCCAGTGATGACCTATAGTACTGAAACGTGGTCGGTCACAATGGGCTTCATAAGACATTAGCCTCATAAGTCTGAAAGTCAGCCACAGTATATAATGACTGTTTTAACTAAGGTGCGGCGGTTAGGGCGTGTAGAGTTAGAAGCTCCATATGAGTTCTAATAACTTTTTGACAGTGCGAGCCATATGGTCTCGTCTTGACAACATTTTACATGAAAATAATTTAGTGGTATTAAGTTTATCTAAGACTAATAATTCTAAAGTTCTGTATACAGTTTGGCACGTGAATTATTGGAACATGACATCTCGTAGGTCAAACTTGGTAGTAGGTAACCTCGTAGGTTGTCCGCTGCTTAACCGAACTTGCCTATTGCTATCTTAATAAATTAAGGCTTCCAGCCAGGGATTAAAAAACTTAAAACTAGAGCGAATACTGGACAAGGGCACCCTCTGTGGGGTGACGGCTTCCTGTGCCCTCTCGCTTCGTACTATGGCTCGTACCAGGGCCGGACGCGAAAGGTCGCCGCCGCTGATCGCCTCTACGAGAACACGGCGGTGCTCCGCCCAGGACGAACACACCTCCGCCGTACGCTCCACCATATCCTCCAGACGATCCTCGCAATGGAAACATCCAGGCGGTTTCTCCCGCTATAGCTAGAACAGGAACCCATAAAGCACCCATGCCCGGTGAGGACCTGCGTTAGGCGGAAGGTGAGGACACCATGGCACCTCTCTATCCACTCCTCAAAGAGAGGATTTACCGCCACAATTGTGGCGTGTCTAGCACTGGGTTGCGACAATCGTACCCGCCATGTCGCCATAAGATCACACCGGAGCTCTGTACGCCGTGCCGCGATTTGTCGCGGCAGCGGAGATTCGCACCGGCATTTTGCCTCCTCGCAGGAGACCGTGCGGTATCGACGGACTAGCCGGATGGCCATGACTCTCTGAGACGCATTCAACTGGCTCGCAGGGCGTAGCCTCATTGAGGGCACCCACACCGGTGCCCCGTAAAGGGCCATGGACCGCACGACCCCCGTGTAGAGCCTACGGCAGGGGGCGTTTAGACTCCCCAGATTGCGCAGGAGCCGCTTTAAAGCAGCCCCAGCCCGCTCCAGTCTGGGAGCCAAATGTCGGAAGTGCTCGACGAAGTTCCACCGGCTGTCGAGGACAAGTCCCAGGTACGTCACCGTCGATTCGATACCGATGTGTACCCCTCTCCTGACCCTTCCCTTCGTATAGAATTGCCTGCCAGTTTTCGTCCATTTTTCGTTGCTGTTCTGCTCCTGTTGGTCGTAGCGTAATATTATATAGTCTTCCTAAAATAAATAGGCTACCCAACCCAAAAATATTTTTTAGATCAGTAGTTCCTGAGATTACCGCGTTCAAACAAACAAACTCTTCAGCTTTATAATATTAGTATAGATATAGGGAAAAGACTGAAAACTAAAAAAAATAGAGTCTAGTCTAAAAATAGAGTTGTTATGTAAGGAACGGTGCGCCAAATTTTGAATTGAGTTAACTGTGTCATATCCTATGAAAGGGCTTCATTTGCACAAGCTTAAACAGATTTTAATTTTTTTTATGATGTTTAGTTTTCGATTTATGACGAAGAATGAAAAATATAAGTACCCACAAATTTGAACGGAACCTTCGGTGGGCGAGTCCGACTCGCACCTGTCCGGTTTTTTTTATTACTCACAAGGAGACGGCAAGAGTGTGAGGTTCTTAAATCGAACGGAGGTTCCGCGTGTAGTTAGTACTCAGTGAGTGTATTCATATACCCAAACCCTAGGGCAAACTACTTCATCATTGCACATTAAAAAAAAAACCGGCCAAGTGCGAGTCGTACTCGCGCACCGAGGGTTCCGTAAAAAAATATTTTTATTATATGATGTAACTAAAAATTTACGGTTTTCGCAATTTTTCCTTTATCTGTGCTATAAGAGGTTGCTTCGTAACAAATTTCAAAATTCTAGATCGACTGGAAGTACCCTTTAGGTTTTGATTCTCTTGCGAGTTTCGAAAATGTGCGGAAAGGCTATAGTGGGATAAGCATGGATAGGATGCCCCCAAACGGATTGCGGTGATTTTTTTTCTGTAAGTCCCTAACAATTAGAGATAAAGATTCTCCAAATATCAACCCTTTAAAATGCACCGTTTCGGAGTAAGAATTAATATTCAAAAAATGGAAAAAAATTGATATTTTCTGAACGGCTCGACCGATTTAGCTGAAATTTTGATATGTTTTAGATACAAATGCAGAATATTGAAAAAAAAATTGCCAACTTGGAGAAAAATATACAACCTTGCAAAAACATTTTTTTTATTTTTCAATTTTTTTTCCGGCTATTTGCGATCTTGGTACAATCACCAAATTTTTTTCGCAAGTTTTTGAGTTCATTAAAACTAACATATAATTAATTCAAAATTTTTCACCGGGTGCGTTATAGTTAAAAAAAATAAAATATCAGGAAATAATTTTTTTTTGGAGGTTATGCTTGACATACAATGATGAAAATTTTTCTGCGTTTTTTTGACGTCATCTAAAGTAACCTATAATTAATTCAAATTTTTTCGCCGGGTGCGTCATATTTCAAAAAAATGAAATATCAGAAAATATTTTTTTTTTTTGACGTTGTGTTCGACGTACAATCATGAAAATTTATCTGCGTGTTTCTCACCTCATCGAAAGTAACATATAATTAATTCAAAAATTTTCGCCGGGTGCGTCATAGTTAAATAAAATGAAATATCAGAAAATATTTTTTTTAATTTTGAGGACGTATGCGTACCACCAGAAAAGTTCCAATAATAGTTACCAACGAAAATCGTATTCTGGCCATAAAAACAACATCTTTGTAAGCCTTTTACAATTTGTACCACTAATCCTGGCAACTATAAATGATGCCGAAATTATGCGACGCGTTATTGAGGAATCTAATGGTTTATCTGATTTAGTCCAAGAAAATTACGTTTTTATCCTCGATCGCGGTTTTCGTGACGTAAAAAGTTATGTAGTACTCATGCCATCTTTGAAGTGTTCCCAAAAACAGTACTACAGATTCGAATGATTCACGATTCGTGACGAAACTGCGTTGGGTTGTTGAGGCGGTCGATGGCATGCTAAAAAAAAAATTGCCGTCTAGATCACAAACTAGACAATAAAATACTATTTAGTGTAGGTGTATATTACAGGATTGCAGCTTTTCTGTTAAATCAATTCGGGAAGCGATTGAACTCAGATATTGAAATATCTTCCGAAGTTGTACAACAAATGGTCTCGCAAAAAAACACCAAAAATACTTTAGCTGATTTAGTCGAAGAACAGGGATTGCTCAGAAAGAAGAGACCTTTCCAGAATATTTCATCCACCGATCTGCTTGATTTCCCGGAATTGACAGAAAAAGAGCTCAAAATCTTATTCAGTGGAACTTATCAATATTTACAAGCCATTTCGTATTTGAGTGAAATTATGAATAACGACGGCACTTTAAAATTACAATTCCTCAAAGATCAATCGAATATTCTTAAGTTTCAAGTACAATCCCGTCATATTTCCCGAAAAATCTATCGTTGTTTTATCGAGTATACACCTCATAGTATCAGCCGATCTGGAATTTAGAGATATTTCTGTGAGTGCGCCAATGGCCGTAGAACAGTAGGTTGTTGTTCACACATAGCTGCTATTATTTATTATTTGTCTTACGGTCGGTATTTATCGAAAATTCCACGACCAGCTGAACATTCATTTTCATTCATTTCATTTCATTTTTTTTTTGACAGGCCTGTTGGTCTAGTGGTTAGTGACCCTGACTGCTATGCCGGAGGTCGTGGGTTCGATTCCCACCCAGGACAAATGTTTGTGTGATGAGCACGATCATTTATTCTGTGTCTGGGTGTAATTTATCTATTGTATTTAAAAATATATAAGTATGTTTATCAGTTGTCTAGTACCCATAACACAAGCTCTGCTTAGCTTGGGACTAGATGGCGTTGTGTAATAGTTAAAAAAAAAAAAAAATTAACAGCACTTTTTGAATCTACCGACATAACACTGTTTATTTCCGATGAAAGTGATGAATATTGATTTATCAATCATTATATTTCCATACAACTAATTCCATCCATAAATTATTTTTCCATCGTTTATAATGGAGTAAAAATAACATAGAACTATTTTCGTCATTGTACATAAAGCATAACCTGAAGAAAAAAAAATATTTTCTGATATTTTTTTTTAAACTCTGTTGCACCCAAAAAAGAATTCTGAATTGATTATATGTTACTTTTTATGAGGTTAAAAAAACACAGCAGAATTCCTATGACTGTACGTCGAACATAACCTCAAAAAAAAAAATATTTTCTGATATTTCATTTTTTTTAACTATGACGCACCCGGCGAAAATTTTTGAATTAATTATATGTTACATTTAATGAGGTGAGAAAAGTGCAGAAAAATTTTCATAATTGTATGACAAGCATAACGTCAAAAAAAAAAAAAATTTCTGATATTTCATTTTTTTTAACTATGACGCACCCGGGGAAAATTTTTGAATTAATTATATGTTACTTTCGATGAGGTAAGAAAAACGCAGAAAAATTTTCATAATTGTATGTCAAGCATAACCTCCAAAAAAAAATTATTTCCTGATATTTTATTTTTTTTAACTATGACGCACCCGATGAAAAATTTTGAATTGATTATATGTTAATTTTGATGAACTCAAAAACTTGCGAAAAAAATTTGGTGACTGTACCAAGATCGCAAAGAGCCGGAATTATTTTTTGAAAAATAAAAAATAATTTTTTTCAAGTTTATATATTTTTCTCCAAGGTGCCAATTTTTTTTTCAATATTTTGCATTTGTATCTAAAACATATCAAAATTTCAGCTAAATCGGTCGAGCCATTCAGAAAATATCGATTTTTTTCCATTTTTTGAATATTAATTCTTACTCCGAAACGGTGCATTTTAAAGGGTTGATATTTGGAGAATCTTTATCTCTAATTGTTAGGGACTTACAGAAAAAAAATCACCGCAATCCGTTTGGGGGCATCCTATCCATGCTTATCCCCCTATAGCCTTTGCGGCATAAACGGCTATATCTTTTGATTGCGTTAGCTTAGAAGTTTGATTTTTTCACAGCTCCAAGAGACAATAGACTTAAGTACTTGATATAAATTTCAGCTTGATATCTCTACGCGTTCCTGAGAAATAGGATCTTGACAGACGGACGGACGGACAACAAAGTGATCCTATAAGGGTTCCGCTTTTTCCTTTTAAGGTGCGGAACCCTAAAAAGAATAACAAACAAATATTTTTTAAAGTATTTGTTTTAAACTTTTTAGTTGTGGTATGTACCCCGCACTAATCTTATCGCGTTATTCGTCCATTTGTCGCGCACATACTTAATGCAAATTTAAGACTTATATGGTTTTCACATGGATCCTATTGTCAGAATAGAAATTGGACCACACGGAAAACACCAGCTTTCAAATAAAAAAAGAATCATTAAAATCGGTTCACCCAGTCAAAAGTTCTGAGGTAAAAAACATAAAAAAAATACATTCGAATTAAAACCTCCTTCTTTTTAAGAAATCGATTTTAAAAAAGTTTTTTTTTTTCAAACTTCAGGATTTTTTTTTCTCGGCAATGACGAAGTAGTGCGCTCTAGGGTTTGAGTATATGAATACATTGCTTCCGTAACCCTGCATCACGTAACATCCAACTTCGCAATATGTCAAAAACAAACAATATTTTGTTTCTAAAAAATATTAATTAAATTTAACAGTTCGCCCACAAAATATATGTTTGATTAAAACAATAAGTTGAGCCGAGGGGTCAGTTCGAACTGTTTGCTAATCAAAAAGCTGTCTAACTTATCAGCACCTTATAAGTGGATCGTCAAACTTACCCGTGTACGTACCTACACACATAGTTAAATGTTTTGTTGTCATCAGCTATGACGAAAAAGCGATACAGCGATAGAGCGATAAAGTAACGACTTTTGTGCAACTCCTTGGTTAACAAAAATGTAGTGATATTTTAGGCTCTGGCACATTTGATCTCGTAATGGGTTTTCTTGGGTACCATTCTGTGACCTTTTTGGTCCATTTTTCCGTCTTGGTTCGTATCATATGACCTGTCCATTTCCACTTCAGTGTTCTTATTTTTAATTTGACGTCTGCCACTTTGGTGATATTTCTAATTTTTGTGGCTTTCCATTTGTCTAGCAGTTTCAGATTCATCATGCTCCTCTCCATTCCCCTTTAACATACACATAACTTGTGTTCAATTTTTTTGTGACAAAATACATATATAATATTAGGGTTAAGCAGAAACTTTGTTATTTTTTATTTTACAAGTAGTAAGTAGTTACAGGAAAAAAAAAATTGTTATAAGAAATTGTGTATGAAGGTCAGAGGAATTAAAGGCTATTTTTTTATATTTATTTATTTAAATAATAAAATACTGGTACTCAGCTGCATTCGGTTAGACTGGAAGCCGACCGCAACATAGTTGGCAAAGGCTAGGCAGATGATGAATGGGTTTATTTATTAATGTGCAATATTCAAATGTAATTACAATAATAGGCTACTGTCGTGAAATAATTTCAATAATTTATGTATATACAAAAACATAGAGAAAATAATCATTGGGCATCGAAACATTCGTCTGGAGCGCTGTCAATGGGAATAGAGCCCTGTATACTGGCAAAATTGCTACGTTGTATGGCGGTGCTGTCTGTGATCAAAGAAGAAGGTCACGTGAAGAGTCGACCAACCGCTTGGCGAATGTCTCGAAAAACCAAAAAGGCATTCGGCTTGGACCCCATGGCCCTAGTGCTTCAACCTCAAAAGATTCGGATTTGTAACTCCCAATATGATTGGAATATTCTCGCCTGTTGAGGAGTTCCACACCTGCAGCAGCCCCAGCACAGCCCGTCGTACTTAGAAGATGGGTGGTGCAAGTATGTTAATACATGTTACGTCCCACACCAAAGACCGGCTTAACTTCCAGGGTCACAACAGTGGTATTATGGTCATTCCGTCTGACCTTTTCGTACCGTCGCGTGCCAAACCGTTGGGTTCTAAAACAGCTGGCAACCAAAGGTGACAAGAGCACGACGGAAGATCTCATTAATATATAAGCGTCGATAGCTTCACCGCACTGGCAGCGATACGGAGCCTCGCAAGGAGCGCCCAGACGCAGTCAAGAAGCGAACCGGGAAGTGGTGTCACACAACATAGTGCTTATGTAATTATAACTTTTAACAAACAATTTTTAGTAAATCGAGACTTCACTAAGATTGATTTTAGGTACCTAACTGTCACATAGAGCTTCCCGTTTTATGACGTGGAAGTGACCCTCAACCATCGATTTCGTCATTTATTTACGGAAATTCTCGAATGTTACTGTTCGTGTATCGTTTGTCTTTTACATAGTTACTACTCGGTCCCCTATTGTAAGGGATCTATTACCGGCAAACTTTAAGATACCCTTTTCTTTTTCTTTCGGTCAGTAACTTGAAAGGTAAGAAAAGGTAGCCATTTTATTTTATTCTATCCATGGATTGTGAGTAGGTAAATGGAGCTTTTGAAAAGCAATAAATGAACAATTAATTTTAGTAATGATATAGGTACCTACTATCGTTTCTTTGGATCGAATTAGAAATTATAATATATTTTTATTAGGTATTTATGACTCATTGTAACCTGTCAAAATGTCTGTCTTTTTCAGAAACCAAATCAATACAAGCTGGTGCAACCTACATTTCCTTACCGTCAAAAATAAGCAAAGAATCACAAACGAAACTTCCTCAATAGCCTTACATTCTTCAGAACACACTGTGCCCGGCCTGCCTACTTATTCTGCAGATTCGTATGAAGGCTCCGTGTCAGTCATTACGAAGGGAACAAGTTCAATTTGAGCGCGCATGTCGCTTGCCTGTCACGTCCGCTGCCTATTATTTTTGTGGGAAAACAAACCCAATTTGCCTGATAACATTAGTATAAATAAAAATAAAATAAAATAAATTAATAGTGTGTACATTCGAAGTTTAGACTTTGATCACAGTTTGGATCTAGAACTTATTAAATTTTAGAGGGTATTTGGTGTAGATATTGGGAAGCTATAGCAATTTAACTCATATATGGTTGTTTTGTTTATAACAAAATTATATACCAATTTTGTATGTTCAAAACAACAGAACTCTTTTGGTAATTGAGTGAAAGACCTCGACTACTCGACAGAACTCTTCATTCGATCCAGAACTCCCAGTGATACCTCAGCATCTCACTCTTATATGGTTGTATTGGTTACAAAAATGTTATGTACCTATTGTGAATGTTCAAAACAAGAGAACTCTTTCGTTAATTGAGTGAAAGACCTCGATTACTCGACAGAAATCTTAATTTGAACCACAACTCCCAGTTATACCTCAGCATCTCACTCCTATATGGATGTTTTGGTTATAAAAATGTTATGTACCTATTGTGAATGTTCAAAACAACAGAACTCTTTCGGTAATTGAGTGAAAGACCCAACTACTCGATAGAAATCATCATTCGATCCAGAACTCCCAGTTGTACCTCAGCATCTCACTCCTATATGGTTGTTTTATTTATAACAATGTTTTTTACCAATTCTGTATGTTCAAAACGATATAACTCTTTCGGTAATTGAATAAAATACCTCAACTACTCGATAGAAATCTTCATTCGGTCTAGAACTCCCAGTCGTACCTCAGCATCTCACTCCTATATGGTTGTTTTGTTTATAATAATGTTATATACCTATTGTGAATGTTCAAAACAACAGAACTATTTTGGTAATTGAGTGAAAGACCTCGACTACTCGACAGAAATCTTCATTCGATCCAGAACTCCCAGTGATACCTCAGCATCTCACTCTTATATGGTTGTATTGCTTATAAAAATGTTATGTACCTATTGTGAATGTTCAAAACAACAGAACTCTTTCGTTAATTGGGTGAAAGACCTCGATTACTCGACATAAATCTTAATTTGAACCAGAATTCCCAGTTATACCTCAGCATCTCACTCCTATATGGATGTTTTGGTTATAAAAATGTTATGTACCTATTGTGAATGTTCAAAACAACAGAACTCTTTCGATGATTGAGTGAAAGACCCAACTACTCGATATAAATCATCATTCGATCCAGAACTCCCAGTTGTACCTCAGCATCTGACTCCTAAATGGTTGTTTTATTTATAACAATGTTTTTTACCAATTCTGTATGTTCAAAACAACAGAACTATTTCGGTAATTGAGTGAAAGACCTCGACTACTCGATAGAAACCTTCATTTGAACCAGAACTCCCAGTTATACCTCAGCATCTTACTCATGTAAGGATATTTCATTAATAATATTGAGAAACAATACATAATAATTATTTTTTGGTGATTTAAATTAGATTCACCCCATAGAACTCTCAACGGAATACGTGTCGGACGCAGAACTCTTTTGCTTTCAATTCAAAAATGGTTTCAAATTTTGGGAAATTCGTTGAGATGCTGTGGTATTACGCATTTTGAAAAAAATTTGATGCTAACTTCGCACAACAAGTTAGCATCTAATTTTTTCAAAATGCGTTTTAGATAGTCAAATCGACGGAACTATTGTTAAAACTTATCAAGAACTGTGGAACTATGTGGGATGCCACTATATGTGGTGTTTTTTTGTGAGATACTAACAATTGAGATGCTAACTTCACACACGTTTTAAATTGATTTATTATTGCTAATCTGTACAGTTCCAATGTTCGGTAAGATCCCAATGAACCGACTATACATTATTCAATACGTGACTATCGAATAAGCCGATAAAATGATTAACTCATTTATGCATTACGTCACAATTTCCCTAAGTATACGTGAGTATATACGAAAAACATAATCCTGTATCCGTATTCTGTAACCCACGTCGAACTCATTGTGCGCGAGTTATGTTATTACCGCGTTAGCGAGCCACGCCGCGAGGCGTACATTGCGTTTCGCAGATAATAATAACAACATTGGAAGCAGTTGGCAAGCGAGTGACAATACGCCACTAGCTGGCTTTTTGTTAAGACGTCCAAGGTACGAGCAGAAGGCAGGTATCGCTAATTTTATAATTTTGGTGAATTTGACTTGAAATGTCTTAAATATTTCACAAGCTATCGACTTCTTTAACATCACATAGGTTTGCAGTTAAAGACATTCGTAAAGTAGATTCTAAGACCGCACTATCGCATAAGGTAACCTGTAATGAAAGTTGTAAGGAAGATTTGAAATAAATAAATAAATAACTTTAACTTACCGAGTTATTTTGCTTCTGCATTGCTTATAACTTGCACCACACACCAGCAGAATGAACGGGCACTCCATAAAATAAAAATATTATAACATGCAAAAACCTACACACACTTCACGCACATACACAAACCCCACCACCCTACTCATAATTATTATAGGGTGTGTTTATGAAAAACTTTGTTCTTGATATTTTGTACAAGCTTATTGGACGGCGGAAGCGCGTTACCATGGCAACGGGTTTTAATGCCAAACGACCGATTTTTGGACGACGTCATATTTTATTGCGAAGTTTGAAATAATTGCTTTCATACTTTATAGATAGGGTTGAAGAGTTTAAGTTGCGTTTCTGAGGCTAAAAACTTTTCAAAAGTATGTGATTTGGCTGAACTAAGGTCGCCCGTCATACCTATTTTTATTAAATACAGTCTGAAGCACTCATAGTCCGGGAGGAAGCGTTGCATTTTAGGTAGTGATTCTACACCGATTGTTTCATTTTTCTTGCAGTTTCAATGTATCATAATAATAATAAATATACCGTTGCATGAAACAAAATCGTCCTAAAATTACTTATAAGTTATCTGTGATAGCGGGATAACGGAAAGAACAAATTGTTATAATATCTTGTATTGAAGAGGATTCTAAGTAACGATAGTAAACTTTTAAGGAAATAAAAACATTGGGATAAGATCCGCGAACTAGTATTATTCTTGCAAAAAAGAGTATAAACATATAGGAATGTAAGTACAAAAAGTAATAAAATGACAAAACCTAGCTAGCTAGTAAAAACAGCATTGCTGTCTTTAGGAAAATACCCAAAATGCTGCCCCAGCAAATATTTGACGCCCAATGAGCTCTTATCCTTGTTTTAAATACTTATTACTACATAATAATTACGACAAATGTGTTTTAGTACAACCTTGAATATTTTAGTTAAGTTCATTTCACCCTCAATAAATAACAAATGACTGCTAGTGAAAAATAATTAAAAAAGTCACTATTATCTATACTAATATATAACTTACACTTTCAGTGTACGTCATTTTTAGGGTTCCGTTGCCAAATGGCAAAAAATGGAACCCTTATAGATTCGTCATGTCTGTCTGTCTGTCTGTCCGAGTATGTCACAGCCACTTTTTTCCGAAACTATAAGAGCTATGCTATTGAAACTTGGTAAGTAGATGTATTCTGTGAACCGCATTAAGATTTTCACACAAAAATATAAAAAAAAAACAATAATATTTGGGGTTCCCCATATATAGAACTGAAACTCAAAAAAAAAATTTCATCAAACTCATACGTGTGTGCGTGTATCTATGGATAGGTCTTCAAAAATGATATTGAAGTTTCTAACATCATTTTTTTCTAAACTTAATAGTTTGCGCGAGAGACACTTCCAAAGTAGTAAAATGTGTGTAAACCCCGTAACTTCTAAAATAAGGGAATGATAAAACTAAAAAAAAATATATAATGTACATTACTATGTAAACTTCTATCGAAAATTGGTTTGAAGGGGATCGAGTAAGTAGTTTTTCTTTAATACGTCATAAATCGTAAACCACAATTTACCTTTCATTCAGTCAACTCAAATATAAAAATTAAAAAAAAAACATTTAATTTCATAAACATAAACCTTATGCATAAACCGTGAATACCTGAAGGTTTGTACGGAACCCTCGGTGCGCGAATCCGACTCGCACTTGGCCGGTTTTTATCAAAATAGAGTATTAATATTTCTGAGAACAAGAATCATAGATTTCAGAATCACGCAAAATGCCTTAATAAACCCAATGCCAATAATAAACCCCAAGAGCTCCGCCAGGTGAGGGGATATTCGTACATTAGGTGACATGATTCATAGCTCAGCAATATATTCCCTTCGTGGACATATGTATGAGCTGTACTTGTCGTTATTTTATGACACATAGATTTTAAGGTGGTGATTGACCTGCTACCTATTAACAAAAATTAATAGTAGGTAAATCACCACCTTAAAAGTCCAATCTACCAAAATCAAAATCAAAAGTCATTTATTCAAACTAGGCTGAGAGTCAGCACTTTTTGAACGTCAAAAGTCAAAATACCCAAGTAAATACTTGGGTTATAATTGAGCTGATGTTTGTTGCTTCCACAATCCTATTTTTAACCGACTTCAAAAAGGAGGAGGTTCTCAATTCGGATGTTTATATGTTTTTTTTTTTATGTATGTTCGGCCATAACTCCGTCATATATAGACGGATTTGCAAAATTCTTTTTTTGTTCGAAAGGGGTTTATTTCGAAATGGTCCCATATTAATTTCATATAGATCTGATGATCAGTTCCAGAGACAGACCGCAACTCTTTAAAAAATGACAGCAAATCAACCGCGATTTCTGCTATCGCTTAAATATGAATTGTTTGTTTGGAATTAGTGCGGGGTGGATACCACAACAAAAAATTTAAAAATAAAAACTTTTGTATAAAAAAAACAACCGACTTCCTTAAAAACACTACAAAGTGAAAAATAACTTTAATTTCGGAAGTCGGTGGCAAAAAAATCATAAATACAGATCCTAAGACACCGACTTCCGAAATTAAAGTTATTTTTCACTTTGTAGTGTTTTTAAGGAAGTCGGTTGTTTTTTTTGTAAACTAGTTTTATAATAAACACACGCGCTGAGCACGTGGTAACACTAATGAAAAATATCAAATTCATATTTTTCAATTCTGCAATGTATACTAATGCTTCCAGAATTTGGCAATAACGATCAAACCAATGAAATCTAGATCTACATAAACTGCCACGATAGGAAGCCTAAATGAAATCTGGCAATAGCTACTAACACCTGTTATTTCATAAGTAGGTGTTATTTTTAAGCAATTTTCAAAAATCCATTCAAATATTTAATTGTTGTTTTGGCTACCCTTTTTTTTCTATGTGTACATAACGCAACCATTAATTAACCAGCCATTTCATTGGTGGGAATCAGCTTTTAGTGCAGGGCTGTATCCGTGCAGGCCGGCGATAATCCGATTTCAATCAGCAGTGAATATCATTAATGTGTCTGAATAATAGATTTGTGTGTACCGTATGTGTGGAATAATACCACGATAAAAGAAAACATCGAAGATCCTTTTCAAACAACACGCAATCGCGTGCGTTGCGAAAGTTAAAGCCAACCGCGACGAGGGGGCGGGCAGGTTACAATCGTTTTCTGAGTGTTAAATATTCTACTACGACTTTCAACAGGTTTTCTGTATCAAGTTACCTAAATTATTAACTTATGTAATTGTTAGCGATTGGTTGGCAAGATAGTAAAAGGTATAATAGTTACAATATTTGAGACGTGGTAAGACAAGATTCTCAGCCGATATGGGTATAACATGACTCCGAGGTTTTGTTTTTGTATTGCCTAAAATAATTATCGATATATAATTAATCTATCATTGCTCCGATATCATTGTATGCCACAGGCAAGATACTGGCATCGTGTAAATTGCTTAATATTGTAAAAACATATTGCAGAAAATGGACCTTCTGCATCTACCCGACAACGCCGTTCATTCACCACTGCTTGCAATCCAATATTACAGCAGTAATTATTAACAGCTAGCTACATATTTAATTATTATACTGATCCAATTAACCAGTTGATTAGCCCGATTTGTTTGTAATTAATTTGTATAATTGTATTGTGCCGGAGGCAGCTGATAACTATATCCAAGCATGTACCTAAATGAAACCTATGTGCGCTCTGCAATCAAATATTCTAATGATGTCTCTGTGAATGTGACGGAATTCCTAAAGAATTATGCATGTAAGACATATACGGGAGTCACTCTGAAACATTTTAGAATACGCCATTAAGAAAAAGTCGATGAAAAATGTATTTATATTTCGAATTAAGAACTCTTTGGGAATCTGTAGACTGTAATGCATTTATTTGTCATTTCTTTTTACAGAAGGGCGGTAATTTTAAAAGTGTCTGTTGTGTGTCCAAATTGATTTGACTACAGAAAATTTCGCTCAATGGTTTATAACAACTTTCATTGAGGTTTTACTCTACAAAATTGTTACGATAGACTTTGATTAGCATACCATGACAAAGTCTCATCCCATCCCACAGCTTACAACTGGTTTAATGAGTTTAAATGGAGTCCAAGCATACTCACTAAAAACTTTTTAACAAAAAAATTAACCGCCGAAAAAAAAAGAAAAGCAAAAAATAATAAACCTTAAAATTTTGAGTCAGCGCTGAAAAATCAATGAACAAAGATCACTCAAAGCGCCTCTTACTCACTAACTCATAATTTTAAGGTTTATAATTTTTTGCTTTTCTGTTTTTTTCTAGTTTTTATTTTGTGATTTTTTTGTGGCTTTAATGTTCAAATAATACTTGGCAAGGTATACCCTATCCAAGAAAAAAGAATTATCAAAATCGGACTATTCTGTATTAAGTTATGCGTGGTTATACATTACAATCAATGAGTGAACAATCAATCATCCCCTGTTTTCCAACCCTTAGGGCTCGATTTTGTTTTCCAAATTTATATGGGGCCACCCTCGAAGTATACCCTTTTTAATAAAAAAAAGAATTATCAAAATCGGACTACTATGTAAAAAGTTATGCGTGGGCATAAATAAAAAAAAAACAAAAAAAAACATATACGCATCGAATTGATAACCTCCTCCGTTTTTTTCATCGGTTAAAAAGGACGTCCTTCTACGGTGACTACTGAAGATAACGTGAATGCTGTGCATCTAATGATAGAAGCTGATAGAAAGGGGATAGGGTGGGCACGCCACAATTGTGGCGGTAAGTCCCCTCTTTGAGGAGTGGATAGAGAGGCGCCACGGCGTCCTCATCTTTCGCCTAGCGCAGGTCTTCACCGGGCATGGGTGCTTTGGGGGGTTCCTATTCAGAATAAAGCGGGAGGAAACGCCCGGGTGTTTCCATTGCGAGGTGTATCCCAATCATCATGATCATTTATTTATGTAAATAATAAAAACCGGTGAACTGTGAAAAAAGTTTATTTTTGAGTCAGTTTGTCTAAATATTTTTGTTCATCTCTCTTTAATGTTGTAAAGGTTATTTTCACGGGTGTCATTTCAATCATCATAAACATACACAGATAAGAAGATTATATTGGCAATCATTACCTATAATGACTTAATGATGATATAAATAATTAATTATTGTTAACAAGTATTGACTTTATTTCTATAAAAAGCATTCAACTCTGAAATGTATATGCACTTTGAGCATATTAAAGCACCATGGGTCTCTTTATTTTATTTCTCTATGCGTGGTATCAGGTACCATCGTTATATTTACATTTCGCCATTTTCTATGCGCGCGTGAAATCATTGTGTTTGCCGCCTGTGCAATGGGGGCCTTTGGGATATTATGTGGGCTGTTGGTAGGTTGTAACCATTTTATCTAGTGTAAATTGTCTTATATTACCAACATTTTTGTCAATTTCCGCTTCTGAGAAATCTCGTCTATTAAATGTAACGTTCCCATAAAGATCTTTTACTCCGATTTGGGGGAAAAGACAAACAGATGATTAAAGTATCAGCTGCAAAATGAGCCATTTAACTCAAAAAACGGTGATATTGACAATACCTATGTACGTTTTAGTACCAAATTGCTAAGATCACTAATTACACGATTACATAAAATAAAATACCTATGAGCAGTACTTATACAGTCACTAGTATATTTTAGGTTCCTGTTATTTTATTTTTATCTCAGTCAATAGCGATATAGCAACTCAGTAATGACATTGTATTCTAGAAACACCAAGAAAAACTCCTTTATTTACTTTACCTTTTCCTCCCCAAATCATTGTCCTACTAATAATATTATAAAAGTGAACGATTGTATATTTGGATGTTTAGACGTTTTTTCAACCACGTTAATATGGCTGAGCTGATTTGAATGAAATAGTTTGGAAAACAGATTGTTAAAACAAATTATGCTATAAATCTGTGTTGTACGACCCATGGGATGATTTTCTACCTATATGTAAGCAGAACCGCTGGCAAAAGCCAAGTTTAAATAAATAAAACATAAACATAGTTAATATAGTAAAAGGTGTTGGAAAGATATCGAGCAGCAATCTATCTCTATTTAGCGGTAAACTATTGAGACATAGTGGCGTGTTTAATGAAAAAAGATTTTCCTTTCCTGTTTTTAGTTCAGAAGGCTTTAGATGGGTTTATTTACCTGAAAGGTAAATATCACTCGAAAAGGATTTAATTTCTATCGATGTATAAGCGATGATGAGGGTGATCATGGTGAGGCAAAGAACTTCCGACTTTCGGTGATGTAATAAATTTCAATAAAGCGTAAGAAAGACATGAGTCTTCCACGCGTGGCATGGCCACTCTTACATAAAATCCTGAGGAGTGAACTACTGTGTATATTCAAAACCAGCCATTGTTATTTTATTTAACCTAGTTTAATCAAAAGTAGACCTACAAGTCTGCACTTCCTATTTCAAAATTGATCTGATTGTTTCTGATTCCACAACTCAACTGGCTCGATATTCGCGATTGGAGAGGTATCTTTGTACTTCTCTTTACCACTCAAGGAATCGATTTTGATATCTTATTACGGCCACGGAGATTCGATATCTGAGCATAATTTATTCAACGCTTAACTCGATTTGCAACGATTGGTGACGGAACCCAAGACCCTCTAGAACGGTCAAACCAACCATAACATTTTAGTTTGATTGGCTCAGTGTTCATTTGAATAATTATTATGATTTCTACTTTCGTAGGTGGAGATGCAAAAAACAAATTCAACAAATTGGCTTTTTTCGAAGTTAGCACGTAGTTAGTAAAATTATGTTCCCGAATAAGAGTAATGTATTCTTTAAGTTTAAGTACCTTCACGACACGTAGAGTATGCTACTGATAATCTCGTCTCATTTTATGTTATTACGACCTACTTGTACAAGAATAGTTCATATAAATAGTAAATCTTATCGTTAAGACATCTTTGGTGCAAAGAAAAGCAGCGTAGTTAAAGAGGAGTTTATAAGGAGTTTCCAGTCAGCTGGACCCGCTCACTACTAGACCCAAGGATCCACCTGACTACATAATTCATTTTCTGTATTTTTATTGCTTAACTGGACCCCAAATTCAAACTTAAAAATAATAGTTTAAAAAAACTAAAAAACACGCTTCCATTGAAAACCAAACTAAAAAGTACAAAATAATGTAAAAAAAGCGTGGGGTGCCTCATATCAATAAAAAAATACCATAAAAGCACCCCACATTATTTATTTTCTATTTTTTAGGGGTTTTCGAATTTTGAGACGTATGTCAGCGTAGTTTGTGACGTATGTCAGCGTAGTTTTCGAAGACAGTTTTTTTTTTGCTGTCTTGGTAACCCTGGCAAGGATAATGGCGCAAATTAGTTGGTTACGTATGTCACCGTAGTTTTCGAAGACAGTTTTTTGCTGTCCTGGTAACCCTGGCAAGGATAATGGCACAAATTTATGAAATTATTGCATTGTCATCGGTCCTTGACAGGTGTGCAAAGTTTGAATGAAATCTGGTCGTTTAAAGTGGGTCAAAATCGCGCTATAAGGAGTCGGTTACAAACAAACATACAAATATACAAACATACAAGTTAAGCTAATATAAAGCGTGTAAAAAAGCGTCTATCGTTTAAAGCTACCATTAATTAAGCTAATACATTCGATCGCAAAATTGGTTAGTCAAACAATCAAATCAAACATCAAATTATACATTTTAGTTGACCCTGTGTGTTATAAAAACATATAATGGTGTCCCAAACAGAAACAAATGAAACGAATAAAATAAATTAAAATGACCTTAACTTCAGCCAAAATAATGATTTATGACACTGCGCTTTGCCAGGTATCCTGCACAACTCGGTTAGAATCCGATATACTAAAAGCCCTCAAGCTTGGCAAGGAACAAAACTAATAGTACACCGCGTACTTCAGCCGCAAAAGTGCATTACTGTTCACATTGTATTCTGTCCACTGTGCTGCAACATGGGACCGCGACAGACTACATATAATAAAGCACTCTCGGGTCCGCTTACGTCAATTACTCGGAGCGTAGCGGACCCGCTTTGACGATGGTTTGTGCTTAATTTGTCACAGCAAATGCTGTTTCGGTTTTTAGTTTTTGCTGACACTATGTAGGTATTTTTAATACTATTCGGCGGCGGCCACAAGACGCGTACTTACTGTGAAGTCTCAGGTTTACAGGCAGTACTCTGCTTATCGCCAGACATCGCGAAGCATCTAAAGTTAAATACAGTTCATTGAACCTTTCGTGCTTTTCAGAATCATGCTGAATGGTTCGTAATATGTAGTTACTTTTGAAAATAAATAATGTTACAAAAATCAACTAGTTCGATGATACTTCACTACAAAAAAATAAGGTAGATTCAGTATTTACGATTATGAAAACTCCTTAACTAGGTTGTAGTAAAATCAAGAGATTAAAACTTTTGAATGTAAGTACAAACCGCATCAAATGCGTGTAATCATTCATCACCACCTACGTACTTGTGCCGTATCACTACAATAACAGGGCGAACATTTATTTGTAGTCATGCTCTTTCATTCAGTGCTACGTTGGAAACGAGCCCTTAAGCGTATTTCCAACAAACAGACGCAACGCGATTCTAGTACAATAATTTCTATGAAAACTTCATGGAAATAGTTCTACTAGATCCATGTCGCACAGTCGCCGCGTCGCGTCGTGCCTGTCTCTGGGGACCTTTAGCTGTCCCACACTCGGTTCTCCAACGTACGTATACGTACCGCATATATTACAACAATTGTACTTACGTATAGTTTTCGTCATCATCATCATCATCATTTCAGCCGAAAGACGTCCACTGCTGGACATAGGCCTCCCCCAAGCACCGCCACTTCGACCTATTCTGTGCTTCTCGCATCCAACGTATTCCTGCGGCCTTCACCAGGTCATCGGTCCATCTTGTGGGGATAGTTTTCGTAATTATATCTAATTGGTAATAACAATACAGTCAACCCTTTGATGTCCCACCTAACTTCTCAGAAACCAATTAATACAAATTACAGATATACCAGTCTGAATAACCCTCGCTTTGGGGGTTAGCGTGCTGGGGTTTGATTGAAACACTCACTTGTGGCTTTCCAAGTTTTATTCCGAGATGTTGTGCTTACAAGTGCTTTGCTTCAAATGCTTTTAAATGCTTCTAAATGCTTAACAAAAAAATAATTTTCTAAGGCCTTATACTTCTGGCGGAGAATCTTAACACCGCGATGTACAAATCAGACGTTTTCTTAAACCACCATCTAGTGGCAAGTCAATGAATAATTATGACGCTTACCTGACTGTACGATTGCTTGTCAGTACATACAGTTTTCTGTGCGGCTAAACATTCCGCCCACCAAGGACATTTTGTACAACATTATGTCCTTCAAATATTAAAATAGCTTATGAAGAACAATACATATTAACAACAACAACAAAATTGCTTAAAATTATCATTAAAACAAAACTACTGATCAAATTTTCAAGCAACAGGCAAGACACAAAGTTTCGATGTTGGTCGTTTAAATTTCGAACCGTTGCTACATAGTGTGACTACCCGTGTTAAATTATCAAGCCCCGGATGTTTCTCAACCACTCTGCCAAGTAGCCACCTACAAGGAGGCATGTTATCCTCCTTAATTAAAACTATGTCCCCTACGTTCGGTTCAGGAGTTTGCATAGACCACTTATACCGATGAAGCAGTGTGGTCAGGTATTCGGTCGACCAGCGTCTCCAAAACTGTTGCAGCGTTTGTTGAACGAAATGCCACCTCTTTAGACTAGATATGTTAGAGTCTTCATAATGCCTATCTGGTGCGTTTATAATAGGTTCACCAATTAGGAAATGCCCAGGTGTTAATGCATCACAACTGTTGGAATCCGTTACCCTACACAACGGACGTGAATTTAAACATGCCTCTACTTGACTTAAAAGAGTGGACATTTCTTCGAAAGTTAAAGTAGAGTTGCCTATTACCCTACGCAAATGCTTTTTGCATGATTTTATTCCAGCTTCCCACAGACCGCCAAAGTTCGGAGAATGTGGTGGAATATAATGCCATGTTGTTCCCTCAACTGCTAATGCTGCAGCAATTTCCTTTGTTATGTTTGAATTTTCAGAGCGAAACATTGCATCTAACTCTCTAGAAGCACCCTGAAAGTTAGTGCCATTGTCACTCCATATATTTTTGCAGTGACCACGTCTAGCGACAAATCTTTTAAATGCGGCAATGAACCCCTCTGTGGTCAGATCGCTTACGACCTCAATATGAACAGCCTTTGTGGCCATACACACGAATAAACAAATATACCCTTTAAATGCGTGATGACCCCGACCTTTAGATGTCCTTAAATTTATAGGACCCGCGTAGTCTACCCCACTATTATGAAACGGCCTGCTTGGTGTAACCCGCGACGGTGGCAGTTGGCCCATTAACTGAGGTTTGGTTGTAGCTGCATACCTGATGCAAGTTACACATTTCCTTACATATGCTGTAACTAACCGCTTAGCTCCTAGGATGTAATATTTCGTGCTCAAATAGTTGAGCATAAGTTGGGGACCTCCATGAAGACTTCTGTTATGCGCATCTGATATTAAGAGATTGGTGAAGTGATCGTTACCTGGAATTAATATTGGATGTTTATGGTTGTGATCGAGATCTGAACGTTCTAATCTACCGCCCACCCTCAAAATCTGTTTTGAATCCAGGTAAGGATTTAAGGACTTTAAGACCTTTTCTTTACAACTTCCCCCTTTTTCCAAGTTAGTAATCACCGCTTCGAATCCTTTGCCTTGGCTAACCCTAATGCATGTCTCTAACGCTAATGCGCGCTTTTCTGCGGTAATATAGCTGAAGTTTTTCCTCGTAGTTACAAGTTCCTGCAGCATAGGTAACTGAACAGAGTACTGGAAGGTGTCGCAGCTTCGGTTCCAGGTAAGTCCCAATGTTATGAATATCTCACCCTGTTTTATATTGATTTTCCTTTCTTCACCATCCTGTCTCTTGTACGTGTGCTTTTCACCTATGATCTTCTCTAGTAATTCACTGCTGTTGCTTGACCATTTCTGTAAATTAAATCCTGCATTAGCTAATAACTTATTCATTTGGTTATAGATCTGCACGCCTTCTTCTATCGAGTCGCAACCAGTCATGAGATCGTCCATGTAATAATCTTTAAGTACTCTTTGAGCTGCCAGTGGATATTTATCTCCTTCATCGTACGCTACTTGTTGCATCGATCGAACTGCCAAAAAGGGCGCTGAAGATGTACCAAAAGTAACTGTTAGTAATTTATAATCTTTAATTGAAGATTGTTTGTTGTTTCTCCACACGATGCGTTGAAAATCTGTATGATGATCGGCAACGCGCACCATCCGGTACATTTTGATAATGTCTGACACTAAACAAATTCGGTGGGTTCTCCAACGAATCAGTAAGTGTCGAAGATCTGGTTGCAGCCTTGGACCAATCATTAGGTCATCGTTGAGCGATATTCCGTTTTTTCCTTTGCAGGAAGCATCAAAGACCACCCTGACCTTGGTTGTGTCTTTATCGTCACGTATAACTGCATGATGAGGCAAGTACACTGCATTTTGGTTTTCTTCTTCTGCTTTTGTTATTGGCCTCATGTGACCGAGCTGCAAATATTCATTGATTACTTCCTCATATTTTGTTTTTAAATCTGGGTTTTTACTAAGTTTAGTTTCTAATGCGTAAAATCTATTAAGTGCTACCTTTCTTGCATCTCCATATTGACATTTTGGGTCTGGAGTTTTAAATGGTAAGTTAACTATATAACGACCGTCATTATCTCTTACCGTAGTATCCTTAAATATCTCTTCGCATCTTGTTTCTTCTTCGGTAAGTATACGTTTGTTATTTTGTGGTTCTCTCTCTAACTCCCAGAATCTTTTTAAGACTTCGTCATCACCAAGTTGAGCATGCATCACTGAAATACTCGATATGCTAATACCAGCGGAAGCTATCGTTCCTGATAAAATCCATCCCAATGAGGTGCACTGAGCTACAATGCTACCACCAGGAGCTTTCCTTAACCCGTTTTGTAAAACCTGGCTATAGACTTCGGCTCCCAACAACATATCCACTTTATCTGGTGTATAATATCTAGGGTCTGCTAATTGTATATCGTTTGCTTGTGCCCAGTCCAAATATACCGTTTCTCTAGCAGGTAATAAGGACGTAATAGATTTGAGAACATATGCCTTGACTACAAGTTCCACAGATGGGTCAACCCTAGACTGAATTTTAACTTCAACAACCGAATTCAGAAATAATTTGTTATGAGCATCAATACCAGTTATTGAACTTTTAGCTGGTTTTTTCTGTAACCCTAAGCTCTGGACAGTATGTTCTGTCACAAAAGATGCCTGTGAACCTTGGTCTAACAAGGCCCTGATCGTATACCTAGCGCCGTTTTTCGAAACAGCCCTCACTAGCGCTGTGGCTAATAGGACTTGATTAGTTTTTGCTATACCTTTCGAAAAACAAGTTACTACTTTATTTTCAACTTCTCTCGTTTGCGAAACACCATCGCTAAACGAATTTACCATCTCTTCCTTAGACTCCTTCTCACCTTTAGGGTGCAACAAGGAGTGATGTCTCCGCTTACAGATTTGACACGAGGCTGTACACCTACAAGACCTGGCAGAGTGATTGTGCCCCAAACAATTAAAACATAAGTTGTGATCTAGCACAAACTTACGCCGAGTATCCACATCGTAGTGTTAGAAACCGGTCTAGGTCACTCTTTTTAAAAAAGGAAACACTTTTAGCTATAAGAGACTAACACAGTTTATTTAACTTTTATACAATAATAATCGTGAGTGCAGCACATGAGTGCACGGGATGAAGGATGGAAGACGACTGACTGGATGAATAGGATGGGTGTATGAGGAGTCGAGGAGTGATGTGTCAGCACTCTGACAGGAATGCAGCATAAGGTGCCAGGTAAGCCGGAAAGGGTACATTGGATGGGTATAACAGCCCCCCGATTAAGAGGAAACTTACGGGTGGAAAGGTAAGTTGACGATGGAAAGAAGGAAGCTCCAGGTCTAGGAAGGTTTTCCAGGTTTTCAGGTCATTCGGAGTCGAGAACGAGGTATGTCTGTGGAGTGTATGTCTTCGGGATCAGGAGATGACATTTCTATGGAATTATCTGGTTTGGGTTTACATCTAGAAGTTTTAAGTGTTTTAAAGTAACAATACAATTTATACGATATAGCTATAACTATAACTAAACTTATTATAATAGTAACATAAGAATAGAAATTACCGTAAAGGACAATATGAGGCTTTTCAATAACTTCTTCGAGATTTGTTTTAATTCGGTCAGTTATTTTATTATAATTAGACAAAAGTGAATCAAGATCATTAACATTTTTTAAGTTAACATAGGGAACTTTAATATTGTCTTTTAGGTAAGTAGTAGGACTACAACAAGTATCATTGATTATTTCAAAGTGTAATATTATTGGTTTTGTTTTAATTACAATACTATGTTGAGGTATTAACTTATTGTCTCTACAATAAGCAATGCAATGTTCTGGTATAGTTAGTATTCCAGTACCATGAATGGAAAGCTCAGATAAGTCTTGATTATTACATTCTATTGTGAGTTTAGAATTTTGACTTATTACGTATATCCATTGGTTTCTATGTAATTTATGAAAAGTTTCAAAATTACCGTTTATGAATTTAGTATTACAAATATGTGGAACAGAAGTCAGGGCTTTAGAGATAATCTCACTTTCACATATGGGAACGGCAGATGTGGAATACACACTAGGTGTTTCACAAATATAATATTGCGTATTTATAATTTTACAGGAGCTAAGTGAATCTAATTTACAATAAGAGGACTTATCTTTAGTTATGCCTATATATTTCGTGGATGGTATTATTGTTGAATATAGTGTACTATTTACATCATTAAGTTCAATAGGGTAAGGTATAGTGTTATATAAATCAAATTCCTTTGTGTTTACTAACGGTATTTGTAACACAAATATTATTTTATTATTTGCAAAATAGCTAGATACATCGGATATGTTTTCTAAAACGTGGATATTATCTAAGATTAGAGGTACAGGTAATTGTTTAGAACTAGGTAGGAATCTATAATTATCAACAAGGTCTGCAAAAAGTTGCTTAGGAGTAATAATAGATGGATATAATATATTAGACTTACTAAACATAATAGCATTAATAATATCTTCTAACTTAAATGATAATGTTAACATAGTACTTTCTAAGATATCTGACAATCCTGATATCTTAGATCTCATGAGTAGCTTATCTGCCACTAACGTAATGTTGATTACATCTTGGTTCAGGGTATCGATAGCATGGTTTAAACTAGCTTCATTTGCACTAATTTGGTCAATTATTTCTTTTAGGGACGATAACGTGGATTTTGTAACTAACATGCTATCTTTCATCAAGGTGGCTAACTTAGTTTGATCATTTTCTAAGGTTTGGATGGCATCGCTGTATTTTATAGCGTCATCTTCATCCATATTACCAAACAGTTGTTTGATAACGGAACCGATTCCAGCAAACCAAGCTGCTCTTTTATTAGATTTAGACATAAGATGAGATATAGAGTCGAAGTCTCTTGCTATATCATTGTAACGTGATGACAATGGTTGAAACAGATAATGACATTCGTTTTCATAATAGGCATTACTTTGTTTACATAAATATTTCGAAGTTCCTAGAATGTCTCTTATGTTATCTAGATGCGGTTGGATAAAAGATATGTCTAAAGGAATAATAATATCTAATGTATCATCAGTAGTTTTTAGAGAACCAATAGGGTCGAAGTATATGCCTGCGTTGTCAGATGCTGGCTGGATATATTTTTGACTGTTTGATGCCAGGGACGGATAAATGTAACCAATTCTGGAATGGAAAGTGATTGTAAATTACTAGACTATATATGGTATATTAAATGCTGTTGCTAGTATGTAGTTTCATCTCGTCAAAATGATGTTTGACGTGACGTCTATTTATTAGGAGTGATGCGGTGTTATTTCCGTGTACTTTTACTATTTTGTATGGGCCTTTCCATATTGGTGAAAGAGCCTTCCGAAGCCGTAGATGATTTTTCAGATAGACCAGGTCGCCGACCTTATATTTAATTGGCCTTGTACGAGTGTCGTAATAGCTTTTTGAACTTTCCTTGGATTTTTGTATGCGTTCTATGGCTTTATTTCGGCAGTATTTAAGTCTGTTTTGGAGTACGCGAACATAATCGGGATAGGTTACGCCTGCAGTCTCTTCGTAGATAGAATCTGGTATGTATGGTTTATTTCCAAATACGAGTTCGTAAGGAGAGAAATGAGTGGTTGAATGGATTGCGGAATTATAGGCAAGCATAGCTGTATATACAAAACGAGGCCAATTATTTTGCTCTTCATTTACGTAGGATTTTAAATATTCCTTTAAGGTGGAATGACTCCTTTCAAGAGCGCCTTGAGTCTGAGGATGATAAGGGGTACTCCACAACTGTTTGATTTTTAATAGCTTGCAAGTTTGTTTAAACAGCTCAGCTGTGAAATTAGTCCCTTGATCTGTTAAAATTGTTTTAGGTATTCCAAATAACGTGATAAAATGAACTAAACATTCGCATGACTCCTCAGCTGTAGTATTGGCGATTGGATAGGCGGTTGAAAATTTGGTAAGGTCATCTTGAAGGGTCAAGATATACCTAAACCTATCGTTACCGGCTTCCGGTAGTGGACCTACAATGTCTAACGCTACACGTTCAAATGGGCGAGTGGAAAGAGATGTAATCTGCATGGGAGCACGATTAACTTTTCTTAGGGCTTTATTAGTTTGACATTGCGGACATTTTCTCACATAATTTTCTATGTCTGATCGCATATTTTTCCAGTAATATTTTTCTTGGATACGTTTTAGCATTCTAACGGAACCTAAATGACCGGCAATAGGTAGGTCATGATTTTCTTTCATGATTTTAGGGATTTCGCTTAATGACGGATAAATAATAGCATTTTTGTAAATATGTACGTTTATTTCCGAATTGTGGAACAAATATAATATAATATTGTAAACCTTTAGGTATTGGTGACTATCAAAAGGGTTACTAAAGTCTGAGATGGCTATCTCGGGATTGTTTTGATCTGCAAGGGTAACTACTAGCTCATTTCTTACAGATTTGAGACTTTTATAGATATCTTCATACGTGCAGGTATCAAAATGATTGACTTTAGTAAAGAGGAAATAATACGTTTTATTTTCAGTTTCGTATTTGAGGAAAGTGTATAAGGTTCTTTCTAGTAAGGAAAATTCATTCAAATTAGGAATATTAGATATAACTTCTTGAACATACGGGACGGATTCATCCATATCTATAGATGTAGGAATGATAATATATTTTTTATCTGTTTTGGATAAACTTTCATTATGTTCTATTATAGTTACATTAGAATTGAAATCTTTAGAGGTAGTTTTAAGGAAATCTGAGTAATTACCATCTAGGGTACCAGGACTACTCGGACTTGAGTTATCGATTGGTGTTGTTGGATTTAAGCGATCAGCAGACGATGGTGTGTTTTGGTTAGTTACGTTATCTAGGTCGTCAAGATTACCTAGCTCTGGTAAGCTAGTGGGTGGAACAAGTGGATCTATGAGGTCTTCGAGTTGGACTAAATCGTCTGAATCTATCGTCTTGTAGGAATCAGGTGAGTTTACATTTTGCCTTGAAGTGCTAGGCAGAGGATCTATGGCATTAACTGGTTTAGTTGGAGGATAACGTGATAATGCATCAGCAGCATTATTCAATTTTCCTTTCTGGTAAACTATTTCATATTCATATTCCTCTAGTTTTAATCTCCACCTTTGGAGTTTACTACTGGGGTCAGAGTGGTTAAAGAGCCAACGCAAGGGGCGATGGTCGGTAACAATCAGAAATTTCCTACCGTATAGATATGGGCGGAATGTTTTACAACCGAAAAGAATCGCAAGTAGTTCCTTTTCCGTTGTGCTATAGTTACACTCACTTTTATTGAGTGTACGGGATGCATAGGCGATTGGTTTATCTTTGCCTATTTCGCCTTGAGAAAGGATGGAGCTGATTGCATAATTCGATGCATCACAAGTTAGAATGAATGGTTTGGAAAAGTCAGGATATATCAATAGTGGTGCTGTCATAAGTTTGTTTTTTAGGATTTCAAAGGCTAATTGATGTTCGTTTGACCATACAAATTCTACATTCTTTTTTAGTAGGTTTGTTAAGGGTTTTGCGATACTAGATAAGTCAGGAATGAACCTGCGGTAATAGGAAACAAATCCAAGGAATGACTTAACATCCTTGGGAGTTTTTGGTACAGGGAAATCTGATATTGCACTTACTTTTCCAGCATTTGGTTTTACACCTTTGTCAGTAATGACATGGCCTAGGTATGAAACTTCCTTTCGGAGGAATTCACACTTGTCGGGTTGCAATTTAAGTTTGAATTGACGGAGTCTACCAAACACATTTGTTAGGTTATTAATATGAGAGGCAAGGTCATAGGAATATATAACGATATCGTCGAGATAAACAAAGCATTGTATGCCTTGGAGCCCAGATAAGGCTGAGTTCATTAACCTCTGAAAGGTTGACGGAGCGTTTTTCAATCCAAATGGCATACGTGTGAACTCGTAATGACCTGTTGGGACAGAAAATGCTGTTTTTGGGGAGTCTTCAGCAGACATGTTAATCTGATGGAATCCGGATGCTAGATCTAACGTGCTGAAATATTTACTCTTGCCTAGCTGGTCTAGTATTTCTGCTATGTTTGGAATAGGATAGGAATCACCAATGGTTACATCGTTAAGTTTGCGGTAGTCGATTACCACACGCCATTTCTTTTGACCGGACGCGTCGAGTTTTTTAGGGACCACCCAAATTGGTGAAGACCATGGAGACATAGAAGGTTTTATGATTCCTTGCCGTAACATTTTATCGATTTGGGAATCAACCTCTTTCTTATGACATTCAGGGAATCGGTATGTCTTTACATGGATTGGCTCATCCGAGGTTGTTTTAATTTTATGTTCTATCGCATCGGTAGAGGTCAACTGATCGTCAGGTAAGTGGAAGACGTCAGAGAATTGGGAACAGACTGAGTACAGTGCTTCAGTTTCTTCTGAATTAAGATGGGACACGCGAAGTTCTTTTAGAACTTCTTCTGTGCGTTCAAAGGTATGCGATTCGGCTGTGGTACCTATAAATATTGAAGCTTGTAGTTGGAAAGGTTCTAAGCGTAGTTGAAGGTCAGAATTAACCTTTACGGGTGCTTCTAAGGTATTTAAAATGGAAATATTAACACGGTTATTTGTTTTTACTTTAACCATACAGTTGGCTATCAGTAAGTTCCTGGATATGTGTTGATCGATTACTAATCCTTCTCCGATCTCTGGATTTGCGACTGTGCATTCAATGATGGCTTCGCTACGTGCTGCTATTGTGTAGACGGGTTGATTAAAATACATTTGAAAGTTAATGTCTTTTAAATATAAGATACCTTCTTCATAATTAATTTGGCCATTCATGGAATTAAATAAATCGTTGCCGACAATGCCATCATAGGGTATGGTTAAGCCATCTATTAAGTTGAATACATGAGTTAAGTGTTTACAGTCACTGTGGATTTCATCGTGGGTACTTAGAGTTATAGGAATTTGTCCTAACGTGCTTAGGGGACTATCGGTGGTTGAGTCGATACCTTTGATCTTGAACTTGACCGATTTATTAATTACAGGCATAACGTCGATGACTGATGTTTTTATAATGCTTATGGATGCACCAGTATCAACGAGGAGTAAAAGGTTTTTAGAAGACACAGGAGATTTTACTTGTATGTAAGGTAAATATTTATTTGATATATTTTGTGTGAATTCGTAAATGGTCTTATTAATGTTTTCTTTATTTTCAGGATATAGGATGCAGTCTACAGTTTGGGGCTGGCTACCCTGTTGCTTGACAACATGCGATTTTAAGGATTTATTAGAATCTACAGTTTGGGGCTGGTTACCCTGTTGCTTGATTCCAATTAATTTTAAGGATTTATTAGAACCTACGGTTTGGGGCTGGTTACCCTGTTGCTTGATCCTAATTGAATGACCTCGAGTTTTGGGCTTATAATTACCATGTCCATGGGTCATTGAGGCGATATTGGTGTCGTCTTTTATGGTTACCGTTTGTCCCGTGCGACACCTATTCGGGACATTATTCAGTTTAAATTATGATCATCGACAGTATCATAACCTTCGGTTTCAGTTAAGGTGTTAATTTGTGGTTTGAAGGACGTGCTTGGTTGGACATTAGAATTAGAGGGTTTATTTACATTTTGGAATTTTTTATTATTATATTCGCGGAGTTTGCAATTTTCCAAAAGATGTCCAGCCTTTTTGCAATATCGGCAGAACGGGTCTTTTGAAGCTGGTTGATTGGTAGAGAGCTTTTGACTTTGGTTATTATTAAGGTTGCCGGTTCTATTTGGTCTAGTGTTTACGTCATTACCACGCAACGTTTTCGCGACCAAATTCTGTTTATAGGAGTACTGTTGCAGCTTCTCTTCTGATAGAGCACAATTAATAGCATCATTAAGGTTTTTAGGGTCCCTACATCTGACTATATTAGCGATACGAGGAGTGAGGCCCATAGTAAAAGTATGGAGAGCTAGGTCCTCCATAGCGGCTACCCTACCAGAAATTTCGCTCTTCTTATGATTAGTAACGGCGATTTCTGTGAGAAGTTGGGATAGGCAGGTTTCAACCCTAAGTGAAAATTGGCTAACATTTTCTTGGGCACCTTGTCTACAATCTTGTAGTTCTATTAGAAGATGAGCGTAGTGTTTTCGCTCTCCGAATTGGTTTTGTAAGAAATCCCTCAGTGAGGGCCATGTATCAAATTCTTTAATGGAACACGCTATTTCGGCTTTACCGTCTAGCTGGCTAATGATATATTTAAATACGATGTCTTGTTGATTTGAGGAAGCTAAGGAAATTGCATTATCGCAATTGTTTATGAAAGCGTTAAGTTTTTCGCGGCTACCATCGAAAGGTTTTATAAATTTTAGGATTACGTTTAAAGTTAAGCCTTCTCTTGGCTCGTCTTTGACGTTCTTGGAACTTTGAGACATCTTAAAATATATAAAAATATACAATTGTAACAAGCAAACCCTGGAAATAAAATTAGTATAGCTTATAAGTCTACACGGCAAATCTCGTCGAACTGTTCTTATCGCTGTCCACCGGAACTGCGTCGGATCACTGTCTAGACAGTACAATTTGTAGTCTTGTTACAATGTTGCGGCTATGAGATAAGCCGTCGGAGATAAGTTTGATGGAAGTTTTTTGGTTAAACACTTGCAGATTATAGGAAAATATCACAAAACTCACAGTAGCACCAAACATGTGTTCTTCATGTTTATGCTGGAACTGGAACTGGAGCTGGAGTTCTTGATACTGGAACCGGGGTTGACCTTGAGCCAGGTCGGTGCTGGGTTTGGAGACGGGAGACGCTACCTGCGTCACTGCTCTTTGCCACTTACTGCACAGTGGATCGGCTATGAGGTTCACCGGTGTGGTGTACGGGATACACCTGGATGTTGCGAGTCGCTTCTTGGAACTTGTGCACTCACTGCACTTTTTTCACAGATTTAAGGAGGAGTCCAAGGACTTTTCAATCCCACCGCTGCCACCAATGTTAGAAACCGGTCTAGGTCACTCTTTTTAAAAAAGGAAACACTTTTAGCTATAAGAGACTAACACAGTTTATTTAACTTTTATACAATAATAATCGTGAGTGCAGCACATGAGTGCACGGGATGAAGGATGGAAGACGACTGACTGGATGAATAGGATGGGTGTATGAGGAGTCGAGGAGTGATGTGTCAGCACTCTGACAGGAATGCAGCATAAGGTGCCAGGTAAGCCGGAAAGGGTACATTGGATGGGTATAACAGTAGCTAACAAATTGTGTGCAATTTCTTATTTTATGCTCGTTATTACAAAGCGGACAAGCTATAGCTGCATTGGTTGCTGTGTGAAAAGCCTTTGCCTTAACATTAACAATATTTTTGCTAGGTTTAGTTTCTAGGAATTCAAATGCTCTATACCGACTTGTTAAAAATTCCTTGAATTGTTCAAATGTAGGCAGCTTATTTGAATCAGTGTTGCTGGTTACCTTTAGTTCCCAATCCCTTCTACTGTCTGAATCTAATTTCAACGTTATAATATGAATGATCAAAATATCCCATGAAGCTGTATCAATACCTAAATTAGTTAGTGCATTCAGGCAGTCCGATGTTGTATCCATTAATTCCTTTAAAGCACTAGCTGACTCTTGAGTTATGTTCCTTTGACTGAGCAATCTTTTCAAAATACAGTGAGACAAATATTTTTTATTGTTATATCTGGTCTCCAATTGAGTCCAGCATCTATCATAATTTGCTTCTGAAATTGGTATATGACGTAAGAGCTGCTCGGCTTCTCCAGTCAAATAACCTTTTAAATAATGTAACTTTTGAACATTATCAATAGTGCTGTTTTTATGTATTGCAGATACAAATAAGTCTCGGAAAGTCGGCCATTCAGTATAATTCCCCGAAAATGTAGGGATAGTGATTCTAGGCAACTTTATGTATGTGCTCTTTCCTTCGGAAACATTATTTGATGATGACCCCGCAACCGAAGATACATCACTAACCTTAATGGCATTTAGTGCAGTTTTTAACTCGCATTTTAAATCCAAATACAATTCTTCAGTGTTAAAATAAACTTCATTAACAGTATAGGCTAAAGATTTCAAATCCTTGGGTTCAAAATCTTTCACAATTTGTGAATGTGTTAAACTAAATTGCGCCCACAGCTCTTCAACAATTTCTAATCTGGTTTCTATATACGGCTTAGTAATCCTATCTTTTGGCGACTTTTTAAAATTACTTTTGGCTCTTAACAAACGATTGTAGATATCATCCTGTACTTTGACATGTGATTGCAAAGTCATTTTGAAGTTATTTTTCTAAACAATTCACAGACAAAATGTTATAAAACCTTTTTATGTTGATGTACAAAAGAGAATTTGCTAAGTGTTTGACATTTGGTTTTGAAAAATTTTACAAGTCCAAGACGTTGACAATTATTTGACAAGTCAATGTAAACAAAGAAATTTTTCTAAGTGTTTGACAATCGACTTCAAATCGGGCGTAGGTTCCCCGTCTGAACACAATTGGCTGAAAATCTACGTCCTAAACAAACACACAAGAGTTTATTCTAAGTCCAAATTTTACTAATCTAAAGTTAAAGTTCAAGTCTTCTAAGCAATAAAGTTCACTTTGGCTTGACACATAAGAAATTACAAAGTACTCACGATTTTTGACACTATCACTCACTTCCTTACGACCTTAGTCGTCTGCAGCTTGCTTGCTGCTGAATGGTACTCCTTCCTCCGTACCTCCTGCAACTGGATCCGGTGTTGCTTTCTTCCACCATCCAGGATCGCTCGGCAGGAGCGTATGGGGATGGTGATTCTCCGTCCAACCAGGAGAACTCACCTGCTTCGCTGGAACAGCCCTTGCCAGATCCGGCTCGAAGGACCATGAATAACCCTCGCTTTGGGGGTTAGCGTGCTGGGGTTTGATTGAAACACTCACTTGTGGCTTTCCAAGTTTTATTCCGAGATGTTGTGCTTACAAGTGCTTTGCTTCAAATGCTTTTAAATGCTTCTAAATGCTTAACAAAAAAATAATTTTCTAAGGCCTTATACTTCTGGCGGAGAATCTTAACACCGCGATGTACAAATCAGACGTTTTCTTAAACCACCATCTAGTGGCAAGTCAATGAATAATTATGACGCTTACCTGACTGTACGATTGCTTGTCAGTACATACAGTTTTCTGTGCGGCTAAACACAGTCAATGAAACAACAATGAACCACCACTACACAAAAATATATGTTAATATAATTCCCATATAATTGCATGATGCACGCTAAGCCAAGCATTCCTTGAGCGTCGAGAATATACGTATTCCCGTTATGAATGCTGCTTTATTACGAAGCTTTACATTGCAGAGAGCCTGCATCAATAGGTAAGCTTACATACTATTATAAAATATTGTATAGGAATTGTACCATTTGCACTTACTACAACAATATTATTTACGTAATCCTACTGAGGGATTTTAATTGGGAAGTGGGTAACGGGATTTAGGTAATCACTTTAATTATGTGAAATCAGGATTTTGATTTAAATAATAATCTATTGCACAATTTCTTCTTTTGTGTCTATCGAAGCCGTAAAGCTTCAAACAGGTCATTCTTCAACTTCACTAATTGTTCCGTCTTTGAAATTTGAAGTTTCAGAACAAATATAAGTTTTAGTTGTAATTTTAAATCCTTTTAAATTTCAAACTTATTTATCAAGTAGTCGAAGGCGCAAGAGGTCTTGGATTTGTTTGCCAGGTTAGGCAATGTGTCCCAATACGTTTAAAGCCAATAGGTTTGAAGTTTTTAGGGTTCCGTTGCCAAATGGCTAAAAACGGAACCCTTATAGATTCGTCATGTCTGTCTGTCTGTCTGTCCGAGTATGTCACAGCCATTTTTTTCCGAAACTATAAGAGCTATGCTGTTGAAACTTGGTAAGTAGATGTATTCTGTAAACCGCATTAAGATTTTCACACAAAAATAGAAAAAAAAAATATTTGGGGTTCCCCATACATAGAACTGAAACTCAAAATTTTTTTTTTCATCAATCCCATACGTGTGGGGTATTTATGGATAGGTCTTGAAAAATGATATTGAGGTTTCTAATATCACTTTTTTCTAAACTGAATGGTTTGCGCGAGAGACACTTCCAAAGTGGTAAAATGTGTCCCCCCCCCCCGTAACTTCTAAAATAAGGGAATGATAAAACTAAAAAAATATATGATGTACATTACCATGTAAACTTCCACCGAAAATTGGTTTGAACGAGATCTAGTAAGTAGTTTTTTTTTTAATACGTCATAAATCGTAAACCACAATTTACCTTTCATTCAGTCAACTCAAATATAAAAATTAAAAAAAAAAAACATTTAATTTCATAAACTTAAACCTTATGCATAAACCATGAATTCCTGCAGGTTTGTACGGAACCCTCGGTGTGCGAGTCCGACTCGCACTTGGCCAGTTTTTTTTTGTGCCCGATTGTCGACAAGAAGCTCATCCTGTATTTCATCTGGCAAAATGTGAACGTATATGTAGTACATAACTCCGCCTAACCCGTCTGGAAATAACTGCAGGCGTGATGTTATGTTGTGAAACGTTACACGAGAAGACTGACAACAACAAACTTACTATAATTCAGTCACATCGAGACATACGCACAACGTTTACGTAGGTATGACAAGCAATACAAAACATTCTCAAGTCAAAACTGAAGAGTCATATGTAGCCTAGTATAGTTTTCATTTTATTTGTTGGTATATTGGGTTGGCTAGCTGGCATATAGCAAATCGTTTAATTTAATTTGTGTCTCTTAATGTTTTACTATATACCATTGTATAGAATCAAGTTCTTCTAACTGGACAGACAGCTGTGCTGCTGGGGAGTTTGTTGGCCACTTCTTCTTCCCAGCTAGAGCACTAGGAAGTGCGCGACGGGTGGGCGTTTTGGGGGGACTGTCTTTTTGTAATTTTGACGTTCGAAAAGTGCTGATCCTCAGCCTAATTTGACTAAATGACTTTTGATTTTGATTTGATTTTGCCTACATTAAAGACGATTGTATAACATTTTATGCCGCACTAAATTGCAATTTTATTCAACTAAAACAAAATTGCAAACGGGATTCCATTTGAAAGTGTTTCTTGCGCTCGCGGCGTCGAACGAGATCCTATGTTAAGCGTTATTATTCTACTGTTTTCTTATTTACAAACAAGACGCTGGCTTACGGTTGCCAGAAAAAAAAAAACACACACACAAAACGGTATTGCGATTTAACGCACTCAGAGGGAAAATTGTACCGAGGGAATTTGGTGGTACGCGGTATCTCAATTTATTATGAAGAAAAATTGTCTAAAATTACCTGAACACCACCAAACTACCTATATGTATGACTGACTGGAGTGGTCCGCACAGTGACATTACGATTTCGTATTAATTTTATGATGATTTAGCGGAACGTCACATAGAATATATAATAATATAATATCTTAGGACAACCAACACACTGTTATCTGATCCCTACTGAACTAGGCAGAGCCTGTACTATGGTAACCAGCCAACTGATAAATATACTTATATATTTCTAAATACATACATATTATAGATAAATTACACCCAGACACAGAACAAATGATTGTGCTCATCACACAAACATTTGACCTGGGTGGGAATCGAACCCACGACCTAAGTCTTAGCAGTCAGGGTCACTAACCACTAGACTAACAGGCCAGTCAGAGAGATATCTATATGAAAACTAGCCAAGTCAGAGCTTAAGCTACAATATATTATCCTAAGTTATAAGAAGAAATGATATTTTATGTAGTTATAAATAAATTTCAGGACTGACGATTGAACTTGGCACCCATAGATCTCACTTCTTTTGTCGTTGAAGTCAACAACCAAAGCATATATCATAATATTGAACTTGGCTCTCATTTCACATTTATGTTTTTGATGGGATATCATTACTTTTTGTACATAATGCTCTTACACTTTTGATGTGCGCTAAATATTGTATTGAAACAATAATTAATACTAAATCCCAGTTAATAACGTAATAAATACGAAAGTCGACTATACTCTTAGTTTTAAGTACTAAAACAGAAATATTTGGATTAAAAAAAAATTAAGGGTGGTATTCAACTCGTTATATATTCACGTGAAGACCTTAAAATCCACATAAAGACCGGCTTTCATAAGTTTTGATTGCTGATTCTTACATTATTATTTTTTTACATACAGCTATTACAGGCACTAAGTATATAAGTGTTCCTTATAGAATCAATTAAGTGAAAAATGATAAAAATTTACCAGTTTCTAATTTATTCCTTTGTATTCACCTAATTACCTCTCTGCATGCTAAATTTGAACTTTCTAGGTCATCTGGAACTGGGTTAGAGTTTTGATCTATAGGTCAGTCAGTGATAAAAATGACGATTTTTGGACGTTAATATCTAAATAACCGTTTGAGATGTGTTTATGAAATTTAGAGCACATCTGTATCTTGCAAGTTTCAATATATGAGCCAAATTTGACACGTTTATGTTAAACAGTTTTAGAGCTATGAGGGGGTCAAAAGTGGCTCCAAATGGTTCGTGTAATATTACACATGGTGCTGCTCGCCAGTTCTGTTACTTGAACTTGGCTTGACTCGCTACCGCATGTCTAGATTTGGAAAAAAAAACGAACACTACACCAGTGATATAAAATTTTTGAACGATCGTACTTAACCGCACTAATGTTACGCGTGAAAGAATTTTCTCTGCAGGGACCTTTACAGAGCGTGACTTGGCGAGAAAAAGTTTTGTCTTCACCGTAGAGCAGCAAAATACAGAACGGATTAGTTCCCTAAGCTGGCTCCGATGCGTTATTCCGCAGTGATTTTAGCTCCCCATTACGCCAGGCGTGTTTTTACTTCTGCTCAGATGCTCTCAGGTTAGACGCTTGTACGATAATTGTCCACTTTGATCTAGCTCGGGTTTGATTATATTTTCTTGGATTAGATCGTGGTTTTGTTTTTAAATTGCCAGGTGTGAAGATGTGTGGTGTATTTTAGTGAATCTGTTTTGTTAGAATGGTTCGTATACCGTGTGTCTTTTACATGGGAGAAGTAATATAAATTATGTATAATTCATTAACAGACGTCACGTAGACAACCTTCGAAGGTGAGCAATACGGTTATCGCGATATGGTATAAGATATAGACGGTAAATCGTATCGTTAAGACGTCTTTGTTGCAAAGAAAAGCAGCATTGTTGAAATATATGGAACCTTCGGTCAGCTGGCTAGGCTCGCTACTGGACCCGCGAATCCACCTGACCACATAATTCATTTTCTGTATTTTTATTGCTTCACTGGCTCCACACTCAAACTGAAAAAAAAAACCTATATTGGTTAAAGCTACCAGTGAATTCATTTGAGCTCAAAATTAGTTAATCAAAATATAATAAATCAATTAGAGTTTAAACGTTTATTCGTAATCCAAAACTAAAATCTTATTAAATTTGGGACATGTAAGTGAAATCAAGACAAACCTTTTATATCGAGAATATTAACTCTGATATAACAGATAAAAAAATTGAACTATTTAAAATTAACAGATGGATAAAAGAACATTAATGAATAAAATTATACATATCAACGTAGTAGTTGCATAAATCAACTATAACAATCAACTAACTATGCTGCTATATTTACAAACATAATTATAATATCTTAGGAAAACCATCACAACGTTATCTGATCCCAAACTAGGCAGAGTCTGTACTATGGCAACTAGACAACTGATAAACATACTTATATATTTCTGACATATTATAGATAAATTACACCCATATAATACTCTAATATATACATAAATCACATTGAAAAAGTTACAATCCGTTAGAAACTGCCTAGACCTCAGGACGTCTTTTTGGTCACCCTTACACCTGATTAAGTGCTATGTAAAAGTAATCCTTAGTAATTTAGTAATTATCTAGGTATTTAAAATATATTTTTGCACTAATATATTGGTTACGTTTTCTTTGCAGCCTTCTCTGTACGTTTCTAAAGACTGGTAGACTCCTTACCAGATTCGTGCCCTTATCTTTGGGACTATCCATGGTTTCTTCAAATATCTTAGAAACTGGCACAGATTTTCTTTCAGAACGGCTTGAGAGCATTTGAATAAGTGTAAATATCTAACTAAAAATATTGGTAGGTATATTTAAAGTCATAAAAATAAAAGATTCGACTTTATTACGTGATTGTACTTATAATGAAATTGGGCATTGGTTCCAGTTGACTTATTCAAAATGATGACATATTCAACTGATCCCGCGGGTCTATTCAAGGGTCCAGTTGTCCACAGACTCTTATTCGCTATTAAATTGACTATTAATACTGCACTGATTGCTGTAATAAAATCCATTAGATCACCAGAATCTTCGAGGAAAAAACACACTGTTTCACACTGCTTTACATAACCTCTATTTGGCGACGCGCTACATTAATACATTCCAAACGTATAATATGCTTGCAGTTCTACGTGTTGCAACATGTTGGCCAAGTTCAATAATTCCGAAAGTGGAAAAACGTCGTTCAGCTGTTTTACAACGAAGCTATTTTTTAAAACCACCAGTGGTTATGTAAAACAGCATTTGTCATGCCATCGACATACATTGGCACAGCTTAGCACGTGACATTCATAAAGTGTCTCACATTCCAATGGCTAAGTACAATCATTTCCTACCAGTCTATGTAGATGTTCTGACTCTGGATTTATGAGAATGGCAAACACCTCATTCTCATGCGAGTGAATTTTACACCTGCTTCCTGTAGGATTTTCCTGGTTTATTAACTTTGATTCAAAATCTGTCACTACTTAAGCGTTCAAAACTTGATCTTATTTCTAAGTCAAACAAACCGTCACGCTGCTATCTCGTTATTCTAGCGATTAAACTGTGGCGTGAAGTCTTAGCGATTACCAACAGCACCCGCGGGCCGGAGGTAAAGTTACTGGAACTTTACCAATAACCAGTGCTATTGCGCCGTCTCGCACCCGTCCCGCGTCGTCCCGCGTCGTCCCGGCGGGATGAGGTGGACTTTCACGTCGTGACGCTTGCGTCTCAATGCCTGTCAGTTGGTCGTTTTGTGTTGGGTTTTAATATCAGTAAACATGGTGTTTGACAACCTATAGTAAAATAACTATTGTGACAAACTATATTTCAATTATCTGACTTACTGCCATCCCAGACTACAAGTCGATAGAATAAATCATTTAAATGTGAGATACGTTATCGCCGTTGCCAAATATAACACAATCATGATGTATAAGGGAGCGACAGAAACGAATGGGGGAAATTTTAAGGGTCAATGTAATTTTGAAAATGTCAAATCAGATAAAGCCTGTTTCAAATGATTGAGGCGTGGCTATGAAATATGCGGACTATGGTGATTATTTTTAAAAATATTTCAAAAGAGACGGTAAGTATTAAGGGAATACTATATTACGCAGTGTGATAAAACTGAAATATTAGAAAACACAGGTTCCCACCCGTATGCTGAGTGGGATTATTATATTGAATAGGGCTCATGTATGTTCTCTTAATCATGTGATATTAACCAATGGCGCAGTAACCTTGTCACTCGCTGGCTTTCACAGACTTCCTGGTTACATCTACTTACCCATCATGCTATCGTCAACTTCGTGGCCACCAATCAGTAAATCTGTCTCTAATTTTATTAGTTTCCAGTGGGCCGTGAAAGAATTTCGTTAGCACCTAAATAAATATGCAACAGGATTAGTTAAGGAGCGCTTAGTGTCGGGATCACGACTCATTGGACTAATAAGCATGGGGCTCTGGACTGTGTTGAGGGAATAGGGCTTTAATGTATATATAGTCCTCCAGACCGAATTTCGGCCACGGCGGCCAATCTCAACGGAGACTAGCCATCGGCGCGGGAGATATTATAGTGCTCAAGTGTATGCGCAGACACAGGAGCACTCACTCTTCCCTCACTCTCATAGTCCGATGGGACGGCAATCCGACACGACCGGAGAGAGATCAGGCGTAGGACCAACTGCTTAACGTGCTTTCCGAGGCACGGGGGTATCACACCGCCAACTTCCAAACTCCGGGCTGCTACTAAGAAATTCCTAATGGAAAAACCTAGTAACACTTTGCCCGACCCGGGAATCGAACCCAGGACCCAACGCTCAGCAGTCGCGCTTGCGACCACGAGACCAACGGGGCAGTTAAAGGGCTTTAATGTAAGCTGTGGTTGTCGTGTGTCTGGTTTCGTCATGTGGACAGAATGACTGGAAAGTTTATGGTTGTTGTTATGCATATCTTTGTAGGTATGCCGACAAAGAGTAGAAAAATGCGTTGCTTTTTTTAAAGTTGTGCTGCTTTTTCTTCTCTTCATTTTCTCTTATTAGGATAACCAAACCAAACCATTAGCATCTACGCCTCATTTTTTTTTTTTGGCATGGAGTCGGTAAGTTCATGCATAAATCTTTTTTTGGTCTTGTGTATGTGCATCTCATTACACTCTCAGTGATTATTACCATGGACCATTCAGGATTTCATTAGGCTTCACATGTGCCCCAAAATTAAGTATTTAAAAGGCGTAGTTTAGGATTACCTATAGTGTATCTGCAACTGAATGAAGTGCTAACAGAAACATGTGACAATAAGTCCCGCACTACTACAAACCCTCGTGAGGTAAATTCAGTGCTTTTGTACTGCTGGAAAGAGTTGCTGAAAGAAATATGCAGTCTACTAGGAGTTAGGTATTGCCAATTGACGATAATATTGCTAAAGTCATTATTTCATACTTTGTTTGTTTATTTTCCTTTATTTAAAGGATTTTCTTTAACTTGTAATGAAATAAATTATTGTATACAACGTGTTGTTTTTGATATCCCATAACTCTAGGGTTATATTTTATAAGTAAAAATAATACAAAAAGTCCTACAATATATGATCCAAAAATGCATACTTTCGACAATATCGATGTGTGTAGGTACCTAAGTTTCGTTGATAAATACGAGTAATTCGTTTTCATTCAAACCGATATCATTCATATTTAAAGCTAGAAAATGCAACGTTGTCATGTTTCACGTAAGGGTGTTTTACATTAATAGCCCAGACTTTGTCGAATTGTTTTATAAGAAAAATAAAAACAAAAAAAAATGTGATTAACAATAATTCAAATTCCAGTCGATTCTTTGATATGGTGTCATTCATACCCTAGAGTTATGGGATATCAAAAAATACACCTTGTATATACAGGATAATTTTATAACCAGTGCGCAATTTTTTTTTGGTGGTTCAGTATCAGTAATCGAACACATTTCAATTTTCAATATCTCGAATTTTGACTGGCCTGTTAGTCTAGTGGGTAGTGACCCTGACTGCAAAGACTAAGGTCGTGGGTTCGATTCCCACCCAGGACAAATCTTTGTGTGATGAGCACAATCATTTGTTCTGTGTCTGGATGTAATTTATCTATAATATGTATGTATTTAGAAATATATAAGTATGTTTATCAGTTGTCTGGTTACCATAGTACAGGCTCTGCCTAGTTTGGGATCAGATAACAGTGTGTTGGTTGTCCTAAGATATTTATTTATTATTGATCGACATCCGGGATGTCCTCCGTGTAGTGGCGCGTTAGTTCGGCTCAATGGTCATCTTCACTATGTCCCGCTGGTTTTACCGTCCGCGATGAGTAAAGGTGCCCGTAGAAGTTCTCAACTTCCTCGAGTATCTCGGACTTTGAAGTCACGATTCTGCTAAGTACGGTAATATTAAACTTAAAGGCTTGTCCCGGCTACTCTGAAACGGCCGGACCGATATGGACGGGTATGTTTTACTAGCAGACAGCTGATGTTATAAGAAGTAACATATAGGCTACTTTGTGTCCCGGTAAAATGTTCCTGAGGAATAATTTCTGACATCCACGCGGGCGAAGCTGCGGGCAATAGCCAGTCATCAATATAAAATAAGTTAAAAAAATATGTATTGTATAACCTAACTCAAAAACCACTGACCAGAATTTGACCACATTTTTATGGATTTCAAACCAAATACGATTTTTTCAGAGTGGTTTATAAATGCCCGAGTTCTGAGGTAGCATACATTGAAAAAAAAAAAAAACTGCTGAATTCAGAACCTCTGTTTTGTGAAGTGGGTCAAAAATAAAGCAGTACTCAACATCTCTACAGACGATTACCACGAATTTTAGTAAATCTGGCATGGAGTACATAACTCAACTCAGATTACGCACGGCTGCGGCAAACGGCGCCTGCATGAGCCGTCGACGCCGCATCCCCGCATCGCACCGCATCGCTCCGCCGGTCGCCGCTCGATTATGTAAATACACCTACGAACACTTTTATTTTTACACTTAATGGTCTATGAAAAACTGGGGAAATTGTTTCTGTTTTTTAGAGTCTAGATTTATTTTGCTTTTCGAATTTAGCCTAAAGTATTCACAGCCTTACAGCGCTTGGATAGCGTTGTTTTCGGCTTATAAATTGAGCCTTTGCCGGTTGCTTTCAGAATCAAATCAAATCTTGAAATTGCACCACTCGACCACTGACTATTTTAAGCTAGAAATAGTTAGAACAAAATATATTTCGTATTAAATTACCGAAGAATATGTAGGTTAACAGTGATTACACCTTAAAACGAAATTTCAATACAATTTCAAGAAATATTATCATTAATTTTATACCATGAATTGCGTTCCTTGCGAAGCAGTGTAGTGTGACTATGAATGATAGGCTGAGACATGATGTAATAAGAGAACGGTTTGGTTTAAAAGAAGATGTAGTGACAAAAATTTTAAAAAGTATGCTTCGATGGTTTGGTCATGTTGAGAGGATGAATGAAGGACGGCTTACAAAAGGTATTTATAAAGCAGATGTGAGTGGAAACACCGGCAGGGGAAGCCCTAGGAGGACATATAGTGACCTTATTGGTGATTTACTTCAGAAAGGTCAGTTGCGTAGTACTCGCAACCGGCGTGTGTGTATGACCAATTGTATGAACGTAAACGAGGCAAAAGGAGTGTGTAGAGATCGTAGCAGGTGGCGTTCCGTGGTTTCTGCCTACCCCCATGGGAAAAAGGCGTGAATGTATGTATGTATGTAATTTTATACCCATTTACATTATTGTATGACTTTCTAAAGGAAACGTAAGAAATATTACAGTTTGACCATCAGTTGACTCGTTGAGAGATTATATTATTTAATTTGAACTTTTTTGAACTTCTTTCCAAATGTACGTCACGCGTCAGTTTAAGAAATAGTTCCTTGACAATGTATACTTAAACAAGGCGATGCTCTGAGATGATTTATTTTCATCTTAAATAGTAACTACACTTTTATGATATACTTTGTGTGTCACCTATAATCTTCTGATTCTCAATTAAACGACATCCCTTCAGCCGTTCGACTACAATCGCCATAATTCATTCCGTCACGGTGTCACAGTGCAAACAGCAGCGTTGCAGATCCACTGCCACTATTTGCTGGAAACTGGTACCTCTTTCGCTGAGCGAACAGCAATAGAATGAGTTATCTATCTTCTAAAGGTTATATTTATGTGTAAGAATTTTATTAGTACGTGTTATGGGGTCGAATTTTTAAGTGATTGTTTGCAGCCCATGTGATTCTCCCTATAATTACCAGGTAATTTTTACCAAAAAATGTTTTCAGTGGGTCGTAAGTTCGAACCCAGGCAGGTGCATTACTTTGTGTGAATTATTTCATCACTACTGCTCTCAAAACGGTGAAGGAAAACATCGAGAGGAAACCGGCATGTCTTAGAAACAAAAATTTTGAGACATGTGACATCTACCATCCCGCACTGGGCCCGCGTGGTGGATTATGGCCCACTTCCTCTCCCCGAGAGAAGGCCTGTGTCCCTGCAGTGGGAACGTTATAGGCTGCTGATGATGAATGTTTTACCAATGCGATGCTGTTTATTTTTAATATTTGACTCGAGCTTAAAAAAAATATACACTTAATTTGCATTGATTTTCTATTAGAAATTATTTTCACCGAAGTTTTCTTTTGGCAATTGCTGACGTATTTTATGCGAACTTCTTTAGAAGCATTATGTTTATTATAGAATCTGTGAGCAATCAATATTTATCAGTAATTATGGAATCTAATTCGAACTACGTTCACAATCACGGTATCCCCACCAAATGATCGCCAGATTCTTATTAGCATTTAACCCACGAAGTTGCCATCTATTTGCAACCGCACCGGTTCTACCGAGCTCAACACGAAACAACCAGCAGACGGTGAATTCTTGTAATGTCGCCGAAGGAGCCGTGTTCTGCGGTCGCGAGCCGATGTGCTCGGAGTTTGCGGTTCGTACCCGCTGTTACGACGTAGTTTTACCGTTGCGGTTATCTTCTTTAAATACTTTTATTTTTTGAGGTTTAAGGTGGAAAGTAGAAAGTACGGCTGACTTTGAAATGGTAAAATGATTTCTTAGGTGCCGGAAGTGGTATAAATGTCGTCCGATCAAGTGCAGGTCAAATTAGTACTTTAAGTGGGATAACTCCCTATAATATATAATATAACACACTCGTAGCGAAATTAAAACTACACATTGAATTAAAAAAAAAACTACGTGGCTTTGGAAGGAATTTAGTGCAGAAAATAAGGTAAGATAATTTTGTGTTTGTCTGAATGTGTGTTCGGGTTGGGTTCTGCATCAATAAGAATATTAAAGTAGAAATTTATTTAAAAAATGTATAAATGTTTGTAAAGTTAATATACTTAATTTGGAGAGACGTACTAACTTCGATGCTGGGTGAGGAACGACGTTACTTTTTAACCGACTTCAAAAAGGAGGAGGTTCTCAATTCGGATGTTTATATGTTTTTTTTTTTCTCCGTCATATATAGACGGATTTGCAAAATTCTTTTTTTGTTCGAAAGGGGTTTATTCCGAAATGGTCCCATATAATTTTCATATAGATCTGATGATGAGTTCGGGAGACAGACATCGGAACTCTTTAAAAAATTACAGGAAATCAACCGCTATTTCCGCTATCGCATAAATATGCATTGTTTGTTTGGAATTAGTGTAGGGTGAATACCACAACTAAAAATTTAAAAATAAAAACTTTTTTACAAAAAAAAACAACCGACTTCCTTAAAAACACTACAAAGTGAAAAATAACTTTAATTTCGGAAGTCGGTGGCAAAAAAACCATAAATACAGATCCTAAGACACCGACTACCGAAATTAAAGTTATTTTTCACTTTATAAATAAATAAATGCAAATATTTCGACACAAATATATTTTTGTTATGAAATAAATAATTTAAACTTATCCTATGTGTTAATCCAGGTTAAAAACTATTTGTGTCACAAATTTCATCCCAATCCGGACAGCCGTTTTAGCGTGATTGAGTAACAGAAATCCAAACATAGAAAATTTTACATTTATAATATTAGTAGGGTTAGGATAGTTAACATGAAGAACAGAAAACATGAAATTTAGGCCTGTTCTATCCGCTATGGGTTTAATTAAAACAAATATATATGAGAAATTTACAGTTAAAGAGATATCCCGTGTGTGTGTCTACTTTTATTTTAGTTTTGTGACAGCTGTTCGTCACGAATAATCCGTAAGTATTCGTCAGTCAGTGATTCAGTGTTGTGCCAATAGGCAATCCAATGGAAAATTACTACTGATGGCTGCGAGTGTCGACTTCAGGACGAGTTGCTTCTCACACGTGCAACTGTATGTCGCGCATCGCTCGCTCTCGTGTCACCAGTCCTGACTATTTTCATATTTTGGCTGTCGCGATCCAAACTACAAACGTAGTATATGTATATTTTGTCTTTCGACTTTTACGTCGAATGAAGGTGCGGGCAGAAGCTAGTATATACTAATTGAGTAATTTTAAATAATTTATAGTAGATAGTACTTATTTTATCTTTTCTATTTGAGGATAAAAACGATACAACCTGTTCACTAATTTAAACTAAACGGTTATGTAAACAGTGTTCTAGTTTCAAGAGAAACTACCTACTTTGTTTCTGAAGAGCTCGCACAAAGTGCTGCATACGTTTACTTTTACTCCGCTACTTGTTTCGGCAAAGCTTCCGCTATAAGGATACGTACATACATAGTTCACATCAAAGCTAAATATTCGGTTTACTTTTCGTTTGGGTTTAACATCGACTTGAGAATTTATTATGTTTCAAGGACTATTTCCAAATCCGTATTTGAATTTCTGACGTATCTATTCTTTTATTTTGTAATTAAAAACTAAAATAATCACCAAATTCAGAAATATCCATTTTGAAAATTCAAATTTGTTGTCTACCTAACCGATAAAATAACGGCTTCCGATACAAAGCCCAAGCAAATTATTATAATAGAATTATACGAGTTTTTTTTTTAGATAGTTATTCTTAGTTTCTACTGTTTGTACGTGTTTGTTTGTTGTATGTACTATAAACTTTTCGTGGACAAAAAAAAAAAAAGGAATATAGGCGGACTTACTGCCTTAGGCCTATCTTGTGTGTACTTGATTTTGCCCCGACTATAGATAATGTTTGCCACCTGTTTGTCTCTATTAATCTGAGGAAAATGTAGTGGGTAGTATATTTGTTAATTTATATGTTAAGTTGTTTCTGTTTATCTTTAGTAAACTACTATTTGTTCTCCCGTATAAAATAAAATAAAATAAACCTGAAACAGCTCGCTTCGTCGCTGAATCAACTGACGTCCACGTGACACGTAAATCCTCTCGGAGCAGACACTAATGCACTGCTAACGGCACAACAATCGGAAAAATTTGTGTGGAGTTTGCGACAAGGAGTTGTGAGACTAAAATTATTGAATGGAGTTTTTAAACGTTATGATTACATTTCTTTCTTTGAGCTATTTACGCCTCAAGGTTTTAACAGATCCTGCTAGGATGGAGGTTTTGTTCGAAAGAGTTGCCATGGCCCTGGCACAGGCAATTGAAGGAAAACAGTGGGTTTTAGTCAGGAAAAGTTTGACACCCCTCCACCCAGAGCAAATCATTTGATAATTTCCCATTTAGAAAAAAAGGGCTTAACAGATGTCGATGAACTTCATAACAAGTAGACCATAACCTGGGTTAGATTTGGATACACGGGTGGATGATTTGGAGTCTTGTGTATTGACGTTTAAAAAGTACTGATTCCCAACATATTTTGATTAATGATTTATGATTTTTTTAATACTTTTATCCCATTTCACCTACGTTCTCGTAATTTCAGACCTCCATGTGGGCAAAATTGCTGACAAAACTATAGTTACCTATTATAATGATTTTGTTTACGATCTTTTCAGACATGGTGAAATACATTTTAAAAAGAAATTGTATTTTATAACTTTTACAATTTGTGTGAAAGCAAAAGATCCATTAAAATTCACGGTCTGGGAAGGATGGTGATTTATTCATGTTTAAATGTGCTGTTACGTATAAAGGCTTTGTCAAATCGGCGTGACGCGCGCGATTGACCAACCATTATTCATAATGGAAATTGTAGATTCATCCTACAACATCAAACCTAAAGCATAATCAGACTAGATATTTAAATTATGAGGTAGCTGTGAAGGTCAACAGCGACTTTGTACAATCTTATTGCAAAGGTCAGTTTCCAAGAAACTTACACAATAGGTACGTTTATGTGGGTACTAATAATATCATCTGATTGCTGAAGCAGAATATTTTAATTAATATGTGAATAAGTATGGTCTGTTCCAAAAGTATGTAGGGAAAATGTAAACAAATGGATCAGAAACGTAACAGTGGATGCCAATTTTATGTGCCACTTAAAAATTTTAAGTAAATTAAAGATTATAACATAATAATAAACTATCAAGGGAAATGATGACCTTAGGAAACAAAGAAATGACACATACATTTTCAATGAAAGCAAATGTATACATCTTAATGCTGCCCATGGTAACTACTAAGAAAATACGATCGCACCTAATTTATCTTCTTAGAAAAGTCGTTAAATTTTCTGTGGACACTAAAGATGCGAGCCACGTATATATATAGATACTTACTTAATTTATTGTGATCTCTTCGTCTTTATCTCAATTTAAGGCGACAAATGAACGTGATTTATTACGAAAATGAGTTCAAGTAGATGTTGTTGGAGTTCAAAGGCAATGAAATTTTAGCTTTAAATAATGAGCTGGATATCTCGTTTGAAGATACTGTTCTAAAACATCCCATTATCTCAAAAGCTTAGTACTTGCATAACAGTCGCTCGAGTCACTCTTATAACATCATACGTATGACACGACGTGTGGCGTCACATAAAGTGTAACTTTCGTTTGAGTCCACATGCGAGCAACCGCTACATCTTAAGATTTAATTTATGATGAAATTTATGGACGACTAGCTTCTGCCCGCGACTTCGTCCGCGTTAAATTTCTTGTTCCTCCAACCCTTCCCGTCGCGTCGAATCGCCAACCCGTCCGATTTTCCCCGTTTTTTCAAAAAAAATCATTATTACTCCGCTCCTCTTGGTTGTAGCGTGATGCAATATAGCCGTATAGCCTTCCTCAATAAATAGGCTACCCAAAACAAAAATATGTTTTCAATTCGGCCCTGTAGTTCCTGAGATTAGCGCGTTCAATCAAACAAACAAACTCTTAATTTTTATAATATTATTAGTATAGATATCCATCATCACCAGCTTAATTTGTATTTTAATGAAATTCCAAACAAACGACACACTCATTAACGAAAACTAATTAAAAAGGGGTTATTTTAATTAGCAATCAATTGATTCAGTATTCAGTCAAGTTTCAACCTAGCGAGAATCATGATTGATCAAAGCATGCAAGTTTAAAGGTTCATTCTGAACCCAATTAATTAATTCCGAAATATCCGTGGAAGTAATGACTTCCATGACGTAATATTCCGTGTAGTGCCGGACGTAAAGAATAACACCACCCCATTTCTTCCGGTGGGTGTCGTAAGCGGCGACTAAGGGACTGACTAGAGAATGAGCAGCAGCCTTCTGTATGCGTTTTACCACCATACTGCGATCGCCAACCCGCCTGCCAAGCGTGGCGATTATGGCAAACTGTGTCCAGCAGTGGACGTCTTTGAAATGATAAAAGACTTCCATTAAATAATTTTTCACACAAATGTGTACTAAATAAAAACGCAAAACGCATATTATATTTTCACGCCTAAATCACGTAGCCGATTGGACAGATGACTCTTTGTGTTGGAATAATAACTAGGTAATAAAAAAATATTTAGTGAACAGTTTTGTCTTTGCTACGATATCATTATATATTTAGACAAAAGAAGAGTGCTGAGAACATTATAAATTATTTGGTGAGTAGTTGTTTTTGGAAATCCGTTCATTCAGACAATAACTACTAAACGCCATCTGCAATGACCCTTACATACATATTCATTTACGTTCATACATAATTCATAAAAATTGTAAACCCAGGTCCGTCAGGCCCGTTAGGTGGCTACTTAATTCCGTTAATCGGTGGTAATAAAATTTATATTTATCGGCTTATGTTTTCAGTTTTATTGTGTACAGTTTATTACGTATAAACTGGCATGGGATTTCATTAAACCGTGTCGAATCGAATTTAATTGATTACGATTATGATTCAACATTTGATTGCAAGTAGTAAATACCTGCTCACTCAAATACAGTGTCATCAAAGATGTTAACTATGAACGTGAATTGATTATGAAATTAAACTTGCTTATGGATTCTTAGAAACGAATGGTTTATCTATTTTTTTATATTTTTTTATTAATACTAGATTATCCGCTCGAACGCATCAAGTGACTTTTGTTATTTTTTCGTATTGAGTGTTTTAAAAATCAACAATAAAACAACGGGAATTGAAGGTCACGCTTGTTCTTATCTGGCGCTGGTCGACCTACCCCACTGGGTTCGATTCTGATTTCTTTTTTAATGAATGGGTTATTGCATTTATAATTTATAGCTTCTGCCTGCGACTTCGTTCGCGTCATATTTCTGCTCCCCTGAGCCTTCCCGTCGCATCGAATTGCCTGCCAGTTTTTGTCCATTTTTCATTGCTGCTCCGCACCTTTTGATTGTAGCGTGATATTATATAGCCTTCCTCAATAAATAGTCTACCCAAAATAAAAAGATTTTTTTAATTCGGACCAGTAGTTTCTGAGATTAGCGCGTTCAAGCAAACAAACAAAGTCTTCGGCTTTATAATATTAGTATAGATTTGCTTCTGCCTGCGACTTCGCCCGCGGGAAATGTCCTGTTTTAACATTAAATGCCCTGAATACCTCGCCGACCCCCGACCATCGCCCCGAATAACTGGTTGTCCGTAGGAAGTCGATGCAGTCTGCCGCTGCTTTACCGAGTAACTTAACATAATAGTCAACATAATGTGAGCTGCCATGAAAAAATAAAAAAAGTTAACTAATTTTGTATTTTAATGCCGATAAGACTTCTGACCAGAAATGTGTTGCGGTCACACAAATCACATTGTTTGTTTGTATACAATAATTGTGTGTTACAGTTAGACGATTAGGCAGACCAGAGATTGGAGCGCGTGTTGACCACAAAGCACTATAGGGAATAAATAAATTTATCCTTCTGGTTATATTTAACGGGGATTTAAATTTCCATAAAAGCGATGGTTTCGATGGGCGTTGTGTGTTTTAAATTAGGCCACCGATGGTATGTATTTATGTTAGTGTAAACAATGAAATGGAGAAAGACTTACTGACTATATTTTAGGGGTTAGAATTATGAGTATGTATCGGTTTCTCGCACTATGTATATTTTTTTTGCTATGTTTCATATAGTGTTCAAATCATTTTTTTAAATATTCTATGAATTAGTTATATGGCATGATCTGTAATTTCTATAACTATACATTAATAACATTAAAAATAAAATAAATAACTAACTATACAAACAAATAAAAAAAAAACAAAAGACACTTAGGGGTCGAAGTACTCGTCCGCATCACTGTCATCTGGAAACGTGCCCAGAAGACTGGCAGCATTGCCACGTTGAATGGCAATGCTAATTCTTTTGCCAAAGAATGAGCCAGCCTTCTGGTCACGTGAAGTGTCGATCAGTCGAGCGTTTCAATCCCAAACGGCTCAAAACTGTAGTTACCTATAAGGTTACAGTATTTGCGCCGCTTGAGGGTCTCGGCAACCACACCAGCGGCGCCAGCACAGCCCGCCGTGCTAAGAACATGAGATGGCGCAAGGATATCGACACAGGTTGCGTCCCACACCAGAGGCCTACCCACCTTCCATGGCAACAACGTCATGCCGTCTGGTCTCTTCCCATCGTCACGTACAAAGCCGTTTGGTTTTAATACCGCTGGTACGCCGGCGGTGACAAGAGCTCGACGAATAATATCGTTTATGTTGGCGTGTCGTGCTATTCGGCCTGCGGTCCTGCAGTAGGACAGGCCATGGTGCCCTAGACTATCGACAGCTTCACCGCAGTGACAACGGTGTGGAACAACACAAGGTGCGCCCAAGCGGAGACACGTAGCGAGCCGAAACGATGGGAGCGCCTGAAGCCACAAGCCTGACTCCCATTCTCCCGTTCAAATATATTTCGCTTCTACAAGTAAAGGATCTGAAGGCAATTTTAGTCATAATAACATAAAATACCATGCCTCTGTTTCATGGTATATATTCTACCGTGTCATTTCCAAGAAGCAAAAGGATTCACTCACATGTTTCTTGAAAAACGACTAATTAAAGTTAATGAATCCTTATACATATACCATTTAATTCTAACGTCTCGTAGAAGATTTCGTGGAATATGCGAGGGGTTGGCCCTGGCAAGGATGAACTTGGGAGTAAAGAGTTAAATAGTGACTCTCTGTGTTGTAAATGTGAACACAGATAACAAAATAAAGAGTTACAAGCGCCACCTACCGTGTACTTGTGTAATGTAAAATGAATGGTATTTTTATTTTGTTTTTTTTTTTTTTTTTGGTGGTACGTCTCGTTGTTAATCCTGAAAAGATTTTTACAACTTAAACGGATTTTCTCCCGGCGATTTCTAAAAAGTTAAACTTTCTAGACCTCCAGCCGGGCCATAGTAAAATTAAAAACTAAAGCGAAAGTCCTAAGGGTAACCCCGAGGGGGGTTCGCACCTCGGCTTAGGCGATCACTGGGGGAGGGCAGCAAGGGACATGCTGGATCTGGGTTAAATTATTTAGGGGCTAATTTAAAGCTACAGGCGCAGCATCGCGGGCTGGCTCATGCAAGCGTCGGGAGGGAATGAATGGTATGTCACAAATAAAAGTTTATTTGATTCCAAGACTCCTTTGTTTTAATACTCCGTTGGTAGAATAATCAGAACTTGTATTTTACCATAGGATATTTTCAAACAAGAATGCTGTTACATATCTTGTTTCAATTTTAATTTTCATGTGCAGTTGTCAAACAAAACTGGGTGTACCTACTCTGCCTACCCCTACGGCAAGCAATGTAAGTATTGCTCTATTTATATATTTCTTTATTTATTTTGGCCAACCAACAACTGTATATACTGTACTGTGTGTGTGTTGTTTATCTATAATATGTATGTATTTAGAAATATATAAGTATGTTTATCAGTTGTCTGGTTACCATAGTACAGGCTCTGCCTAGTTTGGGATCAGATAACAGTGTGTTGGTTGTCCTAAGATATTATTATTATACTCGTGCAAAATAAAAAAGTTTTTCTATTAACTAAGTTTAGTATTACAGTTTATTATAGGTTAGCACCGCATAAAATTAAGAACTATGAAACAGATTTGCATAATTTTACTAAAATTAAATTAAAATACATTTCAGAAACATATTTAAAAACCAAAACAAAATGAAGATATCAGTCTAAAACATAATACAGAGATAGTCTAGTGGTTAGTGACCCTGACTACTAAGACTGAGGTCGTGGGTTCGATTCCCACTCAGGACAAATGTTTGCATGATGAGCACAATCACTTGTTCTGTGTCTAGGTAGACAATTACACCTGTAATTTATCTATAATATGTATGTGTTTAGAAATATATGAGTATGTTTATCAGTTGTCAGGTTGCCATAGTACAGGCCCTGCCTAGTTTGGGATCAGATAATGTTGTGTTGGTTGTCCTAAGATATTATATTATTATTATATTTTCTTGCCGGTTTTATCACTCGGTCTTTATCAAATCTATTTTAAAAAGTATTAACTAAATCAGACATTCATTAGTTTATTTGGAGCGTCATCAAGACCCTCAAACTCCTATTTTAAGAATCCCAATTTGACGCTCTACTTTTCAAGATCCCTGAAAAGATATTTAGATGAATAGGTTCCTTTTCAACCTCCGACGTCCCAAAATAGATTCGTTTAGCCTAAAAAGACTAGTACTACCTAGGATGGTAGTCTAATTTTGTAGATCACTCCGAAAATTTTGAAAAATTTATACGTATTTACAATGAAACTGCATTCCACGTTGAGAAGGTAAAGAGAAAGTAAGGGGGTAAGTAAGTATAGGTAAAGAGGTATTGCATTCGCCAGGCAAGCATTTAGGTACGTAATGTTCTTTATAAATAAATACGTATTATTTCATGTTAAGTACTGCATTAAAACCCACTGAGATGATATTGTATATTCTGGTTAATGTTCAGAAACCACTACATCGCGTATTGGAAGAATTTAAATGATAATAAAATTTCTTCACAGTCAATTAAGCATTTATTACGTGCAACTTATACTTAAAGCTAAATTCAGTTTGGTCAAATTTATTTTCTTTTCTCACGCTGAGCCGGGGTTCGGTCGATAATGATTACGTATAAAATATACCCTAAGACTCGGTGCAGTGGTCATGTCATTCTGTTTTTAATAAAAATTGGTTGTTAGATCATTGTAATTCGACCATTGGCAATTATAAAGCTAAGAGCCCCGACCAACAGCTGAGGTGGCTCTCGCTAGGCAGCTGAATGCTTGATCCAGAAAGCGATACTTCTGGACATAACGTATATGGTTAGGAGATTACTGTCTCGGGAGCCCATACCACCGGTAGCTTGGACTCTGTTCCCGATACCGGGGTGGGACTATTATTTTATATATTTTGAAGTATGTTATAATTTTAAGATACCTAATAAGATTAAAAAATACGTTTATTATGTACTTTTTAACGAAATATAAATCGTGAATATAAATGTTGAAATTAAAAAACAAATAAAAACATTTAATGCCTGAGCATTCATTAATACAATTGTTAAGTATCCAGTGAAGGGTATCGAATATCACTCTTGGTTTGGCTTTAATTTTTTTTTATTTTTGCTGCATTATAGTTTTCATTGTATTTGTCAGTGTATAGGTGTGTGTTAGTTGTCGAATGGTAAATAATTAAACTGAATAGTCTGCGTCTTGTAATGTTAATTACTTGGCATTTGTACTATTGTACAGAATCAAGGTTTTCTACTGAACAGACAGCTGTGATGGGTTGCCGTGATGCTGTGAATTGGGAAAATTAGGAGGTGCCAAAAACTCCCCAGTCTGTGGGGCTTCCTGTTTTTCCCAATTCAAGCACTAGGAAGAGGTGAAACGCGGGTGTTTTTGTGAACTGTTTTATATGTAATGATAATTCGATACAAAAATAGTACAAAAATGAAATATAATTCACATTTGATTTTTGTAAAGATTTTTTGTTAAAGTCTGAGTAGGTATGAAATATCACTGTGACGACTGTAAATGTAGTTTACACACGAGTATGCATGTAATATAATATCAGTGTAATCTTTACAAAAACAATACATATTGTCTCCACTAGTATAACAAGATCAACATCTATACCATGATTGTTCACTGTATATTGGCGGTATAAAAACTAATACAGTACATAAGAGATAGAAAGAAAGACCCCTTGTATAATTTTCATTGTATATTCTGCCTACAACGATAAGAATATTATCTTTTATCGAAAGATGCTAGTTTCCATTACGATATAAACCTACTTTAGACTACATTACTGATACACGGAACATTGAATAAACCCTTTCCCGTACAGAAAAACCAACCTTAGGGATACACCGCGGTCATTACGTTCCGCTTTGTTAGCTCTGGGTTAACTTGTTTGAAAACAATTACGAAAAAGTGCGACATTTTCTGTTGCATGACGTCATAGAGAGGCGTAAGCTGATGTTGCTTCAAGTGTTGTTAATAGGATGGTGTCCTAATTGTTATTTATAGGATTTATGTAGAATACCCTGTTTTGTGTTTAATGAATACTAATAGTACATGTACAATGTACATACAAAAATAGAACAAATTTGATAATTTATTAATGACAAATAAAAAACCTAGTTAAGTCAGTCAGTTATATAATTTAGTAGAGCAAAAAATCTTCTCTTTTCAAAAAGGTAACAATGCATTTTCCCGATAACAGTTTTATAGAAGTAATAGGTCGTTCACGCCACATAAAACGGGTGATCCTTCAAAATAATAGCAATAATCGATACCGCTGAAAATCCGTTCAAAAAAAAAAAAAAACAAATTGTTCTGAGCTCTTCATGACTTTTGTAAAGTTCTCGGGAGCGGCGTCATTATAAACTTTTCGATAGTCGACTATGGAAGACGACTTAATTTTTATAAAACAGCTCTTTTTATGGTACGGGGTATTAACCGCGGCAACGTAGAAATATTAATCCGAATGCGTAAATTTCAAATTTACCAAGTAACGAAAAACTAATAAGTCGACTATTAAACTTACTATAAGCAAAGTCATGCAGTTGGAGACATCTTCTTAAATTTCAGAATGAAGACCTCTATTGCATTGCATTATTCATAGATACATAGGCTGCTAAACACATTACCCTCCTTTACGACGCGCAGTCGGGTAAAAAACTTTTTCGTATACAAGCTTCCATTAAGTGATCCATACAACACCTTACCTATTCACGGCGAATAAATCTTACCTTTTCACGTCAAGAAAAACGTGTGTATACAAAATGTGACCTTTCTTTTTTTTGGGTGGGAAATCATCAAACGACGTCTCCCGCTCTGGGTGGAGCGGAAGGGCGTGTCAGATTTTTACTGACAAAAACCCACCCGTGTTCCTTCAGTTGCCCATATCCCAGGGGTGACCCTCCAGGATATCTCTTTCGGACAAATCTCGCGACCCTGGCACGTATCAGTCCTAACAGACCCCTTCAGTACTGCTGACATCTCTTTGAGGCGCGCGTGGAACACAACGTGACCCGAGCCTGGTCGTTAGTGGGCGGTGAGCTACCCATTGCTCACCGCCTGCAAGCTCGCACCTACGGTGGCCAGGAGTCTGCAATGGACTCCCAACGCCCGGGGCGTCTTGTCCTGCGGCGGCTAGGAGCATGAGGGTGCAGGGACTGCCTCTCACTCAATCGCCCCGCCTCCTCCTTCGCGAGCATTACTGCTTCGCAGAAGGAGGTGACGGCTTCCCAAAATGTGTGACTTACGCTTATTGACGTAATTAACAAGTTTTACTTGTTAATTAAGAGCTGTTTTTTATGCTCTGTAAAGTCATTAAAATACCCCTCACTAATCAGTTTGGTTGTCGAAGTTGACTCACTGATTACATACAACACATACATCACTGTTATAAATCTTTTAGACGGTTTTCCTATTATGCGGATGCAACACCTTTGCAACAAACAACAACAGGAACAAATATCAAAATACACAAACAAATTCGTAAGAACATGTTTCAATTCAAAAATTCCCTATTTATCCCCTATTATTTTTTCATTTTCTTACTACAAATCATGAGATTAGTGTACGTATAGCATGATCATTAAGATCGTTAACATCTCCCCTGGTATAGCTTGAGTTGTCGCCGTGCGTACGTTGACTCCCTGTGCATTAGTTGATATCTCAAAATAACTACATACACAGGGTCACAATAGTAAAACTACCTATACATATAGTATAAAATAATCTTCGTCTAAGTATAAAGAAAATCAATTACGTTTTATCCTAAAATTGAATCTTACAAAGATCTGCCCCAACGAGCCATCAAATTGTTATTGCCTCTAAAACAGCTATAAATAAAGTAATTTTCGCCACCCTGTTGATAAATCTACAAACAGTTACTTATGTAGATACAAACGAAACGAAGCGAACAATTACTAATACGTTTTATTTCCCTTAATTCCCCGATCATTAGCAACGGACATATATCAAGTCCAAACCGCTTACAACGTCTAACGAAAAATTAAAATAAATAAGAATAACCGCTATTTTTCTCTTTCCCTTAAAAAATGATTCGCGTAATATATTTTATGAATCAATAAACACGGAGCATTTTTTCGATTCCGTATTTGCGTGTCGCCCACTATGCATTATATTTTTACGACGTCTCTTCAGAAACCTTGGAACTCCAATATTAGACTAATGCATCCAATCTAACCCTTATTATAAAGTCATAAGAGCCTTTTCCCCTAAACGTCGAAAATGGATTGCGGGTAGAATATCAAAGAATTCAGGGCAAAACAGAAATGTGCTAAGTTTTCCGTTGAAGGCATGTGAATGTCTATAATATTTTGCATATTGATTTTGGTATAAAGTAGTTCAACAAAATGGCCTTTCCTGGTTAAAGTCGTACCTATAAGTTTAACGAAGAAAACATTTTCTAGAATGTTTTGCTATTATTATTGGTTTATGATCATAACATAATTAAATGGGTCCGTGAATCAGTACAATTCTAAACCATATCATTGGGCACGAGCAATTTATAACCGACGAAAAAAAACGGAGGAGGTTATCAATTCGACGCGTATATATATATATTTTTTTTTTGTTGTTTTTTTTTTGTTTTTTTTTTATGTATGACCACGCATAACTATTTACATAGTAGTCCGATTGTGATAATTCTTTTTACTGGAAAGGGTATCCTCCGAGGGTGGTCCCATATAAATTTTGAAAACAAAATCGAACCCTAAGGGTCGGAAAACAGGGGATGATTGATTGTTCACTCACTGATTGTAATGTATAACCACGCATAACTTTATACAGAGTAGTCCGATTTTGATAATTCTTTTTTCATTGGATAGGAATACCTTGCCAATTAATACATAAAAGCTACAAAAAATCATAAAATGAAAACTTTTAACAAAAAATTAAACCGCCGAAAAAACCGAGCCCGGTCTTTACCGGATTACTGTGCTTTTGGGTTTTTTGACGCCGTTATATCAATATGCTTTATTAAATGGTTGTAAACTGGAAGACAGATAGAATTAAACTTATTTTTTTTTTTAATTTTCTTACTACAAACCATGAGATTAGTGTACGTATAGCATGATCATTAAGATCGTTCACATCTCCCCTGGTACAGCTTGATTTAGCGGTTAGTTGATATCTCAAAACTTAAAAAAATAAATTAAACCACCGAAAAAACTGAAAAGCAAAAAATAATAAACCTTAAAATTATAAGTCGGCGCTTTGAGTGATCTTTGTTCATTGATTTTTCAGCACCGACTCAAAATTTTAAGGTTTATTATTATTTGCTTTTTAGTTTTTTCGGCGGTTTAATTTTTTGTTAAAAAGTTTTACGTTTTTTTTTTTTCGACTATTTTATATGGCTTCCTTTGCATTTGGATGTTTATGTATCTGACGTATATGACGTTTTTATAATAAGCCAACATAACGTTACGCGGCTCTGTGGAGGAAATATTGCCTTCGAAGTGTCTGTGGGTGCTTTTGTTAAACGATATCTAAGGACGAAACCCATCAATTATTTTTAATAAATCGTTTTTAATTAACATCTTAACAAATTTTAGATTATAAATAACAAAATAGTATGCCAACACTAGTATTTAATTCAAGGATTTTAAGAAAGCCTTTTAGAAAGTCTCCTGTTCAAAAGCAGAAAATCTATATTTATTTTTCTATTATTGGCCTTTACACATAAAATGTATGTTTCCATAATCGTGTGCACTCCCAATCCCATAACCCCTACCATTCCAGTTAATCTTTTCCCATTCTTTCCCAAGAAAACTACCGTACAAGTGGCGCTACAGACAAGGGATGGATCAACATAATCATTTGTCGTCTGCATACGTTACCGTAAGCTGTAGTTTCTCTCAACGACAAACTTCGGTCGGTATACCGAGATCCGGGGGCTCAGCGGACAGTGACATGCTTGAAACTAGGCATTGTTTATAGAAGGACCACGAATAAATTGGCTCATGAATTTTTAAGTGAAGTAATATTCAATGAGCTTGTAATGTATAGCTGGCTCTGTTGGGTGTCTTGCCGCGTCAATGTTTATTTGGAAAAAGTTACGTAGACTTTTCTGACATAGATACATCTTTTTAAATTTATTACCGTATTTAAAAGTGTACAGAATCAAGTTCTATGTTTAGCAATCAGAGCTGAGGTAAGCATTATATCGCTTTCCTAAATATCCACTCTTTAAATATTTAACGCACCAAAACTTATCTTAATCTTCTCCTCTTAAGTACATTAGCCACGAAAATCTATCTGAAAAGGCCATCAAAAAGTTGTAGAATTTATTCCACGGTGTTGCCAACAAACAAAACGTCCCAAGTTAATTGGTACGCGACGGCTGGGGAGGCTCGCCGACGAACTTCGTGGTACCTGCCGCCACAGTGTTGCCAGCATTAATTCTAATTACGCACGCGGCGCGATCCACTTCTAAACTTGAGGAATAACTCCCGGGAACTATATATTAATTAAAATCTATCAGCAACTGTGGCCACTAGGCGCGCGGGGTGCGCCACGTTGATGAATTAATCAAATTCACTTCAGTGATTTAGGAACGAAGTTCGCCCTGTGTTTGTTTTTTTTTTGTTTTATGTCGTAGTTTTAAGGTGTAATATGCCTATTATACCTGCATAAAAACATATTACGCTAAAAACTAGATAGATTATTTTATTGAAACCAGGTTAAGTCTGATAACATGCGATGGCCGTTTTGCGTGCATGTGACGCATATTTTGCCCACCCTTTTTATATTTTTAACCCCCGACGGAAAAAGAGGGGTGTTATAAGTTTGACGTGTCTGTCTGTCTGTCTGTCTGTCTGTCTGTCTGTCTGTCTGTGTGTGTGTCTGTCTGTGTGTCTGTCTGTCTGTGGCATCATAGCTCCCGAACGGATGAAGCGATTTCAATTATTATTTTTTTGTATTAAAGGTGACTTATGTGCGAGTGTTCTTAGACATGTTTGATGAAAATCGGTTGAGCCGTTTAAAAGTTGTGGGGGGTGAAAGTGGGGAAGAATAACCGAATGTCTACAAATATACTCGAGTGGGGTCTCAAATGAAAGCGCACTGAAAGAGAATGATGTTCTTAACTTCGCTTGATGAGTAAATTGGTGGTGGGAAAATTGGGACATGGAAATCCGATTGTCACGTGAGAGTATCAATGACTACATCTCAGTCTTTGCAATTCTGCTAAAGATGATTTGTCATGTGGGTTATTAAATAGTTTTGTTTGGTCGAGCTCACAAATTGCTACACCATCCAAGGAAAAGGCCAAGCCTATGTAGCCTTAAGCAGAGTAAAAATACTCTACTTAAGGCTACATAGGCTTGGCCTTTTGCGAAAGTACTTTTACCTAAGTAAACCCCAGCTTTTTCAACTGTCATCCCTTGCAACTTATATGCCGTAATCGCCCAACATAAAATTATAGGAAACATTGTTCTTTCAATATTTCCATATCCTCTAAGACCTTGAAAAGTTACATTATGTGGCCTTATCAGAATCCATCCATTCTCGTCAACACAACTCCGGCCGATAGTGGCATCATCAAATTGAATTGATATTGTTTTTGGAAGCTTCCCATCTTCCTGTTGGCCACGGCGAAGTTCTATGTATTTACAACTTAACAAAATCTACATTATAATAAGTATACCTATAAAAAGTATAAAATAAAAAATTAAATTAAAAATTTAAAAAACCCCCGACACAAAAACCTAAGATCCCTTTAAAAAGTAAAAAATAATAAAAAAACTCAATCTTAAAGTACCTAAGTATGTATTAATAATTTAAAAAAAAATACGTCGCGTTGGGGGACCGCTCTGCAAGGGCAGACGTCGTTGACGATCGTATCCTAAATGCAATATTTAGAAGTAATTTTATAAAAGTTTTCTTCAGTTAGGTAATAGACTATTTGTAATTAAATTGTTAGGTTTGGAGCGGTCCCCCAACGCGACGTATTTTTTTTAAAATTATTAATACATACTTAGGTACTTTAAGATTGAGTTTTTTTATTATTTTTTACTTTTTAAAGGGATCTTAGGTTTTTGTGTCGGAGGTTTTTTAAATTTTTAATTTAATTTTTTATTGTTGTGTTCAATTTTGCTTTGCGTTATATTTACTGCAAATAAACTTATTATCCTTCTTTCTTTCTAAAATGTCTCTGGAAATATTAATTTCTTCAGTGCTCCAAAAATATCTTAAGTTATTCCTGAAGAACACCATATTAGAAGATTAATTTTGTAATGACTATAAAATTAAAGCCAATGTTATTCACATACTTAGGTCTCAACATAATCCATTTCGGTAATCTGGATTAAAATATTATCGATATGATTTACAATAAATCGCCTATCACGACATAATATGGTAACCCGACACGCGTAGTAACAGCACCAGTTGTCGGGAATCTCGCTTCACAACTTAGCTCACGTGAGGTATAATTAAGTACAACTTTTATTAATAATCGTCGCCGTCTTTAATTCGTCACTATTGTGTTCCTTTGTGTATTTGTGTTCCTTGTAATGACTTCGTACAGAGTTGGTGGATAAATAGCCCCTCCACCCTGCACGTCACCACTCTGTGCTCGTGTTTATAGTCTTTTGCAACGTAAACAATTGAATGACATCGAAAATTTTAATCAATATCGAATTACCGATACGAGCAAACAATTTTATGTTCAAGATCTCCTTCTTATGTAAGGGGTTGGTAGTTTGCTTATAAAATATTTTAATCAACCAATCACCCCATAGGATATCAAAAACAACACGTTGTAGAATGTGATTCTGAACTTCTGTGAATTGTTCAGGACTCTAGGGTACTAATAATGCAACGTCAGAGAATCCACTGGCATATGAATTATTCTTTCATTATTTTTTCGGTTGCATTATTTGTACAGAATAAGTCATCAAAGTCACGATTATTTACGTAATCACCCTTTCGTGAAATATGACAACGTAGCATTTTCTCAGCTATAATATAAATGATTGGTTGGAATGGAAATGATTTACTCTTACTTATCAATGATACTTAGATATACACATCGAGATTGTTGCATTAGAATTTTGTGATTGTGCAGTTAGTAAACGAAAATAGGTGAACTTTGAATTTATTTAATATTTTAAATCAACTTCTGCTTTTTGTATTAGGTGGGTATAGGACAGTCGTTGGGAATAACCACAGCTTTCAAAAGGATGCAACCAGCACAATGCTAAGTTCATGAATGAGGTAATTAAAATAAATTTAGATAAAAATAGTCTTCTCAATTTTATGACTTACTTTTTCAACTAGGATAACATAGGCAGACATACGTATTAGGTATGTGTTGTAGGAAAAAAGGAAACCTGGGACTTCTATTTGGTATTATTTACACTGGCTTCGACCACTCACGAAAGAGACGGCAATCTCAGTATAGTTTATGAATTACAACATGATTGATCGACTTCGCACATCTTCGCTCCGCAGCGTTTTGGTGGAAACTAGGCTTTATATACCGACCTACTTTTTAATGTAAGCACAGTCATCGACCTACCCAAACATGTCAAAATATGCCAATATATGAAATTTTATTTCTATTTCATGAGTTTAAGTTGTTGTAAATAAAAATAAAAAAATAAGTTAAGATTTTTTTTTTTAATGGTTTTCAAAATATTCGCCATTGTATTTCACTACTAATTTAGATTTCATCGATGACGACGAGGTGGCTTTCCCTTCACTAGAACAATGTGTGGGTGTGGATGGGGCTTCCCCGTTTTTACTAGTTGCACTATCCCTATCCTCCATTTCACTACCTACTGCGTAAGTTTGGCAATGTCACAGAAAAATAATATTAACCTTCCTCTTGAATCACACTGTCTGTTGATGAAAACCGCATTAAAATCCGTTGCGTAGTTTAAAAGATCTAAGGGTACAGACGCGGGAAGCGACTTTGTTTTATGTTATGTAAAGAAGATAATACCTTTTGAGTTATGATACATCAAAAGGAGCACGTCGTTTATATAATCTTCCTGGCCTGCTCAGTTATTTTAGCTAACTTGAGGGATCAAGTGCCGAAATATACCTCATTCAATGTAAACTGGCAGACAGACAAATTCGTCTGGAAAGCTATCGAATTATTAGCTAAGTAACTATTAGGAGTGGCTACAACTATTGGATTGTTCGTTAGCTTTGCGCTAAGTTGCGCCAACTGTCAACATTTACCTAGACAGGTTTGGGAGTCACGATGCCAAGCTTAGACGGCACAGAATAGATTCAGAAGATCAATTAACACTTGGAGATTAGGCAAAAAAAGCTTTCAAGCTCTATTCAAACTGTATGAATTTTAAAAGGTCCTTCCTTAGTTTTATAAACTTGTACTTTTGCAATGAAAAACAAAAATGTAATACCGCGCTGCTGCCAAACCTAAGGACCCATCTTGCTTTGGCGCTATTCATTACGTTCAAGCGCGCCTTCTCGCTCAAACTAATGTTGGATTTTGTGTGGTTTGCGTTGTCACTGCTTGCACCCCGATCCACAGACATAAAAGGTCGTTTTTTTATCTGTTGCATACCAAAGATCAACGTGATAATATTGCTACGGGAAGCATATGGATTAATTGAAAAAATATGAAACCACGCCGCAGAAGCCGCTCAAGGCCTTGCTCAAAGCAGGCCATAATCAAAGTGAAGTTGCTCGACAGCTAAATTTAAGCCGCTTCTCTGTTCATCGTGTACACCGTACCGTGTACTTTCAAGTGATCGGTAGCCACATTCGAAGATCTTTGAGAAATCGGTTGCTGAAAGCGGTTGAACTGGGACAACAGTTTCGAGAAGTTCGCAATGTCTGTATAAGTCGGTGGGCAGTTTGAAGAAGAAGTGCTTGAAGAACATGTGAGGCCGGCTGTGTGGCTTATGGGGAAAAAAATCTTTTTTATTAGCTCTTATATATTTTTATTTTTTCACTAGCTTTTGCCCGCGGCTTCGCCCACGTGGATGTCGGAAATTATCGCAAGAGGACGTACTACCGCGGTGAATGCATTAATCCAAGTTATATAGGTAATTACCCGCGACTAACAAAAAAGTTTTTCGTTCGTTTTTTTTTCGTGATATTCTATTTTTTTTTCTAAAATAAAAGTAGCTTAAGGTATTCTAAAATAAAAATTCTAAAATAAAAGTTGCTTAGTTTATATGGGTAGTTCATATAATTGTTTTTTTTTTTGTTTTTATTTAACTGCTTTTATTTATTATTTATTTATATATACTTTATTGTACACCATTAAAATACAAAACAAAAAAAAACATTATAATGACTACAAAATATACAATGGGCGGCCTTATCGCTTTATGCGATCTCTTCCAGGCAACCATGGAATGGACAGTGATAAGTCTGGACATAAAATGGGTATGTCAATGGTGTAAACATACGATGTGCTAAAATTGCTAAACAGATGTTTATATTCTAAATAATAGATACATAAATACATACATACTAAATATAAAAAGCACAAAAATAAATGACGACAGTACATAGAAAATTACAGTTCGGTTAGGACAACAAGATCACAACGACAAGTAATGTTCCTTTATTGTGTATATGTATCATTTGCATCGTATATGTAAGCGGGCACGCCCTTTATGCCTGGAGGCTTTATTAAGGTTTTAAGTTCTGTTTTCGATTTTGTTTTATTATTTATTTCAGCTTCAGTTTAGTTTTCAATGTTTTGTTGGTATATTGGCGTGTGCTAGCTGACATATGGCGAATAATATATGTTTTGTTTTATAATATTAATAACTTACACAATACTGTATAGAATCAAGTTCTTCTAACTTAACAGACAGCTGTGCTGCTGGGGAGTTTGTTCCGCCACTTCTTCTTCCCAGCTAAAGCACTAGGAAGTGTCGAAGGGCGGGCGTTTTGGGGGGACTGTCTCATGTAACTTTGACCTTCAAAAAGTGCTGACTCTCAGCCTAGTTTGAATAAATGACTTTTGATTTTGATTTTGTATTCCTTGTTACATCAGCTATCTACCAGCGAAAGTCCCGTCAAAATCAGTCCAGCCATTTCAGAGATTAGCCGGAACAAACAGACAGACAGACAAAAATTAAAAAAAAAATTGTTTTGGTATATGTACCGTGTATACACTTAGTAAAAAGCGGTTATTTTAATATTAAAACCAGACACTCCAATTTCATTTACATATATTTGTATATTTCTTAAGCGAAATTGGATCATTTTACCCCTATGTTTGGTTTTGTGTCCATGTAGAAAGTTTTCTTCAATATTTATTCACATTCATAAAAAAACTGCCTTAAGGGAAGCCAGTTTAGACTAGACAATGACTAAAACGACGATATCTCCAAAGTTATGTTTGGAAGCTATTTAGAAATTACATCTTTGGAATCGTTATGACTAACAGCTAACAGATAATGTACGGATTTTGCTATATTTTGTTTCAAATGCGTTTTTCTCGAAACGACTTTTTTCAACTGGTAGGCATTCTAGCTCAAAAAGTTATTGACCAATCGTTCTGAAATTTGTTGTGTGTATTCTTTATTTAATTCCAATCCATATGAACCTAATTCTAGGATTATATTATTATTAAAAATATTATTTTTATGCAAAAAAGGTGAAGAAAAAATCCTATAAAAACATGACATTGTGTTCAAACACCTCAAAAACATGTTTTTTTTTATCACAATTTAGTTCATATTCTTAGAAAATAAGATGTTAATAAAAAAAAATGTGATGATTACAGACAAAAATTGCAATTTCAGGAATGCCCACCAGCAAAATACCTACTCGAAAAAAATTAAAGTGTACTTTAAAACATGACTAATGTAACCTCCAAGTTAAAATAATTTCTAATTTTTCCTTCCCTGTTTAAAAAATTCACGAAAAACACCAAAATTTCGGCCTCCTAAACTGGTTTCCCCCCTTAATTAAAAAAAGTCTAGGTGATCTTATTGCTCTCAAGGGTATGTAATTTTAGTAACACGCGTGTTTAGAAGAAGTATATATTACTTTAAATGAGTGAAATGTAAATTTATTTTGAAATAAAATGATTAATCCATTGATATTTATGAAAACTCTGTTTAGTTAGTAGATGTGTAAGAATTTAATTTACTGTACTATCATCGGATAGTTTTGTAGAAGACCATACCTACCAACGTCTGATGTATCCGTCCACGTATGTTTTCCCAGAGAGCTATTATTCCAAATTCTCTTGATACGACGTGATATCAACAGTGGTCTTTCTGAACTCATTTTGTTACTGCAGCCGTCTTGAATTCGAAATGCTTAAGCGGCAGGTCGGGTCTAGACGCGATCATTTCTAAAGAAAGGTTTTAGATACTATTCAAATATGAGAAATAAGTTGAGGAAAGACTACCGCTGAGATATTGCTAGGTACTGGCACTGGTAGTGTTGAATGAAGATTAAGATAGTCGAGAATGGAAGATCAATTTATGCTTCAAGATAAGTCTCCATATACTCTGGAACATACATCTTTGTTGTAGCACAAAAGCATACCTACTAAGTTGGTAAGCATACGCTTACGAACTGCACCCAAGTGTAATTATGTATACGAAAAGAGTATGATTATTTTGCTTACACGGAGAGCATGTTGATAAGCACGTTTCTAAGTAGCAAATAAACATGCTTTTTCAGTATATCAACCTTATCTTCAGAAATGGAATAGCAGTGACACGATATTTCCCAGAAAAGTAAGGTCTTCTCTCCGATTATATACAAACTAGTCGATCAATGGTAACTACTTCGGTTCTCCACCTATTACGGTGCAATGTAGAGAATTCCCATAGGCAGCCATATATGAGTAAAAACCGCTGGCCAAGTGTTTGCATAATGGAATATTCCGTAGCACTCAACAAATCATTTTCCGTCAGTGCCTAGTGTTGGGACGGACGTGCGGCTTTTTTATGTCGTTCTTTTGTTTTTATACGACTTATTTGATCGTTTGATAGTACTGTAACAAATCATCGCCTTAACATTTCATCATTTTAATTATCATCATCAAATTCCCCGACACTCTATTTCAAAAGCTCAGCGCCCGAGTACTCACCAGTTGTGTTGAGATTTGTTGGCAGTGGTTGATTTGCTTGTATATACAATAAAAATGCTTTTACGAGCAGTTGTCAGGTGGATCACGAGTTCTGATAATTCGCGGGTTATAACTTTTAGAGGTTGGATGCTAGAGATTGCGTCTGAATGTAGTAATACCTTAGTTTCCTATTTTTTTGTTCTTGCAAAGCAGTAAAAATGACAAAATGAACCGAAACTGGATTCCAATTATATTGACTGGTGAAAACATCACACTATTGTAAAAAAGAACGACTCCAAATATTGCAATAATGCCCATTATGGTGATATATACATCTATGAAGTCTCTCAACATCTGTCTCCCACTTCGAGATAAAGTGACGCTATCATACTATTACGTATCAACTCGTAGTCGGCTAAATAGATTTACCTCCGATTCAACTTTCATTCGAGTTATAAATCGAGTGCGCCCACCTCTACCGCTCGGAAAGGGCGATGCTTATGTATGAAGGGCGCTGGTTATAAATGGCGGGGTTCGGTTGTTTTTAGCGAAAATCGAGCGAGTTTTTAGCCGACAGAGGGAAAGCGGTCAATGTGATTTATGAAGTGGCGTGGAGCGATATCTTGTGAGGATCGACGTGTTGACATCAGCTGTTGATATACGATGCGATTTAAATGACGATGGGGGTAATCGAACTGTTGAACACTAAAAAGCGGTTTTATGTGAAAATTTCTGACGTGTATGTAATATGATCGTCATTCAAATATTGAGAAGTATTGAGTTCAGTTCTCCTGCTTGGTAGCAGTCAAATTAAGAAGAAATGGAGGTTACCCACTCTACACTAGTCGAAGTTAAACTTCCTACAGTTTAATTATGTTTGTAGCTACAAAAACTTTTTACAAAAAAATAACTTTAATTTAATTTAACAACCGACTTCCTAAAAAAAAACAAAAATAACTTTAATTCCGGAAGTCGGTGTCTTAGGATCTGTATTTAAGGATTTTTGCCACCGACTTTCGAAATTAAAGTTATTTTTTACTTTGTAGTGTTTTTTTTTTTTTAGAAAGTTGGTTGTTATTTTTTGTTTGTTCTTGTTGCTTTTAATGTGAAAATGATAATTTTTATTAACAAAAAGCGCTAAGCCCCTTCATGCTATAGTTTTCACGGATTTCAAGGATGCGGAAGCCAAAAGTGATGTTAAAATGAAAATCCAAGAAGGCGAGAACTTTCTGAGTACTTCCAAAAACTTATACTAGATGGCACTGTAATCACAACACATATTAAATTCGCATATTCTAAATCTCTCTCTCTGTCTTTTTCTATTTTATACGAGGGTGCGTCCGTGCGAGTATCCTGTAATGAACTACGTTTCAAACAGAGGTCTCACAACCGCGCACGGATTTTTATGGACCTGCATAATGCATATTTTATTCTCTTGTTTGCAATTGCAATAGATTGCTTACTATTTTTACTATATTTATTTACTTTGCGGGCAGCGTTCAGGTACACGCATGAATAATTATAGTGAACGGAACACATAAGCAATATTCAAAATAAAAATGTCTCTCATGTAGATATTCATAACGCCAACCAACAACATTAAGACACCTGGAACTGGAACCAAGAAGTAAGTAACACATATTATTAAAACTTTTCTCAAAGTTTAATTTGCTCTCACATCGATACGTAGTTTACATGCCATGTAGATACGATACACGAAACTTAACTTTTACGAAAATTACAAACACAAACGATTGTAGAACATACAGCATCATCAAATCATTGTTACTAAAAAGTCTCAGTAGAACACAAAGATAAGCTCACATTAACGTGGATGGTTCAAATGAATCAACTGCCCCACGGCCCACGGGTGTCGTTACGTGACGTATCGGTGGAGCATTCAGTGGCGTGTCGCTGATCCCCGGAGAGTTGCTGGCAGATCGTAAACTGTTACCTGATCTACCTACATGGTTAGAGTTTGGTACACATTAATAGATATTATTGCCATGTGAAGTAATCCATACTTCCAAACGAATCTTTACTAATATTAAAATGCGAAAGTAACTCTGCCTGTTTGTCAATTTGTCAGTGATCGGTCTGTTACCTTTCACTTTTAACTGTGTCGATGAATTTGAATGGAATTTGGTACAGATGTAGACCGTCACCTGGATTACAATAAACGATATTTCTTATTCTGATGTTCATATATATATATCATAAGTTGCACTTTCAATAACATATCAAGAAGTGACAACAATAGGTAATAATAATATTATCATGTCCAATTTAAATATTATCACTACATTCTGTGTCATGTCCTTAATTCCTATTAAGAGTATATAATTTCTGTTTTTAAAATAACACGGGACATATTTTGCACTTTATACAGAATCGTTCATAAGTGCAAAGTCATCGAAGTGTTTTCGAACGGGTTATTCCCAAAGTACTCCAAAAAGAGTTCCCAAACTACTCTATGAAAAATATAATATTTTTCATTAGGTTTCATTCCACTCCATGATACAATTAAAATATTCTCAAAGTACTCCACTCAATTGTTGTAATATTGCAGTACTGTATTTTTTTCTATTCTTAACTGCTTTACCATCAAAGCCAGTTTCAGATCCCTGTTTTAAAGATTGTTGACTTCTATTTACTATGGGACTGCAACGACAACGTTCGAAATAAACAGCATCTTCTTTAATAGTTTGTAAGAACTTACCACGGCAGTTAAAATATAGCTGACGATAACGACAAACTCGTACCTTCTCCGTTATGTATTTTATAGGTAACTAGCAGATCCAGCGAACTTCATACCACCTCAGAATCAATAAATGTTGTAAATAAACCTACCAAGTTTAAGAACTTCGTACTTTGAAGGCATAAAGCGTTTTTTAGCTGACATTCCTATGTTAAATAAGCTCCTAACCTTTTTAGTAATTTTAAGTAACTGGTTCACTAAAACTAAGCAGTCTGTTAATGCACGTGTAGATAACTTACTAAGTTATATCATTTTAATTCCCAATGAATTCACAGGTACTCGTATCTATTTAGGACAAGTACCTATTATTGGAGATAGAACTAAATAGTTCAAGAGGAGATTATCTCATCTGCATGATTTGTGTTTATTCATGTTATTCAGTCCTGAAGTTGAATACATCTATGTGTTGTCTATGGGCTATCCATACCCTTGCATATCTTCACTTATCAGTGTAACATTCATAGCTCACTACACAACAGCCTTTCATTCATGAAAGAACTTCTTCTTACCGTTACATTACAAATAACTGCAAGTAAAAATTACTAATAACCTTTTATTGTATAGTCAACCGCACATCATGCAGTGGTAAGAATTTAAATACATTGACAACGTCTTTATGTGGTAGCAGTAAGAGCCTGACTTCTGTAGTGCAAGTGTTACCGCTGATTTGCAATTAAATTTAGCTATAGAGGCTTGTATTTCAATGACAAACAGTTATCATAATCACTATCTAAAACTGTCTGCCTTTTAATTGATTCCAGTCAATTCGTCTGATTTATAGTATAGAAGTGCAAGACCGGTCGATGTGAAGATGCTTGGGGGATGCATACAGCAGGAGACGTCTTTTGGCTGAAATGGTAATGACAATACGGCCATATTTACTGGGCACGGTTTTACGGTACTAAACTATTTTAGAGTCATTATGATAAACCCTACGTATATACCTACCTTTCTATGAAACATACACCAATTGAGAAGGCGGTATATGTTATGGTAGTAACCGCCAACAATATTCAATAACTAATCTAATTCCTTTTTTGTAACCATCACAAGTCAACACTCTCGTCTTACGAATACTCATATCTTAAGGAATTGAGTGTAAGTAGTATAGCGTGCGTTTGTAAGGTGTCGCTTTGTACCGACGAGGCGACGGCGGCGCAGGGCTCACACGTGACCGTTTAGAAGGCTCACGTGACCCGCGTACCAGCCAGGGAATAGAAGCCACAGTGGTGAGAACATGAATGGGTTAAGTAAAAACGATATTAAATAAATATGTACGTGGTCAACCGTGTTGGAGGCCGTAGCTTTCATAGCCACTTGAAATTTTACCCAAAAAAGTATTTTTTTCTGAAATTGAAGTATTAGAGGGTCCATTTAAAATGTCAAAATATTTTGCAGTATTTCAAGAACGAGTGAAAATTTTCAAAAACTTTATCACTATGCAAATTATGTCAGAAAAATATTTTGGTAAAAACGGTTGTATTTGATTTCATGAGCTGTAGGTACCAAAAACTATAAAATAATTAAGCCTATTATCTGGATCGTCTTAAAATTCTTACATCTGGTAAGAAAACAAAATATAGTTTTTACTTTTTATTCTCTTGTATATAATTATAGCTAAAATGTTCAGAGCGCTGTAGTGTTCAGTGTTTGTGAATTCGGCGGCCAATCTCAACGGAGACTAGCCATCTGCGCGGGAGATATTATAGTGCTCAAGTATGGGTGCAGAGTCAGGAGCACTCGCTCTTCCCTCACTCTCATAGTCCGATGGGCCTGGTCCGGTATCGGACGATGGGATGGGCGGGAATTTTGTGTTACGGAGTGTTAAAAGTAGTGTGTGCCAATGACAGAGTCAGAGATGTGTAGATCTTGCAGATCTACTAACAGGTGAAAATAATAAATACTAAAAAGTAATTCCACAAATTATGGTAATAGCTACCTGTAGTATTTTGCAAAACATTGTAGATTAAAAAGTACTGACGACCGTTTTAAACAAGTTAACCTCATAGAAAACAAATTAAACCTAGTCCCTACAGTATGCTAACCTAACTAAAACAATTAGCAAACTAGAATATGGTTATTAAGTAAATTATATGTCATATAAATTCTACTCGCGAGCTTACCAGACGGTAATCGGTTTCATCTTGTGATACTAGAAAGAAGAATGAAAGAAAGAAAGAAAAATGTGTTTACTGGCATTACATAATTAAAATAAAACTTAAAACTATAAAATTACTATTATCATCGTTTTATTTTCTGCTATTAGAAAACAAAACGATGATAATAATTCCAAAAGGGCCTCAGCTCAGCATAATGTCAGATGACAACACAAGGTGTGCAACCTTCTTTTTTTTTTTGGATGGGTAATCATCAATTGACTTCTCCCGCTCTTGGGCGGAGCGGGAGGGCGTGTCAGATTTTTACTGACTAAAACCCACCCGCGTTCCTTCAGTTGCCCATGTGCCAGGGTCACGGTATCTCTTTCGAACAATCTCGCGACCCTGGCAGGCATCGGTCATAGCAGACACCTTCAGTTCTGCTGAAATCCTTTTGAGGCGCACGTGGAACACTACGCGCCGTCAACCCGAGCCAGGTCTTTACCGGACGGCAAGCTACCCATTGCTCGCCGCCCACAAGCTCGCGCCTAGGGTGGCCGGGAGTCTGCTATTGACTCCCGACGCCCGGGGCATCCCCTCCTGCGGCGGCTAGGGACGAGAGGGTGCAGGGACTGCCACTCCCTCACGCGCCACGCCTCTTCCTTCGCGAGCATTATTGCTTCGCAGAAGGAGGTGACGGCTTCCCATGCCCTCTCGCTTCGTACCTTGGCTCGCACCAGGGCCGGACGCGAGAGGTCGCCGCCGTCGATCGCCTCCGCGAGGACACGGCGGTGCCCCGCCCAGAGAGGGCACACCACCACCGTATGCTCCACCGTGTCCTCCAGACGATCCTCGCAATGGAAACACCCGGGCGTTTCCTCCCGCTTTATCCTGAACAGGAACCCACCGAAGCATCCATGCCCGGTGAGAACCTGCGTCAGGCGGAAGGTGAGGACACTGTGGCGCCTCTCTATACACTCCTCAAAGAGGGGACTTACCGCCGCAATTGTGGCGTGCCCAGCGCTGGGTTGCGAAATCGGACCTGCCATGTCGCCATGAGATCCTGCCGGAGCTCTGTCCGCCGTGCCGCGATTTATCGCGGCAGCACAGTTTCACCCCTGTGTTTCACCTCCTCGCACCACTCCCACATGTGCGCGAGGACCTTTGCCTCCAGATTCCATCGCAGTGCTCCAGCAAAGAGGCTCGCTGCCTCACAGGAGACCGTGCGGTACTCCCGGACTAGCCGGATGGCCATGACCATTTGGGCCGCACTCAACCGGCGCACTGGGCGCAGCTTCAATGAGGGCGCCCACACTGATGCCCCGTAAAGGGCCATGGACTGCACGACCCCCGTGTAGAGCTTTCGGAAGGAGGCTTTTGGACCCGCCAAATTGGGCAGGAACCGCTTTAACGCAGCCTTATAGGGGCGTATTCTATAAAACCGAGAGGCTGAGAGATGTAAATTTGTTTCATAGTTTTCTGCATTTTGTTCTGCATTGAGGGTCTCGTGGCTAAGTTATAATAGTTGGACGGGTCAATCGATTACGTTAGCTACGCTTTTCTCGGTCTAACCATAAATGGGTGAGCAATTTTATATAAACGAGACCCGTCCTTGTCTCGGAAAGCGTGTTAAACCGTTGGTCCTGGGTGACCTTCGTTCATCTTATACAGTCGTTACAGGTGACTACTTGACTAGAAACCCACAAGTCTGACCACCAGTCTTACTAAGGGGTATAGTGTTACCCGGTAATGGGTAGTGCAGAGCAGATATAGTTTCACATAAAATACTGATATTCAGCTGGTATCCGGTTAGACCGGAAGCCCCAAAAATAGTTGAGAAAAGACTAGATGGATGATGATTATTAAACATTGTTCTACATTATCTAACAGCACGATCCTTTCATGAAACTAACAGGACGAACCTGTGTAATAGTTTTAGTATCACTTCTATAGGGTTGAATCGTTAGAGGTGATTTCTGTTGTCTTACTGTCCACAGCCGAGCTGTGGCGCTCAGGGCGCTCCGAAACTGTTTGCATTACTTACTTAGGCGTATTTGCTGATCGTGTTTTGTACATGTATTGCCAAGATAAGGATCAAATTTGAATTAAATGTACGTGTCTCACGAATGCATATTTAAGTAGAAGAGAAAATGATTGTGTGCTAAAAATGTTAACGATGAAATATATCCTTGTCCCTAATAATTGTGTAAGCAAGTTATTATCGACGAGTATTTTGTAAAATATTCAATATAAAGTGAATACTTAATTTAACTAAAAATCTACACACTTGTATGCACGACGACATAATCAAACTATTCATTTCCGCGGGATAAGATGATTTCTCACAATTAGAAAAGCCTGTTGAATTGGTTTTGCGTGAGAGCAGCTAAACTGGAAATTTATCTATACACTTAATTCTCAAAACGCTTACATATTTTGAACGTTCAAATTACTTTTGACCCTAACGGAAGTTTTGAAAAATAAATGAATGCAAAGCAAAATAATAAAATGCTAATGAAATGCTTGGAGTTTCCCTACGCGATCGAATCAGAAATGAAGAGATCCATAGGAGAACCAAGGTAACCGACATAGCCCGAAGAATTGCTATACTGAAGTGGCAGTGGGCAGGGCACATTGCTCGCAGAACAGATGGCCGATGGGGCCGAAAGGTTCTGGAGTGGCGACCGCGTACCGGAAGACGTAGAGTTGGAAGGCCTCCAACAAGGTGGACCGATGACCTTGTGAAGGCCGCAGGAATCCGCTGGATGCGGGAAGCTCAAAACCGGTCGAAGTGGCGGAGCTTGGGGGGGGCTTATGTCCAGCAGTGGACGTCTTTCGGCTGAAATGATGATGATGATGATTACGATTAATCAAAAATATTGGTTTGGCAATTGCGACCTCTATTTTTATTTAAAAAAAGCATGTGTTTAAATAATAAACTACTTTTAGGTTGCTACATCTTTAATTTCGCCATTTCTTCCCGTGGGTGTCGTAAAAGGCAACTAAGGGGCTTACTAGAGAATGGGCAGCAGCGTTCTCTATGCATTTTATCACTATACTGCGATCGCCAACCCGCCTGCCAAGCGTGGCGATTATGGCAAAGCCTCCAAAATTGGGGGAGGCCTATGTCCGGTAGTGGACGTCTTACGGCTGAAATGATGATGATGATGATGACATCTTGAATGCCATTCAACAGCTCGCACAAGACGTCTGTGTAAATACAAATAAATAAAATGTAAATCCTAACTAAGCGTAGGTAGCCATGAAACTACTTCGATTGGCTACAACTGGTGCTGATGCTGTTTACTTGTTATCTCCTCACTCTGACATTACTTATATAGTTACTCTTACTATTATGTTCCACACTCAAAAAATAACAAAACTTACTTGCAACCAAAATATTTCAGAAATCAGTATTACCTTATCAAAGTTAAAAAAATTTCCTCGTAACCACAGAACTAAAATTAGAATTCTCAAAGATGTAAGTATAATGTCTCTTTGAGAAATGTTATTTTATATTTCACACCAAACGCAACTAAACATTTTAAACAAGTCGTTTCGTCCGCAACGAGTCGCACGTGAACTATTAATCCGCGTGTGTCCAATCATGGCGGATATCCGTCCAGCATCGCGCGATACACGACTGTTCGGACGTGATCGCATATCGCAAGATCGTGATCCGCATATTGCCATGAAATAAATGAATCCAGAAGGACCAGAGACGGAACATGAGGGAATCAAAACACTTAGACCTCGGGCAGCCATAAATCTAAAACAAAATTCAAAATGAGTAATTCATGTAATTAGACAAAGATATATTACATGGTGTTAACTACTATTACGTAGGAATCTACCAAAGCTACCAACTAAATATTTGTACCTATTATATAAAAACTGCTACATAGGCTACCATACGTATATATACTGGGTGACATTTTATAACGTCTTGAAAAAAAATGGGTGTATTAGGTGAACGGAGTATGTTTCTGCCTTATTATTTTTATTTTTGAATAAAACTGATCTAACAATAAATACTTCACATTTAATGTAACATTTTCTAACTAGAACAACAAAAACAGAAATTTGGACAAAAAAGAAAAAAAAACAATAAAAATCTATCGAAAATCAAATGATACGCAGCCGTAGCAGTACTCAATGCGCGGCATGTATCAATGATTTGGTAGCGCAGTCCTACCCTTTGAAGCCGGCTGATAGGCGGCTTCATTGATCTTTCGCGGGCGCACGAGCCGCACACGCATCCCCGTCCGCCCGCGTCCCGCGCTCCTTGAGTCACCTGCGATGAATCTGAAGGCCTTCCTGCCTTCTATTCTAGTTACACAACACACCATATGAAGGTCAAGACGGTAAAAAATGTCATCCGGTATATACTTCGCTAAATAAATTCATCGTCGGTAAGACGTTGTAAAATAATAACGCCACGGTCTAATATCCATTATTAATTAGGTTAATATTCGCGAAGCTGAACTGTTATAATATAATAGTATATTTTAATTACATGGCTCATGTTAGCTGCTACACCTGGTTCATTTGACTTGCATTTTTGTAAATGTAAAATGATTAATTTATTTAGTCTTAGACCCTTGTCGATAACACGCGATTTTTTTTAATGTTACCTACTAAAGATTACCCTTCGTTTTATGGATAATTTTATTGCGTTCCAAGTTCACGTCATGTGGCATTACGCTTTCTGTGTCATCTACATTGTGACATAATGTGATACACCATTGTTGTGTCCATCGCTTTATTAGACGCGCGGGTGACACTAACGGGCGAACATTTAATATTTGATACTATGTTCTCGCCCTTGCAAGTAATTTTGAAACTAAAATTGTAAAAATTCCGCTCTGCTGAAATTGTCGGTGGAAATTTTGGTCAAGAAAAAGTTTTTTAGTAAAGTTATGGGTCGTGGGGCTTTCGGGACCGGGTTTGCTGTCCCGGATTCCACCTAGAAAACAAACATTATTTTGCAGTAGTATTTTGGGACCACAAGAAAATTGGAATTAAAGTACTGTTACCAAAAAAAATACGAGAAAATAAATAATAGTTTAAAAAACTAAAAAACACGCTTCCATTGAAAACCAAACTAAAAAGTACAAAATAAAAGAAATGCTAGTTAAAACGCCTATTTACTCTAGTATTTGAGACATTAAAAATATTTTGGTGCATAAAACCAAACTAAAAAGTACAAAATAAAAGAAATGCTAGTTAAAAGCCTATTTACTGTAGTATTTGAGAGATTAAAAATATTTTGGTGCATAAAGCGGTTAACAGTTTATTTTATAATGAAAGTTAAAAAAAAGTGCTTAAAATAACAAAACTTCAACGAATTTGCCAAGTTTGATGATTTTTTTTTTTTATATGACTTGCTATTTTTTTTCTTACTATTTTAGAATAGATGTAAAGGTTGATACCTAAACTTAACATAAACACAATAACATGACGTCAATAAATACTTTGAATTTTCATGACTATGATAGGCGAAAAATGTTCTAAACTTTACCCACCTCCTTTTAACGGTAAACCATCCTTTAGTTACTCTGTGTTAATATGTTGATGATTGCCTCAAAAAAGACAGCAATGTCTATTTTACTGTTATTTAATCAGTCAGATTAGATCAGTTGATGCATGGTGATTACTAGAGATGCCACTAATATGCTGCAACCATTCGGCTATTCGGCCATTTTTTTTCGCTATTCGATATTCTGCCGAATATAGCAAACTATTCGGCCGAAATGGCTGAATGGCGTGCAATTGGAGACGCTTATGTCCAGCAGTGGACTGCTATAGGCTGATGACGATTCGGCCGAATAGCAAATTATGATATAAAAGAACGCAAAATATTTATTACTCATAACTTTTTTCCAACAAATTAACATTTTGTTTAAAATCTACCAGTGGTAAGTTATGATGAATGAAGACATTTTTTTCAGAATTTTTCGAAAAGAATCGATTGCGTTTTTCCTCGTAAATTAAACCTGCTTCTGAAAACAGCCTTTCACAATATACACTGCTACCGGGAGATGATAAATAAATTCAGCAGCAAATTGTGAAAGTGTTGGATATTGTTTTGCGTTTGCTGATCACCACTTGTAAGGGTCTGCTGGGCAATGTAGACGAACACATGCCATGTAAAAATCAAGTTCATTTGCATCCGAACTTTTCTGTTCCACACCTTCATCTGAACGTACATTTTCTACAGCGACTTCGTCAAAACAGTTCCAGAAACTATCATGTGTCTCAATGATTTTGTCATTTTCATTGACATTTCTTTTCTTTCGAAGTAGAGATGAATCATCATCGGTGCTACTAAATTCATCACAACTCTTATTCAGAGCATCTATAAGAATTTTTTGTTTTGCTGTTTGTGTTTGAACTACTCCCAAGAAACAAGTTTTAAAACGGGGGTCAAGAAATGTGGCAAGCAAATACTTATTATTATCATCGATGTTGAATCGTGCTCAAGTTCAGCTTATAGTAAAGATCTCATTTAAGTTTGGTGTTATTTGTGCAGTCTCGTCCTTTGCCAAGTATTTCAACAACGTGACAACATGTGGAATCCCCTCCGAAACTCAAGAAATACCTGAACTAGTTACTTTTGTGATTTCTTCGAACGGTTTAAGGAGTTTGATACATTGTTCCAATAACTCCCATTGAGTAGGTATTAAATTGAAATTAAAATCACAAATGAAACAAAACTACCGGCGCCTACGTACTACTTTAGCGATGCAAGTTTAAACTCGTAAGTCACGGACGACTTGTAAAGTACTAAGTGTTGCCGAATATTCGGCAACCGAATATTCGGCGCTTCGGCCAAGAGCCTTGCGGAATATTCGGTATTTGGCCAAATAACAATTCGTGGCATCTCTAGTGATTACCAACGTGGTTCGTAACTATTCATTTAATGAAGTTCAAATATTCGTGTCCTGAGTACAATCTACGCTGTAGGTGAGTACCTACTTTGTTTCATGACTGTAATAATTACATAAAAGATCAACAAATGCACAAGTAATAAATTAAGCTTAATCAAACAATATAATAATAATATCTTAAGACAACCAACACAACGTTATCTGATCCCAAACTAGGCGGAGCCTGTAGTATGGTAACCAGACAACTGATAAACATACTTATATATTTCTAAATACACACATATTATAGATAAATTACACCCAGACTCAGAACAAATGATTGTGCTTATCACACAAAGATTTGCCCTGGGTGGGAATCGAACCCACGACCGCAGTCTTAGCAGTCAGGGTCACTCACCACTAGACTAACAGGTCAGTCAGCACTAAATGTAATTGTTACCAGTATTCAGACGCACTTCACTTGCTAAGCTTAGAACATCACTGAGCCAAGTATGTATGGAAGGCAGGATTTATTGATTATTAACAACCATTAAGTACTGACTGATTGCTTTACGTCACCATAGTGCTATAAATTACTCGCTTACATTGATTACTGGAACATTCTTAATGGAAGTTTGTATTACCTACTCAAAGACTTAATATTTGTTTGGGGTTACGATAGCGTCATGTCAATCTCTGAGTTGCGATAAATAATGCTAAAAAATATGAACGTAGTTTGAATAACATATGTACTCAGGCTTCCTTGAATAATACAAAATAAAAGAATTCTATATAAGCTTAATGACCTGAAAATTACATCGAGATATATTTACATGAAAGAAAGAATCTATACATTTGAGGTAATTATTTTAGAGAGACCTGTGTCGACACCGCAGGAAGAGACGCCTCAGGCGTCGGGAGTCCATCGCGGACTCCTGGCCGCCATAGGCGCGGGCTTGCAGGCGGCGAGCAATGGGTAGCTCACCGGCCGGTAAGGGCCAGGCTCGGGTCGACGGCGCGTAGTGTTCCACGCGCGGCTCAAAGAGATGTCAGCAGCACTGAAGGGTTCTGCTAGGACCGATGCCTGTCAGGGTCGCGAGATTGTTCAAACGAGATACCGTGGCCCTGACACATGCGTAACTGAAAGAACACGGGTAGGTTTTTGTCAGTAAAAGTCTGACACGCCCTTCCGCTCCACCCAGAGCGACAGACGTCACTTGAAGACTTCCCACCCACAAAAAAAAAACCTGTGTCGAATACTTCACTTCGCCAGAGAGTGAGTCGATTGAATGATCAGTATGAAAACTTTTGAACAAAAATTTAACCGCCGAAAAAATTGAAAAGCAAAAAATAATAAACTTTAAAATTATGAGTCGGCGCTTTGAGTGATCTTTGTTCATTGATTTTTCAGCGCCGACTCAAAATTTTAAAGTTTATTATTTTTTGCTTTTCAATATTTTCGGCGGTTAAATTTTTGTTAAAAAGTATTTATTTTAAATTTTTTTGTGGCGTTAACGTACTAGTAATACTTGGTAAGGTATACCCTATCCAACGAAAAAAGTATTATCAAAAACGGACTAATCTGTATAAAGTTATGCGTGGTTACAATCAGTGAGTGAACAGTCAATTATTCCGTTTTCCTACTCTTAGGCTTTGATTTTGGTTTCCAAATTTATATGAGACCACCTTCGGAGTATAGCCTTTCCAATAAAAAAAGAATTATCACAATCTGACTACTATGTAAAAAGTTATGCGTGGTCATACATAAAAAAAAACTTTAAAAAAATATACGCGTCGAATTGATAACCTCCTCCGTTTTTTTTCGTCGGTTAAAAAGAATAAACAAAAGTTCAGTTCAGTGTAGGTAACCGAACTGAACTTTTGTTAATTTTTTTCATACTGAAAACAAACAGAGAAGATTAATTATATACACACAAACTTCAGAGTTTTTAACTAAAAACAAGAACAGGATATAAAACTAGTAAAGGTGTGCAGTAAGTGTTAATTACACTGAATAAATCTGCAAAAACTTGAAATTTTGAACATATTTTTCTCTGTATTTAGTTCAACAAGAGTCGTCAGAAAATTATACAGAAGTTCGAGCATCAAAGCGCACTGGTTAATGACGCAGGCTAGATTAGATTACGCAAACATCAATATTACAAACAACTCGGCCTTTCCCTATAGAATTTATGTTGTGTTTGTATCCTAGACAGGTATAATGCTATGGTACCATTTGTTTTAGTTACGTTCGTTGCCTAAAATTATATTCTTGTACAATCAATTTAACCTCCACGCCACTTTTCTCTGCGCAAATCTTACTTTGCAAATTTCTCCCAAATGATTTAGTAGAACTTTTAAATTCAACGTTAAATTGAATTATATGCTTCTGCTATCAAATTCACGTCGAGAGTAATTTTCTTTTAATATAGTAGTAGTAGTATTATTGTATTCATATATTCATGAGAAGTTTCCCTCAGGGCGTCAGGTATAAAGGTCTCTTGAAATAGAAAGGAAACTATTAAGTGTAGGTGTCTGCTCGCTATCAAGACTGGAAAAATTTGAGCGGCTTGGTAAGCCATCGTGCGGTTGGGTTGCTTTTCATGTATTTGTCACAACCAGAAAACCAAGGTAAAGAAACTTTAGCTGAAACTAACGTATTAATGAATGTTTTGAGATAAGCTACCGAAAAGGTTATTTGAAATCGGCTGCAAACCGTTACAGAAATACGAACACTTTAAAAGCGATTGCCACTTGTCTGGGCAATAGGATCTAAACTAAAAATAAAAGAACCCACCAAATACCATTCATGACTCTCTGCGGAACTGTCCAGCTCATCATTATCATTTGGCAAACAAATAAATAAGCCTTACAAACATGCATGCCAACTTAAAAGCGTTAGGTTTTTTGATAAGAAACTAAATTCCCCGCTATAATTTGTTCGACTAGCTCGAAAAAAACAAAAAAAATTAAAACTAAGTTTGAGATCGCATCAGTCACCTCCTGTATACTGCACTTATAATAACTGAAAAGAAATGGAAAATTCCTTACACAGAAAAACTTCCGGTTACTAAGGCATGTTACACACATGTTCGAGACTACAAGACTACACATTTAATTCGGTAGTATTTTTTGAACAACAAAACCCAAGTTGCAGTTACTATGTAAGTAGGTATATTATAATTGATTTTGATGCCTGGCTATGTTGATTAATACCAGACCGAACAAGAAAATGTAAAGCACACCTTATAGTATTTTTGTTCTCCGATATTCTCTAGTCCTATAAAGAGGTTCATTATTATATAACTCTTTACAGATTCCAGTGGAGTCACAATCAGACATGTAGATCCTAACAAGTGTTCCGTTCGTACGCGACCTTCATAAGTTTTGAGGAGTAATGATATCAACGAGTAGACCATCGTTTACTTTATAGATATTTCAGGGTAATAATGTTATTTTCTTCTTGAGTTTTGAAGTTACAATCAAGACAGCATAGCTAAACGAACGATTGCCAATGTAGTTATTAATTTAAAGGCGTCCGTTTTTACATTAAGCAGTATTCGCAAAGTTAGCCGGCGACATTCTCATTTCCTTAATTTTTTTGCAATTTGTAGGTCAATGGTAGGTTGTATGTTGAGTAAAATATGAATGGCGACCGTTACTAATATGGCTTTGTAGCCCGAAGAATTGCTAAACTGAAGTGGCAGTGGGCAGGGCACATTGCTCGTAGAACAGATGGCCGATGGGGCAGAAAGGTTCTGGAGTGGTGACCGCGTACCGGAAGACGTAGAGTTGGAAGGCCTCGACAAGGTGGACCGATGACCTTGTGAAGGCCGCAGGAATCCGCTGGATGCGGGAAGCACAAAACCGGTCGAAGTGGCGGAGCTTGGGGGAGGCTTATGTCCAGCAATGGCGTCTTTCGGCTGAAATGATGATGATGATGATTACTAATATGGCTTTATAAAATTATTATCATTTATAATACCAATACAAACCTGTAACTTAAATAAATTTTATGAACAAGTCATTCAATGGGGTGAAATTAACTTTGAGGATTGTCTTGTGGATTTGAATTCTGTAAATACATACATAATGTGTACATTCGGTTTACGTTTGCGGCTTATTTACCGGTATGTCAATCGACATAATTTGACAAAAACATTATTATTAAAGTTTATTAACTTACTAATACAATTTTCATTTTTTTATGGCTGAACTAAGTCAATAAACAAAACAAAAACATAATTTTTTATAACTGCATTTTGATTTCCTTTGTAAACTCCGAGAGAAAAATAGGTAGGTTCTCTAGAAAGTTAAAGTCATAAAATACGAACACATTTGACATCCCCATGATTAAAGACGACGGAATCGAGGCATCGGCACTTACAGTAAGAAGTCATCCATAAATTACGTCACACGAATCGCATGATTTGAAGCCCCCTTCTCCCCTTCGATTAATGCTTTGACTTTGCTGAAGTTACAACTTGAAATAACTGAAATTGAACATGTTACATAGCCTACGTCTCGTCTCTTGCATATCACACTCTGTTGACTCTCCTCATTGCTGGTGACTTTATTTATGTATGGCCTCTAAGTTCCAAATTTCCAGGCACATTCACCCGCTTGTTGACAAGACAACAGAAGATATTGTACGTATGTACCACAATGTTGCCAACACTCAACTTCATTTTACTAGTGAACTTCATCTTGGCTACTTTTCTTTTGTAGTGCAACACCAATTTTATAAGACACCCCGACCCCCTTTAACATCTTTCAAACTAGAAATACGAAGAGGAAACATGTTTTACGAGCAGAGGTCTCATTAAAATGGAGTTATGACTATTATTTGAATGGCACAATGTTTGCGTAGCGAAACTTTTCTTAATAACTTCACAAGTATTAAATACTTTCAAACAAAATGGTTCATGCTAAGGAGTAAATAAACGAACATATTAATAAATTAAACCGTAGAAGGACATATTTACTGATAAAGATTTATTCACATTGATGTCGAACGACTTCGCATGGCTTACAGATTAAACACAATTTTTCAAACGATTGGAAATATAATGATATTGTATTAAATAAATAAATTATTGAGATTGGTCTAGACAAGAATCAATAACGTATACCAATAACGTATATAATACCAGTACGTAAGTGTTATTTTACTATTTTAAGGGTGGAAGCCTGGAGATCTGTCATACAGGTCCTGAACCCAGTACAGACTCCAGGTCTCACAAAGGTCTTATTTAGCCAGTAACTTAGAACCATGTACCAAACTTGTACCTTTTTTGAGAGAAATAAATATAAATTATGATAAATTTAATTATATGTCATTAAAATTTATGGGTAAAAAACGAATGAAATCAGATAAAGTTAAGAAAAAGACAAAATTGCTTTATATTATAATAATTTCTGAATTCACATTTATGTCTCAAACAATATCCAAAGAGAACACGACTCGATAGAAGTGAAAGAACCTGAGCCTTTTTTGTTCTATTAAAGACGTTTATGCCCTCACGGCACCAATATGTTGAGTTTTATGCATACTAATCAACCAGGCTTGAATTACCGTCAGTAAAAAACAAAACCTACATTTAAAAACATTAAAAAATATAAGCTTTGTCTGAAATCACCCCGATAAATGACGTGCATTCATTATTAATCGTGAGTAAAGAACAAACTCACGTAATGAACGAAACGGAGAAAAATATACGAAATGAAATTCATTTTAATAAGTTTTATTGGATTTGTTTCGTTTTCATAAATAATGCTAGCCATGCTAGCTCCGCGCAGCGGGCACATTGAGCACACCATCGAGATATTGCTTAACTCATTTGATAAATTAGACTTGTACTACTATGTCAACAGTAGATACCAAGCTCTATGCTAGGTAAATGTTGACATACTGTTTTTTGCTCCGATTTTCATCGAAACGAATATTTATGGCACATAAACCTTTTTTTTTTTGATAGAAAACACTACAAAGTCAAAATTAACTTTAATTTCGGAAGTCGATGGCAAAAAAACCTTAAATACAGATCCTAAGACACCGAATTCCGAAATTAAAGTAATTTTTGACTTTGTAGTGTTTTTAAGGAAGTCGGTTTTTTTTTTTTTTTTGTAAAACGTTTTTTTAAGCATGCAATGGAACCATCGACCGAAAAAGGGCACACTTTTTTCTAAGGATCTCTTACATAACTTTCTAAATTATTTGATTATTATTTATTGCTGACTGTACCTACATCAAATACGTTTCGAACAGTCCCTCTATATAAACTAAAGACTTTTTTCAGTTTTGAGCCATCAAATTGTAATAAATAGAGTTATATTTATTACACTTTGATGGCTCAAAACTTATATGTTCTAAAAACTTGAAAAGAATACATTATGATTTTTTACACACGTTCTATTTTTTTTTCCTTTAATCTTAAAATCCGACGCGACCGGGGAGGGATCATTGGGAACGTCGACGCGTGCTTCTCGAGGCTTGGGGTAATCACATGACTAACACCAATTTCCAGGCTTTGTAGTTACAAAGCCTGGAAATGAAAAGTTCTATACTATGGTCATATATATGCCTATGATAGCTTTCCAAGACATTCTGGTCTCTAAACTGCCTGTGATTTATGTTTAAAAACAAAAAACCAATAATTTCATTACGCTGTTCTAATCATAAACAGCAAGGCTATTTTCTAATAAATTCTCTCGAACTCTTCAGTTTCCACCCCTGACTTACAATCACTCTCCTGATGTTAACGGCACGTTTATTAATTAACTATATGTATAAAACGGACCGCCTGATGAACTCAGGGCAATCAGTGCATAGCAGCATTTTCCCATTAATGTTGAATAGCCAAGTTTTACGTTCGCAACACGTTGGCTAAAAATTGTACACAGAAGTTTGTTACTCATTGACGGATTAGTACGTTTACTGATAGATAAGCTTCTTGTTTGCAAACGAAAAGTTAAAAGGGCCCCATTATATACAGAATATTACATGTCACAGCGAGAAAAAACATGCTCCTAAGTATAATATAGGTAACCAGCATTGTGTGTTGCATGCAGTGCAGCAGTGGAACGAAACGAAAAATTCTATTAAAACTTTCGCGTGATTTTTACCAATTAGAACTTTTCACTTACACGCTGAGTTTTGCAGTGTTTTAGTAAGTTTACAGTTACAGCTTTAGTCCAACTTCCACAATTTAAAAAATGTACGTGGTTACCTACTTAATTACAAATAATTAATCATTTTCATCTGAGATTAAGCATGTGTTATAAAGAAAAATTAAAACGTGATAAGAAAATCTAATATCTTGTGCTAAAATAAAATCAGCTCATTTTATAGTAATATTTAGTTTGTCGATTATCATAGGAACGCGTTCCTTCATAACGTTTTAAGACTGGTTAATGTGTTTTATTCAAAGTCAGCGGCTGTAACATTAATGAGTTACGAGCGTGTGATTGTGAAGAGAGCGCTCGAACGTGAACCGTCAGTGTACTTATTGTGTTTGTTATTTAATTATGTTTGCGTTTATTGCAGTGAGGTTTTTGTGATTGAAACAACCACCTACTTTTAAGTTTTTGTTTATACTTCATTCTTGAAACTAATGCCATGTAAGTATAATTATAATAATAAGTATTAGTAGATGGTTCTTAACAAGGCAGTACACTACACATTTCACCATCAAAATGTAGTTCACCTCGACTATTATAAATCATCACCATTTTAGCATACGATCAAACATACTCTTCTCTTAAATAGTAAGAAGCGTGATATCCATTATAACACAATAATTTGTTAACAGCGAGACCAGAGATTTTTTCGTCATATGCATACCGTAACAGCGTCCTCGTTGCGAATATCATAGTGCACTATTACTACACAAATACACAAGACGCATACAACTCACCCTTTGCGCACCGCCCCGAGGTGGCGAGGGCCAATGCATTCTGTTCCGACTTCATTCCGGACCGGACAGCTTTACGGGCTCACTCGTGCGAACACCTTGCAAGTTGCAATATTTAATGTTATTCGCGTATTCATATCGGATTACAATCCGACTTTATTGTTTCGCAAATTGAATCTGTCTTGGTTACGTGATTTACGAAGCTTAGCTAAGAAAACTATACTCATGGAACATCTCCAATTGCATTGACAGTCATTACTGTCTATTTTAATATTAAGTACTAAATTAAGATATGGAACTATATTTTGGGTGAAGATATGGTATTTAAGTACTAAAAATGTCCATAAGAGCTTTTAGATTTCTATATATAACTTGCAGATAAAATACAGTCACAAACCGGTTTACAAAAATGTGAAGTATGCCGTCGATGTTCATCAATGGAACGTCTAGGTTTGATACAATAATTTACATAAATTTGCTCAAATCTACTAGTCAGCGCCAGTGTGATCGGGTGCAATCAGTCGAATCTAGTACTACACTGTACAGAAATAGTCTTTTTAACGGCTCCGAAAATCGATAATACATTACCAAAATAAATAAGATGTGAAAATATTGTCCACAAACTCAAAAGTAAATTGTATTTATTTCTAATACGAGTACGTCAGACATATTACTCTATCGAAGAATCTTTAAATGATAAAATATGACATTACCAGCCCTTTTTACGGTTCCGTTGCCAAATAGGAAAAAACGGAACCCTTATAGATTCGTCATGTCTGTCTGTCTGTCTGTCTGTCCGAGTATGTCACAGCCATTTTTTTCCGAAACTATAAGAGCTATGCTGTTGAAACTTGGTAAGTAGATGTATTCTGTGAACCGCATTAAGATTTTCACACAAAAATAGAAAAAAAAAACTATAATATTGGGGGTTCCCCATACATAGAACTGAAACTCAAAAATTTTTTTTTCATCAAACCCATACGTGTGGGGTATCTATGGATAGGTCTTCAAAAATGATATTGAGGTTTCTAATATATTTTTTTTTTAAAACAATAATATTTGGGGTTCCCCATACATAGAACTGAAACTCAAATTTTTTTTTTTCATCAAACCCATACATACGTGTGGGGTTTCTATGGATATGTCTTCAAAAATGATATTGAGGTTTCTAATATCATTTTTTTCTAAACTGAATAGTTTGCGCGAGAGACACTTCCAAAGTGGTAAAATGTGTCCCCCCCCCCCCGTAACTTCTAAAATAAGGGAATGATAAAACTAAAAAAATATATAATGTACATTACCATGTAAACTTCCACCGAAAATTGGTTTGAACGGGATCTAGTAAGTAGTTTTTTTTTTAATACGTCATAAATCGTAAACCACAATTTATCTTTCATTCAGTCAACTCAAATATAAAAATAAAAAAATCATTTAATTTCATAAACATAAACCTTATGCATAAACCGTGAATTCTCGCAGGTTTGTACGGAACCCTCGGTGCGCGAGTCCGACTCGCACTTGGCCAGTTTTTTTTATGGGAAATCATCAAATGACTTCTCCCGCTCTGGGCAGAGCGGGAGGGCGCGTCGGACTTTTACTAACTAAAACCCACCCGTGTTCCTTCAGTTGCCCATGTGCCAGGGTCACGGTATCTCTATCGAACAATTTCGCGACCCCGGCAGGCATCGGTCCTAACAGACCCCTTAAGTGCTGCTGACATCTCTTTGAGGCGCACGTGGAACATTACGCGCCGTCGACCCGAGCCTGGTCATAGCGGGCGGCGAGCTACCCATTGCTCGCCGCGGGAGTCAGCTATCGACTCCCGACGCCCCGACCGTCTCCTCCTGCGGCGGCTAGGGATGTCAGGGCGCAGAGACTGTCACTCCCTCACGCGCCCCGCCTCCTCCTTCGCGAGCATTACTGCTTCGCAGAAGGAGGTGACAGCTTCCCATGCTCTCTCGCTCCGTACCATGGCTCGCACCAGGGCCGGACGCGAGAGGTCACCGCCGCCGATTGCCTCCACGAGGACACGGCGGTGCTCCGCCCAGGCAGGGCACACCTCCACCGTGTGCTCCACTATGTCCTCCAGACGATCCTCGCAATGAAAATACCCGGGCGTTTCCTCCCGTTTTATCCTGAACAGGAACCCACCGAAGCACCTATGCCCGGTGAGAACCTGCGTCAGGCGGGAGGTGAGGACGCCGTGGCGCCTCTCTATCCACTCCTCAAAGAGGGGACTTACCGCCGCAATTGTGGCGTGCCCAGCACTGGGTTGCGACAATCGTACCCGCCATGTCGCCATGAGATCACACCGGAGCTCTGTCCGCCGTGCCACGATTTGTCGCGGCAGCGGAGTTTCGCCCCGGCGTTTCGCCTCCCCGCGCCACTCCCACATGTGGGCGAGGACCTTTGCCTCCAGATCCCATGGCGGCACTCTAGCAAGGAGGCTCGCTGCCTCGCAGGAGACCGTGTGGTATCCCTGAACTAGCCGGGTGGCCATAACCCTCTGGGCTGCACTCAGCTGGCGCGCTGGGCGCAGCCTCAATGAGGGCGCCCACACCGGTGCCCCGTAAAGGGCCACGGACCGCACGACCCCCGTGTAGAGCCTCCGGCAGAAGGCGTTTGGACCTCCCAGATTGGGCAGGAGCCGCTTTAAGGCAGCCCCAGCCCGCTCCAGTCTGGGAGCCAAACGTCGGAAATGCTCGACGAAGTTTCATCGTCTGTCGAGGACAAGTCGACGATAATGTACCTGGGTACATCATCGTCGACTCGGCGCCGATGTGAACCCCTCCCACCGTGACTTGGGAACACATTACCAACCCTTGAATGTAATTCGCCATTGACATGCATATAAAAAAAAATACCTATAGTCGATATTTTTATAACTAATTTTAAATGACATTATTTAGAATGACTGCCTCGTTGGTCTAGAGGTAGCAAGCGCTACTGCTGAGCATGAGGTCATGGGTTCGATTCCCAGGTCCGGTAAAGAGATATTGGGTTTTTCCATTAGTCTCAGTAGTAGCCCACTGTCTGGATTTGTCCCGGGATGATGGCAGTAGGCTCGTTCCCTAGTATATAGGACTTACACATAAATAATGGCGAAATGTGGATGTACTAAGGGTACAACTCTGGCCCACCCTTCAGGGAAACAAGGCGTGATGTTATTGCGTGTTCGTCGCGTGTTCTTTACAATATGATGAAATGTGACATTATATTAATATAATTTCCAGTCGACATGTATGTAAAAATAAATTACAATTGATTATTTTTTTATTAATAATCCATTTTATTGACATTATTTACACTAACGTGACTTTGTATTGTATAGATTCAGACTGATTACTAAAACCACTTATATATTTGTACACCAAATTCATTGGTTCGTTTAATATCGTAGAGCTTGACTAAAATGTGTATACAAAACATTTATTTGTAATAACTGTGCTCATGAATAAAGGTCGATTGATTAATTGACTAATATGATATGTCAATATTTGTATTTTGATACAGGCAGCATTGATAAAACGCGAACAACTCAACTAAATTTATGTTACCTAAATTGACCCAAAAATATTCGATACACTATATTTCAGTATTTAGTATAATGCTTGAGAGTTCAAGTTTCAAATGTTTCTACTATTCTTATTCAATTGAAATATTTAGAAAAAATATTAACTTTGAACAAAACTGAACCCTTCATTGACTGGTACCGCTAACTGTACATTACAGTTTTATAAAAATCTTTAACCCCAGAAACTTTCTTTCCAGAGACCGGACGGTATGTCTTTATTTCCATGGAAGGTGGGTAGGCCTTTAGTGTGGGATGCGACGTGCGTCGATACTCTTGCGCCATCCCATCTTCCTGGCACGGCGTGCTGTGCTGGTGCCGCTGCTGCGGCTGCAGAAAACCTCAAGCGGCGTAAGTATAGTAACCTTATTGGTCATTATATTTTTGAGCCGTTTGGGGTTGAAACGCTCGGGCCGTGGGGTCCGAGCGCTCTTATCCTATTTAAGGAAATTTCTAAACGGCTGGTGGACACTTCCCGTGACCCAAGAGCTGGTTTTTATCTTGGCCAGAGGCTAAGCATTGCCATACAACGTGGTAATGCCGCCAGTCTCTTGGGCACACTACCAGTCGACAGCGATGCGGATGATTTTTAGACGCGATGTTTTTAATTTGTAAATAGTTTTAGTTAATTTAGGTTATATTTTTTTTTTCTTTATTAATTTAAATCTATAATCCAAATAAATAAAATACAACACCGTTGAAAAAAAAAAAAAAAAAACTCGAAACTTTCTACAATTTTCAAAAACCTTTCACCTCCGTCCCCCAGCACCACACACCTCGCTATCTCGCTGGGGTCCCGCGTCATCTAAGTGTGTCCGACACACAATCTAAGTTGAGGCGCTCCTAATTCCGGCACCTGCCGCGTTGCGCTCTCGAGCTCGTGATTAATGGCCGGCCTGATGCAACGTGCTCGAGATTGATTCGTAACCTTATACAGCGCCTTCGTGTTGTAAGATTGCCTGATAGATTGGGTTCGTGTGTCGTAACATTGAGCTTCAGTTGGTAATTACGGCTGTAGTGGTATACGGTATTAATGACACATTTAGCAGTTATAGAGCTTTTCGTGAAATTGTTTGTCTTATCCATAATTCACAATCAGCCTATATTAATTCCACTGCTATAAACAGACTTCTTCTCGGTGAGAGGGCGTAAGCCGTAATCTATCTACACGGGCCCAGTGCGAGTTGGTAGATGTCATATAGCTTCGAGTTTTTGGTTTATGCGGACATGCTGGTTTTCTCACCGTTGTGTTTAATTGACCGTTTTGATTATTAAACTATCTTGAATAACTGACATACCGTTTCATAAAATTTACCTTAAAAAATACACACAACACTATTATTTTAACGCATGTGCCACAACACAGCAAAATTCCACGTCTGAAATTATAAGTGGTTTCCCATATAGTTTCGTTCATATTTTCATGGCTCTCGTTCACTCACTCAACCGTTCACTCACTCGTTCAGTGAGCCCGGGCGCACACCACAGAATAAATAAAGCGAGCAAAATGAAAGTTTCATAATTCTTATAATACCTACTAGGTATTATAGGAATATTATTCGGTTTTTTTTTTGAAAATATATATATCTGTGTAAATAAATAAACTGTGAAATAGTTATAAATACATAGATGCATACATTGCTTGTTTTTTTTTTTTCGTTAGTGAAATTATTGTGACTTACGGACAGATAGACATGGCGTAACTATAAGCCCACGTTCACACGAATGTAAAACATCAACCCTACCCTACATTTTAGTGTGAATTAAAGATACTCATTACTCGACATTCCCTGTCTTTTTTTCATTACCGTTAATAAAAGGCAGCGAGTTACGATAGACTTACGACAAAATCGTGCGATTTCTATTTGGTTCATGATGAAAGAGTGCAATATACGGGTGTGTGTTTCTCATTAATAAAAGAAGGTTGAAGTGAGATGAGTTATGTTGTGATAGCTTTGTAAGACTGATACTGGACTTCCGTCTACGACAGAACTTATGATAGACTATCCATCAAGCACCTTTTCACTCCCATGTGATAAGAAAATCAAATTCCTACATTTATTCACAAAACTTATCTGGCGCGCCGCTACGTTTTCATATGAAACTCACATATGCGGCAAACGGTTATTCACTTTAAATAATCCTGGGGAAGAAGGGGTTCTTCCGTACTTTCTCCAATGAAAATAACCACATCGAAGAGCTTTTTTTTAGTTCTTCATTTATAATATCTATAATAATTGATATCATGAATTACAAAGGTATAAAAATAACACATTTTAATAGTCAAATCGACAAGCTAGGAAAATTCCGTACCTCAAACCTCTTTGTTGGCATCACACAATATATTATGTTTTTGTCGTGTTCTTGCGAAACAAAAGATGTCAAACATGAAATAAAGCTCCGCTACAGTTCGAGTTAGGGAGCGCGCACACTGCCCGAGTGGCAGATGGTTCGCCGATGTTAATGTTATATCGCACGGAGCTCGGGAAGTTTTTTTAAATTAGTTTGCACTGCTGCAGTTGAGTACACTGTTTTTGAAACTTTTTTGATTATTTTCTACTTTTTTGTTGTGGAATTGTTGAAAATGAAGTGGCAGCACTTTACTTGCTGTGTACATTTGCTGTTTTAACAGAAATTACTGACACAGCTTTAATTTAGCTTTTGCTCTTTAAATTTTTTGCCATAATTTTAATTGATTACTAAGAAGAATATATTCTTAATCATCTTGAAATGTCTGACACATTTAATTTGTACGTCCGCTACAATTCTAAGTTATATTATTAATTTAACTTAAACAAAAATAACACTAGATATTATGAAATTGCATCGTACCGTGCCACTCAGTCTGCAATGTCCTTCATGTTAAAAGCGTGCAGTCGGACGACGCTCGGCAAGACGTTTAGATCGCCGCGTTTTTGTCACTTCCACCGCGTTACCTGCACTGTGTCATATTGTTGGTATTTGTGCCGGAGCGGGCACCTAGTGGACGCCTCACTGCTTGCTGGGATACACAGTGTTTCCTTTGATTGTTTTATTGGTCAGACACTATTTAAGCTGCATCCGGCTAGACTGGACACCGATTTCAGTCATTGGGAAAAGGCTAGGTAGATTGAAATGGGAAAACCCAGAATTGTATTAGATTGTCTAAACTAAATGTTAAAACCTAGTGTTTAATTAAGAGATAGTTATTTTGATCACGCTCGAGTTAAGGTAACAGTGGGATCCTCATGGATGGCAATGTTCAGCTGCAAATACTGTTTAAAAAAGCCGTCAGTTTGTCTGTGTTATAGACAAAGGTGAGGTCAAAACGGAAAACTGAGATAACGGCTGCGGAACAAAAATTCTGCTATAGATATTAATGTTTTTTCTTTCTTTTTAGTTATAAAATTGTAATCATCTCCCAAATAAATTACAAACTATAGTTTTGTATGTCAAAAAGCATTTTTTAATTTTATTTTAAATGTGAGCACGATGGTTTTGTGTATTGTCATGTTTGTTGATTTGAGAAAGCATGGCAGTTTAAAGTATGTCATGATCATTGTCTTTGATCATTCGATTCCGAACAAATTCTGCGGGTCGGTGCTGATCCACGTTATATTCGTGAACGGGCGCCATCGGTTGAGACTGATCATCTCCTAACTTACTTTTAATCTTATATTTAGAATTGCGTCTTCATTTTATTCTACACTAACTTCTGCCCGCGACTTTGTTCGTGTCAAATTTTTGCTCCCCTGACCCGTCCCATCGAATGGAACCGAAACGTGGCGATGGAGAGGGCTATGCTTGGAGTTTCCCTACGCGATCGAATCAGAAATGAAGAGATCCATAGGAGAACCAAGGTAACCGACATAGCCCGAAGAATTGCTAAACTGAAGTGGCAGTGGGCAGGGCACATTGCTCGCAGAACAGACGCGTTCAACCAAACAAACAAACAAACTCTTCAGCTTTATAATATTAGTACAGATTTGTGAAATTTATGAAGCAGTTCACCGGATTGCCCAATTCAGATTACACAAGAGATGGGGAAGCCAACTTCACTATTCGGCCACTCTGAAACGTGTTATCTTACTAAAGGATCGAAAACTGCACAATATGTGGGGAGGAGCAACCACTTCCCGTGAAAGTTTTTTAATTTGCCGAAGGTATGGATTATAGAGCTTGCAACTTTAGTCGTCCGCGCCGGATAGAAAGAGTAAAGTTTGGGACTACGTGATGCGTGAGGGTCCGGCTTACTGCTTCGATAGATAAGTCTTAACGGTAACTTATTTAGATAAGCTTTAGCTAACAAACTAATGTGATGTAATGAACGAACAAAGTGCTGATTGAAGCGAGTTTCCTTAAAAATAAATTCTCAGGTATAGCTTTTATGCATATTTTAATACTTATCTGAAATACATACATAAAGACTAAAAACCGTATTCGCTATATGAAAGCAATCAAAAACATAAACTCTATTTAATATAGCAGTCATTAAGAAAATCTAGAACCCTTGTTTGTCTTAAATCATAAACAAAGGGGTTAAGACCCGAAGTAGCGCTCATCAGATGTTGATTTGGTCCATTGTCCCAATACATCCATTACATGGCTTGCCTTTCTTAATTAGAAGCCCTTGTCACATTAGTAGACTAATTTTACGTCTAAGTGTTATTCCACGTGTATTCAGTGTCTAATTATTTCTCAATGTTATTTTTATAACAATAAAATGACGCATTACCTCCGTGGGAGCCAGACGTAAAGAATAGCACAATCTTATTTCTTCGCGTGGGTGTCATATGGAATGAAATGAAATTTATTTTGCAAGAATTGTAGTACATTACAGATGGTCGGGTTATTTTACAGTATCTAATATAATTCGCTAAACCTAGCATGCAAAGTCATTGATAACATTAATTAAATAAATGAAGATATTAAATTCGAACATAAATCATAGTTATTAAATTAAGAATAATAAAGTCAATTATTTATCAAATTATAATAGCAATAAATGTCAATGTTAATCCTTATAGGTTAGGTACTAATACATAAAAGGTGACTAATGGACTTAGAAGAGAATGGGCAACAGTGTCCTCTATACTTTTTACTAGCTTACTGCAATTGCCTACTCACCTGCCAAGCCTTTTAGCAAATTATGGCAAAATTCCCTGTGAGTTCCGTGTACAATGTTAGAGCCGTTAGAGGCAGTGAGAGTGTGAATTTAAAGCTAATTACTGAATTAGATATGTCCCCGAGGTTTGCATAGCTGTCATTATGGACAAGGATCATGTCCATAGGTTCATAGGTCATGTCATTATGTACACGTGAATGTTATTAGACGGGCTTTTACTTTTATGAAGTAAGTTACATACATTTGTGATCTTTGTAGGATGACAGTTGTAACTGTTTGACAGAGTTCCAATCTAGCAATTTCATGTTTCCCACTTCTTCTCGTGGGTGTCGTAGAAGGCGACTAATGAACATAGGTACTAGAGAATGGGCAGCAGCGTTCTATATGCATTTTACAACCATACTGCGATCGACAACTCGCCAGCCAGGCGTAGTGATTATGGCAACTTCCCCCTCCTCCCATTCTTTTGGAGGAGGCTATAGACGGCAATAGAGGTCTTTCGGCTGAAATTAAGATGATGATGATGAATTTTATGTTACATTTTATAATAATTGCGTTCATACATCCTGTCAAAAAAAAAAAGAACTAATAAAGCTGCTTTTTGTCTCGGTAGCACTTGTCCTTGGGATAATTTCCGACTTCTCGACGCGAACGAAGCCGCGGGCACAGCCAGTCAAGAATATGATAGATTGTGTTACCAATCGTAAACATGGTTGAGAGGAGCCTTGTTACATATAGGTCCTATGATATTACTCTCAACAAAATGATTGAATTCGCTTTTCTAAAGCTTATAAGATATTTGATATTGATCCTATTATCTTGTCCTATAACCACACAACGAACATTGAACATAACTTTTTCATGACAAATACGTTATGTGCTATCCCTAGCTATTAGTTAGGGTTGTCGAAAGAGTGTTTCTAGTTGGAAAGCCTGCGCAGAATTGTCTCGCTGTATTCGACAAGACGCGAGCGCTAAGTACCTATTGAACAGAAACGGGTAGCACGGTGACGTCATTAGCGCTCTCTCCAAGATATCATCACGTAGGTATGATCTAGAAGTTCCACATAAAGATGTAAAACACATTATAAGTAGGATATTATTGGGCATCCTACTCCACCTTCGTTCCTTCGGCTCACTCCGTTCGCCTCGTCACTCTCGGTGAAGTAGAATACCCAATAATATAAATGAAATGTTATGGTTTGACGCGTTTTTCACTATTTTAGTTCTAAAAGTCAATATTACCTTTGCCTTATTTTACCATAATACTCACTATTTTATATTGAACGACATCCATGGTCAGGTTGCTCGTACATTCGTTCCAGTTAGCGATTATGAGTTATAAAGGTTAATGTAATACTTCAATTGACTCATTATTAATTTAACCGTTTCAAGCAGTCATCATGAAATTTGTAAAACAACCACAATCGTTACATGTAAACAAACTTTATGTTCATTCTCAGGAGACTGGTTTTCGTCATGGTGAATTATTACCTAAATCGGTACGATGTATTATTTGCGGGCCATCAAATTGCGGAAAAACTAATTTATTAATTGGTCTTCTTATACATGAGAATGGTTTAAGATTTCAAAATGTTTATGTTTATTCAAAAACCTTGCAACAATCCAAGTACGTGTTTTTAGAAAAAGTCTTGCAACGTGTACCAGGCATTTCATTTCAGAAATATCATGAAAATGAACAAGTTCTGAGTGTTCAGACCGCAAAACCAAATTCTGTAATCGTATTTGATGATGTTGCTTGTGAAAATCAAAATAGTATGCGTGATTATTTTGCTATGGGGAGACACAAGTTCATCGATTGTTTTTATCTAAATCAGACGTATAGTAAAATCCCTAAGCAGTTAGTAAGAGACAACGCAAACCTAATCGTACTTTTTAAACAAGATGAAAGAAATATGAGACATGTGTATGAAGAACACGTCAACACTGACATGACATGGATTGAATTTCGGGAAATGTGCTCAAAAATATGGAGTATACCTTTCAATTATGTTGTAATTAATAAAGATTGTTCCAAAAACAAAGGATGTTATAGAAGTAAATTTGATACGTTTGTAGTCTTTGATTAAGAACATGACTTTATACCTATATAAGGCTATAACCTGTCTGACATTATTATTCACCGTAAGACGCTTAATCAATTACAACCTGTTTTACCATTATGGAAAAATCATTGAAACGACAAATTGTTGATGCAGCAGAAGCAGTAAAGATAAAAGTACGAAAAATGAGAGATACTGAGATTAACAATAAACAAGCACTGGAATCTGTTTTCAAACCTGTAACAGAACCTCTCAACATAATTGCTAATGCTAGTAAGCAAAGTCCTCTCCTGCGTGTTAGTGATGATTTTGCTGATGTTCCGTTTGTTAACGAAAAATTGCAGAAACAAAGAACTGGTAGCGCAGGAAGTAATGATAATAATGACGATGAAGACAAATATGAATCCGATATCAACAGTGACTCTTCTTATGAATCAGTAGTTGAAAGTAATCCAGACTGTGATACGTCCTCCTGGTCAGTGTCTTCAGAAGCGTTGGTAGATATTCCATTTGGAGTTAGAGCAGACCGCGGGAAACTGCTTTTAGGTTCTGCTTGCATAACGATCAACGATCAATACATCACCGTGGCTGGACGTAAATACCGAAATACACCTGGATTAAAACAGTTGTTGCTTAAGAAAGATGTAGACTTAAGTTTGGTTACAAATAGTGATATGGAAAATTATAAGTTGATGCTACTTGATACAAATGCACATCGTCGAGACTATGAGCCCAGTAAGCCAATAAAAAGTAATAAAGGACAAAAATATATGCAAGTTATTAAACCTCTTTTTAAACTGAAGAATGCAGTTCAGGGAAAGGGTCTACCGTTACTAAAAAAGTGGAGAAAAGACGTAGATTTAGTGTACTGGGATAATCCTAATGAACTAGTGGAAAGGTTGAAATTATTAATTGCATCTAGCGATGCTGGCAACACCGGATTAGATAATGAAATTATATCAATCATTGAAGAATTGCGTGAATGTAAGATTATAAATAAATAAATGTTTAAAAATCTGTTTATTTTGTCATCAGCCTCTCGATACAATACACCTTAAACATGAACGTAGACAAATTCGGACACTACATTCACAAAAGAATGCGTTTATCAGAGTTATTTGATTTTAATGAAAATGCATTGTTAAAATCAGAAAACGGAGATTTTGATTTAAAAACATCAAGAATGACAGGAATTACATCTCCAATAGAATCAAACGATGCTGTGAACAAGGATTATGTAGATCGAATGAATGCTAACACGTTAAAAGAATTTAATAATCTTTTTGTGAATAAGGATTATGTAGATCGGTTGAATGCTAATATGTTTAAAGAGTTTAATAGTCTGATTGGTACATTGCGTACTCAAATCATAAAAGATGCAAAGGGTACAGTTGAAGCTACTTTAAAAGCAAGGATACCTGAGGTTTCAACTCATTTGCAAGATAAGTTTTATACTAAAGCAGAGGTAGATAAATTACTTCAGAAATCTCCATAATGGTGAAACAGCAAATTGTAAATGAAATACACAAAGCGACACGAAGAAATTTCCCTCGACGTTCTGTTATTCTGAAAGGAATCCATGACTTATGGCAAGCAGACTTGATGGACATGCAAAACCTGAGAAAATATAACAAAGGTTATAATTTCATCCTAGTGGTGATTGACTGCTTCTCAAAGTATGCCTGGGCTGAACCGTTAAAATCGAAAAATAAATTTGATGTTACTCGTGCATTCAAACATATACTGCTTAGTAGTTGTAATAATCCTGTTAATTTACAGACTGATATGGGAACAGAATTTTATAACATCACTTTTCAAACGCTTATCAAAAAGCACAACATTAACCATTACTCATCGTTTTCTACTAAAAAAGCATCAATTGTAGAGAGACTGATAAGAACTTTAAAAAATAAATTATATAAATATTTTAGTTTCAGTGGAAACTATAAGTGGCTAGGTCTACCATTGGAAGATACACTGAAGAGATATAACAACACAAAACATCGTACTATTCAATTTAAACCGGTTGATGTGAATAAATGTAACGAACAAGTTATCAAAGAAAATATAAAAAAAATAAACAAATATGATTTAGTTCAGTGGAAGCCTAAATTCAAAGTTGGTGATTGTGTTCGTATAAGTAAATTCAAACATAATTTTGAGAAAGGTTACACTCCTAATTGGTCAACTGAATTATTTATTATAAAAAAGATAAATAAAACCTTACCAGTGACATATCACATAGAAGATCAACGAAAGCAAAACATATTAGGAGCTTTTTACGAACAAGAACTGCAAAGATCTAATTATCCTGATGTGTATTTGATAGAAAAGGTTTTGAAAAAGAAAGGAAATAAATTGTATGTGAAATGGTTAGGTCTAAGCAATGCAGAAAACAGTTGGATTGAGAAAGCTGCAATAATGAACTAACTATTATAAAACCATTTTCATTTGAAATCATATCATTCTAATTTGAGTAATGCAAGGGGGTGGACTAGTTAACAACATAATTAATAATCTACCATTCGAAGTGCACTTGCCAGGATACAATTATTGTGGACCAGGAACTAAACTTCATAAACGCTTGGCGCGAGGTGACCGAGGTGTAAATAAGCTAGACGAAGCTTGCTTGCAACACGACATTGCGTATACAAACCATACAGACGTATCAAATCGTCACAAAGCCGATTTACAACTACTTGATATGGCTAAACAAAGACTTAAATCAAAAGATGCAGGGAAAGGTGAAAAACTTAGCTCTTGGTTGGTGAGCAAAGTTATGAAAGCGAAACTAAAGTCTGGATCTGGCATTAAAACATTTAAAAGCTTAGTTTCGAAAATAAAATCAAAAATTAAGAAACTCAAACACAAAGATAATAAGACTTTAATAAAAGCAGCTTACTTAACCGCAAAAAAGTTATTTCCAAACATTCACCATCGAATTCGAGTACCCCGAGTAATACCCATACCAAAGACTGGAGGAGTTCTACCTTTAATTCCAATTTTCGCTGGTTTATCGGCTTTAGGAACTTTAGCTGGTGGTGCAGCTGGCATTGCAAAAACCGTTAATGATTACAAAGCAAGCAAACAAAATTTGCAAGAAACAGAACGACATAATAAAGCTATGGAGGCTTTAGTGTTGGGTAAGGGTTTATACATTAGACCGTATAAAAGTGGTAAAGGATTGTTTATAACATCTTCAAAAAACTGAAAAATATGTTACCCAATCGCCCTCTAACTGATGTAGACATCCGAAAGTATTCAAGAGACATTCCATATTTTCGGGGGGTCTACATGAAGGATCGACTACCTTCGAAGCCGAAAGAGATTGAATGTGGTATCGTTAACTTAGACGATTCTAAGAACGAAGGAACGCATTGGGTAGCTTATGCTAAAGTATACAATCACTGTCAATACTTTGATAGCTATGGAAATTTAAAACCTCCAATGGAATTGATGCAGTATTTCAAAAATTGTGATGTGTTATATAACTACACAGGATATCAAAAATTAAACGCAGTCAATTGTGGTCATTTATGTTTAAATTATTTGTGGACTTTTTGGAATAAAAATGTATTATAAAATAAATGCTTTTCTTTTATTTCAATCATTTGCAAGATGTCACTCACTTTGTCGATAACTGGAGACTCGTCAGTGTTAACTACATACTATCCTAATACTTTACAACTAGACGGAGAGTATGAGTGTGCTTTATTGCACTTTTCAACATTTAATTCTATTCCAAACATTGATAAAAGTAATAATAAGTTCTATTATGGCTTTAATGAAGTTATTGAAGTACCGGAAGGCACTTATGAATTACAAGATATTAGCGATTATTTAAAATCCGAAATAAAAGATGCAGCGATCAAACTACGGTGCAATAATAATACTTTAAAAACTACAATATTCTGTACAAAAGACATTAATTTTATCAAAGAAGACTCTTTTAAAAGACTATTAGGATTTAACAAACAAATTTTGAAAGCAAATAAATGGCATGTGTCACAGTCTCCAGTCAACATTCTACCTACGACCGTAGTCAGGATTGAATGTGATATTGTAAGCGGTTCATTTGTGAACGGTGAACCAAGTCATATTATTCACGAATTTGCACTTAATGTGCCGCCGGGATACAGGATCATAGAAATCCCAAAGAACGCAATATACTTTCCAATCAATCAAAACAACATAAGCTGCATACATATCAGACTGTTAGATATAAACAAACGATTAATCAATTTACGTGGTGAAGAAGTGCAGGTGTATCTACATCTTAGAAGAAAAAGATGATTGACTACAATAAAAATGTGTCTCAACAAGTAAAGAATATCAGTTCTGCCCGAGCTACCTATCGAAGAAGACCTCTCTCTAAGAAGAAAATAAAATTAACTAAAGACAATAAAGCGTTCCTTAGAGCGATCGGATTGTTAAAATGAATATCTTAGACGTTTTATCCGCTCCAACTTACGATAATACTATAGAAGGAATCGAATTTCATTCGTACAAGCCGTACGTAACGAGTTTCAACAGGAACGATGAAATCCGCATTCCCATCAACCAACAGGATTTATACATACTTCCTTCAGCTAGCACACTATATTTAGAAGGTACTGTTATCGTCAGCAAAAAAGATACTAAAGACAAAGCTACTAGTATCAATTTCACAAACAATGGTCTACTGTACTTGTTCCAAGATATAAGGTATGAGTTAAACGGAGTGGAGATTGATAAAATAAAAAATGCAGGTGTAACTACAACCATGAAATCATTAATATCAATGAATGAAAGTGAATCAAAAATATCTAATGCTTGGGGCTGGAATATCGATGGAATAAAAAATATTAATGGTGGCAAATTTTCTGTTTCTATTCCACTACGTAACATCCTCGGTTTTGCTGAAGATTATAAAAAAGTTGTGATAAATAGCAGACATGAACTTATATTGTTACGAAGTAATACTAATTTGAACGCTGTAAAACTTAACACCGGCGAAATAGTGGACGACGTTCAGATCAACAAAATTATATGGCGCGTACCGCATGTTAAAGTATCAGACAAAGAAAAAATAACTTTGTTAAAACTATTAGAAAAAGATCGATCACTTCAAATGGTTTACAGAAATTGGGATCTGTACGAATATCCAGCTTTGCCTAAAACTACAAAACATACCTGGTCAATCAAAACTTCATCTCAAATAGAAAAACCAAGATACATTATTATAGGGTTACAAACAAATAGGAAAAGCAATGCAAGTTCGGACATGTCTCAATTCGATCACTGTCATGTTCGAGACGTAAGAGTGTATCTCAATTCAACTTATTTTCCGTATGAAAACCTAAATACGAGTTTTGCTAATAACAGAATCGCTTTATTATACGAGCAATACACCAGATTTCAACAGTCGTATTACGGACGTCGACCGGAGCCCATATTAAGCGAAAAACAGTTTAGAGATTTAGCACCGCTGTTTGTCATTGATTGCTCTAGACAAGCGGATAATCTAAAGACAGGGCCAGTTGTGGATGTGAGAGTAGAAATTGAAAGTGATTCGGAGATACCAGATCAAACTTCAGCATATTGTCTCATTCTGAACGATTGCATTGTTGAATACAAACCATTAAGTAACATTGTTAAGAAGATATCATGAAGTCGGACACCCTTATAGTGGAACTCCAAGGATTTAAAGATTCTTTAAATCATTTTATTGTCAAAGAATTGGCCGTTGCGAGTCATGATCATACACAGACGTTCTTGGTGAAACCACCATATTCATTCCATTACCTAACACTAGAAGAAAAAAAGCAGGTGAGATGGTTAGAAAGAAATCGAGGAATTTACTGGAGTGAAGGCTACATAGACTACAAAGAGTTTAAACGCGTTATTTTACCATATTTAGAAAATAAAAAAATTATGACAAAGGGTTTGGAAAAGATTACGTGGATTAAAGAGTTATGTGCAAACTGTGAAGTGATTGACATAGGTGAGAAGGGATGTCCTAATTTTGCGACATTAAAAAAAAAGTTCTGTAAAAATAAAACTGACTTTAATTGTGTGAACCATAAAATGAATTGTGCATTGAATAATGCTGTGTGTATTAGAAAATGGTATTTTGATAATAATATGTCTGTATTTAATTTATTTATTTAATAATTATTGTGTTGAACAGTTAATTAAAAATGTCTATGTACTTAAGAGTGTTTCATTTAATATAATCAAACCCATATAACAAACTTTAAATTAGCTGCAGCAAAATGATATTCCTAATAAATTTTATTTCAAATATAGGTACTTACGGTATTCTGAACGTATTATTCTAATAAAAAAATCTGAAAGCAAATAACCTATATTTATATCATTATAGTAGAGCTAATTTAAAGTTCGAGTATTTATAAGTAATACAAAATAAAACATAATTGAACTATAAATTTTTTATTTTATTTATTTTACTTTTTACATTATTTACAATTATTACAAACTAATTATAACTATCTACCCAATAATAATAATAGCTGTCCCCACATAGTTTATTTAATGTTACCTACATACTTAACTTAAAAACTTGTGATGATTGAACAGTAGCCCAACTAGATTAATCAAAGAAATCTACATTACATATTTTTATATTTATTTATTTACTTTTACATTATTTACAATTATTACAAACTAATTATAACTACCTACCCTATAACAATAATAATAGCTGTCCTCACATAGTTTATTTAATGTTACCTACATAATTAACTTAAACACTTGTGACGATTGAACAGTAGCCCAACTAGATTAATCAAAGAAATCTACATTACATTTTTTTTAAATATTTATTTAACTTTATTATAATTTTTAGACTAGGTATGTACAGGATAAAATACAAAAAGTTAATTAGAATAAACTTACATATTTGTTATTTTAAAAATATATACATTCAAAACTTACACAACATAAAATCCACAAATGTTTAAACACTAAACAATAAGAAAGCAAATAAATGTTATACATACCTAATAATAATATAACCTAATAATTATAATATTACTTACATAATATATTATTGCTTATTCCTATAAAACTTACACAATATAGTAGATACTTACAAAATAATGACACCAGTTAATAGTTCATTAGTAATAACAACTGTCCCCACAAAGTTTTTTTGATATTTTATTAATTAACGATTGCGTCTCCTCCATAACATGGTCCACCGATTCAGTCACTATATACTGCGCACTTAAAATTACCACATCATCATTGTCACTTGCAGATTCTTGTTGATCGCTGATGTCCAACACTTGAACCTGGATCAGTCGTAATCCTTTTTTCTTCTCATTGTTTATGACGAATGATTGACAGGTAGGCAGAGATGACTTCTGTCTTACACACTCTCGTCTTGTTCTAGGCTTCTTGTTGACAGGTCCGCAGTCTTGTCTTGCTCTAGGCTCCTTGTTAACAGGCCTTTGTTGTTCTGGGATATGCCAGCTTAAACTCGGGGTGGGAAAACCTTGCGCGTATTGCGAGAAGTCGATAATATCTGGAGAATCACACATTATCAGTGATCTGAAACAACCGTAATAATAATTAATTATAAATACATAAAAGATGATGAATTAACGTTATAAGTATATAGGTAGTTCTACAATACTTACAATTCGTTTCGTTCTTATTCGACGTGATATGACCGCTCCGGCTGACTGTCTAATGATGGATGTTCTACACAATAATACGACTGTGGAACGTGGTTGTAATGAGACTCCATAAAGCCTTAAAGCGCTGTCATTCAATTTCAAGTTTCAACACGTTCGAGCTCGTGCACGAACACCTGTTCGGTGTCATGTTCTACACTGCGCGTGTGAACTTCGAGCCATGAGTGCTATGTCATCAAAAATGAACATTCCATGTTTTATCCAGTTGGAACCTGTATCCTCGTGCGCAACATGGTGCAAGCCCTGTGTGCTTTGTCATCAATCAGGAATGGAAATGAAACAGAAATTAGATCATAAAATATTATTTATTTCAGTATATATTTAGTAGGTACATACAGATAAAAACAATAAGTATAAGGGACACCAAGAATACACACATTTTAAAATTACATACATATAATACCGGTTATAATATTATAACCGGGTTCAAAAGTATCTTCAGTCGACACTATTTGAATTACATTACAGGAAAATATTATATTTCAAATTTTAAGATTAACAAACTTTTTATATTAGTAAGTAAGATAGTAGGTAGGTTATAAAATTATCTGACTTTACATTTAGGACGTCTTATGTTTTACAATAATTAAAATACTTGTTAGAAATGTCACTATTGTAGGTTCTTAATTACATTTTTAAGTATGGTAATACATTACATAAATATATTTGCATTACCCCAAGCTAAAGTAGATACTTTATCAAATGATAGCAACCGTTTATCATCATTGCTTGAAAGTGCTATTTTATTTACGTTCTGAGTGAATATTTCATGTTTTATTGACCTAAACATTAAATTTTTTTTACGAATGACATTGCAATTGTATAAAACATTTTTATAATCAAACATGTTCAAATGTTTCGTTACACATTTTTTTATACCTTTGGCTTTTTTAATTGTATTTTTTAAGGTTTTAATACAATAAAGCTTTGAGCGCAGTCCTACAAATTCTTTAATAACTTTACCACCCATTTCGTCCTTAAACAGTCCTGGGATCTTCTTATTATTAATGGGCAAGTGAAATTCATTGTTTAAGTCATAATTAGAGGTATCAAAATATTTAAAAAAATTGAACTTGAAATCTTTATAAACGTTATTACTCTGTACATCATAAATTAAACTGTCTGTGTCAGTATAGCACAATTCAATTCGCTTACCATAAAAAGGTTTCATGACAGAGTAGTGAAAATCGTACATATGGGTCTTAGATAATTCTAATACTGTGAACCCTATATATATTGGTTTATTAAGTATAACACGCGAAGGCTTCATTTGTATTGCTACTAGATCATCAGAAAACACAGAAGCGCTATGAAAATATGGACTGGCTATCAATTTCTCAGCACAAATAGTCTTTTTTGTTTTATTGTTTGAATCACACCATTTGTTAACTAATTTTACATCTACTCTTTGTTCAACATTTTCCAAAGTCTTTCCAAAAATGCTATTATTTAATAATTTGAAAAAATCTTGCTCAAACGTTGACTCCGCTTTTTGTCGTAGTTGAGTGTTAAGATCGATGTACTGTTTTAAAAAACAGCTTTGCTTAAAAACAATTGCACGATGAATCCTTCGTAACACCAATCCATGTTGTAGACATTTTTTTAAATGAACGTAATGAATAACGTAGTGGTATTTGTCATACAAATTTGGTATTAATTTTTTATTCTTACCACCCGGTGGAACAAATTTTTCTGGACAAAATGGAAAGTCGTTATGTTCAATGTGCAATGTTTTAGGATATAATAAATCAACTTCAAGGATATAGCCGTTTTCCGCGGTATCGCTTATATCTGTTAAGCCCAATTGCAAGTCATCTATTTCCTGTCTACTCATGAATCTAAAATCCGAATAAGGCAAATATTGACACATGCTATAACCATATAAATTGTTGCAATCTAAATAAATAATAAATGAATTCGGCAGAGACGAGTCGTAAGAATCCAAGTATTTATGATTGGCTTTGACATGTCTTTTGGAACACATACAAACACCTCCACGAATACCGTCTTGTATCATTCTAAAAATTTGTACATCACTTATCAATTCTAATTTAATTCTAGTTTTCAAAAGCATTGCATCGAATGATAGACTTGGTGCTGTAAGATAAAACGCGGGATCGAGATTATAGTATTGTTTACAAGTTTTTCGAAAACTTTCAAACACGTCTGTAAGCAAAAGAACGTCGGTTTTAAGATATAAATCTGTGTACATACCCATATTTTGAATATTAAATACTGACCAAATGGTCTGAGCGTGCTTATAGTCTTCATCGCTAATTGATTCATTAGTCAAGGAGTTATGAAAATGATTTTTAGATGGTAAACATATATCTTCGTAATGTTTCCAGTGAGACATGTAATCGTATGGGTACACTCCTTTACGAGTAAGTAGATCAAATTGTGTTTTTTCAGGAAAATAAGATTTTAATTGCTTGAAGTCTTGTTTTTTCATAGTGTTTGCTAACTTTTCTAAACTAGTTCCTAAAAACTTGAATGAATCTACAAATCGTACCTGTATGCTTTCATTATCGGAAATCGGAATATACTTCGTGAAAGAAATATAATTTTCTTTTGTTTTAGGTATGACTTTAATAGATCCCGGAGCGTTACCTAATTCTTTTATAAAAAGGTGACAATCATAACCCGATAAGTTATGAAAAAATACAGGTAGAAACTTAGGCATTTTATATTGCAGGTTACAGTAACTGTGAGCTGCGCCACGATATTTACCAGTCAAGTGACAATGATCGCGTACCCTATCACCTAACAAGAAATTCTTACAAATATGACATGTATCAGAGTTTTCAAAGTCGAGAACATTCTCATTCGTGTAAATCATGGGAACGGTATTATTTAAAATTCTATAAACTTTTTTGGTATCTTTATAGATAGACTTCACAGATTTTGAAACACAATCCGAACCACGATACGAGACATAACGATTATAGGTTTCATCTAGAGTGCACGTAATATGATAAGCGAAAGCGATGGGCACATGTCGCTGTCTCGTAACGGTGCTCGCCTGAGTTGGGTCAGGGTCGCAGGAATCGTACCGCTCTAGCATTGTTTCAAAATCGGCGTATATAACAAATGGTACAAATTGCTTTCTACCATAATTTTCAAACTGAATGAAAGAGCCTTTTGGAGGTAGTTCAGTAGCAATTCCTCCACACCTGTGTGAAGTAAGATTATCACAACAATCAAAGAACATTAAACAAACATCACAAAAGTATAATTTACTGTGGTGCTTTGTTATTTGATTTTTAACAAGACGCGGTAAATCCGTAATGAGACAATAATGTGATAAATCATCTTTTTCTAAGTACAGTAAATGAATCACTTTTTCCTTCAAAGATTTTGGTTTATAAAGCGGTCCAATCACGGTATTATTTTTTAAGCCATATATATATATACAAATTTCAGGATTATTTATTTCGAATCGAGCAATATCTGAGAAACTCAATGGAAATTGAATGTCTTTTATGTTTAACAAACTTTGAAAATTGGGGTAAGACGATACTCTTTCAGGATGAGTTTTAGCTGGATATAAAGCAGCAACAACTGACCATAAAAAGCAATAATTATCTTTATTGCGAATATTAATACATGCTTTTTTTGATTTAATTGCGGTCGGCAACTCGATAAAGCTTGAGCCGCGTAAAGGTTGATATTTGTTAACATTAACTTCCAAATGCGAACTGTTTAAAAATGTCCAGCCACTGTCACGATCTTGAAATTCTTCTAATTTTTTTTTCAACGTGTTTCTAACCTGAGATGTCAATGAATCATATTCATAATTCTGATGTACCACATAATTCTTTGTAGCAAATGATTTCATCTCCTGACTATCATTTTTAACCATCAAAAACAAAGCAAAATATTCAAAGTTAATTTTTAGACATACATGATCTTTAAGAGATTTGTTGATTAATGTCTTGATTTTTTCTTGATTATTATTCAAAAACGAATCTAAAGAATAATTTTCACTAGTGTCAATAATTCTATAAGAAGCTATACGATTTAAGAATGCAGAATTAATTAATTCAACACCTTCGCAAACGTATGAAATATTTTTATTTTTATGATTGGTACTGCGTAGATGACCTGTCCAGTGACTGCGCTCAACAGATGTGTTACAAACAGTGCAGAAAGGCATTCTAGCGTAATTAATTACCTGCTAAGTTAAAAATAAAGATTTATTTAGGATGTCCTAAATATTAATTTTAAATTAATTACCTAAGTACATTTAAAATGTATCTTAACGCTATAATATACAGCCTCTGAGTCTCTGATCAACTCCTAAGCCTTGTACCAGAATTTAAGGCATCCTACCGTAATTAATTACCTACTAAGTTTAAAAATAAAGATTAATTTTAGGTGTCCCAATTTAAATTTTAAGTGATTACCTAACTAAATTTAAAATTTATTTTATCACTATAATATACAGGCTCGGAGTCATTGAACAACTCATGAGCCTTGTGCATGAATTTTTGTAGCGAGTTCCACTGTGAGCAATGGAGATGATATTTTCTTTATGAAATACCTTGAGTTCCACGTAAAAGGCACCGCTTAGATCCGCTGTCCGTCGTACCTTCCCGTTGGCTACGCGGGACAGCAAGGATGAAGCTAACACCGACTTCGGAGGAAGGCTGCCAAAGTCTTCTAAACCGAAAAGGTCGGTGCTCCCCGGTTTCTTGTTACTGTAAACAATTATAATTGAATTTTAATAATCTAGAAGAAACACTTTTCTAGATACAAACTTATGTTGTATGATAAAATAAGTAAGTATGTATTTACTTAAAATTATTGTTACAAATAAAATTTCTCTATTGAGATCTACGTTATAATATAATATGTGAGACTAATGAAAAGGGATCAGTCAGATAAATAGTACTGATAAACTACCTTGATTCTGATTCTACGACCGAGGAAGCTTTGCGCTTTGTTGTTTTTTTCGTAGGCAGGGTCCTTCTCGACACGACCTTTGTATCAGTCGCCGGGCTCTTTATGTAGTCAGACATACGGGAAACGTCGGAGTCAGACCTAATACACAACAAAAAAAGACATGTTTAGTATAAAAACCTATAAGGTCTTTTTTGAAATACAATAAATAAGAAATCTATCAATTTATGACAGGACGATAACAGTTACATCAACTAGCAGGCAGAAACCAGGTCCGTAGCTGAGTAGCAGTCACGATGGATAAATAGGGCATGATAATTACAACAGCCGGCAGGCAAAAACCAGGTCCGTAGCTGAGCATTATGACTTCAAATTTAAAATTAAGAAGTACTCACTTACATGTTAGAAAGTCGATATTAAAGTACCACTAGTACTACTTGTCACTTTGAAGATTCCGGAGCGAATGTAATTTATTGATTGAAATTAATTCGTTTATATACACAAAAAATACAATTTCAGCACAAAATTGATCATTTCAATTTTAAACTCTAAGTATACAAGTCTTACAGTTGTATAATAAAATATGACGTTTACGTCATATTTATCCGTATTGATTGCATATCAATTTTGCTAAATTGTAATTTGTTAATTGACACTGAATAAAAAGTTACAGTAGTTTAACTTCATAGAAAACGGTCGAAATGACGCGCTTCGAAATTTCAGTGTGCACAATACGCAACAGTCTCGGAGGGTGACAGTGACGCACATACGCGGAGGGTGCAATATTTAGTTACTAGAAATTTAACACGAAATTATCAACTGTATTATTCAGTGTATGGATATTTGCATTCATCAATATTGAAACCAGAAATATCATTTTTTATATTATCAACTCAGTCGGCATTTCGACGTTGGGCATTCGCCTAAATGACACCTGAATGAATTTCTTTCAATGTCAATGCCGAGACATACTTCTGCTTCTTTTATTTTTACTGTGTCATAAGTATTGAGAACTGAAAAATAAAGCCGACAAAGTGAACCCGATCCCAAGTAATTTTAAGTTGCAGATAAACTCGGAAGTTATAATCATCATATAAAAACTAGTGAATAGTAAGTTAGTTTACTCACTTATAACATTTTCATTCGTTTCGTATTCGTTTTTATTAAATAATCACTTACACCTGCAATGAAAGAAACCAAGAAACTGTAGGTATCGTGTAGGAATCGAAAGTACGTGTCTGAGTTATGGTTTTATAGTTGTCCAATTTATCAATAATAAAATTAACTTTATGATTTCAATGCTTCTCCAATGTATTTATTAATTTATTCTTTACTCCTATTATCCCAAATAACCTTATTGTATAGTGTTCTCTTTTTTCAAGGTCTTTTAATTAATTTTAAATCGCACTCTATATCAAGTGGCAGATGGTGCGACCAATAATTCGTGTCGTACTTGATACAAAATTATGTTAAAATATATAATTCATATAAATAAAAATATATAATCTTAGTACCTACGTAGAAGAATGAAACACGTTAAAACTAGAAGCGATTACAAACTTTAAAAATATACGAAAATAATAAATGTAGGAAGTTCTATAAAAGACTAATTTAGTGTTTACAACATGATGATCATAATTATTACTTAACAATAAAAATGCATGGAATGCAATTTATGTGAACGTGGGAAGCGTGCATTCCATTGTCATTGAAATTTGTCGATTCGAACTAATAAAGCCGACTTATACATAAAGCTGATTATACACATAAAACTGACAACCACCGGGTACGGTTACCGTCTACGGAACAGACTACAGCAGTGGATTCACATACAGTTTGTACGACAGATTCAATAATGTGAGATACCGACGGTTATGGACCAATAGTGTTACGTAAAAACTGATATAGGCACTAATGATTGTTAACCGTTGATGCGTTTCTGATCCGGCTGCCGTTGCAAGTGTATCTGCGCCTTAGCTTTATGCATACGGGACAAGGATCGACTATCCGTGGGACCACGCTTGCCACTTGATTTTTGCGTGTTGATGTAACAGGATGTATCGTCTGTAATGTGTTAAACTAAAATTTAGATGTCCTCGAGCCAATCTGGTCACAGAAAAATGTGTGTGGATCTAAGGGTGTGCACTATTTACTTTTGTGGAGAGACATGAGACAATCTGTCCTAAATTTAGTTTAATGTATGCGGTATCCTAAAGTTCAGATGTTCTCGAACCAATCTGGTCACGAAAACGGGTGTGTGTGTTACTAAACGACAATGCACCATCCCCAGGTATGTGGAGAGACATGAGACAATCTGTCCTGAATTTTAGATTACTGGTTCGTTCAGATATAGACCTGATTATGTTAACGTGTAAAGTTTTAAAGCAGGTGAGCGTATTGATGTAAAAGTATGTATCGTCTGTAATGTGTTAAACTAAATTTAGATGTCCTCGAACCAATCTGGTCACAGAATAAATGTGTGTGGACCTAAGGGTGCGCGCTATTTTACTTTTGTGGAGAGACATGAGACAATCTGTCCTAAATTTAGTTTAATGTATGCGGTATCCTAAAGTTCAGATGTTCTCGAGCCAATCTGGTCACGAAAACGGGTGTGTGTGTCACTAAGCGATAATGCACCATCCCTAAGTATGTGGAGAGACATGAGTCAATCTGTCCTGAATTTTAGATAACTGGTTCGTTCAGATATAAACCTGATTATGTTAACGTGTAAAGTTTTAAAGCAGGTGAGCGTATTGATGTAAAAGTATGTATCGTCTGTAATGTGTTAAACTAAATTTAGATGTCCTCGAACCAATCTGGTCACAGGATAAATGTGTGTGGACCTAAGGGTGCGTGCTATTTTACTTTTGTGGAGAGACATGAGACAATCTATCCTAAATTTAGTTTAATGTATGCGGTATCCTAAAGTTCAGATGTTCTCGAGCCAATCTGGTCACGAAAACGGGTGTGTGTGTCACTAAGCGATAATGCACCATCCCTAAGTATGTGGAGAGACGTGAGTCAATCTGTCCTGAATTTTAGATAACTGGTTCGTTCAGATATAAACCTGATTATGTTAACGTGTAAAGTTTTAAAGTAGGTAGGTGTTTTTAAGTTGGTGAGTATAATGAAATGAATCCGAGAGTTGAATTTGAGGTCAGTCATCTATATCAGAAATATTAATATTATTGGGTATTCTACTTCACCGAGAGTGACGAGGCGAACGGAGTGAGCCGAAGGAACGAAGGTGGAGTAGGATGCCCAATAATATCCTACTATTATATTTTTCCAGTCTAAGCTACTGGCCAATAAAGCTATGTTGAAGTAGTGGATAATAGATGAATGGATAATAAAAATCATTGACAACAATTTTTTTTTTGGGAGCGTGAACCACACGTCATCAAAGAGTCTTAAAGAAAACTTTTTTTCAATGATTTTTATGGGTTAAAGTGTTTAGTTTTCAACAGTTGATTACTTTCGTCGAAATTAAGGAAACTTTCATTCATACGTAAGTATAAAGCTCGATCAAACAAAGAGGGTAATCACTACTGTAGGTGAAGGCAGGAATACAAAAATTTCGAAGGACCGCAAATTGTTGGTATTTTGTAGCATTTTCTTTCGTGGAAGTACTTCGTGCATTTGCTCGGAGCCTTTCAGTCCCACGAAATGAAAGTAGGAACGCTTTCAAAAACTGTGTGCTGTGGCTGGCAACGTCTTTAAGGTGCGATAAATTTGACTACCTTCGTCTGTTCTGTACAAAAGGAGCTGAAATATGAAGCGAGAACATTGTTTTGTTTTATAAAAGTCTTTTATTAGTCTTATGATTCAGAAACAGAATAAAAAAATATTCAGAGCTGTATGTTCTTTTTAATATAGCACTTTTACATGGCCTGTGGCAATATTACTTAGCAGAACTTTTATTTAAATGATACAGCTTCAGTAAAGTAGGTAAAAACCCAGGTCTCGCTAGTCACGCCAGAGACATTCGTGCTCCCACAGAGCAGTTTTTTTGCATCTGTAGGTACAGTCTTAGTGTTGCATATTGACATAATCAGCCGACTTTGACCAACTAATTATAACATGATCAAAACTACATGCTTGTGAACGAACAGATAAAATTGTAAGTTCTCAAAAGATCAATAGGAATAAACCATTAGCCGCCGCCAGTTCCGTTTAGCTTCAGACTCGTAATGTCCATTCGTTTAGCTTCAGACTCGTAATGTCCATTCGTTTTACATTTTACAGTGTTTAAAGGTGAAGGAAGTTCAGGCGTGGCTGCTAGACTAGCGATTTTGATCATTTATTACAAGTCAGTTATAAATATAACAACCTAGTGCCTTTTATAAAACATCTTTATGAGGCATGATAACTATTTAACACGATTACTATGTGGTAGCCACTGGTTATATGGCAGTTTACCCCTACCATATCATTTGATATCCATATTTAAAAAAAATATGGATTTTAGATACTGTGGCTGTTCACCTTCTTTTTAAACACAACTAGCCAAGAAATACATAAAATATAAACTAAGACAACATTGACGTTCATGAGTTCTAAAATCGTAGATCATTATCCAAGTCAGGTTTTAATGGCGTCTCAAGAATAGACTATAAAATAATATGGTCTTTTAAAAGCGTCATGTTTCAAGCGTTTATTATCTTAACTATACTAATTATTATTAAACCAAACATCAGCTCTTAGCTCTCCGCGACGACTGGTTTAAGGAGGCACGGGACAAGAGTTCCTGGAAGAAATTGGGAGAGGCCCTTGCCCAGCAGTGGGACAGTATAGGCTAACAAAAAAAAAACTCAAATTCAATACTCAAAGCAGAATAAACCCTCTTTGATTTCGGCTCTCGGCCATTCAGCTTCAAATCTTTATAGTGCCGGTACGTGGCTCATAAACAACGATTCTACACGTCTCTGCTTTCGCACTTATAACTACACTCAAACGATAAACTTATAAACTAAAATACTGGTACGTAGTTCATTCATTTTTGTATTCAGTGCAGAAACTTGTATTGTTTTTTTAAATTTTCGTATTGGTGGTCTTGTTTTTTTTTTTCAGTATTATCTCTTTAAGCAGAAGTCAAAAAATAGCAAACGGGTTTATTTCAGTGCCATAACTGTTTTTATAAACTAAATTTTTCCTTAGAAGAAATTCCTGTAATAATTTCAGTTCAGTCCACACTGACCTATTTCTGATCACGCTGTATACAGCCAGCAAAACTCTCAAACAGATGTTATATACATTATTTAATTTTCGAGAAAGAGGTACTTAAACGTGCCTATATCAAAGCAATATTCAGTACCCTAATGTAATTGTATCAGAAATATTGAACAATGGAGAAAATATCATACAAAAGTGGATACAAAATATAAAAAGCTTTCTGCGACGTGGTTTCAATACACTTACATAGAAACAAAAATAGGTATGTTAACGTTAATCGACTTCATATAATGTAACTAATAGGTGCGTATTATGCTTCTATTTTTCATGGCTCTTATCCATAAGACCCAGTCATTATAAGTACTCTCCCAGTTATGTTACGATAAGAAAAAGACACCGTAGCAAGATAAACAAAGGAATTTTACGATGGTGACGAATTATGACGGTAAATCGATTGTTATTATTTATCTACCTTTGTCGTTCTATACCTTTATTTCATGCGATATCAATGTCTTTATGGATAATCCTATTCATTGCACGTTTCTTTAAGGGTGAATTTCACATATCTGTGGGTAAATAACAAAAAATTGTGACAGTTGGATTCGCCAGTTCGATGATGCCGTCATAATAATAAATTGTCCTGATTCTGCACCAACCAGTATTCCTTGAGAAATACCACATACAATGTAATACCTTTAAGTTACATATGTGCCTTATATATACAACCCACTATATCTTTGAAAATGTTGCTACTGTCACATTAATTCCTATCCATTACCACCTTACAATTTATTTCCTCAACAGATCCACACTAAAACATTAACGTACATCACCTTCACGTTTATCCTCGCTGACGTGATGGCCTCAGATGCGGGCGCATCCAACTAGAAGCGAACCTCTTCAAATAGATACTTACGTCGGTGCTCACCAAACACCACGCTAAGCGTTTTACTTTGTTTTGATAACTGTTGTTCTGATAATAGATAATAAAACTATTGTTTATGTGAAATTGGCCACATCATTATCATTTATGTGAGCGACATTGACTCGTGTTTCCACAACTCAAATTTACTTTGTATGGCTGATGATATGAAGATATTTTCTGCAATATCATCAGATGATGACATGGATGCTCTCCAGTCTGACTTGGCGCGATTGTATGATTATTACTTGATTAACAAACTTAACTTTTTGACTGGCCTGTTAGTCTAGTGGTTAGTGACCCTGACTGCAAAGACTGAGGTCGTGGGTTCGATTCCCACCCAGGACAAATCTTTGTGTGATGAGCACAATCATTTGTTCTGTGTCTGGGTGTAATTTATCTATAATATGTATGTATTTAGAAATATATAAGTATGTTTATCAGTTGTCTGGTTACCATAGTACAGGCTCTGCCTAGTTTGGGATCAGATAACGGTGTGGTGGTTGTCCTAAGATATTTATTTATTTAACTTGAATCCTGCGAATCCTGAAACGTTCAGTAATATCTTTTAGAAGAAAGCGCGTTCCTCTTCCTACAACTTACAAACTTAAAGGGCAGCTAGTAATAGCTGCCCTGTGTAAACAGATGCGACGGTGTACGTGACCTGGGCATTTTCCATGATCCTAGGCTTTTATTTAACGTGCATATTGAGCAAATAGTGGCCAAAGCCTCAAAGTCACTGGGCTTTGTTATGAGAATTGCAGACTGTTTGTTAATGATAGGCAGCAGTTCTTTTAAGTCTCTCTGAACAGCAGACCGGCTTACATGGACGTTATGCTGCCATAGTTCACACTGACGAAGTTCCATAGCGTACGCGGCTATTTCTGGGGTGCAGTATCCATAATTTGAACGACAGAATGAATAAAAAACCATTTCGATACTCTTTTATGCAAAAAAAAGCATAGAACTATTGAATTTCAATACCGAGCCTTTTCCAAGTTTGACTTTGACCACGAATGACAGCTGGGACAAACGGATATGTGCTATGAAACGATAAACCCATTCATGGATCAGCAATCGTGGCCAACGTAGCTCAGTCTGATTGATCGACCTGTACGTGCGACTGTAATGTTAGTTTTTTGTTTTTTTTTTTGATACTTAGCCAGAATCCTCGACGATTAACTATTAAAAAAAAAAATAGGTACAAATAATTTAAAAGTTCAATTATCTTTTCGTTAGTAATAAAGCCTACAAAAAAAAAAGTGTTTTGCTTCCAGAGTGACCAATTCCGATTTTCTAGTATTTTATTTGCTAGCTTGTGATTTCAAATTTCGAACTGCGTAAGGCGGAAGGTGATGATGCCGTGGCGCCTCTCTAGCCACTCCTCAAAGAGGAGACTTACCGTCGCAATAGTGGCGTGCCCTGCACTGGGTTGCAAGAATTGTACCCGCCATGTCGCCATAAGATCCCACCGGAGCTCTATCCGCCGTGTCGTGATTTGTCGCGCCAGCGGAGTTTCGCCCCGGAGTTTTGACTCCTCGCGCTGCTCCCACATATGCGCGAGGACTAGCGTGCTAACACCCGCCGTATAAGCATGAGCGCGATAAATATGTTCTGTGAATCATCATAGATGTCGTAGATGACGTCATAACTTACACCATCTTATTTTAACGCAGACTATGCCCTAAATTAATACCACCTAGAGCGTAATCAAAAATTGTGCTGTTTTGTTTCGAGTCGCGTTGGTTTAGAAATTGTGCTTCTGACTACAGTCGCTATCTAACCAAAGAAAAAGAAGTTTGTGGTGTATCGTAATTTTTTTATGGCAAAATTCGGAACGTTCCTCTATACAAAATGTCGTATGCGATATTTTTATCGTTTCGCTTCTTTCAGAAGAAATAGATAACATTAAACGTAATAAAATATATAAAATTAAACGCAATATAAGTTTCTCTTCGTCTTTCACCTTATTTCGTAAAAATAAAATTATTATAATTACTTTAAAAGACGTCCGAGCTCTCTCAATCCTTGCGTGTGTGATGATCACGTAATAATATATCAAATAGGTTTGCACAGATGCAGGAACTATGCAGGCCGCAACTTGTCGACAAGGAGTCGAGAACCATCCGTGGACAGCGCTGTTCCGCCGCGTTCGACGCTGAATGCGGCGGAACAGCTCTAAACGCGGCAGAACTGCGTTGAACTCTAGCAAACACTGCTATGGCACTGGCATGATAATATCACATTTGTCCTCATTTTATACTTGCTTGCAGCGAAAACTGATTAAACGCTGAAAGCTGACGGATGCGTACGCGTCTCCATACAAAAACGTTGTCTTCTATGGGCATAAGCTAAACAGAGCTGAATAAGTGTGAGTAGTCCTTAATATACATTTTTTGTGCTGTTTGTAAGGTTTCCAAAATGTCCTTTGATACAGAATGTTGTCTGTGACTTTTATAAAGAGGAAAGATTTGATTTTTTGTATGTATGTTTGTAACGGATAAACTCGAAAACGACTGAACAACTACTGATTTTAAAAATTATTTCACCTATAGAAAGCTACATTATCACCAAGTAACATAGGCTATATTTTGTCCCGAAAAAGTGTACAGCTCCAGTGAGTCACGCGGACGAAGTCGCGGGCGAAGTGCTAGTAACGAATATGTAACAATTTAATACGTATACACACGGTATTGGTAAAGGGAGCTTGTAGTTCTTATCTATAGCTTATACAATGTATACGTATACAGTTGTTAAGCAAGTGTTTTAAATATTGTTATTAATAAGGTTGTAACAATATTAGCGGAGCCCAACATCACATTTAAAGGTAGGAAGTAGTTAGTTCAGAAACTGTTGTCAAATGAAATTTGTTTCCTGTTGTCCTGCCAAATGTTCCCATTTTAACTATTTGGAGTTTCCTTAGCTCAAACTGTTGACGGTAGATAGCGCTGCTTGCCAGTTGGTGGCTCACGCAACATTTAAGCCGCTAGATGGTAGCACTGCCATGTTTCAGTCGCAGTAGTAAGTAATTAAGATTTTTTCAGATAGCACCTCCAACGTCTTCAGTAGGGTTGTAGGCTCCGCTACATAAAATGTCTCAAATGCCTATTTTATGCTCAGATTAGAAATGTCAACTTTTTATTGTTTACAATTACGAGATTGGAAAGCTGAACAGTTTACTTAATTACGTTGTAGGAGAACTTATGGCATACTTATTACTGCTGATAGATAAATAGGCTTAGTAGTAGATACGAAAAGAGAACAGTACCATCATTTTTATGCAGATAGTGTTAGCACTCTTGTAAACCTATTTCCTTTACTGAACGTAAATCATAAAGTATTGTGGTTTAAACAATGAAACGATATCATTTAATATTCTTGATATTTATTTATTAAGATTTATAGCAAATTTAGACAACTTTGTTATGGTGAACTAAACAAAACTCACTTTAGATTTGAATAAATTTAGGTGAAACTCTGCTTTTATTCGAAAGTTCAAGGTACACATTCGGTTTGAAACCGCAGAACCACGTCTAATCAGATAAATATTGATGTCATTGCTATACTCCAATCCTGCGCATGCTCCTTGTCTATAACTATCGTATAATCTTAATATGATATTGACACGAATATTCCAATAATTCCAATCCAAAACATATTTTTATTTTTACATTTTTTTTTTTTTACATTTGCATACAAGCTCTAAGTATGATATTTATCACAGTTTTCGTACTAAAGAAATTTTACCAACAGATTTTAAATAACATAAAATGATTTAATTGCACCTTAGACATGACTATTTCAGATATTTTTTTACTCAATGATATTACAGATGTCATGATTAAAATGCTTTATTAATGATTTATATAACAGTGAACAGTTTATTTATTTGATCTTTCAAGCCGAGAGCGGGGGCCAGCGGCGCGGCGGCGTGGGCGCGGGCATCGTGCGCCAGGTGCAGCGGGGCCGACAGCAGCTCCGTCATCACGCTGTGGTGCGTCAGTAGAGCACATAGGGATGTGTACTCCTTTGAGAAGGTTGTGGCCAAGCAAAAGTAGAGCCGTACCTAACTATCCACATTGCGGCTGCACTGTACTTTTTGGACCGCGCGTTATAAGCTTCTATTTTCGTCCTTCATGTGGAACGCTTTTGAAAAATCTCCCAGCTAGCAAACGACTAGTTTTTGAGAGAAACAAATCATAAAGTTTCTAAAAATTCTCTCTGTTTCCATAATAAAATTTACACCTTACCAAGGGTAATGTACAAATTTAATTCCTAGGTTGTTCCATTTTACGTTTCAGACAAAGTGACAACGAATTTTGATGGTTTTTAACATATATACTAATTAAAGTTAAGTTTCTACCTTTTTTTAAATAGTTGCTATCGTAATGAACTCATTACATTATTATCTTCATCTGCCTGAGGGTTATTTTATTTATTTACAGTATCTTACAATATTTACATAATTTGACATCTAAGTCTAAAACCAAAAAAAAATGTACATGTATACACCGTGACATTTGAATGAATAAAAATATTATTGATTATGATGTCGCATGACGTAGTTTGTAATTGGTATTTTGTCTCATGGAAAATGGAATGATCTTGTCGACTCTCGCGCTGGGTAGTTATGTTCTCTACCATCTGATACGTAAACATTATTGTTTGTTTCATAATTCTAATGCATTAATTAATTTTCTCAGCCCTATTATCTTAATTTTATTAACGGTAACAATTTTTAAATCACGCCTAGAGGTATATCATGTCGGATAAATTGAGTGGACAACCTTTGTAAGACGACTAAAATGTCACGGTGTATATAAAAATAAATAATCATAAAGCATCAAAAAATTCGTCTGCATTGTTGTCAACAGGAAACGTGCCCAAAAGGCTGGCAGCATTGCCACGTTGTATGGCAATGCTGATTCTTTGGCCAAAAAATAGCCCTCTGGTCACGTAAAGAGCCGATAAGCCTTTTGGCAATGTCTCGGAATATTATGTGAGCACTCGGACCCCATGGCCCTAGAGTTTCAACCCCAAACGGCTCGAACATATAATTTCTAATAAGGTTGGAATAGTTGCGCCGTTTGAGGTTTTCCACACCTGCAGCAGCCGCTCCAGCACAGCCCACCGCGCTAAGAAGATGGAATCGTACAAGGGTGTCGACACATGTTACATCCCACACCAAAGGCCGAATATAGCAAACACTCTGCTGAGTGTAACTAAATTTAGTTCTCCGCTAGTAACAGTTTTTACCCCCGAGCATGCTTGCATACAACAATGGGACGAGTACACTGTCTGTCAAAAATCCAGTCGTCTTTTAATACATTTACATCAGTACAAGCTTCTACATCTGAAACATTAAAATGATTAGTACTTCATCCACGTCCACGCGATGACCACATCTATGTGCACTTTCTTTTTTCGGACATTGTTGACGAGGTTGTTTTATGTTCTCGCTCGTGACATAAGTATATATCCCTTTCTGCTGATAATTAGCTCTCAACATTCGCGATTTTGTTCTATTTCTTTTAAATCATTATTCGCATGTATATATGCATAACGCCTTTATTCTGACTCTGGATTACTGTGCTTCCAATATACATATTAATCTTCAATTTCTCTGGCTTCAGCAACGCGTCCTCCGATTCAGTGACACATTTATTGCAATGGTAGGTAACAACTGTGTTATAATGTTATAATACTATTTACTTGGAATATTTAAAAGCTGTAATACCCTGCTTATAATCGCACTTTTATACAAATAATTATTTCGATGCTTGAAAAATAAATGTTATTCATTCGGTACTTAACCCTCCAAACTTCTTTCTGGATTCACGCTACTTTTGTCCACTTTGTGATTCGTGCTTTGGCTGTTTTGGTGGCTGAGCCCATTAGAGGAAAGCAGGTAGGATTCGAACACTTTTTACTCTAAGCCGTGCAATGAAAATCTATGAGCTATTTTAAAATACCTATAATACAGCAGTACCCGATATATTTGGGTTTAATAATGAGTTATATTGCAGAGCAGTTTAGAAAGACACCACTATAGTACAGCTACAGAAACTTTTCTAAAAATTAGAAGCATACGTGGGACATATTCGTACATAATGGGATCCTTCGTACAGTCAAAGAAAATTTTCCCCACCCCGGGGTTACCTTATGCGTATGAGTGGGAATCACGTACACAAATGTAAGCTTGTCAATGTATTGGATAGTGAAGATATAACATTGTACGAATACTGTGTGTACGAATTCTACCTGCTCTCCTCTACCATTTTGAGAAAAAAGAAACAACTGGGAAATTGACTGGGTGGTAACAAAATAAATATATTCGGAGAAAATTTAGTGAGTGACACACAATCACACTTGAAAAATTGTATCAGAACGTGTTTATTTCAAATTTTGCTCAATTTACAATTCATTTACACATACATTTGTATGTTCAATAGTTACAACTGAAGTTACTAAACCAGTCAAATACAGCACAGAGATCATACTGACTCAATTGAGACAATATACAAAATAACCAACACACTGGCGACAAACAAACAAAATGAACAACAAACAAAATGTCAGGCACTTGCCCGCCTGACTAGAACAGTTAGCTGGCCCGTGGAAACAAACAAAATATTACATTTTAATGTACACGAATGATTACTAGTTTCAATCTTTTTCTTAGACACATCAACAATGGACATAATAGAGGATTACGTTACTATGAAATGAACCATAGGAACGAACGCCATCGACCACGTGACCATGTTTTCTCTTAAGGGAAAGATAGCTAACGAATCTTTTGCATTTTTCTTTTGCTTTCATTGTGTCTTTGTCTCAATTACCTATATGTTTTAAATTTATTTAATCCCTATCTATTTCTATATACATTATACAATACAAAATTGTGATCAGCAGTCGTTGTCTAATTATATTAAATTATAATTTACAAGTCAACGTTCCTTGGATCACTAACCTCACAGAAAAGATAGATTAAAAAAGATTGGCTTCACACAACGAGTGGAAGTGTTGAGTGCTAGCGCACTCACTACTGAAATTTGTTTGGGATCACAGTACGCGTCTATATTGCGTACGTGTGTATGTAGCCACTCGTTGTATGAAGCCAGCCTTCTATACCTATCTTCTTAACGCCGTTTTAACAACCATTGTTCTTGCTTATCACTGATTGAATAAATGTCACGCTAGCAGCACTAGCACGAGCGCGAGCAGCGCGCAGGCGGGCGCGCTGGCCCCCGCGGCGTCGTGCGGCGGCGGCCAGCCCTCGCTCCAGGGGCCGCGCGCCCCCGCCGGCGGTCACATCGTCGTCACCATCTCTGTGGAGACGGAAGGTATCAGTATCCTCCTACTGAGAATATTGCTCGGCACACATGCTCACACTCGTATTAGTCATCACTAGCCGAGTGCGAGTGACAACGTTTGAAATTTAAGCCGTCGTATCGAACTCTACTTTTGTTCTCATTTATCGATCCAGGTACGTGCATGAACGTGCACACGCGTGTCGTTCAAGTGACCCTACTAGTTCAGGCACACATTTTCGAGTGGCAGTGGCGCGAGCTTCTCTAAAAACTATGGCAACCATGGCATTTGGTTCTCATTAATAAACGCTACTGATAGGTATACGACTATGTCAGCAAATTTTGATGCACACGTGTCGACGAATGTCCGTGCTACATACTGTATCGTGACTGACAGATAATAAAGCAGCTTTTAAAAAGTAAAAAACAGAATTTTTTGCTATGCAATGTAATGCTACGATAATATTAAGATATTTTCTTCTACAATCCACTTTCTTTAAATGATATACTTTACCACCATCACGTTTACCAAAATTACAATTCCTTAATATTTTTTATTTGAAGGTGGTGAGAGGCACAGAATCCTATACCCAGTAGTGAAATTCTTTCCAATGAATGATGATTATGATGAAGACGGAGATAATATTTACCAAGGTTCTGCATTTGGTGTTGGCTCAGAACGATGTATGGGTTGTCGAATGCAGGATCTTCTAGCACCCCGCGATGTAGCTGCTCCAGATATATCTCTGTGTCAACTAGAAGATACAAAGTAAGCTTATAATCTCATTTTAGCTAATAATTCCGTTTATATTAACGTAACAAGTAACACACAAAATTCATATTAATCTAGAAACCTAAATACACGGTACTCGAATAAAACACTTGAAATATTTCATTTCCGAAGAATTCCAAGCAAAACTATGACGAATTGCTACACTTCAATCAATAAAATTATTTTGATCCAAAACTTCTGATGCACATGATGAAGTTTTAAATGATTCAAAGTACATTGCTGTTAATGAATAAACCTTTGATTTTCATTTAATTTATTGAAATATTCAGATTCCTATCCTTAACTTCAGTATCTCGGTAACTCGATTTAATTTTTTGACTAGATTTAAAGTAAAAAAGGCTGCTGCTGCGGAAAAAGATAATCTAATAGACTTACATGGTAGCAGCGTTGTTGTCAGCGGTGGTAATGTTGTAGTGGTTGTTGTTGTACTTGTTGTCGTAGTAGTAGTTGTAGTAGTAGTTGTTGTTGTTAATACTAAACAAATCAGAAAATAAGGGTCTTAGTAGATTTGATCACATTTTATAACAATTATGTCTGGTGAAATAAGAAAATGATAAGAAAGTTTAAAATCAACAACCAACAAAGTTACAAAACCAGGATAGAACTTTTATCCAAATTTTTACTTGGGTAAAATCCCATGATGAACCCTTTATTGATCAGTTCCATTACAAAAGTACTACATTTTAGGAACTGTTCAATAAACTTACTATAGCGGACATACAGTGACCTACGCGTTCAATATAACAATGCACTGAGAGTGCTGCTGCGGCTGCCGTGGCGTAGTAGTGCGTCAGGGATGTTTGCAGATAATATATTGATGGTTTTGCCGCCATTATTAGAAAAAGGTGTGCATCCCTGATGACTCGTGTTCGCGGCAGCACCAACAGTATTCTCAGTGTATTCGCAGATCGGTGGGATTCCCCGATACTGCGGAGATGGATGCGGCTCCATGCTGAATTTTAATTTATATGTTTGTACCTGTGTATGTAATCTACTAACACTAGACGTTAAGAAAAATTGTTACTAACCCTATGGACTCCGGTCTGAAATAAAAATATTCTATTCTATTCTATTGCTTGTAGGCTTGACACAAATTATGACACTTTTAATTATTCTATATCTAGTAAGTTCTAAGACTCTGCTGAATACTGAAATAGCTTATGTTGAACAAAATAAAGAAATTAATTCGTAAATACGAAGACAACAATTCAAGTTTAAATATAATCTAACCGCTTACGATGCACAAATTCAAATAATTGAAGTAGACTAAAAGCCCGTAGTCGGTTACCTCTTTACTTCTGTCTGCACTTTTCAGTGCTCACAGAATGGGACTTAAATCAAAGAACTGGATTTAGTAGGTTGACTGGGCTTAAATTCAGAAATATCAGAAATACGCGACTATAATATTCCAACTGTTAAAATTACTACATTATTTGAAGTTCTTAACACCACCTTTTTTTTTTTTTTTTTGGATGGGAAATCATCAAATGACTTCTCCCGCTCTGGGCGGAGCGGGAGGGCATGTCAGACTTTTACTGACTAAAACCCACCCGTGTTCTTTCAATTGCACATGTGCCAGGGTCACGGTATCTCTTTCGAACAATCTCGCGACCCCGGCAGGCATCGGTCCTAGCAGACCCCTTCAATTTGCTGACATCTCTTTGAGGCGCGCGTGGAACACTACGCGCCGTCGACCCGAGCTTGGTCCTTACCGGGCGGCGAGCTACCCATTGCTCACCGCCCGCAAGCTCGTGCCTACGGTGGCCGGGAGTCAGCTATCGACTCCCGACGCCCGGGGCGTCTCCTCCTGCGGCGGCTAGGGACGCGAGGGCGCAGAGACTGCCACTCCCTCACGCGCCCCGCCTCCTCCTTCGCGAGCATTACTGCTTCGCAGAAGGAAGTGACGGCTTCCCATGCCCTCTCGCTCCGTACCATGGCTCGCACCAGGGCCGGACGCTAGAGGTCGCCGCCGCCGATCGCCTCCACGAGGACACGGCGGTGCTCCGCCCATGCAGGGCACACCTTCACCGTATGCTCCACCGTGTCCTCTAGACGATCCTCGCAATGGAAACACCACCTTAAAATGTTATACATTTTACGGTTTAAAAAAGTTAAATAATGTTTGTAATAATGTAATACGAAAGATATGAGATGAGTGTTTTATTAAAGATTAGATGAAAGTTCTATTTTTCAAGAGATTTAGACACAAATATAGTGATACTATAATAATAGGAAGGATGGCGACGTAGCACATTCTTATCGATTCATCACGAGGTACAGTCGTCCATACATCAGTGGTAACAAACTAGTATAAACTGGCTTAGAATTTTTATTGAGCTCCGTACACGCTTTGTTAGTCAATCGACATGGCGACGTGCTGTTTTCATATTGCTCGTGATATGAAATAATTTCATTGTTTTTAAACTTTAACAGAACTTTATTGAACCGTTCCAGAGTTCAAACGTTTTTATTTTTCTTTTCAAAATGCAGCTCAGGATAATTTTTTATCTACTGCCTCCGACGCGAGGTCCCAAACTGCTCTATTTATCACTCATCAAACATTAATCTGAATCATAAAAATTAAAGTGTTTTCTTTTTAGGACATATTAACGGAAAGGATAAACTTGTAAATGAATTTTTAGGTTTATCTTTCCGATAATAATGTAGAAAAAGACCTCACCAAATTTCAGACAAATCGGTCGATAACTTTTTGAGTTACAACACGAGCAGTTTAAAAAAATACAGTTTCGAGATAATCGCGTTTAAAGTTTTAGCACAAGAAAATGACCAGTTTTACTTACTTACCGATTTATTTCAAATCAGTTGTTGATAAAATGTCTTGAATTTATATTTTACCACCACATGGACACGTGACAATAATTTAAAAACTTAAATGTTTTAAATTATTTTGATGGACGGGAACCTTTTACCTGAAGCTCTCCGATTACCTGGCTGCACTCCGGCCCGCTCCATTACATTAGCTATAACTTCGCCAATATTCTAGATTTTTCTTTTTCCTCTCGTCGGTACACGCTCAACATACTATATTTTTAGATTATTTAAAAAAAAAACGATTTTTTGAAAATTTTACATGGACTTGTCCCCTTAAAAGGCAAAAAATAATGATAAATGTGAAGTATCTAGTATTAGGCTTTAGAAAGAAACAAAATTATGACTTACAATGTAAGAACAGCTCAGCCTGCGCCTTTCCCTGTACGTTCTGCACATGGCACTGGTATGCCCCTGCGTCTTCCCGCGACATCTCCATCACCATCAAACTCACAGTGTGTCGGTACCCTCTGGATGTCATGCTTGGCCTGTGTTTTGTACCTAAAGAATGGCAAATACGTTAGATTTCAAATTTTCATCCCTCATTTAAGTTAAAGAACATATATATAAAATAGCTTACACTGTTTGCAAGTTTAAAAACAAATAGTAAAATATTTCCTAAACAAATACCTCACATTACCATCATCTTCAGTAAAGAAAAATCTTATAAAACTTAGACATTAAATCCGTTCTCATTCAGTGAATTTGGATTTGTAAGCCACAGACAGATTCAGTGCCACTAGCTCAAGGAGGACAAAGAAACAACGAAACAAAGGTAGATGATTCTTCAGAACTAGTCCCGTTTTCTAACTGAAGAAACTTTACCCTCCGTTTTAAGTCTCGTCGCAGTTGAATAAAAATGAGTAACGACATAGAGACGATTTTCTTATGTTTTTTTTAATTCCTTTATTATTTACTAGCTACTGCCCGCGACTTTGTCCGCGTTAATTTTCTTGGTCCCCCGACCCTTCCCGTCGCGTCGAATCGCCTACCCGTGCGATTTTCCCCGTTTTTGCAACATTTTTCATTACTGCTCCACTCCTCCTAGTTTTAGCGTGATGTTATATAGTTTATAACCTTTCTCAATAAATAGGCTACCAAACACAAAAAGAATTTCTCAATTCGGACCAGTAGTTCCTGAGATTAGCGCGTTCAATCAAACAAACAAACATACAAACTCATCAGCTTTATAATATTAGTATAGATAACTAGCTTCAGCCCATGATTTTATCCGCGTGAAATTATCCCTCACCCAAACTATTACTCCGCTTTCGCTTAGAGTTTTTAATGTGTTTTCCTAAGGCTCGTATCGTGACTTGCAAAAAAGTTTGCAAATCCTATAGCATTTCGAGAGATCATCGCGTTCAAAGAAGAAATTGTGTACTGTGAACAGGTTGCAACGTTAATGCTGAACGATGTTAACCAGCAATGCTTTTAAGTTCGATCGCCGATACACGTCTCTCTAAAGGCTAAACTTATTCCGAAACATATTTCTGCCTTCAAATCCATCTGACCTGGCCAAAATCCTAAGCTGAACAGGATTAACATTTTGGCCCCAAAATCAAAAGACTATTTAGATGGTGCTTAATGTATCAAATAAGACACCACAGGATGTACGGACTAAATAGCCGACAACCTCCTAAGTTGACCTGCGAGATACTATTACCATCCAGAAAATAAAGGAATCCTAAGCGTTTAGTGTGTCTGCAAGCATCCAGTCAGTCTAGTATTGCGATAAATTGTGTGCTCATCCATTGAGACTCCTTTATCTCAAACTAATCTCAAGACAAGCAAGCCCTCAGCCCAAGCTACCACTATCTAGACATAAGATTAATATGAAAGTTGTTCGTTGCACATGACTGCTCTGTTATTAGGCCGTGATCACTGATACACAACAACTTCGCCAACTTTAATTGAGTTTCTTCGCAGAACAACGTAATATTGAAATGTGTTTTACACAAAATTAAGAAGGTAAAGAATACACTCACAAGAATAGAGTTTATATACGCACTCCTGGCTGTCATTTTTAGGGTTCCGTCAAAAAGAAAAAATGTCTGTCCGTCCATCTGCCTGTCAAGACCCTTTATGTCGGAAACGCGTGGAGATATTTAACTTGAAATTATAACATATACTCATGTCTACAGTCCCTTGAAGCTGTAATAAAATCAAATCTCTAAGTTAACGTGCAAAAAAGATAAGGCCGTTTATGCCGCAAAAAACGTATATTTCAACACTCTCAAGGGAACCAAAATTTATAGAGAACTTTCCGTTGACCTAGAACTATGTTTGGCAAGTAATATCGTCTTATACTACAAATATGGGGAAAAATCTAAAACCTAAACATTTGCAATTAAATCATAAAAATATAGTCTTTATTTAAAGTATGTAATCAAACATAGAGGTTAAGCAAGCGCTGTCATGATTTTATGCGTGATTGAATAATTTAAAAAAAAATGAAAAGTTTGAAATGAAGTTATCCGGAAAGGAACCGGAGTTACCGACAAAGCACGCAGAGTAAGCAAGCTGAAGTGGCAGTGGGCTGGCCATGTCTGTCGAAGGACCGATGGCCGATGGAGTAGCTGAGTGTAGATCGCGAATTGGTAAGCGTAGCGTGGGACCAGGTTAGATGGACCGGGAAGAAATTGGCCAGGACAAATTGGATGCGGAAGGCAGATGCAGTGTGCTGTGGCTCAACATGGGAGAGGCCTATATCTAGCAGTGGATTACGACAGGCTGAGTTGATTAAAACGTGAAAAACTTCTAAATTGATCGATCCACTGAAATGAGAATTCAAGTTTTCGATTTTTTTAACGTTGTGTTTTGTGAGAAGTTTGCCTGCATTTTAAACATAATGCCAAAGTGCTTCAATATATACTTAGTTTGAGTCCAATATTTAATAAACTTGTAAAAACTTCTCATTCTATAAAACAAAAAGTTTGCTTCTATTACGACAATAAAAACCGAGGCAACACAAATAAAAAGTGAGGATATATACAATCCTATAAAACAACATATTAACAAGCCAATTAAAATACCTGTCACATTAACCATAATAGCCATTAAATTCCCCAATTAAACGGACTGACAGCTGGCAACCCAAACTTTCCCTGACTAGGGGTCCAAAAAATGCCCCAAACAGGCCTCAGTATTTTTCAATTAACGAGATTACACCAGTAATCTTGGTGCCAATGTCGGCCGGAGTTGCGCTACCTAATTTTCCAACTTATATTTACCTGTTCGCCTGTTGTTACCAACATAACAGAGGTGTAACAACGCCAAAAAAGTTTGTTCTGGTGCCAAAACATGGATAACTTGATGAAGCCTCGTTTTGTGGCAGCGCGGTACATTAATTAATTAATCGAAGTTTATATTGTTTGGTTTGGTTTATATTGGAGTTTATTTTGACTAGCCTGTTAGTCTAGTGGTTAGTGATCCTGACTGCTAAGACTGATTTCGTGGGTTCGATTCCCACCCAGGACAAATCTTTGTGTAATGAGCACAATCATTTGTTCTGTGTCTGGATGTATGTATATATATTATGTATGTATTTATAAATTTATAAGTAAGTTTATCAGTTGTCTGGTTGCCATAGTACAGGCTCTGCCTAGTTTGGAATCAGATAACGTTGTGTTGGTTGTCCCAAGATATTATTATTATTTTTATTATATTGGCTCTTTTCGGCTTGTGGGAGGGGAGGGACATTTTTCAGATGTAATAAATGTAAGCTGATGAAATTGTATTGCGTTTTTGAACGGTAGTTGAGGATATTAATAGAAGGGTGGGTTGGAGCTGCAGTGCTTAACCCCATGTTGTTTACTGTTGCTTTATTCCTTTGAAAATAAAATGGTAAAAACAATAATTTCTACCCAGCAAAATTATACGTATAATAGACTTCAACTAAGTGTACATGGTTTTGTAAAACAATGAATATTAAATCCAGTGTCGAAAAAATTCAGTTAGAAAGTATTTAAATAAGATGCATGAACGAAAAAACCATGGAAAGGTAACACCTTAGAAAACTGGTGAAGATGATAATACAAAAACGTACTCATACCTACCGATAATCTTTCACAAGAACCCAAACCTCTTCTATCAGCATTTATAAACCTACGAAATACAATGAGTAAATAATTACTTCAGCAACCATCAATCAATCTGTCTAGCCTTTTTCCAACTAAGTTGAGATCGGCATCCAGTGTAACTGAATACAGCATGGCTGACTGTTTACCTAGCTTGCACAACCTGGGTACCATGATAACCTCTTGACTGCTTGTCAGGCTTACAAATACTTTGACTTTCGAACTTCTTTCGACCCGTAACGAGTCTCAAAGATCTACGAATGTCAGCCGGGCCCAACGGTTTAAAATGTTTTCCAAAGCACGCATCCATACAATAAGGAATCCCGTTCCCCGGCCAGACAGGCGACCCTGTTCTAGGGTTGCCTGTTATTTTTAAAATGTTTTCCAAAGCACGCATCCATACAATAAGGAATCCCGTTCCCCGGCCAGACAGGCGACCCTGTTCTAGGGTTGCCTGTTATTTTTAAAATGTTTTCCAAAGCACGCATCCATACAATAAGGAATCCTGTTCCCCGGCCAGACAGGCGACCCTGTTCTAGGGTTGCCTGTTATTTTTAAAATGTTTTCCAAAGCACGCATCCATACAATAAGGAATCCCGTTCCCCGGCCAGACAGGCGACCCTGTTCTAGGGTCGCCTGTTATTTTTAAAATGTTTTCCAAAGCACGCATCCATACAATAAGGAATCCCGTTCCCCGGCCAGACAGGCGACCCTGTACTAGGGTCGCCTGTTATTTTTAAAATGTTTTCCAAAGCACGCATCCATACAATAAGGAATCCCGTTCCCCGGCCAGACAGGCGACCCTGTTCTAGGGTCGCCTGTCTCGCCGGCATTTTCTTAACGTTTACCCGTATCCTGCGCCAATAAACATTTAATGGTCGCTAATTTAATTCCGTAAGCACCCTTATTGGGGACGGTGCCTGATTTTTAAACGAGACAAAACATTTGAGGTATAAGAAGACATGTTGCTGTTGCGTTTTGTACCTACTGATTTCATTTTACATCATATTTGTTACTATGTATCTAGCTATTGTCCGTGACTTCGTCTACGATCCAGGGTGAAAAGTAGCGTTATAAACATAATGATACTTTTAATACTACTTACCTGGGTGATGAACCATCTGTGTGCCTAATTTCATCCTATTTTCTATTCAGCCGTTTTAGCGGCTAAGCTTTACCGTAGGTTAATATAAGTTAGGATTGGGCTCTTTGAATTCCATTTCACTGCCTGCAGAAGTTTCGTTTTTTACCCTAAACCTCTTATGAGATTATTGTAGTCATCACTATGAAAAACTGTTACTACAAAATCAACCCTGAAATTGTCAAGAAGATATCAGCTGTTCTATAAATTTGTGTTCACTTAGATATACAAAATATATAAGACAGCAGATTTTTTAATACCTATGTATGCCCACCTCTCAAATTGTATTTGTTTACCTGTAGCTTTTGCACTGGTTATATTAGAAAGGGTTGATGGCTTTGTGTTTAAAAAATACTTCGTGATATCTTGATCTAAGCAACAAATATTCTAGAACTGTAAAAATACGCTACGCTTTCAGAGAGTGCCTCCTATCCGTTAATCTCTTTAAACACCTAGTTACAGAAAATAATATTTGTGTGGCGACTATTTGTAGCCGGTAGAATAAGAAGATTATCCCCATAAATCAGTTTGCTAATATAAATCGGTAATACGCAATAGCTTATACAGATTTATTGAAACCCGGACAGTGCTGAAATTATGCAAATTCATAAACATCGATATTTTTATAATAAAGCTCGCAACATTAAATGATATCAGCCCCAATTAGACAACCGCTGGAACTCGGCGGTAATTCCCTTAATATTACGGTAAAATAAATCATTTTTCATGACACGTTTGGAATTAATAGCCATTTTTTTACAAAATGATTTATTTTCTGATCTTACTTTGTGAGATGAGTTGGTCTGTCGTTCAATTAAGCTGCGTATTTTTAAGAGACATTGTTAACTGCAGCACTAAGTGGCGTAAAAAGATGGTAGTTATATTATCACCGAATAAAGCCGAACTAGTGATGAAGAATTTGAAGCCATCAGTGGTACTACGAGTAAGTTAGAACTGAAAAATGTCCTTGACATTTTATGCTCTTCACCAGCGAACGTTTTCCATGATTAGATCAAGTGCATGAGTGGATCAAGCACATTCCTAGCTAATGGTAGAGAATTTGCGAAATGTGTAAATTCAGAACACCTAAACGACAAGGTATGAAGGTACGTTACGTACTCTATACAGAGTGTTTACTTTACTGATTTATTCTGTTAGAAAATTTTACTTTTTTAATTTACGGCTTTGAATTAGTGTGCAAATTTTCTTTACTTCCGGAGACAAGTATTACTTGTGGTTTCATGTTTTGCATATTTGTAGTTTCCATACTGTACGAAATAAAAAAATACAGAGAGATAAAAAACCCCATGACATGTAACGCTTCAACGTTACCAATTTACAAATTTTGTTACAAAAACTCGTTAAAAATTCATGTGGTCTGAAACCACATGAATTTTATTTAATAATTATACAAACCAAAATGTTTAAATTCAACTAAAACCTAAACTACGAAAAAGGGAATTATACAACCATCGCTGAACTAAATCATTATCATACTAAACTAAAATATGACAACGACACAAACAAACTTACAGATTTATACAAACTAAAAGCAACTTCGCTGAGTAAGCTGCAACAAAAATATGAAACTGGACATTCATGAGAGAAACAAGAATTTATAGCGGCCAGCAGTCTCCACGACTTGATGTTTATTTATACAGTTCAACCTGTCCGCGGTAATATGGAGTTTTATCCTATTTATTTCAAGTAAAAGTAGGAGTAAGTCGACAAAACACGGACGTAAAAAAATCGCGGCGGGATTTTTACGCGCACTGGATGTTCAACTTCAACTTGCTTAGCACCCGCAGTTGAAAATGGAACAGAGTGCATCCCAGCTCGTCGAAAATACACACACATAGATGTTTTTTTTATGCGTTTGGTCTTGCACTGCGCTATAACAAACTGCTTTTCACATATCTGGTGTTAGTAAATTAGAAATAATTACCATCGATGAGTTTAATGAAAATATGGAATGGAAGAATTTTTTAACTTTTGCCAAAAGCTTCGACTAGGCGTAGTGGTTATAGCAATATCTTGCCGGACCATGTTAGGTAGTAAAATAGGTGAGCCACGAAGTTTTTTGCGTAATTAATATAAGATCAAATTTAGCTAAACATGCAGTAACAACAAAACATCTGTTTCGATTTTAGGCCCAAACCATGTACATCTACTCTTTTTGTTTTACCATCTGTTATACAAGTCGTCGTATACGCAAATTGAATATAAATTATACGTAAAATATAACCTTCTGTGCCATTTAAATCATACTTAACGTGAATATCGTAACAAATAAAAGAAACTAAAGACCTAACGGTTAAACAATCGTATTTTATAGTCCATTAATTTCGTGTTGTTTGCGTAGGCCGACTGAGCCAAATATTGGATTCAACTTTCTGGCTAAATGCCAAAAATGTCTGCTACTAGGTATCTAAATATTGGAGGTAATAATATTAACATCATTTCGTGAGAAAACCACAAAATTGGAGATTACGATAAATCCACAGGGATATTACCAATGTGTCTCTCCATTATGATTAGGTATGTCTGAGAAGCCTAGATATTGGAATTGCTATGAGTATCGTTATCATGGCGGTTCCAGTATCTAGAGTTTTCGTTTTTGTATTTACAAGATATTGACATTAATAGGTTTATTCAACCGAGTTTACCTATTTATTTGTTCGGTGCAAAAAATCTCAAAAAAAAAGAAGCCAGTGTTCTTATTGCAAGAATTTACTACAGTAACTCTAATAAAAAACCCGAGTGCGTAAAAATTTAACTTTAATAAACATGGCAACTAGAAAATTTGATTTTAAGTGGTTGATTGTGGCAGGCGGAGGCATTATAGGTAATTATTGTTTAATTTAAATAAATATCTCAACTCGAAACAAAACCCAGAAAAAAAAACCTATCCACATGATTAAAGTAATGCCACGTATAAATATGACCATCTATTTCGATAATGTACTCACAATAAATCGCCACATTTTAAAGTGTTCACAACTTCACACAATTATCTGTATATTATCATAAACTATTACAAATACACAGCTATGTAGATAGTGAAATCATTGCGAATAATTTGAATCGCCCATTTGGCATTAACTTTATCAAATTATTCCGAGCTGTCTGATTTTTAAAATAATTAAATATTTATTTAAACTCCATCTGAATCTTGTGAAGGTGACACAGGAGTAATAAAGTTACTATTAATTACGTTTAGCTATGATGATCAACATTTGGGTCTAGCTTGAGATTAAGTTGCATCAATGCTTTGTAATTGAATTTCTGTAATTAATTTGGACATGTAAACAACAAAAAAACCTATTTTGTTAAATGATTGACTAGACGTTAGATTTCTGAGATCAATTATTATTTTGGATGGTGTTAAGTAAAAAAACTGTTGTATGCAACTTTCAACGCAGTCACACAGGTATTTTCCAAGTGGTTTCAAATAAAATTATATTATTTATAGCATTGCGTGACCTAAATCACGCTTAACTGTGACTTAAGTAGTACATTTTTTACACAGAAAAGCGTAACTCAGGTGTGACACGTGCTATAAAATATGTAGTTTAATATACGTGTGACCTAAGTAGTCCCTCTGTAGTGTCCCTTATTGCACGTGTTTATCACCCTTCCTTCGTTTGGGCACTAATTTCACGCCGTGCTGTAATGGAATACTAAAGTCATAAGTATCATAATGTACTATATTTATGTACCAAAAGCACATTATATATACCTCAAAGAGTATTAATTCTGCCTTCATCGTTTTTCAATCTCGATTCAAAATACTCAAGGAATAAAAATGAAATTATATAGAAGTTTAAAGGCATCTATCCTTTTCTAATCTATCATCGATCGCGTAATCCCGCGGTGATGGTGTTAGGTTGGGATCCACAGAGTAATGGTTCAGTATCTTTTGGTTCATACCAAAAGGTACTAAGTTTTATGAAAGGTTTTTACCCTTTTAAAAGTTAGTCACTTCTTCTGACGGCAATTTATTATTATTAGCTATTTATTATCTAATAAGACTGCTTGTTGGGATTTAAAAAGGTAATATCCGGATTTTTATAAAACTGGGAATTTAAGAGAATTGTTGGGATAAGGGTTTCTAGGTAACAGGTAATTTGAATGTTAGCTTTTATGAATAACTTTCGGAAATAACAACTGCTAGATACTAATTAATCATGAATAATTATAAGTTTTACATTATCAATTGAATACTAGAGCGTGCAGGTTTTCTGTTGAATGATAAATCAAAGAAGAAAAGGTTTATTTTGAGTCAGAAAACCGTGACATAAGTGCGGGCTTAGGTCACACAGTACAATAAAGGTATAAAATAAATAAAGCCACCATGGAATCGGGTGTTGTATTTAGACTTCGTGTGCGTTTGTCAAAAACACTCAAATGGATAGATCTCGGTCAAAGTAAGATAAAAGCATATTTTTTATTTTCTTTGTGGTGCCGGACATAAAGAATAGCCACATCCCATTTCTTCCCGTGGGTGTTGGTGACTAAGGGACGTACTAAAGAATGGGCAGCAGCGTTCTCTATGCATTTTACCACCATACTTCGATTGCCAACCCACCTACCAAGCGTGGTGATTATGGCAAGCCCCCCCAAATTGGGGGAGGCCTATGTCCAGCAGTGGACGTCTTACAGCTGAAATGATGATGATGATGGTAATAATAATTTTTAACATTGAGTTTTTTTTTATTTCAGACGTCGAAGTATCATATTCTGGTGTGTATTATAAGTTTATCGCTGCTATCCCAGGTTCTACGTATAGATATTTTTATATTTGCGTTTTGACGAACAGTTTTTTTTATTTTTTCAATGTTTTTCTTTGTACAGCTTAGTAAAACATAGCGTATTAATTCAAACTTAAGCCCTGTAACTGTTTAAAAAACTGACTTGACTTAACTTTCATTCACGAACATTCCTAAATGATACAAAAGCCTTAGTTTTATGTTACAAACATGCTTTGCTGTACTTTTCCCACTGCGCTTTCATTTTCTTTTTCCCGGAATAGTAATGAAGTCATTTTTGACCAACAATTGTCCCACAATGATGAAAATTACGTACCTTGTCGACCGTGTACTGGTCGAAGGTACTCACAGTACCTACTTGGACTATACTGAACTCGAACAAAGCAGTACTATTAGTTGATTAATCTTTCTTTATATACTAATAACTAAAAAAAATATTAACAGACTACATGGCTCAAATTGTGTTAGAGACTAAATTATCTTATAAACTATGTTAGTACACTTTTACTTCGAAAAACAAAACAAGATGAAAATATATCGACCACAAATAGTTTCACCAAGCTCCATGCAATACATGAAGCTTGATAAAGCTATCCATGGTGGGCCCATCCAGCTTTTCAGCAAACACCCTCAATATACTGTTGGTGCTTCCCCCCACTCTACGTATCACCGACGCCACCATCTTACGCATTAATGCGAAAAAGTCGTCAGTGTGCGCATCCGCGAACATACCTGACGCACTACAGTAGGGTGGAAGAAAAATAATTAATGACTACTGAGAGTATTTCAATTAATAAGAAGAAAACTAATGAGGGTATTTCAATTTTAGTTCCGTTAATGGAGTTTGTGTTGAAAGTTTTCGAGTAAAGAGGTTTCAAAGAAGCTTCGACCAAAGCTGATGGGAGACAAACTAATTGCAACGTTAACAGGGTGGAGGAAAGTTGATTATTAAATAAGACTAGTGGTGCTCGCCACTGGTGTTATTTAAGAAATTAAATGGCTTCCTTAATTAATAGATACCACCGATTCTATGTTGGGAAATATTTTTAAAAGTTAAAGTACATCAAAGATGGTAGTTTTATTAGTATTTTTAAACGTACCTATTTGTGAAATTTCAGTCTATTTAACAAATAGTAAAAGGGAACAAGTTTTGCTCTTAATCGAAATACCTAGACATTATAGACCTGTTTATAAGGTTTCTTGGTTGTGATAAGTCACCTCAATTAAAAAGATGGATACTTTGTTCACACACACTTTGTGTATACTCCATTAAATTATACCCGAAGTCGATTTATATGTATTTCTAAAGCCGTTGTAAGTGGTCCAAACAGACGGAGTAAGTTCATAGTATTGGATAGTTTCTGGGAAACCTTGATAATAATCATTGGTAGTTTAGCTTTGAACCTTAGATAATATAAAACGTCCACAATATTTAATTGAAACATTCCTCCTACAAACATTAATTGAAAATAATGTTTTTTTAATGGAAACTTTTGACAAACTTTAATAATTATTTTAGTTATAAAATGAATGCAAGGAAGTCGCTGGTGTTTCAATGTTGCTACGGCGTAGCCACTGTTGCTACGCCATCTAAACGTTCGTAGCAGACCACTACAAGTTTTTTTTTTGCATAGGAAATCATCAAATGACGTCTCCCGCTCTGGGTGGAGCGGAAGGGCGTGTCAAATTTTTACTGACTAAAACCCACCCGTGTTCCTTCAGTTCCCCATGTGCCAGGGCCACGGTATCTCTTTCGAATGAATCTCACGACCCTGGCTCCACCGCTACGCGTTGAGTCAAGTTACGCGTTGAGTCAAGACTGTCATCAAGATAGCAATAAGAAAAATAATTAAATACTGCCTCGTCTCCTATTTTATTTTATGGAACTATTTAAATGAAAAGCTATTTTAGAATCCGCTTGGCCATTGAACGCATTGATAACTTTCATATTTAATTAAAAAAATAAAAGCTTTTTTTACTTAATGTTGAAATAGTGACGTTATTGCTGTATACTAGAAGATCACTAGAGTGAAAGAACACTATCTTTCCACATCGTCATAGTTGTGTATGTATTTTTTTTTTTAGTTACGTTATGGTTATTAATGTTCCTAGGATATTTACTTGAGAAGTACGTATGTTTGTTTGCACGTATGTGTGTAAATATATTGTCATATGATTTGTTATACTTTATTAAGTGAATTTTCCTTGACTTTATGTATTTTATTTTCTCTGTAACTCTTACAAACGCTGTCTACATACTCGTATATCTTTATTTTCTCTCCTACATTTAAAAATATGTGTTTTATTTATGTTCTTCACAATACTAGCAAACCATTCTTAGCACACCCGTACTGAAATCCATTAACGCAACCGATACCTTTCATCAAAATATAAAATGTGTTCTAAAAGAAGATAAAAATACATTATTAAATTCCTCCATTTTCAAGCGCACGTCAGACTGATGCTGCAATTTTCCCTCAATGTTGCCTAACTTTTTTATTATATGAAGTTATTTTACCGCTGGCAATTCCGCCGACTTCAAAAGTGTTGTGAAATTATTTTCTCAAAGGAAGTAATAAAGTTGTTTAATTATCTCAGTTTTATTGAATATCTGGAATGAATTTTAAAACGGTAAATAATCTAAGAGTTTAAGGAGATGAACTTAAAAAATACGTAAGTTCTACATTAGTACTTAATTGCAAAATAGTCGTAAATATAATACAATACATGCCAAAAATAACATCGAATGGTGTATGAACTTAAATTTTCCTTCTAAGCTTTCCTTACAATGAATAATTAACTAAATACCTAAATATTTGACATTTGATGTGCTATGATTAGTGAATGAAACGCAGAAGTACACCTCAGAAATAGATTTTAATATTTATTTTCTTTTAAATTTGTCTAACCCAAATCGGGAATGGCCTAATCATAGCCAAAGTAAACCAAAGTTCATGGGCTGGCATACAATATTAAAAAGTCGGAGGTCATGGTCTTTGAGGCTGGGGGTAAAAGTCCTGATGCAGTACCGCCTGTCTTACTTTATGGTACACCTTTACAGAGAGTATACAGGTTTAAGTATCTAGGTCATATATTGACTCCCGACCTCAAAGACGATGATGACATTGAACGGGAGCGGAGGGCGTTGTCGGTTAGAGCGAACATGCTGGCTCGCAGGTTTGCACGATGCTCACTTTCCGTCAAAATCACGCTTTTTAGAGCCTACTGTACCGCGTTCTACACGTGCAGCCTGTGGGTTCAAAGCAAGTGGGAGCAAAGATCGTACAGCGCTCTCCGCGTTCAGTATAACAATGCGTTTAGGATACTGGTGGGGCTGCCTCGTTTCTGTAGCGCGTCAGGGATGTTCGCAGATGCGCATGTAGATTGCTTTTACGCAACAATGCGTAAAAGGTGCGCTTCCCTGGTGCGCAGAGTGTGGGGTAGCTCCAACAGTGTCTTAAGCATGGTTGCGAGTCGCCTGGACTGTGCATATGTGGGTCACTGTTGTGCTGTCTCTCATGGGATGTCGCAACGGTGATCAACCCTTATTGATTTCTTGTATTGTTTTCTTTTTTCGTTTATTTTCTGTGCTTACTAACATAGTCGTAAGTTTTACAACAATTTTGAGTCTTGGTTACTTAAATAAATAATTATTCTATTCTATTCTATAGAAACAACTCTGAAAATTAAAAAAAAAATCAAGCATCTGAAATCGCTATTTCGCGGTATACACCGGAATAAGGAATCAGCTGATGAAATATTTGGCACCTAATGCCATGGTATTTTCAAAACGTATTTTCACCTTGATTTATTCAGAAAAATATACCAAAATTAAGTGTTTTCTATTCAAAAACTTATCTTTGAAATAGATTAACTCAAAGAATTTCACATTTAGTGTGAAAATAACCAATAAATTATAATTTATTGGTTATTTGACAATTATTATTAATAAAAAATATCGTACTCTCGTGCTCAAGTTCCAAAATATATGAAGCGTGGGTTCGGACCAGCTACTGACGCAAAACTAAGCAATTACTTAAAAATATTTACTCCAGACCTTTGATGATATAACTACGCCAACTTGTAGTCTCATTCAATTGAATAAGACATCTAAAGAGCTTGTAAATTACTCGATAAATCAGTTTTCCCAAATACCTCGGAAAATGGTTCCAATTTTAGAACCCCTCAGAACAAGGTACCTTATATTTTTTTAGTGCAATCCGGCTTCGATTAAATTGAATATCGAGTTTACAATTGGTATGAAACCGATGTGTTTTATCGAACTTTTGAATAGAAATATGAAAATTGAGTGCACAGTAAGCACTTAGAAATGCCACTTAGCAAAAAAATTCTTAGTATTTTTTTTTTCAAGATTTAGTCGTGGTTTTTGTATGTAGTAAATAATAATTGATACTGCTTCTGTAGTAGGGCTGTACAAAAACTTTTACACGTTAAACATATTTTTTAAACTCGACATCGGCGTTTTCTACCCGACTACTCTGAGAAAAAAGACGAAATAAACTTTGAGAACACAGTCTCTAAATAAAGTCCAAACATAATGTTAAGTCAGATCAGATCATGTAAAGACCATGTAGATAGTGGTCTGAAATAGTTTTTTGAGGAAAGAACCATACAGATTGAGTGGATCTGTCTAGTTCTGTTTAGACGCTCAACTCAGAATTAGGTATAAATATGGAAAATGATAAAATTAGAGAAGCAAATAGATGTCTATGTTTTTCCCTTTTGCATATTTTCAGTAAGAAAGAAGCTATGTACATACCTATTTTAACGAATGTAAGTAGCGTACCTTGGATAGCAGTAGTTATTACTACACCTTTTATAATAATATATATAATTTTCGCCATAGATTGACGTGGACTGACCGATCTCAACATATATTTGCCACAAACTTATTGTATAAAATTGGCGTGGTAACATATTCGGATGCTCAAACATAATGGAAAATCCTGAATTTCATGACATTATTAACAACATCCCGACAAATTACCTGATACATCACATATAAAAAACTATCGAGCAAAGTGCTTACTAATTGCAATTTGGCAGTAGAAAACTTTTAAGAAAATTTATTTTATTTACAAGCACCTTCTGCCCGCGACTTCGTCCGCGTCAAATTATTGCTCCCGTGACCATTCCCGTGGCATCAAAACGCCTGTCAGTTTTCAACCATTTTTCGTTGCCGCTCCGCCCTCTTTGGCTAAAGCGTGATGTTATATAGCCTAAAGCCTTTCTCAATAAATAGGCTACCCAACGCAAAAATAATTTTTCAATTCAGACCAGTAGTTCCTGAGATTAGCGCGTTCAATCAAACAAACATACAAACAAACTCTTCAGCTTTATAATATTATATAGTAATAGAGTATAGATTAATTTTAGGCCTTGGATCCTCCGGCATCTTTATGGAAGCACCATTTACTACACATATTACTTTTAAATAAGCACGTCATATAGTTCATCATTTAATACTGTTATTTTTTTCTCATCACCTGGGATCCACCTTTTAACCGACACCTTTTCATCTACGTATTTTGTCTTAGAATGTTCTTCGTTGTTGTCATAAACTATGTAAAAAAAAAATTATTTGTATTGTATTCTTTGAATCATAATCATCGTTTTTCGTGTGACATATTCCTTTTAATTTTTAATATAAAGCTAACTTCACTTTAACAATCATTAGCTTACCATTAACCAGCCTGTGTTCTCCATTGAGAGTCCAGTAGACCTGAGGTACTGGGTATGCTTCAGCAGTGCACTGAAGAGTGACCGAGCCACCAGACGGTGCCCGTATCGCGACCCGGCCGGCCCAGACTGACGGGGAAACTGTTAGAATGTCAGAATATGTAAATATGGGTAAGACTTAATAACATTCAGCCCTAAAGTAATGAGTTCGGGTCTTCGATAAACAGAAAATTGCAATTAAAGAAAATATTGAACTATATTTGTGCTGCAAAATTCATTTCTCTTAATTGTAAAACTTTAATGTCAAGTCTTAGCCTATATTTCACAAAGTATTTCAATTAATTAAAACAACGTTATAACCCACACCAAGTTCTTTACTAAGTAAAATGCCACTAAGAACATTAAATTATTAATTCAGATTCAATTAAAATCAAAACATACATTTGAATTAGACCATTTACAGGCACTTTTGAAACTTCCAAAAGTTGGTTATTCAAAAACTTGAAACTAACAACCCATTCCAAAACGTAAATCACTATGGAGACATACAGGAAAGAAACTCCAAGAACATATTTGAAATCAAGATATTACAAAACCTACCTACATATTCTTGTTGCTCCTATAAGTGACAACAATGTCAAAAGAAAAATTAAATGAACAAACCATTTAAAATAAAATAGTTTATTAATATACCGTGGCAGTAACGAGATGACCTGTCTCAACCGACGATGGCACCCGTTCACGAACATAACGCGTGGATCAGCACTATCCAGCTCAACTATTTTGAACGGATCCAACACACGCGCCACCACCATTGAGGATGACGTACTCTCCTCAGCTACCATACTCTTTCAATATAACAAAACATCATACTCATAACATAACATCACACCTTGTTTCTCCGAAGGGTTGGGCACACGTGTACCTATAATACACCCACATTTCGCCTGTTATGTACAAACATCACAATAACATAATAAATGGATTCATAGTACTCACAATTACAACATTGAAAAATTGTGTGTAAATTATAGAAAACTATAGTTTTGCAATTTACTTGAGAGCTTACATTTTTAATAGCTTGCTGTGTTCAACATTTCAAACTTGATGTATTCAACATTTCAAACTTTATTGAATAGAAATAAAAATTAAATTAAATTCCTTAATGTCAGCAAAAAAGGTAAGCAATTCTTACAAAAATAAACTATTCAACCACTGAGACCAAGTGGCTATGGAACAGGACCAACATTTTTATCTTCGCTATAATCATTTCAATTTTTCTTGAAATCAACTTCATGGGGTAGTATATCTCAAAGTTTTTCATTATTAATTAACCTTCAACAGCAAAAGCGAGAGTATTTGAGAAAATAACCAAGGAAGTTGTAACACACGACCAACTTAAATGGAAAACGAGCACTTTAGCCAAGCCCATTACTTTATTGAAGTCTCACGTAACAAAAGATTCTTCTTTAATCCTACAAGTTTGTCTGAACGAGTATGTCCTTAGACGGAATCCTGATTTTTTAAAATAAATTAAGTGCTTGGTAATCTCAAGTTATGTTTTTAGCTTCGTCAGGGTTTTACTAATGATGACTTTTACTTTAGCGTTTATATAAAACAAGTCTGTATGTAGCCTGGCTAGTGATCTTATTAATGGACATAATTATCTTTGAGAATACTACTCTTTAGGTTATAAACTAAAGCAAACAACTGTAAAAATTTAACTGTATCTTACAAGGAAACATTTCTAGGTATCCCTCTCCGATTTTGATTTCGCTGAAATATGTTATTCTGCGTTGAATTCTAAGAGACACGTTTTTTTTTTATCGGCGGAAAAACATTTTTAGAGGTAAAATAGACCGTCAAAGTTCACCCTCTCAGAATGAGTTTTATAGGTTTCATATACCTACTTAAAGTCAATATTTTCGCAAACGACCAAGTAGGTCACACGAATATCTATGAAAAACGTTTACAAACGCGATTTCAAATATTAATTTTTAATTATTTTAAATATTAATGATATACTCATGTATGGAGGTCATTTACACCTAACTTATAATTCTTTTGACAAACGCCAGAAGACGTATTCTTTATTTTTTTTATGCTATTTCGATTGCCGTTGGTCCCGTGAAAAAACAAACAATAGTTTTTTTTTATATAGAATTTTTATTCTTTTTAATGATAATAAAAATAATTAAAAATTAATATTTGAAATCGCGTTTGTATAAGTTTTTCATATTTTTTTGTTTAGTTTATGACCCACTTGGTCGTTTGCGAAAATATCGAATTTAAGTATATGAAACCTGAAAAACTCATTCTGAGAGGGTGAACTTTGACGGTCTATTTTACCTACAAAAATGTTTTTCCGCCGATAAAAAAAAAACCGGCCAAGTGCGAGTCGTACTCGCGCACCGAGGGTTCCGTATAAGCCTGTAGGTATAAAGTTCAAAATTCTGTTTTTTATATTTTATTATATGATGTAACTAAAAATTTACAGTTTTCGCAATTTTTCCTTTATCTGTGCTATAAGACGTTGCTTCGTACCAAATTTCAAAATTCTAGATCGACTGGAAGTACCCTTTAGGTTTTGATTCCCTTGCGAGTTTCGAAAATTTCCGGAAATTTGCAGCATAAACGGCTATATCTTTTGATTGCGTTAGCTCAGAAGTTTGTTTTTTTCACAGCTCCAAGAAACAGTAGATTTGAGTAATTGATATGAATTTCAGCTTGATACCTTCACGCGTTCCTGAGAAAAAGGGTCTTGACAGACGGACGGACGAACGGACGGACCACAAAGTGATCTTATAAGGGTTCCGCTTTTTCCTTTTGAGGTGCGGAACCCTAAAAACGTGTCTCTTAGAATTCAACGTAGAAGAACATATTTCAGCGGCATCAAAATCGGAGAGGGACACCTGGGAATGTTTCCTTGTTAGTTGCTAGAGTTAAAGTTTATTTAAAAATTAGATAGTTAGGTCATAGTTCTGTTTCACAACAAGATTAACCTACCTGCATAAAAATAATATATTCCTAATCTACGGGACAATTAGGTAATGGGAATGTCTTGCAACAAGACAATATAACAACATTCATTACTTTATTAACATTTCAAGCAAATGAATTTTACAATCAGATGAAGCAACGGATCAATTGAGGATGGAGCAATTTTCTTCTAAATCTTGTTGGATTTTAGTTTAAAGGGTGGCAAACAAATAAGGTGGAGATCATAATAAACTAGTTAACAAAAACCGGAACCTAAATTTGAATAAATTACTTGCTTTAATTCACAAATACTTTCTTACTATCAAATGAACAAACCTTCATAACTTAAACCAATCCGTCATACCACAACGAAGAGCATCATCTTACAGCCGCCAAACTGATAGTACCAGGACACTCTTAATTGTACCCGTTATAAATGACGTAATTAATTGAACTGTCGACTCACATATCACATTAATCTGGATTCTCTTGCTGACTGAAGGAGGGACGCCATTGGTGGCTATACACAGGTAGGCGCCTGATAGTACTCGCTCCACGCCGGTCAGGTTCAGCCAGGGGCCGCTCCATTTTGACACTGTGGAGGAAAAGTTGTTTTAATTGCTGTCGACTGATAAGAAATAGAATAGATTGGATTTGTCAGTATTTTGAAATATTCAGACGATGAACGTCATGCAAGATTATAAATCGTAGCTACTTTTCTTATCATTTAAAAAAATCTATGATTTGATTAAGAACAAAAAAATGGTAAACGTAGAAAATAATAAGCATTCAAATTGTGACATCTTCAGACATAAAGTAAAAATAAATGGCTCGATCAAAATCTTCGACTAGTTTTTAACATCCATAAAACCCGATTTCTTTCAAAGTCTTTTTGTTCTAGAGGCTTAAGCTTCTTTTAAAGTATCTTTATCTACAAGTACTATCCGAATTCAAGCAAAAATAGGCCCCTCAATCAGTTTTATTTACAAAATTGCTCGAATTACTTTGGATTGTGTAAAGACTTTGATTCCATCAATTTACTTGTTAAAGAAAAAGGTCTAATGATTTGTAAATAATGGAAAAATCTTCCGTCTTTCGATACGGTTACTTAAAGCAAGCTTTTACTTTTGGTTTACATTTTACGTGTTCTAACGAGGGCCACGCCACTAAGTCGCGGTAAGCTCATTGATACGTCAGCCTCTCTTCACCCCTAAAATTTGATCACTGATCTGCAGATAAGGACCATTGTCTGACTTATTTAGGAAAGTTATTTCCTCGTGTGGGTATTTGTATTTATAAGAGCTACGTTTGATCCATTTGTGGGTGGGGATTAGTGGGGTGTAAGGGGGAGCACACAACAACCGGACTCCCCAAATGTGAACCTCAGCTGCACGCGGTACACCCTGCCACTGATAGACGAGGCGCTGGCGACTGACTGATGGCGGTATAACCATCCGGCAAGTCAACCTAAACTCTCCAGAGCGATGACGAGCAGCAGCGTAGGAGGAGCAAACAGGAGCTCAAAAGGATTGGCTCTGCGGTCACCAACCCGCTTGCCCAGCGTGGTGACTACGGGCAATAAACCTCAACATGTTGAAACTGCCAAAACAACGGCCCCCAGTTCCCGGTGGTCCCGCTATGCCTGGTCAAGGTAGCGGTCACGGTAACGGCGGAACGGTGGGTGTGAAGAATCCCTGGGTTACGGCAGGCTACCAACGACGACTACATCTGGCTACGTACAATGGACGTTCGATGAGGCTGGACCATCACCTTGCCGAACTTGAGGTAGAGTTAGGTCGCATAAACTGGCATATACTGGGATTATTGGAAGTCCGAAGACAGGGGAGGATGCGATAACCTTGGAGTCAGGCCACCTATTCAACTTCCTCGAAGGTGATCAGCTATCCCAAGGTGGTGTCGGCTTTCTAGTCAACAAGGAACTCACCAGTAGCGGTGTGGAAATCAGTAGTGTGTCGACACGGGTAGCGTACCTTGTACTGAAACTCATTGACAGGTACTACCTGAAAGTGATACAGGTATATGCGCTGGCTTCGACATACTCTGACGAGACAGCCGACGCCATGTACGAAGATATTGCCAAAGCAATACACAGTACAACAAAGGCCCACTACACCATTGTTATGGGGAATACAAGAACGCGGTGCATCGAAAGTCGGACCATTCGGTTTGAGGCGCAGGAATCACAGGGGGCAAATGCTGGTCAACTTCCTAGAGCCTCAGGTGATCTTCATGATGAACTCATTCTTTTAAAAGAAACCCCAGAGAAAGTGGACCTAGCAGAGCCCAGATAACGTGACGAGGAACGAGATAGACTTTATCTTGGCGGATAAAAAGTATATATTTAGAGATGTCTCCGTGATCAGCAGGTTTGTACGAGGCACTCTAAATATGAATTTTCGTGCTGAGAGAAATCGCATGATTAGGCTTACCCTCCGACTTACGCAGCTCCAAGCCGCTTTGGGATCCGAAAAGTTCCAACTGGAACTTCAAAATCGATTCGCACTGCTGGAAACCACAGGCACTGTCGACAAAAAATCCCATGAGGTGGTCAGAGCGCTATGCGACGTATCCCGCTTTTCCCTTCGCAGCGACAAAGTAAGGTGTCAAAACTTTTCTCGGAAACTCTGAGACTTTTGAAGGAAAAATAAGAGTTGCCATCCACGCAGCCGCCTTCGAAAGAAAATTAGAAAGCTGACACGACGTGACCTTCGGTGCTCCAACACCCGTGACATCAAAGTTGCGATTAAGCAGAACCGTGTTCGCTCGGCAATTAGGTAGGTCCCATCTGACAAAACTAAGAACTGCGAATGGCAGAATCGTGACTTCAAAGTCCGAGATACTCGAGGAAGTTGAGAACTTCTATGGGCACCTTTACTCTACGCGGACGGTGAAACTAGCAGGGCAAAGTGAAGATAACCATCGAGCCAAACTAACGTGCCTCTTCACGGAGGACATCCCGGATGTCGACTAGTGCGAGATTAGGGCGACTTTCGAGCAGCTTAAGAACAATAAAGGGATGACGGAATAACGACAGAGCTCCTTAAAACGGGAGGAGCACCAGTCCTTAGAGAGCTCGCAAGTCTTTTCACCTCCGTCATCCTAGAGGGTACAACACCTGAAGCGTGGAGTAGGGGTGTGGTGGTTCTGTTCTTCAAAAAAGGTGACAAAACCTTGTTGAAGAATTATAGACCATCTCACTCCTGAGCCACGTGTACAAGCTGTTTTCGAGGGTCATCACAAACCATCTTGCCAGGAGTCTTGACGATTTCCAGCCACCACAATAAGCCGGTTTTCGAAAAGGCTTCAGCATCGTAAAACACATCCATACTGTTCGGCAAATTGTACAGAAGACCGAGAAGTATAATCAGCCGCTGTGTATGCATTTGTGGACTACGAGAAAACCTTCGACTCCATCAAAATTTGAGCAGTTCTGGCCTCTCTGCAACGATGTCGAATTTACTGGAGATACATCGAGGTGATGAGATGCTTGTATGACACTGCAACGATGACTGTCTAAATCCAGAATACGGAAACCAGCCCAATCCAACTGCTCAGGGGTGTGAGACAGAGGGATGTGTTATCCCCGAAACTGTTCACCAATGCGCTGGAAGACGTATTTTAGATGCTAGACTGGACGGGATAGAGAACAAAAAGGTAAGGTAAACGGCGAGTACATCTCACACCTTTGTTTTGCCGATAACATCGTCATAATGGTAGAGATGCTGGATCAGTTAGACTAGATGCTGCATAGTCTAAACGGAGCCTCACGGCGGGTAGGCCTCGGCATGAAACTTGGACAAGATGAAAGTCATGTACAATTCGCATGTCTTGCTGAGTCCAATCCGCATCGAAGGGTCACTTCTCGAGGTTGTGAAGGAGTATGTCTACCTTGGACAAGTCATCTAGCTTGGTAGACACAACTACGAGAAAGAAGCCGACAAAAGGATCCAGTTGGGTTCTCAAGTCTTCTCGCCGCGGATACCGCAATATTTGAAGACCAAGGTCTTCAATCAGTGCGTTCTGCCCGTTATGACATGTGTATAAATGTATGGTCGCTCAGCGAGCTATGCAGCGGGCTATGCTTTTTTTTTTTTTTTTTTTTTTTTTTGGATGGGAAATCATCAAATGACTTCTCCCGCTCTGGGCGGAGCGGGAGGGCGTGTCAGACTTTTACTGACTAAAACCCACCCGTGTTCCTTCAGTTGCCCATGTGCCAGGGTCACGGTATCTCTTTTGAACAATCACGCGACCCCGGCAGGCATCGGTCCTAGCAGACCCCTTCAATAAAGCTGACATCTCTTTGAGGCGCGCGTGGAACACTACGCGCCGTCGACCCGAGCCTGGTCCTTACCGGGCGGCGAGCTACCCATTGCTCGCCACCCGCAAGCTCGCGCCTACGGTGGCCGGGAGTCCGCAATCGACTCCCGGCGCCCGGGGCGTCTCCTCCTGCGGCGGCTAGGGACGTGAGGGCGCAGAGACTGCCACTCCCTCACGCGCCCCGCCTCCTCCTTCGCGAGCATTACTGCTTCGCAGAAGGAGGTGACGGCTTCCCATGCCCTCTCGCTCCGTACCATGGCTAGCACCAGGGCCGGACGCGAGAGATCGCCGCCGCCGATCGCCTCCACGAGGACACGGCGGTGCTCCGCCCAGGCAGGGCACACTTCCACCGTATGCTCCACCGTGTCCTCTAGACGATCCTCACAATGGAAACACCCGGGCGTTTCCTCCCGCTTTATCCTGAACAGGAACCCACCGAAGCACCCATGCCCGGTGAGAACCTGCGTCAGGCGGAAGGTGAGGACGCCGTGGCGCCTCTCTATCCACTCCTCAAAGAGGGGACTTACCGCCGCAATTGTGGCGTGCCCTGCGCTGGGTTGCGACAATCGTACCCGCCATGTCGCCATGAGATCCTGCCGGAGCTCTGTCCGCCGTGCCGCGATTTGTCGCGGCAGCGGAGTTTCGCCCCGGCGTTTCGCATCCTCGCGCCACTCCCACATGTGGGCGAGGACCTTTGCCTCCAGATCCCATGGCGGCACTCCGGCAAGGAGGCTCGCCGCCTCGCAGGAGACCGTGCGGTATCCCCGGATTAACCGGATGGCCATGACCCTCTGGGCCGCACTCAACCGGCGCGCTGGGCGCAGCCTCAATGAGGGCGCCCACACCGGTGCCCCGTAGAGGGCCATGGACCGCACGATCCCCGTGTAGAGCCTCCGGCAGGAGGCGTTTGGACCCCCCAGATTGGGCAGGAGCCGCTTTAGCGCAGCCCCAGCCCGCTCCAGTCTGGGGGCCAAACGTCGGAAATGCTCGACGAAGTTCCACCGGCTGTCGAGGACAAGTCCCAGGTACTTCATCGTCGACTCGACGCCGATGTGAACCCCTCCTACCGTGAGTTGGGAACCCGCAGGTGGCGCGTTCCGAGGACCATGAAAACCCATGGCCTCGGACTTGTGCAAGGCCACCTCGAGTCCCAATTGCCGGATCCTATCGACGATTGTCGCAACCCCGCGTGTCATTAGTTCGGCCGCCGCCTCGTGCGATCTCCCCTGCGCCAGGACCAGCGTGTCGTCAGCGTAGCAAACTACGCTGACGCCGCTAGGGAGGTCGGCGCGCAGCACCCAGTCGTACCCGATGTCCCACAGGTGCGGCCCAACGACCGATCCCTGTGGGACACCGCACGACATCTCTCGCCGGTTCCAGTCTCCCTGGTGACCGGGGTAGATGACGGCCCTATCCGTCAGGTAAGCCTCGACCACTCGACAGAGGTAGGTCGGCATCCGGTGATACCGGAGTGCCTCCCTGATGCAACTCCAGGGTAGGGTATTAAAGGCGTTGGCGATGTCTAGAGACACCGCCAAGACGACCCCACCCCGGGCCACTGCATCCCCCGTCGTGAGGGCTCGCACGCGCATGATGGCGTCCACCGTAGAGCGCCCCTTGCGGAAGCCGTACTGGCCGTCCGACAAGTCCGGCCCCTCCCGCACCAGCCACCCGACGAGGCGGTCTGCAATCACTCTTTCAAAGAGCTTGCCCACCTCGTCGAGCAGCACGATGGGCCGGTAAGCGGACGGAGAGTCCGCTGGGCGCCCAGGCTTCTTAATGAGGACCAGTTTCCCCGTCTTCCAACGAAGTGGGAACTGGCCCCTCTCCAAGCATGCGCTTAGGAGCCCCCTGAGTCGAGGCCCGAGAGCCTCTAAGGCCAGGACCCATGCTTTGCCAGGCAAGCCGTCGGGTCCCGGGGCGGTATTTTTGGCATTTAGCCGACGTACCGCCACTCTCAACTCTACCTCGGTCACCTCTGGAGCGTTGTCGTCGTCATCGGTGGTGTGGTCCGCAGCATCGGGCACCGCAGGAGGCGGAGCCATGGGTGGGGGACTATGTTCCCCTCGCGAAGGGAACAGAGCGTTCACCACGCCCTCCACGAGCTGGGGCCGGAGACTCTGAGTCAGCGGGGGAGCCCATGGGCGGAGTTTCTCCCGGACGGCCTTGTAGGGCCGTCCCCATGGGTCCCTGTTCAAAGTCTCCAGCGACTCCTTGCGGGCCAGTCCCTTGGCCCGCAGCGGGCTATGCTCGGAGTTCCTTTGATGGATAAAATCAGAAACGAAGTTATCCGCAAAAGAACTGGAGTTACCGACATAGCTTGCAGAGTAAGTAGGTTTTAGTGGCAGTGGGCTGGCTATGTTTGTCGAAAGACCGATGGCTGATGGAGCAGACGAGACCTGGAGTGGAGACCGCGTATCGCCAAGCGTAGTGTGGGATGCCCCCCAGCTAGATGGACCGACGACCTCAAAAAGGTAGCTGGACAAACTGGATGCGGAAGGCGGAGGATAGGGTGTTGTGGCGCAGCATGGGAGAGGCCTTTGTCCAGCAGTGGACTACGATAGGCTGATTTGATTGATCCATTTCCTACTCGATTGCTTCTGTTATTTTGTCTTCATGTAGAATATGAACCGCCTTTTTTTCACAAAATCTATTGGAAATTGAAACATCCGTGCCTTTTGATTTGTCTTTTAAACACAAAGGCAACCGACTGTTTGTATACGAATTGTTTACCGACAACATTCGTAAATTTAAATACTTAATACCTAACAAAAGAAAGTAACTAGCTACTTACTGGGAAGAAGCAAATTTAACTTGGGATAATAATGAGTTAAGAATTTATTTAGAACTTAAGAAAGTCGGCGATGCCAACGTCACGGCGATACTCTGCACAATTTTATAACAACTTCGTTTGACACACAATGCAAATGAAAGAGCCGAAATTCAATTTATAGCCGGCGGACGTCAAAGTTTCCCTTTGTGTTATACAGTTAGTTCTGACGATGACTGGCTGTATGCATACTGTGACACTTTTTGCACACTGTCGCTTTATAATGTTTACCGTTCTCTGTGCGGTAGTGTGAATAAAAGATAAAGGTTATTTTTTACTTCACGTTTATATAAAACAATTATTGTTTGTACTTGTTGTTTGAACGGAATTAACGACATCTGCAAAATTTGCTTGTACTGCCCTGTTTATGCATACGATGTTGTTTTTAAAGACTCGTATCGTGTTTACTAAAATCTGAAACATTGTTGGGCTGTTTTCTTCGGAATTGTCATTCTCCAATTATTTTTACGGTCAACAGTTGTTCCTGACGACGCGACGGGGGCGTAACGATGTGGTAATTGAAAAACGAAACTCGGAACTCCGTGGAGGGAGAACCAGAAAACGAAAAGAGGTTTAAATATTTTTGTTTTTCGTTATAATTAAGGTTAACATTTTAAACTCTACGTGGAGCAAAGGCTCGTACAAACAGGTGCGACTTATCACGCGACGTGTCGTGGAGGCAATTCTGCGATTTATCGCGACGTAACATCGCGACGCAACACCTTTCACACTGGCACAACCACTCGTCGCGCCGCGACGAATTGATAACGATACGACGAGCAGCGCGACAGTTTGTGGTATATTTTTAAAACATTGTATAAGCCATTCCTTTTTACACGCTTTATATTAGCTTCACTTGTATGTTTGTATGTTTGTATATTTGTATGTTTGTTTGTAACCGACTCCTTATAGCGCGATTTTGACCCACTTTAAACGACCAGATTTTATTCAAACTTTGCACACCTGTCAAGGACCGATGACAATGCAATAATTTCATAAATTTGCGCCATTATCCTTGCCAGGGTTACCAGGACAGCAAAAAAACTGTCACAAACTACGCTGACATACGTCTCAAAATTCGAAATACCCTAAAAAATAGAAAATAAATAATAGTTAAAAAAAACTAAAAAACACGCTTCCATTGAAAACCAAACTAAAAAGTACAAAATAATGGAAAAAAAGCGTGGGGTGCTGATATCAATAAAAAAAATACCTTAAAAAGCACCACACGCTTTTTTTCCATTATTTTGTACTTTTTAGTTTGGTTTTCAATGGAAGCGTGTTTTTTAGTTTTTTTTAACTATTATTTATTTTAAGTAGTGACCATATATTTACTAACCGGCTCTCCTCCATAGCGACCATTTGGGACCGTGCCTCACTTAATGCACGGTCCCAAATCAGACGATGCATCTGACGATTCATAAGTGCTCATATAGGTTCATGTCAAATAAGGTATTTGGAGTTGCATTTTGAGAAGCACTGTATCCTTCATATACATAGATTTACCTAATGTCTGGTTGTTAATCCTGAAGTGCCTGGAGTCTTCTCTCCTCCAGGCTATACCGGGTGGTGGAGTTCCCGAGGCGGCACACCTCAGTGCTGCGTTATCACCTTCTTTGACAAGAACTTCTCCACTGCTGGCTTCATCATCGATGTCTGGTGGAACTGTTGAATTTGACAAACAATAAGTATACGTAGATAATTAAACATTCGTTATATATTTATTTATATTGCAGCTTATTCCAATATCCAGTTTTCCAAAAAAGGTTCACAGGGATATTGAACCAAAAGAATGTTTTTTTTTTTTTGTTAATATATATATTGCATATATATTTATCCTGATATTCTTACATAATTTCTTAAATGAGCAAATTCAGCTACAGTCACAGTCCCATCTTATTTTCCTGAACGATTTGCTACAGAAATAATATCAACCTTCAGATTGAGATTCCAAGCAGGATAAACAATAAAACATGTTGTTTTTTCTATTTCTCCCAAATTAATATTGTATTGAAGATAATGTAATCCATAACTGATATCCCTATAATAATATATACATTATATCAATATTCAGAGACCGTTTAGCTCTTGTAAATAATTATTGACTTGATCTGTTGGCTGGAGATACCTACTAAATATTTGAATAGTCTATAAAGACTGCTTTTGGGGCATCTAATTTATGCGTCTGGTCCTTAGTTAATCCATCAGACGTGTCTGTGTGACGGTTAATTTCGGCAATAATTAATTGGGAACTTATCATGCCAAACGACGCTAGCAATAGTATTTAGTAAAATGTTAAACATCTGAAATATTAAAGTAAGCATCCATTGTTTGTACAGTTACGAACATTATATACCTCTTACATTTACAAAACAAAGCAGGAGGGTAAAGATTAGAACATTTTTTGCCTATTAAAGTCATGAAAATTTAATGTTTTTATTGACGTCATGTTATTGTGTTAATGTGAAGTTTAAGTATCGACCTTAAGGTATTTTAGAATAGATGTAAAGGTCGATACCTGAACTTCACATAAACACAATAACATGACGTCAATAAATACTTTGAATTTTCATGACTATGATAGGCGAAAAATGTTCTTATCTTCACCCTCATTCTTTACCTAAAATTCTTAGTTTCTCTCGTGAAAGAAAAATTGTAACTTTGATTTAAAGACCCATTTCATTTTAGTACAGTTTTGATGATTCTATAGTTGTGACACCCTAAAAATATCTTTAGAAGCAAATCGCTTTATATAGTTGCTCGGTGAACTTTGCATGTACGATGCAGGATTTTGTGTAACATTAGTATGCAACCTTTATAGCATGTGGCGATATAGATCCCGCCACAAATGCAAATAAAAATCATCCGCTTCGGGTATAGTTATTACAAAGTAAAGGAACAAATTGTGTCACAATATTCATAATGGCCTCACCTACAACCTGTAGCAGATGCGTCTGGCTCATCATCGGCTCGGTGTTGACCTGACACATGTATCGGCCGCCGTCAGGAGGGCTTATCTCCTTGAGCGTCAGCGTCCAGGCTCCGTCTCCGTGGCTGATGCTGACGCGGTGGTTTTTTGTGATGACGTGACCGGCGATCGTCAGAATTGTCTGTGTGTCTACTCGGAGCCACGCCACCTAGACAATAGATTTATGAACGATTAGAATAGGCCTACAGCTCAGGTACAATATCTTTAAGACTACTAAGGCGTTGTGTTGATATTGGAAGAAAATCGTCTGTCTGAGTTTAAGAATCAATAACTAATAAATCCAGGCACACTGACTGTATTTATTAAAGTGCCCCATTTATATTGAAGAACTTAATTAATGATGCTTGTTGCGCCACAAAAGAGGAATGAAAGAAAGTGAAATGGTGGGATAACGTTATAATCTGGTTTCTTATGTATTCGCGAAAGTCATTTCTTACAAACATCAAAACACAAATCTCCCCAAGCGTGTTAACGGCAAACATTAAAGTTCACTAAGCTAAAGGTGTCAAAAGCCGCAAAGTTATTGAATTAGCTCACGATATTTCTGACGTTGATAGAAACTAATCTAAAAATTAGATGATAAAAATCGCTTTTTCTAAGTATAAAATTTAAAATGTACAAGGTCTCACAAAAGTCACAATCTAGCGACGAATTAAATACCAAAAAAAAATAATAGGAATATTAAAATAGAAAGGAAATTCAAAGAAATTTGAGCAACAACTCATAGCACGGAAAGTTTATCTGAAATTTGAAGTTAGAATTTTGTAAAGTCACAAAGTTTACAAATGAACAAACGTTTTGATAACTCTTGATTTTAATTGTGTTATTACTTGTAGAGAAGTTGTTTTTAATACAAAAAGGATTTGGAGTTCATTGCGGTAAATATTTAAACTTATGGGATCACAATTTTAACAAGCAATTAGTTCGAGAGAATATTTTACAATTTGTTTTTCTTTCTAAATTGGTGCTGAAATCTATTATTCACAGGCTTTGATATAAATAAAATGAGTATTGAAATAGAACGTGGAAAAGTTGCTAAAAATAAATAATCCGTTTCCATTACGAACATTTGAAAGGCTTTTATTTGCATCCATTAAGCTCGGAATTTTATTTTTACCACATTTGGTCGCACAAAAACAGTTGCGGAAAAAATCAACATCAGTACCACAAGACAAGTGTACGAGTATAACAATTTGAAGTCTTTAGAATAGATTATACACCCAACATTACTATGCTGGACGAAACATGAGGAGTCATTAAGATAACAAAGAGCCTTGGCCTAGTATTTGTGAAAGCTTCCGGCCATTCAGTTATTCAGCAATGTGACGTAATTACACAAACAGGCCTACTAAAGTGTGGAGAAAAGTAACACAGATTAGTATAATATTTGTTTCATTCGATAACGTACAAGATATCAAAATACATAAAGTATTCAAATCATATTCAACAATATAGATTTAGTTAATTCTTTTCTTTTTTATTTCAATTTTGTTTCAGGTACTTTTGTTTGTTTAGGCTTATATGTAATCTATATAATATTATAAAACTTGAAATAAGTAAGTGATAAGTTCACTCTAGATTTATTCAATTGTTACAGTACCCCAAAAATGTATTATTGAATAAGTCATTGGAGTGCCATAATTAAATAAATATTCACTACATTTAACAATTTTCTTTTAATACACATACTTAGCTGCCACAATCAAATTAATTTAGGAATGAAAAATTAGTTAAGACTTATGCACAAGTAAATTTTTTCACAGACTGTAGGTGAATACTTGTAGACGATTATTAACTCGTTGAGATTTACGAACAGACTTCACCTCCATCAACACGTGAACGCCTTTGAGCGGCCCGCCGTTAGGTGGTCGTGACGTCATTAACCCTTATTTCAAAATTTGAGTTCGTTGGGACAACATTACTGTCTTAAATGACACACAAACAAGTTAAAAAAAACACCGACCACATATAATAGCGTTACCTAGTGGTTGGCACGCGGAACACATCTTGGCTTCGTTGGGCACGGGGGCCTATCTGTGATACCAGACGGAGAGTGATTCGAGGTTAAGCGAGTGAGAAAGTAATCTGAAAATGTGTGCAGCTCCTTTTGACAGTATAAGGTAAACTGTAGTTTTATTTCAGGCAAGCCAAAACCACAAAAATTATTTAACAAATAATTTATTTGACAAATTATTGTTCTGCCTACTGGCTTGTGGTGTTTGTCTGGAATAAAAAGTTTTTCTACGTTTTCTTTTAGGAACGGTTACGTATTTGCCACGTTAATAGTAATAGGAGTATGTAAGGATCGTAGCAAGTGGCGTTCTGTAGTTTCGGCCTACCATCATGGGAAGAAGATGTGAGTTGATGTATTTTCGTGTGTGCTACCTTTCGTATTATTTACCTTGAATGTCTGTAAACTTTCAACCCTACAGGTAAGCGCTGCATCTCTGCCGACTGCCACGGTGACGTTAGACCCTGGTCCCACGAACCGTGGCAAATCTGAAACAAAAGAACACAATCATTGTAGAAAAATTGACGAGCATACACATAATGTTAGTAAAAAGCCAGCTTTCTAAAAAAAAATAATTAAAGCGCATTAAAATTGGACGACAAAATCCTCGGCGATTGTCAGCAGTTTGTCAGACTGGACCTTTGTGTATCCCAACTCTATCATTCACGTTTTGGAGTCAGTCAAGTATCTATCCTGGGACCACTTCATGTCTTGAAAATTATCAACGAACTTACTGGTGTATGCAGATGATTTAAAACTCTTTTCCGAAGTATACGTGACAGCCGATTGTCTGGCGCTAGCGTTATTGAAATAGAGTGAACAAAATGGAATTTAATTCTGCCAAATGCTTTGTCATGAGTTTTACATGAACACGAAACCGTATCACCCTTTACTTATAAAATTAATGACAGCACTATTACTAGAATAACTGGAATGAAGGATCTGAGTGTCACATTTGACCACAAGCTCACGGGTCATGATCACGGGTATCGGTAACAAAAGTTTCATTTAGGCGATTACGTTTCATACTGTGCATTGTTAAGGATTTTAGCAACATCAGCGCTATCAAAAGTATTTTTATTGTACTTGTTAGCAGCAAACTGGACCCCAGTGTAGGCGTTTGGATTCCACATGAAAAGAAATACACTGTACTTTTTCAAGCGCTTGAATGGATAATATCCGTTTATATACCCTTCTATTTTTTAAAAGAGATGCTCCTGATCTGCAGGATGAACTGTCCCATTTTTTTCTCCAACAAACTATAGCTGTAACAGGAGGCATAAATTGTTTTTCCTGCCTATGTCGAACCTTCGTGGTCGCTCGAGCCCAGTCTCCTGTCCCTCGTTCACTCTTTGCAATCAACGCTCTTATGGACGCTAAGCCTGACTGTGATATGTTCACGGATGAATGGAAGAAGATCTTGTCATTATGTCTGGAATATAGTGAGATGATCGTATGACTGTCGAATAGTTCTATACTTTTCCTTCTAGTCTTTATTGTACTTAACTAATTATTTGTGTCCTTACCTAATGCATTTAGCTATGTCTGTTTTATGTTAAATAAATAAACAGTGCGTCTGTTCTCTACGCACTCTCAAACAACGCTCGAGATCTCGCTTTTGATGGGAGTGCCCCAGTCCGGGAATTTGGGGCCTTTTGGGACGCTTGAGGACAAAACTAAAGCAAAAGGTAGGAAATAATGGCAAACTCGGTATTGGTCGAGACGTCCGTCCGCGAGGGACACATTTTGTGGCCGATTCATAGTTACGTTGCTGTTGTTATTTTGAATGATGAATGTCGTTTGTTGGTGGATTTTATTTGATTATTTTAATGTTTACCAATTGTTGACTTTTCAGGCAATTTGATAGTCATGAGTGTCATGACACACACACACACGCACGTGTACACATTATACATGCCATTATGCATGCATGGGAGTGCCGAGCGGTATATCGTCAGGATTTGGAGTTCCCATTTTATTGGGATAAACAAGACGTATAAACAATTACAGGAATATTAATAACACTATTAATCACACTATATAAAAAGAAACAGTAAAATGGTTACAAGATAGAAAGGTATAGTAACAATACTATTCAACGAAAAAACCCTTAAGGTTACTGTTCGTATAGAGGCCTAAGCCACCCAAATACAAAGTGTATCTTTCGCTATCAGCTAGTCAATCCAGCTATGTGAATATACAGCAGCGCTGTACCAGGTAAACCGACCGTTTTGTCGGGAGCAGGAGCTCTGTAATGAGTCTAATCCGAAGATAGACTGACTTGCTCACTGAGTGCAAGCTCTTTCATAGGACAATGTCCCGCCATAATATCCACGACAACTCTGTCCGATGGCGCGCGGAAGTACGCCATGTGTTTACTTGATACAAAACACTAAAGTATGCTAAACTAAATAAGACTTACATTATAAAGTCATCAAATAATATTAGGATAATTGTCGTAAATAAACAAATGGTGAATGCACAACGTAATCATTTCAAAGTTTAAAGTGACATGTCATTTATTGTTTTGAACAAAACTACCGGTTACAATTATCGAAATAAGTTGCCAAAAAATGAATTAGTGAGTACACTAAGTACTCAATAAATTATGTTCCGATTTATTAGGTACTATCTGATAGAAAATCACGTAAATTAATGATAATAAAAACAAAGAATAGCAAATTTTGCGGACTACCCACAATTTGTATTTGACAACCAACTCCGACATATAATTTGTTCGACGCCAGTCCAGAGGCCCTGGCCATAGGTAATTAATTAAATGGAAGCGCAATGGAGGGCCCTGGGCAAACGTGGGTCGAACTGTCCGCCGTGCGCGGAGCTGATTAACAAATATTCAAACACTCACCTGGATGAGGAATTCAGGGGTCTCGATTCCAAGCCTACCCGGATTTATGTATGTAAATGAGTGTATATTGTATTGTGTAGTGAATCTGTAAGTATTCCCGGATTCAGGCCGCTCAAGACGCTAAAGATTCTCACAGCATGCGGCGTTCAAAGGTCACACTATAACCTCAAACTATTTCAATCAAATTCCAAAATAAACCCGTTCAATATTGTCAACAGGGTTTGTTTGCACACAAAACAATCGGATCTCAACAAATTGTCCGCAAAACTATAGATTCAACAAGATTAATCAATTAATATTTTCAAGTCAAAACCAAACCAACCTCCACCATTTTCAAGATCAAATTAAAGTGTGAAAATCAAACTGACAAGTGACAGACGTCACTCCGCTACACGTCAAGATGCGCAGGCGCACAGACTAAACAAAAAACTGTCGTACTGTCGGCTGTCTGTGGTCACGGGACGGAACATAATTGTTTTTATCTTAAGATCGATTCCATGAAACAATTTAAGCAAAAAAAAAGAAATGATCGCTAACCACCGTTTGGTAAAATCGAATGAGTTTATGTACGACCTCTTGAAAATTGTATTCCTATAGCTGGTTCAGTGAATCATTGGCTAAGTTATTGTTTAAACTTTTACACGAAACCACTCACCAACAACGCATACTAGTTTTTTTTTTCTAACCACATTCAAATATAATGACAGTTTTAGCAAAGCAAGCAATTTAATTATTAGAGACGCAGTACCTACTTCTTTATTCACATTAAATCTTGGAACATTAGTTACTCGCTAATCCCGGCTTAGTAAACCGGCTCTACCTACAACTTTACTAAAATAGATACGGTCCACCAAGTAAATGTCATTTTTCAACGGCTGCGGGGATTTAGTAGGTGGACTGTAAGAGACTAAAGAGATTAACTAAAACTAGGAAAGTATCCCTTATTGTTGGGTGTTTCAGGTGGTTTTAAGTCATACAGGATTTCTAGTTAATTTAGTAGATTTTAGAAGTCGATTAAAAAAAATAAGTTCGCCATAAACTTATTTTTTCAACATTTACAGAAGATAGATGTCATCTCACTACTTAATTATAGTTCGAATCCAGTATGTTGGGTGTACGTACTGTATAGATACCCAAACATTTCAGTCACAAACACCACTGGAAACCGTTTATGTAATCCTACAAACATTTAATCAAAACTTCTACGTTTAAAACAACACACGGCTCTGAGACAAAATGTGGTTACTACAACCACACCTAGGTCCGGCTTAGTAAAGTTGCAAACTTTTCCTTCATCCCGTGAATTAGTTCTGATTAAATTGGTTGAACTCTACCTTCGTTTATGTTACGGAATCCGGTATAGTTATATAGGTACATATTTATAGGTATGCCCGGTATTAGGGTACAAGACTTGTAGTAAGTTAGGTTAGTTTTGAAGGGTCAATTCGGTAGTTTTGGGTTAATGCTTAATTGTCGTGTGTTAGTTGTTTTAGTGGATAACCAGATGTGAATTTAGAAATTCACTAGTAGGACAGTAACGAGATCAGTAAAAACGCAACCTCCTTACATGGTAGGAAGACTAATAATTTGAATAGTTCATATTATACAAATTATATCCTGAATAGCCGTATTATATAGAGTAACCACTTTTGAAGTCGAGTGCTTGTGGTAATAATACCTGCTATCACTATTCTAGATAAAAGTCCGCAATTAACATTAGTTATTTTAACGCCTACCAATAACAAAAACCATAATACGAGTAGATCAGTTCAGCTGATATAAAGGCAACAAAATATGATTTCAACCCCCTCGGACGATGACAAGTAGGCCGCGTCCTTGAACGCGATGTTACTTCCCGTTCAAAGTTCTGTCGCATTTGATCGGTACGTGATCAAACAACACACGGACACTCCATACATTTCGTTTTTATTTTTAACGGTTATGGAGGAGGATATGGGAAGGCAAAAGTTGGTGTATGTTTACTTTTATTAATGCCCTTTGGGAATTTTTTCGTTTGGGCCTTATATTGCATTTAAACAATGCATAACACAAAATTCCGTGTGGTGCCAGAAGTAAAGAATAGCATCATTCCATTTCTTCCCGTGGGTGTCGTAAAAGGCGATTACGGGACTTACTAGAGAATGGGCAGCAGCGTTCTCTATGCATTTTACCACCATACGGGGTTGGCCAACCCGCCTGCCAAGCGTGTCGATTATGGCATACCCCCCTAAATTGGGAAAGGCTTATGTCCAGCAGTGGACTTCTTTAGGCTGAAATGATGATGGTGACATAACACAAACAAATAAACAATATGTTTTGTGTATTGGAATAACGCTATAAATATTTTAGAGGTCGCACCTTTCTATGAACGTAATCATTATAATCATTTTTATTTTATTCTTCGATAAATATATAGTATTCACATCATGGGCGTCATATATCATCATCATCATCATCTTTGCGTTATCCTGGTTGCATCCTTTCAGAGCCGGGGTCCGCTTTCCTACTCTTAAGCCTCCACTTCGGAAGGTCTTCTGCATCCCTTATGGTGAGTCGGTTGGTACGGGCGTTATATTTATCAACTCTAAAATATTATTACATCTCATCAGAAAGAACGTGATAACTTAGTAGATTAAATACTAGTTCCCTAGTATTCCATCTACTAAGGCCAATTAAGTATTTCTGGGTAGGTATTTAGTAAATCCTATAAACAAACAGAGTAATAATTCTACGAAATGTGTGTGTTGTAGATGTTAGCTCAACGCTGGGTTATTGTGGTAAACACTAAAAGGGAATAATAACTAGAACATTTGTGTTTTACCAGGAATTTTTACTATAATATAAGGAGTAAGGATGAGTATAAATGATAATGCACAAATGTTAGACGCTGATAAATTGGCTTTTAACTCTGAGTAAGCTTGTTAGAATGAAAGTGCGTAATCGCTTCTATCAGCGTTAAAAGGGTTGCAAGAATATTGTTGAGTTGCATGTTTCTCAGAGTTTCTTACGCATTTAGCGGAAAAAATGATAGGATTTTTATTTTAACATGGTCACTTATGATTATATGCAATAAATATTTCATGCTCTTTGGTGCAATAAGTAGAATAAATAAGGTACAAAATCTTTATGTTTCTACAAATAAGTAGGAAATATATTTTTTTATACCAAATCGGTGTGTATAAAACAATTTTATTTTCAAATCATTATCATGAAGTTGCGCGAACACGTGTAGGTAAGGTAATCCGCTACAAATATGAATACATAAAAATTACCGTCGTTCAATTTCACGTGTACCTTTCTCGAATGCCACAAGTATAGTTCTACCGTAAACAGACGTTGTGAACACCTGTAAATCATTAAAGTCCGAATCTTTACTATCATTCCATTGTGGACCACAAACAAAATCAAGATTATTCAAACAATTTCACCTGCTACCTGATCAAACGGGCTATCCAAAATGGTCTATGACTAAATACGTGGGTCACACTGAAAATCTCTAGAAAATAAAACTGGAATGAATAATTATAGAAGTCTTTTATTATTTTTCTTGCTTCTCGAAGTAGTCTCCATCCCTTTCTAAGCACCGTCGCATGCGATGGAACCATGGACTGAAGCAGTGGTCCCACTCTTTTATAGGGATCCTTTCCAAGCCTTTTTCAAACGTAGCCACGGCATCTTCAAGATTCATAAAATGAATTCTTCAAAGTTTAATTATCTTTTATTTAGTAGAAATAAATAAACGTCACAAGGAGCGTTGTCATGGTGGAGGAGGATCCAGCTTCTTGGCGGCTGCTGTCTAACATTTCCCAAAACCACTGGTAAACAATTACTGACATACCAATGTCGAAAAAGTTGCGAAATGACCCAGCCGTCCAAAGAATGAGGCAATCATCTTTTTCCCTTCTTTACTTTTGTCAGCAAATCTTCAAATGAAAACATATTGCGAAGATTGTCCTTTGGGTTTGGGCTCGTAATAGTATATCCAGCTTTCATCACCTGTGACAATGACATAAATATACAGCATTCGGATCATATCCGTCATATTTTTCAAGTATTGAGCGGCACCAGTCTAAACGACGGCGTTTTAGAAACTTTCCATCAAATTATGAGGCACAAAATAGTACAAAGCTTTCTGACGCCTAAATGTGGCGTTACGCGTATAAAGGCACCAGTAGGGAGTATTGAGTTAAGGCCGAATGTAGAATCTAGAATAGTACCTTTATTATGCTGATTCCAAAAACAAAAAATCCTAATACTTTTTTTTGTAACAGACATCTAAAGTAGAAATTCCGAAAAAACTAGTTTCTAGAAAATGAAGTGTGAAAGTTAAGGTTACAAAAAACAATGTTCTACTCTCGGCAATTCCTGGCCAACGCCTAACACATTATATACATCAACGTGTCACTAACATAACCGATACTGTACTGCCAATATACAAATAGTATTAAAATTCAAAAACTCAACATAATAATTATGAAAATATCGACATTTTATAAGACCTATCGACATCTGGTACACATTTTTACTAAACATTTCCTTTTCAAAACAATGTGCTTAGAAATGTTGTCTGTAGATGTTAATTATATCAAATTGTAGCAAATTTGTTGTAGAACAATAATCACTAAAAATCTCAAAATGCCATATTTTCACCCGATTTTACAAAAACGCAAATAACTCGGAAACTAAATGCCGACATCTGGTACCTTTATGCGCAGGATGCCACAAATGTTCATGTAAGATTTTTTGTACTTGACTCATACCAATGCCTAAAGCCACTCGTATCTGTTTATATAATATATCAATATGGTTCGACCACGTTTTTTTTTTTTGTCACCAACTTTTTGCACTGGTTCGTTTTAGTCCACATTGAGGTTTTATTATTGCATCTGGTTAAAATTATTATTTATTTATGAAGCTTTGAATATCTTAGTAAAATGCCTTTGTCTTGACTCTTTATCAAGTTTTAGTAGATTTTGAACAAATTCATTTAATTAAATAATAAATTAACGAAGCTCTTTATTGTTTACCGCAAAGTACAGCAATAAATTCACAACAGAAAAATCCTCAAACAAAGAACTACCATTTAATTCCCTCAACAGCATTAATTTCCACCGTCCCGCGTCCCTTACAATTAGGAAATTTTTAACAAGGCCCGATTATTAGAATTGATTCGAAGGTAACCCTCAAAGTCCCCTACTCCGTACTCCGTAGTTTTAGCAACCGTATCCCTAACGGTTATCCGTTTTAATTAGGGGCACGACTCGTAAATGGAAATTACATAGTTACAATTTGAAATAACTTCGGTGAATCGAGTCAAGATTAGTTTCTGGGACGTCTACCTGGGTTATGGAAATAGCGCTGTGAAATGATAGAATAGGGTGAAACTGTTTAAGATGTATTTGGATTAGTTTAAGTGATGTTATTCGGATGAGGGAAATGGTAAGGTAAAGGCTATAAATTTCATGATAGCTGTGTCCCGGGTCCCCTTCTGCAAAAAATACATTAAAAGCTGTTTAAAACCTAGTAAGATAATATGAAGTAAATCGTATGACTTTCGATTTACCTATAAGCACATTAGCGGTCTGAATAGCATATGTGTTCTTTTCGAAACAATACCGAAGGTGTATCATGGTTTTGTTAGCTATACTAAACAATTGAAAAGCACATGCACATTGCAGAAATAAAAAAACCAGCATACGAACATTTATTTAGGGTGGCAATCAACCCTTCCCTATATTTCGTTCGTATACTTAATTTTGTGTACAAAACACGTGTCAAACCGTTTCGTCATTACTTACAACATTCACCACATACACGATGCTTTATTTTGCTATTTTTTTAATTGATTGGCGAATAATATTTCCTCTTTCAACAGGCATATCGCATGAAATCTGTTTGTCAATTGATTTATAATATTATTCGTATTCACTTGTTTTGCTAATGGTTTCTTGTCAGGAAGTCTTTTACGATGATCAATGTTGACGACAATATTTGTAATAAGAATATTTATATGTAAGGGTGAGTTGATTGATTACTATAATTATGATGGTTTTATGGCGCAGCTCGTCTGCCTCAAATCTTTTTCATACTAAACCATAGTATAAAATAGATTTAGGTTTTAACGCAAACGTACACGAAATGTTTGATTAAAATAGGAAGCTGAGCAAAATCAATAATATTTGATTCATGGGGTAGTAGCAGATGGCTGTGACTTAAATTAGTTAGCAATTGCAGCACTTGGTGGAAAATATATGAAACGCGATGTGTTTTTCCAAGGAAACTGCTTCTTTATAAAAAAAACAAACTAATTTAGTACTTTTTTTTTACAAAATTCTTTTCCAGTTCTAGCTTGGAACTTGAAGAATTTTTTTTTACCAGATCAATTGCAGTGACTGGAATTATTAAAATATCATCACGATAAGCAAAATGGATTAAATACGTATTATCTTAGCTAATTAACGCTGAAACTACCAGAGCAAAGAAATTTAAATGGGACCATGCCTGAAGCATCACCAATCCATTAAAAAAATGATTTTTTGTAATCGTTCCACAGTTGGAGGAGAAATCGTTGAATATTTATTTTTAAAAATACAGTGGAACATAGAACTTCCTCCTTTTTTAAAGTCGGTTAAAAAGTATATTTTGAACTTCTACAAGTTTACATTCAACATTGAAAGCCTACCTTTATTAGCTACTTTGTCCGTAAGTACTTACATTTATTACCTATGTCTGTAAGAAAATTAGAATGTAAAAGTACCTACATTTAGAATTTATGCATATTTTATGTAATGTTATACATAGAAAGTCTAATTATACACATCGTTTAACTTCGTGTTGTTTTAGTTCTTATCTAAATAAACCATCCCTTTCACATTCTGTATAGCACGTTGTATTAAACAAAATGAAAAGTTTTTTCTTCTCGTTCGTTTAATTACAGCAGCATTAGACTACTCTTAGTAAAAGTGATCAAAGTAAATACCCTAACAGGATCGAGGACAGTCGAGATCCAGTTTAATTTTGAGATACTTTGCAACAGGGAATATTCATCAATTTGACTTGGATCTACTTCCTTTGGCAAACAAATAAGAGGCAGTGAGCCAAGCATCGAATCACAAGTACCATTAGACTGTTGTACTGAATTATTTGTTGTAGAACATCTCGCTAGTGTAAGCAATTGGAGCAGAAATTTGTGATGTAGTTAGCTGGGCCCAAACCGGACGGTCCAGTGCGCTCTGATTTGGTGCGGCAAAAGCCCGATTCAAAGGTGTGGTCGCTGTGGAAGCACCACGCGTGATCAAAGCACACGCGGTAGAGCGCGCGCTCCTTGGTGTGGCCGATCCTCGCGCTGTCGGTTTGGATAATGCTCTAAAAGCACCTCTGTCGTTTGGCACGCTTGGTGTGGACGGTTGTATGTGAATTGGGCGATCAGGCAATATGAATAATGCACCAAGTAAATCTTTATCGGATTCAAATGATAAATATACAAATAGAAATCATCAAATGATGTCTCCCGCTCTGGGCGGAGCGGGAGGGCGTGTCAGTCTTTTACTGACTAAAACCCACCCGTGTTCCTTAAGTTGCCTATATGCCAGCGCCACGATAATTCTTTCGAACAAATCTCGCGACCCTGGCAGAAGAGGTTAGGGCTGCCACTGCAGTCTGATGACGCTGTCGTTCATGCGATCGTATCGAGCGTGTGTTCTATTGAACCTTACCAATCGATCGCAATCTAAGTGCACCTTTGACACCTGATGACATACCTACTTTTTGACAAAAAATTAATGATCTCCCAGTATACAGTCGAACTTTCCACAACGATCTTCCGTCTACATCATCAGACCTTTGATGATAATCATACTCAGGCTAGGTCTAAAGTTCTCACCAAAATGAATGCAATAAACCCAAACACGACGTAACCGCTGAAAATTGTTGAGGAGCTCTCTCAACTGTCTTTCGCCTCCATTATCAGATCAACACAAATGTCTCTATTTTGTTGACGCGTCATAAGAACCGTTACATACGAGTGTCAAGTTTCAAGATAATCGCTTCATAGGTGAAGATCCAGTAGGTGGTAAATCAATGAACCCTTATTTTTCTACATTTAGAGGTGGTTTTGGGTTTTCGATTTTACACGGAGCTAACTTCAGCGTATATCCTTTTAATGAAAAATAATTATCAATATCGGACTTTTTTCTAAAAAAGCATGCATGGCATATAAATAAATACATACAAGTTAGCTGGCAATCTCCACCTTTTATTTTTGGTCGATTACAAATTAAATTAAAAGCGTTTGGGGTAGAAAAAGGGACTAGGAAACACTACTGTTTAGACGATGCAAGTCGCTAGTTGCTTCTGAACTATTTTACACCAAGTGCAAAAAAAACATGCATCGCGTGAATGGGACTTAATATACATAGTCATCTCGACAGCAATCAAGAGTACCTACACCTTTTCACGCTAAATATTTGCCGAAACATACAAATTCACGTGAGGCCTTCATATCAGCGGGTTGCGTAAAAAGAGATTCGAGAGGTCCTCCTAAATTATTCGCAAACAAAAATATGGCTGTCATAAAGTCCGACAAAGGTATAATTTATGCCATCCGTCAAATACCAGCGTACTTAATTATGAGTGAGGTTACGTTGCTCACTGTATTTGGCGTGATTTGTGTACTGTGGGTGCGGATTCTGCGTTGAATGAATGAATTGCACCGATCCCAGCGTGGTTTGACCAGACTCGATTAATCGAATGAACCCCAAGATTTGCACTAGCCTTTGAAGCCTCATGTTTCATGGTGCTACATAGACCATTGCATATCAAGAAGTAGACCGGGGGGCACTGTAATGGTAGGGAAGACGTGCCCATAGGATAGGAAAGGATTACGAGCCTACCGACTATGCAGCCTTAAGTAAGCATTGGACTAGTGGAGAGAAGGGTGATATTTGTCTATAGGAGGGCATCTTTTCACGTCGTCGCCGGCATGTTGATCCAGGTCGAGGTTCATCGAAGCATCTTTTGGTGGGGTTAACCGTTTGCTTGGCTCTTTTCTATGTCAAGGCTTCGCTATGTTCCGTGTTGTTGTTTTCTTGGTCGTCTTCTGAGTTCTCGCTGCTATCAGTTTCTGGTTTTTTGTAGATATCAGTAGCCGCTTTCTTGATCTTATTTCTATCTCCAGCCGTGTCCCTCCAAAACTGGATTTCCTTGTCGAAGTATTTCATGCCCTGCTTTAGGTTGTCATTCCATGTGTAACTAGGTCGTCCGTCCTTCTTAGATTTGGCCCTGTACTGCTTTGCTGCATGTAACAAGTGTGGTTCAGAGCGTCTGAAAATGTGTGCCATGTAGCACATCCGGTGGTTCTTGATGCGTTTTGTTATGGTTTTACCGTCTAAGATTTGATGCATTTTCTTCTGTCTTGGTTTTTCCTAGCGTGGTTGATCAAGTCTCTCATGATAACTCTTTCATATCTTCTCAATCTTGAACGGTTCGCCTCTGTGAGTGCTGATACTTTTAAGCCATATATCATACAAGGTACGATAGTCATTCGATACATAAGTGTGGCTAATTTCCAGTACATTTTTGAGTTCAATATGAATGGTGGTAAAGATTTAGCGTTGCTCGTGGCATGTTGGCGTCGTTTTCTAATTGAGTTTTTGATTTCATCCGCTGCGCGCTGTTGGTATATTTATTCAGTTGAGGGTCACGTGGGTCGTTTTCTGTGTTTTTATGGGGTCCCTAGTTACAATTTTTGTTTTTGTTTCGTTTATTTGAAGGCCTACACTATTAGGTAAGGGTTTTATGTGGTTTGAGATGCGTTCTAGTCCCTCTAGCTCATCTGTAATGAGAATAAGGTCATTTGCAAATTATAATACTAGGGAGAGGGCGATTTTGCAGTCCTGATCTAGTTTGATTAAATGAGTTTCCTCTTCGAGGGTTCTCAGAACTTCGTCGGTGACCAATGTAAAAAGGCGGGGGGACAGGGGGCAACCTTTTTAACTCCCTTTCCTTTGATAATCCAGCTGCTTTGCTGGCCGCACCATTTGATGCATGTTCTTTCCTTCAAGCATGCCGTGATTATCCTGTTGGTCATCGATTTGTTGTAATAATATGTTTCTTAATGCCTTGAGGTCAACGTTGTCAAATGCTTTTTCTATGTCGAGGGCGAGAACGTACGTTCGTTTACCTGCACGCCATTCCTCGTCTAAAACCCTTTTGAGCGTAAAAATGTGGTCATCTGTTGATCTATTGTTTAAGAAAGCCGCTTGGTAACTGCCTTGTTCCGTTATTTTGTCGTCAAGTTTTTTAGGTAAGTATGTAGCGTAAATTCTATAGCCCGTGTTGCAAATCGTTATGCGACGATACTCGTTCACATCTTTAGGTTTTTTTTTTTTTTTGGAATTTGTAACTGTACGGTCTCGAGCCACGTGTCCCGTATTGTGTTCTCTGACTAGGCTTTACTTATATGTTTAGTTACGGCTTCCTGTAATGTTTTGGACATCGCTTTGTAAAGCTCGCTTACTACTTGATCCGTTCCGGGGGCCGTCCCGTTTCGCATTTTATTGATGATTCCTATTATTTCGGCCACCGTGCGTCGGTTCTTCGCCTTGTGCTTCTATTATCGGTTTTGTAATATTTACCGTTGGTATGTGAAGGCCCTCGGAGTTTTTTAGTGTTTTCTCCCATTTGGACATCGGTATGAACGCGTTTCTTTTTCGGCGTTTTGTTTGCTGTTTGTTTTTCCTGTAGTATGAATAGAGCATTTGCACGCGTTTTGCGGGGTGCATTTTACCTAGTCCAGAGAAGCAGGCTCTGCATGTTTTTTGTTCCTCCAGATATGTAACCTTCTGAAGTGTAGTTTGACATTCTTTGACGCGATTATGCCTATTGGGGTCATCCGGTTGCCTGCTTTGTAGGAATTTGGCCTGTTGTATGTTAGCGAGGGCTATTTGATGACCCCTGGAGTAGTTTTTTTGTGATGCAATCTTGATATTTTGTTTTGATGGCTGCTCTGTTGAGAGCGGCGTAGTTGCATTGTTTGTAGTTGAAATAATTGGCCTCCTTTGTTGTTTCCTTGGTACCTTTGTCTTACGTTAGTGTTTTATTTTTTGTTTTTATTTACAATTAAGTTTGATTTTAGTAGTCCCCAGATTATTTTATGGTCAGATATGCGACCGGTAACCCATTCACGTTTAATAAAGTGAAAAAGTTTTTCTGCTGCCTGTGGCGTGATGATGTAGTCTAATTGCGATTTTTGAGTACCTTTCGACCATGTTATTCTACATTATGTTCTAGCTTTTGTTGTTTCTATTTGAAATTTTTCCCTATTGGCTATATCCATTAATAGTTCGCCGTTGTAGTTGGAAAATTCATGGTGAAGGTTTTGTTGTACCAACCCTTTGCGTCGGAAGGTTAATGTATCTTGTCGACCTATATGGGCGTTGAAGTCGCCGATTATTATGAGAGTACATTTCCTTGGTTTATCAAGTTTAATAAGCCTGTGGATGATCTGGTTGCTTTCCCGGAACAGCTGTTGATGTGTGAGTTGATTATGTACAGAGGAGTTGGTTTGTCATTTCCCATGCCGACCTCAAGGGTAGCTGACCTCACGTCGGTGTCCTTTTTGCTGTTGATTAATTCAATTTGGGCATTTTTTCTTAATAAAATTGCAAGACCCCGATGTGCGTTACCCGCACTTCCTGAGAGGTACCAGTCGTAGTGTGCGGAGCTGGATGTTCCTGTGTTCATCCCTGTTTCCTATAGGTAAGCTATGTTAATGCCCCTGCGTGACAGTTCGACGTCAATTTGTTTTTTTTTCCTGGTTTTGACGCGCCGCGAACGTTCCAAGTTGCTATGCGCAGGTCTGTGTAAGTGTACTTAATTGCGGTCGAGGTGGGGTTTCTCAGTGTTCTGTATCCCGTGTCGTCCGCGATTACATCTGATAAGGGTGTAAGTGGTGTTGATTCTTTTTGTTCGCATGGTGTTAATGAGTTACCTACCTACTTGGCTTTTTACGAGCAACCCCGTTTGAAGCTGGGGTTTCGTGGGTTTTTCTTGCTCTTCTCGTGTGTTGTTCCTGTTACTAAACGGTTTAGTATGTTGTTGTGCTTTGACGCTGGTTAGACCTTGCGTTAGTTGCGTTAGGATTATCCGGTTGTTATTGCATTGGTTGTCGTTGGTCAGGATCCACCTATCATAGTGCTGGTTTATGAAGAGGATGTGTATGTTAGCGGGTTCGCTTGTTGGTGAATATACCTGTGTGTTTCTATTGTTTATGTGCACATGCACGTTCACGAGGTAGAATTCGGACGCGGCGATAACTATATCTTCGCTACCCCAGAATGTTTCGTTAATTTACGCAGTTATGTATTTTGTAATCCTTTGTTCCTGGGAAAGAATGCTGTTGGGGAGAAATTCCTGTATATTATTTAGAAGTGCTAGGTGAATTCTATCATCATGGCGATGTTCCAAGACGTATGCGGCGAGATCTTGAATTCCCACCTTTTAAAATGGGTACAAATGTAATCATTGTAAATGCTTTTGTTTGTGGGCCATTTCAAAGACACATGCAAGTCGGGCGCTCAAGCTGACTACACTTGTAGGGAGTAAATTTATGGGTTTGACCTTTTTTTTTGGTTTCTTTTGTTTATCTGTATAACAAGATGTGCATTCAACTTAAAATTTAAGGGTCTTAAGGGATCGGGTACCCTTTTTTTTTTTAACTTTTCGCCTCACGTGTAACCAATTCAAATCGGAGTGGTTGTGGGCCACTTGGCAAGCTTTTAGCAATTTAAAAATACTGTGTTACAATATAATAATACATCTGTAGTTGTGGCGTCATAATAGGTATCAATTATTTTTACTTATTATTATTACTTTATTTTATGTTCCAGAATGATAGCGAGAATAGGCCTGCTCAGCCCTTTTGTAGTTAGTGTGAACGTAATCATTCACACAGCGCTTGCTCGTGTGATGTTGGGTTCCCGCGCGCGCCAAAACAAGTAGCAGTTTAGTGAACAAAAATCCCTGAAATATTAGGAACGGGCTCACCGGGTTCATCAGGGGTCACTCTTCTTCTATCAGGCAGGCTCTGCTCCAATCTGTAGCGCACCAATGACACTTTTGCTTGCTTGTTTTATACAAGGTGTAACGTAACTGAATGGACGCAAGTCTGCCGATTGAGCCAGAAAGAATTCAGTCTCTTTACTCTAATTATAATACTCTAATTCACTCAAAACTCTAATTAGGGTGTATGAGGCCCTTACGTTAATTATGTTACACGTTGTATAGGCACCCGATTTCAAATTACGACACAGAAGCACACACACAATAGCACGGTTCGATTTCGAAGTCAGGCGGGTAAAATACCACATCTGTTGCGCGCGCGCAAACACGTCCGGCTGTGTCAAAGACTCAGCTTGAACTCTCTGGGTGCGGATTCTGCGTTGAATGGTGAATTTATTTGGGACTTTCCACAAGGAAAGTTTTTGAGTTTTTTGATGAGGTAATAATCCATAATTCGAGAAAAGTTATATTGAAGTTAGAACAGAAAATTAGAAATACAGGATGGCCAACTTGAAAGATTACAACTTTAAATTATGATAACCAAAAATTACAAAACTTTTTTATAACTACAGTATTATTCTGTTGTTCGGGCTTGGTTTGGTAAACACCATTTTTTACTCAAAAATCTGATCGCTTTTCTTGATTTTTTCATATATTTCGCATACTTTACTCTACTCTACTTAAAAGCTTTAGTATAAAATTACTGAAGGTCAGTTGGACTAACCAATGCACAGTAAACGGAGTAAATATTCTAATTTTATTGAAACCTATACATTCGAGGGATTGAAACTCTACGACCATGGGGTCCAAGTGCCCACGCAATTTCTGAGACACTGCCAAGCGGTTTGTCGACTCTTTAAGTGACCAGAGGGCTGGCCTATTTTTTAACCCTTTCACTTTTCCCGCTGACAACGTTGCGAACTTTTGATTGGTTATTTTCTTTGTAAATATGTAATACCTACAAACGAATAACCAGTAAAATAATAATAATACACATATTAAACTAGATAGTGTCCTTAACGAATTTCACTATGCATTGAGGACAAGTGATTGCACTGGACGTAGATCTGTCCGGTCATGTGCTTAATTTATTGATGCGACTCACAATTCTTTGACATACGAGTATAGGTATACGTCAAATCCCGCATTGTAGCAATATTTTGCAGATATACCTACTGTTTATTTATCAATACATAAGAAATAAATATCAAATGGCTCCAGAAATGTAAAATACTCCTCCATCTCAGCATTTATTTATTTATAGAAATGGCAAAAAGATCTTACCACAAACAATCCTAGTTGTTTTATGAAACTGGATTAAGAAATATGAAAGGTTAGCATTTTATTCTTGTTGTACTATGATGATATTATTCTTGAGGAAGGTTATTTCGTTTGAGTGTCGTACAACTAATGAAAATTTAAGCGAGATTGGGACAAGATAAGGTATTCTGCAGTAAAAAGGTCAGTGAAAAAAAGCTATAGAAGATCACACATGTTTTAAAGATCAAACTGAGAACAATTACATTATCATCATTATAAAAACACAAAAATATTGTTAACAAAACTAAACAAATTCAACGTTTAAAAGTTGCTAATAAACGATAAAATAATATTTTTCCAGTATGATATCCGTTTAGTGGCGATGGCGGCTTGCAGCATAATTTTCATTGCGCCTGGTTATATTAAAGTGCTTTAATATTTAATAAACCACTAAGAGCGGTTAATGTGGTTAGTGTATAGCGCGCTACTTTTCATGGCAATATTAACGTGATATGTGGAAATGTACACATATTATATTTCGAGATTTTTTTACTGTTACTAATTTAAGGCGTCTATGAAAAAGCAAAATAATAATAGACTAAATCTTGCTAACGTCAAATATAATACCAAATTTTGTTTATTCATTTAATTTTCTGCAGAAAAACGCTTACGCTACGTTCGCAATGACAGGCAGCTTGTTGCGCCTAGACCCTAGCGAGTCATGTGTCAAATAGGGAAGGCCTTGTGCAAGACCACCTCGAGTCCCAATTGCCGGATCTTATCGGCGATTGTCGCAACCCCGCGTGTCATTAGTTCGGCCGCCGCCTCGTGCGACCTCCTCTGCGCCAGGACCAGCGTGTCGTCAGCGTAGCAAACTACGCTGACACCGCTAGGGACGTCGGCGCGCAGCACCCAGTCGTACCCGACGTCCCCCAGATGCGGCCCAACGACCGATCCCTGTGGGACACCGCACGATGAAATTCCCATGAGTTCATATTAAATGTCGCGAACCCGGAAAAGGTGGCGCCCGCTTAAAATAATTTATTTGAAAATTGCTTTACATTAACAAACTTTTTAATATTACAAAAAAAAAATGTAAAGTCAACTACAAGAACACAATTTCACAATAACCCAGCGTGGAGTCCATAATATAGAATTATTAGATTGCTCGGCTCTTAGAAAGAGAAATAGCCAGTTAACTTCATTCGGTATTGGTTATCAAAGTAAGCAATCTCCAAATTGCCTGTTACAGACATGTAACGGGACCATATAATGGAGTATATCGGAAAAGATTCGAGTACCCTTGCAATAGTTACCTTTGGAAAAATAATGTTAGACTTACGTGTTATGATTTTCTTTTGTGGTGTTTTAAGTTATTTTGTTAGGTGTGATAGAAATATGGTTTATGATAAGTTAATAGGTGCATAAATTTAGTAAAATCAGCAATTAGTTTATCAAACTTTGGCATCATAACAGCTTCAATTAAGGAAACTCGTGAAACAAACTAAACATAATAATATGAAATCTAAAAAGATTGTGTAGTTATTTTTACTACATAATAATTGTTTTGGCCGCCATGTGTAAATGTAGTTAGTCTAGTGGTTAGTGACCCTGACTGCTAAGACTGAGGTCGTGGGTTCGATTCCCACCCAGGACAAATCTTTGTGTGATGAGCACAATCATTTGTTCTGTGTCTGGGTGTAATTTATCTATAATATGTATTTATTTAGAAATATATAAGTATGTTTATCAGTTGTCTGGTTGCCATAGTACAGGCTCTGCCTAGTTTGGGATCAGATAACGTTGTGTTGGTTGACCAAAGATATTTTATATTTATTTATAAATACCGACTGATAGTAAAATACAAAATATTGACTTGGTTTTCCGCACGTCATATTCATAAAACTTTTTCAAGCCCCTTCAAAGAGTTGATGCTCGATATAACATCGATAGCCCTTATCTTTTGCAGTGTATTTTCGTGCAATCTCCTACAAACCCGTTCCGATAATATCGAGGGGTGCCATAAAACGTTCTAGAGATGGGATAAAAAAATGGTCTCATCAGATAAACTGAACTGGTATGTAATGACATCGGCACTTATGGGTTTATAGTGGTTCCTATCAATGGGGGCTGTGTTAAAGAAAATGATATAATTTATATTTTTATCAAATAACACCATAATTATATTAATTTTACATTGATTATCAAAAGTATGTACGAAAAGTATCACTGCTAATGAATACACACGTGTCCAGTTGTATAACATTTGAAGAAAATGGACATCGGACGTAAGCGCGCTTATAAATTGGCAAATATGTTAACTGAAATTTTACAGTAGTCATTGTATTTATTATCTTTGATATCATAATGGGCAGTTATAACCATTTAGTAACTAGAGAAACCATAATGCGGAAAAACGTGGCAGAGTAAGGGGACGGTTAACGGACGAACTTGAATTCTACCAAAATGAATTATTGCTCATATCGGCAGAGGTCTCCAGAATAAGGAGTACCTTTTTCCCTACACACGTAGCATGACTACCATAGAAACGGTAAAACTACAAACAAAATGATATAGTGACAAAATATTTCTACAGCGCGATGGCAAACATGGAGAAAAGAAATGTCACTTTGTTTTCGTACAGTAGAGAAATAAGTGGTCATATAACGCATGCTGCAGTGGAACACAACAGGCTAAATACATAGAGCGCAAAACATACATACACATAGCATTATATATGTTTTCTTAGAAGGGTTATGATGATATTTACCCATAGTATATCAGAATATCAGTGTCTATTGATGGGTAAAATCAATATCTAGACGACTTTATTGGTGTACTGGCTCTGTGGAGTGATTAACTTTATTTCTCATATGGACCAAATATTTTTATTGCCTATGGCGACCTCGTGGCCCAGTGACTGAAAATTACTGGAACAAAAAATTTAACCAGAGCTAAGTAAATTATCATAGGTACCTAGTACTTTAAGTGTGTCGCAACTTAATATCATGAATATCAGCTCCTAAACGACTGCTCCTGAACACAAACTTTCCACTAAATCACTACACTAAATAGTACTACTATTCACCATACACTTTACATAAAACTAACGTGCCGGAGCCCATTTATAACAAGTAGCTCAGAATATCTCATGTCTTCTTTCATGAACAGTGTAAAAAAAATACGGTGGAAAAATTTCGCACTTGTTTCGCAATTCTGTTTTCAAAACCTACCCTTTACATCTTCAAACTCACATCATTTTACGAATATACATAAATTGCAAAATAATTTAAATACAATGATGAATCAATTACATCGAGAGTACTGTATAACTCAAATCTATACGATCATCAATGTTAACAGCCCTTTTGCTGCTGAAATCCTCAATTACCTTAAACACAAAAAAATAAATAACGACTGTCTTATTATACTCAAACGTTCCGTTTTATTTCATTAAACGAAGGATTGTTGCTAAATCCGTATTGTGTAATACATCTATGTTTGATAATCTCGGAAACCGGCTGTCGACGCAATTAATAAGGCTGTCTTCCTTAGTTCTCGTGACAACCTCACTTGGATTAATAAACTGACGTGGGAAGTATTTAAATCCGAAGGAAGCCACATCAAAAACATTCCGTGGCTAAATTTAAGGTTTCTAAGTCGGAAATCTCGTTCAAGTTGGATTTAATCAGAATTTACTTTGGCCCGGTTTGGGATTATCACTTAATAATACTCGACTATGTTGTTATACTTTATCTGCTGGCGTCTGCACATGATTAGTATATGAAAGTCGGAAAAATAATTTAATTTCGTTTCTCACACCTGCGTTGATTTTATTCCTAAACAAAATCTCACTCGTAAGACGCAAACCTCGAACCGATACATTTATCGGTACTACATATTGTATTTGTTTTGGACGTAAATCAGTCCCGCACCTGAAAGTCAGCTAATGAATTAATGATCACTTTGTACTCTGAGTAGTTTAAACAAAGACAATCAATTCGTTTTACTCACATTATTTTTCCAAATTCAAAGCACATTTACCGTGTTTTTTTATCGAATTAATCTAGAATATCCTAAATAAAAAGAAACGAATCTCCGCTTTTCTTTCCCCTTCATATTACCCAGAATGACAATAATGAGAACGTAATCCGATATCGAGTCAATCGCACGATAAAATTATAAAATTCAGCGCTCAATACGCTGAAACAGCTGCCTTTGATTATACCGGTTGACATTTTTTACCGTCTCGACCTTCATGTGGTGTATTGTGTAACTAGAATAGAAGGCAGGAAGGCCTTCAGATTCATCGTAGGTGACTAAAGGAGCGCGGGACGCGGGTGGACAGGGATGCGTGTGCGGCTCGTGCGCCTACGAAAGATCAATGAGGCCGCCTATCGGCCGGCTTCAAAGGGTAGGACCGCGCTCCGAAATCAATGATACATGCCGCGCATTGAGTAGGGTGCGTATGATTTGAGTTTCGATGGATTTTAATTATTATTTTTTTGTTTTTTTTTTCCAAATTTCTGTTTTTGTTGTTCTAGTATGAAAATGTTACTTTAAATGTGTAGTATTTATTACTAGATCAATTTAATTACATGTTATTCAAAAATAAAAAAAATAAAAATTTCTATGCCAAAAGCTTCTATTCCGTTCACCTATTACCCCCATTTTTTTTTCAAGACGCTAAAAAAAGTCACCCAGTATATGTTTCTTGATTAAGTTTTTGCGAAATATTCGGTGCATCATTTTGCTGAAAAGCGAAAATGATGATTTTATAATGGAACGGATACATATCCTTCCCATTATAACACCAACCTTTAACACATGTTTGTTTTCTGAATATGGATGTGTTCAATAAAAATAAATAAAGACTAAAATAATAACATCAATTGTAATTCCTTAAAATTTGGCCATTTTTCCTTGGCCACCGTCAACGAAACGTCACCGAGAAAAAAATTACGGCGCCAAAGTAGCGATACAAATATATAGGTACTATGGCTGCATTTCCATCGCACGTCCGTAATGCGAGCGCCGGGATCCCTGTCCCCGAATTTACGATTCCGTCGTGGCATTTGTCATATTCCCATTCTACTAAATATATATCTACTAGATAGATTTTCCATCAGCGCAAATTCATACGTGTTTAAAGTAAAGGAGCATGCCATGTTAGGTAAATGGCATGCTCCTTTACGTTGTCCAGTTCCAGTCGGTAATCGAACGTGTGTAATATCCTGTGAACAGATAGCGAGCGTTCCTGCACATGAGCTACTGGGGAGACGTGCACTGAGTACGAACATATATCATTGTTATGGAGGCTGCGATGTTATAATGGTAAGGGTGTGAAAATCTTAGCTAAGCCAAGTGTGTTAAATGTAAAGACGTTATTGAAGAGTATGAGAGAGTTCAAACTTAAACACAAGCTTTATGAGACTGCAATCAATTCAAACATATCAAATCTTTAGCTAGAATACGCCAAATTGACGTAGTAAGTGGAGTATCATAGGATCAACAATTTTAAAGACTAATTTAATCTTACTGTGACCTGCATATAAATATTCTTGCTCAAAAACTTATAGGCGTCTAGTACCTCCCAATTACAGCTCACAAAACCAGACTCAGAAACTTTTGACAAGCCTTAAATCAAACAAACTTGTTACGAAGCAAAAGTCAAAATGTGCCTCAATGACGGGATGATATTGTATGAGAAATCATTTAATTTCATGTTTTGTTTTACGTGAAATAAATTCATTGCTGATGTAAAAGAATCAAGTTCTTCTCACTGACAGACAACTGTACTGCTGGGGAAGTTGTTGTGCCACTTCTTCTACTCTGCTAAAGACTTTTATTTTGATGATTAAAAGACTACCCATTGTCAATCCATGATTGTTCACTTGGTGACGACGGCGGACAATAAGCATTTAGCCATTATGTAGACAAACAAACCAACGACACTCATCAACATAATCTTAAAATCATACGACTCTGAGTAATGTCAATCCATCTCCTTTTAATCAAAGGACGCTATTGTCAGCCTAATTATGAGAGATGCTTAATCGTCAGCCGCCATATTCGGAATTGTTCGGAAACTTTCGGATTTATAACTAAGCCCTTTGAAACTAGAAGGTTTAGACGAGAATAATGATAAAGTCTTAAGTAGTAAGGCTTATCGCTCGGATGTGATGAAACTTTGAAGTAGTATAGATGTGTGTTAGATGGTGTCTTATGTGTCATTGCCATATGTTTGATGATCCTTGGAGCTCTGCATGTGGTATAGGTATTTTATGTCATTTATTCTGAAATACGCAGTGAAAGTAATTTCGAAAGATTTTATAATTTTTGAAGTGTGAGAGAGACAGTCAAACCATGTCAACTGTTGCTAAGCGTAAGTTGTACTAGATTTATAGTTATATTTTAAAACTCCCAAATTTTAAGTATTATAAACTTTGAAAGTATTTGTAGTTGCTGTTAACCTTGTTATTGCTTACAATATTAGAGAGAGAAATAAATTTATATTGTATTGTATTGTAATATTATTCTTAAGCACTCTACAGAACAGCCAGAATTATAATAGTACTTTGAAATAATTGTAATGTATTCATATTTCCAGGTGACTTTAATGTAAAATGTTACGAAACAACATAAAGTAAAGTAAAAAACTAAAGTATGCAGACGTTCATTTGCCGCGTGTGCTGGCAATGTTCTTCACACTATGCATGAGTCACTCTTACCTGCCCCCCGACCTCTTGCGAACTATTATTGTTCCTATTGTAAAAAATAAAACGGGAGTCTTATCCGACAAAGAAAATTACAGGCCAATTTCGTTGGCGACAGTAGTGGCTAAGGTGCTGGACGCTATGCTTGACTCAGAACTTGAGAAGCATCTCAGCATTCATGATGCGCAGTTTGGGTTCCGCCTCGGACTTTCTACAGAAAGCGCCATTCTGAGCCTCAAGCACACCGTGCAATACTACACGGAGAGGCGTACACCAGTGTATGCATGTTTCCTCGACCTTTCGAAGGCTTTTGACCTGGTGTCATATGACCTGCTGTGGTCTAAACTTAAAAAAACAGGCGTGCATGCACAGGTGCAACGGATCTTCCACTACTGGTATGCCAACCAGACCAATAATGTCAGATGGGCAGACAGCCTCTCCGAAGTGTACGGATTGGAGTGCGGGACGAGGCAAGGTGGTTTGACCTCCCCTAAGCTATTTAACCTATACATAAACGACCTGCTAGCTGTGCTCAGCAGCACACATGTCGGATGCTCGATTGATAATGTTTGCATGAATAATATTAGCTACGCAGATGACAAGGTTCTGCTGAGCCCAGCTGTCAGTGCAATGCGGCAGCTCTTGGCGGTCTGTGAAAAGTATGCCCATAAACATGGTCTGTTATATAACGGTACAAAAACTGAGTTCGTGGTGTTCAGGGCCTCTGGCAAGTGCCCGCTTAGTGTGCCCGCCTTAAAACTGAATGGTGTTGAGCTGAAACGGGTCTACCAGTTCAAATACCTAGGGCACTATGTCACTGAGGATCTTGATGACCACGTTGACATTGAAAGGGAGCGCAGGGCATTGGCGGTTAAAAGTAATATGCTGGCACGCAGGTTCGCTCGCTGCAGCAAACAAGTAAAGGTAACACTTTTTAAATCTTACTGCCAAACTTTTTACACGAGTAGCCTGTGGGTCAGCTATACTCAAAAATCGATCAATGCCTTGCGTGTCCAGTATAATAATGGATTCAGGATGCTTCTAGGGCTGCCCGCTTTTGTAGTGCTTCGGGTATATTTGTGGAGGCACGTGTTGATAGCTTCCATGCCATAATGCACAAGCGAACCGCCTCCCTTCTAAGCAGAGTGCGGGGCAGCACTAACAGCATCATACAAGTTATTGCTGAGAAGTATGACTCGGCAGTCATGAGGGCTTTCGTTCGGGTTCTGGTCGGATAGCGTAGCTATCTATCCTGAACTCGGGCGGGAGGTCTCATGACTACACTCTTGATATGTACCTGTCTTTTTGTAATATGTCTGTACTAACATAGTTGTAAGATATTTAGTTTAATTAATTTAGTTGAATAAGTCTGAAATATTTTAAATTAATTTACCAAAAGCACTTTGCGAGAAAATTAATTCAAAATAATTGAAAGATTTCGAAGCTTCTGAAATACGGTGTACAGGCGCCAGCACATCAATCTACCCGTAACTGTCAAATTTTCCCAAACAAGCTTGAACTTTATACTTTAGCGATAAAGTTGATACCTATTAAAAAAAAATTACAGATTGTAGTCGCTTTTTGTGCTGGCGTCTGCACATCAGCGAAGTTTCACAAACCCGATAAGAGGATGTCTGAAATCGCCGAATATCGGAAAACGATGAATGTCGCGGCCCGACTCCTGAGACAAGCGATTAGGTTTTAAAACATGTCCACAAAATGCGGCCCCGTATTGTTCTGGACCATTTGCTTGAAATAAACAAGAGGGGAATCCAAGGTGTGAAGATTGCTACGAAATCGCGCACATTTTATTTCAGAGAAATTAAATTAAGTTAGCTCGATGGATGAAAGTGCCAAATTAAATTGCCGCTTTTGACGCCCGCTCCAATGTTTCCGCTTTTCCAGAAAACGTTTTGTCTTAAAATCGGAGACCTCTGATATTAAATGTTATTCGTTCACGGTTCATTGATCACAAAGCTACTCGCAGAAAAATAGGGAAAGTCGTCTGAAATAAATGTTGGTATTTTTAATTTTTTGATCTTTGCGACCTTGGTGAATTTAACTTACCTACAGTTGCTGACACAAAGGCTTATTATTATTATTAGCCATTTACGTCCCACAGCTGGGCTTAGGCCATACAAAGGCTTGTTTTGAATGAAATAATCAAAAGATTTCTTTACAGAAATCTTAACCCCATTGGAGAAATTTGGGACATTCTCTCTCAGCTCAGCAACCAGATTCCATTTACTCCATTAATTGTTCGCTCTACAATGAATATCCTGGCACAATCTTTAGTAAAAGGCCACTTTGTGCTGAGTGATCGGGGTGCATAAAATAATTGGGTCAATGTCGGCCGTGTCTGTTTTATGAGCTGCTCATATCATGTTACCCTCATTATGCCATGTGGTATTGAGATTTTGATGAGGTTGTTCAGAAAAATTGGAAGCTACATGCATCTAATATAAAAATATTGGTATCGAACTTGCCATCAATGAAACATTTTATTTCAAAGCTTTTATAACATATTGTCACAAATAAAATTATCAATGGGCCATTAATATGTCCAGCGGCTACCGAATCTTTTTGTACTGGAGACTAATGATTATTTTTTGTAATCGTTTGTCGATCGAGACCTAAACATGAAGCTTTCAAATTCAGAAGGACATCAACATTAAATAACAGGGCAAAACGCCTTGTGAAAGTAGGAAATTTCGAAGTACAAGCACTTTGTAAAGGTACCATAAACCATCGTATCTAGCGCCCTTTGGCCTGCAGTATGTGCGAACGTCGAATGGCTGGTAAGGTGGTGACAGAGAAAGGGTGGGCCCGACCATTTGATAAAAGGCGGTTTTTATGAGAATGAGTTATGCGTTAGATAGACCACCAGTGAGTGTACACTAGATTGACTGGGAAAGGGAGGATAATTTTTTAAATTCTTATTTATAGAGGGAAATGATCCTGAAATATTTTTGTGGCTCCAATAATAAGTTTGTTATCAAGACATTCTACTAAGTTTTAATTTATTAAATATTCAATATTATACTTCTTATCTATTCTAAACATGTAATTTTAAAGTTCGTCTAGTGTGGAAATTGTACTTAACACGTTAACTGCCATGGTGAAAATCATAAAAAATCAAAATTTGTACTTAGTGTTATTTCACTTTAAATTGATTATTTATTCCAAAATTACATATATATCATATTTATTACATTATTACAGCCTATTTTTATGATTTAATTCCTTACTTTTATTTTGACTTCAATCTTTCCACAAAGTGTATGAGAGTAATGGTAAACGAAAGTTATATTGACACTGATTTCTGGGTCGCGCGGGACACTTAATATAGCTGAAAGAGTAATAAACATGGTCGCCAGGCAGCAAAGACACGTTCAGATTTGGTATGTGTTGTCGGTCATATAGTCCGACAAGGCCTGAATGGAACAAAAAGTGTCGGACACATAGTCCGACATGGCAGTTAACGTTTAGTGGTATGTTAACGGTGGCCCAGGAACAATTGGTCATTTGTGACTTTCTTGCAATAAACGTAAACACAGAATTTTAAAAAGAAAACGTAACAATACAAACATATTTTCCATGAGTTTCCCAAATCCTTTGCCGGAAAGAGACTCCCTAAACCCAAACCACTTAACCATGTCCATTACATTTCATCCTTACTATTTCATTCTCTCTTATTCAGCCCGGACCAGCCGGTCTTTGACAAATAATGGTCGTGTTTATTTGGCGGTGACTTCATACGCTGGAGTCGCGTGACGAATCGCGTCGGTTAAAGCAGAAAAATCGCTGCCGTCGCGTCGCTTACTTTTTTTATGAAAAAACTACTTTGAGGAAAGCCGAGGTTGGCTGCGCTTAGCGTATTTCGCTTTTATGTGGTTATAACGCGCGTTATTTATGAACGACATGAGTTGCCTTACATTTGATGTTGTAGACGGAATAAAATAAAAGAATAGTGGTTTGTGGTTCATGTGGCCATGTGGTGGATTACGGCTACCTCACGTCATCTCCAAGAGGAGCCTTGCATGTGTCCCAGCAGTGGGAACACTACAGGCTGATTATGCTATGCTCACGATTTTTGTATGTATTACAGATTCTGGTTTTATTCAGCACTTAGCTCGTGAGATTTGTTGGAAAGAGTTACCGTGGCCCAGGTATATAGGCAACTGTAGGACCACGGTGGGTTTTAGTCAGTAAAAGTCTGACACACCCTTCCGCTCCGCCCAGAGCGGGAGACGTTATTTGATGATTACCCATCCACAAAAAAAAAGGATATATATGCAAGTCAAATAATGTAAACATAAGACATTTAAATCCAAATGGTCGTTTATAGAAAGGTCCTCCATGAGACAAAATTAAAAGAAACGGCTAATTTCGAGTAATATATTCGCCTCCAAGGCTAATTAGCTTAAGGATAAATTCCTTTGCACGTAACCACATAGGCGGTGTACCAGGAAGTGATGGCAGTAATCCTTCTGACAACACGACCGTCTGTCAGGCCAGCCAACTCTGACAGGCAATCGCTCTCATAAGGGCCAAGGTATAAGACACTAGCGGTGAGACTTCTAGCCATTGCAGAAAAACATTATTTGTACTTTTTAACCGACGAAAAAAAACGGAGGAGGTTATTAACAATCCGTCATCGATGCAATAGTAATTTAATCATTTCGATTGATCCTTAGACTAGCATGCCGCTGTTGCATCGCACCGTTTTACAACTTGACGAAACATCGTCATATCATTATTATCATTTAGGTATATAAGTTTAATCTTCCTTAATTTATCTTACGCTACCCTTCCGGACTGAATTTTTCTAATTGATGGTGAGAACCGCATATAAATATATCACACAGCTAAGAAGAATAACGCAGTCACAAAAGTGCCGTTAATCTATACTAATATTATAAAGCTGAAGACTTTGTTTGTTGGTTTGTTAGTTTGTTTGGTTGAACGCGCTAATCGCAGGAACTACTGGTCCAAATCAAAAAAAAAAATTGTGTTGAGTAGCCCATTTATCGAGAAAAGCTATAGACTATATAACATCACGCTACGTTTAAAAGGAGCGGAGCAGCAAACGAAAAATGGACGAAAACTGGCAGGCAATTCGCAGACGGGAAGGGAAGCGAAAATTTGACGCGTACGAAGTCGCGGGCAGAAGCTAGTTTACAATATGTACCAACAGATTATGATCAGAGTGCATCATCGGTCTTTCAATTAATAACACCTTGTTATGTTCGTCGACGTTCCAAAATACAACCTTCTTACACCATACAATACAGGTTCTTCGTTAACCTTCCCATAGGTTATTCATTGTCACACAGACTTTAAAACACGAGGCGTGTGGGAGGTGATTCCCATTCAGTTTGGGTAATGTAACCGAAGACACTACCCTCAAATTAATAATAATTTTAAATTATGTAAATATTGTAAGATATTGTATATATACCCTCAAATAGATTGCAGCCATATATTAGTAACTACAGGATACAGTGTTGCTACCCCTTCGCATTTGTTAGGCTGTGTCGCCGCAGCTATGTACCTATTTACAATTTTAGACGTTATGAAAACCGGGTTTGTATGTTTACTGTAATTATCTATTTCAAATCGGTTCCGTGTGTTGCCAAACGTAAAGAATAGCACTAACCGATTTCTTTCCATGGGTATTGTAAAATGCGACTATGCATTGCATGGCACTCTATGCATTTTACTACCATAAACCGATGGCCAACCCCCCTGCCAAGCGTGGCGATTATTGGAACCCCTCCCCCCCCCCCCCGCCCCTTTATTGGGGGAGGCTTATATGTTCAACAGCGGACGTCATTAGACTGAAATGAGATCTATTTCAATAATGATGTAATATGATGGTTTCAGAACAATGAAACATTTTCACTAAAAGGATTCAGTTAAATAAATGAATTAAATTATAAAATGAAGTAAAGCTACACTGAATAAGGTAAATGCAACAGAGTCAATACAATTTATTTGTAGTACACATAGAACATTCACTTCCAACCTTCGTGAAAAGTCAAGTTGCAGGGGCGGAAAACACTCAAAGTGTGGCAGCAATTCATCTAAGAACGAAACCGACCGTCCCGCACTGACAGGTATTCATTCCTAACAGTCTCATGTTTCATAAGTAACTGGGGAAAAGGAAACGTTGAATGAAATTTGATGGTGTTTTCTATGTCGCTGCGACCTTGTTGTACAATATATTGGTTAACAATAAATACAGAAATAACAACAAAGTTGTAATAACAATACATTCCAAAGCGCACATTGCATAGTTATTAATTAGTGTTATGCTACATAAATAAATACAGGCGTGCAAGGAGAGAAATGTTATTCAGACTTACACAATAGTTAAAATAGTACTTTATTTCAAAAAAACGAAGACGATAATCGCTGTAACACAGTTTCTGATGCAAACTTTTATTATGGTTGATCATGAATCAAAAGCAATCATTTTCAGGCTGTTTAATCAGAAAAACAATAGCTACAAAATCTTGGATGTTCGTAAGGAACAAATCCCGGAAGACTAACAGCGGTAACAAAGCTTGAATTCATGTAGTGGCAAACAAATGGTAACTGTATTATGCAGCAGTATAATGTTCAAGTTGCAATGTAGAATGGTCACAATCCGTCTGGGATACGACCGTCCGTCACGTCGTGCGCATGATGAATGAGATTAGCGACAAACATGGAAATTAATCAAATAATACACATTGGCGCGATATCTTATAAGATAAGATAAGATAAGGTGAATAATAAAATATGAATTTAAATACATTTATGTCCAAAAAATTCCTTATTATTATAGAAATTATTTTCATTCAGCCATTCATATAATTTAATTTAAAATAATCAGCAATTTAATATTTTTAATACATTTAGTAATTTGTTGTTAACACGTACACACATAGCCAGGCACCTTTTATTATATTTTGCTAACCTAGGGAGCTCGTCTAGTACAAGTCTAAATTGGTCATGCCGACTTCGAGAATTTATTTCTTCTGCTGTTTTGAATAATTGTTTATATTTCCTAACAAACATACATGCTTCATACAAATATAATGAAGGTAATGGTAGCAAACCAAGCTTTTTAAATAAAGGTTGACATGATTCATCAGATGGAATCCCATATATGGCTCATAAACATTTCTTTTGGGCGACAAATGCTCTATTGTAGTCAGTACTATTTCCCCACATAATTAATCCATACCGTAACGAGGACTCAACATATGCACGGTATGACATCACAGCCGTTTTTTTATGTTTGTTACCTTTCTAATCTGTCTGAGGGCGTATACAAATTTATTTATTTTATTACAGACGTTATCGACCTGTGCTTTCCAGTCTAAATGTTCGTCAATAACTACTGGGTCTGGTTACCCCCTGTCTACGCATCATCATCATGAGCGGCGAGCCTACCACCACTGGACGGCAGAGGGGAGGAGTGCGGGGCGTAGTACAGAATTCCACCATGCGCGGCGCAACCGTCACTACCATTAGCGCTCGACAAGCACGCACATACAACATCACTATTTTTTGTAAAACCTTAAATCATCAATTATACGCCTAATTACTATCGAAGAAGATTTTCATTCATCTCCATAAACATATTTGGACCTTCAACGCCGGATGCAGCTGAAGAGATCGTTGCGACCAGCATTAATCGGACACACGAGGCTACCAGCGAAGACATCCACGGTACCAGCATAAAACGGTCAGGTCAATCATAATTCTTTATTCCTATCCTTTTTGCATATTCAGTGCTTCATTTGTGTTAATATTGTGTGCAATCCTAGTGTTTTATTCCCGTTAAATCGTTAAAAACGCGTAAAGATTTTGTTTTGCCGCTACCCTCAACTACGTTTAAATAAAAAATATTTGCAAATCTTTACAAATAAGTAATTTCCACTGTCTTCCACAAACCCCAAAATGACTAAAACTCCGTCTAAAGAGGATCGTAGTAGTGGTGAGGATATATTTAGATATTTAAATAAAAAAAGAGGTGTCGTTCGTGGTAAATTTCGACTATTCATGAAGTATGTAGACTCTGTAGAAATAATGCCTATTACTGAAACTATTAAAACAGAATTAGAAACACGTTTACAAAAGGCAGATTTGTTGTTACAGCAGTTTTCAGAAATTCAGGATGAAATAGACTTAAAAATCCCTGAGAGTCAAATAGAAAAGGAATTATCTGAGAGGGAAACTTTTGAAACCCACTATTATACGTATGTGACTAAAGCTAAGTGTATTATTAACGCAGATAACGCAAAAAACAATAATTCTTCTAAAGTTTCTAGTAAAGTTCAATTACCCACAATTTCACTTCCTTCCTTTGATGGTTCTTATGATCATTGGTTAGAGTACCGCGATACTTACTTATCTCTCATCCATAGTTCTAAAGAAATAGATAATGTACAAAAGTTTCATTATTTACGGTCTTCTCTTACTGGCAGTGCATTATCGGTGATTAAGTCATTAGAGTTCTCCTCTGATAATTACACTATAGCATGGGAATTAATGGAAAACAGATTTAATAATAACCGTCTGCTTGTGCAGAACCATGTAAAGGCTTTGTTTTCTATTACGTCACTTAATAAGGAATCATCCAATCAAATTCGTAAGCTTATAGACACCGTTCTCAAAAATCTACGTTCCCTCAAAAACCTCGGCGAACCGACTGAGTCTTGGGACACGTTAATTATTTACTTAATTACATCTAAACTTGATTCAGTTACCGAAAGAGAATGGGAGACACATAAAGGTTCAATTATAAATAGTCATAACCAGTTGAATTCACGTTTATCTCTTGATTATTTGATTACCTTTCTTAAAAATAGGGCTGACGTACTAGAGACTATTAATATGGCACATAGTAAATCTACCGCGGACAATAACGTAAAGAAACCATCACATTCACAACAACCAAACAAATCACATACTTACACATCAACACAAAATAAACAGTCTAATAATAAAAATTCCAAACGTTCTCGTATTTGCACTATGTGTCAAGCTAACCATCCGCTTTATTCTTGCGATTCATTCCTAAAATTATCTGTTAACGATAAAATTAAATTCATTAATGAAAAGAAGTTATGTTGTAATTGTTTACGCGCTAATCATTCGGTAGATGAGTGCTGGTTCGGTCCTTGTAGGCAATGCAATAAAAAACACAACAATTTAATTCATGATAAGTGTGACGATAATGCGAGTGCATCCACGTCGTCAGCTGTTGCGTTTAAAGGCTCGTTCAGACTAGCGCGACGCGACGGTCGCGCGCGAATCGGCGATTTATATCCGTAGAACAATTTCTATGAAAACGCGCGCGACCGTTCACACAGGGGCGACCTGTCGCGCCGCGACACGGTCGCGCCGCGTCGAGTAGCGCGACAGCTTATTAGTACATTTTGTATGGCGTCGCGGCGATTTCGCGGCGATATCGCCGCGAATTCGCGGCCGCGACGCGACGCGACATGAGAGTATAAAAGACGGTGCAATCCCAGCTGAGCTCAGTAGTAGACGATCTTCGTCATAGGACGAAGGCAGGTCGGTGCGTGTTTGCTTAGCTTGGGGTCCGAGGTTCGATACCCTGGTCGATCGACATTTGTAGCTACTTAGGTTAGGTGTTAGTTTTAATAGCTATGGGAGGAACTGTCCTCGTAAGTGGGCTGTCAACAAGTAGGTACCAGGTACTTAATAAAATAGAAAATTGCGTACTGTCCTATAAGGCCTACAACCTTCTCACATTCGAATCTATTTTAATGATAGTAGGTATGTCATAAATAAAATATAATAACCTACTTAAAACAAATGTCATTATGGCCATGACAACCAATAATACTGGGTTCAAACTACATAGTTGTAGGTCTAGAATCTATACTTTAATATTATAAAGCTGAAGACTTTGTTTGTTTGTTTGAACGCGGTAATCTCAAAAACTACTGATCCGAATTGAAAAAATCTTTTTGTGTTGGGTAGCCTATTTATCGAGAAAGGCTATAAGCTACATAACATTACGCTTCAACCAAGAGGAGCGGAGCAGTAATGAAAAATGTTGCAAAAACGGGGAAAATCACACGGGTAGGCGATTCGACGCGACGGGAAGGGTAGGAGGAACAAGAAATTTAACGCGGACAAAGTCGCGGGCAGAAGCTAGTGTCAAATAAAGAGTACCTAGATTATGTGATAGATATATGTAAAAAAAAAAAAAAATGTACATCGTCGTTTCATCAGCAGCCTATAACGTTCCCACTGCTGGGACACAGGCCTCCTCTCGGTGAGAGGGAGTGGGCCATGATCCACCACGCGGGCCCAGTGCGGGTTGGTAGATGTCACATGTCTTCGAATTTTAGTTCTAAGACATGCCGGTTTCCTCACGATGTTTTCCTTCACCGTTTTGAGAGCAGTGGCGATGAAATAATTTACACAAAGTAATGCGCCTGCTTGGGTTTGAACTCACGGGTCGTGGGGCTTTAGGGACCGGGACCGCGGTTCCAGAATCCACCTATTAATAAAATAAATATTTTTAGTAGTACTTTGGGACCACAAGTAAAATAAACAAAGTTATGTCTTGGGAAAGTACGGTCACCCAAAAAATTTTGAATTTATACAAATAAAATTATTTTTATAAAACGATATAATACTTTTTTTACAATGGCAGCCTTTTATAAGAATTAAACTTTAAAAGAATACACAATAATATTTAAAAAAAAAGTAATCTTGAGTGTTTAAATCACCTATCGTCCCCCTAATCACCCACCAAAACGTAACAATAAACTTTTTAAAAACTTCACAACTTTAATTTGACACATCAGTAGCAGTCATAATCATTACAATTATTGAATATCATTATTTTTGTAAATTAAACATAATCAACTGACATTCAAAAAATGCTATCATAATAATACTAGCTGACCCAGCGAAAGTACCGACTCAGAGTCAATAAGTGATGTGTTGACTTATTAGGCTCCTACCAAGTTATAACAACCTGGTACTTTGAAGGCATAAAGCGATTTCTAGCTGACACTCCTAAGTTTGGTAAGCTCCTACAACCGTACGCAAAATACGCGCTCAGACGTGGAGTTGCGGGCACCAGCCCGTTCTACCTATTCCTAAGCTCCTACTAAGTTATGACAACCTGGTACTTTAAAGGCATAACGCGTTTTGTAGGTGACACACCAAATGTATGAGAAAGTGAATTATTATCTTTTATTCTCGTAATTTTTTTGGTACCAGTACTTTAATTTCAATTTTCTTGTGGTCTCAAAAAACTGCTGCAAAATGATTATTGTTTTTTAGGTAGAATCCGGGACCGCGGTCCCGGTCCCAAAAGCCCCACGACCCGTGACCCGAACTCACGACCTAAGTAACTCGTAAGTCGCGGCCGTTACCACTGGACCACCACTGGTCTCATCGTCATTTGAGAGCAGTGGTTATACCGTCGATGAGGTACAGGGAAACTGAGAAATGTAGGGTAGTTACCTATTTGGTGGTTACCAAATAGGTAGTTACCCTACATTTCTCAGTTTACGGTCTCTATTTTCGATTTCGATCATTGTAATCTAAAATCATTGAATTTAATATAATATGTTAGTATGAGTAAATTCAAACTGACTGATTCTGCTACAATACCGAAATAGTATAGGTTGCAATGGCAGTATAGTTTGGAAATATTTTGCCTTTAAACATCCACATTACATATTATGTATATCTCATCATCAGCCTATAATATTCCCACTACCGGACACAGGTCTCCTCTCGCAGAGATGGAGTGGGCCTTAATCCACCACGCGGACCCTGCGGGTTCATAGATGTTACATGTTGTCGAATTTTTTGGTTCTAACACAGTTTGACACCGGTTTGAGAGAAGTGGTGAGGAAATAATTTACAATAAAAAAAACTAAAAAACACGCTTCCATTGAAAACCAAACTAAAAAGTACAAAATAAAAGTATAAAAAAGCGTGGGGTGCTTTTTAAGGTATTTTGTTTATTGATATCAGGCATCCCACGCTTTTTTTCCATTATTTTGTACTTTTTAGTTTGGTTTTCAATGGAAGCGTTTTTTAAACTATTATTTATTTTCTATTTTTTAGGGTGTTTCGAATTTTGAGACGTATGTCAGCGTTGTTTGTGACGTATGTCAGCGTAGTTTGTGACGTATGTCAGCGGAGTTTGTGACGTATGTCAGTGTAGTTTGTGACGTATGTCAGTGTAGTTTCTGTCGTATGTCAGCGTAATTTGTGACGTATGTCAGCGTAGTTTTCGAAGACAGTTTTTTTGCTGTTCTGGTAACCCTGGCAAGGATAATGGCACACATTTATGAAATTATTGCATTGTCATCGGTCCTTGACAGGTGTGCAAAGTTTGAATGAAATCTGGTCGTTTAAAGTGGGTCAAAATCACGCTATAAGGAGTCGGTTACAAACAAACATACAAACAAACATACAAGTGAAGCTAATATAAAGCGTGTCAAAAGACAGTTGTGAGTATAAGTGCGGGAGCTGACGGTACCGTCCTACCGTGGTATCGTCCGACTTCCGACTTCCGACTTGTCCGAGACATAACCAATGTGTGTTTGTGTTCGTGTATGTGTTATGTGCTGACACTACTCGTCTTCCCGCACACACTCACAACGTGTTTGTTCACTTGGTTACCAAAATGCGTTGCTTCGTGGGATAAAAGTTATGTAAGTGTGAACTTAATTCAAAGACGGTTGTATTTTGCTTAAAAACTTTTTAATCTGGTAGTGGATTAGGAGAGCGCACGCGTATCGGGGCTGCGCGGCGCTGCAAATGCGGCGGAGGCTTCTCTTTGAAATAGATGCGAACGGCGGGCGTGGCGTCCGTGAGAATATAGCGCCTTTTATTTTCATTTTTGCAATTATGCTTTGGCATTATTCAATGATTACAAGATAATACTTTGTCCAACATTTTTATTCGTATCTGCAGCGAGTTTAGTTGTTCAATAATTTAAATGGTGCTCTTCAATATTACAGTCAGCAGTCTGCCTCCAACGCCTGTAAATTTTTTGTCAATATAAGTAATTTGTTTGTCAAATTAATACTTTGTATGTAGGCTAAGCACGTCTTGTACATCCTCTTACTATGCAGTATGTATGCACCTAGCAAAATTCCGCGGGCCGCCAGCGGAGCCGCAGCATTCACTCGGCCGTAGGCCGCTTCTTCCCTACCGACCGAACATTACCGAACCGCGAGGACCATCGGACCATCGCGTTGAGTCGCTCCGGCCGCTCGGCCGCCACGTCTCCCATGCACGGCCCGCGCCCTTCGGACGCCTTCGCCAGTCCACTAAATCTAGAAACCTCAGCCGTGAATGCATGCCATTCCTAGATTGCGCCGTGTATGTTACATAATAGTGATAATAATAATTTTATAATACATATTTTAAAGTAGTGTTTAATTACGTAGATAAACCTACCCCGAACACACAACTTATTATATATCACTAATAATAATACCTCCTTAATACCTCTAAATGGGCTGGTGCACCTCGAGTTGAAATGGCTCGCGGCGGAGCGTGCGCCCGATTCATAGTAAGAGCGCTAGGTCTCCGCTAGCAGTCAAGTGCGTGATGTCAGCTGTGCGAGGGTCAGTTCGAGTTCAAACGTCAACGTGTGAATGCGAGCGAACGACTGTGTGTGCATATTACAAGCCCCTGGACCGCACGCGCTGTTGTACGTGTGACCGCTAGACCAACGAAGCAGTTTGTTAGAAGTTACTATACCTATTTACAATTAGATCACTCATTGGACATCATCATCATCATCAGACTATAATGTTTCCACTGCTGGGACACAGGCCTCCTCTCGGTGAGAGGGAGTGGGCCATGATCCACCACGCGGGCCCAGTGTGGGTTGGTAGATGTCACATGTGTTCGAATTTTAGTTCTAGGACATGCCGGTTTCCTCACGATGTTTTCCTTCACCGTTTTGAGAGCAGTGGCGATGAAATAATTTACACAAAGTAATGCGCCTGCTTGGGTTTGAACTCACGACCTACTACTCGTAAGTCGCGGCCGTTACCACCTGGGCCACCACTACTCATTGGACATATTAAGTTATTACTGAATATTTCTTAAACACACACATAACATCGCCCCTGCATTCCCCAAAGGGTTACACAGAGGTAACGGTACGTATAGTACCTACACCTACATTATGCCAGTTATGCGTATTTTAAGAGAGTGTAAATTAAGATTTCAAAATCACAATATGTAATCTCCTCATAAAAATTGTTGTATCGGAAAATACACTTAACATGTAGAAAACAAAGTCATTTTTCCGAAATCACATGAATTGGAAACTAAAAAGTACGTCAAAAATCAACGATTCACACCTAGACTTAAAATCTTGATTTTTAGGGCTCCGTTGCCAAATGGCAAAAAACGGAACCCTTATAGATTCGTCATGTCTGTCTGTCTGTCTGTCTGTCCGTGTATGTCACAGCCACTTTTTTCAGAAACTATAAGAGCTATGCTGTTGAAACTTGGTAAGTATTCTGTGAACCGCATTAAGATTTGAGAAAAAAAATTCATCAAACCCATGCATGTGGGGTATCTATGAATAGGTCTTCAAAAATGATATTGAGGTTTCAAATAACATTTTTTTCTAAACTGAATAGTTTGCACGAGAGACACTTCCAAAGTGGTAAAATGAGTGTCCCCCCCCCGTAACTTCTAAAATAAGGGGATGATAAAACTAAAAAATATAGGTATGATGTACATTACCATGTAAACTTCCACCGAAAATTGGATTGAAGGAGATCTAGTAAGTAGTTTTTTTTTAATACTTCATAAATCGTAAACCACAATTTACCTTTCATTCAGTCAACTCAAATATAAAAATTAAAAAAAAAACCATTTAATTTCATAAACATAAACCTTATGCATAAACCATGAATACCTGCGGGTTTGTACGGAACCCTCGGTGCGCGAGTCCGACTCGCACTTGGCCAGTTTTTAAACAACTACTACGTAAAAGTACTTCAAGCTTAGGTACCCCTAGTTGGGTTGAGTTATGTGACATTACCTAACTTAAGTAGGTACCTATGTCGACCGACCAGGGAATCGAACCTACGACTCGCCATCACCCACATCCCTGCCGGTGTCCTCTGATTAAAATCGCTTACTACTGAGCTCAGCCCGGATTGCACCGCCATTTATACCATTTGTGTGGTGTCGCGGCGATATCGCCGCGAAATCGCTGCGACGCGGCGACGCCATACAAAATGTACTAAAAGCTGTCGCGCTGCTCGTCGCGCGCGAATCGCGGGCGATTCGCGCATGAGTGGTCGCGCCAGTGTGAAAGGTGTTGCGTCGCGATTTATCGCAGAATCGCCTCCGCGACAGGTCGCGCGACATGTCGCGCCTGTCTGTACGAGCCTTAATACACAGGCATCGCCGCAGGATACAACTAGTGCTAACTCTTCAAACACAACCACATTACATTCTGCATCCCACACAACACAGAGTACTACTCATTCATTATTAGAGACGGTACTGCTGTCTACTGCGTTAGTTGAGGTTGCAGATAAAAGCAATAATTTTCACGTTACCCGCGCTTTATTAGATAATGGAAGTCAACATTGCTTTATTGCAGAATCTTTATGCAAACGACTAAATCTTAATTTAATACAGTCCACTGTGCAAGTCTCCGGGGTAGGTAACTCGGTGACTAATTCTACACAATCATGTGAAATTCACTTGAGATCTAAAACTACACAATTTAGTACTCGCTTCAAATGTTTAGTTTTAAAGCAAATCACAACTCAGCTACCATCTTTAGGTACAAAATCACACATCATTATCCCTGAACATGTACAGTTAGCAGATCCCAAATTTCATTCACCATCAGGAATTGAATTATTAATTGGGGCAGACAAGTTCTGGGAACTATTAAATGACGGACTAATTCGCCTAAGTAGCGGTCCATTTCTTCAGAATACTAAGTTGGGATGGGTAATATCTGGTTCATTGTTGAATAATAAAACTTCACGCAACAATCGAGTTCAATGCAATTACTCACAAACATTAGATAATCAACTAAGAAAGTTCTGGGAGTTAGAAGAAATAATTCCGCAAAATAAATTAACTAAAGACGAGTGTTTATGTGAAAACTTGTTTGTGCAAACTACGTACCGCGATAACACGGGTCGGTTTTTTGTGCGCATTCCATTAGCAGAGTCTGGTGACACACTAGGAGATACGTATGCGCTCGCGTTAAATCGCTTTCACGCACTTGAACGTAAACTAGATAAATCTACACCTGAATATAAGAAATTATATTGTGATTTTATGAATGAATATTTAAATTTAGGTCACAAGAGTCGAGTCAATCACTATCCATCATCAAATTATTTTCTACCGCATCACGGTGTTTTAAAGGCTGATAGTAGTACTACCAAACTTAGGGTGGTTTTCGATGGAAGTGCAAAATCAACATCGGGCAAATCACTTAACGATATTCAGTATATTGGCCCAAGTTTACATAATGACGTGTTTTCAATTTTGTTACGTTTTCGACAATTTAGATTTGTTGCATGCGCTGACGTCGAAAAAATGTATCGACAAATTAATATTCAACCGGATCAAAGAAACTTTCAGTTAATTCTTTGGCGTGAAAATAAATCGGACGAACTCGGTGTGTACCAGCTTAATACAGTGACTTACGGAACCGCGTCCGCTCCTTACTTAAGTATTCGATGCATCAAACAGCTGGCATCGGAGTGTGAGGATGACGTCATAAAACAAGTAATAGACGAAGATCTGTTTGTAGACGATCTAATTACTGGTCATGATGATAAACAATGTTTATTAGACATTTGTACCAAAGTAAATGATGTTTTAAAATCTGGTTGCTTCCATTTACGTAAATGGTTGTTTAATTTGGGGACTTCTACAACAGATCAACCAAAAGAATTGACATTAGGTGAAAATTATTTAACTAAAACTCTCGGTCTTGGTTGGTTGAATTATTCAGATTTGTTTTACTTTACTACAAAGATTGATCAAACCTACACTCATGTGACTAAGCGCGTTATTTTGTCTGTTGTCTCGCAGGTGTACGACCCATTAGGCTTGTTATCACCCTCAATTATAATTGCAAAAATACTTTTACAAAAACTATGGCTTTGTAAGTTAAGTTGGGACGATCCAGTACCTAACAATGTTTTGTTTATGTGGAAAAACTTTATGGACACGCTTAAACACCTACAAAACATAAAAATTCCTCGTCACGTTAGACAAGTGAATACAAAATACACGGATTTACATATTTTCACGGATGCATCACAGGATGCATATGGTGCATGTGCATATATAAGTACATATAGCGACAATTCGCCAGTCACCGTTAGGTTACTGTGTGCTAAGAGCAAAGTCGCACCAATTAAACCAGTAACAATACCGCGCCTTGAACTATGCGGAGCATTAGTCGGTGCTAAGTTATATAAAAAAATAATTCAGTCATGGAGATTAACTTTTGATAACGTATACTTTTGGTCTGACTCCACTATTGTCATAAATTGGATTAAGATTTCACCAAATTTGTTAAAATCATTCGTTCAGAATAGAGTAGTGCAAATCAATGAGTTAACTGGTGAGTTACCGTGGTTACATGTTGCTGGTAAAACCAACCCGGCTGATCTTTTATCTCGCGGGCTCACGCTCGACGCGCTTCAAAATTCAGATATTTGGTGGCACGGGCCAGCATTTTTAACCGAAATTAAAACTAACTTTAAACAAAATAATAACGATGAAATAATTAAAATGCACGATTTACCAGAAACTAAATTAAATGTTAATTCTTTATTTACACAATCAACAGTTACTAATATTTTCACCTTTGAACGTTTTTCAAATTTTAATCGTATGAGACGTGCAGCCGCTTTCTTGTTACGATTCATTTATAATGCACGGATCAAGGTCAAAGCAGAACGTAGGACTGGCGCGCTTACGTCTGATGAATTAAATAAATCAACTTTAGTTTTAGTACGCTTAGTACAACAAACGTCATTTCCAATCATTTTTAATGCATTAATAAAAAACTTACCTGTTAAATCGATGAGAAATATATCTAGTCTTGATGTGTTCCTAGATTCTGATGGCATTATTAGAGTGGGAGGTAGATTAGTAAATTCACATACCTTCTCTTATAGTAAAAAACATCCAATATTATTATGTTCCAAACATACTTTCACGCGACTTCTTTTCCAATTTGAACATATTCGTCTACTCCATGCTGGTCCACAATTGCTCTTAGCTACTATTAGAGAAAGTTGGTGGCCTCTCAAGGGTCGAGATTTAGCCAAGCAAATAGTGCATAAGTGCGTTACATGTACTCGCCAGAAAGGGAAGGCAATGTCAGTAAAAATGGGTAACTTGCCGCCTGAAAGATTGGAACCAGGGTATGCTTTCTTGCGCTGCGGTGTAGATTATGCGGGACCTATGTTCATATTGAACCGCAAGGGAAGGGGTTCAAAATTGGAAAAATGTTATGTTTGCCTATTCATATGCTTTACTACTCGTGCGATACACTTAGAATTAGTCACTAGTCTAAGTTCTGAGGCATACTTATTAGCTTTAAAAAGATTTTTATCTCGTCGTGGAAAACCCGCAGAAATATTTTCCGACAACGGAAAAACGTTTGTAGGCGCACTAAAGGAGTTCTCTCAATTTTTAACTACTAATAAAAATGATATTTTAAATTTTGCTGCAGGCGAAAATATTAAGTTTAGCTTTATTTCTCCCTACTCACCACACTTTGGAGGTTTGTGGGAGGCAGGGGTTAAATCTTTTAAACACCATCTACGTCGTGTAGGAAACGTAAACCTCACTTATGAGGAATTTTCCACTTTATTAACACAAATAGAAGCCCTCCTAAACTCCAGACCTATGTATCCCATGTCTTCTGATCCAAACGACCTACTCCCTCTTACACCAGCCCATTTCTTGATTGGCCGGCCGCTCGTTGCGCCTACCTACAAAGATCTCACAGAGAGAAACACTTCACGTTTGGTCCGCTACGAGCGCATAGAGCAAATGAGGCAGAACTTCTGGAAGCGCTGGTCGCAGGAGTACGTTTCGGAGCTGCAGACGAGAAGCAAATGGCAGTCCAACACAGAAACAATAGCACCTAATACCTTAGTGCTAATAAAAGACGACAACTTGCCACCCTTAAAATGGCGTCTTGGACGAGTCACACGCACTTCACCTGGCAAGGATGGACTAGCACGTGTAGCTGACATTAAAACAGCTAACGGAATGATAAGAAGATCATACCCCAGATTGTGTCCGCTGTTAAAAGAGGAAGAACCTTAACTTCTCTCAACTTCTACTTCTCCATTGGAGGCTGCTACTCCAAGGCGGGGGGCATGTCTACGCATCATCATCATGAGCGGCGAGCCTACCACCACTGGACGGCAGAGGGGAGGAGTGCGGGGCGTAGTACAGAATTCCACCATGCGCGGCGCAACCGTCACTACCATTAGCGCTCGACAAGCACGCACATACAACATCACTATTTTTTGTAAAACCTTAAATCATCAATTATACGCCTAATTACTATCGAAGAAGATTTTCATTCATCTCCATAAACACCCCCTTCCCTCAAATATGGCGAGGGGGGTAATGGCTGATCTTTGCGTTATGCTCGTGAACGGGTGCTGCTTGTGGTGACTGGTCGTCTTGCTGACTTTGATGTTGATATTATTATTAATATTACTTACCTGTTTAATTTATTTTACGTCGATGGTCCTAGTTTATCATTTGTGGCCTCGAGTTGTAACTCAGGTCGTAATAGCTATGTGAACATTCAGCATTGTATATGTAAGCTGTCACGCCCTTTATGCCAGGAGGCTTTTATTTTTGCAGCCATGTTTACATTATACATATTTTTTTTGCTTATGCTTGAGTATAGTTTTCATTTTATTTGTTGGTATATTGGGTTGGCAAGCTGGCATATAGCAAATCATTTAATTTAATTTGTGTCTCTTAATGTTTTACTATATACCATTGTATAGAATCAAAATCTTATAACTAGACAGACAGCTGTGCTGCTGGGGAGTTTGTTGGCCACTTCTTCTTCCCAGCTAAAGCACTAGGAAGTGCGCGACGGGTGGGCGTTTTGGGGGACTGTCTTTTGTAATTTTGACGTTCGAAAAGTGCTGATCCTCAGCCTAATTTGAATAAAAGACTTTTGATTTGATTTGATTGACTCCTAAAAACTTAGTATTTGTCACTTGTGTAATTTGTGGTATGTCCATTTTAAAATTAAATTTATTTTGATGAGATTGATTCAATTGTTATATACAGATTTTGTAAGATTAATAGATAAATTATTGTTATTATGTAATTAATTAGATTGTCTATTGTAGTATTTATGTCCGCTTCATGATCAGTAATTGTATATATATATAATGACAGACTTTCAGATTTATCTTAAAAATGTTGACAGTTGAATTTAAGATTGCAGCGATTGCTAATATTCAGATTCTCATGATCGCTTTTTACTTGTTATTTTCATGATACAGTTTAGTAGCTTTTTCTTTTCTATAGTTTAGCTTTGGTTTTCTTACTTCTTCTTTTTGATAACACTTGCTCTAAATTAAAACCATTATTGAGCTGCATCGGAAACGTAAGATAGACTGGAACTCGACCCCAACATAGTTGGTAAAATACTAATCAGAATATGAAGATGATGAACGGATTTGAACAAATTCGCTATCCGCTTCTACCTTGCATGCCAGCTCCACACGAAACTTGGCTGGAGCACCACAATGATAAGTTAAATGGATTGTTGCCCGCCTCTTGTGTGGCTTGTCATTAATATTACAATTAAATTAGCGGTAGACGAGACGTGCCAATAACTCAAGATAATGGAGTTCCACTTAAATCAAACAGATAGAGGAGAGTAAATGATCTAAGAAAATGTATGCGGTTTCAATTGAATCATCTTAGAAGAAATTTGAAATATGATAATGGAGTTATGTTTGACGCGACACTTCCAATTTGATATGTGACACCTATTTTTTAACGTCCTGCAGTACCTTATTTATTATTATAATGTTTCAGCTGTTTACACAGTTATTTTGAGGTATAGGTCAATGTAGAAACGCATAGGAAAACAGTTGATGATGATTTAATTAAGGCTACGAACCTTGCAAAGCCAATTTTTGCTTTCCATTGACCACCATATGGTTTATTTTTCCGTAATGTGCTGATGGGACTTTGATAAAACAAAAAAGATAGCGTCCAATCTGTGATGCGCTAACTCGTCACAATTGTACAGTGTTATAAAATGTACCATGTTACATAAGTAACATTAACATATTACATCTTTTTGAATTACCCCAAATTACATATAAGTAATAAAAGATCACTTGTCATTTCCATATTTGGCGCAGTTTACTTCGCGACGTTACTCTTTATCAACCCGAAAGACTCGCAGCGATCGTATTTAATTATTCATATTTCCGTATAGTATAAATAAATACATTTTCTCAATCATATTTCCGAATAATATAAAATAAATACAATTACAAATTTTCCCCTTCATTGTGAGCGCAAAGAGATTTTAAACGTTATCTCGAAATTGTTATTTCATTAAAACACGAATTTCGTTTTCACGTGTTATTGTTAAGATTCGTTCAGGTGAAAGTAATGTGTTAAAGGCTACGAGGTAAATGTCGGAATTATGGTAGAACAGAAGTTTTATTCAAAAATGGCAATGGTAACAGCTTATTTCTTACGAAGATAATACAGATATTCTACAGTTTCTACAGGATCTGTCTGAAACCTCTCCGTTGCCACACAGTCAATGTTTTTCGTATCTCTCCAAAATTCGATCAAACGCGGGGTGGAACAATAAGTCAACACAGACTTCGAGAGCTGATCCTACACACCCTGTGGACTCTGCCCGCTGCAAACACATCATTCATACAAAAAATAGTTATACAATTGTACAGTTTAGTTTCTGTCCTCTCAAAGGCGGTGTACGATAAGATGGGGCAAAATAAGAAACGCAGAACAATTAATCATAAAGTCTGACACACGATTTACTCCGTCAGAAGGAAACGAGATGAAGCCTCCCGTGAATCAACACAAATTTCACAAAACCCGTGCTCTCCTCGGTTGGACTAAATTCCACAAATAAACCTTTTAGCAAGTTTTTAAATTATCGTGATCCACGGAGTCCATCGCTTCCGAAAAAATATTTATAATGTAAGAAGAACCTTTACACAACCATTGTCACCATTCGCTGGTAAATCTTATATTAGCAAAAATCGAGGCATTTTGGCTCGCGGAGCTACAATATGGCCCCGTAATACTGGACTGCCACACAATAGGCAGCCTAGTCCTCTTTCCCGGGATTGTGTACCTAGCACTGTGTACAGACAGAATTTAAAGGAGTCGCATTAAAGAGTTTTGGGCCATTTTATGCTTAGTTTGTGCTTCATTTTATTAGTTTATGAGACTAAGTTACATGATTTGTGCGCGGGTTTTTTTGCAAATATATGTGTGTACATTACGAATTAATCTCAGGTACGACTTCTAGTCTTATTTGTAGTATTTTTCAAAGCTTTCAATATAAATAAATACTGAATGGAGTATCTAAATACTCCAACCTATTTATTTAACCCTGCAGTGGTCGCGCGGATTACAATTGTAATCCAGGGTTAATTTGTAATACTTAAACACCCTCTCCAGGCACAACCGCGCATCGGCAATGCGCGAGCGCAACTGAGTGGCGGCGGGGACTATCGAACTTAAAATACATGGGAGTCTCGGCTAACACACTTGAATTGTTTTTGAAATATTTCATTTTTTTACTACCCTGGATTACAATTGTAATCCGCGCGACCACTGCGGGGTAATGGCATTCGATCACGTCGCCATAATATAATAGTTTTTCATTCTGTTTCCGCCAAAAAATCTAAATTCATTTACAACTACTATTTCCCTGTCTTAGTTATTTAACCTGAAACCATTAATTTACCGCAAAAAAAAACTAAAAGTGTGGAATCAAAAAATTAATTAAAACTAACCTTTAAAAAAGTTCAATGGAAGAGGTTGATTTAACTTATACAGGCAATCTAATCTATCTAATGTACTAAGCAATCTCGTGCAGTCGGAGGTATCGTCTTAAATTTAACAATAAACACTTTTATTTTCTCCGTCTTTCCTGTTTCCATCTTTTTTAAAGTTTGGTTTATATACGCAGTCGGGTTTAAAATAAAGTGCGTCATGGGGAATTTCGTTCAAATAACAATCTCTGTCCGATTTTGGTTTGAGTTGACTTAGGATAAAGTTGAGTGTTAGTTTTGAGACAAATGTGATGTGTTAGGTACAAGCCTAAGGGTAATGTGGGAATGCTTGTCTGTGACTGAGGTTGCAGGGTTACCTACTGTTCAGTGAGGTAACTGTTGTTATGTTAGACATGGGTAGAACAAGTGAGTCTCGTTTAATATTATTTCATAATTTAATAAGACTATGTATAGCCATAGTGATTTAATAAATCCAATATTATACCTATGTAGAATGGCAAAATGTAACCTGTAAAGGCACTACAATTTTTAGGGTTCCGTTGCCAAATGGCAAAAAAGGAAACCCTTATAGATTCGTCATGTCTGTCTGTCTGTCTGTCCGTGTATGTCACAGCCACTTTTTTCCGAAACTATAAGAGCTATGCTGTTGAAACTTGGTAAGTAGATGTATTCTGTGAACCGCATTAAGATTTTCACACAAAAATAGAAAAAAAAAACAATAAATTTTGGGGTTCCCCATACTTAGAACTGAAACTCAATTTTTTTTTCATCAAACCTATATTTGTGGTGTATCTATGGATAGGTTTTCAAAAATGATATTGAAGTTTCTAATATCATATTTTTCTAAACTGAATGGTTTGCGCGAGAGACACTTTACCGAAAAAAAATGGTAAAATGTGTGTCCCCCCTGTAACTTCTAAAATAAGAGAATGAAAAAAGTAAAAAAAACATATATGATGTACATAACCATGTAAACTTCCATCGAAAATTGGTTTGAACGAGATCTAGTAAGTAGTTTTTGAAGTGAAAACTTCTTTAGCGCCATTTAATTTCATAAACATAAATCTTATGCATAAACCGTAAATACCTACAGGTTTGTTCGGAATCCTCGGTGCGCGAGTCCGACTCGCACTTGGCCGGTTTTTTAAGAATAGATTTGAGAGACATTTGAGTAGGTAATCAAATTGTATTAACGAGAAAACGAGCTCTCTGTTAAAGTTTTGCAGTGAGTCACTACACACACACATCCACAGGATGATCCCAATTAAGCGCAGCTTAATCCAGTATATCGTTTAATCGGATTGATCCGTTTGATCGTTTTTCAACCACGAACACTCTTCCCACAAAATGAAACCAATACTGCGCAAAAGCCGTCACTTGTTCAATTGGTTGTCAATACAAAACCGCGAAATATACAAAAGCCAAAATGTAAATAATATGAATAGGCCTGTCCCATTATTTGTAAAATTAACCTCAATTCAAAAATATGGCAGTTCAAGTTTCAACACGTTTCGAGGTGCTATTTATACGCAATTAATTTAGCACGCGATAATTGATGTAATTGCTTTTGTGAGTCGCCACATAATAAATTCATACTCAATTATTACTCATACCATCGTGTTATCAACAAAATAAATGTGACTTTTCGTTTAATATGTAAATTATGTAATGATACGGATTCCACAGTGGTTGATATGTTCATAACATAAATAATGGGTTTTATTTTTCAGAATGTATCGGGAGGAAATGTAATAAGGTATATCGTAAATTTAATTATTAAAACAATGCAATTATCCACCACGCAGGCCAGGTGCGGGTTGGTAGATGCCATGTCTTTAAATTTTTGTTTCTGTGACATTCCGGTTTTCTCACGATGTTTGCCTTCACCGTTTTGGGAGCAGTGCTGATGAAATTTGCACTAAGAAAAGTGCTTATCTAGGTTTGACATACAACTCCTAAGTCGCGGGCGTAGCCACTGGGCGACCACTGTTCACAAATAACTTTGTCACAGATATAATATTATTGATTTTATTTAGTCAGATTCTCATTAACATGGACGGTATTCATCTGGAATATAGTAAGAAATAAAGTATATTTGTTTAAATCCATTATTTTGTGTCCATCGGTCAAATGTAAGACCATTTCGCAAGACATACAGAATATCTCATCAATAATTTTATAACAAATCTTCTCCATATATTTCTCTATTCCCACCATTGTTCGTCATTGTTCAATACATCCCCAGTTAGTAACACGTCATAAATTCGATGTGTAATCGAGTCGGTAAGCGAGCGCGGCCCATTGAGCAATGCGCAAACACGTCAAGATTACCTGTCGTTAATTATAGCGAGGTAGCGCGACTCAGTGAGCGTCTTGCCTTTTGTTTAGTTATGGAGTTATGTAGGTATGCTCGAGTTTAAGTGTGAAATGATATGAGGATAAATCGAACGTTGTACATCATGAGTGTAGAGAATGTGTAATAACTACTCATTTAAGTGAATTTTGTAATATATTGTATATTATATTATATTTTTAACCGAAAACAACTGTCAATGAATATCCAGAAAACACTCACCCTTTTTAAATGTTTTACAATATTTTGCCTAGATAGGTACATCAACTTTGCCTTTGATAACGTATTCACAAATATTAAAACCGTTGACAATTTTTCCTAGAATTTTAACAAAAAAGGAGTCAGTGTGTATATTAAAGAAATTCCGTAGTAAAAAGAATGTAAAGTAAATTTGTATATTAAAATAATAAATTAAGTATATAAATAACTCATCATCTGCCCGCCTGTTCCCAACTATGTTTGGGTCGGCTTCCAGACTAACCGGATGCAGCTGAGTAGATACCAGTATTTTACATGAAGCGACTGCCTACGTATTGTTACGGTATCCCAAACCCCAGCTGGGTTTGGGATAAATTAATTTAAACCAATATTATCAAAACACACAAAACAGTTTAATTAACTAAACACAAATATCGTCAAACAGAATCACTTGTTTCGCTTGTACTGTATCGCTTGATTCGTATTTGCTCGCTTCCGAAATCGAACTGCCCGACAGCCCGACAATCCGCTATTTATATCCCGAGCAGAACATTCGCGAACATTCAACACTTTTCCACACTTTACACGTAGCGTAGAAACTTCCAGTAACTTCCACAGACATCTATTTACTGTTTAATCCCGCTATTCGACAATAGATGGCGGTGGCGTCTACGTACAATTGTTCGTAGTACTTGCTACCTGATAACAGATGGCGTTAGCGTGTCGTTTCGAGTAGTTTCGAACACTGCCCCATCCTTAGATGGAATTAGCGTGACGTTTCTAGACTTTTCGATCTACGTAACGCTGTCTCTTTCTGAGATGGATTTAACGCGATGTTTCTAGACTTTACGATCTACGTAACAGTATATAAGTACCTACCCACCTAAATTGGAAACCAGTTTCATTTTGTCTAGTCTTGTCATATAATTGCCAATTTACGAAGTCTTGTAGGAACCAAGCCGTAAAATAGAAAATGATGATACTGTGCGGCCAACATACCTAATCAGGGCTTAGAAAGAAAAGAGAGAAAGAAAAAGTGTTTATTCTGCACAAACGAAACGCACAATACGAAAAAAAAATACACACGAATGTCAGATCGTCAGGATTTACCCCGTTAGATTCAGACATTATGTGGGCAGCAGATGGGTTTCGTGCAATGAAAACTCACTGGGTGCGATACACTGGCTTTATTTAAAATAAAAAATCACTATAATCACTGAGGACAACGAATCGAGTACAGTTCCGCGACGTCTTAACTCCACTGCGATCAGACTCTGAATGTCCTCCTCGCCGTTGGCTTAAAACATCACGACTCCGTAGAAGCACGCTGTAGGTGTGGGTAGATCACTTGATATCACCAATGGCGCGCTTGCGATTCGTTTCATGTCTGTACTAATTACCGGATACGACAAGTATATAATACAAACTTACAAAATAGTCAAAAAGCTGGTATTCAAGTCCATAAAAAAACAGTTTAACAATTTTGTCCATTGCTTGTTGATGTCATGGCTAAGGATCATAGCCAATACAAATAGATGTTACGTTACTGGCATTTAAATAATATGAATATGCAAAATGCCGATTGCAGAGCGCGTTCATCACTACTTTTGTAACAAATGAACCACAGTAATAATAACAAATAAGGTATTCGTCGCAACTGTGCAAGGACAGGACGTTGCTCAGCAATATACTGTGACTTTGGACGAACCTAGCGTCGGCATCAATCATTGCTCTCATTGTTCATGCTTAAATACCTCAAAATTTTTAGTCGGTGACTTTTTTTGGGTACCAAAATAATATAAAATCTCCACTCTAATATTAACAGACTAGCTAACTTATCTCAATAACTTACATTTAATAACTTGGTAACGTGACTCACTGATTGTGAGTTTTTGTACAGGAGTCGATGCTAATTCAGTACTGTATAGAGATGTTGCCGTCTTCACGTAACAAGACATCGTTCTACAACGTATAATTATAATTAGCGAAACTACCTTGTAACTTCACGATCGTAATAGGTAAATTGAGAACATTACTGAGTATGTAAGTTTATAATTAAGTTAACTGTAGAACATTGTAACGTTTACAAGTCACATACCGGGACAGTGTTTAGAGTATTGATTTAACCATAAATCAGATTTAAGCCTCATACAATACCTTATACTATTTAATTATATTATACGAACATTTGTAAGTAGCTTCGCCCGCGTCGAGCTCAAAAATGATCCTGCAGGGAAAATACTACCCGGATAAAAAGTGTACCCTTAATCCAGGTAATCTATTTGTGTATCAAATTTCATCCAAACGCGTTTAACCGTTTTTGCGTGATTGAGTAACAAATATCCTACCATACAAGCTTCCACACTTATAACATTAGTAGGATAGTAAGATTAAACATAAAAATATTAGTATGGATGGACTCAGAACTCTGATAGATCCATCCATACTTATATATTATTTTTATCGGAGGTTTGCGGGATAAATAAATTAAAAAAAAAAAAAAACAAAAGCCATTTATTCAAACTAGGCTGAGAGTCAGCACTTTTTGAACGTCATTGTTACATTAGACAGTCCCCCAAAACACCCACTCTTCACCACTTCCTAGTGCTCTAGCTGGGAAGAAGAAGTGGCGCAACAAACGAATATTTTCCTACCTTCACGTAGACAGAAACTGTTATTTTTTTTCTCAGAAAGTTAATGTTGACCAAAATAACCCAACCCTTCCCAGTCTATAACGTGGGCGGGTAAACAAAGATTTAATTTAATAAATTTTGCCTTTCTCAATTGTGACCCCGGCTCTACCGCTGTCATCGATGTGGAATTAACAAGTACCGCCGGCGCGCGGCGGCCTGCGGTATCTTTTTCCGATTTCAAAGCGAGATTTTATGCGGAGTTTCCAGTAATTTTATTTGATTTGGCTCTTGAGCAGTTGTGCCTACGGTTTCCTGTGATCCAGTGTTCAAATCCCTTGACAGTTTTTTGGAACAAAATTCTTGTACGTGTAAAATTTTATGAATTGTCACGTATTGAAAAATCGTTCTGCCTCCACACTTTGTATTCTATTTAATAGAAAGAGATAGAGAGATAGCGAGATAGTTGCCATGTTTTTAAGGACGCTGAAGCCAATCATGAGGTTGTAAATGAAAATTCCAAGATAGCGACAACTTAAGGAAAGCTTGTAAATACGAGTACGTATTATAGTGAAAGGCATTATATTGAAATCAATTATTAAGTTCTCACTTATTTTCTGTCTCTTCCTATTATAGAAAACGAGTCTGTGTATTACGTAAAGAGCTTATTTCTTGACGGGGGACCCCGACCCGAAACGATTTTTTGTGCAATTATGTTCTCCTAATCGATAGGAATTTATTTGTCGTATAAGTCGTTAACTTAAAATTTAATTAACTCAAGATGCTCTTCTTGAAATATAGTGGCGTGACCATCAAAAGATCGAGTGGTTTTAACAAAAATTACAATATTATAATATTGTAACGGCCATCCAGTCACTTCCTCATATTTTTCAAACGAATCCCATAAACAACCCTGCGTTGTCATCGTCGCGGTACGTACATAGCTCCCCGCTGTGGTATCGCTCGCCATCGCATCGAGGCGGTATCACATCCTTCCTGTGGTTATCGATGTCATTATAAACGGTTTTATGTGAGCCTGGTATCCACTTAAGTTGCAATTTTCTTAGTTGTTATAGCAGATACTTTATTCTCAAAAGATTTAGCTTACCTATGGTGACATACGTTGTGACAAAACAAATCAATCTTTTTTGGAATTTCTAGGATAGGTCTTGAGCATCATTTATAAGTTCATGGCAATATAAAGTATTCTGTACCGTTTTGCAGACTCCTTCAAAGTTGAAAATGGAAGAACATGTATTGAATATGTGTTCGCTGCAATATCCAGCATGGAGGCTAGACATTTATTACATATACGTGTGGAAAACGTTGCTTGCACGGTGGACACGTATTTTTATGTTGCACTTTTACTACTGTAATGGACCTATCGCGTCCTAAAATATGGTACGAACATTAATATGCTGTGTAATGATACAGTGAAAAACTTATACATATTTGACAGCGGTTCACCGATTATTTATCCACATTTTGCTAGTGAGTCTCAAGTAGTAATAGGCTAGTTTATTGCTATCAACCCGGTATAATTTTAAACCAAAGAAAAACCTAACAACACGTGGGCCGACCTGAGAATCGAGCCTAAGACCGCATGCTCGGCACTATCATTTGAGACCCACGCAATATTAAAATATAATTGGCACATAGCGAAAACCAACTTCAATTCAATTTAACTTATAGAACCTGATACAAAATTTAAAGAGAAAAGCTTCAAATACAAACTCTTGGTAAACTAATCATGAGTGTAATTAGTACCGTGTTTAAGATTACCGAGCGCTGTTAATTACCCTAATTACTACTACGCTGCCAGGTAAGCTGCGGGTAGTATTTAATTGTACGTGTCTTATGACTATAAAATCACGCGTGTGTTCCCTAAAGATGAAGGCTGTTATGTATAGATACTACATTTGTAAATACTTATGTAACAAGGGGCGAGCTTATCCAAAACTCCAGAGGCTACTTTTTCATACATTTATCTTTATCAACGAAACAATGAACAAAATGCACGAATTGTACGTTACATTATCCGTGTGGTGCCAAACGTAAAGAACAGCACCATCCCGTTTCTTCCCGTGGGTGTCGTATGATGCGACTAAGGGACTCACCATAGGCAGCAGCGTTCTCTATGCATGTTGCTGCGATCACTAACCCGCCTGCCATGCGTGGCGATTATGGCAAACCCTCTCAAATTGGGGGAGGTCTATGTTCTGAAGTGGACGTCTTTCGGCTGAAATGATAATGATGGTGAAGTTACATTAACTTATTGTAACTGGGGCACTTTATGAGGACAGTGATACATTTTCAAAGCTTAAGAGAGATACATATGTTGTTTTATCATAACACACAATAATCACGCATGATGACATTTATGCAAATTACTAAATGAGTTATAAATTATTAATGATTGCAAGTTATAACGAAAATTGGTTAAAGTAATTTCTGTTAAACTGCCACTGAATTAATTTCAATTACTATATTTCGTGACCGAAAAGCCTTAAAATTATTTAAGACTGAGAATTGGTCCGACCAAAATTGATTCCAAATATAGGTTTATTAGCAATCTAAAATTGACTATCTTACCCGCGAGTTACGATTGTGAGTAAAGACTAATCTAATTTGCAGCTCACTGATTTACCCCTGGTTTTTAAAAGTCTATCCAATTTAATTTTTAACGGAGTTTAACAGGATATCATCGGATGTAAATCTGTCTGACATTTACGCAAACTATGATATATTATAGTTTACGTAAATGCGACTTCCTGACATAAGGAGAATAATTATATTGATGTTGTTGTTTGTGTTGTTATTGTTATATTGTATTGTACCGTGTGGTGCCGGACGTAAAGAATAACACCACCCCATTTCTTCCTGTGGGTGTCGTAAAAGGCGACTAAGGGACTTACTAGAGAATGGGCAGCAGCGTTCTCTATGCATTTTACCACCATACTGCGATCGCCAACCCGCCTGCCAAGCGTGGCGATTTTGGCAAAGCCCCCCAAATTGGGGAAGGCCTAAGTCCAGCAGTGGACGTCTTACGGCTGAAATGATGATGATGATTGTCTTGTTTCTTGTATATATACGAAAACTGTGTCACAAATGTACCTCAATCTCGTCACAACTATTACGGTACAATTTAACGATTGGATAACACCTTGTGTGTAGCTGCATTACTGGCAGTAAGTAGTAGTAAACCTCTTTTCGAAAGAGGTACCGTGGCCCTGGCACATGGGCAACTGAAGGAACACGGGTGGGTTTTAGTCAGTTAAAGTTTGACAACCCCTTCCGCTCCACCGAGAGCGGGAGACGTCATTACATTATTTCCCGCTCATAAAAAAAAACCTCGTTCAGACTATCACTATCAATAACTTGGTGATAATACCAGTTTCTGGGCGCTCAGCAGCAGTGCTGTGCTTTGGTTTGACGAATACCCGTGGACTTTTCCACTTTGTTTGTTAGGTAGTTAACTCTCCTGAGACGCTTCCGTGACCCACCATCAGGTGGACTACCGCGTGCCGATGTTTTTGTCAATTTCATTAAAAAAGTACACAAGACAAGCGTGTACGTAAATGTTATATACCATTATTTTTAATTACTTATAATGTGCTCAGCAGCACTTTTGAAAAGGGTATAATGCCTATTATTGAATAAACCCATCATTTAAAATGCACACTGCATTAACATAGCTGATTGATCGAGTTTGCTTCATTGCATGTGGTTTAATTCTAATGTCTGTATCAGTTTGAAAAAAAAAACAATTTTATTTTCTTTTATAATTTCACCGTATCATAAATGATTAAAAACATACAGAAAAAAATTAAACATCAAAAGATGCATTTTAAGATTAAAAAATAAAAATAAAATGGCAAGTACGTAGACCATTTTTATCCAGATTCAATTTCTAAATACAAGTAGTTTTAAAAAATCGGTTTTCTTTTACACGGTTCATGAACCAAATTAATTAAATTACTCATTCAAATAAATGGTTTGCTCTATGACTCACATGTTTTGTGAAAAAATCAATAAACTTTTTACATAAAAGAAAAAATAATTAAACATCTTTGAAACCTTCACTTATTTTATTCAGTGTGCTCACTCATAATTATTTGGTGCGCGACTCAAATAAATTTAATTAATCCATGACAAAAATAGACAGATCCAACAATTCACTTTTCATCATAATTTACTTGCCATATTCTAAACACATCCTCTCTTATTACCAATTAAATGGCAGGGGGTCCTGATGACGTCACGGGCACTAACGTCTAATCCAATAGAACGGACCAATCCAATATTGCTGTGCTCCCAGTAACCACATCAATTGTTCATTCGGACGGTAGTCCTAAACAAATTAATGCCTAATTGCTTCAATACTCGAGAACCGACCCGCCTTCAATGGAACCCAATTATACCCGAGATCCAGATCGATGGGGGTTTCAAAAGACACTGGAGGTTCTAAAACGTGTTTTTCACTGATTTAATTTTATTCATTGTATTGAACGCTTGATTTTGTTATTGTGAAGTGTGCGGAAGCGGTAGAGCTTGTTAATGTTGCGTATAAATAAATGGTTGAGATTTAATTAGTTTACGGAATTCTTAACAGGATTCTAGAGGATTGCTTAAACACATTTTTGTTCTGGAATAATTCTACGACTTCAGAAACAAAGTTTGCGCCTCATTACAGTAGCTACCTACATAATGCTCTCATGAATAACTACATAACTTTCTTGATATTTATATATCCCTTCATAAACATCTGGGTGCAACGTTTATCACATTTCCTTAGCATAAACCAGTGACGGATTCAAACATGTACAAAAAAAACTGACTATGAATGTGAATACCATGCAGGCTAGTTTAAATATATGTACCTATAACTATCTGGCAATCTTGAATATTTTGTATATGGCCTACGCAAATGTCCTGCAGATCTGGTAGCGTCTTGCGACGGGTCTTTGAGCTCCCTAAAATATGGTTGAGCTATACGATGACTGATACATACATGCCGTCTGTTGGGACAGGTCAGCTCAAAGCTGCAATAGTTCTTTATTACACATAAAATTCTAATAAAATAATGTTTGGACTTTAAAACAGTCATGACTTTTTGCTGCTTGGGAGTTTGTTGCGCCATTTCTTCTTCCTAGCTAAAGCACTAGGAAGGGGTGAAAGGCTCGTGTGCCGAGAGACTGTCTTATGTAATTTTGTCGTGGGTGAAAAAAAGGTGCTGCTCAGCCTAATTTGAATAGATGATTTTGATTTTGATATGACTTTTGAGTTTGTTTCGACTTTTCTTTTCAGGGAACAGTCAGCTAAGAAATGTCATCCTATAGTTTTTAAAATATTGATTAACAAAATATTGACGTGTAAAACTATTTTATGTGATCCACTTATTTAGATATACATTTCATTTTATTTCAGTAGACAACAGTATTAGAAATTACAAATGGATCCTAATATTTAATGGAAAACGAAGAACCAGGCCAAAGAAAATATCCTATAAAAATGAATGCATATACGTTAAACATTCCCAAGAAACCAAAACACGAAGATAAAGTACCGGAGGAATGTTTCACGTACCCAGAAGTTGTACTTGCAAGAACACCTCGGATCTTCACCACACTTAGTCGTGCGGTACGGTACGGTTCAGTGCGGTTCCCGGGAGGAACTTACTAACAATTTATTAATTGTACCGTCGAACTTCGCTGCAATATTGAACTGATATTAACTTAAATGTCTGTTGACACCCTAAGCTTAGCTCGGAAAATATCATTTATCTAAATATATAAAATTCAAAGTCCTGAGCGACTGACTGACTGACTGACTGACTGACTGACTGATATATCAACGCACAGCCTAAACCGCTGGACCTAGAGACATGAAATTTGGAGGGTGTGTTCTTTGTGAAGAGTAGGTATCCACTAAGAAAGGATTTTTTGAAATTCTACCCCTAAGAGGGTGAAATGGGGGTTGAATTTTCTATGAAACTTTTTATTCTCTAGGTCGATTGACACAAAAATTGGTAAGGTAAACGCAGCTATCAACGACCCATCGAAAATCTGTAGTTATTACCGACCTATAAAAGTAATTCGAAATCTTTACGTTTCCAGAACTATTCTAGCTGTAGGTAGGCAAAGTTACACATGCGTTTATTCCTTGAGCATCGTATACTTTTACGTTAGTGTGAGTTGCAGTGCAAAAAAGAGATAAAATACGTCAGTTACTGCGGGGCAGCGTGGACGCAGAACGTGTCGTACTGTTCCCTTGTTCTTTCAAGTAAGTATGTGACTTTTTTATTTAAGACATTTATACAAACAAATGACGTCTATACTTTATCTTATATTACTAAATGTATTCATTTAAGTGTCAACTCTTGATTTCTTACGACATTTTATTAATAAAAAGTAATTTGAAACGATAAAACTTTAAATTAAAATGGGATGGTGTTAGCTTCATCAGTTTTAATCGTGGCAACTATCAACGACCCATAAGTCGGCAATGGCAGCAACGTAACTTTTCGTTTTATTTTTCTTTTATGTTATTATATCACACTAACACAAGTATTTTTATAGACCAGTTTAAATCTAAGCTATCAGTCTTTATAAAAATCTATTAGCGACTAAACTTTTTTGTCTAGTTTTTACCTTTTAGCGTTGTCAATTTAACCAAAGTTGATATTTTTCGAGGATCGATATTGAATCGTTACAGTAATAAATCATTGTTTTTGTGTTTAAAACAGTGTGCATATGTTCATATTTTTTGTGACATTAATCAATTATAATCTATTTTATAGTCCGAAAGTCAATTGAATTAAAATAACCATTTTTTTATGAGTCGGTAATACAATTTAAGTTTATACTTACCTACTTTATTACCGACCCATGACGGTCGGTAATGGCAACTATAAGAAGCTATTACCGATCGTATATAGATTATTTAGTTTCTCACCTACTTTTATGGCATAATAGGTACCTATTAATAAATGCTACTTCTTGGCTTAAGTAACATGATACATACAATTATATATTTTTCCAGAAGTATGGAGTCACAAAAGCGGCGAAAAGTATACAGTAAACACAACTCGCTGAAGCAATCAAAGCAATTAATGACGGTACAAGTGTTTATGAGGTATCAAAAAGGTTTAATATTCCCAAAACTACATTACGAGACAAACGGGACGGGTAATATAAGAATGAAATTTGCGGAGTTCAGCCTGTTCTTAATTTAAGTGAAGAAAAACAGATTGTAGACTGGATTCACTACCTTGGAAGGATGGGATTTCCAGTTACAAAAGAACAATTATTTAATATATAATTAACCAATTAGTTGCAATTTATTTCTAAAAAGAGGTGAATGACGGTGATGATTAATATTATAATTTTCAAAAAATGATTATGATCTCAATAGCATAAGGAAATATCCTAGAGTTTGAAATCCTTAAATTAAAATATAATATATGTATTAATAGTATTACGTTGATTAATTTAAAAGTTTATAATTATTTAATTCGTAGGTAAGAAGTACTAATTTGTTTGATTAAAAATAACGATAATAAAAAAATACGAATAAGTATTTGCATTTTTATTATATTAAGATCGGTAATCATCATCATCACTAGCTTATATACATTCTATTGCTGGAAAAAGGCCTTCTCTCATATACGATCGGGAATAGCTGCATAAAAATCGTTAATAGCTTCACAGCCGTTTTTATGGGTCGGTAATTGCAACAATCGACTAAGTCACATTGTAAATGATTTTTTACTAGATAATCCTATAGTTAAATGTATTTGATTCAGTAAATACATTTTTTATACATAACACTACCATATAAAATGAAACTTTTAATCTTTCGAGGAACCAGTATACTAAAAAAAAATTGTTTAATTTCAAATTGCCTTAGAGGGGTCGTTAATACCTGCGTTTACCTTACACATACTCTTGAAGTATAATTATGAGATACGTGTATCACAATTTTTCCAAAATGATCCCCTTACTGAGTCAAATTGGGCTTCGAAAATCCTACTTGGAATGGTAGACATGCACATGGCGTGCGGGGCAGCCCGGGTAGCGCATTGTCGTCACCGGTGTCCAATCTCAACCAAGGTATCACGAACTGACATTAATATGAACTAACTAGCTCTTGCCTGCGACTTCGTCCGCTTAAATGTCGGTTATCGTAGACGGAGACGAAATCACGGAATAAAAATAGGCGTATATCCTTTTTTGGAGGTTAAACTTAGCCCGCACCAGATTTTAAATTTCGTAATTTTTTTTTTATAAAATGTATCTTATGTTACTTCTAATGCCTCCAAGAATATGTGTACAAAGTTTCATGACGATGGGTTAAGTAGTTTTTGCGTGAAAGCGTAACAAGCAAACTTACATTAACATTTATAATATGTATTAGTAGGGATATGTGCAAGTTATAACAGCCGCACGGGTTGATCGTTGAAGTTAAGCTACGCTTGCCGCGGTTGGTTCGTGGATGGGTGCCCATCTTTACATAATAAGACCCTTCCATTCCTCGGAAAGCACGTTAAGCCGTTGGTCCCGGCTATCTTTCGTAGATCTTAGACCGTCGTTACAGGTCGTCGGAAGCCCGAAAGTCTGACAACCAGTCTTACCAAGGGGTATCGTATTACCCAGTAACTGGGTTGTGGAGGTCAGGTAGGCAGTCACTCCATGTAAAATACTGGAACTCAGCTGCATCCGGTTACACTGGAAGCCGACCAAAACATAGTTGGGAAAAGGCTAAGCAGATGATGAGGAAGTAAGTAGGTACATGTAAAAAAACGCGTTTGTTTCTGTATTAAATAAAATAAAATTACTACACTTACTATTCTTTAATAGATGCAACTTTATAAGTAAAAACTAATTGGGCATATCCCTACTATAATACTTTACGCACTAACATATAAATCTGTACGTTCAGTGAGCAATAGTGCGACTTTAGTTTATGCATTAAAGTAAAACATAACGAACAAGCCACAATGATCAATGAAATTCTTTTGAGATCGTTTGAAGGAGTTGAAAATAATTATAAATCAGTGGACTCGAGTGATAAACAACGATGACGCCATACATTACCCGGTTTAGTTTCTTAACATATACAGTCTCTCGGTACGGTAAAAATATCTCTCGGTCTCCCAACTCACATATAAAAATTTTGAGTTGGCGCCCAGTTATGTTGCTGCGTAATTTAAACCCGCCAAAATTATGCAATGACACCAGGTTGTGAGTGAAAATATTGAAACGAAATCTTATCGAGGCAACTATACTGATACGTTGTTCCTGAGACGAGTCTGTGTTTATTCCGAGGATTCCACTAACGACATCGAACTACCCCTTTGAGTTCAAAAGAGTGCCAAAGTCTGCTCTGACAAGACCATAAATAAATCTCAAGACAAAACGCTTAATTTAACAGGGATAGACTTAAGGGAGAACTGCTTTCACACGGTCAGTTATACGTGGCCTGCTCAAGAGTAAGCTCACGGAGCAGCCTGGTGATTCTAGCACCTGAAGTAAAAACAAAAAATATTGTTTACAAAGAAATTATGCGGTAGGCATAGTATTTCGTTGTAATCAATATTAATTGTTCATTATTCACTTCTGATTGTCTCTTAAATAAATCTTTTCACACATGCTTTTTTTTTTTTTTTGGATGGGAAATCATCAAATGACTTCTCCCGCTCTGGGCGGAGCGGGAGGGCGTGTCAGACTTTTACTGACTAAAACCCACCCGTGTTCCTTCAGTTGCCCATGTGCCAGGGTCACGGTGTCTCTTTCGAACAATCACGTGACCCCGGCAGGCATCGGTCCTAGCAGACCCCTTCAGTACTGCTAACATCTCTTTGAGGCGCGCGTGGAACACTACGCGCCGTCGACCCGAGCTTGGTCCTTACCGGGCGGCGAGCTACCCATTGCTCGCCACCCGCAAGCTCGCGCCTACGGTGGCCGGGAGTCTGCAATCGACTCCCGGCGCCCGGGGCGTCTCCTCCTGCGGCGGCTAGGGACGTGAGGGCGCAGAGACTGCCACTCCCTCACGTGCCCCGCCTCCTCCTTCACGAGCATTACTGCTTCGCAGAAGGAGGTGACGGCTTCCCATGCCCTCTCGCTCCGTACCATGGCTCGCACCAGGGCCGGACGCGAGAGGTCGCCGCCGCCGATCGCCTCCACGAGGACACGGCGGTGCTCCGCCCAGGCAGGACACACTTCCACCGTATGCTCCACCGTGTCCTCTAGACGATCCTCACAATGGAAACACCCGGGCGTTTCCTCCCGCTTTATCCTGAACAGGAACCCACCGAAGCACCCATGCCCGGTGAGAACCTGTGTCAGGCGGAAGGTGAGGACGCCGTGGCGCCTCTCTATCCACTCCTCAAAGAGGGGACTTACCGCCGCAATTGTGGCGTGCCCTGCGCTGGGTTGCGACAATCGTACCCGCCATGTCGCCATGAGATCCTGCCGGAGCTCTGTCCGCCGTGCCGCGATTTGTCGCGGCAGCGGAGTTTCGCCCTTCACACATGCTTTGAGTTTTATTAAAACTATACTACTCTCATCCCAAAGAGATTAGTTTAGTTTTACGGAGAGCTTCGTCTTATTTGCTTTGTTTGGGATATTCTCAGTTTGTATATTAAATTGAGAGGTAGTGAGAGCGCGTATGTTTGTTTCTGAAAAAAAAAGTGATTTGTTTCTTGTAGGCCACGCGGGTTAAGCCGCGGGCAGAAGCTATTCAAAATAAACCAATGAAATAAACACAGGCAAAAAAATCTGTCCTAATTATATTATATGCATACGTGTCGAATTCATAAGGATGATGCTATATCATTTATCCTAAGGAGCTCTTAAATTTATTCAACCCGTCTGGTCTCCGTCTCACACACTTATCCTCATACTGGGTGCTCCAGTAATGCTACTACAAAATCTTAATTTTCATTTGAATAATTTCGGTATCAATTTTTTTCGAAATTCCCAGGGAATAAAGAGAATTTTTATTTTCGCTTTAAACTTGGCTTCGAATTTGTCATGCAAGTAGGTAATTTGCCGTTTCGTCACTGTTTTTAGGTTTTAAGATTAATTAATTATCCTACAACAATCACTTATCAATCCAAGCGCTGCTCCTTGGATAACACAAAGCAAGCAGTGCAATAATACATTGTTTACCTGGATTAACACATAGGGTACTTTTAATCCCGGTAGTAGGTTCCTGTGGGATATTTTTCGACATCCACGCGGGCGAAGCCGCGGGCAGAAGCTAGTTAGTGTATAAAGTTTGTGGTTGAGAGCTAATAGAAATTGAATGTGGTTTGGTGCGGTCGGGAATAGAAGTTGACTAAACGTCACATTTGTGCTTAAAAAATATCCCAATTCATTTTTATTTACAGTTTTTGACCAATTGCAACTACTGCTCCAAGATAACAAAATAATAAAACATCAAACGTCACATGAAAATGTGAAAGCGTTCTCTCGATTAACATCAAACGGGTTTAGCCAATTGTTACCTTAATTAATCAACGATAAACAATCATCATTTCAAACATTTCACTACAAAAAAAAAATATCAATAGAGTCATCGTCAAGAACCATTTATTAATTCATGCCTAAGATTGCTCCTCAAAATGTACTCAAACAAGAACAGATTGAAAACGTAACGCGAATAAAATGACTTGGCAACACTCAGAATTTACAACTAATCTTAATTTGATTGTTCCTTTATTGGTGTTGAATATAAACGAATTAATTATTAATACGAATCAATCGTGATTGATGAGCTATATTGAATTAATATTACAATTGTATTATGTGATGCGTGGAATTAGTTAGTGGAATTAGCTATTAAATTGAAACGTACTCGTGTCAAGGGACAATTTCATTTAATAAGTGTATTTATACTAATGTTGAAGTTTCATATTTTATATGGATTGCTGATCTTTCCCATAGTGAATTTTAATGTAAAATTCTTTTCCGTTTCAATTCAGATACTTTCTTTGATTCAATCCGTTTACGTTATACTTTCTAGAACTATTAGTCATTCAAAGTTTGCTGTGGGTTTCAGCATGACTTAGTTGTACTTATCAATAAAGTTCTGTTAACAAACATGGGTGATAAGCGGTAACAGATTTTTTTTTAAAGCACACTAGGTATGTCAATGCCAAATGCCAATGTGTTTGATATCTTAATGTGACAGTATTTCCATGTCCACAGTCTGTAAGACAATATTTACTAATTGCCATGCCATTACCCACAAACAATAAGTTTCCTAACTCACTAAGATGCGGAGTGCCCTATCTCCAGCCACCAACCTCATGACTAACAATAGTTTAAGTTTAATAATGATGTCATCGATCCCAGTCTACTAATGGCCGATATAAGCGGATTCACTTTATCACTTCGTAACTGCCAAGTTCGCAACTGGCAACTTAAGATTTCACAATTACTTAGATGACCTTTAGCGTGTTTTGATGAAAATACGAGTACCTTATTGGTATTAAAAAGGGTTATAACGGTGTGAGCCGCATTTTAATTGAGGCTTAACTTTTACATTAAACCCTAAGAAAAATAAGAAATTCTTAAAAAATATTCGATACTCCATGTTAACCAAATTGGATTATTTATTGGTTTCATAATAACTTTATAATTGGATTTCCATCATAAGATATATGGTGGCATAACATATATAAGGTTTAAAATCAATTGGTGCGATTATAATTATCAATGTACATGTGGATATAAAAAAATAAACGGATAAAATTTTGTTGGTCAGATCATTTGGTGACCATGTAGATCGGTGTCTGAAATGGTCTTTTGCGGAAATAACCACATATATATGAGTGGACCTGTGCAATCAGTGCACGCATTTGTCAATGATCGTACAACTCAACTCGGAACTTAAGGAGCTCAACGATTCGACGAACAATATCAAAGAAAGGAAATTTGGGTATACCACATAAATTATTCAAACTGCCAGATCATGATTACTGAGAAAAAAGGAAAGAAAATTGAAAACAAACCCACGCAGGCTTCACATTCACAATAATTAAAACAATATGATACTTTATAAAGTGAATATTCATGTCATTGTATGTATAAAAATGATCAGTGTCAATGTGAATATAAAAAAAATAAACGGATATAATTTTTTGATGACCATGTAGACCGGTGTCTGAAATGGTCTTTTGCGAAAAGAATCACACAGATTTGAGTGGACCTGTCCAGTCAGTGCACGTATTTGTCAATTATCGTACGAAACAACTTGGTACTTAAGGAGCTCAACGATTCGACGAACAAAACCAAAGAAAGGACATTTGGGTAGGCCGCACAAACTACTCAAACTGCCAGACCATAATCAAAAGTGATACAATGACCCTCATAGTCCTCAAATTTTCAATAATTAAAGTAATGTTCATACAATTAATATTCATGTCATGTACAATAAAATTAAAAAGAGTAAAATAGCAAAATAATAATTAAAAAAAAAAAACAACATTCAGTGTAGATTTATTGGAGCAGCTCAATCCCAGGCCGTTTTATCCTCAATATAGTCTTTGACAGTATAATAGGATTTTTGAAATAATTTACGCTTTATAAAAGATTTGAATTTATTTAGGCTTAGTTCTTGAATGAGGCTAGGAAGTTTATTATAAAAAAATCGAATACATTGGCATCCAAACGAGCCACCTATTTTCTTGAGCCTTGTTGAAGGAACAACAAATTTTTGTTTGTTTCTAGTATTTATATTATGGATATCATTGTATCTTTTAAAGAGAGTAATATTTTTAAGTGCATATAGCAGATTTTCATAAATATACTGAGAAGGCACAGTCATTATATTAATCTCTTTGTATTTGTCACTAGCTTTTGCCCGCGGCTTCGCCCACGTGGATGTCGGAAATTATCGCAAGAGGACGTACTTGTATTAAGAATGCATTAATCCAAGTTATATAGGTAATTACCCGCGACCAACAAAAAAGTTATTCGTTCGTTTTTTTTTCATGATATTCTATTTTTTTTATCCTTGTTGCATCAGCTATCTGCCAGTGAAAGTCCCGTCAAAATCGGTCCAGCCATTCCAGAGATTAGCCGGAACAAACAGACACACAGACAAAAATTGTAAAAAATGTTATTTTGGTATATTAACCGTGTATACATCCATATACGCATGGTAAAAAGCGGTTATTTTAATATTGCAAACAGACACTCCAATTTCACTTATTTGTCTAGATGTCTAAATTATTATTGAGAAACTACGCGTTATATTCTTTTAAATTACCCAACAAATCACAACTATTGCAATAAACTATTAAAATAAATAAATTATTAAAAAAAACGTTCAATCGAAATCTACGTTAGGGCCCTAACGTAGATTTCTATTAACGTTTTTTTTATCTATGTTTTTTTATACGAATCACCACGACTAAAAAATGTGTGACAGCGCCATCTTATGGCGTTTGCTCAAAATGACATAAAAACAACGCCACCTATTTCAATGTTGCGACAACTTTAGTTTTGCTTGGTGAAAATAGAAAGTGTAAGAAAAGTGCTGCTTGCTTCTAATAAACAGATAATAAACAATGAATATAATGTTGAGAAGTTAACTTTGTCATAGTATACAAGAATGCCCGCAACTTCGTCCGCGTAGTATTTAACAAAAAAGTTTCTTATTTTTTTTTTTTTTCGTAAGATCCTATTTCTTTTTCTAAAGTTAAAGTAGCTTAAGTTACTCCTTGTTACAACAGCTATCTGCCAGTGAAAGTCTCGTCAAAATCGGTCCAGCCATTTTAGAGATTAGCCGGAACAAACAGACAGACAGACAAAAATTTAAAAAAAATGTTGTTTTGGTATATGTACCGTGTATATACATATCAAATCAATGAAATCAAAATCATGCATATACACTTAGTAAAAACTGGCCAAGTGCGAGTCGGACTCGCACACCGAGGGTTCCGTACAAACCTGCAGGAATTCACGGTTTATGCATAAGGTTTATGTTTATGAAATTAAATGTTTTTTTTTTTAATTTTTATATTTGAGTTGACTGAATGAAAGGTAAATTGTGGTTAACGATTTATGACGTATTAAAAAAAACTACTTACTAGATCTCGTTCAAACCAATTTTCGGTGGAAGTTTACATGGTAATGTACATCATATATTTTTTTTAGTTTTATCATTCCCTTATTTTAGAAGTTACGGGGGGGGGGGGGGGCACACACATTTTACCACTTTGGAAGTGTCTCTCGCGCAAACTATTCAGTTTAGAAAAAAATGATATTAGAAACCTCAATATCATTTTTGAAGACCTATCCATAGATATCCCACACGTATGGGTTTGATGGAAAAAAAAAATTGTGTTTCAGTTCTATGTATGGGGAACCCCAAATATTATTGTTTTAAAAAAAATGATATTAGAAACATCAATATCATTTTTGAAGACCTATCCATAAATACCCCACCCACACGTATGGGTTTGATGAAAAAAAAAATGAGTTTCAGTTCTATGTATGGGGAACCCCAAATATTTTTGTTTTTTTTTTCTATTTTTGTGTGAAAATCTTAATGCGGTTCACAGAATACATCTACTTACCAAGTTTCAACAGCATAGCTCTTATAGTTTCGGAAAAAAATGGCTGTGACATACTCGGACAGACAGACAGACAGACATGACGAATCTATAAGGGTTCCGTTTTTTGCCATTTGGCAACGGAACCCGAAAAAGCGGTAACTTTAATATTAAAAACAGACACTCCAATTTTATTTACGTCTAGACTAGAATAGACTAGATTATCATCTCAATTACAAAATCATAGCAACTTCTTTTATGTTCTATGTATTTAAAGTGATGACCAAAGCTATAATAGGTTTAATCTAACGAACAGTCGCATTGTTCGTTAGATTAGATGCGACATATTTGTCGGAAAATTGCAAAGTTGACAGATTTACATGACTGATGTGATTTAATATAGCTATGGAATTACTATGTACTATTTAGATGATAGGACTAATATAATTGTGGGATTATATATCAGATAGTGACCACCACCAAATCTTATATAAAAGTCTCCTGGTTATTTAAGACCTCTAGGCCATCCACCACTAAAACCGGCCAAGTGCGCGTCGGACTCGCGCACCGAGGGTTCCGTACAAACCTGTAGGTTTTTTTTACTTTATTCACTGTTTATGCATAAGATTTGTGTTTATGAAATAAAATGTTTTTTTTTTTAATTTTTATGTTTGAGTTGATTGAATGAAAGGTAAATTGCGGTTTACGATTTATGACGTAGTAAAAAAAAACTACTTATTAGATCTCGTTCAAACCAATTTTCGGTGGAAGTTTACATGGTAATGTACATCATATATTATTTTTTAGTTTTATCATTCTCTTATTTTAGAAGTAAACAGGGGGGACACACACATTTTACCACTTTGGAAGTGTCTCTCGTGCAAAACATTCAGTATAGAAAAAAGTGATATTCTACCTCAATATCATTTTTGAAGACCTATCCATAGATACCCCATATGTATAGGTAAGATGAATTTTTTTTTTTGAGTTTCTGTTCTAAGTATGGGGAACCCCAAAATTTATTGTTTTTTTTTTCTATTTTTGTGTGAGAATCTTAACGCGGTTCACACAATACATCTACTTACCAAGTTTCAACAGCATAGCTCTTATAGTTTCGGAAAAAAGTGGCTGTGACATACACGGACAGACAGACAGACATGACGAATCTATAAGGGTTCCGTTTTTTGCCATTTGGCAACGGAACCCTAACAAGTGTAATACTCCATGATACCCTTATGAGGTCCATAACAATCCGTGAAAGCAATACTGCGGTTCTCCCAAAGTTTGTGACCTCAGACACCAACCGCTAACCTTAGGTGTGTGAGGATAACCCGATTACAACTGCCTTGAGATCCTTCTTTGAAGATCAATAGATTTATAGGTCCAAAGGGATTAATAAACACCTACCATTAAGGTTCCTTAGAGAAAGGTATATTTTGTGACTGTACCTGCGGTTTCATGTTCACAAGCTTCAAAGTTTACATACTAAACTTTTTCCCATGGGAGTAGGCAGAAACTAAAGAACGCCACCTGCTACGATCCTTACATGCCTACTCCTTTAGCGCCGTTTAAGTTCATACATCTGGTAATACACGCACGCCGGTTACCAGTACTACGCAGCTGACCCTTCTGAAGAACATCACCAATAAGGTCAGTATATGTCATCCTAGGGCATCCCCTTCCGGCGTGTCCAGTCACATCTGCCTTGTACCTTTTGTTAGCCGCCCTTCATTCATCCTCTCAACATGACCAAACCATCTAGGCATACTCTTTTACATTTTTGTCATTACATCTCCTTTTAAACCGCACCGTTGTCTTATTACATCATGCCTCAATCCATCATTTACAGTCACACTACGCATGCTTCGAACGCATTTCCACAGCATTTACCTCTTTCATGCTTGAAGTGAATGGTTGGCATGATTAAGAAAGTCGACCCTTCTGACGAGAACAGGCGAGGGCAAAGAAGAAGAAGATGCTTGTTTTATCACACCCAACATTCACTTCCATACATAAATTAACAAATAAACTTTGTTACATCGTTCCGAGGACAGTAGTGCGTAGACAAGCGCGTCCATACCGCATACTGTCTGTTAATATTAGGCAGGTCTGTAATTTCAATGCTGGCTTTCGCGGTCTTCTACGGCAACTTGTGGATTCTTACAATACTAGATTTTAAAACATTGATATTTTCAATTTAACACCACATCAGTTTAGAAAATCCGTAGTCGATTTATCTTAGCTTTATAATGATTAAGGATTGTATTCTTTTATACTGTTTCTGTTTATATTACATAAATTTCATTAATATTATTACTATAGGAAGTATTATTCGATCAATTAATCATTTCATCTTTTACTCCATTCAAGCATGTATTCTGTTTTTTTTTTGTTTTTATGTCACATAGCATTAATAATCAACAATTTAGTAATAAGTGGATAATGTTGCTAGTAGTATGATAAGTATTTTGTTTAATTAGTAAGATATTATGTATACATATGATTGTACTCCTATTTTTTATCCCGAAATAAAATAATAAATAATTATAAGCGTAGGCACCAGCACACCATTGTAAACAGCCAGTCGAGCCTTATCGGATGTCAACTGGTTGGTCACAATCGCATGTAGAGCATCATTTACTTTATTTACCGCATTTACTCTGTTTTTCAAATATCGTTAATTTACATATACTCATTTGTTTGCCCCCCATTCTTATAATTTATTTTCACATCACACACCGATACATTCTCTTCCCTTTCAAAAAACATGACCTTCGTCTTATTTTTTATTGGGTGACAATCAATCATATGCATACCATAGATACCAGGGGTCTCAAACGCCAGACGCACGTTGTCAATGCAGTGGTACAACTGAATGTCTCAAATTCCTTACTTATTATTAACACCAACATACTTTAAACCGATTAGGACTAGTATTTGGTACCAGCTGTTTTCCTTCATATACTATAGGTGCCTAAGTTCAGATATAACCCTTTCCTTGAACCCTTTATATAACCCAACTCTTAGGACATGCGCTAATCGAATAGTAGGTATAGTCCCAGTCATAGTCCCAGGTTATTTTTGTAATGGCCACCGAAGCGTAACAAACCACTTCCTTTCATAGACTTATCAAGTTAGCATAATGTTTGTGTAATATTACAAAAGGACCGGTTCTGGGGTAACTACAGACCCGATATCAAAAAATTTATCCGGTGATGAAATGGTAAATGGAAATGTAATTATCACATTTCAATTTACTGTTGTTGCCGAGCCCTTTCACCAAAAAAAAAAAAAAAAACTAGACACCTCGTTATTTATACAGTGAAATTCACCTTACAACACAAACATTAAAATTTAATCGTGGATCTCTAATTTAACATCTGTTCCGCTACTTTATTAAGTAAGAGGTAGCTATTTATTTACTTCAAAAGACGAAGCAACTGCTGACAAATTAAGTTAGTTAACTTTAAATTATGTTTCGCAATGAATTAGCGTCGACTTGTGAGAAATATACTGACGTCGAATAAGATGCTTTTATTAAATACACGGGTAAAATAAATAAACCTGGTAGAATGTTATACTTAAATAAGTAAATATAATAAGTTTTGTGTCTATATTTCGATTATTTTCTAAAACTTACCGACAGAATCCGTACATCGAAACAACACTGAAACACCGAGTACAAACAACTGTGACCACTTCATCGCAAAGTTTTTCAAAAAACTCATGTTCACCGAATATATGAAACGAAAAAAACAAAAGTTCAAAAAACGTTCCAAATTCTAGAACGTCGCATTTTCAAAAAAAGTTTTCGTAAGTCGAACACGAGAGCGATAACGCAACGGTTCCAATTCGCTCAGGTTGGTTCGGTGCAGCGATCGTGAAACAACTGTTCTGACGAAACAGTTGAACGGAGTCTGAGGGTACCAAACCACGCATGCGCGACTCTTTCTTCACATTTCGGAAAGCGGTGTTTCTAGTTTGAATTATACTCTATTTCCTTTTGACATTACGCCCGATGTGCCTTTGACTTGGTGCATTCCTTCAAAGGCCCCTGGTTCTGTGGAATGGAACAAAAGGTTTTCGATGTTCTCAAGGGATTTATATCCTGTCTCTTTAATTGTTACCATTTTCTAAATGTTTCTGTTAAAACGATTATTATTTGAATTATAAGATGCATTATAAATAAAAAAAGTTAATTTATTACAAAATGGTGGGATACACACTTTTCAAACAATTTGACGTGTGTTTCTCCATTCTACATTAAAAAATATTACAGAAACGAAGTCGAATAGACCTAAGTGGCACAATTCTGAAAGCGTACTATGTACCTACACACTTCACAACTGTCACAAAAGAAGAATTGTATTTTCTTTAATAAAAATCATATTCAAGTATAATATTAGAACAGGACAAATCATAACAAATTCTATGAACTCTTCACGTTCAAACAGTCTAGAGATATTCCTCCGTTAAATTACTCGACCAATTTATGTGATCGTGTGACGTCACCGTGACATGTGTCTTCTTACTGAAGAGCGTTTGTGGCGGGAAAGATGAATGGAGAGATTAGATGGCGCCAATTCTGGTACGCGCTGACTAAGCTGAATATAGTGCTGCTCGCTTTTATTAAGAAGCGACATAGGAAAGCTATTGTAATTTTTTTCATACAAGTTCTGATTTTTCATTTCATGAGCAATGGCGTTCAACTTAAATTCGTGATATTACACGGAGGAAGTACGAGTTGAACCTAATTAGACAATTTTTCATGGTCATTGACTACATTAAAAAAAAAATGTCAGCAGCGTTTAATCGATCGAATAGTAAATGAACTTGTACGGAGTCGTATCGAAATTCTTTAACTCCAACAACACAGATAAGCTACACAATTTCCGTACTCGATTTCTGTTCCTAATCACTCTTATAAAAAAAAAAAATCGAATAAGACTTTCAGTAGCTAGACATCCTTAATTTCCGCTTAGCAACATTGTTGTCGTTAAATTTGTTCAGGGATGTACAAATTTTACTTTGTAAGGGTAAATGGTATTTTTCCAATCTCTCTCGAAAAATAGCATTAATATAAAACTGTTTCCTAGAATAATTTATCTCTTGCTCAGATAGAATTTTAGGTTTTATTTAGGTACCTTGCTCAAAGTAATATAACTAGCATAATATTTCAATGAATTAAACATTTACTCATCCTTTTGAAGTCTATGGATGAACCCGGATGTCCATTTAGGTCGCTAACTGCCCGTTTCTAATCTTGGCTCTAATTGACCAACGGGTACCGAGCTCGAAGTTTGCCAATTCGAGCTCTTAAGTGAATTCGATACCTCAACAAACATGGTCAGGAAACCTTAGCTTTTCAAATATCTACAAGATAGATCTTTATAGTGTTTGTCTGTTTTATGTAAAATAAAAATATAAGAGTCTATTTTTCATTTCCAAGTACTTTGGAAGTCGCATACTTTATTTAAAATTATATTGTACTAAATAAATAAAATGAATATAGTAGAAGAAGATAAAATATTAAAAATTCTAGTGATGTGTTTCACCTGTGATAGCTACCAACAATCGGTCCCCTCGCGAGCCCTCATAAGCCGTCGATTACCATAAATCACAATAACAGTATATTGAATTCGTCTGAACTAGGACCACGACGTTGAATATTAGCTATTCACGGCAAGACAAACATCATCAATCATTACGTATTACTCTAAGGATTGTATTATACTGCCTATTTTAAGTAAGCGGTGGTGGCCCAGTGGTAACGGCCGCGACTTAAAAGTAGTAGGTCGTGAGTTCAAACCCAAGCAGGCGCATTACTTTGTGTAAATTATTTCATCGCCACTGCTCTCAAAACGGTGAAGGAAAACATCGTGAGGAAACCGGCATGTCTTAGAACCAAACATTCGAAGACATGTGATATCTACCAACCCGCACTGGGCCCGCGTGGTGGATTATGGCCCACTCCCTCTCACTGAGAGGAGGCCTGTGTCCCAACAGTGGGAACATTATAGGTTGATGATGATTTTAAGTAAAATAAATAGCACTTAAACGTACCAGTAAATACTTCAGATGTGACTAGTGCATCATGTGGTTACCTGACACAGACTATTTTAAGCGCTTCACGACTTGATTCTACCAACTCCTTTTCACAACCGAACTACCAGACTTACTGTAGGGTAACATCTACACTAATATCCACACTTGGTTGATATCTCGAGTTATCGTGCTCAGTGATTTTTCGCTACATTTATAATGAGCACGACGAAAGTATAAAACTCTCTGTCAGCGTCTATTTTACCTTCCACGTATAACCTGACAGCCTTCAAAGAAAGAGTAAGCATGTATCTTCTGGGCACGCTCGTTCTATCGTAAACTTCATCCATCGCTTTCCTCCAGACGAGATTGAGGCCAAGAGACGGGTCGTTTCGAATTCAAAAAAATTGTGGTAGTAAATACAAAGAAATGGTGGGCCTATTAATGATCATAACAACACTACCTACATCTACATAGATTGAATTCATGTACCTAGACTAGAATAACCACGTAAGTTGAACGTTTACTAGTTCAGGGTTAGACAAACACTATCTATCATCACCATAGTATCACCATCAACATATCACTCTAGTCAGTCGCATACGTCATCTGGACATAGGCCTCCCCCAATTTGGCTTTGCCATTATCATCATTCTCGGCAGGCGGGTTAGCGATCGCAGTATGGTGGTAAAATGCATAGAGAACGCTGCTGCCATTTCTTTATTAAGCCCGTTAGTCGCCTTTTACGATATTCACTGGAGGTAAGGGATGGTGCTATTCTTAACATCCAGCACCACACAGACTACATTCAATAGCATTCAATAAGTAATAAAATTATTACTTAATTCGATCGTCGTAATTTAATGAAGTAGCTTTGAGTTTCAGTATTAAATTATTTAACGAATTGATATTATTATGAACTCATAGTAAAAGGTTGGACTGGTAGTGTTTTAGTAATAATTTACATGAAGCAAAATTATTATTTAACAGCCTATTATTTTACAAGCTTTGCTATTGTTATGAATATTATGAGTAGGTTCAAAATGGCGAGGAATATTTAACGCTAGAGTGTAGATACGCTAAATTAAAATCAAGCGTCAAAATGACGCATGACTTAATTTTGGACAGATAACATAGTACCCAATGATACAACGGTAAAATAAAATATCATTTCAAACATCTATTTGAATCTCTATCTATGTGAACCGATTTTTCATGGTTTGGCTCAAATTGATTGAAATATCGGATTGAAACTGAAACAGAATGCAATATCCATGATCATGAAGAATGCATCCATTGTCAAAGAAACAACCCTATTTTATACGAAGTGAATATAATTGAAACATGATGGTTTTCCAACTTACTGTAGAGTTACACACACAATATAATTATATAATCTTATAAAATTACAATGAGTGAGTATTAATTTCAGATTTATATGAGTCCCAATTTTTACAAGCAACACGCGTACACGCGCCAATTTGGATTATTTATTAAAGTTCGGATTTGTATGAACATTCTGATGTAAAAACTATCGCATGGTGTTTGCTGAAACATTAGCCGGCTCGGGCGTGTGCTCTACAAACATCATCAATCAACTGCGTATCACGGGGTTTGACTCTAAATAAAACGTGTGGCGTAGTAGTGTGTTAAAACATGGTTTGTTATAAACTGTCTAGAAAAACTGCTGTATTGGAATTCATTTTTTGGAACAAAATGTAACGCAAAGAAAAAGAAAGTACTCTGAATTCGAATACGATATCAAGTCGGATTTGGCGGAATTTAAGCATGAAATAATGTCTTTTTTCCAAGATTTCAGCAAGTCGCAAAATGAAAATTTCACACAAATTCATCAACACATAACTGAACTAAAAGACGAAATTAAAGGTGTTAAAACTGTCTCGGAAAGTTTAATATCGGAACAAAGCAACATAAAACAGGAACTACATAATGTGAAATCACTAAATTCCTCGTTACAAGAGAAATTGCGCAATCTTGAAGAAAACTTTGCGTCTTTAACAACTACAATAAAAACCCCAACATTACAACCAAAATCGCTCCCGCCTACTAGTGAAGACACACTGCTCGAATTACGCGAGCGCCAGCGCCGCGAGAAAAATATCATAATGGTGGGTATACCTGAAATAAATGATGCGAATACAAAAACAAGGATAGATTATGATAAAAATGAAACCATGAAGATTATTACGAACATCCTGCCGGAATGTCCTATCCCTATGAACATAATTAGATTGGGAAAATACGTACCTAACAAAAATCGGCCACTTAAAATATGTTTTGAATCGCAGGCAACTTCTAAAAAAATATTGCGCAACCGAAATAATGTCATAGATAAACAAATACACATCTATGCGGACCAGACTCCTAATCAACAAATGTACTATAAACAAATGCGTGAAGAATTATTAGGTCGTCAGCAGAGTGGGGAAACTAATATTACAATTAAATATAAAAACTCTGTGCCTCAAATAGTGAAAATAAACTCAAAAAACTTGAACAAAGTGGACGTTGCCCCGATGTCTTAAATATTGAAAAATTAGAAATGGATTGTGACATAACGTATGAAAACCTAAACTGCTATACGGACCTAACAACAAGTAAGTCATCTTTAAAATTACTTTATACAAACATAAGAAGCTTGGTTAAATTCGGTAAGCTGGAAGAATTATTATGTATATTACAAGCGATTGGACATACTATAGGACTGATATTATTAACGGAAACTTGGATTAAGTCTGACTCTGAGGCCAACTTGCTCCAAATCGCAGGCTACACACATATCTACAACTATAGAAAGAGCCGCCGGGGTGGGGGTGTGTCCGTATATATTCATAGTAGTATTAAACATGATGTTATCGAAATAAAAAGTAAGGAAGACAGTGAATATGTGTGGTTGCACATAGTCAAATATGCACTACATATTGGCCTTATCTACAGACCCCCAAATACAAATGTAAATAGATTTTTGGAAACCTTTACATCTCAATTAGAAAATAAACGGCGAGTTATAGTGTTCGGCGATTTTAATATAAACTTGCTACGTGCTGAACGTCAAACTACGACCTACATCGATACACTAAAAGAATCAGGCTACCAAATACTGAATAAAATAGATGATGACTATTGCACACGAGAAACAAGTAACTCTAAATCGATTATTGACCACGTCTGTTCAAACCTTAGCGGAGGTAATTTTCATATGGCTTGTATCAACTCATCCTTGTCGGACCATAAACACCTCTATTTAGAACTGAAAAACCACAAACATATCCCGAAACAAAAGACTACCTTCACAGTGACGAACTTCGAAAAGCTTTACAAATCCATAGAAAACAAAAATTATGTAAATGAGGAATCTAGCTATGAAAACCTAGAAAACTTTATTAAATTAAATGTCCAACAAAATAAAATAACAAAAGTTAAAATATTGAACAAACCAAGAGACGACTGGATAAATAAGAAAATATTAGACGAAATCGACGAGCGAAATATTATCTGGAGGCTACATAAAATGCAACCTGATGATCCGATATTAGAAAATCAACTTAAATCAAAGAGATATGCTGTACTGAAACGTATTAGAAATACTAGGAATAATTATTATTATGAAGCCTTCAAGAAATGTGAAAAGAAGCCTAAGAAAATGTGGAGTCTAATAAATAACTTAGCTAATAATAAAAATAAAACTAATTCCACCCCTCCTAAACTTATTGTTGATACGCGTGAAATTAAAAACGGAAATGAAATTTGTCAATGTTTTAATGAATTCTTCTCGACAATTGGTTCTGACTTAGCTAATAATATACCACAAAAATATCATAACAATCAAACAAATACTCTCAACTACATCACAGATACACCTACTAACGAACTATCCATGTTTGAACCATGTACAACTAAAGAGGTAAATAAAATCATCGACGAACTAAATATAAACACAAGCAGCGGCATCGACGGAATCAGTGCAAAAGACATCAAATGCATAAAAAAGCTAATACTCGACCACTTAATTAATTGCATTAATAAATGTCTGGAATTAGGAAGTTTCCCTGATAGCTTAAAAGTTGCAAAATTAACGCCAATCTACAAATCTGGAAACAAATCTGACCCTGGAAATTACCGACCAATATCCGTCTTACCTGTGCTATCTAAAATTTTTGAAAAAATAATTTATAATCGCCTAATAAACCATCTAAATGGTATTGACTTCTTTTACACTCAACAATACGGTTTCCGTCCAAAATCGAACACCCTATCAGCGACAATAGATTTAATTACTAAAATCAAAACATCCATCGACAAGAAACTTATAGGTCTGGGTATCTTTATCGATTTGAAGAAAGCTTTTGATACCGTTAGTCATTCCCTATTGCTCAAAAAACTCAGAAACATCGGAATAACTGGATCTGCATACAAAGTCCTGGAATCATACCTTACTGACAGATTTCAAATAGTTAAAATAAATAATTGCGAGAGTAGACCAGCTAAATTAAATTACGGAATACCACAGGGATCAATTTTGGGGCCTCTTCTTTTCCTTGTATATATAAATAATATAAAAAACATCAACATTACTGGCGACACTACTCTGTACGCTGACGACACCTGTCTCTTTTATTTCGGAAGTGATATTGAAGAAGTTGTTAGAGAAGCGCAAAACGATCTATCATTACTTAACGAATGGTTCAAGTACAACCTGCTTACCATTAATCCGAAAAAAACGTCGTACATGATCTTTGCAGCTAAAAATAAAAAAATACCGAGTGACATTAACCTGACTATAGATAATGAATCGTTACAAAAGTCAACAAGTGAAAAATATTTAGGCTTAACCCTAGATCCAAGACTAACTTGGTCTAATCACATAGAAAAAATAAGAACAAAAATTTCTTCACTTACGGGAGCACTACGTAGACTTTCTGGTTGTATTCCGCACAAAATTAGAAACTTGATTTATAATGCACTCGTGAAACCACATATAGAATACTTGGTTGAAGTATGGGGATGCGCCGCTAAAACCTATATAAACCAGATTCAAGTGATACAAAATAAATTAATTAAAACTCTATACAATTACCACTACCTAACATCAACTAAACAAATATATAACGACACTAAACTATACAACATAAAACAACTTTATATATACAAAACATGTACCCTAATTAGAAAAATAATAACAAAGGAAACGCACTCGCAGTTGAATTTCAAAAAAACAAACCACGGATACTACACCAGAAATCGCAATAAACTCGAACTCAGACCACCCAGAACCAATTACGGGAAGAAAAATATTTTATATGAAGGAGCGGTACTGTACAATAAATTGCCAGAGACAATTGTGAATGCAAAAACTGGAAATATTTTTAAAAAAATGTTAAAAAATCATGTCCAAAATAAAGTAACCATTAGTTAGTTAAAAAAAAAAAAAATTATATATGTATTTGCTTACGATAGTAAAATAACTCATTGTATAGATTTTAAGTATTTAGAACAATAATATAAAATACTTTGTTTACCTTTTGTCGACTCATGGAGTCATTATGTTATTTAAAAACTGCATGCTTTATTTTTATATCTCATATTATAAGTGAACTGTTTGTGTTCTTTATGAGAATAAAATTCTTTAAACCGATTTTGATTCGCGTAACGCCAAAACAAGACAAGTAGATATTAAACATTCCACCTTTACACGGTCAACCGATGATGCGTTAGTACATCGACCGTACTAAAGAAGTTACGCCCGTCGCATCATATGTCAGATGTACGATCACTAATATTATCGGTAAATGTAATTATGTAATCATTTTTTTGTTCTGCAATTCATTTCTAGCTACGATTTACCGACATAACAATATTATGAACATATACACCTATATCAATTGTTTGAAAACCACACAGGGCGAAGGTTCAATCTTCAGTGCAATTGGATCAAAAGTCGACGGGTTTCCGGATTTTGTAACGTTGCAGGGCGCTCTCACCGCACCCGCGGCCATTTTGTTCATAGTCCATTGTTACACGGGTTTGGTTGATAAATGGCCTTTCAATGTTGGGGATTTCAACGTTGAGGATATAAAAACGTAGCCAACAAATTTAAACACGGTGGGTTTCTATATCTTCTTTTATATATAATAAAATCTTAGCGATGTCAAAACTGTAGGTACATGTTTTTATTAAAGTCATTTTTGAGAGATCTGGGAAAGTTGTTAGCAGTTTTTCGGCTATTTAGTATTTTTAGGATTGACTTTCATAAAACTTTGGTTACTTTAATCACATTTAAAAATATTTTTATTCATATTACTCGTTTTATTTATATCAGTTGCTGACGCCGTAATTGTTGTAATGAATAATGTTTATTTTCCGTTGTTTTACGTAACGACTTATGTTGTTGGTTTTCTGCAAAACGTTTATGCTGCGTGTTAAAGTTCAGTAATTATGTAAAAGCACTAAAAGTCGTTCAGTTGTTTTGTATAAAAGAGCTGTTATGGAAAACAACTAGAGATTTTGTAAAACAGCGGATTCGACAATTCATCTTCAACATGCACCTATAGTAACGCAGGCGTTCATTTATTCAGTAATCACGAATAACGGGGTAAACTCAATGCCCCCAAAAACTACCGACAGTTTTTGGGGGCATTATTGATTATATACAGTGTCGTAGCGTGAAATAGACAACCTATACTGAGGTGCATGTGTACTGTAGAGGTATTATTTGGCTATCAGGACTATCCTAGAGACCAAAATATTTAAGAAAGTGGTGAGATCTTCGTTCCTCGTCAGCATTCACTCTGACCGGTCAGTAAAAGCAAGCCAGAGATGAGGAACAAGACTTTTCCTGTGAGATATGGTCCGTGACGTCGCTACTGCCCAAGAGCTTGCCACATGCTGCCCTGTAGGTGTTTTAATCTCTCTTCGTCTGACTTCTCACCCTATACCTGTTTCGTAGTGGGACTTTCCGGCAAAGCACTGGCAAAACCAACCACGTAAACGTAGAGATATCGCGATGGGGTATTTTTTTTATTTTAGTGCGTGTGTGTTTAAAGTTATATTATTAAAACACACAATGAAAACCAAAATCATAACTATTGCCTACATTTATTTACTAAAAGAGCTAACAGAACGGATCAAAATTGTTTGTTCAGCAAGCTCCTTTCACATTTTATTAAAATGCAGCCACTTTTTACGGTCCTAACCCTCTCATATTAGCATATATCAGGCATCCAAAATCATAATTCGTCTCAACAGTGGAGCCGCTCGCTCATACATTAGTATGCGGGCCTGCGCTCCCAGCTATTGTGGTTTGTTTATAGACAAATTTCCACCTGAGAATATACTTGAACAAGATGAAACGGACTGATTTCTGTTTGCTTTACATCCAATCCTTTGTGTTATACCTATTGTTCGGGACTCAATCAATCGTACCTTTTATTTATTCGTCAGGATTAACTGAGATTATGGTGCGGGCGTGCTGGGAAATATCGGCAATGTGGGGAATGTTGGGTTTAGTTCGCAACTGCGACGTAAATTGCATTTAGATTCATTTGGTGTTTGCGCTGGAATGAATTGTGTTACTCATGGCAAGTTTGGTATGTTTACAGATGCCATCAGTTCTAGATGCTTTTGGGCCAATATCCTGATATTCCTGACTGCATAAAAGCCTTTTATGAGTTTTGGTGGCAAAACTTTTAGCATAACGGTGATTTCATTCAACTTGTATCAAATTGTGATTTAGCCGTAATGCAGGGTATACCAATAGTTAACTCGTCAATCTAGAACAAATTTTAAATTCCAAAACGTTAGAAAATTCAGAATATAATAATTTTACTACTTTGGGAGCTAGTCTCGAATAAAAGTTATCTTTTTAAGGTAACCTCCATCTGAGTCAAAGCTATCTTTTCAAGTTTCAAGACATCCCCACTTGTACTGACTTAAATAAAACGAGCAAGAGAATGATCTGAAGGTAACATGTGCCAACAACCTTTACTTCCGAAAAACCCAAAAACTGCTATACAAAATTCCTAACCACGTAGAGTAGATACCACGTGTACCACTATTTCTTTAAAAATACTTACAGTAACAACGTGCTACGAGTCTCAACATGGCAGTAACTACCCGGAGAATCGAATCATTGCTGCTCGGCTGAGCAAATTAACTACACGGGAATAGAACGTGGGACGCTGTATAAACGAGCCTTGGTTCAACATCTGCACTCATTTGAATTCGTGATGGTTGTTTTGGTAGTGTTAAAGCGTAATGGAAAGTTGCTTATATAGGATTTAATGGGAAATCGTTAGAAAAGAAATGCTGGGAGTCGTTTAGGTTTTTTTTAAATATGGATGCGAGATTGTAGTGGAATATAGTCAATTTACTCTTACTTAGAGAAAAGGATTCAGCCCTAGCAGTGGGACATTACAGGCTGATCATATCAACACTAATATTATAAAACTTGTGTATTGTTTGTAAAATTGTTTGTTGGTGGATAAACTCAAAAAATACTTAAACGATTTCTAAAATTAATTCGTCTATGGAAAGCTACATATTCCGGAGTTACATGAGCTATAAATTTTACGAAAATCACGGACAAAATGTAAAATAATATATTATTTAAAAAATTTGCTCATTAGTTCATTTTAATAAAGCATAGCAACTTTGTTAAAATAAAGTAGGAAATAACCATTTTTTTTTCTATTTGGAGAAAGTATCATTGGAGGTATTGTTTATCAAAATGACTAAAACCACTGTAAACATTCTAAAAAAACAAAACTGCATAACAAGCACTCGGTATAACATGTACCATTTTTGAATTGTTTGTTCCCTTTGAAACGAATTTGCACAGATTTCTCAATACGACGATATCCCAACATTGTTTCAATATTGAGTCTTGCTACCGAAAACCTCAAATCACTGGTTTAAATGTTACGAATATTAGCTTTAAAATCATTGATAAGTTTGTGTTAATAGTTGAAATGCAATTATAAGATTCTCAGTAAAAGCTTACATGAAGTTGCCATTCGCTTAGTCATTTAGTCAACCAATTAATGCATTCTGCCAACATTTTTCACCATCTCTATGTTTGGTGCTTATTATTAAAGTAGTTGACAATACACACATGTCATTCTCACAAATTTAGGAAGGAGTTGAACGCCTATAATACTCTACTTTTGCTTGTCTAAAATACCTATGGTCATAAATTTATTCCCGATTGCAAACAAGTACATAATCGCACTTTGTGAAAGACATCACTAGTGAAGTATTTGTCCTTTAAGGGGATCCCTCCATCAATTTCATAAATATTCATTGTCCAGCAGAATGAAAACAAAAGAAAAAGTTTACAAACGTTTCAATAAAACATTAAAGACCCAATGTCATTTAGAAAAAAAAGCATTCGAAATTTAAATTTGTTAGCCCAACATTACCCCTTCCTACACAAATTACAACCCCCACTGTTTGCAGCTAGGGTTGGCGTTAATCATAACTTTTTGTTGGCTATTATCGTAAATTCCCCGCAACTGAATAGTAAATTAGAGTAGTTCACTGCCCACTTAGAGTTCGGTAAGACTTGTAGAAATGTGCTGAAGGAAAAAGTTGTTTGCCTAAAGCTGCGTATAAAAGTGATCAACTATTATTGAAATTTAAGGCAACCTGTTAAAAGTAGCAAGCATTAATCTTCAGATCAGCAATGTTGTGGATATTCGCTTCCGCATCGGTAATTGCGGAGTATCTACATCGATTTGAACATCTGTATTTGGGCGTCTCGCTAAGCCCCACAACCCCACAATTTCCATGAACTATGTATGTTGGCTGTTTGGCGCCCCTCTGGCTTAAACTTGTTTTATGTGACGTGTGCGTGTGGTGAATGAAAATTATTCACAGCTATACTATAGTTATTAATTTATAAAATAACACTTTAACAATATTTCGGATGAGACAATAAGTTCAACCATTTTCTCCATCACGACATGTTATATTGTTCTCCCCCAGCAGCCAAGGAGGCGCTGCCATCAGCACCGCATTCCGGCCGGTTGGAGCCTTAGGCGGCTCTTGCTAGATGTCGTTGGAAAATCAATAAACAATGTTCTGTATCCACCTCGGCATCTGCAATCATCAATGCGGATACAAATCAAGCGCAGGTGACAAGAAAGAAATTGCATCTCTCAACACGCCGCACTGGTATCAAAGTTTTGCCCTGTATATGCTTGCACAAAAACCCTCCCACGTTTTCAGTGTAAGAAACTAAGAACTACTGAACAAAACTAAGTTTAAATGCACAACTCGTTCCTTACAAATCACATACCTCTGTAATCTGAAGCACTACTCTAAATATAAAAACAGAGAGTGTTTCAGCTTGTCCCGAACAAGTTTCAGACTAACTTCGCAGAAGTTATGCATGAAACTGGGTTACTAATATGTACTCAGTCGCAAAGTGAGCGAGAAAGTATACTGCCTACCTGCAGTATGTGATTTGAGAAGCACATGTATCTTCTATGTGTGTTTGTCTTATTGATATTCATTCATAGTCTTCACATAATGTGACCAACATTATGTCTGGACTTTAAAAGAGACTGTGACCTTTGAGTTTGTTTCGGCCTTTCTTCTCAGAGTAGTCAGATGGGAAACGCCGACCTCATCTTTGACTTGTAAAAGTGTTTGTACAAACCTACTTACAGAAATAAAATCATTTATCATAACAGACAGTGATGGTGAAATGTTTACAATAATTATATATATACTAAGTAGCACTAAATGTTGTTTCCTCTGACATCGAAATAAGACATGGCATGTACCCATGTGTAGCTAGGAAACGAAGCTATATTTCACTCCCGCGTTTTTGTCTCTAAAAATATACTCACAAAATAATCCGTGTTTTTTTACAACACTAAAAAATGCAATAACAATGCAGTTTGAACATGACCAGACAACTTTTTATCCCCTGTCGGCCGTTCGTATAAGCTAAATATTTCATGCGGGTGGGGTACGCTTGTCGGTTTGCAATTTAACTCTTTTTATACGGCAAACGAATGGGCGGTAACATCATAACTAGCCTTTTGACGACATATTTACATACTCGTCTTGCAAATAATAATAATCCGGTTTGAGCAGGCAAAATGGTAGTTCTGCAAAAACTATTAGAATAAATAATAGTTTAAAAAAACTAAAAAAACACGCTTCCATGGAAAACCAAACTAAAAAGTACAAAATAATGGAAAAAAAGCGTGGGGTGCCTGATATCAAAAAAAAATACCTTAAAGCACCCCACGCTTTTTTTCCATTATTTTGTACTTTTTAGTTTGGTTTTCCATGGAAGCGTGTTTTTTTAGTTTTTTTAAACTATTATTTATTTTCTATTTTTTAGGGTATTTCGAATTTTGAGACGTATGTCAGCGTAGTTTGTGACAGTTTTTTTGCTGTCCTGGTAACCCTGGCAACGATAATGGCACAAATTTATGAAATTATTGCATTGTCATCAGTCCTTGACAGGTGTGCAAAGTTTGAATGAAATCTGGTCGTTTAAAGTGGGTCAAAATCGCACTATAAGGAGTCGGTTACAAACAAACATACAAATATACAAATATACAAACATACAAACATACAAACATACAAGTGAAGCTAATATAAAGCGTGTAAAAATGCTGCAGTGTAATTAAACGCGTTAGAGCAGTTGGATGGAGAAAAATCTGAGCTTCGGTATTCATTCCGAATTAATTAGCAGTTTCAAAATACAGGATAAGTTTTGAAAAAGTGCGCAAATTTTAAGAAATTAAACTTAAACGAGTTATAATACCCACTCTTGTGATACCCACTCCAGCGAAGATCGTAGGCGCTACACTCGAAGTTGTGGACGAATACGTGTACCTAGGACAGACTGTCCAGTTAGGTAGATCCAACTTCGAGAAAGAGGTCAATCGCCGAATCGGACTCGGCTGGGCAGCGTTCGGGAAGCTACGCAATATCTTCTCGTCCCACATACCGCAGTATCTCAAGACGAAAGTCTTTGACCAGTATGTGTTGCCAGTGATGACATAAGGAACTGAAACGTGGTCGCTCACAATGGGCCTTATTAGAAGGCTGAAAGTCACCCAAAGGGCGATGGAGAGGGCTATGCTTGGTGTTTCCCTGCGCGATCGAATCAGAAATGAAGAGATCCGTAGGAGAACCAAGATAACCGACAAAACCCGAACACACATTGCTCGCAGAACAGATGGCCAATGGGGCCGAAAGGTTCTGGAGTGGCAACCGCGTACTGGAAGCCGTAGAGTTGGAAGGCTTCCAACAAGGTGGACCGATGACCTTGTGAAGGCCGCAGGAATCCGCTGGATGCGGGAAGCTCAAAACGGGTCGAAGTGGTGGAGCTTGGGGGAGGCCTATGTCCAGCAGTGGACGTCTTTCGGCTGAAATGATGAGTTATAATAACCATGCAATTTTTATTTTGATATATCTTAGTACAAAAAAAATATGTTATCGTTAACGAAAGATGTTTATTTAGAAACTGGTTTTTATGGTACCTTGCGCGCGGCGCCGGCGCGGCCGCGAAGGTGAACGACCGAGTGTAGCTACAAGTACTTACCAGCTGTTCGATCGGTCGAAATTCTAAGAAGTTCGAAGTACCTACCTGCGCGTGGTTACTGACCTATTCCTTTTGTCGACATCATATTAAGAAATATGTAGGATGTCCACAGTTTACTGATTTTAGGACGATTTTTTTTTTTAAGTATTGATAAAATAGTTGAATTGTGTTCTATTAGTGATACTGAACCACCAAAAAAATTTTCGCACTGGTTTAAAAATATTCCTGTATAACTGAGCACGTCGAGAAGCAAAGAATATTGGTTTACTAATGTACAGCCGGCATGTCTACTTAAGTTGTCGACTGTACATTATTTCATAAGTAATTTGACTTAAAACATTAATTAAAGGAAGTGTAAATGAAAACTAAACTGAAATATATTTAATAGGGATCAAACATTCTGGGCCCTTCTAAAGTGCCTGTAAAACGTTATCCGTTACAAAATTAGTCTTACAAAGAAGCTATAATAAATTGCTGTCTAGTTATCATAGTTTGCCTTCGTAAATATTATATTTACTCAATTGCTCAATTTCGAAAATAATCCTTTGATGGGGCACGTGTTGTATTTCACTTCAATAAACTTGCAGGCCCTTTGATATTGCTGTAAATTGAACAGCCGAGAAATTTTTAACGGGCAAATAAAATACGATCAGGATTAGATATGCAAAGCATGCTGTGGTTTTGGTCAACATTGAAATGAAACACCACTAGTTTCCATGAAATATAATTTAAACAAAAAAAAAACTCTACAACACTATGTCCAACACTCGTCAACCAACTGGATTGTAACAATTCGCACCATTAATTTTCACAGTATTCAATTAATGCCCAGCCCATTCATTTACACGGTGCATAATATAAACGAATTTGTGAAACACGCATTTCGCTACGCAAACAATCCAATACATTTGATATTCATATTCCGCGGGGCTCGTGACACTATACCAAGCAATATATTCGTGGGAAAGGCTATATTTTACAGAGAGACAAGCTGCACGAAAGTTTGCCGGATAAGTATTAAAAGAATGATGTATGAAAAGTTGTGTTTGTATTGCGCGGTTTATTTTGATTTATATTTAATCTATGGCTGGTTTATGTTTCTTAAAGATTTCTGTATTGTTTTGCCCGATTCTAGTTTTTTTCTTGACACAACTGACTATAAAATTTCTCAACGGTACTGGACGATTAACCTCTCGTGGATACTTCACTAGAGGTTAATTACCGAGTGCGCACGGAAAATACTGTCATAGTTATTTGAAAAAAAATCAATACTGTAAAATTAAATGGCCTTTTAATTTTTACTTTTAATAAATTGATTCAGCTTCGATTCTGAAAAAAGTATGTGAAATATTTTTCTGTTATATTGAAGCACTTTTATTTTGATCAACTACACCTAGATTTGAATATATCTGATCTCCAAAGAATTTGTTAATATACCTATTCCAGCTTTGGTAAGGGTTCTTTTTATTAAAATTGGTACGTATTTCGTCAGTTTTCCTCATTCTACTCTTGATTCTTGCTCGTTTTATCGAAGACTGGCACTTCGCCCGGGACTTCGTCCGCGTGACTCACAGGGGCTGTGCATTTTTTCGGGATAAAAGTAGCCTATATACTCAGCGATAATGCAGCTTTCTATGTGTGAGAGAATTTTTAAAATCAATCCTGGAGTTTTTGAGTTTATTCATTACTGATTTTGGTCTGTATTTCTATCAACTTTTAAAATGTAAAAAGTGGTTATTGTGACATAACGATAAAAGTGGGACAAATAGTACTGTAATTTTTTTTGTAGTTATTGATATGTTCTTTAATATTGTACAACATACTTTTGTTCTATCATCAATAGTTTCCGCAGCGCATACGACGAAATATGTTTTATGACATTTTTTTTACACCTTGGGTTACGTTACTAAAGCTTTAGTAAGGATCCCTAATCTTTTCTAGCAATAAATATAGCCTGTGTTACTCAAGGTGAATGTAGCTTTCTAACAGTGCAAGAATTTTTGAAGTCAACACAGTAATATAATAATAATAATAATATTCCACAACTTCACACAACGCCATCTAGTCCCAAGCTAAGCAGAGCTTGTGTTATGGGTACTAGACAACTGATAAACATACTTATATATTTCTAAATACATACATATTATAGATAAATTACACCCAGACACAGAACAAATGATCGTGCTCATCACACAAACATTTGTCCTGGGTGGGAATCGAACCCACGACCTCCGGCATAGCAGTCAGGGTCGCTAACCACTAGACCAACAGGCCTGTCAACAGTAGTTTTTGAGTTTATTCATTACAAACATACACACACACAAAACTACAAATCTTTCCTCTTTTTAATATTAGTGCACCCACCAGCAGTAATTTTGTTTTATTCACCTTTTTGACTTTTCTGTATATTTCTTAATTTTTGGTTGTGTATTATATTACAGAATTGTACGTAGGTATTCATGTGGTAGAAATATGTTTATTTTATTCTTATGCTACAGTAGATACAATCGACGTACCTACAGTGGTAGATAAAGAAGAAGTTGGGATGCACCCGGACCCATATCATTAATAAACCACCACTATACACCACGAGTTCACGATGTACGAGTAAATTGTCGTGCTATTGACTATTCTGTTACAATCACGATTATAGTATCTATTGTTTGTAGTGCATTGTGCAGGTTTGCATTGCAGTGTAAGCGCATTGTAGTGAGGACACCATTAGATCGTCCATTGAAGATTCTCTCTATAGTCCTATGTTGCAATCGGTTACAAGAATGGACTGGATTTATCACTAATAATCTAGAACTTTGACAATGCTTAATCGAACCTTAAATAGTGGAATGAAGAAAGGATTAAGTTTTTATCGAAGAAAAGAAGTTATATGGATGCCTGAGCAATTAACAGACTATAGTCACATTATTGTTTATATTATCTCTAATAGATGGTTTCGTCATGTTGAGAGAACGCATGAAGAACGGCTTACAAAAGGTATTTACAAGGCAGATTTGAGTGGAAACGCCGGGAGGGGACGCCCTAGGAGGAGATAAATAGTAACCTTACTGGTGATGTTCTTAAGAAGGGTCAGGTGTGCAGTAATCGCAACCGGTGTGCGTGTATGACCACATATATGAACCTAAAAGAGGCAAAAAGAGTATGTAAGGATCATCAGATCAATCAAAATCAAAAAGTTTTATTGTTTCTCCTACGATTGTTACACAACTTATAATTGAGGCAACCCCGATAAGTTATAAGAATACTTGTGATGGGGTTACCTCATAGCAAGTGGTGTGAGTTTATGTATGTATGTTTTTCTGATATTACAAATGTAATTTATTTCTTTGGCGGTAGAAATCACTTACAGTAAAGTAGCCTGCCTACTTTTTCTCACTTAACATAAAAAAAATAAAAGACATAATTTGTTCAAACCTTAGCGGGCAGTCTTCGCACATTTTCTTGTCCTATATATAGAAACAGAAACGTCCTATATTCATAAATTCAATTTACATGAACGCGAGTAGGTGTTAAGTACGAACATCGCAATAATGTACTGCTATTGTATTACATAGCACATACACGTGTGGAAAGCGATTTCGTTATACAGCGTGAATTGGCTTAAGCGTTTTTGTGTCCTACTTTCGTATTATTTTAACTAAAGGATCTCTTCTAGATAATGAAAATGAATAACGCTAGAAGGACAAGTTTTATATCTGCTAGAACACTGAATTACGTTTATTGTGTTTTATCGTTCAGAAATGTGTTCATATAAAAAAGAAAAGTGTTTTATTTTTTTCCTTGGGCAGTGTAAATCACTTTGTATTCCTTAATTTGGTTTCAACAGAGTGAACGGTTGAAGGTTTGTGTTGTTTCGTTTTGTGCATGGATATAATAGGACGGAGAAATAGTTTTATTTTATTGGTATTCAGTTGAGGTAAAATCTCTTTGGTATGCGTCTGCCAAAATTATTGAACGTAGCGATAATAAAAATCGATTTATTTACTCATTTAAATCACATAAATTTACACTCTGTAAGCACACATTACCACGGACGTAATAAATTCACGGCAGAAATTTTCGCGCACTGTCGAATACTAAGCTATACTTCCGACGTCCACACATATACAAATAGACATAATTACATTTTTCCATCATCCTTCATCAGACCTTCATGAGCCGTCCCAATCAGCGCAAGTGACATGTAGTAACAGTGAGTATTCACATGTGCACCAATGTTGCTTTTTATTTATTCAGGAAGTTACCGCGCCGAAATGTACAAATAATAACCAGCTCAGTACTGACAGTTCAACTTTAGTTAAAGCTAATGTTTTCGTATCGTATTGGGATTTGAATGAACAGTCGAAAAATTATAAGGACTCACTCACATTCACTTTTCTCTAACATATTTAACGATAGACTGCCAGTTGTTATGAATAATATTGACAGAATGAAAGGTATGTTCCTCGACAAGAGAAAAAATATATAACTGAAAATCGGTTAACCCGTTCATTCTTCAAATGTAGACTTTTATTAAAAGAAGGAGTTCAATATAAAAGCATTTAAAGTTAAACAAGGCATATGATATGAATCATGTACAGAGATTTTTGAATCCATTCCATATTTATTCCGAAAGCTGTTTCGATCTTGACTCAGATCCTGCCAAACCATACCAATTTCAGTTGAACCACTCTACAAGCACTGAAGTCTTAATAATATAATATACGATCACGATTGACATGGTAACTGCGGATACTTGACGAAAGCATAGAATTGGCTTAATGGACTGTCATGGAAATTAATTGTTAGTCAAATTGATATCCGACGTCAATTTGCAATATTATAGCCATTCTGCCTTAAAATGACAGTTGTAATTTGAATAATTAGGAACAATTAAAGTTGGTAGTCCATTAGCTTGAGAATTTATTTCACTGACTCTAAATTGCGGTTCAAATTTTGTTGACTTATCGTAACACAGTATTTCACTCGCATCCTCATGAAAACTTTTACCGCGATTTTCATGTTGGTTCCCTTTCATCCATTTTCTCTGTACATAGTCCATCATTACGTAGGGTATGTTTACCCTAATCATTTTGCTCGGAAGCTATAAAAACCTCTTATTCCTACAAGGCCACATAGTCGATGATGCCAGGGTGAATGTAACATCGCACCGTACTCTGCTTTTAACGTCATTTGCGTTTTAGTGCTCACTATTCGCGACACACTTTTTGTTTATACAGCTTTTTTACGACCTTTGTACAGCTATGGGAACCATAAGTCTCTGGAACATGCCTGTTGATAGTATAAAAGGGTACCAGAATTGAGTGACAAAAAGGTCAAACTATATATTTTAGATAAGATAGAAGACGCTTTTCATTTTATATTTTCCAGCCCGTATTTTACTTCAAATAGTATTGACCAAGCTTTTCAAGTTTTTCACTGGCTAGTTTATATCAAAGTTTCTTCACTCCAAAGTTAATTGTTTTGGAGCGATATTTTACATTAAGTAACTTACTCTAATTTTTTGTAAGTTAACTTAATAACTTTTTTTGATACGTCTTTGGCCACACAAACTTAATCTTGGACATATCATCTGCAATCGTCGCTAAACAAAATGTAGCTTCACTATGGATGCAATTTTAGGTTAAGATGGACAGTGTAGAAATATAGTGTTATGTAAATCTGTGCAATTTGAAAAATCAATATTTGTTCATAATTTAATTTTAAACAGAACAATGTCAACCCTTAACAAGTGCGTGGCGGGTGCACACAAAATCATTCCTATATTCAATTCCATGTGTTACGTTCATTAGGATCCGAGCCGCGATAACCGAGGTTAAACTGTACATATCTCTGGCAGACGGGAAGCGTGCCTCATAGCATATGCTCACTACTCCTGATAGTAGGTACCGAAACTTTGCCTAGCATCGATAGTTAATTTAATTAATTATACGAGTAGCTTCTCACTTCGGTTTCAACCAGATACATAGTTACAGTTATTGGGAATATGTTATTATTGATACTGAAATTAGAACCGATATCTGTGGTTTGTGTTCTAATAATAATTATTGAAATTATGCAAATGTCGTATAAATTTAGTGTTGAGTTAAATTAAGCTGTAACTAAAGTAGACGTAAACTACCTACATAATAAAATTATGACCTTTCTGTGTCAACTACAATAAGCATTAATTAGAGTTTTTTTATTTGTGAGTATACCCACTCTAGTTTTATCGTTTGGGATATTTAGGTACCTTTTTTAGAAAAAACAAATTAAAATAGAAAAAAAACAATAAATTTTGCGGTTCCCCATGCTTAGAACTAAAACTTAAAAATGTTTTTTTCATCAAACCCATACGTGTGGGGTATCTATGAATAGGTCTTCAAAAATGATATTGAGGTTTCTAATATGGGGCGTGCATTCTCGGTAGAACAGAAAAACTAATCCAGCGGGTGCAGAATGCTTGTGCAAGGTTCTGCTACAATGTCCCACCACGATCCCACATCACTCCATTTTTAAATAAGGGTAATTTGATGAGAATGTCAGCACGCAGAAAGCTTCACCTGGCTACCCTACTCTTTGGCACTATTCTCACACAGAAACCATAGTATTTATACAAGAAACTGTCTTGGTCGCGCGATGTTAACAAAATCAAAACTAGGGCTTCCTCGTACCTCATGTTAGCTTCATCGCACAGAACTGCTGCATTCCGTGGTAGTTTCAAATTTGCTGCGTCTCGTTGCTGGAACGATTTGCCACCTCCTTTTCGTGCTATAAAAACAGTTGGCACTTTTAGATATAAGTATAAACAACACCTACTACGTATACAAAAGGAAACTGGTTAATAAACTCACCCTGGGACTGCACGCAGCTGGTCTTGGTCAATCTTTCACTCCTCACTTATTTATTTTGCACCACTTTCTTGTCACAGCATTATTCACACAACTATAATTTTATTCTAATGCTAATGCGCTTTCTTTTGTTGGTAGTCCATGACGTAGTAACTCGTAAATAGGGAAGATGCAAATATAATATTTATGAAAATTTTATGATTAAAATGTTAAAAAAGTATAAAAGAAGGGCCACTGCAATGTTTTTATGTTACATAATGTTCATTTTTAACAATAATTACGAGTTAAAAATGACTTGAAACAAAACGTATTTCAAAACACCAATCAGCGTTTATAACAAGAGTGACGTCACCTCACTCCTGTTATGACAACTTATTGAGGCTATGGATGTAAAAGTTAATATTATTTTATGGGAATATTATTGCATTTTTATTGTAAAAAATGGAAGGTAGGTTTATAAAAGCAGATTCCAGGAATTTACTAAGAGTTATTTTTCAGAAAAAGTTTTCCTCCACCCATTTTAAACTTTAATCCAATTTTTGACGTCATTCTCCAACTATAAATGTAATACATGTTTTAGACAAGTTTGTAAGTATTAGGTAGGTTACTAACGTGTTTTCACGTACAAGCAGATTTACTAAACATAATAACAAGTATATTCGCTGACTTATTACGTCAAAGTGATCTTCACAGTTCACAGCATCGAATAATGCAAAAAGGAAAGAAAGCTATGCAATGAAGAATGAATGATGCATGATGATGATGTGATGTATTGTGGATTGCAATAAAGTTTTGAGTATTGAAATGGTGTTTCGAGAAAACTCAAATTTATTTTCGCAGCTTGAAACCTACTTTTTCTCAGTTTTGGGTCTCAAGGTCCAGTCAAAAACAATTTATTTGGAAACTTTGTTTAAGTATACACGGACTCACTGGCTGGATTATTAGTGGTATTGTTATGATCACCTGATGTTGACGGATAGTCCATTTTAAATTTTTCAAAAAAAACTATCTCAAAAGTCGAAAAAATATGCAAAAGTATGAAAGCCGACCAACAAATACAACCAGTGACAGACAAGAATGACGTCATCAGAACTATAGGTCCGTTTTCGCGGGAAAATTTAAACTGTCAATTTAAAACCTCATTTTTTCCGATAAATTACAATATTTTAATTTTTTTATATATTTGTGGTCTATTCTACATGGAATTCTTTAAAGTGAAAACAAAAATAAAAATATTGCATGTTGCCTATTAATCTATATTATGAATTTCATGTTTAATTTGTATTCTGTGTTTGTATTCTGACATTTGACGTAGTGATTACATCATCTGCGCTCGCGTCCCTTCGTTTGTCATAGACCTTTTTTTTTTTTTGGTTCTTTTCGTCCCTCTTTGGGACAGGCAAAGGGAGCTGAGCCCATACAGCCAAGTCTGATTTAGTTTTCTTTTTCTTCCAATTCTTCTTTTCTTTCTTGTCTTTCTATAATATAATGGATATATTGTCTGTGGCATGGACAAGCGATTTTGGAGCGTCGGGTCAGTCGTATAATTAATTGTTAAATTGTAAGAAATACAGTTTAAATTTATATCTTAAGTATATTTTATAATTTATTTTATTTCTTATATGTATTATTTTTTTAGTGTGGGATGAATCACTTTATCACGGACGTAAGTGTGTCCGTGGCATCACAGTGGGCCCTATCTGAATACCAGCGCTGCGGTAGTTGTTTTTTTACAAATATCGCAGCATTATGCTGAGATAGGAGCCTTTTTGGCCTCGCACAGGTCTTACTCTTTTAATTTTTATATCTTTTACAATTTTGTTATTTGTTTTAATCCTAAATTTCTGTGTTCTTTTTAATGTTTTTTATGTCCTGTGCGTGTCACAAATAAATATTTTTTCTTTCTTTCTTTCTAATATTTTTTTTTTCTAAACTGAACTGACTGACTGTTTGCGCGAGGGACACTTCCAAAGTGGTAAAATGTGTCCCCCCCCCCCCGTTACTTCTAAAATAAGAGAAAGGTAAAACCAAAAAAAAACCTTCCACCGAAAATTGGTTTGAACGAGATCTAGTAAGTAATTTTTTTTAATACGTCATAAATCGTAAACCGCAATTTACCTTTCATTCAATCAACTCAAATATAAAAATAAAAACATTTAGTTTCATAAACATAAACCTTATGCATAAACCGTGAATACCTACAGGTTTGTACGGAACCCTCGGTGCGTGAGTCCGACTCGCACTTGGCCGGTTTTTACACGCTTTATATTAGCTTCACTTGTATGTTTGTATGTTTGTATATTTGTATATTTGTATGTTTGTTTGTAACCGACTCCTTATAGTGCGATTTTGACCCACTTTAAACGACCAGATTTCATTCAAACTTTGCACATCTGTCAAGGACTGATGACAATGCAATAATTTCATAAATTTGTGCCATTATCCTTGCCAGGGTTACCAGGACAGCAAAAAAACTGTCACAAACTACGCTGACATACGTCCCTAAATTAGAAATACCCTAAAAAATAGAAAATAAATAATAGTTTAAAAAAACTAAAAAACACGCTTCCATGGAAAACCAAACTAAAAAGTACAAAATAATGGAAAAAAAGCGTGGGGTGCCTGATATCAATAAAAAAATACCTTAAAAGCACCCCACGCTTTTTTTCCATTATTTTGTACTTTTTAGTTTGGTTTTCCATGGAAGCGTGTTTTTTAGTTTTTTTAAACTATTATTTATTTTCTATTTTTTTGTTTTTGAAACAGTGCAGTGTAAACCTATTTATTTTGTCACTTTTGAAAACCAATTTAAACACAGAGTCACTGCAATGTATTTCCTGAATTAATGTTTTTGATTATGTTTATGACAGCCGATTTCAATAGAAAAAAGTAGGGACGTAATTACGTTCCCAAATATAAATAAGTAGGTGTAAAACTAACTGGCACGCATCGGCGTGTCGGTAGAAAAAGTTAAGCGCGATAGTTGAGCGGCAGATAGTTGCGGCGCGACGCTACACACGTGACATGACACGCTAACAAGCCTGACGTGTGATATGTCGTTAATGCGATAGTATTGTACACTTTATTTTATTAGTAAATTATCGCTAGGATTAAGCTCAGTTGAACGACAGATAGTTGCAAAGCGACACTGTACATCTTTTTTGTTTGGTTTCGAGGTAGAAATTCTCATTGATGTCCTCCGCCCTGGGGTGGACGGAGGGGTCTGTCAGACTTTTACTGCCTAAAACCACAGCGGTGTTCCGTCCCACACCTACGTCGGGGACCACGGGAAGTAAAGCGTCTTCCGCGATCTACGACGACTGGTACCAGCCCGCCTCTGCGGGCCTCCGCACGTTAGGGGGGGAGTGAGGTGTTAAACTCCCCCCCTCCCCCCTGTACATCACAGAGAGGCGCGCGTGGAACACTGCGCTGCTACAATTGCTGCGGGCCATGTGTATGGAAGAGTTCTCCCGCTCCCTTTCCGCAGCCTCCTTCTGTGACACGACTGTTTCACAGTCCGTGTCCATGTCCTGTCGGCATTCAACGCAGTGGTGTCACCGGGCGTACGGCTTACTGTTTATGTGACACAGGAACTTCCCGAAGCAACCATGCCCCAAGAGCACCTGCTTCGCTCGAAACGACAAAAAGCCGTGCCGCTTCACGAGCCAGTGCTCGAGTGCTGATTGGACCGCCTCGACAGTGGCGTGGCCGATGGTGGGGCGCGAAAGCCTATTCCACCAGCCCGCCAACAGGGCTGCTTGAAGCTGTGACTGACGAAGTTCCATGTGTCGTTCTGGCAGCCACCTACGAGCGGCTCTTGAGCCCCCCAGATGGGAAAGCAGCGCTGAGAGCGCCCCAACCGAGCCCAACCACTTGGGTGCCAGCCGCCGGAAGTGGGGACCGAAGTCCCACCAGCTGTAGAGCACCAATCCAAGATATTTCATGGTAGACTCGACAGCGATCCGCGACCCCCCGATCATGATGTGTGATCCGGTCGGTGACTCCCGCCGAGGGGACTACACATCTTACTTAACCATTAATAATTCTTCAAATGTGTTCAAATACTATCCCAATCAGAGTAAAGAACAACATCATTTTACAAAAAGTGGTTTAACCGACAATTTTATCAAATAGTTTTATAGCTTAATAAAAAAAAACAAAAACTATAAATAAATGTTACGATTAAAGCCTAAGAAATGTAATGTATCTTATGAAACCAATAAAATCGACTATCTTCATACCGCAAAGCAATATTGTAAAGAACATGATCATAAATTCTCTTTCACTTTGGGTGCGACCTGATAAATGAAATTCTTTTAATCTGATATAGATTGCGGTATTTTTATCCCTGAATTATTGCTTCCAAGATCCATTTTCATGGAAAGATTATTTAACGCGGTTCGCTTTAGTGGGAAAATATAGTTATAAGCGTTAATTTTTAAAGAGATAATCAATATTAGCGAAGATAGTGAGTGAATCTGAAATATTGAATAGAAAAGTACGGTGTGGGTGTTTTTGTTGATTAGAAAACACCCACACAGTATTTTTATTAAGCACATTTCAATTTTTTTAAGGTCTATTTATATAATAAATAAACATTTATTTCTCTTCCACAAAGGCTCCTTAAAATTTAGAAGAAATAAAATCAGTATAAATGTGGGAGACTGGTGTCTGCACTAGGAAAACCTGTCACAAAAATTACCACCCCCCCCCCCAAAAAAAAAAGCAGTTTTTGAGGATTTAATGTTAGCAATAATATTACGAAACAAAATAATTTTAGCCTTTGAGAGCACATACAACAAAAATAAAGAAAGAAAACTGAATACAAAATTTAAAAAAAGATAAATGTTTTCAACATTGTGAGTGAAAGTGTAGTGTGGTGTGGTGTAGTATTTTTTAGTGTAGTGTGGTGAAGTGTTTCGTGGTGTGATGTGGTGTAGTGTGGTGATGTGTTGCGTGGTGTGATCTGGTATGGTGTAGTTTAGCATAGTGAGCTGTGGTGAGCTGTGGTTTACTGTAATATGGTGTTATGTAGTGTGGTGTCGTTGGCAGGTATATATATTTTTTTTTTGCGAATGTTTTTTTTTAAACTTCTAACTTTATTGAATCATCTTACTTTTCTTATAGCTTGCATCACTTTACGCTATCCTAGTTTTCTCATCCTCCCACAAATAGTCTCTCATTCGCTTATTTTCTGCAAACATATTCTATTTATTTCTAAAATTTATGATGCGTTCCGAATTATATCCTACATGTATCATAAAAATAATTTTCACACAGTTACAAATGCTCAACCTGTTACCTGACAGTACCGTAAAATGGACAAATGGCAAATGGAATAGCCAACTCACAAATACAATTTGACGCTGCGTATCGGACTAATTAAGCCACCTCGTCTCCCGCCGCGATCGCCGCCGCGACTCCCGAATATTTTCATATTAAATATTAAACACTGACCAACGTATAACTGAGTTTGAAGCAGGAAATGAGGCCCTACAAAATGGAGGATTATCTAATCGTAAATACGCTTTAAAAAAAATGGGAATTTAACAGACACTTGTTTGAATAAAACCTTATTACTGTTGGTACACCTCTACCTAACTCATCGGAGAGAAATCATGGTTGAACTGGAAACATGCATGATAACGAGTGCTTATTTTAATTAAATAAATTAATATTTCTTTGAATGAACGAAGTAAAGTACACTGAAACACAAATCTCGTAATAGTAACCTTCAAAATTCACTCGAATAATAAACAAAAAATCCTACAAAATGATAAACAACTAATTAAAAGTCAATAGCAGCAAAGACTCTGGAAGATGTCCTAATTTGTATAATAACTCCACCTTTACTTACATTCAAAATCTTTTTGATGAATCGCTTGCAATCGCTTTACGATATGTAATTTCATGAACTGGGCACAAAGGAAAGTGCGTAAATTGTGCTCAATCTATTTAATTTCTTTTGTTTTGTAGAAGCTTTGCAACTATACCTAGGAATAGACCTCTATAATAGGATCATTGCAATTAATTTTTGTGAGTCTTTTTTTAAAGGTATTATTTTGACGTGACAACGTCTTATAAATTGGTTTGCCGGGTGACACTTCAAGAAACTGCGTTACGCTCCGCTCACGTTATGCGCTCACAATGAGAGCGAGTGAGAGGCACGCGTCCCTTCCACTCGGGCATGGTTAGCCCGCCTAAGAGCGAGAGAGACAGAGCGAGAGAGAGAGAGTGAGAGAGATAGGCATACACACCGGTTCATGTCTTGCGCTTCTATTGTGATTTTAATATTCACATTAAAATTATTTTACCACTCAAAGTCGTTGTCACGTAAAACTTTCGCCCGTATACCGACTTTACAGGCAACCAATTTTTTTTATTATTGAGCAGCTTTTCACCATTTTTCACTACCTACCTTGATTGGAAATACTATTGTTTTTTATGATATTAGGTGCAGGCATAAAAGACATTCCAATTTTGTTTCTAAACAAATAAATAATTATTAACACGAATAGTAACCCTTTCAATATTATAATTCATAATTTATTACATTCCACAATGTGTGCAATATGGATCTTGTCGGGCGTAGCAAAGTAGTAAGAGAGCTAAAGCTACCTATCCGTCTTCTCTTTGAACACCTATAACATACAAATGACAAGGGTTCTTATTTCAACTGTAAACGAATCACTTCCAACCCTAAGGTCATGACCTGCGTGACCTACGGGTTGAGTTCGAAGATTAAGCCGTATACTTAACCGGGTAACGTGGGTTTATTTTTAAGAATACTTTAAAAAAATGTGTTAATCTTGCGTCACCTCTTATTACAATCAGAAAATAGACAGAACCTACGTCTTAATATCTCAGTACCTACATTGCCGCTAGTATCTAGATTTCATCCTCCAAAATCAGCACATCATAAATCACAATTAAAACACAATCTCTTCACTCAAAACATGATGCTTGTTTGTCCGTAAATCGTTGTTTGATATTTTGAGGAAAATTGCTCTTTAAATATACGCCCTTAATAATTTATAACAATGGGGGAGGGCTCTCTACTTTTCCCCTTAGTCTGCTAAATTGTACATTAACGTAAATGTGAATAAATAAAATTTGTTGCTGCATATTACTTGCTGCCGTGGATGAGCAATAAATACTTGTAATACATTATTTCACGCCTCAGTTCTCGAAGCGTTATGCAAATTGCTTTTGCTTCGAAACTTGACTTTATTAGCGTATATTTCATTCAGGACGATTTTGCATTTCCAGTTAACTTCCCATTGAAGCTCTGATACTTAGTTTCCGGGTTCGAGAACGGATAGTTTTAATGACATATCGTTTTATTTTGTACTGATCTGGTCTTTTAAAAATACTGTAAGCCTGAACTAAACAAGAAAATTGACTGTTTGGTGGTATTATCTCTAAATCACATGGATCACCCTGACATCACTCACTTTTCAGTATCCACTAAATATCTACTATCGTACCGTTACATTGTATTTTTCAAAAAAAAAAAAAAACAGAAAGGCATTCCATTCGCAGATATTCGATATTAAACTGCAATTCAATCGTATTTCATTTTTACACCGGTTGGTAACTTAATATTGATAAATACGCCGATAGGACTAGGGTTGGCAAACATTGTTTATCTGTTCAGTTCGGTGAATATACGAAACTTTTGGAGAATACAGGCACTGTCGAATTTCTTTATTTTCAATACAGCTGTGAGGTTAAGTGTGTGGCTTTGTCTGGTAGTACCCAAACCTTAATCTATAAGTCTTGGCTATAATACGAATTTCTATGATAGTCTGTCCGGATAGTCAGAAGCTTAAAAGTCTGACAGCGGGTCTAATATTTATAAGAATATATCAACGCTGATGTAGTTATCTCAAATGGCAATAAAAAGTTACTCTGCTGAAAATAAGCCCCCAAGGACTACGAAAAACTTACCTGTTCCGCCTGCATCTAAATAATTTTACTCTTCGTAAATACTAATTTTCGTGTTGTGACTGAACCCAACCCCCAGCTAAACGGGTCCAGTAGATGATGATCGGCATCCTCAAATATAGACCGTGCAACCAATCCGGTAATCTGAAGTGACAGCCCTTGCTGCAATAGTTAGGCATGCGTATACCGAATAATTGTTAACCGGACACCCGTGTTATTATCGTTTTAGCTCCAATTTACAATCAAATACATCGAATCGGTTGAGAATTTTAAATTTTCATGTATGTTCACTTCCTTTTTTTTTACTGTGAATTTTTTAAACGAGCCATCAGCGGCCATTGTCCGCGGGTTATAAAAGCGAACGGTAATTATTGTTGCATGCTGTTATGTAGGCAGTTGGAAACGTAACTATGTTAATTGAGAAGTATAACTATCACTGTTGTACATACTGAAGTTACAATATTTATATAATGTCTGTTAAAAGCGATTCATTTTCTGTATTTCAAATTCAGATCAAATTCAATTCACAATCACACTCTCTTATTTATGAAAATCTTTTGTATGCACATAAAAATATTAATCTCTTTATAAGATACAGTGGTATCTATAATGTAAAGAAACAAACACAAATTTGTTGTTGCTATAACCACGCTCAAGAAAATAGGTGGCTCCTTTACATGCCAAAGTATACGTTTTTTTTATAAACTTCCTAGTCTCATTCAAGAACTAAGCCTAAATAAATTCAAATCTTTTATAAAACGTAAACTACGTCAAAAATCCTATTATACCGTTAAAGACTATATTGAGGATAAAACGACTTGGGATTGAGCTGCTTCAATAAATGTACACTGAATGTTGTTTTTTTTTATTTATTTTTTGCTATTTTTAACCGGCTTCAAAAAGGAGGAGGTTCTCAATTCGGACGTTTATATATATATTTTTTATGTATGTTCGGCCATAACTCCGTCATATATAGAAGGATTTTGTTTGAAAGGAGTTTATTCCGAAATGGTCCCATATAAATTTCATATAGATCTGATGATGAGTTCCGGAGACAGACACCGGAACTCTTTAAAAAATGACAGTAAATCAACCGCGATTTCTGCTATCGCATAAATATGCATTGTTTGTTTGGAATTACTGCGGAATAAAAGTTAAGTGAAAAAGTTATAATTTTCTCTTTTTATATGATTTTAATGTTACTTGTATGAAGTATTATATTACTTTAATTATTAAGAATTTGAGGACTAAGTGGGTCATTTCACTTTTGATTATGGTTTGGCAGTGTAAGTAGTTTGTGCGGCCTACCCAATCGCCCTTTCTTTGATATTGTTCGTCAAATCTTTGAGCTCCTTAAGTTCCAATTTGCGCTGTATGATAACCAGAGGTCGGAGTAGGTAGATTGAAATGGGATCAATGAACTGGCACGTATATATTAGTATGGATATGCCTCCGGGATTCAGGGATTTTGTAATTAATTTCAAATGTAGTAATGTGTAGAATAAAAAATACATCAAAATGAATAAGAAATGTATAACCTTTTTGCTGTCTTTTTAATAATATATAGGTGATCGGCCTTCTACAGTAAGAAAAAAACAATTTTAAATGTTTATCTATCGCATTCATATAAATTTCTAATGTAGTACCTATAATAGTTTAAAAATCCTTACTTTCACAATATTTGATTCAATCCCGTATGTACCAAAATGAAATTCCGGAAAAAAGGCTTATCTATATTATGATTTCTACGACTATTCATGATGCAAGTACGTAAAATCAATCTACCTACTCCGACCTCTGATGATAACTGACAAATGCGTGCACTGACTGGACAGGTCCACTCAATCTGTCCTCAAAATACCATTTCAGTCACCAATCAACATGGTCTCACGTGATGTAAGCACTGAGTTTGTTTCGGCCTTACTTCTCAGAGTAGTTAGTTAAGAAACGCCGACCTCATTTAGTTTAAAAAAATATAATTGCCGTGTTTGTACCAACCTACTTACAGAAATAAAATCATTTATAATTAATTATATCAATGACACGAAGTGTACATTTACAAAAATTTAAGTAAAGTAGAGGTTTTTTAGCAGATTGAGACAGATTGGATTGCGAAAGTTTTTAAATAATAACCCCTCTATATTTTTAATATAGTGAAGGTATAATAAGGTAGCCGTGTATATTTAAAGCAATCAATTTATTCATAGTAATGTTTGATGCAAGAATCAATAAGCAGAACTTACGGTAGCACCACCACGGCACTGCTTTGACTGGCGAAGTTTAACCCTTCAGTGAATGCACCACAGTCTTCTACAGATACTTCAGATGTTTATACATATTTCTACACTCTAAAGTAGCAGCAGACACGTAAAAAAATAAGAGTTCCTCAATTTAATGAAAACGAACTTATTCTGCTCACAAGTTGTAATTAATTTGGCGAATTTACGTAACTAAGGTTATCATTAGAAGCAACTTAGCCGAGTATTTTATAACGATCGTTACCTTCTCTTAGTTGAGATTTTTATTGTTATTAAAAAATCATTGCCGTCCATTAGAGTTTTAATGGTAATGTAATATTTTTTATAAGCGAATAAAGTTATTGCTTTGCTCAGAAGGGTTATTTTTTGTACAATTACAACCTAAAATGCTGCGAAGAGGACGGATTTAATGTTAATGTAGTACAATTTTCTTTTTCTTTATGTTGTCATACTGTAGTTCTTTATGACTACCTATCCTGACTATTATGTAGGTTTGCTATTATGAACACCGTTTAATTTATCGAAACGATTCTTTTAAGCGACGAATAAACTTAACACGATGTATTTTTATTTTGCGATTGATGTAAACATGTACACGTTAATTTGACTTCAACAAACCTATTTCTGGATACCACAATCCTAACTTTAGAAGGCAATTTTTTTTTATTGAAATTCTCAAATTGAGTCCCTTCTGGACAATAACTGCACAGCTTTACAACATACCTAAGTAGCACAAAAAGGTCTTGTAATTGTGTTCGTTAAGTTAAAGTTCGTTATCAAATACAGTTTCACACGACGATAAATATCTTCCATAGTAAAACCTATATATGAATACATAATTCCCGTCAATCTGCGGACGTATGGTTCAACATTGCAGCCACTGAAGTTCTCATTCCTCCGAGCGCGCGCGCGCGAGGTAATAAGTGGCAGATGGATTGGATTGCAGCGCTGTAGCGGCTGCATCCCATGTCACGTCAAAATCAAAAAATCAAAATCAAAAGTCATTTATTCAAACTAGGCTGAGAGTCAGCACTTTTTGAACGTCAAAGTTACATGAGACAGTCCCCCCAAAACGCCCGCCCTTCGACACTTCCTAGTGCTTTAGCTGGGAAGAAGAAGTGGCGGAACAAACTCCCCAGCAGCACAGCTGTCTGTTAAGTTAGAAGAACTTGATTCTATACAGTATTGTGTAAGTTATTAATATTATAAAACAAAACATATATTATTCGCCATATGTCAGCTAGCACACGCCAATATACCAACAAAACATTGAAAACTAAACTCAAGCTGAAATAAATAATAAAACAAAATCGAAAACAGAACTTAAAACCTTAATAAAGCCTCCAGGCATAAAGGGCGTGCCCGCTTACATATACGATGCAAATGATACATATACACAATAAATGAAATGAAAAGAAAATAAAAATAAACTAACAAAAGCAGTTAAATAAAAACAAAAAAAAAAAAAAACAATTATATGAACTACCCATATAAACTTTTAGTAGGAAGACTAATTCTGGATTGAAAGAACATAAACATTGTCTTGAGTTGATCACAGCGACCAACTATTCTTATCGTTTAAGTAGTCGTTGATAGAATAGTATGCCTTTGAACAAAGGTTGGATTTTACTTTAGCTTTAAACTCATTAAACTGCAAATCTAGCAAAGTAGAGGGAAGCTTGTTATAAAAGGTAATACCAAGACCAACAAAAGAATTATGAACCTTATGAAGCCGGTGAAAGGGAGCACGTAGTTTATCCCTACTTCTAGTATTAATATTATTGTCAAAGGGTGGACTCCGTTATTAAACAGTACGGATGGGCAACGGAAGGCAAAGTGAATGGAACTTTTGATTTTTATTGCTTTCAGTTGTAGGTAGCCATAATTGTTGGAATATACTTTGGAAAGTGCTACCCACCTGAATTGGGACTGCTTGGTGGACGATGGTCTACTCTTTTTAGTAGAGAAGAAGACCTGAGTCGGGAGTCCCAGCTGTAGGATTATTATATTAGGGATAAGTTTAGCCTGGTAAATATTGGAGCAAATTTGAATTTTTTAGGTAGGTACTTTAAAGAACATGAATAAATATTTTACTACTTACACAAGTTTTATACAAGGAACTTACCGTTACAATGGTATGAATACTTGTGTGAAAAACATTTACGTGAAAGACGCATGCCAAATATATTTTTATTTTTCTTTATTTAGGCAACCCACAGCGGTACATACAAAATATTACAGAGTATTGTGTATTACAGTATTGTGTGTCTAATAATAGGTTTCCCTTTAAAACAAAGATAAGTGTAGAACATGCGAATAGACGTTTGAGAAATACTTAAAAAAAAAAGATTTTACATTTAAAATTCCCGTACGTGATCACATCGCATTTCAAGCAATAACTAAAAGTGTTTCACGCGAATTTCAATAACTTGCATTCAATTGAAATATTATACATTCTCCTAAAGGATATAAATTTAAAATTCCGTTATTTTACAAGAGAACAATAGTAAAAATAAAATGATAACACTCAGTCTGTGTGTGTCCGGAACACATTGATTGATTTATGTGTTGTTTCACGTTTCACTACCTACGTTATTTGTTATTGTTCAGCATCTAGGAACAGTTTTTTTATTTAATTTATTTTTATTTTTATTTTATTTAATTGAAAGATGACTACCAATTTTACTATAATAAGTTTGTAGCAAAAAGCAAATTATTTACAAAACTTCATAATTTCGTCAACATTCATGAATATTCTATGAATGTATTGTATCAAACAGCAAAGGTACCTGGTTTCTGTATGTGATATTAATTAACTCTTTATTTGTGAAATACAAACATCAATATTATTGAATAAACATAAATATTTTAAATAGTTTCGCGTTCAACAATACCGGAAAACAAATTTCCAGCACTGGGGCAACATTGTTTGTGCAAAGCACGTTAGGATCAACCACATAAGCGAATACTTCACTGATTAGATCATAAAGCGACTGGACAAAAAAAATAGCGTATATTATTATATACGCTATTTTTTTTTATACTTACTGGCTCGTTGGACTAGTGGTCGCAAAAGCTACTGCTAAGCATGATACATTTTTATGTTTCTGTAAGTTCATACATACACTTTAAAATGTCAATCATATTTTAAAACAAAATGGGGTCAGCATTTCCTATGTGACTACAGTGAGAAGAAAGGCTGAAACAAACTCAGAGGTCACAGTCTCTTTTAAAGCCCAGATATAACCGTGGTTACATCAAGAGGTACTGGGTGCGGATCCCAGGTTGGGCAAAGTGTTATTGGGATTTTCCATTAGGGATTTCTCAGAAACAGCCTTGACTCAGGAATTGTGCTCGGTTGATGACAGTAAATTTTGCCCCCTATTAGATACATTATGGGCATAGGCTTGTATGCGGGGTACGGGAAATTTCCGTAAAGCATGCCAAAGGGCCCACATTAAGGAAACCATTTTCATTAGACGATTGTGGTATACGGACAACCTGCACCACACGTTTGGTAGCTGCTTTGGTGGCACATTTTTATTGAGTGTGAGTCTCTGCACCCGTTTTACAGACCGATGAATTTCATTGATTGCTAAGCCCACTGCGGAGAGTCCCGCAGATGGTGTAGTTATCAACCGCATCATTGACTATGACTTTCATTAGTCACTACCCCGCCTGTAGGGACTTCTCTCGTGCTGTAAATCGAACAAGTCATCGACTGATGAAAATAATTATAGCGGTTTTTTTTGCTGTATTGTATTTTACGATGTGCCTTTGAGTCTATACTAAATAAATGTTTTTCTTTCTTTGATGAAAATGAGTCAACAAATATATTGGCGAAATATGAAGGTAAATCACTGGCCAACGCTTTGGGGAATACGGGTATGATGTTATGTTTATCTAGTATTCTAAAACCACATAAATAGAGTCATCAATATATGCGATTACCAAAGCATAATAATTATGAACAAACAAAATTCAAGCTAACCGTACCGGGAAATACAATAGAATCACAAAATCGTTTACAATTCATATATTTAAATCGTTTCAAGCCCAAAATTGAAATGAGATGATGGAAACATTTGCCGCAGTTAATACTGTTCGTTTTAAAGTCCACTGCTGGGAAGAGTGCATGTTCAATATAATCTGTTAAGGAACTCGGATTTGCATTTATAATATCAATTGTGTTTTGGGTTTGTTCAGTAATTTAGGAATATTCTTGCTGAAATATTCGGGTAATTGAATTTTATGTTCGGAAAAGATATACGCAATATGTTTTGACAGTATTTTTACTAACAACCTCTGTCACATCACAACTGAAGGGGTATGGGATAAAAAGCACCTTTTATAGCAGTAAAGTATATTTATTAAGGATAATCATTACAACGATGTTAGCGGCGCGAACGCGGAACCGAACGACTAACGCTTGCGAATAACTAATGATAGGTGGCACTGCTCACGCACTTCGTATTACATTAACACCTCCCCTCGAATTAGTGAGCATGTATCTATGACATTCACATACATTCATCCATCATACCTAAATTACGTAGGCATTCATGATGCTTTGTTCCACTCAAGCCTTTGGTCAATACATCAGCAGGCATTCGGTCAGTACACAAATATCTTAAATCAATTACACCTCGTTCGCACATATCTCGAACAAAGTGGTGCCGCACATCGATATGCTTCGTTCGTGGATGATAATTACTACTTTGAGCAAGTTTAATCGCACCCTGATTGTCATTAAATAGCGTCACACATTCACACTCAATCCCTATGGTACTTAAAACATCTCGTAAATATATTGCCTCTTTAGTAGCTTCGGAAATGGCCATGTATTCTGCTTCGGTGCTTGATAAGGCAGTGGTACGTTGCTTTCGCGCCTCCCAGCTAATAGGAGCACCGCCCAAAATAAATGCGAAACCGGAATAGGATCTACGATCTATAGCATTCTCTCCCCAGTCAGCATCTATCACACCAAAAAGAGGCAAACCTGTTCTTTCATACACTAATCCGTAATCTGACGTACCTTTCAAATATCTCAGCACACGTTTAGCAGCCTTCCAATGTTCAATATCGTAATTTGTATTGAATTGGCTTAAATAGTTGACGGCGTACGTGATGTCTGGTCTCGTTGATACGGCCAGATGCATCAAGGCACCTATCAAACTTTGATACGGATACTGTTCCATTATATCACATCTGATACACTCAGGTTTCTCTAATTTAACATTTACATCTATAGGCGTGACAACAGATTTATACTCGCTCATACTAAAACGATCTAACAGTTTATCTATATATGATTTTTGACTTAAATATACTCTATTTTCGTCATCACGACTAAATTCAATACCTAAACAAGTTGATATCTTGCCCATATCTTTCATTTCAAAGGCATTCGATAACTGTTTCTTAATATCTTGCATCCATACATCATCATTTGTTGCAATAATCATATCATCAACATACATACCAATTAACATCATTCGCTCACCTTTCTGTGCAATAAACACACAAGGATCCTGCGGCAACGCTTCAAAACCAATATCACTCAACTTTCTCACTAACTCTTTATACCACTGCAACCCTGATTGACGCAAGCCATATAAAGATTTTCTTAACAGACACACACTATCCACACATTCATTAAGAGCCTTATTCCAGCATTTAGCTGTTTGAAGTATGTTCTTTTCTGTTATTATTTTCTTCTGTGAACCAATCTTTTCTTTAGCGAGTACTCGGTCTAGAACATCGCTTAACTGATCTGGAATTTCCATAAATACCTCTTCATCGAGTGAACCATTAAGGTACGCTGTTACCACATCCATTTGATGGATTTCCAATCCAAATTCAGCCGATAAAGCCGCTATGAGCCTTATTGATGACGATCTCACAACCGGGGATGAGGTTTCGTGAAAATCCTCCCCTGGCCGTTGTGAACATCCTTTTGCTACGAGGCGTACTTTCTTGCCAGTACTTTTCGTACTAAACACAAACCTACTCCCAATAACTTTTCGTTGTTTTGGTCGTGGTACAATCTCCCAGGTTTTATTCTTTATTTGTGACAAATACTCATCTTCTAGAGCTAATTTCCATAAATTCACGTCACTTCTCTTTTCTACATCTTTCCACATCATTGGTTCTATCATTGCTATCCCTGCACTTATCTGTTCATTTGGTTTATCTGATTCATTTTCACTATCTGTAGTTTCCTCTGTTACTGTATGATATTCTTTGCGCGGTCTACCCGCCATACCAGTACGAATTAAACGAGGTCTTCCTCTTCCTCTTTTAGAAGGTTCTATTAAATTTTCCCACGAGACAGTTGAGTTCCTCTTTCTATGTAATTGACCTCTATCTCTGTCTTCTTCTGGTTCATGAACTCTTTCTATCGATCTTCTTGATCTACTACCATCTCTTCTGGTTCTCAGTATCTTCCGGTTATCTTCCTCTGTTTCATTATTTGCGTTAGACACCTTCAATTCTACTCTTATTTGTTCCTCATTCGTGTCTTCTTGTTCATCAAATATCTCTTCATATTCATGTCTAAACGCTGTCTCATTCATAAACTTCACGTCACGACTCACGATCATTTTTCTTGTCGTAGGGTCATGTATCCTATATGCCTTAGATTGAATATCGTAACCCACAAATATTCCTAATTGCGAACGAGACTCAAATTTTCCTTTCGGTTTTCCCTTATCCTTATAGTAAACTTTCAACCCGAACACGTGCATATATATTACAGTCGGTTTCTTCCCTTTCCATAGCGTAAACGGTATTTGACCATTTAACGCTGTAGTCGGGCACCGGTTTCTTACATAATTGGCAGTATTTATTGCTTCTGCCCAGAAAGAAGGAGGACTGCCTGCTTGGCGCATCATACACCGTGCTATCTCAACTAATGTCCTGTTCTTTCTTTCAGCGATCCCATTCTGTTGGGGGGTATACGGGGCTGTCAATCTTCTTCTGATTCCAGCTTTTTTCAATAAATCATCAAAATCATTGTTTACAAACTCACGTCCGTTATCAGACTGAAGGTACTTTATCGTCCTTCCTGTTAAATTCTCTGCATAGGCTTTATAGGTTTTAAATGCATTTAGAACATCACTTTTATTTGCTAAAAAGTAGACTTCACACCATCTGGACTTGTCATCGATAAAAGTAACAAAATATTTTTTACCGCCACAAGACTGATGTTTCATGGGGCCACAAACATCGCTATGCACTATTTCTAGTAAATCGCTAGTACAATCATCCGTATTCCTTGGAAAAGGCTTGCAAGTCTGTTTCTCACTTATGCAGATCTCACATTCAGACAACTTTTCATCATCTTTGAATGTTAGCCCGTGTACTAAACTATTCATCGCCATAGCCTTCAAGTCACGTTCGTTTAGATGACCAAGCCGTTGGTGCCACGTGTCTAGTGAATTATTCACAGCTTTAACATTACTGGCACGATTCTGACTCGTCCGAACATGGTATAGGTTACCAACACGGTCTGCCCGCATATGAATGTTATCATTATTATCAATCACGATCGCATCATTCTTCCTGAAACGAACCTCGAACCCGCGATCAGTCATCTTTGCCACTGATAGTAAGTTTGTTCGTAAATCGGATACGTAGAACACTTTTTCTATATCAACTTGGCGTTCTTCACTGCCAGTGTCTACCAAAATCCTTACCTTACCAGCGCCGGTAATTTGTGTTCTGCCGTTATTAGCTAAATTTAGTTCGGAGTCCAGCCGCGTAAAATCCTCGATCATTTGCTTTTCGTTACACATATGACCCGTGCATCCACTGTCAATGCACCAAATAGGATTTAGTTTCTCATCTAACATAACCTCTTCGGTAGTACTCAATAACATTGTTGTCCTTTGCTCATTGTCTTTACTGCATTCTAACTTTTGTGCGCTTTGCTTATGCTTGTTGATGTTTTTAGTCTTGCACTCTCTCGCTAAATGCCCGCGACGACCACATCGATAACATTCAAAATTATTTTTATAACCTTCATTATCATTATCGTTCTTCTTCAGATTGGCATTTTTCTTTTTATTGATACGGTTGACGAACATAGCCCCTTGGTCTATTGTCTTGGACTTACGAGCTTCGTAATCCTCGATAATCTTGACCTTTAACGTTTCCGTTGATGGCAAATCATCGCGCGATTCCATCGCCGTCCTAAACATGGCGAACGAATCCGGCAAACTGTACAACAATAATATGGCTAGTAATTTGTCAATAACAATCAAACCAATTTCTTTGAGTTTTTTAACTGCATCAAAAAAATCTGCGATGTGCTTCTTTAAATCATCATCTTCCTGCATACGAGTAAGCACCAGCCTTTTCAATAACGAGGCTTTTCTAGCAGGTCCGCTCGACTGATACATAGATTTCAGCTTATCCCATATAGCTTTGGAACTTCCCAAACCATCTAATGCGGCCAACTCACTTGGACTTACCGCCAACAATATGTCTGACTCGGCTTTTCTGTCCGTTTTCATCCAGTCAGCATATTTCGAATCACCTAAATGTGGTTTTGGTAACGCTCCCGATACATATTCCCATAGATCGTTCTTGATCAGAACTGCTCGCATGTGTATCTTCCATGTATCATAGTTATCACCAGTAAGTCGATCAATCTTAACTGATGTAGCCATATCGAAGTTTCTTCAACTCCAAATAAACAACAATACAGATAAAAATCTTCGTAACAACTTAATTACTTGTAGTAAACAAACTGCAAACGTAAACTTGCAAGTCCGCGTAACACTAATCACTTAGGTTAAACATTAACTCGCGTAGACGCGTTTATTACTTTGATTATGACGAACTGTTTTAGTTCAAATCACTGCAATTATTCACTTATCAGTTTTGATTTCACTCACTGGCAAAGCCTGGGCCCACAACCTGAAGGGGTATGGGATAACAAGCACCTTTTATAGCAGTAAAGTATATTTATTAAGGATAATCATTACAACGATGTAAGCGGCGCGAACGCGGAACCGAACGACTAACGCTTGCGAATAACTAATGATAGGTGGCACTGCTCACGCACTTCGTATTACATTAACACTTGGACAAATAATTTTAATTATTTTTTACTTTAATTATGATATCTTACAATATTTCAATAATTTAAAATCAAGTCTAAATCCAAAGAAAAAAAAAAGTACATGTATATATAAAAATAAATAGTCATAAAGCATCAAAAAGTTCGTCTGCATTGTTGTCAACAGGGAACATGTCCAAAAGGCTGGCAGCATTGCCACGTTGTATGGCAATGCTGATTCTTTGGCCAAAAAATCGGCCAGCCCTCTGGTCGCACTGCCTGCCTTTTAAGCACGTTTTCTGTTGACAACGATGCAGACGAATTTTTTGATGCTATATATGTTTATTTTTATATATACATGTACATTTTCTTTTTTTTGGATTTAGACTTAGATTTTAATTATTATTAAAATCTGCGTACTGCAAAGCTCGCAGTGTGAACTTAATTCATAGAATCGGACAGTCCCATTACCGGCGCTAGAAAACTCTATTATGTATACTTTGCTCGGTTTCCAGGCTAACGTTCTGACCTTAAAAAAAATGAAAAAAAAGTGTTGTGTACGTTTTCTTTGTCCCAGAAACACTGTACTAATAATTATGAAGTAATTGTTTTACGCTAATTACGCTATATTAATCAAATATGTTAGAAGTACCTAGTTCACTTAATTTCTCTAAATCGACAGTATACCCGACATACCCGTATTATAACTACTTATTTAATTTCAATATTTACTTATCGAAATTTCATTTACCACACAACAACTCAGTTTTATACTATACTAGGTTTTTCCAGCTGCTTCGCCCACATATTGTACATATAAACCTTCTTCTTGAGTCACTCTGTCTATTAATGAAAGTCGCATTAAAATCTGTTGCGTAGTTTAAAAGATCCAAGCGTACAGATGCGGGAAGCGACTTTGTTTAATACTATGGAAAGAAGGAACACCAATTTATTAATCGAACCGAAAACAATGATTTTTCCTCCCCAGATAAACCAAACCATTGATAAAACCTCGTTTATTCTTTCCCATAATTATCTCAAGAACGAATGAATTGAAAATACCATTCTCTGAAATACCCCAAAAACCTTTGAATCCCAGCTTATTTGCACAGCCCTGAAAAGGGCCAGGCCAGTACAACCAAGAGATTTTTGAATTCAATGAAATAAAACCAAAATGTTTATTTACGGACCGGAGCCCGATTTAATTTCTATTCAAGTTACTCGTACGGAAATCTGTCTGTTCCGATATCCACAAGTATAACTGAATAATATTAACAACTCACAGGCGCTGAAATACCAGAATATTTTGATGATTATAGGGCTCAAGCAAGTTACCTATGTTTAAGGAAATAGGAAAATGAAAGTTACATGGTGATGCGTTAGCTACTCTTTAATCTATTTTCTAAACCTCTCTACTTGCTAATATCTATAGCCTGTATGCGAACAGAATAAAAATTCAAAAATTTTCGATATCTATGTGTAAAGAATATGCTAAGAAAAATTAATCAATCTTAGGTATACGCAAGATATTTCTAGATTAAACATATCATAAGTTTTCCATCATTTTAAGTCTCAAGTTTTTGACCATTCATTGGCTTTTTTGTGGGTGGAAAATCATCAAGTGTCGTCTCCCGCTCTGGGCGGAGTGGGAGGGCGAGTCAGACTTGTACTGACTAAAAACCTAGCCATGTTCCTTCAGTTGCCTATATGCCAGCGCCACGGTAACTCTTTCGAACAAATCTCGCGATCCTGACAAGACCAATCAATGGCTGTTAATTTGTTTGAAATCGAATATTTTAGACAAAACGTTATTGCTACGACGTATGGGATCGAGCCCGATGCCGAAAATCTTGTTATTGTAATTTTTGTTTATTTGTCTGGATGAATGTTATGGATTGACGTAGAATCGGCCGGACGGATTTGGATAAAACTAGATACACAGTAGTTTATTAGCTGAATTAATTCTTAAAGCACTTTAAATCCCGTCGTATGCCGTGGGATGTTTTCCAATTTATGTACAGACGCCAGCACTTATAGCTAGTACAATCCGTCAAATCCCTTTAATAGGTTTTCAACTTTATCGCTAAAGCATAAGGTTGAAGATTGTTTGCGAAAAATTTTCAGTTTCAGATAGCTTGATGTGCTGGCTCCAAGTAGTGAGTCTTGTTTTATGATGAAGCGCATTGCATTTTCTTCTAACTTAATTCTCTCACAAAAATATTCTCACTGTTGTCAGTTTAAGTACTCCGCAACTCTTTCCAAGTGTTTTTTTACGAGGACAACTGAAATTAAAGTTGAAGTTCAGTATCCTAAAATATGAGTTATATTCACTAAGAGTTCATTACCCGCGATCAAAATGTCTGACCTTTGGCAACGTTCGGTTCCAAGTTTTTACCCAATGGCGGGCTGCCTCGGAATCTCGGAGAAACTGCAAAATGCCATTTTGCTATAATTTATGTGTGTGACTGCATCCTTATATTAAAACATTCTTTGAAAGTAACCGGGTCGGTTACAGTGCAGAATTTGACAGCTGTAAAATTAAAATATGTTAAGAATTTTTTTGTTGTATTTTTATTCAAAACTATTGTATAAAATACTTTTTCTATATCACTACTATGATCAGGTCCACCCTTTATGGCAGACTTTTTTTCGTCATAATATTATTTTGCATAACAGCGGATAGCATAATCTTCATTTCGCAGAAAATCGTTTGGCATACACTCATTTATCATACATTCACAACGTATAATTTTATAAGCCAGAATCATCTTTAGGCATACATTTTATATCCATAATAATGAAAAAGGAGAACCATCATATCGCAGAAAGTTCGCAGTCAAAATCGTCTCTTGGCCATATTTAACTTTACAGTTAGAATCATCTTTTGGCATACATTTCATATCCATAATAATTGAAACACTCATCTATTACATTACAGAAAAATCATACCTAGCACGCTGCATGCAGACATGCAAACAAGCATACACCATGCATGCAGCATTCAGCATGCAAGCAAGCTCACAGCATGCAGGCGAGCATGCAACATGCAGCATGCATGCATTCTGTCATGGCTCCGGCGTTGCGAGGCTCCGGCGGTCCCACGCGAGCTCATCGTCGCAGATGGTTTTACCTGCTCCTCAGCTCGCGGGCCGCCTCGCCCCTCCACGCCTACGTGGGGTTAAATTACACTCTAGGGGTAGGGCAGACAAGACTACGTGGAGTCGGTTCTGCAGCGATTCGTTTCTGTCAATAACTTTTGTAGCACAACATATAATAATAATAATAAACCCGCAGGGCAGCATGTGGCGTGCTGTTGGGCAGTAGCGACCCCACGGACCCTATCTCCTGGGAGAATTCTTGTTCCTCATCTCTGGCTTGCCTTTATTGGCCGGCTGGAGTGAACACTAATGAGGTTCAGAGCTCCCACCTCATTCTTGTCTTTATTAGCCGGTTTGAGTGGAGATTCGCTAGAGCAAACGTGCTCGGGGAAAGGAAGTATTCCAGTAAGTGCTCATAGGGATCTTGACCATCTTCCGGGCTCTGGGATTGTTCTGAAAGCCGTGGAATACCTCTCCACTTCTCAAGCACCTCAGGAAGTGTTGCCCCCTTGTCGCTACGCAACTCTGTGCTAGCGACGTTTTCCGGGGGCCCATTATTGAGAGTGCAAGTCACCCCCTGCCATTTTATCCGTGTATACAAAACATTGATCAGGCAGGGGCCATAGTTCTTCCATAGTTGCGGTTACCAATGCACTGTAGCCATCGAAACCCATAGCCTAATTTGTTTTGTTTCCATATTCTGTAATAGTCCTGCTCCAACCGGGGATTGTCCTTGGGCGCACTTGCATAGGTGTATGCAGGGATAATTGTCGGTTGGTGCCCCCTCATCATTTAAAATTATCTAAGGGCCGTCTGCGAGTTGGCCCCTCGTACGCCTTCCAAAGGACCGGGATCCCAGGGTCCCGAGTTATGTTAATAGATATAAAAATAATAATAATATCTTAGGACAACCAACACAACGTTGTGTGATCCTAAACTAGGCAGAGCCTGTACTACGGCAACCAGACAACTGATAAACATACTTATATATTTCTAAATACATACATATTATAGATAAATATAATATTGACTTCTTGAGACACTATTTTAATTTAAGGTTAAAATGCAATGTTATAGAAATGACAATATGCCTAACAATATTATTCTAAATGAAATTCTGCCATCTTCATAGTATGCCAAGTGAAATTGTGCCAAATAATCGTCGCTCTAAATAAATGTTATGCTTAACAAAATTATGCGGAATTTTAAGTCTGCCATAGGTAATTATGTTTAATAAAATTCTGCCATCTTAAAAGTATGCCAGCGTAAAGTCGGACATATAAACATTCGGCCAAACAATGATTATGCTAAACATTTTTTATGCCTTACAAATATTCGTTTAAAGAAGATTGTGCCAAGTGTGTTATGCCAAATAAAATTCGGTGCATCAAGTTTCTGCCAGATAGCCACCAGATAACCCACGATGATCAGGTTTTACTCACTTTTATTTATTGTTGTGAGAAACTCGATCCGTTGGCCCGTGTCTAGTTATAATATAATTTTAAAGATTAATATTATTACCATCGCTGTAAGCTGACAAAATGTTGTGTTACAATAAATTACACATCCACCACGTGGATTATACGCCCCACTCCTCACAGAGAAGAGGCCTGTGTCCCAGCAGTGGGAACGTTCCTGACTGATTACGCTTATTATACAATAACTTGCTTTGTGTCTAATAAGGCATCGTCTGAAATAATTGTTTCATGTTTCAGTTATTTGTTTCTCCATATGAGATCTAGATTAGTACAAAGATTTTGGGTTAATATTGTGTATGTGTTTAGGTCGTAAGCTTTTATATAAATAAATAATTATTTACACTTACCTTTTCTGAACAAACCTATAGTTTCACTGAATAGTTTTTTTTTCTGGATCCAATAGATGCAAGCTAAGAATTCGATTTGAGCGGCGCAATGCACCCTCTGTGATGTATGCCCATTTTATGAGCAAATTAAAATGGCTGCCGTAAGATTTATGACGTCATAATGTCGGCCATGACGTTATATTCATCATACGTGTACGAAATTATCAGGCGGTTAAGTATTAAATGTCAATTGAATGTGGCATAGGGGCATAAATAGGTTGTATTTTTTTAAGCAACATCGTAGTTTTCTGAAATACCAGCAAAGTCTTATTTGAATTTCATGTTTTAAGATTATTGGTTTACTATTAGAATTTAATGTTATAAAATATTAATGTTTACAAATCTAATAATGTTTATCTACAGTTTAACACCCATTTAACATTCCATTCTACACCAAAGTAGGTATCCTAAATCGATTCGGAACTCCCCGATGTATTAACTAACAAATAAAGTTGTTAATAAAAAACGGAACGTCCCATAAAGTCCGTCTAATAATGTCCGTCATTTAATTAATTGAATTTAAAGTGGCGGATCGAAGTTGGGGGAAGGGGGACAAAGTGATACAAAAATAATTATGTAAATCAACGTCCATTATCGCCCATCGAAGTCTTTGAAGCGGAGATGTGTAATTTGTGTTTTTTTTTTTTATGAGCTGTAGTGTCTGTCGGATGGAGCAGTGGCTCTATACCGTGCTAGATAAGGAACTCTCATCGTCCTATTGCAGAATGTCCCAGGACAGATGGCATTAAAGGTAAGGGAAAAAAATACTATTTAACGATAAAAGTATGAAGGTAAAAGTTTAGTAGCGATCCTACTATAATTTATTAAAAATGTATTATATATTTATTGTTGGATCACGCTAAAACAGCTTAAATTTGACAACCAGATAGTTTATAACCTGGATTAAGAACGTTATACTTTTTATTCCGGCAGTACGTTCTTACGAGACAATTTTGGATATACACGCGGGTGCAGCCGCTGGCAAAAGCCAGTGCAGCTCTAATATGGACTAATAATTATTACAAGCAATAAAACACAGAAAGCGGAAGTCTAAAGTCATAGCTAAAGGAAGCAAACTAACAACAAGCACAAAACGAAGTAAAGTTGAACAAATCTAGGATTATGTTAGCTTAAAATATCTCGGTGAATACAAATAAGAAAACAAGAAAATGTAATGAAATTGTGGTCACAGACGCCGCTAACAAATCTATAATATTCTCGTAAATTATTAGAAAAAAAATCAGAGAACGATAAGAATAAATTTAACGTCCACTAAATTATTCAACTTAAACCTCTTAAAGTAAAGAGGAAAATCCATCAACAAATAATTTTCATGACTTTTAATCAATTCGAACGCGGTGTCCACATTTTTCCACTTAGCAGAAATTACTTTTGCACAAAGCCACTGGCGAGATGTTATTTAGAAAGTAAATAATAAATACTAAAGTCCAAAGCATCTTAGTCGCTTTTCCTTCACTGGAATGAAGATTGAAACGTCGGAATCTTGCCACGGAATTTCTACAGACTTAAGTTTTTGCCTTTCAACATTTTTTATTCTTTGCAAAATATTAACTCTATTATTCAGAATGCACTCGGAATCGCTCGGTTTATTCCCGACGTCAATTAATATTTTTATTCGGTGTAACGTAGAGGAATTAGAGAAGTTTGTTAAAGGTTTGACTTCATAGTATTGTTTATAATCAATATTTTGCCTTTCATCGGTTAGAGCAGGCTTTCAGAAATGATAGGTTATTACGACAGTTTATTTGGTTTAATTCTTACAACATATTTTTTCTCCCTGTAAACAATTTACATCTCACACCCCCTTCTCAAAATCAAAAAGTAAAACTTTTTTTTTTTTTACACTAAATTTAGTCTTTATTATCTACAGAAACTTAAATATTTTACATTTCCTTATTTAAAGTAAAAATATAAAAAAGTTATATATTATAAAAAGTAAAACTTAGTTTGACATTTTTTTTTTTTTTTTTATTTTACATAAAAATTTAAAAGCATACTACTTAAAAATATTTAAACTTTGAAATGTACGTTTCTTTCTTTTTTTTATTTAATCAGTATTTAATGTATAGTTTAAAAACCTAATTTAATAAAATATTCTCTCCGTGTATTCCCATCACAACATGTTGTGTACACGTTTACACGCGTCGTCGGCACATTTACATGACACTGGTTCAAGCGCTCTTATATCAAGAGATTTCCCACAAGAACAGGAACAGGGCGTGTTTTAATGACACACAATAACTGTAGACTTGTATAGGTGCAAGCCATGTACGAGATAAATATTAATTTGTATTAAATATTTTCTATACAAATATTTATCCTCTTTTCGCTTGCAACCACTAGAGCACTGTATGTTTAATGTTTACTTTTGGTAGTCACGTAACGAAATGTTCGTTTTTATTTCTTTTCTTTTTTCCAGAGAGAGGAGGCTAACTACAACATTTATAGGAAATACTATCAATACTCGCAGCATTATGCGATGCCCGTTTTGTATGGGTGTGACGCTTGTTTTCCACCAGCTTTAAAAAAAAAACTGCGTCATGTTTACCGCAAATAAACGTATTTCTTTCTTTCTTACTCACTGCTCAAAATTACAATACTATAATGTTTCGTTATTTGTACATAGTGAAGTCATATCAGAATAATGACTAGAGACACCACACATACATTCCGTCATTCATCATTTACCTTCAAGCAACAACGAGTTATGCAGGGGAACCCCTTACAACCTAATAGAAATAAATTAAAATCGAAAAACATTCTTCACTAAAAATAAAATTGCCGGCCTAGTGAGAATCGAAGTCGTACACGAAGGGTTCCGTACCACTGTTTATGTACCACGTTCCTTGTGTTGAGACTCCTTTTACTTTATTTTATTTGTATTGTTTGTTGTTATAGTGGCAATAGAAATACACACTTTGTATCACTTTTAACTGTTTGTTAGACAGACGGATGGACAGCGGAAGCTTACGTTGGTACCCTTTGGGTTTAGAACCCTAAAAACGATCTACAATGCAAATGAGAACTGCTATAAACAATGGTGAGCCCCTTCCATTAATTTACTCATTTTCTTTTCATTTGCAATAGTAATTAATTGCAATTTATTCAGAAGCGGACATTATAAGGAATGTTAAAAAAACCTTAAATTTTTCTAAAGCTTTGGTAGCCACGAACTAGACAATTAATTAAGACCACCGACAAGATGGACGCCATCTAAGTAAATGAACTGAGAACTTGGATGCACAAAACAAACAAAAAAGGACAGAAGGTTCATTCAGTTTTTTTGTTTTTTTGTAAAGACAAAATGATGCAGGTCTTGACTTAAACGCAACCTCTGCAACCCTATATTTTGGTAGTGAAAACTGTTCCTTAATTATTGGGAAGTCTTGATATTTTCTCACGGTGTTCCTTTTTCTTATTTTCCTACATTATCAAGACTACTTTCTGAGGAATATAAGAGGGACAATTCGCGTAATCTTATAAACTTTCACACTTTGATCTCAATCTCAGTCTGTCAAAAATACGTAAAATTTTCCATAAATTTTTGACAAGTTTTTAAAATGTCACCAAGGTGAGGCTGCGACTAAATATTGAACTAGTAAGGCCCTTACTTCTTACGACACCCACGGGAAGAAATGGAGTGGTGCTGTTCTGTACGTCCGGCACTACATGCAACAGGATGAAAAAATTTTTTTTTTAATAATAAACCAATTTGTTTCTGTATAGATCTTCTGACTTCCAATTGCGCGGTGCTCTGTAACGAGGTGTTTCGTTCCCGACTGTATAAAACAGAAATCTCTCGTCAGACTGAAGACTGAACTTAAGTCTTAAATAAATGAAATTGAACAGTTGTTTGTGTGCAGACGTAGTTACAATAACATGTACCTACCTACTACGATACTGTGTAAGTTTGTGAGATGGTTCAGAGCTTTTAAAAATAGGAGTATGCACGTAATCGGTAGTGCAACGTTATGTTATACTACAGAAAATATCTTTTGCTTTTACATTTATTGTATGTATGAACCAAATAATTTGTTGAACGACGAATTCCTGTATTGTTTTTTGTTTTTCTCTTTGAAACAAATCAATCACTCAATTTCGATACGCTGATTGAACCTTTCAAACACATTGAAAACCTTCAACAGAATAACCTCAATCCGTATGCTCTATACCGCGTTATACGTTACAATTGTGGGGTGTACCGCGACACAGAACGAGGACCAAACACAAGCAGCTGCCGCGACCGCAACACTCGGGAACACTAGTGTTGTGTGTGCCAACCCTGGAATATATCTCACTATTTACAATACATTACACACGTAGATCAGACGTACAAGAATATATGATAAGTACCAACAATATCTATATGTATATATATAAATATATCTATATATACAATATATTATAGGTTCCTTTTTAGGGTTCCGTTGCCAAATGGCAAAAAACGGAACCCTTATAGATTCGCCATGTCTGTCTGTCTGTCTGTCTGTCTGTCTGTCTGTCTGTCCGAGTATGTCACAGCCCCTTTTCTCCGAAACTATAAGAGCTGTGCTATTGAAACTTGGTAAGTGGATGTATTCAGTGAACCGCATTAAGATTTTTACACAAAAATAGAAAAAAAGCAATAATATTTGGGGTTCCCCATACATAGAATTGAAACTCAAAAATTTTTTTTTCATCAAACCCATACGTGTGGGGTATCTATGGATAGGTCTTCAAAAATGATATTGAGGTTTCTAATATCATTTTTTTTTTAAACAATAATATTTGGGGTTCCCCATACATAGAACTGAAACACAAAAAAAAATTTTAATCAAACCCTTACGTGTGGGGTATCTATGGATAGGTCTATAAAAATGAAATTGAGGTTTCTAATATCATTTTTTTCTAAACTGAATAGTTTGCGCGAGAGACACTTCCAAAGTGGTAAAATGTGTGTCCCCCCCCCGTAACTTCTAAAATAAGGGAATGATAAAACTAAAAAAAATATATGATGTACATTACTATGAAAACTACCAACGAAAATTGGTTTGAACGAGATCTAGTAAGTAGTTTTTTTTAATACGTCATAAATCGTAAACCACAATTTACCTTTCATTCAGTCAACTCAAATATAAAAATTAAAAAAAAAAACATTTAATTTCATAAACGATGATGACGAATGATGATGATGATGACCTGCAGGTTTGTACGGAACCCTCGGTGCGCGAGTCCGACTCGCACTTGGCCGGTTTTTTATTTTGTTTATTCCAAATTCAATTCTAGGCCTGCACGCGGAGTAATAAAAGAAGAAACGAAAGATAAAATCTAATTCTAAAAGAAATCAAATTTTAATGTGTCAAGCTACTACGTATCAATTACAACAGAAGTTAAATCCATTAATTTGGTATTCAAGCAATAAATCTAATCTCCCTTATTAAGAATCAAAGGTTTTATTTAGATCATGATCATCAGATATGAGCCATTGAAATGCAATTAGTAAATGGCGGGCGTTTTCGGGGACTCTCATATGTAATTTTGACGTTCAAAAAGTGCTGACTAGATGATTTTGATTTTGAATTATTTTTACACAACTGACATTGTATTCCGGTGTTAAGTTGTAATTTTGTATTAAGAACTTCACCTAAACTGATCATCAGCATCATTTCAGCTGGAAGACGTTCACTTATGGACATAGGCCTCCACAAGGTCCGCCACTTCGACCGGTTCTGTGTTGCCCGCATCCAGCGGATTCCTGCGGCCTTTATAAGGTCCATCATGTGGGAGGCCTTCCCACTCTACGTCTTCCGGTACGCAGTTTACTACTTTAGAACCTTTCAGCTACATCGGCCATCTGTTCGGCGAGCAATATGCCCTGCCCACTTCCACTTAAGTTTGGCAATCTTTCGGGCTAAGTCGGTTACCTTAGTCCTCCTGCGTATCTCTTCATTCCTGATTCAATCACGCAGGGAAACTCCAAATTTAGCCCTCTCCATTACCCTATAGGTAACTTTAAGCCTTTTAAAAGGCTCATTGTTTACTTACAATGGGCCTAAATGAAAGTTGGAAATGCAAACCCTGGCTCGGAGCTTTAGTCTAGAACGGAAATTAGATTACGTATTGTGATAAGACGGAGTAAGTTAAACATTTCGTCCACCAGGGTTTGTATGTTGTAGAATTCACAACAGCGAACTGATTAAAACGAGATCTGTCTATTTTTCGTAGAGTAGATATACAATTGGTCAATGTGGTCATGCGTCGCGTGCTTGACGATAGGCCTTTGTCTTTGGTGATGCCACTATAATGGGACGGCAGTGCTGTGTGTGTGTGGCTGGTGTGTTGTTGAATCTTGGTGATAGCCAATTGCTATAATTGCCAGACGCTAATCTTGGCGATTGAGCCAATTTGAAAGAGAGAATGCCCCTGTATCTGCACATAAACTTGTGGAGTATAATATCTCTCGCGCCGAAGGCTAGTTTCTGTTGAGATGCCGTGGCCAAAAAATGATAAGTTTCAAAGAAAGATTTTACAAAGCGTATAAGTAAGCTACTATAATATTTAGGCGTACCTATACAATTATTCCATCTCGGTACCTATAGTAGCAACGTTGAAACAGCTGCGCGACAAAACGTGAAAATAATTTATATTAAAGTAAATTACGCGCGTTTTAGGGTTCTGTACAAAAAGGATACCAACGGGTGTTTATTACTAAGCCTCGGCTATCCGTCCGCCGTCTGTCTGTCAACAGGCTATATTCCATGAACCGAAATAAGTAAACAGATGAAATATTTATCACGGTGTGTATTTCTATTACCACTATATAAAAAAAAAGTTGAAGTTACGTTTTCTCGCGTGAGGACCCCCAATACAAGAATCGAATTTTTAAACGAACTCATAATAAATAATAGTTTAAAAAAAAACTAAAAAACACGCTTCCATGGAAAACCAAATAAAAAGTACAAAATAATGGAAAAAAAGCGTGGGGTGCTTTTAAGGTATTTTTTTATTGATATCAGCACCCCACGCTTTTTTCCATTATTTTGTACTTTTTAGTTTGGTTTTCCATGGAAGCGTGTTTTTTAGTTTTTTTAAACTATTATTTATTTTCTATTTTTTAGGGTATTAAGAATTTTGAGACGTATTTCAGCGTAGTTTGTGACAGTTTTTTTGCTGTCCTGGTAACCCTGGCAAGGATAATGGCACAAATTTATGAAATTATTGCATCGTCATCAGTCCTTGACAAGTGTGCAAAGTTTGAATGAAATCTGGTCGTTTAAAGTGGGTCAAAATCGCACTATAAGGAGTCGGTTACAAACAAACATACAAATATACAAGTGAAGCTAATATAAAGCGTGTAAAAAAGGAGGAGGTTCTCAATTTTTTATTATGTTGATTACATCAGAAATTTGGACTGGGTGAACCGATTTTGACGATTCTTTTTTTATTTAAAAGCTGGTGCTCCCGTGTGGTCCCATTTAAATTTGGTCCAATTCTGACAATGGCATCCATGGGAAACTAAACACTATCATATTTTGCCGAATTAGTGCGGGGTAGACACCATAACTAAAAAAAAAGTTAAATACAGACAGACACCGACTTCCAAAATTAAATTTATTTTTCACTTTGTAGTGTTTTTAAAGAAGTCGGTTGTTATTTTTTTTTCAAAAAAGTTTTTTTTGTATGTAGTGATAAATATTGTACGATGGTTTCAAACCTTCCGTGCGCGAGTCCAACTGGCATTCGGTCTATATTTCTTCCTGCGAAGTGATGATGCACACATCGAACATACATACATAAACTCAAGCCTTTTTCCGATGGGGGTAGGCAATAACCACAGAATCTCACCTGCATTAACAAAGTAAAATAATGATAAAACTATATTTTATATCTTAGAGAAAAACCATCACTGGTTGCTTGAGATTTTAGAAACTTCCTTATTTTCACGAGTTGCGATACAGCAAATAGTAAATAATTTTAAACAGCCCGTGAAGTCCTGGGTATAACGCCATTCTGCCAATGTGCCAAACTGCCTGGCCGGCCATATTCCATTAATTCTGGCACTAAAACTGGTGTTTTAAATACTCTATGGAGTTTGGCAGTGCAGCGAATGTACGAGAAAAAGACAAGTGTGTTGTGGTGAAGGGAAGGACGTATACCGAAACGAAATTGTTGACGCAAAGCATGAGATACAGCGATTATTACGCTTGTGGGTTCGTTTATGTAGTTCAATTGTATGAACAATGAGAAGCAGTTTAGATAAAATAACTTCGATTATCCTGTTACGTATAACGCCTAACGTTTTAGCTGTGTTATTAACTCAGAGTAAGGTTATAGCAGGTTCCACAATCTGCTTCAATGAACAAAACATACATATATTACACTAATAACGCCCATGTGGGTAGGCAGAAACTACAGAATGCCTCTTGCTACGATCCTTAAATACTCATTTTGCCTCGTTTACGTTCATATACCTACATATACACGCACGCTGGTTGCTAGTTCTACGCTCATGACCTTCCTGAACAACTTCATCCGTATTCCTTGTACCCAGAAATATCTATGGCCTTTTACATTTTCTGTCAGTTTTGCGTGTTTTGCAACAATTTTGTAATGTAAACTATTCAACTTTCTAGTTATAGTTATAGTTATTAGTTAGTTATAGTGACTGTTAGTTATCTGACTAGGTAAAATTTAAAAACCTCGATATCATAGTAACTAAACAATAACCTAAAAAAATATATAATTTATTAAAATAGCATCGACATTAATAATGGTGTCAATGATTTCATCACCTCTCCCTTAAACCCAATTCCAAACTTAAGTGCAGTGCACAAAAAGTATAGTCGCGTATAAATTACAATTTATTTATTGGTTCCATTGATGTTTATACAAGCGAACGCCAATCGAAGCAGTGCGCAATGTACACTAAATAAATCGCGGGTATATATTTATAAAGCGTACTTTTATTATTTTTTATTGGATGGGAAATCATCAAATGACGTCTCCCGCTCTTGAGCGGAGCAAGAGGGCGTGTCAGACTTTTACTGACTAAAACCCACCCGTGTTCCTTCAGTTGCCCATGTGCCAGGGTCATGGTATCTCTTTCGAAGAATCTCGCGACCCTGGCAGGCATCGGTCCTAGCAGACCCCTTCAGTTCTGCTGACATCTCTTTGAGGCGCGCGTGGAATACTACACGCCGTCTACCCAAATTACCCCAAACATAGCATCATATAGCGTGGCGATGCGTCACCACGCTCGCCACGCCAAAAATTAGGTTTACCCTCGCCTATAAATGTTTCACATCAAAAGAAAAGTTTTTGAACCTTTAAATCTAAGCTAGCTTGTAGTGCGACGTGTGCGAGTAATGGAAAAACAAATGTACCTTTGTACCCTGAACCCTATTTTGTATAATCACCTGGAAATATTTCGCTTTCTTGCTGTACTTTTAAATCATGCATTTTACAAAAAAAAAACCAAATTAGAATAAAATGTTGTGAACACGAACGATATTCAGAAACACACCTTTTTAAGGAATGAAAGAATTAAAACCATTATTTACATTGAATGCACGATTTTGTTGGAATTTGAAAATTCTGCAGTCAAATGAACCCTCATTTTAACACATGGTACTGGATTAGACAACCTAGTACCACAGAGTAGAAAAGAAAACATCAAACTAAATCAAGAGGTATTTTTACACTGTGGTCGAGTGCTGGTAAGTCTGTTAATACAATACAATACAATACAATCCTTTATTTCAGGCAACTTAGGCCCATAAAAACACAATAAACAAATAATATAAAACAATAACTATAAACTAATACATATTTTATAAAACAAAACTTAAACTATCACTAAACACGTAATGATGACGGCGTCGTGTTCGTGTATCATCTAATATCTCTATTAAGGACCAAATGGGGCGAAAGGAATGTATTGTATGCAAAAGAGACAAAGAGTGAGACAAAATAAGCTGAATAAATGACTATTGAATATGTTGATTTTGTTTGTGTTAAATACCTGAGACAAACTTTCTTAATTTCCTTCAATGTTGCTTTCTTAGCGCTTTCGTATAAGTGCTTTAATTTAAATAATGGAAAAATATTATTTCCCTTCCATTTTACATTTTAGAAACTTTTCGCTTCAGCTTAACAAAGATTGTCTCTGTTCAGAGCCTTATGTGTGCTGCGCATTAATCTACGTAGTCAGTGCAAATAGAAATGTTAATTGCACTAAGCGATTAATCAGCATAGCTCTCATGTAGCCAGGAGCCATTCTGTAAACAAACCTGAGATTATATTTATGGTACAAGTCTAGTCTAAACCACAAACGTTACCACAGCTTCTATATTCCACAAAATAGAAAGAAACCTATTTTAAAATTCAGATCCAATACTTGGAATGCTCAAGGACTTAACGATTATATGTACTACTAGCTTCTGCCCACGGCTTTGCCTGCGTGGATGACAAAAAAATCACCATTTCAATCCCCGATTTCACCCTCTTAGGGATAGAATTTCAAAAAACTCTTTCTTAGTGGATACCTACTTCTCACAAAGAACACACCGCCCAAATTTCATGTCTCTAGGACCAGCGGTTTAGGCTGTGCGTTGATATATCAGTCAGTCACTCAGGACTTTGAATTTTAAATATATAGATAGATAAAAGAATATTACAAAAGTGTTGGTCATATTAAGTATTGTATCATTATGAAATACTGTGTCTATTTTGTATGGTTTTATTCCGACTACTTTAGGTTATAAAGTCGATTATATTTTACTCGGGTCTAATTCAACGCTAATTAACTATTTCGGTATCCATTTTATTCTGAATAATTTATGAAACTTTTATTGATGGTATAAAACACTGAGCAAACAATGGTCTCATTTCACAAAGGTCTTTTGACTATTAAGCCCTATTTCAACGATACAACGTTGGCGGTTGTCTGACTGCATGCAATATTTATGTAACAAACTTTTATCGTCTAAACAGTGTTAGATAATCCAACTTCTGTTGTGGCTTCAACTAATGGTTTACCATGGGCAATTTAATCTCACCGTGCAAATTGAATAATCGAAGCTCTCACGTTGAGCCACCTTTTATCGATTTTCTACTCCTTTATCACCTTTACAAACCAGTTTTACATACTTATATCATATAATTTTCATCATTAGCAGTCTAAAATGTTCCCACTGCTGGGACACAGTCCTCCTCTCGGTGAGAGGGAGTGGGCCGTAATTCACCACGCGAGCCCAGTGCGGGTTGATAGATGTCACAGGTCTTCGCATTTTCGTCACGATGTTTTCCTTCACGCTTTTGAGAGCAGTGGTGATGAAATCATTTTATTACACAAAGTAAAGTGCCTGCTTGGGTTCAAACTCACGACCTACTACTCGTTAGTTGCGGCCGTTACCACTGGGCCACCACTGTTTCACTGGACCACCACTTCTCAATACTTTTCATGCAAATGATTAAATTTAGCAAGAAGTTGGCGTAGGCTACTCGCTCTTATTTACATAGTACCTAGTTTACAAAATACATAATATAATAACTCACGCAGTGCCTGAGTATGCCAATATAACATGCATCGTGCACATACAGGCAACATTATAATAAAGAACTACACGAGTGCTACGCCGTAGCAATAACCGCTACGCGAGCTACGCTTTCGTAGCAAAGAAGAATATTTTTGATCGACTGACTTTTGGATATTCAACAGTTTTATTTTAACACATTTACTCAGAAATATGCCGAAAGCCTTTTAAGTTATATTAACATATTTTTAACAGGTTGTAAAAGTAATATCAATTATTATTCCGTGGTAAAACCATTTGTACAATACGTTGTAAACCTTTCCAAAGAGTTAGATTTGTTGCCATGTCGCCATCTCACGGTGCTCCGACTTCCATTAATGTGAGCCGTGAAAGATAGCTGCACCTGTGATTGATCGCTCAACGTGTTTGTTGCTACGTTTTCTTGTTCTGGATAGTTTTTAGAAAGTGTACTTTTAAAGTTTCTGGAGCACTTTACAGCGGATTGTAATAATCTAGCAAAGAGCTTCGTGTGTTCCGACTGTTGTTGTTGCATAAACACCTTTAAATAAGCTTTACAAGCTAATTTACGATTTTAGCTATTGCTGTTAGGTTGTTTTATTCCTTGTTCTTAACGTCGTATGTAAAATATGTGTGTGGTGTGTGTTCTGTTTAAACTTTGGGCTACTTATGTAATCAAGGTGGACTAGACACTATCTACTAGACAAGACAAAATGGAACACAATTTTTATGAAATCAAAAAAAAAAATGAAAAAGCATAATGCAGCCTTCAGAAAATTTTCTCATTCCTATGTGGTGGCTTATTGACAATGTCGTAGGTAACCCTTTTGTCGAAAATTATTTAGAACATAGTGTTCGTACACTACACTCGTGGACCCCGGGCTCCCAAAGGATACAACCGGGATAACGCCAGGATGATGATGATGGAGTGTTCGTACACTACACTACATTGCTGTCCGGGGTTGTGATTGTAAACCATGTTAACGCAATCCATTAGTCAAATTGTAGCGCAATATAAACACTTTAACTGTTATTAAGAGCGACTTCGAGATTTAGACAACATCTGTTGTTCCGTCTGGCTGCTTTTATATATATATATATATATATTATTTTTTTTGATATGCTTATAAATAGAATTAAAACAATTTTCCTCAGAAATAAACAAAACAAAATTACGAACTTATTCCTTATTACTCCCATGCCTAAACCTGGAACAACGTATTACAACCAAACCGAACAATCAAACCACATTAGTTAAATGTAAGAGCCATTAAAAGCGTGAAGACACACCGCCCCCACCGTGTGTACGCCGCGTTAAGCGTATTCAAAAGGCGGCCGTCTTAACCGAACCGAACCTTCAAAATTGCCAAGTTCACGTTACCTACACTTTGATAAGTAGTACGGTAGCCCACATATCCGTGGTAACAATACCAGTATAAGGTGACATCTCATTATATTGAATCTCCATGCTACGCTAAGCCAGCTCCATGTCAAAGGGTTATCACTGACGTGTGGTCTACTATCTATAACTAAGTTTCCTGATACTGCCTCTGGGAATACTAACCCGTTATCTGTACATTGAATATGTCTTATTTTCTATTGACTGGCCTGTTAGTCTAGTAGTTAGTGACCCTGACTACTAACACGGAGGTCGTGGGTTTATCTTTGTGTGATGAGCACAATCATTTCTTCTGTGTCTGGGTGTAATTTATCTATAATATGTATGTATTTAGAAATATATAAGTATGTTTATCAGTTGTCTGGTTGTCATAGTACAGGCTCTGCCTAGTTTGGGATCAGATACTAGTGTGTAGGTATTCCTAAGATATTAGATATATTAAAAATCCCTCGCAATTTTTTTATCGGGCACAAATTTTTCAAGTCACTTACAATTTTGGTTTTGTAGGCTTATTGAACAGAACTGTAATTTCACCCAAATCTATCTTTATCCCGGATTACTCTCATTGAGGCATTTTTTCATTTTACATTTTGTTCTGACAAAAATTACGTGATATATTTCATAGGATTTAGTTATGTATATCGTATTTCTGAAAACTAAGAGGACTGAATAATAGTTTAGCTCGACTTCAGTTAACGCTTTTGATACCTTAAAGACAATCGTTTATAGGTAATCTTAAATCGTAAATTTAAAAGTGATTCAGAGGTGTTCAACCTTGAAATTGTTTTATAGGTGATATTTGAAATCAAACAATAACTGCAAAATCAGTGCCAGATTATATATTTATTTATGGTACCAGGTATCGGGGTGGCCAATTTGTAGTTATAAGCAAATAAGTAATAAAATATTTCTGTAGGTTGTTGCATACACATATATACCTATGTTGTGTGATGCCACATATTGAATAAATAATTTTCCCAATCAACCTTTAACCTAATGCAAAAGCGTTAAAGTTGAAACCTATTAAAGAAATTTGACAGATTGTAGTAGCTTCAAGTGCTGGCATCTGTACATACATCTTTTATGGGGTATTGTGTTAAAAGTTATAGCAAATTAATTTGTGACATATTGCAATAAAATAAAATATTTTTTTAACTTATATTAGAAGTACACTTTGTAAACAAGCTTATTACAAATTAGAGAATTATATCCAAGAAAAGAAAACTAGGAAAGATGCTAGTCCCGCTCCATTAGACAGTCTACAGTCTAGACAAAATCAAACTGGTTGCAAATTAAATTGTATAGTTCATTATTTTTATGAAATTCATTTACACTCTGTTATTACTGAAACTCAAACACTGACTTATTACTTGTTAATATTCTTGAACCTTTGTATACTGACTTTTACAATGTTTGTAAAAATGTGAGCACCATCTATCATATAATGAATTTATATGACATTGCTGCATTCATTTCACATTATTCATGATCTTTTCACATAATATTTATTTCATGAATGTATGTAAACATAAACTAAACATCCATTCAAAATTACCTTTTGGAAATGGCGACAAGAATCAAACATACAATGAGATGATAACATTTAATGAAAACCCCAAAATAATAGTTTAGTTAACCAGAGTTTAAATGTTCCGTTCCCAGTTTAAAAAAGTTTTACATAACACGATTTTATATAATATACCGCTTTCGTTTTGTGTTTTTAAAAGTAAATATCACAATTACAAAAGTGTTACGTGACAGGTCGCCAGAAAAGAACATAGAAAAATAAAATTCCACACTTCACTCCTAACAGTCCAAAAGTTTGAATTCAATTCTATCTTAAAAAGGAGGTCAAGTATTCGCATAGCTGGACACCGACACTCACGAAATAACTTCACGATGAGTGCATCGATTGCTCTTTTTCCGCGATTCGACCTTTTGAACTATCCAAACGTTATAAACGCGACACAGCGTGCATTTTATTAACACGTTCTTCGTCGACCTTTTATTGTCAACGTTATAGTTAACTGTAATTTTGGTTTAGCAAATTAAACATTTAACACTAAAAACATACAATCTGGGCAGCACAATGCACTTTATTTCACTTTTCAGCTCCGAATAATAAAAAAATAGGCTAAATCTTCCGTTACATAGATAGTTTATAACTGGAATTATTACAAATCACCAGGTTCTTCGGGCTCATCCAAACCACTGAAGCACCACGTATCCCGCTAAATACCCATGAAACCAATTAATATATCCTGGCAGTAGGCAACAATTGGGTCTGGAAGGCGTCCAACGTCGGCAATCACGTAGGAGCACCGATCTGTACAAATTAGTCTGAGACTCTTGAGCCAACGTGTCTGATATTTAGGTATGTGAGCCTCATAGCTACTAATTTTTAAGGTATTTTTTTTTTCAGGTTCTGTACAGGCTTTTGAGCTCTAATATAACAATATTTATAGAAATTATGTATTCTCGAATGAACCTCTAGTACAGTTTGGAGGCAATGTACATATACAATCAAGTAATGTGCCCATAGAAACAAGTAATCGTTAATTAGAACTAACGAATATTTTCAATATGTCATCATGTAAAAACTTGCATGTTCTGTAACTAATCTCTTATCATTGCTCCTTGTTACCTACGCGACTCTGCAGCTAAAAACAATTTAAACCCCGTGAAATTAACTACCTACTACACTTCCGCTATCCACACAGAAAATATTAGACTCCACGATATTACTAATTTTCAGTACAACCTCATCAATTACGGCTTTTATTCTCCTACAAATAGGACGGTCCTTTAAAATGGTCCAAAGGATGTCAGTTTTTGGTCCTTATCTCCACAAAGATTGAGACTTCCGTAATGGAACGAAGATGTTCTACAACTGAAAGTGGTTGTGTAGACAATAAATGAAGAAGAAATAAACAGCTAAGATTTTGAACGGTGTGTGTCCACCATTGTCCACCATAGGACCATCGTCAGTAAAGCAATTTGAATTATGTCATTTTTTCCTCTCGCTTTAACACATTTGTCCACATGGCAAAATGGTTTCTGAATGCAAAATACAAAATATTTTATGTGGATGACATCTTGAATATGACAGCAGTGCTGTTTACCTGTATCAAAACTGAATTCTGCAATTCTTTTCACAAGAAAAGTAGCCGATTTCACAATAGATTTTTCTGTAAGACGAACTCACGCGGGGAAGCTTGCAGTATTTTGATAAGTTTGAACTTGTTTCTATCTTAGATTACGTTTGAAAACAATTCTTCTTCGAGATTTTAGTAGCGATGCAGACACTTGATTCGGAATTGAATTCTTCACTATCCAACCATTTTTACTAAGAATATAGATCTAAGAAGGAAGTGAGACTGGGTAAAAATACCGTAATTTAACTTAATACGATTTAAATGTGTTATATTAGAAAGAACTACAAAAAAACTCTGAAGCACAAAGCTAATGTAGATAACAGTATAGTTGTTACCACTGCCGATAGGCCTACCTTCCAGCAGGACTTAGTATTACTTTCAAAAAGCAGGTATTGTACTTACCCTGATCACCTCTTAACGCTAGTGGTATTCCCCGTTGGTCTCGTGGTCGCAAGCGCGACTGCTGAGCGTGGGGTCCTGGGTTCGATTCCCGGGTCGGGCAAAGTGTTACTGGGTTTTTCCATTAGGAATTTCTTAGTAGCAGCCCGGAGTTTGGAAGTTGGCGGTGTGATACCCCCGTGCCTCGGAAAGCACGTTAAGCAGTTGGTCCTACGCCTGATCTCTCTCCGGTCGTGTCGGATTGCCGTCCCATCGGACTATGAGAGTGAGGGAAGAGTGAGTGCTCCTGTGTCTGCGCATACACTTGAGCACTATAATATCTCCCGCGCCGATGGCTAGTCTCCGTTGAGATTGGCCGCCGTGGCCGAAATTCGGTCTGGAGGACTATATATATATTTAAAACTGTACGATTTCTAATATTCTCAAGTATGTTAATCGTTTCAACAATAATGAACGCGACACAATAAAAGTTATTCCCTCAAAGTATTTATTAATATGATTGGTTATCTAGGCACGCGGTAGGGTGTCAAGCCAAGTTCAAGTAACAGAACTGGCGAGCAGCACCGTGTGTAATATTACACGAACCATTTGTAGCCACTGTTGACCCCCTCATAACTCAAAAATTATTTCACATAATCGTGTCAAATTTGGCTCATATATTGAAACTTGCAAGATACATATGTGCTCCAAAATTTTATAAATTTTGGAGCACATATGTATCTTGCAAGTTTCAATCACATCTCAAACGGTTATTTAGATATTAACGTCCAAAAATCATCATTTTTGTCACTGACTGACCTATAGATCAAAACTCTAACCCAGTTCCAGATGACCCAGAAAGTTCAAATTTGGCATGCAGATAGGTAATTAGGTGAATACAAAGGAATAAATCAGAAACTGGTAATTTATTATCATTTTATTATAATTTTTCACTTAATTGATTCTATTAGGAATACTTATATACTTACTGCCTGTAATAACCGTATGTTAAAAAAAATGTGCAAGAATCAGCAATCAGCAATCAAAACTTATGACAGCCGGTCTTTATGTGGATTTTAAGGTCTTCGCGTGAATATATAAAGAGTTGAATACCACCCTTAATTTTTTTTAATCCAAATATTTCCGTTTTAGTACTTAAAACTAAGAGTATAGTCGACTTTTGTTTTTATTACGTTATTAAATGGGATTTAGTATTAATTATTGTTTCAATATTTAGCGCACATCAATAGTGCAAGAGCAATATGTACAGAAAGTAATGATATCCCATCAAAAACATAAATGTGACATGAGAGCCAAGTTCAATATTATGATATATGCCATGGTTGTTGACTTCAACGACAAAAGAAGTGAGATCTAAATGGGTGCCAAGTTTAATGGTCAGTCCTGAAATTTATTTATAACTACATACAATATAATTTCTTCTTATGACTTAGGATAATATATTGTAGCTTAAGGTCTGACTTGGCTAGTTTTTATATACGAATTATATTATAGCCTTCGCAAGTTCTAAACCTGTTACTTGTCGGTTCTTATTTTATTATTCCGAAAATTTAGCTTGCTGATAGAAACTAGCCATCGAACATAATAATTCGTATATGAGAACTAGCCAAGTCAGACCTTAGGCTACAACATATTATCCTAAGTTATCAGAAGAAATGATATTTTATGTAGTTATAAATAAATTTCAGGACTGACCATTGAACTTGGCACCCATAGATCTCACTTCTTTTGTCGTTGAAGTCTACAACCAAGGCATATATCATAATATTGAACTTGGCTCTAGATTCACATTTATGTTTTTGATGGGATAAAAGTAACTCCGCCAAAACCTTTGCAATTACTTACTACAAGCCTGGAAAAATGACTCATGATGATCAATGACCCACTCTTACAGTGACGATTGAACTAGACTGTCATCAATATAATAAGCTAGTCAAGGGCTGATGATATATTTTATACAAGGATTTCTAAGCCGTGTTATACTTTCTACCTCCAGAAAAATATTTCTTGTTTCTACTATTTACGAATTATTCACCGTTAAAAAATTTTCACAGAAATTATATATTTACAAAATCAATGCTCGATGGAAATTTTTCCACTTTCCATAGCTTGGCAGACTTATATGTTGTCAGCTTTTTTCAAAGTTTGCAGCGATTTTCGCGAAATTGACATTTAACTTGTTTGCATTCCGCAATATAGGCAAGAAGTTGTATTTTATTATAACTTATTGAGCATTTATTCAGTTATTTGATTAAATATTTCATAATAATATAATTTAATTTAGTTCTAAGAATAATTATGAAGTTAAGAATGTTTTTTTTTTGTAATTGATTAATAAAAATAACAAAATATATTAACTCAACTAAAACTATACACAAACTAAAATAAAGCGTCGAAAAATTCATCCTCATCGCAGTCGACCGGCAATGTACCCATGAGACTGGCGGCATTACCACGCTGTATGGCAATGCTTAGCCACTGGCCAAAATAAAAACCAGCCCGGAAAGAAGTTACCTTTAAGGGATACTAATAATTAAAAATGCAAGTGCAAAATATACGAATAGTAAAATTCTGCAGTGGCCTGTAAAAGAGGCATGGTGAATGATTGATCTTTATTATTATATATTACTATTAGTGTCAGAAACCGATGAATAAACAGTAAAACTGGTTTTAAATAATAAAACCAGTTTTACTGTTTTTTCATCGACGATTTGTCAAATGCAATATTGATTGTATGCTAAATAAATGGCTATTTACAGTGCTACAAGTGTAATCTCAATTGCCTCTAACGCTAATGAAAATATGCTTCCGTTACGAGAAGATTGACATCGGTGAAGGAAAACATCGTAGGGGAACCTAGACTTATAAATATAAGCTGAAATCAGCAATCCATCTTGAGGAAGCGTGGTAATTAATGCTCATGTCTTCCCTGCATGGACAGAGACCATACAGGTAAGACATGTTCACCCGGCAGTAGGACAATCTAAACCTGTTGTTATTGGTAGAGGGAAACTCATAACCTGTCCGTTTGTGCGTTTAGCTTTGTCCTGTATTTCGGACTATTACGCACAAATGCACTAATGAATTACTTTATTTTTGTTTTGAAATCAAATAAACAAACATCCATAACTTTATGCTAAGTTGAAACGAACTTATCAAACGAATTTCTCGCGTTCATTTTATGCCGTTGCTTCATTAACTTTAAATAAAATTATGTTTATTCAATAAGCGTTTAAATTACATAGTCATTTTTAGTGTAACGTACGGAAACTGTCTTCGTGTGGCGTGCCTCAGTTTCAAGTCATAATATTTATTGCCGTGGCACTAATTACATTCGCCCTTCGGTATCACGCTCGTAAAACTCCGTGCCAACCTGCCTATTTCTGTAACGTACTTTACTAAAAGAAAGTATCACAAACTCGTTAGTTAGGGAACAAATTTGCCAGCCAGACGAAGAAAGTTGAGCGCGATTCGACGCTATAACTGAACGAGAGATGATATAAATCGTGACACATTTATCGCACGCGTTACGCCAGTGAGTTTATGATACAAAAAAAAAACTAAAAAACACGCTTCTATTGAAAACCAAACTAAAAAGTACAAAATAATGGAAAAAAAAAAGCGTGGGGTCTTTTTTAAGGTATTTTTTTTTGATATCAGGCACCCCACGCTTTTTTTTCCATTATTTTGTACTTTTTAGTTTGGTTTTCAATGGAAGCGTATTTTTTAGTTTTTTTTTTGTATCATAAACTCACTGGCGTAACGCGTGCGATAAATGTGTCACGATTTATATCATCTCTCGTTCAGTTATAGCGTCGAATCGCGCTCAACTTTCTTCGTCTGGCTGGCAAATTTGTTCCCTAACTAACGAGTTTGTGATACTTTCTTTTAGTAAAGTACGTTACAGAAATAGGCAGGTTGGCACGGAGTTTTACGAGCGTGATACCGAAGGGCGAATGTAATTAGTGCCACGGCAATAAATATTATGACTTGAAACTGAGGCACGCCACACGAAGACAGTTTCCGTACGTTACACTAAAAATGACTATGTAATTTAAACGCTTATTGAATAAACATAATTTTATTTAAAGTTAATGAAGCAACGGCATAAAATGAACGCGAGAAATTCGTTTGATAAGTTCGTTTCAACTTAGCATAAAGTTATGGATGTTTGTTTATTTGATTTCAAAACAAAAATAAAGTAATTCATTAGTGCATTTGTGCGTAATAGTCCGAAATACAGGACAAAGCTAAACGCACAAACGGACAGGTTATGAGTTTCCCTCTACCAATAACAACAGGTTTAGATTGTCCTACTGCCGGGTGAACATGTCTTACCTGTATGGTCTCTGTCCATGCAGGGAAGACATGAGCATTAATTACCACGCTTCCTCAAGATGGATTGCTGATTTCAGCTTATATTTATAAGTCTAGGTTCCCCTACGATGTTTTCCTTCACCGATGTCAATCTTCTCGTAACGGAAGCATATTTTCATTAGCGTTAGAGGCAATTGAGATTACACTTGTAGCACTGTAAATAGCCATTTATTTAGCATACAATCAATATTGCATTTGACAAATCGTCGATGAAAAAACAGTAAAACTGGTTTTATTATTTAAAACCAGTTTTACTGTTTATTCATCGGTTTCTGACACTAATAGTAATATATAATAATAAAGATCAATCATTCACCATGCCTCTTTTACAGGCCACTGCAGAATTTTACTATTCGTATATTTTGCACTTGCATTTTTAATTATTAGTATCCCTTAAAGGTAACTTCTTTCCGGGCTGGTTTTTATTTTGGCCAGTGGCTAAGCATTGCCATACAGCGTGGTAATGCCGCCAGTCTCATGGGTACATTGCCGGTCGACTGCGATGAGGATGAATTTTTCGACGCTTTATTTTAGTTTGTGTATAGTTTTAGTTGAGTTAATATATTTTGTTATTTTTATTAATCAATTACAAAAAAAAAACATTCTTAACTTCATAATTATTCTTAGAACTAAATTAAATTATATTATTATGAAATATTTAATCAAATAACTGAATAAATGCTCAATAAGTTATAATAAAATACAACTTCTTGCCTATATTGCGGAATGCAAACAAGTTAAATGTCAATTTCGCGAAAATCGCTGCAAACTTTGAAAAAAGCTGACAACATATAAGTCTGCCAAGCTATGGAAAGTGGAAAAATTTCCATCGAGCATTGATTTTGTAAATATATAATTTCTGTGAAAATTTTTTAACGGTGAATAATTCGTAAATAGTAGAAACAAGAAATATTTTTCTGGAGGTAGAAAGTATAACACGGCTTAGAAATCCTTGTATAAAATATATCATCAGCCCTTGACTAGCTTATTATATTGATGACAGTCTAGTTCAATCGTCACTGTAAGAGTGGGTCATTGATCATCATGAGTCATTTTTCCAGGCTTGTAGTAAGTAATTGCAAAGGTTTTGGCGGAGTTACTTTTATCCCATCAAAAACATAAATGTGAATCTAGAGCCAAGTTCAATATTATGATATATGCCTTGGTTGTAGACTTCAACGACAAAAGAAGTGAGATCTATGGGTGCCAAGTTCAATGGTCAGTCCTGAAATTTATTTATAACTACATAAAATATCATTTCTTCTGATAACTTAGGATAATATGTTGTAGCCTAAGGTCTGACTTGGCTAGTTCTCATATACGAATTATTATGTTCGATGGCTAGTTTCTATCAGCAAGCTAAATTTTCGGAATAATAAAATAAGAACCGACAAGTAACAGGTTTAGAACTTGCGAAGGCTATAATATAATTCGTATATAAAAACTAGCCAAGTCAGACCTTAAGCTACAATATATTATCCTAAGTCATAAGAAGAAATTATATTGTATGTAGTTATAAATAAATTTCAGGACTGACCATTAAACTTGGCACCCATTTAGATCTCACTTCTTTTGTCGTTGAAGTCAACAACCATGGCATATATCATAATATTGAACTTGGCTCTCATGTCACATTTATGTTTTTGATGGGATATCATTACTTTCTGTACATATTGCTCTTGCACTATTGATGTGCGCTAAATATTGAAACAATAATTAATACTAAATCCCATTTAATAACGTAATAAAAACAAAAGTCGACTATACTCTTAGTTTTAAGTACTAAAACGGAAATATTTGGATTAAAAAAAATTAAGGGTGGTATTCAACTCTTTATATATTCACGCGAAGACCTTAAAATCCACATAAAGACCGGCTGTCATAAGTTTTGATTGCTGATTGCTGATTCTTGCACATTTTTTTTAACATACGGTTATTACAGGCAGTAAGTATATAAGTATTCCTAATAGAATCAATTAAGTGAAAAATTATAATAAAATGATAATAAATTACCAGTTTCTGATTTATTCCTTTGTATTCACCTAATTACCTATCTGCATGCCAAATTTGAACTTTCTGGGTCATCTGGAACTGGGTTAGAGTTTTGATCTATAGGTCAGTCAGTGACAAAAATGATGATTTTTGGACGTTAATATCTAAATAACCGTTTGAGATGTGATTGAAACTTGCAAGATACATATGTGCTCCAAAATTTATAAAATTTTGGAGCACATATGTATCTTGCAAGTTTCAATATATGAGCCAAATTTGACACGATTATGTGAAATAATTTTTGAGTTATGAGGGGGTCAACAGTGGCTACAAATGGTTCGTGTAATATTACACACGGTGCTGCTCGCCAGTTCTGTTACTTGAACTTGGCTTGACACCCTACCGCGTGCCTAGATAACCAATCATATTAATAAATACTTTGAGGGAATAACTTTTATTGTGTCGCGTTCATTATTGTTGAAACGATTAACATACTTGAGAATATTAGAAATCGTACAGTTTTAAATATATATATAGTCCTCCAGACCGAATTTCGGCCACGGCGGCCAATCTCAACGGAGACTAGCCATCGGCGCGGGAGATATTATAGTGCTCAAGTGTATGCGCAGACACAGGAGCACTCACTCTTCCCTCACTCTCATAGTCCGATGGGACGGCAATCCGACACGACCGGAGAGAGATCAGGCGTAGGACCAACTGCTTAACGTGCTTTCCGAGGCACGGGGGTATCACACCGCCAACTTCCAAACTCCGGGCTGCTACTAAGAAATTCCTAATGGAAAAACCCAGTAACACTTTGCCCGACCCGGGAATCGAACCCAGGACCCCACGCTCAGCAGTCGCGCTTGCGACCACGAGACCAACGGGGAATACCACTAGCGTTAAGAGGTGATCAGGGTAAGTACAATACCTGCTTTTTGAAAGTAATACTAAGTCCTGCTGGAATATTTCTTGTTTCTACTATTTACGAATTATTCACCGTTAAAAAATTTTCACAGAAATTATATATTTACAAAATCAATGCTCGATGGAAATTTTTCCACTTTCCATAGCTTGGCAGACTTATATGTTGTCAGCTTTTTTCAAAGTTTGCAGCGATTTTCGCGAAATTGACATTTAACTTGTTTGCATTCCGCAATATAGGCAAGAAGTTGTATTTTATTATAACTTATTGAGCATTTATTCAGTTATTTGATTAAATATTTCATAATAATATAATTTAATTTAGTTCTAAGAATAATTATGAAGTTAAGAATGTTTTTTTTTTGTAATTGATTAATAAAAATAACAAAATATATTAACTCAACTAAAACTATACACAAACTAAAATAAAGCGTCGAAAAATTCATCCTCATCGCAGTCGACCGGCAATGTACCCATGAGACTGGCGGCATTACCACGCTGTATGGCAATGCTTAGCCACTGGCCAAAATAAAAACCAGCCCGGAAAGAAGTTACCTTTAAGGGATACTAATAATTAAAAATGCAAGTGCAAAATATACGAATAGTAAAATTCTGCAGTGGCCTGTAAAAGAGGCATGGTGAATGATTGATCTTTATTATTATATATTACTATTAGTGTCAGAAACCGATGAATAAACAGTAAAACTGGTTTTAAATAATAAAACCAGTTTTACTGTTTTTTCATCGACGATTTGTCAAATGCAATATTGATTGTATGCTAAATAAATGGCTATTTACAGTGCTACAAGTGTAATCTCAATTGCCTCTAACGCTAATGAAAATATGCTTCCGTTACGAGAAGATTGACATCGGTGAAGGAAAACATCGTAGGGGAACCTAGACTTATAAATATAAGCTGAAATCAGCAATCCATCTTGAGGAAGCGTGGTAATTAATGCTCATGTCTTCCCTGCATGGACAGAGACCATACAGGTAAGACATGTTCACCCGGCAGTAGGACAATCTAAACCTGTTGTTATTGGTAGAGGGAAACTCATAACCTGTCCGTTTGTGCGTTTAGCTTTGTCCTGTATTTCGGACTATTACGCACAAATGCACTAATGAATTACTTTATTTTTGTTTTGAAATCAAATAAACAAACATCCATAACTTTATGCTAAGTTGAAACGAACTTATCAAACGAATTTCTCGCGTTCATTTTATGCCGTTGCTTCATTAACTTTAAATAAAATTATGTTTATTCAATAAGCGTTTAAATTACATAGTCATTTTTAGTGTAACGTACGGAAACTGTCTTCGTGTGGCGTGCCTCAGTTTCAAGTCATAATATTTATTGCCGTGGCACTAATTACATTCGCCCTTCGGTATCACGCTCGTAAAACTCCGTGCCAACCTGCCTATTTCTGTAACGTACTTTACTAAAAGAAAGTATCACAAACTCGTTAGTTAGGGAACAAATTTGCCAGCCAGACGAAGAAAGTTGAGCGCGATTCGACGCTATAACTGAACGAGAGATGATATAAATCGTGACACATTTATCGCACGCGTTACGCCAGTGAGTTTATGATACAAAAAAAAAACTAAAAAACACGCTTCTATTGAAAACCAAACTAAAAAGTACAAAATAATGGAAAAAAAAAGCGTGGGGTCTTTTTTAAGGTATTTTTTTTTTGATATCAGGCACCCCACGCTTTTTTTTCCATTATTTTGTACTTTTTAGTTTGGTTTTCAATGGAAGCGTATTTTTTAGTTTTTTTTAAACTATTATTTATTTTCTATTTTTTAGGGTGTTTCGAATTTTGAGACGTATGTCAGCGTAGTTTGTGACGTATGTCAGCGTAGTTTGTGACGTATGTCAGCGTAGTTTATGTCGTATGTCAGCGTAATTTGTGACGTATGTCAGCGTAGTTTTTGAAGGGCTTATGTTTAACTTACCACCAGATATAGTAACATATAACAGACAAAAATAGTAAATGATCACCAAAATTAAAACCCGCAATTTAATGTAAAATTATAACCAAAGTTTTAACATCTCGCTATCCTATTTAAGCAAAATGACTCCAAATAAATCATTGTTAATTCAAAAGTAGTAAATGATCACCAAAATTAAACCAGCGTTTCAATGTAAAATTATAACCAAAGTTTTTACATCTTGCTATCCTATTTAAGTAAATTGACTCCAAAAAAATCATTGTTAACCCAAAAATTGTTAATGAACACCAAATTATTAAGAGTGAGCTCGACAAATGGATGTGCGAATAACACTTGAGCGACAAAACTGTATTGCGACTGACATAGTTCGAATGCACGCTTGTGCGGCACACTGAATCAAGTCGTATCTAGCACTCGCCGGCCGCTGCCGCGGCACCGCTCGCTTCGCTCGCTCGGCTCGTGCGTAGGAGGTCACAGTTTTAACCTAACCTAACCTAGTGTACTATGTGAGCTCGAGTGTGTCGCACAAGCGTGCATTCGTACATTCATTTGTTGAGCTCACGTAGTACACCCAATTATTAAGATTTGGTGATCATTTACTAAATTTGGTGGTCGAATACAATTTAAAGTGGAGTCGTGACTAAAATAGCTGGTACTATTGTATTTTTAGACTTTATTTTTCTGGTGTTAAGTAGATATTTTTGGTTACAAAACTAAGGGTATCAAAGCATTTTATGGTGGTCATTATATTTATCCCCTTTTTGAAGACAGCTTTTTTGCTGTCCTGGTAACCCTGGCAAGGATAATGGCACAAATTTATGAAATTATTTCATTGTCAGCGGTCCATGACAGATGTGCAAAGTTTGAATGAAATCTGGTCATTTAAAGAGGGTCAAAATCGCGCTATAAGGAGTCGCTTACAAACAAACATACAAGTGAAGCTAATATAAAGCGTGTACAAAAGTAAAATTATGCCGGCTAATGAAAATTTCTAGACGACTACCTATTATTAATTTTAAAAAATAACATTACCTGGACTATAAAATCACAATCTGCCCAATTTTTACGAAGTCTACATAAATATAAATTCGCGAAAAAAAGACTTTGTATCCCTTTTTACGAAAATTACGCGGACGAAGAAGTATGAACTGTGGCACAGTAGAGATAAAGTGCAGAAAGTTAATATGTTTATAAAATAATGAATAAATAAGTAAAAGGTAAGTGCTACTAGTATTTATAAATTGTAGCAAAGTAGTCACTGACAACTCTGGAAAACATATACAATTAAATGCCAGCAAACTACATCAAAGTGTATAGAAAAATTGTAAGATATAAGGTGCAAAAGTAGCTCTCGACTGTAGTATTTGTCGATGGAATCGAACAATTCGCTCGTTGTAGTCCCGTCGGCAATCTGATCAGCGACTCGATAACGAAATATAACTGTATGTATAAGTGTATCGTGTGTCGTCCCGGTCCCGGACGAGAAAATGATACTATGTTCGAAAAATAAAAGAATTCGATGAAAGTTTTAGTATTTATGGTAGTAATAGACAAAATGGGTTGATGCCCGCGTCGTCCTCCATGCAGGCACTACACAGCAGATTTACTCTTACCAAAAAGAGACCAATGCTGCAATTGTACGCAGATGTTCTTTACTTAGATGGAGAATATGTTTAGCGAGGCGGGCATCGATGTAGAAGTGCGTGTAGAAGTGCTCGCTCTACTTCGGCCATAGTACAGTTATATGGGATTCCAACCCACTAAAACTCCACATATGCCGCTTATGGCGAGAACATGGGCATGAGTAAGCACTCATCGGAAGGAGTGAACACCGCGCAATGAGAGATGAACAACAGAAAATACAACAATTAACTTTAATTTCTATGCATCACAGTACCTACGTTATTTATAAAAATTCAAACTAGTTTTTAATCCTTTTGTATACAAGGACCACATTCTTTTACCAAGTGCTTCAATTACCTGTAAAAGATTAAGCACAACTAGCGTAATAATGTTTGAATGATTAAACGGCTGAAATGATGATGATGAGTTAACGGCCTCTTTTACTCATTGCTCCAAAAATATACTTGAACGTAATCAGCCTGAATGATTCCACGGCTGAGACTCACAAAATTGAACTATTAAAATCGTTGAAAACGGAGTAAATGGAACCTGAAGCCAACGTGCAAGCACTGACGACAGCTGCAATCGATCACGAAGCAGCCGAAGATAAACTAGTTGCAATAAATGGTGCAACTGATAGATAACTTAATTGAGTTTAAAATTAAATGGCATCAGACGATCCAGTAGTAATAGAGCTCCTTTTGGGCTCATCTAAAAGTACCTTACCTATTTATACCGCAATAATCATAAAGCGAAATGAAGATTATTTATAAGAAATTTCAGGTATATAATTTCCTGCAATTTCTGGAAACGGACTACTGAATATCCAAAATGCATTCTATTTATAAATAGTTAGACTACTAGTCAACACAAAAAGTAGCGCTTGGGCAAACGTGGGTAACACTGAAAACCTTCGACGAAAAAAAAATATAAGTGAAAAATAAGGTATGTCACTTTTTAAGTAATTACTGAAATATTTTTCTTTACTTTTAAAATCATTAAGCTGTATCGCAAAAAACATAAAATAACCTTTCTAAAAATGTATAAATACTGCATATCTGTACCAAGTATTTTTTTCACAATATGATATTGAAACATGTATACGCAAAGACTTGAGTTTGGCACTTCTGTCTTCTATGTATTTCTATCTATGAAAAAAATAAAAAATAAATTGGCATATTAAGTGAAAAAATCCTAATGAATATTATAATTTGACTATTAGAGAATCTAATAAAATAGCCATATTAGCCAAATTATGATATTCGTAAAAAGCATTTTTATATGTTTTGATATGCGCTTGTTCTACCATTTTCCATAGTGCACCGGGTTAATGTGAGGTCTACGACGTGTTTAGTCGTCGTCGTCGTCATCATCGTTGCGGACATTTGACACCCGTCGCAGAGCGTCACACCCAGCCAGTTAAAAAGGACCTTTTACATTACTTATTCTTCTATTTTATTGTAGTAGATTAACTTTTAATTATTCTCTATTTTATTACCTAATTACGCATGCGATATAACGTGTATTTCACGGTTTAACTTAGTGTATTTTACAAAGAAGGAACATATTGATCGACGTGCAGAGGCCTATAATTTAACCGATTGCAATCGTTTTGGGGATAGGTCTTGTACGAAGATAATTTTTAACCTGTTTAACCACTAATTTTCACTCACCTTTTTGAAATCAGCCGTTTTTTTTAAATCTGCAGTTAATGATATACTTGTGTTTTTATACCACTGTTGTTTTTTATTGTCAAAATTATACGTTTTATTTTCAAAGTGGTGAAATTATGGTTTTCTTTATCAATACGCTACAGTGTCTATAAGTAACTACAGTAACATTTTGCGTGTTTGCCAAACCTATCACATAAAAAAAGTTTAGCAATTCTGCTAAACGATGCGCGAAATTTCGGGCTCTAATCCCCAATACATGTCGAGATTTGTTCAATTTAAGCCACTTACTGGTAGCTTCAAGAGCACATTACACCAGCAAACGACGGTAACTGCGGTGTAAACACACTGTAACGGCTCTAGCAGCTGCTCAGCTTACTTATGAACCTTATTGCATGATAGAAAGGGAAGTATGATGTACACTGAAAAGATTTATCGTATGGTCAGCATGACCAATTTATATTTGCACTTCACTGCGTCAGATTTTCAACTGTATGTCGATAAAATATGGTTCAATATTTAATTTCAAGAACTAGATAGTGTTACTTACAGCTGTATGATAGATAGTAGAGGTAACGGAAAAAGGCTTACGGGTCGTCTGGGGTGAGATGTTCAGACTTTCTACACGTTACATGCAAAAATGAAGCGATACTTCAAAAGAGGCATCTGGTTTTACTGTAGTTCTATTCCAAAGTAATAATATTGAGAATATGTTTTGAATAGTTATTCATCATGATTTAGGTTATAGTGGACGTTCAAAATGGCCAATAATAATTTTGTGCTCAAATACCATTCCGTCTGGTATGAAGCCCGACGACCTCGACTGACCTATTTTGACCAATAAGACAGATATTATTGGACTCGAGATGGAAGTTATGGCAAGACATAAACGTATCTCTACGATAACAAATACCGGACGATGTTTACTCAACGTTTTACAAACAGAACAGATTCCAAATAAGATTACGAAAGAATGATAGAAATAGTGTTTATTGTGCCTCACACAGGAAGTTCACTAACTAAACTAAACTCATAGAGACATAATAATATAAAAGTAGAATGAAAATAGAATCAGAAAGTCGTGTTCGAAGCTAAAAGGCTCCTATCTCAGCTCCCTAAATATAGAGAACCAGTATCACTTTACTTCCTCGTTTTTTTGCGATTTCGCTTTACCTGACAACATCCAGGGGTCCGTTTGCTAAAAAACTGAAAATAAATAATAATAGTTTAAAAAACACGCTTCCATAGAAAACCAAACTTAAAAGTAGAAAATAATGGAAAAAAGCGTGGGGTGCTTTTGAGGTATTTTTAATTGATATCAAGCATGTTTTAATTTTTGTTAAGTATTATTTATTTTCAATTTTTTAGGGTGTTTCGGATTTTGTGACGTATGTCAGCGTAGTTTTCGAAGACAGTTTTTTTTTGCCACTCTGGTAACCCTGGCAAGGATAATGGTACAAATTTATAAAATTATTGTATAGTCATCGGTCCTTGATAAATCTACAAAGTTTAAATGAAATCTGACCGTTTGAAGTGGGTCAAAGTAGAGTCCAAGGGAGTCGGTTACAAACATACAGGTGAAGTTAATAAAAGCGTGTTAAAAATGTCAATTTGACATATTTGTCAAAAAAGCGGCCAAGTGTTAGTTTTGTGATCATGCAAAATTAAATACGTAATAAGTATTTTTTTTATATGTTTCTTGTTCGGTAATTCTTTTAATTTTTAACCGACGAAAAAAACGGAGAAGGTTCTCAATTCGACGCGTATATTTTTTTTAATGTATGACCACGCATAACTTTTTACGTAGTAGTCCGATTGTGATAATTCTTTTTTTATTAGAAAGGGTGCACAGATAAGGGTATACATGCAGAGAGGCTGGATGGGCCTACATTGGGAAGGTTTACCAAGCTACATGTTGACAACAAAGCTTGTTAAACCTTCCTGTGATTGTGATTTTCTTTTTTTCTCCAGCATGATACTAACATAGTTTCTAAGTAAGATGTAATACTAACACCCTATGGGCCTTGATGCCAGAAAATAAAACATTTTTATTTTTTTAAATTTTATTTATACCCCGAAGGTGGTCCCATGTAAATTTGGAACAACACAAAATCGCACAAAATCGAACTATAAGGATCGAAAAACAGGGTACGAATGATTGATTGTTCATTCACTGATTGTAATGTATGACCATGCATAACTTTATACCTTACCTTTTTTTTAGTCCGATTTTGATAATTCTTTTTTTATTGGATAGGGTATACCTTGCCAAGTATTATTAGTACATTAAAGCAACAAAAAAATATAAAATAAAAACTTTTTAACAAAAAAATTAACCGCCGAAAAAACTAAATAGCAAAAAATAATAAACCTTAAAATTTTGAGTCAGCGCTGAAAAATCATGTTAAGGTTTATTATTTTTTGCCTATTAGTTTTTTTCGGCGGTTAATTTTTTATCTTTATTTTGTTAGAATTGAATTTTTTTATTGAAAGGAACAGAAAACATTATGAGGACGCTCTACAAAATAAACAAAAACAATTTAAGTATTAATATATCCCACAACCTGTCCACATGTAGACATAATGGCTTATAAACGAAAGTAAGGGTGTAATAGCCCTGCCGGGGTCGCGAGATTGTTCGAATGAGATACCGTGACCCTGGCACATGGGCAACTGAAGGAACACGGGTGGGTTTTAGTCAGTAAAAGTTTGACATGCCCTCCCGCTCCGCCCAGAGCGGGAGAAGTCATTTGATGATTTCCCATCCAAACAAAAAAAAAAAAGGTTGTAATAGCAGCCAACAGTGTTGGTAGAAATTGGGCGATACTTTGTGAATATCTACCTATTCAGTTATAAAGAAACGCCCTGTGATAGATGGATGGACAGTGGAGTCTTAATAATAAGGTTCCATTGGCACTCCTCGCGGACGCAAACCTAAAAATGAAATCGATGACAATGTTTTGTTTTTCACGACTGTTGCTGATTAATGAAGCTTTTTGAATATAAGTTTAGCACCTATGATTTTTTTTTCAACTATCGGACGGTCATCTGTCCGTTATATTAAACATGCCCCAATAAGATTCATCACAATGTTTTCCTCGACTATAATTCACATGATGGATTAAGTTCAATATGCCAGTTGGAAAACCATATTGGTTCCTAGGTGTCATGTTTTGTTCTCGCAACCGTAAGAGCATCAGTTGGCACATCCAAAATCAAATAAGACACAACAAGCTATTGTATTATTTTATTTAAAACAAAAGCGAGTGCAAGACAATGAAAAATCACTGAGCGACGTCGTGACGTCACGGATAGCTCCATTACCGGACAAACAGTCGCCGACGTAATCGATTTAGTTGCGCTGCGCTCGCGCTGGATAAATTGATTTCAGTTTGCCATGGGACAAGTTGAAAGCTATAGCGACTGATTTTTTTCAAGAAGGTGTGGGGATGCGTAGCTGTGGATGTTTGCAATACCCAGTAGTAGGATAACTTCATTTTCCTAGCTTCGCAAAGTGCAGGTCTTTTGGAAAGAAGCTCCGCCTCCGCTAGCGATTTCTGAGCTGCTACAAAATGAGTACTTTGGAAGCTCGAAGGGAACTCTTGGATTTGACATTCGCACATAAACTGCTCAATACATCATTGAATGCCCACAATTGGTGTGTAGGTTCAGTATCAGAGTACTTCGTAGATCACCTCGCAAACCTATAACACCCTTACTTCCACCTCTTCGCCGTACAGTATCTGGTGCTAATTCGCCTATACCCCGCATGTGCAAACTCATAAACGAACGCAGCGACCTGGTTGACGTCCACGCAAACTCAATATTGACGTTTGTCAGACGTAATTAGTAATAGTTTTTAATATAACTATCTAGAATTTAAGTACATTTAACTGTTTAAAATTTAAGTTATAATCACAAAGAGCATTTTGCATGCGGTGTTTGCCTGTAATTGGTTGTGCAGTTAGATTTAAGACACTATTACTTATATGTTCCTACCTGTATAATATGTGTAACAACTGTTGGTGAAACTTAATTAAATAAATAAAATGTCTTGTACATAGAAAACAAGCGACTAAGTTGATTGATGTTATGTTATTTTCTTATTATTATTATTTATTAATAACCAACTTACACTAACAGTTTGCACTACACCTACAAGTTATCGGTCAATACTAGTTATAACACATACAATCACAGAATACAGTAAATTACATTGGATAAAATACAATACAATTGGATAAAATTTGGTGAAAGTAAAGGATTATACAAAATTAGATATAAGTAGATGAAAACAGGTATAAAAAAGGATAAAAATTAGATAACATTAGATAAAATTTCATAAAAAGTAGAATATAGCATAACAAACATAAAATTGGCATAAAATTGTGCAATAAAATAATCAATAACAAGGTACAGTTCAATTTATTTACTCTTCGGAAATTGTACTGGGAGTGGCAGCGACCATATAACCCGAGTGGCTATGAACTCCAGGTATCGAGTAGCAGTGTAGTATGTTGGGTTGGATGTGGTTTTGCTGTATTGTGATGTGATGCTATAGTGACGCTTTTATTCTTTATTGAATAAGTGGAGGATTTGGAAGCTTGCGATGCCACTGTAGGGTACCAACATCTGTAAAGAAGTTTGCCTTTTTACAATGCCTACCGATTATAAAGCAGGAACTTCATTTCCCTTCATCATTTCAGTCGAACATGCTACTCGATTTGCTCGATTAACTGTTGAAAATGCATTATAAAGTTCCCGGTTCAAAAAATTTAAAGAAAAACACCTGTAGGTAGTCCTATTCATGTAAATGTGTTTAAAATTGTGAGTGCCGGTTCCACAAATACCCGCTGTAACTCAATTTTTATACCACGCCTTCCTCTTGCTAAAGTCGTCGCGACGCGTTCAAGCGAACACAGCTATCGCTCTCCGTGCAGCGAGAATCAATCTTCTCGGATAAAGCGCTGAATTCTTACCTGCGATACTAGACAACAACTACCCATACATTTTTGGAACATGTGTGAAAATAGGACAACGAATAGTGTCGAAAGAATGTTCTTCAGTGCAACAAATCTTCGCCGAAGTGATGTTATTTGTCTGCGATTTGACGTGTTTTGTGTAAATATGCTCATGGATTTATTATGTGTTAAGGTAAGGTGTAGAAGTTGAAACCAAATAGGATTAAAACTGTATCATAGCCATCTTCAAGATATTAATCGAAAGTAACAGCAGAATCTCTGACGGACGGCAACGGTGCATTTTAGTCTCAATAATCACTGAAGTGAAAGCTAATACTTTAATCGACATTAATCCTCTTTTGGAATAACTAAATAATGTCGAAGAGCTATATGAAATCATGTTCAACTTTCAGACAAAACTCAGTTCAAATTCCTTCTAAACAGTACGACATCTAAAGTGGAAAATGTAAACAAACAAAATGGAACCTAATCTAATCCGTTTACATCGCACCTTCATTCAGTATTCCTGGTGCGAACTCCTGCTGCCTTGATACCTGAAGATGTAAAGGCCCTATTCACAGATATATTTTTCTGCTAAGCGCATTAAGATGTTTTGGCCAGGATTCGTTCCGAGCCATCTGTTCGTACAATGAATTATGCAGGCGCGAGGCGATGAGAACTATTATTTTTTGTTTATAATAACATCACAGCACACCACATACAAAATCCACACCTTAATCCACATACAAAAAAAAAAACCGGCCAAGTGCGAGTCGGACTCGCGCACCGAGGGTTCCGTACAAACCTACAGGTATTCACGGTTTATGCATAAGGTTTATGTTTATGAAATTAAATGTTTTTTTTTTTAATTTTTATATTTGAGTTGACTGAATGAAAGGTAAATTGTGGTTTACGATTTATGACGTATTAAAAAAAAACTACTTACTAGATCTCGTTCAAACCAATTTTCGGTGGAAGTTTACATGGTAATGTACATCATATATTTTTTTTAGTTTTATCATTCCCTAATTTTAGAAGTTACGGGGGGGGGGGGGGCACACATTTTACCACTTTGGAAGTGTCTCTCACGCAAACTATTCGGTTTAGAAAAAAATGATATTAGAAACCTCAATATCATTTTTGAAGACCTATCCATAAATACGCCACACGTATGAGTTTGATGAAAAAGAATGTTTTGAGTTTCAGTTCTATGTATGGGGAACCCCAAATATTATTGTTTTTTTTTCTATTTTTGTGTGAAAATCTTAATGCGGTTTACAGAATACATATACTTACCAAGTTTCAAGAGCATAGCTCTTATAGTTTCGGAAAAAAGTGGCTATGACATACTCGGACAGACAGACAGACAGACATGACGAATCTTTAAGGTTTCCGTTTTTTGCCATTTGGCAACGGAACCCTAAAAATGCCTGTGATCCCCTAAAGGTTAAATAATTAGTTCAATCACGTGCATATATTACTTTGCACACTTGGGCTACTATGGATATCTTGGTGAAAGATATTAATGGATAAATCATGTAGTTATATACAGCAATATTTATTTATATATTTCGCTAGTTACTTGAATTTTTAGAGCCTTGCATGAAACCAGACACAAGACCAGGCTGCTAGTAAACCTCGTGATATAAAAGAACGCCCCTACCACCCTACCCACAGACTAGTTGTCACAGTGACACTATTTCATTTTTTGATTGTAATCAATTTATTACTGATTACAAACTGACGAATTATACTTTGAATTTGCCACGTAGTTGTAGGAGACAAATTGCTAATCTTGTAGCATACAATTTACACCGTAACAATGGTACCTGTAGCATACCATCGATTACTGTTAGTAGTGGTACTAACGCCACTTTTGATACACCTAGTAATTTAAACTATTAGGTGCGACAACAGGTAAGCCGCATGTGTTGAATGTTGTACATCAAAATATGCAGGGTTTGTCTGGCAAAGAGCTAGAGTTAAGTTTATTTATTGAAAACTATGATGTTCAGGTATTATGTTTGACTGAACACTGGTTGAAGGAACATGAAGTAGTGATTCTGAATAATGATTTTTTTACTGTGCAAAGTGCATTTGTGAGGAAAAGTGCTATTTGGGGAGGATCATTAGTTTTTGTTTCGAACAAGTTGAAATGTAAACAACGGTTAGATCTAGTTAATCTTTCCATTGAGCGCATTATTGAGTTGTATTGCGTTGAGTTGGAGCGTTATGTCATAATATGCGTTTATCGTCCCCCCTCTGGGGATTTTATTTGTTTCGAATCGGGAATGGAGGATTCACTCAATAAATTAAAATCAATTAATAAATGTATAATTTTATGTGGATATTTCAATATTAATTTTTTAGATGTTACTCCATTAAGTATTAGACTGCTCAATCTGTTTAGGTCTTTTAATTTAATAAACTTGTTCCATGAACCAACTAGGGTCACGGCTTCTTCGTCGACTTGTCTTGATAATATATTTAGTGATTGTGATTCCAAAAAATAATAGTTTTAAAAAAACTAAAAAACACGCTTACATTAAAAACCAAACTATAAAGTACAAAATAATGGAAAAAAAGCGCGGGGTGCCTTTTAAGGTATTTTTTTATTGATATCAGGCACCCCACGCTTTTTTTCTATTATTTTGTACTTTATAGTTTGGTTTTCAATGTAAGCGTGTTTTTTAGTTTTTTTAAAACTATTATTTATTTTCTATTTTTTAGGGTGTTTCGAATTTTGAGACGTATGTCAGCGTAGTTTGTGACGTATGTCAGCGTAGTTTTCGAAGACAGTTTTTTTTGCTGTCCTGGTAACTCTGGCAAGGATAATGGCACAAATTAGTTTGTGGCGTATATCAGCGTAGTTTTCGAAGACAGTTTTTTTGCTGTCCTGGTAACCCTGGCAAAGATAAGGGCACAAATTTATGAAATTATTGCATTGTCATTGGTCCTTGACAGGTGTGCAAAGTTTGAATGAAATCTGGTCGTTTAAAGTGGGTCAAAATCGCGCTATAAGGAGTCGGTTACAAACAAACATACAAACATACAAATATACAAATATACAAACATACAAACATACAAGTGAAGCTAATATAAAGCGTGTAAGTTTGTTTTAAGTGACTTAACGTCTGACCACTGTGGATTATTAGCCAGCTTCCCTTTGCCACTACTTATAAAGCCGCATAAAATATTATGCAGGCCTTCTACAGCTAGTCGTTGCAATAAATTTAAAAATAATATAGCTCATAGGATTACACCATCTATAGTAGAACGCGAGAATCCTAATGAAATCTATGGAGCCCTTTTTGATATTGTGCAAAAAGAATACGAATCTACTTTCAAGACCAAAACTATTGATATTAATAGCACTTCCGTTAGCTTCAACCAATGGGCTACTCCAGGAATTTATAAAAGTAGAGTAACTCGTATAGTCTTGCTATACGAGTTATATGGTTTGAAAAAATACAGATTTGATACTCCTTTTTTAGAGTATGTCAGTAATTATTCAAAATTGTTTAAAAAATCTGCGCTTTAGCTAAATCAAAATTTTTAAGCGATACCATAAAAAAATCCAATAATAAAATAAAAACCACTTGGAAAATTATTAACAATGAAACGGGTAAACCGGTTAAACAGGAAAAACAACTAGAGATTATGATTAACAACAAATTGGTTAATAAAGCTGCCGTCATAGCTGAGGCATTTAATGAGTTTTTGCCAACATACCTATAACTACGACTTGCTCCTTGAATTCGTCCTCGTCTAAAGCTGAAAACCTTTTGCATAGTTGTGTGCCCGGATGTAGCCGCTTATTTAGTTTCGAACATGACGCCTCGTGATGTGCTTAATTTTTAACACACTTAAGTCAAAAAATACTGGTGATTACTGGGGCATCTCCATTAAACTGTTAAGTAATATAATAGACATCGTAGCCCCCTATCTAGCTGTTACTTTTAATAAATGTGTTGATTTAGGATCTTTTCCTGACCTCATGAAGAGTAGTAAAGTCATACCATTATTTAAAACATGTAATAAAAATAACGTTGGCAATTTCAGACCCATTCCTATCTTACCTGCATTTAGTAAAATATTTGAAAAGTTAATACTCAAGCAATTGCTAAGACATTTTAATTTAAATAGCCTCCTTCATACTGAGCAATATGGCTTTATAAAGGGACGTTCGACAACAGATGCGGGTGTTGCTCTGCTGAAACACATTTTCAATGCTTCGGAGAACTCGCAAAATGCTATTGGAGTTTTCTGTGATCTCTCCAAAGCTTTTGATTGCGTTCACTATGACACGCTCTTGCATAAACCACGTCATTACGGTGTTTGAAACGAAGCTCTCAATGTCATAAGATCTTATTTGCAAAATAGGCACCAATGTGTAGATATTAATGGTGTGAAATCTTCCGGGCTACTAGTTCAGTTAGGTGTACCTCAAGGCTCAATACTGGGTCCATTCTTGTTCTTAGTGTATATTAACGACTTACCATTATATTTAAAGGATATCTGTAACATTGTACTATTTGCTGATGATACCTCACTGATCTTTAAAGTAGACAGGAATAGAAAAGATTTTAACGATGTGAACAGTGCACTCTCAATGGCTACGGATTGGTTTACCACTAATAACCTAGTTCTTAATGCTAAGAAAACAAAATGTATATCTCTATCTGGGACCCAACGTCGTCTTAGATAATGGGGTGCTTGAAACTGTAGACTCGGCAGTTTTTCTAGGCATAACAGTAGACGCGAAACTACAGTGGGGCCCACATATTTCAAGCCTAGCCGGGAGGCTCAGTTCGGCTGCCTACGCCGTCAGGAAAGTTAGACAATACACGGACGTTGATACAGCTCGATTAGTCTATTTTAGTTATTTTCATAGCGTTATGTCCTACGGCATTCTGCTGTGGGGCAAAGCCGCGGACATTCAAAATATGTTTGTTCTTCAAAAACGAGCTGTTCGAGCTATATACCAACTAGGTACTAGAGTTTCCCTGAGAGAGTTGTTTAAAGATATTGGTATTCTTACGGTGGCATCACAATTCATCTTCGCCAACATCTTATTTATTAAGCAAAATATACATCTGTACACTAAGAACAGTGATATTCATAATATTAATACTAGAAATAAGGACAAGCTACGTGCTCCCTTTCACAGGCTTCATAAGGTTCATAATTCATTTGTTGGTCTTGGTATTACCTTTTTCAACAAGCTTCCCTCTGCTTTCCTAGATTTGCAGTTTAATGAGTTTAAAGCTAAAGTAAAATCCAACCTTTGTTCAAAGGCATACTATTCTATCAACGACTTCTTAAACGATAAGAATAGTTGGTCGCTGTAATTAACTCAATGTTTATGTTCTTTCAACCAGAATCAGAATTAGCTTTCCTCATCGTTGTGTATGTAAGCGGGCAAGCCCTTTATACCCGGAGGCTCTTATTTAGGTTTTAAGTTCTATTTACGATTTTATTATTTCAGCTTGAGTTTAGTTTTTTAATGTTTTGTTCGTATATTGGCGTGTGCTAGCTGACATATGACGCATAATTTGAGGTATGTTTTGTTTTATAATATTAATTACTTACATAATACTGTATAGAATCAAGTTCTTCTAACTTAACAGACAGCTGTGCTGCTGGGGAGTTTGTTCCGCCACTTCTTCTTCCCAGCTAAAGCACTAGGAAGTGTCGAAGGTTGGGCGTTTTGGGGAGACTGTCTCATGTAACTTTGACGTTCAAAAAGTGCTGGCTCTCAGCCTAGTTTGAATAAATGACTTTTGATTGATTTTGACCCGACCTAGGAATTGAACACTGGTATTACTTTGTATATTTTGACGTTCAAAAGTCATTTCAGATAGACGACTTGAAATAAATGTTTTGAATTTGACATAATCTCGTGCTCAACAATCCAGCTTGCGACCACAAGACTGACAAGTAGGTTACTGGATAAAAGTATTTTTCGAATAAAGGTTTCTTCAGACAAGCTCAACGCGACATTTGTAGAACAATTTCAATTAAGTTTTCATAAAAAATGTGCGACAACAGTCGAGCTGTCGCATTGCGCCTGTTTTTGGGCACCTTAAACAATTCAATAGCTATAGGTTTATAAAAGTAATATTACAATATTTTTCCTTTGAGGTCTAATTCATTGAAAATATCCTTAACTCAGAATCAGACTTTTTTATGAATTAGTGAGAGGCAACTTTCAATGAAAACAAACAAAAGTCGTAGCTTTTTATTTAAATATAAAAACTATTCAAAGCTTACTACAGTGCAAGCTTAGTACAGTGCGCATTTGCGCACTTTGCGTTCTTGAGTTTTGAATGAAAATTAAAAACAACTAAGAAAGAAGAATATTAATCCATTAAGATAAGTAATAGTGCACTTTTAGTGTGAAAAGTCAATAGTCTAATGAATAACTAAAATGCACCATAAATAACAAAAATAATCAGCCCTTTACACCATTTGTACAACAACTCAAAATTAAATGTATCCAAAGTGCCCACACATAATAATAACTAATTTCGGGACCCAATCCACGTCGACATAATTTAATTATCAAAGCACTACGAACGAAATATATTTAGATTAAATCTGTATTTGGTGCACTACGAGTTGATAACAATGTAAATGCTTCTGTGGACAAAAGATTGCTACCTGCATCCTTTTCTAACTGAAAAGTTAAGACAGAGCGGACCAGCCAATCGGATGATTGAATTGTATCGGACGCACAATAGAATGGAAATTAGTGCTAGTGAATCAAATTGTTCATTTGTTTGTGTAGGGAGGAGAGTATCGATAAATGATAATATCAGAGCAATTAATGGCTCGTATTAATTTTTGTATGGCCGTATAATTACATTTAATAGCTGTTATTAGGCTGGGTCTCTCGTAAATAAACGTGGGTATTACATATTGAATTGTACAATGGTTATTGTGTCATATTTTTTATCCGATTAAATACAAAAATAGAGGTGGAATACTGTTTGTTGTGTATTCCAAATAATTAATAGATGAAAATAAATGTAAAATTCCTTATTTTTTAATTGTTTTTGTAACCGTTCAGCTATTATGGCAAGACTAACGTAACAGTGAAAATCTACAGTCAATTGGAGCTTGTTATAGGACAACTATGATTTAGTTTCCTACAATGATGTTACAAACTATCAGTCGCTATTTAAAGTAAGTACGGTCAAGGCACGACAGGAACCACTAATATAATTCCAATAAAAAGGCTAACATACTCCAAAAAAAATATGTTGAGAATTAGAATGGTATTATTTTGAATCTCACAAATATACAATTGTCTTCATCGAAAACATACACCAATGAACGTTTTATTTTTAACCAACAAACCAGGACAACAATAAAAATGCGGCATTATCACCCAATTGCAGTACAATCTCACATCATACACGGTACGTGCCTTAAATTCCGGAGCACCGTCTACGTTGCACTCTGGTCCGTCACGGCGGCGAGGGGCTAGGGAGCGATAAATTGAGCTCGAGAGCTCACACCTGACAGCTACCGAGTTCAATTAAACTGACGCTACGTTTTCTACGTAATTTGATGATGTGGGGGTTTTGGTAAGATAATTTATGAGGTGGAGATGAAATAGTGTAGGTGTTGTTATCGGTGAATCGGGCTAAATAAGTTTATGCACATTATATATATGTACACTAACATGATACATAAATGCCATAATACAATACTAATATGAAAAACTAACTCTCTCTATGTCGGTCTGTCCGTCTGGCTGTCAGCTTAGCACGCCTTAATGGCTAAAATTTGGTATTTGAGTAGCCTGTGTTGCAAAGGATAATTTGACTTCAGTATTACGTTTCCGTGGGATTATTTTCGACCTCGATGCGAGCGAAGCCACGGGCAGCTAGCTGGTGTACATTTATAAATGTGAGTATAAATAATATGTAATGAAGTAATGATACATGTGTACACGTTTATAACAATAACAAATCACACTTATCAATGGGTTAAACTAAGTAAATACGCAAGAGGGTATCTCTTGCGTTACTATCGTAACAAAACATTTATGCACTTGCGAAAATAGTTTTCGCCTTTGTTTGAAGCGGGGTCAACAGCACGTCATGATGGTGACCTTCAGCGTGCACCGAGTTTGTTACTACTGACGTGCGGCCTACCGTATGCTAGATTTACATAAGTATACGCGGTCGCCACTCCAGAACCTTTCAGCCCCATCGGCCATCTGTTCTGCGAGCAATGTGCCCTGCCCACTGCCACTTCAGTATAGCAATTCTTCGGGCTATGTCGGTTACCTTGGTTCTCCTACGGATCTCTTCATTTCTGATTCGATCGCGTAGGGAAACTCCAAGCATAGCCCTCTCCATCGCCCTTTGGGTGACTTTCAGCTTTCTAATAAGGCCCATTGTGAGCGACCAATTTTGTATGCGCTCTAAATCTGTGGCCATATGGGATTAACCATCAATCTGTGTTAGGCACTCAACGTGTTAACGGCACAAAACTATATTCAGGAAAATCGTTCTGAGGAATTTCGTCTAGACAGTTTCAGAAAGGAGTTATATTTAGTACAGAATTGTTGGTGGATATGGAGTATGCTCACTGAAGTGATTTTTGATTACACAACTGAACTCCAGGATTATTAAACGAAAGGGCGATTTCACTCTCGCAAAGCCGACAGACGGTCGTCCGATTTAATTACGGAACATGACTGTAGTCAGCTGCCAAATCGTTTAATTCTAAATAATATTAATGGAACATAGATTTAAATCCCAGGCTTGCAATCATTTGTTATGTACCTATGCTGGTTTCAAACAATGGCCAGAGATATTCCTATAGGGAAAATAAAACACTAGGTTTGGTCAGTATTTGTTGAACAACGAAGCATTTACTACTCATATTCGTCTTTCATTCGTTTTCTGCTGATCAGCCAGCGTGAAAGTGACTGTGAAAGACTGGATGTGGAAGGCGGAGAACATTATCATCTATATCATTCGATTTTGCCGCTCGCCACCGAATCATGACAACAATAGACGCAAATTTGACCTAAATAATAATAAAAAAGATTTTGCAGTCTATTCAGAGCTACCCGAAAAAGTATTCTGCCGTTTGATATCGTGGATTAAACAAATTGAAATAGTACTAACTTTTAATTATTATTTATTTATTTATTTATTTAAACTTCTCGCACACAAAAATGTACAAAGGCGGACATAATGCCTTAGGCATTCTCTACCAGTCAACCAAGGGTGGTGAAGAGATTAGATGGCAGGTGCTTTCATTGTGAGGAACAGTTATTGAAAAAAAAAAACTATTAAAATACATCCTATATCAAATTATAAATAAGATGGGGAATGTAAATAGATTATAAACTTATAATACACACATACATATTTACTATAATATATACTTACATACATATATATTTATATATATACACAGATTAAACCGAGAGATGTTGAGATGACTCTACGCTATTTGTTTTGAAAATAACTCCGCAATTTCCGCTTAAACGCATACCGAGTGGTGGCCGTCCTGATATCGAGAGGGAGTGCATTCCACAGAAGAATGGACTGAATATTAAAGGACGAATGAACAAAGTCAGAGGTATGAGAAGGACAGAGTAGGAGAAGATTGTTAGAAGAACGCAGATTTTTGACGTGAGAAGAACATAGATATTGAAAGTGAGGCACGAGATAAGAAGGAGGAGTGGGAGACTTAAGGAGGGAGAATAGCGTGGTCAAAGCGCGCAAACTTCTTCTTTGGCGAATGGACATCCATTTGAGCTCAGACCTATAGCTCGACACATGGTCATATTTTCTAAGGTTGAAGATGAACCGTATACAGTTGTTGAGCAGTCTGTCGAGCTTATCCAGAAAAACCGCATTCAAGTCAAAATAGCACACGTCACCATAGTCGATCATAGGGAAAATCAAAGTTTGCACAAGCATGGCTTTCGTCTTAGCGGGTAAAAAGCTTATTATAAAGTTGTAAGAAAGTTTTCGCATTAAAGAGTCATGTAAAGTAGGTGAAAATTAATAAATACCTTAGTTCAGTTTATCATTTTATGAGGTCTGAAGTTTCTGACTAATTAATGTTGTGAAAAAACTTTTTTGCAAAAAAAAAAACAACCGACTTCCTTAAAAACACTACAAAGTGAAAAATAACTTTAATTTCGGTAGTCGGTGTCTTAGGATCTGTATTTATGGTTTTTTTGCCACCGACTTCCGAAATTAAAGTTATTTTTCACTTTGTAGTGTTTTTAAGGAAGTCGGTTGTTTTTTTTTTTGCAAAAAAGTTTTTATTTTTAAATTTTTAGTTGTGGTATTCACCCTGCGTTAATTCCAAACAAACAATGCATATTTATGCGATAGCAGAAATCGCGGTTGATTTCCTGTCATTTTTTAAAGAGTTCCGGTGTCTGTCTCCCGAACTCATCATCAGATCTATATGAAAATTATATGGGACCATTTCGGAATAAACTCCTTTCGAACAAAAAAAGAATTTTACAAATCCGTCTATATATGACGGAGTTATGGCCGAACATACATAAAAAAAAAAAAAAAAAAAAAAACATATAAACATCCGAATTGATAACCTCCTCCTTTTTGAAGTCGGTTAAAAAGATGAGTTCATTTGAACTGTATGATATTGTCAAAGAAAATATTTTATGATGCAACTGTCTTTATCATACGATACACCTAAGTACTTAATGCAGAAGGCAGGCATGATCAGCAACAAAAGTCAATTTGAGCTTCTGAGTCTCGTTTTAAACTTTGGCCACAGTCTCATCTAATTCAACGTTATAAGATAATTCCTTGATTTACTTTTCGTCAAAGTCATAGATCCAAAAGAAAGTTGGTGACCTTATACTCTACTACCAAAGTGACTTCAATCTTTAAGGTTGTCTCAAAAAGTCTTCAAACACAGACTTTACAAACTATCTAAATTACTAGAACTGGAGTGTGCGACTTAACAATACTCAATTTACAATTTCTTCATCAATTTGCTACACTCAGTTCCAATTGGGATTCTTTCAATTGCCATGGAAGTTAAGATTAGTTCATTTTATAACAGAGTTTTATTCAAAAGAGATAATTTTTTTAGACAAATGGACGCTAGGTATATTTTTAGACAATTGGACGCAAGGAGCGCTTTTAACTTTATTTGACAAGCTTTTAACGTTAATGTTTAATATAATTCTTGAAAGAAATTACATTTCTGTCCATTTTAGAAAGTGGTTGACTTAGCTAGTATCTATATTTGTTTTTATTTTATTCAAAAAGTACCCTGACAAAAAATAATCATTTTAAATAAGTATCAGAGAAGTTTTTTACCCAATATTTTAATAAGTTCTACTCTAATTCCATAAATCTTACTTTAAAGGGTTATTAGGAGAATACAATAATTTATTGAAAACACAAAAATTCTCAACTCACAAAACCATTTAAGTTCGCTAATGTGCCATAAGAAAACAGCATACCTATAAACTTACTTTGCTTTATTGTACCTACAAGAAGATTTCTACTCTAATAGTTGGACACCTTCCCAAAAAAACCGTTCACACTTTCAGCTTCCACAATTTCCTTACAAAAAGTGTTCGAGTTCTCTTCTAAGCACAAATTACTCCAGTATCGATTAACAAGTAATCAGCGAGGCGAGAGGTATTACAAAAACTTATTGACTTCGCTGAGGGACGACGTTTACACTTCGGACCGTCAGGTCGGGAGATTGGTTCGGAAACTTGGTCGATTTCAGAAAGTAGTTTTAAAGCTACAGAGCATTTTTAGGGTTCCGTTGCCAAAAGGCAAAAAACGGAACCCTTATAGATTCGTCATATCTGTCTGTTTGTCCGAGTAAGTCACAGCCATTTTTTCCGAAACTATAAGAGCTATGCTGTTGAAACTTGGTAATTAGATGTATTCTGTAAACCGCATTAAGATTTTTACACAAAAATAGAAAAATACAATAATATTTGGGGTTCCCCATACAAAGAACTGAAACTCAAAAAAAAATTTTTCATCGAACCCATACGTGTGGGATATCTATGGATAGGTCTTCGAAAATGATATTGAGGTTTCTAATATCATTTTTTTTCTAAACTGAATAGTTTGCACGAGAGACACTTCCAAAGTGGTAAAATGTGTGTAGCCCCCCCCCCCCCCCCCTAACTTCTAAAATAAGGGAATGCTAAAACTAAAAGAAATATATTATGATGTTCTTTACCATGTAAACTTCCACCGAAAATTGGTTTGAACGAGATCTAGTAAGTAGTTTTTTTTTAATACGTCATAAATCGTATTTTACCTTTCACACCATTTACCTTTCATTCAGTCAACTTAAATATAAAAATTTAAAAAAAACTTTTAATTTCATAAACATAAACCTTATGCATAAACCGTGAATACCTGCAGGTTTGTACGGAACCCTCGGTGCGCGAGTCCGACTCGCACTTGGCCAGTTTTTTTACTCAATTTTTGGCGGCATCTAAATCGTTGTATGCTTACTATGCATAACACTAACATGACGCAAGAAGTGTTTACAGCGCATCTAGCAAATATACAACGTCTGGACAGCACCCTCCAGACACGACACCCGTCTGGTTGGAAAATAACGCTAAACGAGAAATTACAATGAGAACCTCATATAACATCTCTTGCGGAGTGGCTAAGCTCGGCTTCTTATGCTGCTAGAAAGATAAGACAGTTAAAAGATGCAGAAATTGCGCGTTTGGTCTATTTAAGCTACTACCACAGCATTATGTCGTATGGCATTTTACTGTGGGGTAGGGTTACTAACATTGAATCCATTTTCATTTTGCAAAAGCGAGCTGTCAGAGCCATTTACAATCTATGCCGCCACCAATGTCTCAGGGAACTATTTAATAGGATAGGATATTATGGCTGTACCATACACATTCATGTATGAAAATATCATTTGTGTAAGGAAAAATCTACATCTTTTTAATAAAATAAGAGGTAGACATCATTTTAATACTTGAAATAAAGACCAAATAGTTCAGTCATTTTTCAGATGAGCTAAAATACATAATGGGATACTGTGTTAAATGTTATAACAAGCCTTATGATATATTGCAATTAATTGAAAGAAAATTTAATATTCTTATAAAAGTGTACTTTTTCACTTTATTAACAAGCATATTATAAATTTGTGGATTATTTCATCTATACTAATATTATAAAGCTGAAGAGTTTGTTTGTTTGTATGTTTGTTTGATTGAACGCGCTAATCTCAGGAACTACTAGTCCGAATTCAAAAATTATTTTTGTGTTGAGTAGCCTATTTATTGAGGAAGGTTATAAGCTATGTAACATCACGCTACAACCAAGAAGAGCGGAGCAGTAATGAAAAATGTTGCAAAAACGGGAAAAATCGCATGGGTAGGCGATTCGACGCGATGGGAAGGGTCGGGGGAACAAGAAACTTAACGCGGACGAAGTCGCGGGCAGAAGCTATTTACTAATATTACAAAGCTGAAGAGTTTGTTTCTTTGGTTGAACGCGGTAATCTCAGCAACTACTAGTCGGAATTGAAAAAATATTTTTTTGTTGGGTAGCCTATTTATTGAGAAAAGCTATAGGCTATATTACATTACGCTACGGTTAAAACGAGAGAGGCAGTAATGAAAAATGGACGAAAACTGGCAGGCAATTCAATGCGACGGAAAGGGTCAGGGATGCAAAAATTTGACGCGAACAAAGTCGCGGGCAGAAGCTAGTCTTCTATATTACCATCAATCCCAGTCTTAACTTTCCCGATTTATTCTAAATTATAAAATAAATAAAATAGTTTATTTTGCACCTTTAAGTAAAACAAAATATACACGATTAGCAATACACATAGGCTTAAGGTTATTAAGGTTGAATATTGGAGTTGCAGCCAATAACTAAGCTAAGATAACTTAATATCTTGTAATTATAGGTATCAGCGCCCACCCTCGTTTTTTATCCTACTTTACATAAGCACTCCGCAAAACTGGCGGCCATTCTCTTTGACCATAAAGTGTCAATGTCGTGGCGTTCTGCCAAACAATACCGATGGGATCATTTGCTGAATGCATGAAATACTTGTTAACAGAACCTCATCATGCGAAACATTTTAAACACGATATTTTTTATTTAAATCACTGTTTTACTTAAGTGTGTTATACTACATAAGTTTGGGAGTGCTGAGCATTGAAGTACCAGAGCATTGGACTTGGCGGCTTGCCAAACTGCACGCAAGGGAATCACTTGAGCTTGAGCTGAACACTTAAGGCGTTTTATTCGGACGCTCAACGCTGCATTTTACCTTAAGTTGCGAATCGTTGGAACTACGAATGCATTGTAGAGTATACGAAGGACAAAAGATTTCTTGAAAATGAAAAGTTGTGTTGTGTTTATTTGGGTGAATCGTGTGGCGTGACTGTGTCGTAGTTTTCTCCCGAGCAAGCCTTGTAGTTTTAGATCAGAAAAGTTGAATTAAAAAATATGTGTTCAAGTAATATTTTTTCCAATTATTTTGAAATGTAAAATAGCGACAAAACTGACTGACATTTTTTACTTATCTCATTCAGCTGAAGTCTCCAGAATGATAGACGCTCAAACTGCATTCTAGGAAGCCGCCACAATTGAGCAGATGGGACAAACCACATACATCCAACTCGCGACACTTACGATGTACACTATACGGTGCAAGTTTATTGCCTATGGCATACTTTAAAATTGAAGGAACACAAACAAATTGACTGGCACCCTCTAAACAACACGTACAATTGTTGTACGATAAGTGCAAACAGCACGCATAACAAAATCACTTCGCAATAATTGTCTTGGTGTACAAACAGATGTCACATGCAATTATTGAATGACACTTGCATTGCATATTATTTCTATTTCTATTCAATTTTTGTATGCCATTTTATTAAAATCGTGTGTACCGTGTGGTGCTGGACGTAAAGAATAACACCACCCCATTTCTTCCCGTGGGTGTCGTAAAAGGCGACTAAGAGACTTACTAGAGAATGGGCAGCAGCGTTCTCTATGCATTTTACCACCATACTGCGATCACCAACCCGCCTGCCAAGCGTGGCGATTATGGCACAGCCCCCCAAATTGGGGGAGGCCTAAGTCCAGCAGTGGACGTCTTATGGCTGAAATGATGATGATGATGATGATGCCATTTTATGAAAATCACACACAATTCATCATCATCATCCACAGCCTGACTTCACCCAGTGCTGGGCATACGCCTCTCTTGTGCCAATCCCCGCGCTCCTGTGCCGGCCTCATCCAGGTTTCGCCCGCGGTGGCAACGATGTCGACCACCTATCTCATTATTGAAAGGCAATAATTGAACCAACCGTTTGTAATTGAACCTTATGGCATCCGATATTGTTCTCTGTACGCACAGCTGTCACAGATAAAATACTTTTTGAAATTGTATTAAATAATGACTCGACGCTCTCGACGATCTATCACCAGAATATTTGGCTAATTGGCTACAAAAGTCCTGTTATTGATGACAGATCGATCCCAGATCGAAAACCGAGTCGGGCACATACCCGTAGTATAGTACTTCTGACTCCTCAAGATTGTACTAGAAAGCAAATTTCTGGTAGATAATTTACTAGATTCTGCAAGTACTCGCCGTTAGCAAGACACACAGCTGTCACAGAGAAAATAATCAAGAATATTTAATTAGGTATTGACTCGACTAACTTGCCAGTGTTACACGTATTACGCACTGAAATATATATGAAGTTAAACAGAAGAACTATTTTGAGTAATTTAAGTGATCAGTGATTGTGAGTTTTGTGTAATCAGGTGTTAAAGGCATTACACCAAACTCAGACATGTGTACATTTTCAACAGGTCAAGATACATTACTAAATGGGCATACCACTAAGTTTAGGCTTCTTAATAGATACACATATTACACTGGGCTGGTGTAGAATTTTGCATATCATTTCACGAAAAAATTAATAAGACTATTTAATGCTCTGAACGGACACAAAATTTTACAAGTAGGTACCTTACTTCTCTAAGAAAAATACAATATAAATGTTCACCTTCACCGTTTTATAAAATAGTGGAATAAACTACAAGTTCTGAAAGCGACGCTGTACCACAAATTAAATAGTTTCATAAAAATATCGTTTAAATCCTAATTGGAAATTAACGTCGGCAAATCTTTTAAACTCTTAATGAATTTTTTGCGTTTTTATGACCACGTAGCCATTAGAACTGCGTGGAAGCATGAGCGAAGTATAAATTATTCTATTTATCAATCTTTGGTGACCATGGCATTTTTCTATTGACCATCACAGGCACGCCAACGGCAAGGCGACCGCCCAATATTGATTCAAGCAAAATGACGGAAGTCTAAAATACATACCTAAGAAATTCGGCGGGACCACATGCAGTTATATTTATAGTCTGCTTAGAGGCGTCTCCTTTGTGGAAATCCTGGTGACCGGGCGTCACTTATCTGGAGCTGATGTCATGGCATTGCCAGCCAGTGTTAAGACACGAGCGAGTTGATGTCTTGTCAAAAATATGTCGTGTAAAAGACTCGTAACATACATTTACGGAAGTGTTGATCCTGACAAATAATGGATACTATTTGGTAAACTTATTGCCAAGCATTCTACAAGTTTCGTATACATCTAGTGTTGGAAACTTATTCTCTTCTTAAGGTTTAAAAATATGATTGACGTGTAAAAGTGTTTTTACTAACCTACTAAAAGAAATAAAATCATCTATCGTTTATTTTTGCCAACTAATCTGCGCAGTAACATGGGATATGATAGTAATCAAAAGTCATTTATTCAAACTAGGCTGAGAGTCAGCACTTTTTGAACGTCAAAGTTACATAAGACAGTCCCCCCAAAACGCCCGCCCTTCGACACTTCCGTAAAATGCTCAGCGGTGCATGGAGATTAATTAACAGGTTGTTCCTCAACTTTCATCAGCATGCAATGTAGGATTGTAGTTTATTCCATATATCCTGAATTAAATGGTATTGTTTCGTCAGGCCGCCGATCTTACTGGCAACAATACAATATTCATGTTGCATTCATACCCGCAATTACAAAGCGTGTTTCAGGTCACAAGCCCAATTAAAACTGAAATTGCAACACAAATATTATTGTGGAGCAGTCGTAACTCGTAGGTTTCGGAGACCGACGCGACGGCATCGTCAGACGAAGTTTTTAATAGTGTTGTGTCGAGTCACCGCCCGCAGTTAATTACTGGTGCTGGCCTCTGACACCCTTCACGCAAGTTTTGTTCTTATTTAACGCTGTTGTGATGGTAAATTAGATGGTTTTCCTATTGTTTAATTATTGGAGAAGTGGGAATTAGCGTTGAAACTTCAACTTCTTCTTTTGTCGTGATATCGTGAAACATTCAATAAGATTTACTATTAATCTTCCATAAATATAGTGCGTTTGTTATGGTCGTTTTCACTAAAACACCGATCGTAATTTTATAAAGTTGATTCTTTACGTTCCGAAATACTAAGTTTTCGGTTACTGCAATGTGTATTATTTGTTCTTTACTTTAAGTGAAGTAACAAAGAATTAACTAACTTTAACTGAACTATAACAGAATCATCATTTCAGCCGTAATACGTTCACTGCTGGACATAGGCCTCCCCCAATTTTGGGGGCGTTGCCATAATCGCCACGCTTGGCAGGCGGATTGGCGATCGCAGTATGGTGGCAAGATGTATAGACAACGCTGCTGCCCATTCTCTATAACAGAATAGTTGACACAGATTACTGATACATATTTTCCCTCAGCGATGCCTCTCCCAATATTGAGGTCATTTCTAATAATAGCTTGCTATATTCTTAGTATAATAGGTTAACTTGAAGTGGATTCTAACGCTATTATCACTAGCGATATTCAAAGACAACCGGCGGGCGGGGCGGGGTGTTTACAGAAAACGACACTTGATCGCTGACCGATGGCTGAATTGAGGCAACATTGTGACAACACTTTTGTACAGGTTTATTTACTTAGCCCCAGTCAGTTAAAATTACGGTTTATGGAACCAAAAGCATTAAAAACATTTTTTAAAGTTAACAATAGCGTGAATAAACAACGTGATCCTTAATACATTAGCAGTCATTCGTACTTTGAAAGTCTTAAAAATTTGCTCTGTGAAACTTTCTAGATGAAAATCTTGATTGACGAGAAGAAAATGAAGAGATAGGTTTCATGGCATTACAAATTAAGATTTTAACTATGTAGTATGCGTAAGTAGGTAAATATAGAGGTTTTGAGGACATTTTAGGAATAAGAATAGTGATTTTTTGATATACCTACTTAGATTTATATTAGAATACTTAATTTTTTTTATTTTAATATTGGCAACATATCAATAAAAGTGACTCAGTGTTGACAACACGACTGTTTTAAACACAATTGCCATAAATAGTGCAGTTAAGTTCATGTAAGCGGTTTTTTGAAGCAACAAAATATAGCGATATATCATCACTGTTTCACATTCTCAACTTCCATCAAACGAAACCTTTCAAAAAATGTTTGCTCCTGCAAATAGAAACCGTGTAATGGGCAATCGGTTTAACGACTACCATCAGGCCTAATTGACGTTCCCGCCAAATTTACTGTCTTCAGTCTTGACTGACGGCTGCGATTAAAATGAGTAATGCGACCACCCTGGATATCTGAGTTGTTAAAATCGAGCTGTCTTCATAGACAACATTAAACTATGCGTTTTTAATTAATTAGTAACGGGGGTGGGGTAGGTATAATAATATGGGGATGTGAAATGGCGTATATTGTAGTGTTATATAGAAACATTCTGTCTCTGAGAGCCTTTCACATGAACTGAACGTCATGTGGACTCATCTTCGTCATCATTTCAACCGAAAGAGGTCCACTGCTGGACATACATAGGTTTCCCCCAAGCTCCACCACTTTGACTGGTTTTGTGCTTCCCTCATCCAACGGAGTGCTGTGGCTTTCACAAGATATTAGTCCACCTTGTGGGAGGCCTTCCAACTCTACGTCTTCCGGTACGCGGTCGCCACTCCAGAAACGTTCTGCCCCATCGGCCATCTGTTCTGCGAGCAATGTGCCCTGCCCACTACTACGTAAGTTTGGCAAATCTTCTGGTTCATCACTCAATTCGCGTGGACTACGGACGAAGAATTATCGCATAAGCCCATTAATTAATCTACTTACAAATATAATTCGTGATGTAATAGTCAATGCAGACAACCGAGGCAGAACATTTCATGATGCAGAATTCTCCACTCCGCCGCCGGCTTTTTTCTTGTTCATTATAAATATTGACACAAAAAATATTTCCCAAAAGAATATTCTATATTCGATTTGCAGTTCATAAAAGACTTGTAAAAAGGGTTTTTATTCCCTTGTGTGTTGACCAATGCTGTTAATTTAGCTTCGAAGGGATTTATCATTCCCCGGGGTAATTTGCATATTTCCCGTTATGCAAATGTTCTATCAATCGAACATCGCAAACGCGGACCAAATCGGTTACATTAATATTTAGCAAACTTTGGAAACATACGGAGCTGTTTTTTGCTAGGAATCGATATACATGTAGAACTTGAATTAATTATTAAATGTTTAATGCCAACAAATACGGTCGTTATTTACCATGAAGAAGCCGCCGCACGATAGCTACTGGCGATTTTTCTGCTGAATTCTCAAAAAATATAGTAGGATAGAAAACTTGATTTTGAACCTACCTACATACACTAATTGAATAACAGATACAATTAATGTTGATATGATATTTTAGTTTTATGACCACTTTAAAACACACAATATTTACCGTAAGTCAATAATATTACTTGTAATATCAGTAAATTTAAATAGGACAATATGATGATAAGAATGACCATATAATGGCCTTGATACGCGACGATTTGGTGATGGTATATAGCTTCACCTCAAGACCAAGAGGATATTCTCTTGTAAAATGAACTAACACTATTGTCCTAATATTAACAGTGAAAGGTTTGCCCACCATACGTTCCCGTGTGTTTCGCAATTAGCGTAATCATAGCACTTTAGGTTTAGATTACAATGATAACCATACAGCTAAAGCACTAGGAGTGTCGAAGGGCGGGCGTTTTGGGGGGACTGTCTTATGTAACTTTGACGTTCAAAAAGTGCTGACTCTCAGCCTAGTTTGAATAAATGACTTTTGATTTTGATTTGATACCATCCATCCAATTAGTTCGTTAATTTCAATTGAGACATAAGCTGTATGCAGTAGTCAGGGCTGTCACAAGAAACATGAAAGAAATATTATGCGATGTAAATACATTTTTCTTTTCGTATGTTTTCCAAGTTGATTATAGATATATCATTGGAGATACCAATTATATAATATATCTAGAATCATCAATAAACAGACTTATAGTAAGTCGACACTCACTTTCACAGCCATTGAAGACTAACAAACTATATAACTATTAAGTTGCACGAAATTCATGTAAAGTTAAGCGTGCAGCCAACGTGGGGTATACGTAAACCCGACAGGCCTAGTTGTAAGAAGTCCTAAAAAAAAAAAAATGTGTCTTTTAAATGTCACATTTACGAGTTGTGTTGCGAGAAGCGCAGCCGGCACGACGATTATGTCTAATTTATGTACATAATTTGTTGAACAAATGGCCGCCTGTTTTTGCTCCGAGCTCCTTATAATTAATAAATTTGAGACTACACCGCCACACCATAATATCAGCTATAATACTTGATTAGTGATTACATATCATTTGGTGTTGGATGGGTAAGTAAACGTATTTTGAGAGACGATTTTGTTTTTGGGAAAAAGCTTGCAGCTTACAATAGCTACCGAAGTCGTTTTCAAACGTGGCTGCGATGATTCTTTGCAAAGCAATTTTTGCTATGCAAAGAATCATCGTTGCCACGTTTAGTAACTTGTTATATTTTTATGTAGACAATATTGCTGTAGTGAAGCTTTTCATTTATAGTTGAATAGTTATCTCATAAGAAATTACAACGAAAGAATAAATAATACATAATTGAAGCAACAAGAAACCGTTTAGTACATATTCCTTACCTCCCAAGAGACATGTGTAAGGAAAAATATTCTTTTCAAGAACGAGCACAATGCTAGCATTTACTGCGTGTTATAAAAATAAAGTTATTCAGTATACCCACCTGCCCTGGAGAGCCGTGCAACCAGGAATTATTATTTTATTCACAGTACATTACCGTTTACATAATATTAATTCATAAATAGAGAAGGGTCTACTTACCGATGCCTATTGTACATATCCATAATGATTTCATTGTATGTTTGGGTAAGGTATTTGTGATGTAGTTGTGTATGTACCAACAAGAACAATAACCATGGTTTTATCGTAAATCGTTTGTCCTTTGAAATCATGGCGTCTATCCAGCATCACATCTCTTGTGTCTAAAGCCGGCTTTACACTGTAGCAACCTCGTGCTACAGCGCACAAAACTACACGTGCCTTTACATTGTGTTGATACATAAGTACGCATATATTGTGCCTTGTGATGTCTGTTACTTCAAACACTGATAACTCTGCATTACACACATACTTTATGTTCGTGTGACCACCAAGCGACCGCATTTATATTCAGGATGAATGTAAAGAAAACTTTGAATTGAGAAAATTTAATACAGTTATCTATCATACAAGGACTTATCAAATAACAAGTGTTTCCTCTATTCTAACGCAGAAAGCATCTATAAGAAACTCCAGGGTCACAGCTTTCAGTCCAACAATCACAATTAAACTCGTATCCTTCTAAGTTACATAATACTTGGTAACCGGAGTCCAGCTCTTTGAGAGTTCTGCTACAAACAGCACTTAACGGCATTGCTTCGAACACTTAGATTGTATTGAAAGTAATACAAGTTGTTTGCAGCCGATGTATGTACTCTGTAGTATAATACTGGTGAGTGTGGCACCAGATGCAGGAACTTGGCGAATGTACGATTATCTCCCATCATTGCGTTAAATGAAACCTGCTAATAGTCGATGAAATCCTGTGGGTGGACAATAAATAAGCAAAAAAACTTTGTTGTATTCTACTATGAAGTCTTCTGCTATGAAGTTATTTATTTATTAAGCACTTTATAGAATCACATAAAACAATAACACAAATGCATAAAATACTCAATACCAATAACTTAAATAAAACAGTAGAAAATACATAACTAAACAAAACAATAAAATAAATAATTTACTTGGTATGAGAGGACAATATAGCACTTTCGTACTCCAGACTGGACTAACTTCATAGAGCTAAGTAGTAATTTAGTTTTACTGAAAATATAGCAGGTTTCATTACTTAGCGTGAAAATTTTCTGACCAACGAATATTACATATTTTAGTGAGTAAAACGTTTGGCATTTAGATTTTTGTATCAGTATTTCTCAGCACTAATACAATTAACTTATGCTCAGTTGCCTTCCGCTCATGGCTTAGATCTCTATGTAATGTACAAGAGAGCGCTAGTTGTTTGGCAAAACGCGCGCGTGCTGGCCAGAGCACACAAGCAAACCGCTCAGTAATCCAGGCAGACAGGCTCCCAGGCCACAGGGAATGGCGATCACTGCGCTTCGCAAAGAATCCTTTACACACAAGATTTAGCTGCTACAACGTAGGTAATTACTCTGTTGTTCGAACAAAGGTTGTTGCTCACATGAGCTTTATTTATAGCGTGTTTGCTTGCCAGCCGATACACAATGTAAGAACTGTGGGTGTTTTAAACTAATACAGTATCTTTCCTTATATTTTCATTGAACATTAAGGGTTGAAGAATGGACAGCTTCATACTATAAGCTAATAACAACATATTGATTTGATTATCACCAATTCGTTTGTATTGTAGAAATAAAATAAATAAATAAATAGTGTTTTATTTCAGGCATTGTACCCATATACAAAAATTACAATAAATAAAATCAAATCAAATCACAATCAAACAAAACTAAAATTTGAAATCAAAATTATAAACATAATCAAGATTGCAATGAAAAATTCAAAATAAAAACGAATATCAAAATTAAAATCAAAAAAACAAAATTAAAATAATAAACTATTGTATCAGTTGTGCCCGGATTACACAAGCGTTTCAATCTACGATAGCAAAAAGTAATATCCTGGCAAGACCTAGAGCTGATTACTCAATGCTATTAAGTATTGTGGTGTCTTAGTCTACAGAAATACATTTTTTTATTGGAAATTAGCGTCAGAAACTAGACTCGTGCTTTTGCTAGACATGCGTCTGTGAGAACCGCTGCATTGCAATGCATAGCGTATAAAGTCATGCGGTTGCAAAATAGCAAACGGAAGATGAAGGACAATCTAATGCAGCAGTACCAAGACCCTACGTGTTTTTATCACATAACATTATAATAAGTTAAATTCAAAGATGCACGTGCCCCAAACTCATAATGAACGTGCACTAACCGTTGCCGTAAATACTGCTAATGAAAGAAAAGCGAAATACCACTGTATGGAATTAAAAATGGCGTATGGCAAACAAGCCAGCGTGCAGCGGTGTGTTGGGAAAAATGAGAGGATTCTATACAATTATGTTTTGTTGAGAAAAAGGTGGTTGTAGTTTATTTGTTGGTTAGTTAGTTACGTGAAGTGCATTGTCATACACATAGGTACGAATTTAGTATTTTTTCTTTTTATCGCTGCGAGTTGTTTGAAAACATCACATCACGCACAGAAATAATAGCTTTTCTGCTATTATTACCTGTTTGGTTTATATTTTCCAAGCAAATTAAAAAAAAGGAGGTTCGCATCAAGGTTGTATTTATTGTATGTTTGCTACCTCAATACTTCGTCATCCATAAACCGATGTGAAACTCTTCTAAGCTACACAGTGAAATTTTATACTACAAGAGTATAATTTTATTAAAATAAGTCCTATCACTCGGTTTTCTTAAATTTTGGTAAATTAAATTCCCTTATGTTCCAATTGAATCGTAATATTATCTCTAAGTAAAGAGAGTAATACAGTAATGCGTAGTTGTAGAATATTTTTCGACCAAATGTAAAATTTTACAAATATAAACTGGCCGACCGAATTCTACAACCACTCTTGGTTACACAACCATCTTAATCGGCCAACTGGCACGTAATTAGGTCAATTGTAGCAGAGCCTGGCTCTCTGCCAGACCTCACGATATCAGCTAGGGCGGCGTGCAGAACGTCGTGTGTTGGATGCTGGCTTTCGGTTGTTGAACAAGAACAGGCATTTGTATCTACAGGTTCCAATGAAAATTTGTTGTTGATTGTTGTTTCACTCTTGTCTTAGGCAAAATTCAATTCAATTCTACTACTGTCTATAAAATTTATTTAATACGTTTTCAACTTTATTGCTTAAGCATTAGGTTCAAAATGGATTTTGAAAATTTGCCAGTTTCGGGTAGCTTGATGCTCTGGCAAAAGCTAATGAAAATTACATGGTTAAAAGCTATCCTATGTACTTATTTAATCTTGTTTAAGTTAAGGCTAAGTTTAGTTGTAAGCAATCAAATTAATATTAGTTTGAAACCTTTCCACTGTAAGACAATGTCCAGTTCTAATAAGGAATACCTCGAATTTTTTTCAAACTTTTAAGTTTTTAGTTGTTCATGGTTTTCAGATCAAGTCCAATGTTCCACATCAATATTTGGCGATACATACATAACATCACGCCTTGTTTCCGCGAAGAGTTAGGCAGAGGTGTACTTATAGTACACCCACATTTCGCCTGGTCCCATGTAATAGAGGGCGAGCCTATTGCCATCAACTGGGCAGAAGTCCAGGCTGCTACTGTGCAATTCCTGTTAGAATACATAATAGTTTAAAAAAACTAAACAACACACTTCCATTGAAAACCAAACTAAAAAGTACAAAATAATGGAAAAAAAGCGTGGGGTGCTTTTTAAGGTATTTTCTTTATTAGGGTTCCGCACCTCAAAAGGAAAAAGCGGAACCCTTATAGGATCACTTTGTTGTCCGTCCGTCCGTCCGTCCGTCCGTCCGTCTGTCAAGACCCTTTTTCTCAAGAACGCGTAAAGGTATCAAGCTGAAATTTATATCAAATACTCAAGTCTACTGTGCCTTGGAGCTGTGAAAAAGTCAAACCTCTAAGCTAACGCAATCAAAAGATATAGCCGTTTATGCCGCAAATTTCAGCAAATTTTTGAAACTCGCAAGGGAATCAAAACCTATAGGGTACTTCCAGTCGATTTAGAATTTTGAAATTTGGTAAGAAGTCTCGTCTCCTCGTCTTATAGCACAGATAAAGGAAAAATTGCGAAAACTGAAAATTTTTAGTTACATCATGTAATAAAATATTTTTTTTAATTTAAAACTTTATACCTACAGGTTTGTACGGAACCCTCGGTGCGCGAGTCCGACTCGCACTTGGCCGGTTTTTTTATATATGGCACCCCACGCTTTTTTTCCATTATTTTGTACTTTTTACTTTGGTTTTCAATGCAAGCGTGTTTTTTTAAACTATTATTTATTTTCTATTTTTAGGGGGTTTCGAATTTTGAGACGTATGTCAGCGTAGTTTGTGACGTATGTCAGCGTAGTTTGTGACGTATGTCAGCGTAGTTTGTGTAGTATGTCAGCGTAATTTATGACGTATGTCAGCGTAGTTTTCGAAGACAGTTTTTTTGCCGTCCTGGTAACCCTGGCAAGTATAATGGCACAATTTTATGAAATTATTGCATTGTCATCGGTCCTTGACAGGTGTACAAAGTTTGAATGAAATCCGGTCGTTTAAAGTGGGCCAAAATCGCGCTATAAGGAGCCGGTTACAAACAAAAATACAAACATACAAGTGAAGCTAATATAAAGCGTGTAAAAACACAATAACACTGCCCGAACTGGGAATCGAACCCAGGACCTCATGCTCAGCAGTAGCGCTTGATGCCACTACACCAACGAGGCAGCATTGATACATATTATAAACTAGCTTCTGACTGCGACTTCGTCCGCGTTAAATTTTTGCTCCCCTGACTCCATTCGTCCATTTCGGTTCCGGTTTCGGTTTTCGTCCATTTTTTATTGCTGCTCCGCTTCTTTTAATCGTAACGTGATGTTATATAGCCTATAGCCTTTTTCATTAAATAGGTTACTCAACACAAGAAGATTTTTTTTAATTCAAACCGTAGTTCCTGAGATTACCGCGTTCAACCAAACAAACAAAGTCTTCAACTTTATAATATAGTCTAAAGTCACTTTTCGTCTCTGACTTCGTGACCGCGTTGTTCTTCTAAACTACGCATCCGATTTTGATGTGGTTTTTGCTGTCATTTTGATAACATATGGGTATAATACACTAGCTTCTACCCGCGACTTCATTCGCGTGGAAGTCGTAAAATCGTACTTAATATTTTAAATGTGAAAGTTTTTTGAGGACGTATGGATGTTTGTTGCTCTTTCACCTAAAAACGACTGAACGGATTTTGATAAAATTTTGCATACATATAGTTTACAATCTGGATTAACTCATAGGTACTTTTATCTGGGTAGTACGTTCCCGCGGGATAATTTCCGACCTCCACGCGGGCGAAGCCGCTAGCAAAGGCCATATATTACCCCATATATTCCTAAATAATAGCAATATTTTATAAAACTTCCCTATACGTCTGTTGTTTTGGTCGACACCAGACACGACTTCTAGCTGGGTTCCGTTACATAGATTCGATACTGGTATATGTGTCCGCGTTCATCTCAGTCTCATTTCTTACGAAAAATATAGAAAACCTTTGCGATGTCTTACATTTCTAGTACTCAAAACTCAGTTGTCCTTTCGAGTGATTTTCCTAAACTGTTATCAAAATAGGATTACAACTTTGGTTTATTTTTTATTAAACATGCAGAACATACTGTGTCATTTGTACTTTCATATTTCCAGTAATTTGTGCTCTTCAATGTATCAATTAGATAATAATTGACTAAGGATATTATGTTAATTAGGTACTGGTCGTTAACCTCTCCCACCGGGTAACCGTCTGCATCACAGTCTGGTCTTAGAGATTACCATAATCCAGTAATTAGCGAGAACGTCCGTTGGTGTGGATAATATGCATCACTGATATCAATGTTGCTACGTATCGGAAGAATAATCATCCGGGTATATTATGATGACAGTAGCAGTTATCTTCTATGGAGCTCCTAGGTAGTACACTACACTAAGGTGTCGCCTGATCCCAAATTGTTTTCATATTAATCACCTACACCGTTGTCTTTCAAAACCTTAGTACATTTAAGATGCTTTCATCTCAGATTCAATTAATGCTAATGCAAAACGAAACTCGTAATTATTAAAATCTTAACAAATAGAACAATCAGAAAACAACAATTATAAGGCAAGCGTTACCAGCGCTTACTAGTGTCGCCGCTGATTAATGATTGGCGCCACCTGCGCTCGTGTGTGCACCACCTCATACAGATTATCCATAATCTTTACTTATTGAACGATTTTTAATTTTTGCTCTGATAGATGGAATGGGTTGTAGGGAAAATGACGCTGATATAAGGCTGTGTGGTATACGAATGCCTGAATGAAAACTGTTAAAAAAATATGCCAAACTTACTTAAAAAAAGTTCTGCCTCTTTCATAGTAACAAACGATTGACAGAAACAAAGATATTATAATTACATTTACCGTTAAATGTCTTCAGTGATTTATGCAAGTCGGCTTTACATGCATAACTTTATGATTGAATTAAGTAGAAAGCAAATACCTGCCTAAAAAATAAGTACATAGAGAGCAAATTACTCAAAATTAAAACACGTAGCCACACTCCACACGCCCTACTTCTTAAGCAAATCCTTTCAAAGTTTCATTCCGAGTTGGAATATTCGGTAACGGTGCAGAACATTCCAGAAGTCGGTGTTCCATTAGAACCTGACGTGGGTTCGTAATAACTGTAATGTGCGGCGCATTACACCTCACACGAACCTCCTGACTTGAGCTCGGATACTACGTAAGTACACACGTATTATCCGGTATTCTGTTATATTAACGTCACGTTAATATGAATAATGCATAATTTTTGAAGCTTTTGGCGAAAATAGACCATATCATAACAATCTGAGGAGAAGTCCTTAGAAGCTTGCTCCATAAATAAGTGTAAATAACGTGTTAGTAATATTTAAGTTTCATTAATAGTTCGTAGAGAACATTTGTTTACAGACTGCTACGAAAATGGCGCCCGCGTGCTACGAAATTGCTACGAAAGTGCTACGCCACTACGTAAAGTGAGTAATTCATATAAAGTCGTGTGTGAAACTCATACGGGGTCATTAATTTGAAAATGATAACATATTTGTATAATAGATTGGCACCGGTAGATTTTTTAAACAGGTACAGGTACATTGTGGCAGGCATATTACATAATTTAAACTTAAGGATAAAGTTTTTTACGTGGCTTTACTGCAACATGCACGTTTGGATTACAAAGCAAAACAATTTCGCCAAACCTCACCGTAATTCCTAAAAAGTTAACAAAAAGCATGTAGTATGTATTAATCAATTAACACACAGCAGTACCAACAAGGTGCATATGCATAGTTGTAACAATCCGCGCATTAACATGTAAAGTGTGCGTTAGCTCCTTTGTGCGCATGCAGCCGAGCGGCCGCGTGTTCTACCAAATTGTTTGCGAGTGAAATAACACAGAGGAAAGAAGTAAGGGTAGGAATGATACATTACTATTATCGTCAACCTTTCAGACCACAAATCCGAAAGAAACGCCTCCGTGTACAATTTTCAATCGAGATCAAATAAAATAGAGCATTATTATGATTGTTTTTTGGTTTGTAACTTGGTTTAGTGTTTGTCATATTATCCTAATATAAATAACAAAATAAATAGCATTAACATGTAATTATATATATAAGATTTCATGCTGTAATTACATAAGATTTAGAGCAATATTGGCCCAGTGGTAACGGCCGTTACTTACGAGTAGAAGGTCGTGACTTCGAACCCAAAGAGGTGCTTTACTATGTGTAAATTATTTCATCACCACTGCTCTCAAAACGGTGAAGGAAAAGATCGTGAGGAAACCGGCATGTCTTAGACCCAAAAATACATGTGACATCTACTAACCCGCACTGCACCCGCGTGGTGGATATGGCCCACTCCCTCTCACCTAGCAGAATGAACATTATAGGCTGCTGATGATGATATAAGATTTCTCAAACTGGGCCAACATTTTTATTATAAAATATATTTCAATAGGTTTCCAAATGTTTGATACCAAATTAATCCATTTTGTTTTCATTTGTATATGTATACATTGTAGTATTTGTTCCATTTTCTTTACTCCATGGCACTGCACAAAGATGCCTCACAAATATAGCGAGCACAGTGAACACATTTGCTCGCGAGTGTACACAAACACGCTAACTAAGTTAAGTAACTGTTTCAATCTGTGCGCTAGTTTAAAAGTGTAGCTTGACATGTCTCTTATGTGACTTAGTAGCGTATGTGATATAAAACTTTGAGTTTCATCATTATGCCAATTATCGTAACGGCCAATGGCATGATGACTGAAAAAGTCTCGAGTCTTTCTTTAGTTGGTTGAATGTAGGGCTTATAGGTAAGTAGGTTAGAGACTGTAATTGACATCAGTGCATCCCAAATTTTACTAAACGGTTTTATTTACCTTAATCCGTACATAAGTAAATATGCATCAAATCTTCATCATCCAGCTAAAGCAGTCCACTGCTGGACATAGCCTTCTCCAATTGCACGCCATTTAGCTCGTCTATCAGCAACTCTCATCCAGCTGCTACCAGCCATCCTGCAAAGATCACCGCTCCACCTAGCCTGAGGCCGTCCTAACTTACGTTTACCGATTCACTGTCGTCGCTCAAGAATACGTCTACCCCAACGGTCATTGGTTCTACGACTATTGTGGCCGGCCCATTGTCATTTCAGCTTGCTAATTCTGTGAGCTATTTTGATAACTTTTGTTCACTGCCGGATCGCCTCAGTCCGGAACCTGTCCCTCAGAGATACTCCGAGCATAGCTCGTTCCATAGCTCGCTGAGCAACTATGCATTTATGGACCAGTCATACTATGAGTGCCCACGTTTCGGCTTCGTAGGTCACAACAGGCAGGACGCAGTGATTGAAAACTTTAGTATTTAGGCTCTTAACTTGTTAACTTGCTTCTCGTTAATCGCCAGCTGTGGGACAGGCGCCTTACTCGTAATATTTATGATACATGCAGAAAATACTGAGAACTACTTTGTGACAAAGAACGTACCTACATGCGAATTGTTTTGTATAACATACCTTTGATATTCCGAGTCAGTGAATCCAAAAGTAATTTGATATACCATGTCCCTTTACGTGTATAATCCCTTAGTACTAAGGTATGTTTTTTGTACTGAAAAAACTCAATTACATTTGGTTTGTCGGACAAAGGATTACAACTCAGGAATTCAAAAGGATTTACAGATGTACGCGTTATGAAACGGCCAATATAACATTTTTGGAAACAAAAGCTGCAGCTATGTTTTGAAATAGTAAGAATTATTTATTTGTTTTGATAGGCAGCTAATTATTCATGGTTTTTTTTTTGGATGGGGAATCATCTAATGACTTCTCCCGCTCTGGGCGGAGCGGGATGGCGTGTCAGACTTTTACTGACTAAAACCCACCCGTGTTCCTTCAGTTGCCCATGTGCCAGGGTCACAGTATCTCTTTCGAACAATCACGCGACCCCGGCAGGCATCGGTCCTAGCAGACCCCTTCAGTGCTGCTGACATCTCTTTGAGGCGCGCATGGAACACTACGCGCCGTCGACCCGAGCTTGGTCCTTACCGGGCGGCGAGCTACCCATTGCTCGCCACCCGCAAGCTCGCGCCTACGGTGGCCGGGAGTCCGCAATCGACTCCCGGTGCCCGGGGTGTCTCCTCCTGCGGTGGCTAGGGACGTGAGGGCACAGAGACTGCCACTCCCTCACGCGTCCCGCCTCCTCCTTCGCGAGGATTATTGCTTCGCAGAAGGAGGAAGGTCTTCGCGTGTTACGATGAAGAAGAAGATGTTGGGGACGGCTTTCATTCGAATCTATTCAATTCAAAATATTTTATTTCACATAAACGTACATTACACTTATGAAACGTCAGAAGCTAGGTGCAGTATTCCAATTGGCTGATTCCTATTCCAGTCTAATTCCATGTAGCGGAATACCACTACTTTACATTAAGCCTCCCCCAGTAACCCTAATGGATTACTAGGTAATAGGATACAATCATGAAAACATGTTTAATACATTCAAATAAAAGCGTGTAGAAAAGGGAGCACCCAAACTGACAGACAGATTCATTTATATCAAATAGACAAAGATACACATCGTTCTGAAAACAATACAGCCCTAAAAGGAAATATACGACGATATTATTTTCATTCCCGAACGACCACAAAAATAAAACCCAGTTCATACCATACAGACACAACACAATTTTAATAACTTGAAAGCTGAGCTCATCGGTGACAGAGCCGACAGTGTAGTACGGGCTTAAATTGAATGATAGCGAGTTTCTTTGACGAGCAGTATTTGTACTGGCTTTGAGAACAGTTATCTGATGTCATGGCGTTGATAGGCTTGGTGCAGACAAAGTGACGGGAAATTGTAAGGTTGTTTGAACTGTTGTCGTGAGTGAGATCACGTGATATTATTTGTAGGCACTGGAACAGTTTTGATGTGAAAATAGATTTCGTTTTCAGTTTTGGCTCTAGTCTTAGTTGTAGAGCGCATTTAACCTTTGTGACTTAAAGCGGAGAAATGGGCTTCAAGTAAACATAAAATGTGTGAATTAGCTCCAAAAAATATTTGGTGGAATTGATTATAAAGTTTGAAATGACAAAAATATACTTCCTGACTGAAATGACAAAATCTCTTACATTAACGCCACAAAAATCCTTTCGTTACTTTTGTGTGGCTTCTTATGTTATTTTATGTTTGTATTGTAGCATGCGTCTATGCGTCTTTTTGTACAGAATAAACATTATTCCTCTCTTTCTTTCTTAAATAAGAAACACATAAACCAGTTGTTATCCATAATACGCTGTAGAACATTTCTGTTCTGCTTTAAGTTCCTACGTAAATAAGGCATCCACCCAATTTACAACAGCCCCATAATTTTATTTAAATAATGGGTAATTGTTTACATGTAGCAATTCTAGCAACTTGTCACATCGCTGCACCATTTCGTTTCGGGAATGGAGCCGCTTCACGCAGCGCTTAGCGAGAGTAGTGCCTACTGCAGTTTCCAAACATAGACTAATATTAATCGGAAGGACTGTAAATGGTTCTTCGACCGACTGATTAACGTACCCCAGCACGGTATAGGTGATTTCATGTCTTGATTATGAAGTACTTTTCTTTTTGCTGTTGTGTTTCACAGTCCACATGGAGTAGGTACTTCAAAATATCAAGAAAAAGCGTTATCATGATGCTGGATGTTTTGTAGTTAAGTTATATATTTCTAAAAATAACTTAAACATTAATTATTTTCTAGTTACATTCAAGTGTTATCTTGCCGATCATAAATTTCTCAGAACGGAAATTTTCAACAAAATTCCAACGCACACCGCATAATAGTGAATTTGCTCTTTGAGTCTCCAGGAACTTATGGTTTAGAATGGGAATTAGCAGCGTCTTTCTGACTGACTGACTCCTTGAAAAATCTAAAGTCTTTTTAAATATTTCAATTAAAATTAATTCTTTGAGTTTTGAGTTTATAACTTGTACCCCATCTATTTTCCAAACCATATAGCGATATTTGCATGAACGCAGTCTGAGCCAGTTCCAACCACTTCAATGCGGTTCGGCCCCTCTGAATTGATTGTAAAATTCCTCCTACGTCGTGCACGATAACATTGAATGGAGATTAGATAGCCATTCTGCGTGCCAGTAGGAATTACCCGGGTAGTGAGCAGCAATGGTTACTTTGACTCTGTTCCTTTGACAGCAGAGATTTCAATCCACTGACGTAAAGTTTTCTATAACCACATATCATTCCTAGTGATAAAAGATTGACAGTAAATATAATAAAAAAAAATATAATATATATTAAACACACTGTATTTTTTTTTTCATGGTGTATTGTTTGGAACTTAGCGGTCGTCATAACAATGAATGTAAGACCTTGCTATGAACAGTGTTCATACCAAAATTTAACCTCTCATAACAATATGAAGCTAAATGCATCGCAGTTATTGGCTGGGAATGCCACAGTTTCGATGAGCGCATAACATTTGTAGAGAAAAAGTTGTTACTACGGCTGTTGAGTAGGTACCGCGCATTGGTCGGTGCTCGGCCGCTAGTCGCCTTTGACTTATGTCCCAACGTAACATCGCTTTCTGCTAGCGTAACCACTGCACCAGTTCACCGTGGCTATGCTGGGGCCGCACGATGAACGCATTTGTCTCCTCTGACGGATATACGAGGGATTTTGGTGACAACTGACTCTTTCACTACTACAATAGTAGTACTTGTTTTTAAGCTGGGATTTTAGATGAATTTCAACAGTTATGCAACAAAATTATTTATTGCGAATGAATTATTTCTTATTAATTCAAATAACGTATGATTAAATATTAATTAAACATTTATTACAATACGCCTTGTTTCGCCGCTAATTAAACCATACACTGTGTTCATCAACACACAAATGTGTGAATAAATTCACAGCACACATTACAGTCATAACAAACAAAATACGTAACCAGTAACATAACAACTATTACAATGTGTCTGAAACCGAAACAAACTGACGGTGCTATGACATTATCCAACTCCCAGTTTAATTCGTTAGCTAAATATCACAATCGTTTATGTTAAACAGCATTGATAGCGTCCTGTTGGTGGACGTACACTTGAACAAAACTTTAAGCAGTACTGCTTAAAGTTAAGTAATGATTAGTGACTGTTTAACCATACATTATTGACTCTTAAACGTCTCTTTAACGACACGTTTATGAATAAAACTTCTAGGTATGCAATATTGTATTTATGTTAGTCTTTTTCTCTAAAGACCATTGTTCACGACGCTACTCAAAAGTAACTTTTTACAATGTCAAATTACCAATAAGTGGTCAGAATAACACAGTACTTAGAGGTATTTCAATGCCGCATGTCCAAACATGACGCAACTTAATAACACGTTTGTGATTGACGTGTGTCGTGTGTCTCAAAAATATAACGTATTTAATTTAAAAGAAAACTGGCACAAATTTAATGCCTGCATACCTCGCTTTTTGCTTGCTTGCTTACACAAAGTGAATGGAGTCAGGGAGCAAACTTGTGTAAATCACCGGACCTCCCGACGGTACGTGTTTGTATCAAATTGTGTTTGTGAGAATGAGTAATGTAAGAAGAAATGTGGATGTACCTTAAGATTTTATAAATAATTTGGTCAAAAATATTGTTCTGTTCTTGGACACAATTTTTCCACTTTCTGGTACCAATTTCGTTATTGCTTACTTAAACCACGAGATAAAGTTTTATTTATTTATTTATTTATTTATTCACACCAAACATACAACACCCTTACAGGCTAGACCCAATGCGACATTGTAGTACACTTAAAAATTAAACAGTTTCACTATTTATCAAGTACCATAGCAAATGCCTATAAAGGCAGCCATTCTATCAAATTCACCCAAAGTGCAACAGAATATGTCGACGTCATCAGCAATGAGGTTGAGAGTGCGGAGTGCGCTCGTCAGCGGCGCCTCACGCAGCAAGTTAGTTCGCGCGCGCGGTACTGCCAGCAACCGCGGCCGACGACGACGACCCACATACCCGTCTGGCACGACTAGTTCCACTCTTCTCAATATATCCGCATTGTGTATCTTCCCCCTAATTATCTTAAAGATATAAGTAACGAGTGCGAGTTGCCTCCTGACCCTCAGTTCATTATATCCGACCATACCTAAGATAAATAGTGTTGGATACATCAATGGATAAAATGGATATACCCCATATTCCCTCATATATTTATATCTAATAAATTTATTTTGTACGCGCTCCAACATGAGACTATATTTAGTTTCATGTGGAGCCCAAATAACTGCATTGCATTCTAATTGGCTCCTTACTAAAGCATTATACAATGCCGTTATATCTTTCATATTTGTGAAGCCTTTAACCATTCTCAGGACAAATCCTAGGTTTCTATATGCTTTTTTGCATACCTTAACTATGTGATCACGAAACGTTAGCCCAGTGGCAAAATGGACACCCAAATCCCTCACCTCAGTGACTCTAGCCATCGATATTCCATCTACCGTATAATTATGTGTTATGGGCGTACGTGCGCGCGAGAAACTAATGGTCACACACTTAGATGTGTTAAACTGCAGGAGATTACTCTTGCTCCAAGCTACTACTCTGTCTATATCTCTTTGCAGTTTTTCACAGTCATCCCTGTTTGTTACAGGGAGAGAAAGTTTGAGGTCGTCGGCAAATAGTAAGCACTGAGCATCTTGTACAACACTTGGGAGGTCATTTACCACTAACAGAAACCCAAGAGGCCCTATATTACTTCCCTGGCTTACACCAGATCTAGTATAGTATGCCTTCGATTGATATCCTGCGTAGTCCACATACTGTTGCCTGTTACTCATGTAACCCGCAAAAAACTTAAGTAAATGCGGGGTGAAACCGAACCCTGCTAGCTTTTTTAGTAAAACGTCATTATCGACTAAATCAAACGCTTTTTTAAAGTCGAAGTATGCAGCGTCTACTTGCCCCCCACCGTCCACTACGGGCACCACTTCCGCCATGTAGCTCAGTAAATTGCTCGTAGTATTTCTGGTCGGCCGAAATCCATGTTGCGCGTCGGTGAGTTGCGAGCTAACTTGCTGATACACTTTCTTATAAATAGCAGATTCTAATACTTTAGCTGTTGTTGACAATACAGCAACCGGTCTATATTCCTCAACTTTAGTTTTCGAACCTCCCTTCGGTACCGGTATGACCCGGGTAATCTTCCACATCTCGGGAAATACAGCTGATTTAAGGCAAAGATTGTATATGTGCAACAGCGGTCTCGCTAATCTCATTCGACAGTCCCTAAAAACGTACGGCGGAATACCATCAGGCCCTGACGATTTTTTCGGCTTAAGTTGCTGTAGGGCGCGTACCACGTCATCCAACTCCAATCTGTCAAGCTGAACCCGCCCTGCTCCGTTCTGACTGCCTGCTTCCACTATCGCCGCATTCACATCTAATCTAGGTTTCTCTATATTATATACTGAATAAAAATACTCAGCGAATTCTTTAACCACTTGTTCATCTTTCAACGCCACTCCGTTCTTTAAAATCTTTTGGCTACTACTGGTTATTTCAACCAATGTGCTTACTCAAATAATGTTCGATATAATATTGGATAGGTTACGAAAATCTCAATTATTTATTTCAAGGGGTAGCAGTGTCAGTTGAGTACTTATCACGTACCTACCTTACTTTATCAATACTTTTATTGTAGAAAAGTCATTCTAAATCCATCTGATACTAAACATCACAAAATAGCAACACTTCACAGTACGTTTTTTTGCTTCAATTATTTTTTACCAACACAAAACAAGTATGAAACAAAAAAATATAAATATATTTGTAGATAAAAATCCACTGAAAACCGTAGTGCGATCCTTTGTCAATACATAGCCGGAGGCACTTTGAAAAATTCTTGCGTTAGCTTTTTTATACCCATAATAAAATTTGTATGCAATATTTACCCTACTTCGTATTTAACAAGCAAAAAAATGGATGTGAAATAGCGACCTTATGGGATTTATTTACTTTATGGAATTCGAGTTTTACTGTTACCTTTGAGTATATCCAATTTGTTAAATATAAAAATATTTATAGTGATATTTCTATATGAGCCGAACAAATAAAGTATTACGTTTGTAGATTGAAAATAAAACTCAGTAAATAGTGGATATTTTTGTAATGCATGACGTAACACTGGCAATATCTAATAAACCACTCACATTTTACTAATCATCGTACTTGATTTTTTATTGTGAGTGTGTTGGAGGCACTTAGTAGATAGAAGTCGAGGAAACAAGTCATCTTTATATATTAACTACGCCTTCTTCAAAACAGGTCATCTGCATATCTCCATAGTACTGCATACCACATCCACAACTTTACAGTCCTAACCCTTGCGGCGTCCAGTGCACTTTACGTCCGCCCCGGCTGGGAATCAAAGCGGCGACTACTAAATTAAATAACTCAAAACATCTCTCCATTGCAAGCACTTAAATAATTCACTTTGTGGCCGGTAGATAGCGCTGGCTCGCTTTAAATGTATTTACGAGATTGCACAAGCCTCGCACGGATATATTTGTTTGTTTATCTAATCGCTGTGGTGTACGAGATTCTTTAATGCTGTTTTTACAGTACTGAATAGTTCGTTCTTTTGTCAGTAAATGGCTGATTGCTAGAGTGTGGGCTGTAGTAGGAAACATTGTGTGGTCAGCGTGATATTTTCATGGTTTGTTTCATTTATAATTGACATATAAGCTCTTGAATTATAATCTATTTAGTTGTTGACATTATTTTCTAAATTCAATCCAGGTATCGAGTAAGCGCATCACGTCTTTAAAAGCATTAAAATTTCATCTCGTACAGGTGACTCACCTTTATTGCTTACATGCTACCCACGTATTGACAATCTATTCGCAGTATCGCTGTATTTTCCAGTGTCAATGCTCTAGCCAATCACAGCTTGTCTGCCGATAAATTAATTTAATTATACAATAGATACAGTCGTGCATAATTAAGTTCTGATTCGATTGTGAATATATAACATTTGTTGCTAATTTTCATTTGGAGACATTCATCTACATGGAGTCTGAGAGTAGTATTCAATATCAGTTTATTTTGTAAATAAGACATTGACACAATGAGACCGAAATACTCATACAACAGTCACCACAGATGATTCTGATATTGAAAGAAAATCATTTGAATTCGAATAACAACGTTTACAATATATACGGTATTAATAATCTCACTCAAATTAGCAATGTGTAGCCAGAATATCACATAAGTAATAGTTTAAGAGCGGTCCGTACACAACGCAATTAATTAACGCATTATGATCTAGTTTGGTATAGTTTTTTTTTTCGGAGGGGAACTCATCAAATGACTTCTCCCGCTCTGGGCGGAGCGGGAGGGCGTGTCAGACTTTTACTGACTAAAACCCACCCGTGTTTCTTCAGTTGCCCATGTGCCAGGGTCACGATATAGTTTGGTATAGGTAACATAATAAGTTATGTATGTCCTAAGCTCATGATGCCAATGACAATCATAATGATTGATTTCCAGTACTAAAGCGAGATGATCAAAACTAGTGTTGGTGTTCTGAAATTCACTTGATATTCTTTTGTTTCTCATCAGCATCTGCCTAACCTTTTTCAAATATATTGGGGTTAGGTTTCAGTCTAACTAGATATAGCTGGTGACCAGTGTTTTACTTTCTAGCGACTGCCTTTCTGACCTCCCTAACCCAGTTATTACGAAACCCCTTGGTAATTCTGATTGTCAGAATTTGGGATTCGGACTGCCCGTAACGATGGTCAAAGACCTACAATTGACATTGCATTTGTTTCTCAAACCCTTTTCAATCCTCCACCTACGATAAAAGACTCTTCTAAAATTTGAAAGGCACATGTTTATTCTGAAGTGTTTATTTGGAATAGATTCGCTTTACAGTCTTAATCAAGTTAATAGCAGTATGTTTGCCAACTGCTGGCTGTGGAATCGTTAATGTGCGGTACTCGCAGTTCTCTTTGTAATTCAAGTGTTTCTAATCTCACTTGTTTGTTGTGCGAGCTTTAAGAATTATGTTTGTTTTGTTAGTTAGAGAGAGGTTTATGAGGTATGTGGTTGTAGATAAATCACCATCATTCCTCATCATTCTCCTGCTCTAATCTCAAATTATTTGGGGTCGACGTAACATGCCTTTTTCTTCCACATTTCTCTATTAGTCTTCATCTCAGTAGTCACTCCCTTTTCTAACCATATCATAATTCACATAGTTCATCCATCGTTTCTTCGGTCTCCCTCTACTCTCATAGTCATCGACATTCAAACCCAAAATTTTCCTCACGACATTTTCCTCATTCCTCCATATCACGTGCCCATACCATGACAACCGATTCATCCACACAATTTTTCAGGTTTATCGGTACCACTTTTAGACTTTGTCTTGTTCCGCACTTCTTAATTTTCCATTCGTGTAACTCCACACATCCCATCATCACACCATCATCGTGGTTTTAGATAAGTATAGAAATAAATTTATTTTGCTAAACTATGCTTTAAGCAATCATGGAAGCACAAAACTTTAGGTTTCGGCGATTTTTATTCCAGCAGTTTTATTTTATGCTACTTACCCAATTTAATGTGTTTTATATTATCCCAAAACAAGTAAACTCACAAGTTACGAGAAAAAACAGTTAAAAGCTTTTCTGGCATTGGTGAGATAGTGGAAGTATTTAGGATGGGGAAGTCTGCGTGTCGGATCTCAATTTATTTCCAATGAAAACTGAGGTCAATGTCAAACGATTCGTGGGGCAATTAAAATATATATCTTTATTAATATACAATGATTGTCAAATGTCAAACGTTATTGGCACTACCTTCATTTGCGTTTCGTTACCAACGATCTTTCAGAGTACCTTTAAATAAAAATTTCGCAAATTATATTTTTTGCTATGAAATTGAGTTCATTACGGTAGCAGCTTTTTGAAAATGAATTAAAGGTCAAACTTACATTCTTTATATTTAAAACCATTAAAAACCACTGTCATTTTGTGAAACTGTAAAACGGGGCTACTTTATTACGTAAATATGTAGATTTCTTTGAAACTTTAGAGTTTTTAACAGACTTAAAAAAAAGGAGGAGGTTCTCAATTTGACTTTTTTTTTTTAATGTTTGTTACCTCAAAACTTTTGACTGGGTGAACTGATTTTGAAGATTCTTTTTTATTTGAAAGCGCTTGGTGCTTCCCGTGTCCCATTTAAATTTGGTCCAATTCTGACTATGGCATCCATGAGAAACCAAACACTATACATATTTTGCCGAATTAGTGCGGGTAGATATATGGTATCTTTATATGCTATCTTTTTGTATTCACGGGCTTCTGTCTTTAAATAACAATAAATTATGCTACATGAAATACCCAAGTTAAACACCATCAAAACAACAAAATAATAATTGCAAAATTTAAACCGAATTACATGTTCACGGTTTGTTTCTCCTTCCGCAACCCCGCATCACGTAACATCCAACTTCGCAGTATGTCAGAAACAAACAATATTTTGTTTCTAACAAATAATAATTCAATTAAACAGTTCGCCCACAAAGTTGATTGTTTGATTAAAATAATAAGTTGGGCCCAGGGGTCAGTTCAACAACGAAGGGAGTTATGGCTGATGTTTGCGTTATGCTCGTGAACGAGTGCTGCTTGTGGTGACTGGTGATGACTTGCTGACCACAGTTTTTTTATTTTTATTAGGTTTAATTTATTGTTATAATTGTTAATTTATTTTACTCCTTCGGTCCTAGTTTTACATGTGTTACTATAAGTCTCAAGTTAGCCAAATGAACATAATGCAGTTTTACTAGCACGCCCTTTATGCCTGGCGGCTTTTATTAAGGGTATTAAGTTCTGTTTTTTTTTTCATTATTTATTACAGCTTGAGTATAGTTTTCAATGTTTTGTTGGTATATTTGCGTGTGCTAGCTGACGTATGGCAAATAGTTTAATTTAATGTTTCGTGTCTCGTAATGTTAATTGCTCACCCACTATTATATAGAACCAAGTTCTTCTAACCTAACTGACAGCTGTGCTGTTGGGGAGATTGTTGCACCACTTCTTTTTCCCAGCTTAAGCACTTGGAAGTGGTGAAGGGCGGGCGTGTTGGTTGATTGCAACAAAGCTGTAAAACTTATTAGAATAACCAGAGGATACCTACCGAGCTATGTGTTTAGACACAACACACATACCTATTAAACGTTTGTTGTCACCAGCTTTAGTCTTATAGATTAGGGTTGAACTTTTAAGACAATTTCTTGCTTGACAAAACTGTAATGATATTTTTAGATTTTAGTACATTCGACCTCGTAATTAAATTAGCACTTTTGAACAGAATTATCAGTTAATAAGGACTTTCCTAAGCTTAATATTATGTAGCTTTCACATAAACTAATAGACTTTGTCGTATTATGACGTGGGAGTGACATTAAACCTTTGTTTTTTTTTTTTATAAACAGTATTTACGGAAATTATCGAAAGTTAGGGATTATCCTTGTAACATTTGTCTTATAAATAGTTACTACTCGGTCCCCTATTGTAAGGGATCTATTACCGGCGAACTTTAAGATACCCTTTTCTTGTTCTTTCGGGTATTAACACGAAAGGTAAGAAAAAGGTAGCCTAATAAGGTATTCTTACTTTATTCTATCACTGGCTGTGAGCAGGTAAATGGAACTTTTGAAAAGCAATAAATGAACACCTTTTTTGTAATTATGTACCCTCTCGGTTCTTTAGATCGAAATTCAAAACGAATACAGGTAACCTCGATAAGTGGAATCTCAAGAGCCCTAGAATTATTTATTACTTAAAGAGGCTTTTCTTTTAGGTAGGTACCCAATTTCCCAGTAGGTAGGTAGGTTTCCCAATAGTCAGGTTTAAAATGCCAGTTGTCTTATATATTAGACGCCCCCGATAAGACAAATCGAAAAGTACCGTAATTCATTATTATTGAGTTGAAATTATAATATAACCAAACTAAAAAGTAGAAAATAATGGGAAAAAAGCGTGGGTGCTTTTTAACGTATTTTTTTATTGATATCAGGTACCCCACGCTTTTTTCCATTATTTTCTACTTTTTAGTTAGGTTTTCTATGGAAGCGTGTTTTTTAGTTTTTTTAAACTATTATTTATTTTCTATTTTTTAGGGTGTTTCGAATTTTGAGACGTATGTCAGCGTAGTTTGTGACGTATGTCAGCGTAGTTTTCGAAGACAGTTTTTTTGCTGTCCCGGTAATCCTGGCAAGGATAATGGCACAAATTTATGAAATTATAGTATTGTCATTGGTCCTCGATAAGTCTACAGAGTTTAAATGAAATCTGGTTGTTTAAAGTGGGTCAAAATGGCGCTATAAGGATTCGGTTACAAACAAACAAGTGAACCTAATATAAAGCGTGTATAAAGTAGGAATGGAATTTTCTTTTAATTTTTTACTTAATTATTATTAGTTTTTCTCGTTTCACAGGCAACTTAACTAGAAGTCACAATTATGGAGATAACAATCGAACAAATCCTTTGTCAATAATAGGAATTTACTTAATTATTCCCAGTAATAAAGGTATTTCAATGAAATATACGTACGGGACGTCATTGTGATTATCAGTACCTAGAGGTTTCTCACTTTTCCAAGGCCTACCTAACCAGTTTACACAGCATTAATATGTACCACTTGTAACCTTCAAAACACCTAACTAACTGGTACCTTTTTAGTTCAAGGTAATATTATAAGTAAACGTTCCCGAAGGATAAAGGCCCTGCTAAATTATATATCTACGCTTTAATATTGGCAAAGAATCGGAAATGGTAGTAAATGGTCATCATATTTAAACAAAAATACAGGTATTTTAACTAAATTATACAATATTCTATCAAATAATGCATGTTATCTGTCACCCAAAGACACAAAATCAATACCATGTGATACAACCTACATTTCCTTACCGCTGAAAATAAGCAAAGAATCAGAAACGAAACTTCTTTAGTAGCCTTACATTCTTCAGAACACATTGTACCCCTGCCTACTTACCCTGCAGATTCGTATGAAGGCTCCGTGTACGTCATTACGAAGGGAACAAGTTCAATTTGAGCGCGCATGTCGCTTGCCTGTCACGTCCGCTGCCTATTATTTTTGTGGGAAAACAAACCCAATTTGCCTGAACATAAAATTATTATAGATTCTTGTATGTTTGAAGTTCAGGCTTTGATCAAAGTTTGGGTCTAGAATAAGAATTTATTAAAATTCTTGGAGATATGATTGGGTAGATATAGAATTTTTTGTTATTATTTTTGTATGAGTTAATATCATTAGGAATAATATTGAACAGACACCTAGATCTTTTCCAAAACCTGTTTTTCATAATTGTTAATTTCTCGGCGAAACAAATATATAGATCTTAGAATCACGTAAAATACCTTCAAATAGTAAACCCCGAGAGCTCCGCCAGGTGAGCAGATTTTCCTACATTAGGTAACATGATTCATAGCTCAGCAATATATCACCCATCGTGAATATATGAGCTGTCGTTTAGCTCAACACTGGCCGTGGAACGTGGCTTTATTTTTATTAAGCGTAGATTTTTTTTTGGTTCTTCTCCTTTATTCCTTTTAGTTCTTTGAGTAAATGATTGACTTAGTTTAAGATTTATATACTTATATTTGAATGAAAACTAATATTTTTTTTAGGTTCAGCAATTCTAATAAAAATTAGTTTCTTTGTAGGATTAGCTATGAGCGATTGTGGATCAAACCAATTAAATCTAGATTTACATAAAAATCTACAAAAGGAAACTCTGACCTTGTACCCGACTTTTTTAAAGAAAATATATCTTCACGTCACCAAGGCTCTGATTCATTATTTGGCTAATGAATTAGCATTGCCATTCAACGTGGCAATGTTGTCAGTCTTTTGGGCTGATTTCCGGATGACAGCGATGCGGACGGGGTCGGAAAAGGACCACGTTCCCATGGACGTTATGAAATTTCAGCGCGATTTATTCACGCTCTGCATCTTCAACGTAATGTTTCAAGAGTTGAAAATGAAACAGTATGTCTCTACTACGCCCTGAGATGCATTCTGTTGTATTCTAAACGCTCAGTTAAAAATTGAGACATAAAAATCCAGTGCGCGATAAAATCCCGCCACGATATTTTTTGTTAGTACAGACGGTTCGTTCAGATTAGCGCAACGCGACGGTCGCGCGCGAATCGGCTAATTATATCCGTAGAACAATTATTTCTATGACCGTGTCGCGGTGCGACAGATCGCCCCTGTGTGAACAGTCGCGCGCGTTTTCATAGTAATTGTTCTACGGATATAAATCACCATTTTGCGCGTGACCGTCGTGTCGCGCTAGTCTGCACGAGCCTTTATTTGTATAGTCAGTTAGTCATTTAATTTAGTACCAAGCGAAAATTTGTTTGTTGTATTAAATATTATAGTATAAGTATTTTACAGGAACCCTGAAACAAAAACATAGACACCTTTTATTTGCTGAGTTATTAATCGATTTTCAAGATTTTGATTAAAACCCATCCAAGTATTAAATACTGGTCGCTGGCTGATGTACAAACAGAGAAGTTAATTGTTTATTACATCTTCTGTTAATTTACCGTGCCATTATAGCCATTTCATATAACCGTCAATGAATCACGTTTAAATAACGCCACCATTAACTAGCCATTCATTTTAGGGAATATTTTTTTTAGTGCGAGGCTGCACAGATACAGCCTCTCCCTAGGAATTTGTGATAATCCGATTAAAATCAGTAGCGAATATCGTGCATGTGTTAAATTTATAGATTTGTGTGTAGGTACCGTGTGTGTGGAGTAATTAATACCACGGGTTATAGAAAATTAAGAAGTTCCACTGCAATTAATCCGCAAAATAAAGACCAAGTAGAATTATATTTACGACCACGTGAAAACACGGTCAAAGTGTAAAAGGGAGTCCAGTTGTTTACTTTAAAAGAGGTTCACAGAGTGTGCTCTTTGTGGGCAATAGTACAGACGGCTGAATAATTGCAGCGAATTTAGTTTGGTTGCCGAATAACACATCTTGTTGCCAGTCTGTTAATTCGTTGCTAACGTTACAGCGCAAATATCCGTATTAAACTTGGTACCTTTAAGTCGGCTATCATATTACCATTAGTTTTATCCTTATTTATCTTCTGTTCTCTAATCCTTTTCTAATCGTTATAATTTATTCGTGAACCTGTGACCGCGCATAGCATTGACCTTCTGCGTTTACATCTTTACCACCATCCATTCCGCACTGCTTGCGATCCAATATTACAGCAATAATTATTTACAGCTAGCTGCATATTTAATTGTAATACGCTCTGATCCAATTAACCCGTTGATTAGCCCCATTTATTTGTAATTAATTTGTATAATTGTATTGTGCCTGAGGCAACTAATGACTAAATCCAGTAAGGCACATAGAATCTATGTATGCACTGCAATAAAATATTATAACGTTTAGAGTGTGAGTCTGTGAAGAATTATTAATTTGGAACTAATTATTGGTGATCAGACAAACTAATTTATTTGGTTCTAAGCAAACCTCAATTGGTTAGCAGCTCCACATATAATTTACTTGAAAATAAAATTCAAATAATAATATGATAAATGTAATGCTTTTGAAATAAATCCCTTTGAAGAGATACTAACACTAAGAATATTAAGAAAAGATTGGGGGCTTGTAGCTAAGCAATAACAGCCACATGGGTCGGTAGATCAGTTTCAGTTACAGCTGCGTATTTCCAATCTGTACAAGGCTAGAACGCATGGGTGTGAAACTAGTCGCGTATAGATTGGAAATCACTTTTTAATCAAGGTCTTCCAATCTATACAAGAGTAGTACGCAAATACTCGTGTATACTTTGTAGTGGCCAAAGTAACTAAATTGTTTCATAATATACAGTACTACTCCGCATGCAAACTAAACCTGTAGGTATAGACGAGCGGCCGGCGAGTGTCAGAAACGACATGGTTTGGGGAGTTTAGGTTAGGTTAGGTTAAAACTGCGACCTCCTACGCACGAGCCGAGCGAGCGAAGCGAGCGGTGCCGCGGCAGCGGCCGGCGAGTGCCAGAAACGACATGGTTTGGGGAGGTTAGGTTAAGGACGCTATAACATTTTTGAATCGCTCAAGTTTAGGTATCTGAGTCGCCACACAACAACATTACGCGCACGCACACATTGAAACCATTGTCTGCTCGATTTTAAACATTAGTTAACTAATCTTGATACTCGAAAGTATTATTTATTTTATTTTACTAGCACTGTTGAGTAAAATTTGTAGTAAAGTAACTTTACTATCTGCATTTAGTGACAGTAAATAAATTTTACTACCATGATCATCAATATTTTTGGGGTAACGTATAATTTCACAATTAAAAAAAAACGAGGTGTAATAACAAAATACTTTAACAATATTTTTGGATAATAAACAAATATGGTAATAACTGATGGTGATCGTAGAATATCGTTGTAATCGTTGAAAATATACAGGATATTCCTTAAGGCCCTCTTGTAGTTGAAGACGTTTCGGCGAACACTGGCCGGTCGTTGCGAGCGCTTGAGCTGCTAGATTTTGGGTATAATTGTTTCGTGGAGACAAAATGATAAGGAAATTATAAAATATTTTCTCAGCATGCCCTAAAAAGCAATAAAACCTATCTTTTGGTATGAGTTTTACATGGTTTAATGATGGAATCTCTTCAAGGTACACGTTTTAAATGGCGATTTAGTGCCATCTTTATGATTATTTTTTATCGAGCCAATTGTTTTAATTCACGTTTCTATCTTCACACAGCGCTTAACAGTATGTTCAATTTTCCTAAATATTTTTTTTTTTACGGAAACTAGCCATTTTGCTAGATTTACAGAGGTTTAAAAAAGTTAAAAAGTACTGCAACCTCGCCTTAAAGAAAACTAAGCAAAAATTGTCTGACGCGCGACCCTCACCTTTGAGATTGCAGCGCGTATTCAGAATTTTTAATACACAATAGGAAAATGTTAAAATGTATAAAATGTTTAAAATGTATAATAGGAAAATGTTTTTAATATACAATAGTAAAATACATTTTTGTATGAAGGCTGTTTTTGTACTCTTCTATTACCTATTTATAATTCTAAATGACTAACATTTTTGTGATTAACTACATGATTTTCAATTTATGTAAATAATTAAAGTTACGTTAAATATTGTGACTACATACTAGCAAAACCCCCAAAATTGATACCCATGTCGACATTTCATCATAACAGTACATTCGCCATTTTAAATTAAAAATCGAAGATTTTATAATCCCTACCCCCAATATGGATAAAGATCTTTTTATAAAAAAACAATACCCGCCGTATTTGGATCAAATTAGGATGAATCATTCGTAATAACTATCCTAAAATTATCCAAATTTGATAGCTATGCCCACTTTTTATTTAAAAAATTAAAATATTCGTCGTTTTGAATGAAAAACTTGTGGGGTCGTCTTTTTTTGGCTCCAAATGTAATTTGTATGGAGTTTTCGGCTTCAGCACCTTCGAAAATCTTGAAAACGACACCCATGATGAAAATTTAGAAAATTTTTGTAACCACTATTTTTGATTTTGAATCAGATTCAGCACCCTTGTTTACCCCTACCGCAAGCTACATTAAAGAATTTCGTTCCAAAAATGGACGACACTTGCAAAATTTAATTACCACGTTGAAAATATAACTTTTTATTGAATAATTATCCGCCATTTTGAATTCTTGAAAATGAATACATAGTCATAATTACCCTACCTCAATAATCCCAATAGAATTTGAGTTATTTATTTCTAAATCAAGTTCGGATAATAAGTTTGGTACTCATAGTTTTGGTCCGAAAAGTATCAACATTTTCCAACCACAGTATACAGCACGGCACTCACTTTATTATTATTTTGATCGTATTTATTTTGTACAAAAAAGCGATACGCCCGTGCTTCCTAGGGCGCGTCTGAGCGCGGAATGAGAAGCCGCGAGTTGAAAATGTATGAAGAAAGTTGAGAACGTTCTTTATTTTTCTCATAAATAAAAAAGTTATGTATTTAATTACAAAATATTTAGGCAAAACGTAGAAGATTATACTAGCCACAATTTGTTGTCATTTTGAAGTTAAAATATGCAGTTGATCTCACTATACAGGTCCCTTTCCAGACCCCATTATTTTTCATTTTCTTCGATTATTGCGGTGGGGAAAACGTATTTTTGTGAAAATATTGTATGAGACTATACAATTTTTATGGTACCATAATGGAGATGAATAAATTATCTTTAATTAAAGACCATAATTGACCTCGCAGTTGTGATTCCTCTTGATGTAATTGGTACCGGAAAACCACCGATATTTGTAGAAAAATGTTATAGCGTCCTTAAGTTAAAACTGTGACCTCCTATGGAAACGCCTTGATTCTGTTGACGAGCCCTGCCAGCGAAGTGTCGTGTCGAGCGTTGCTACTTCCCCTTCATTTTATTCGTCAACCCTACACCTCTTCCGGCCTTTAAATCGATATCGATACACGAAAATTCGAAAGTTAGGTTAGAATATTAAAAAACAAATTTCTCAAAAATGGCGGGGGTTGAAACTTTTCCTTCACAGGAGAGGCACCTCCCCCCTCCTCCCGTAACACCCCTTAAATCGAAGCCCGGCAATCAGAAGTCCTACCAAATTCCTATGATGGCATTCTGGCCTTGTATAAATTGGAAAGATGCACGTGCGCGTCTACGTTACAAACTATATACGAGTAGTACTCAAAATTCGTGTATACATTGTAATCACAAGTTTAAAAAATGAATTACAAAATATACGCGAGCAGATTCCTATGGTTGCGTTTTGGCCTTGTACAGAATGGAAATACGCGTTACAGCTTCCGTTGTTGGTCCGTTGATGGATGAGCATCCTTACACACCGTTTTGTCCCGGCTGTCTTTCGTATATATTTGACAGTTGTTACGGGTTGTCAGAAGCCCGAAAGTCCGACAACCAGTTATTGGGTAATATACGACAGGGGTTATAGGACAGTAAGCCAAGGGGTATCATATATTATCGAATAACTGGGTTGGTAGAAAGGCAGTCGCTCCATATAAAATATTGATATTCAGCTGCGTTCGCGTAGACTGGAAGCTGACCATAATACAGTTGGGAAAAGACTAAGTAGATGATGATTAACTAAATCTTGGAACTGTATTGAAGAATAAATTACATAATGGGTGATTAAACATAGTGCGTAAACAAACACTCATAATAAAGTGGCCAGTCTAGTAGCACTTACTATCTGTATCAACAACCCTCGAAGCCCAGGCAGTCCACGTATGTATTGTATCGCTAACAATCAAATAAGCCTTAACTCTTATGTCGTTCTCTCGTATGTCCAGCTCTCTGACATAGGTCGTAGAAAAAAAGGAATACTTCAACATAATAAATACATTGTTCATTTTGACCACAAATATTAAATCCACATAGCTCTGGCACAACAACTGAAAAGTTCTTTTTGAGTTATTGCTTGTGAATATTATTGTTCATCACATTTTCGTTGCACAATTTGTTTTCAAGTGTGTCAATTCAATCATCATTGAAATACACAGACTTAGTTTTTCTACTAGATTATATGTCAATCAATACAGTACTTTGTTACTTTGAGGAGCATTAAAAGCTTAAGTTTATTTGCATTTTGAGCGTATTGAAGAACCATGGGTCTCCCACTTGGTTGTATGTCTCATCCGTAATCTAAAGCCCCATTGCTTTGTTTTCATATGTTCAAATAGGTATCCGCCTTTTTCTATGGGCAGGTGACGTCATTATGTTTAATTTTATTCCTTCACACCTGCTTAATGGGAGCCTCAAGGGTATCGTGTGGGCTGTTGGCAAATTTTTACCCTTTGTTCTGGTGTGAATTGTGTTATATTACGAACATTTTTGTCAATTCCCCCTTCAGAGTAATCTCGGCTATTAAATGTAACGTTCCCATAAAGATCTTTTACCTCGATTTGGGAGAAAAACAAACAGGATAATTTAATATTAGCCATATATGAGCTTCAGTTTACTCGTAAAACGGAGTGATATTATCAATACCAAAGTCAATTTGTCGTTATCTAGACACTTTGTTTTAATAACTAATTGCTGTATATATGTAAGTATATCTTTACACTTATAGCAAAACGGTTTCGTTGGTTCAGTGGCCACTCGACTGCTGAGCATGAGAACCTGGGTTCGATTCCTGTATCAGCAAAATCGGCTTTCCATCTGCAATTTCTCAGTAGGAACCCGAAGTCTGCAGCTGTGCCCGGTTGAACGCAATAGCCTCGCCCCCTGTTACCTGGGACTTAAACACATAACTAGCAAAAAGTAGATGTCGTATAGGTACACCTCTCTTTAACCCTTTCGGGAATAAGCGTGATGTTATGTAACACTTATTTATATTGTAGGTTCTTGTAATTTTCTTTGATCGAAGTCTTAGTCAATAACGATATACTGCTTTGTCAAGATAAATTCCTTTATTTAATCTACGTTTTCCTTCTAAAAAGGAGTACTCTAAATAAATAAAAGATAAAGATAGTAAATACGGAGAAACGTGTTAGAAAGGTATCGAGCAGCAATCTATCTCTATTTAGCGGCAAACTATTGAGACATAGTGGCGTGTTTAACGAAAACAGATTTCTTTCCTGTTTTTAGTTCAGGAGACTTTCGGGGAGTTTATTTAGATACCTGAAAAATAAATAGTATTTGAATAGGATTTAATTTCGAATCGATTTTGTATCTCTTTTGACTACTCTACTCTACTCGAACAAATCTCGTGACCCTGACAGGATGCCTGTACGCCTTACATAAAAAATTACAGTCTAGGTTTAAAACCAGTTCATTGTTATATTTAGTATAGTTCTCTCAAAAGTATATCTACATGGTTAACGAGAAGACATGCTAAATTTTTTAAAGAAATGAAACATTTTCTGTGCAAAAGTTTACACTTCCTGATTTCGAAATTGACTCTGGAGTCTCTGATTCTCAACCATACTAGTTCAATATTCGCGATTGGAGATCTTTGTACTTTTCATTACCACTCAACGTAGGATTCGATTTCGATATCTTATTACGTCCAAGGATATCCGACCATTATTTATTCAACGCTTAACTCGGTTTGCGACGATCGGTGATGGAACCCGAGACCCTATAGAACAGTTAACCTAACCAAATCAGTAACCAGTTTTGATTTACTCAGTACTCATTAGAATAATTGTTATGTTTACATTCATAAATGTAGATGCAAAGAAGAAATATACATACATACAGTCTATGACTTAATCCGAAGTATAATGTGTTTTCCTACCTATATCTATACCCAAATTAAGCTTGTAACGTTGTGGCTTCACAACAGTATTTAGCCAAGTAATTAGTAAATGACTAAGCACTAATTATCTGACACTACTCGGTCGGTTCACCTGCTTTTAGCTATGTAGTGGTAGCACGACACAGAACACTGTTATATCAATATGTATTCGCCTATGTAAACCACACAAATACCCTTCTCTGGCTACGCAATACTCAACAGTACCCACCAGTAGATACATTTCACTACATCTAATTGAATAATTAATTCTCCTTTGATATTGGATATCACACGTCACAAATAGCCCAGTTGAGAAACCGTTTTATACCTTTACGAATAGGTCCGTTGAAGCCCTCAAGGATTGTGGTCTGGTCTCCGAGCATCGTGTCACTGGGAAGGGTTTGACAGCCTTCTGAGAAATAGATATGAGGAAGATTAATTATAGGATGAGATCGAGAGGTGGCATAAGATGTCATCGGATGTAGATTACTTTAGATACCGAAGCAATAAAGAAAATAAGTAATTCGTTACAAAAAGTAGCCTGAGACCGCGTGGTTGTGGGTTCCATACCTTTACCTCTGCCTCTCCCTTTGGGAATTACAGGCATGACATTAATTTATATAACTTGCACTGTACCTACGTAAGCATATTGACAAAAAGATATGTAATTAAAGCTGCCCATTTTATTACTTACTCCTCAGATTAAATAATAGGCAGATAGAGCGCGTAGAACTCGCGAGTGAAGCCACTTAATATTTATGTGTGCGTGACAGCTAGGAGCGGCATTGTAGGGACACGTGCATCTGTGCGTCTGTAAAGTTGCCAGGCATTGGTAAAAACTCCCACATTTTTTTCAATTACTGTTATCAATTATATTATTATACTAATGTTTAAAATTGGAAATGTACTTTTGCTATATAGGTACATAAATAGTATTTGAACAGAATAATAATAATTATTAAATAAATAAAGGTGGAATAAAAGTAAAATATGCATAATTAGTAATGACTAACGTTTAATTGATTTTATTAATTTATATCAGACAAAAATACTTTATAACGCTTTCTGGATATTTGTCTATTAACATATTTATGTATATTATAATTAAAAAACATAAACAATTTCAACATATTTATTAGAATAATTTTACACACATAAAATATTAGCAGCCTTTGTTCTGCACCAATTTCTTATAATATTGCCGTTTAGCGTCTGAACATCGAGCATTTGTTTCTAATTTTGCTATATAGTGCAATCTTACCATTAAATACTTTTCAATCAAAATTTTTATTAAATTAACTTTGTGATCAACTCCATAACATTGATGATCATCCTCCAGATTCATAAAAATTGTTAGGTTACCAATAAAACTCTTTAAAATCTGAGATGTTACGTGCCTATAATCACTTTTAGTTTTTATTAAAACATTTTCTTTTAAAATTTTTCGTATGACAATTTCAGCCGCTGCACAAACTTTATAAGTGTCTACGGAAGGAAAAATTAAACCTCCTCTATCTCTCAAGCCAATTAACTTGTGAAAATCTTGTTTTTCCGTAGACACCAAATGAGTCAAGCAATGTTCACATTTGATTTCTTTTCTGACATACCGTATGACACACCCAGCAATATATCCGACAATCATTTTTTTCATATCATTGAAAACTGGCACATCTAAATACTGAGCTAAATTGTTGACATCCGTGGGCAAATCTTTTAAAAAACCAAATGAAACATTTTCAGAGTCGTCGGTGTCTTCTTGTCGGTAAGATGAAGTAGTTAAATTGATAATTTGTGTAGCGGAAGTACACGTTAATATTGCAATATTCTCCAGAGGAATGCAATTTCCAGTTTCTATACTTCTCATTTCTAAATGCGTTAATAATTTTCGATATATGGCCTTAAATTGTTTTACGTTTGGATTATCATTATAACCCCCATGCATCCTGACGCAGCCGAAAAATATTTCAAGATGATCCTGGCTAAGTTTGTAGGTGGGTAAAAACACTAAAGACTTTTCTTTTTCTATCTGACGTTCATAAAGTGACTTTAAACTTGATATATTTATCAACGTTCCAATAAAACCAGGTTTGCATCTTGTTTCCACAACTCTTTTATAAAATCGCGTTATAACGTAAGTTGGTCGACGATCTTTAGTAACTTTTCTTTTGGTGACACTTTTTATTTGCAAATTTTGTATGTAATCCTGAATCCGGTCCAGCAGTGCAAAAATTTCAGTTTTATTTCCTTTATATATAGGTTTTCTGTAATCGAAATGGGTCATACTTCGTGAGTTAAAAATATCGAACATGTCGTTCATTAATTGAACAAACTCTTCAGTGGGTTGCGATTTTTCAAAATCTGGAAGATTTAGATCAGTTCTACAAAACTGCAGTGCTTTAGCAACACTCCGGCTTAGCGTCTGCGTAGCAAGCTTTACCTTCATAATTTGATTTCTGAAGGAAATGTGTTTTCTTGAAAGCTTATTTGCCAAATGTAGACCCTCATCTTCCTGCAACTGGTTTAGTTTAGCTAAAAAGTTCCAGTCCACAATTTCTTCATTTTTATTTAAAAATTCTTTTTTTGCTTCTAGCTGATTCCGAAGTAATTTTATAACATGACTGGGATCTAAAAAGCATGCAACTTCGCTAGCATCTGAGGGGTGCTTAAATGTAGTTTTTATATTTGCAGTGTCAGTTATATTACAACCAAGTAGCTCCATAGTAGTGAAATTTGTAGCATGCCCATCGAATGTTAGTGATACAACTTTGACTCCAGCTTCGTGACATTTCATTAGACAAAGTTTAACTAAATTAGATTTCTGTTCTCCGGTCAAATTGTTTGTCAAAAAGTATCCCAAAGGTATCTTGAATCGGTGGTTTATTCCTACTAACATAAATACAAATGCTTGAGATGCCAAAGCTGTAGACTCTGTTAGTTCATCGCCCATATCAACAACTCCTATATAACGTTTGCCATCCCACAGCTTCTGCTGGCGCAACGCCATTTCGTCGAACATAAGTGCGCAAATTAGTTTATGTGCAGAAACTTCTGCCATTTTTTGCAACGCTTTGAAAGCTTCTTGGGTAAATCCAGGTTCGCTTTTAATGTGGGTGTACCATTTTGCCAACGTTTTAGGATGAGGCAGGCAACTATTGAAGGCTTTTCTGACGTAGTCATAGCCCTTTGGAGAGTAAAAATTTAACGATAAGCAAAATTTTCTGATGGCCGGGGAATATTTATTTATTTTTTTACCAGAGCTTCGCATATGTAAGTTATGAAAAAGTTCAGTTGCTATAATATTCTCACTTAACAAGCTATGAGTGTCGCAATTTATATAATTTTTATCTTTTAAATCCTTTAAAATATTCTTTAGTGAATCATTTTTTTTTTCTAGTCGTCGATGTTTTTGTTGTAATGTTTTTAACTTATGTTTAGTAGCAACTCGTAACAACTTATGTTTTCTTAAATCTTTTCTTAATTTGCTTTTTCTGGGTGTATCGAATATGGAATCCAGGTCTGAATCTCTAACTTCAGGTACTACAGAATTATCTCTAATGGATTTCCCGGGTAGTTGACTAACTTCAAGTAAATTTGAAGGACCTGCTTGGTCCTGTAAAGTAATTGTGCTCAGTAAAGTCTCAGTAACACTTGATTTTTCCGGTGATGGTGGCAACGCCCATACATTTTTTGTCGGTCTTGATGTTTTTTTAATCAACCGACGACCTTTTTCGGTAAAGTATACATCATCCTCATTAAAATGCAATGAGCATACAACACAAAATTTTGAAGGCATCCAATCATTATCCTGCCTGCTTTGACGAATAATAGTGACCCATTCATCGCGTAAAACTAGATCCGTCGGCAATCTGCAAATACATAATTCAAATAATTGTAGTTTAACAATATTTAGCGGCCGATAAAAACCTCAAAATTGAAAATTTTGCACCTTTTGGTTGGTTAAAATAAATAACAGGATTATCAAACAAAGATATATAATATACTAGCTGTTCCCCGCGGTGTCACCCGCTGCTCAGCCCCTAAGAGTCATAGCGTGATGTTATATAGCCTTCCTCGATAAATGGACTATCCAACACAAAAAATATTTTTTCAATTCGAACCAGTAGTTCCTGAGATTAGCGCGTTCAACCAAACAAACAAACAAACTCTTCACCTTTATAGTATTAGTATAGGTAGATTATACAAAATTATTTCTGCTTATCCATGTATAAATTCATCGATCTTTCTACACACAGTGCACATTTCCCCTTATTCAAGGAGACCTATTTCGATGTAAACTGGCAACACAGACCAAGAACTGTCAATAATCTTCGTTCAGAGTGAGTCGAAAATATTATAGGGAAAATAAATAACAAAACAATAAAATAAACAATAGTTACCTGTGGAAAGATATTCCATCTTCTTTTCTTTGTTTTTGGGAACAACTTTTACAGTGTTTAAAGACACAAGACGGCATGTTTTGACATAAAATAATAAACCACTTGTAACGTGTAAACAGTACGACGCGTAGCTTAGTACTGACGCGAGATTGTATTCGCTTTTGAATTTGTATTTGCTTTGGTGGCTTCACTCTCGTGTTCTACGCGCTCTATCTGCCTATTATTTAATCTGAGACTTACTCATTTTAAATATAAGAAACAGCGGTATTTCTAAATAACATAACATAAAACTAGCTTCCTAAAACAACAAACGAAACACATTCACTTAAATCAGTACTCACACATTTTCTCACCTGCAGTTTAAAAACAAAACCCCAACCAAATCAAAAAAGTCCAATCAAACCCGAGCTAGATTAAAGTGGACAATTACGATCGTTTGACCTGAGAGCTTCAAGTAGAACTAAAAACGCGTCAGGCGAAGTGGCTGGCTTAAAAATGTTGTGGAAAATGCACCAGAGCCAACTAAGGGAACTAATCTATTCGGTATTTCGCTGCTCTGTGCTTAGTTCCCCCGATTTTTTTTCCGCCAAATCACGCTCTGTGAAGGCCCCTGCAAAGAAAATTCTTTTACGCGTAACAGTAGAGCAATTAAGTAGGAACGTTCGTCGATTTAGCTTTCGCCTTAGCTACATCCGGTGGAGTAAAAAAGAGAACAGGAATGTTATCTCCCTCAATACTCGCATTACAAGTTTGAGCAGAAACAAGCGAGCAAAATGCTGAGCAAATGCCTGGTTAATTTGATACCCGAACAAGGGTCACCATTGTACACCACGCTTGGCTCGAAACCCTTTGATCGCAGGCTAGAAATATGCTGCCAAAACTGTCGCGGATTTCTGCCTATGTTATATTTAGTGTTGCAATACAATCTGTCGGCGTCGTGTGTTCTTATAACTGGGCGCAATTGTGTGTTTTTTTTAATCTTAATATAAGCTCATAAGTTTCAAATTGAGACACAAAAGACACAAAACGTAAGGCATTCGATTCTTAACTCGTTATTATTTCGTGATCATAGCTTCATACTCTCATAAGTCGCATTTATTGGATTTTCTGTATAATATACACTAATAATATCTTTTTCATAATAAATATCTTAGGACAACCAACACACCGTTATCTGATCCCAAACTAGGCAGAGCCTGTACTATGGTAACCAGACAACTGATAAACATACTTATATATTACTAAATACATACATATTATAGATAAATTACACCCAGACACAGAACAAATAATCGTGCTCATCACACAAAGATTTGTCCTGGGTGGGATTCAAACCCACGAGCTCAGACTTAGCAGTCAGGGTTACTAACCACTAGACTAACAGGCCAGTCAGACTAAAATATAATACATACCGTTCCGTGCCTTGGAAAGCACGCTAAGCCGATGGTCCCGGTTGTCTTTCGTAGATCTTAGACAGTCGTTACGGGTCGTCGGAAGCCCGAAAGTCTGACAACCAGTCTTACCAAGGGGTATCGTATTACCCAGTAACTGGGTTGTGGAGATCAGATAGGCAGTCGCTCCATGTAAAATACTGGTCCTCAGCTGCATCCGACTCAGCTGAAGCCGACCCCAACATAGTTAATAAAAGGCTAGGGAGTTGATGATGATACGCTACAATAAAATAGTAGCATTCTTTAATAAAATAATATGGAAGACAACACTGTCAATTGTTTTTTTTTTTAATGCTTCGAGGTGGCGGAACGAGTGTGATGCCGAAAATATCCCTATATACAATATTTAACCTGTAAAATTTTTGTCCGTTTGTTGGTATGTTCCGAATTCACTCAAAAACTACTCAATAGATTATTTTCACATTTTGGACAATATTTCTATAAGATTTGGTCAAGAAAATATTATACAATATCACGTGATTTGCCATGGGGAGTAATCAGTTTTACAATATATTATGTCCGTAATCCTGAACAATTCACCGTGTTTAAATAGATGATTAAAATTAACTTTGATTGCAAATAGATACAGATTTAACCTCAGATATATATTTATACTATCAGTTATCACGCTACACTTACGAGAAGCTAAGCTAATCTTTAATTATTTATATAATAAGTGAATGACCAGTTTAGTCGAATTTACGGCAAAGTAAATAGTTGGTTCCCTCCTCAATAAAGTGAACGTTATTTATACTGTAGTGTGTTACGACATGCACGTGAACGAAGTCGCGTATAGAAGCTAATAATGAATAGAATACGAACCGGATCAATTACTGTGTGATAAAATGACCAAATTACTTAATACAGCCCATGATTTTTCTTCATACTGAATTGAAATTCCGGGTAAAATAACTTCCTTTACAAAATTCTCTCGGTACAATTTTCCCTCTCAGTGCGTTAAATCACAATACCTTTATGTGCGAGTTTTCTTTCTGGCGATCGAAAGCAAGCGTAATGTTTGTAAATAAGTAAACACTAGAATAATAACCCTTTACTTTGGATCTCGTTCGACGCCGCGAGCACAAGAAGCTTTTCCAAATAAAACCGTGTTCGCAATCTTAGTTGAATAAAATTGCAGTTTAGCGCCAAGTATAATTGTGTACAATCTTCTTCAACGTAGGCAATTTCTGGCGTTTCAGTTTTTAATTAATTGTATTGCTGGTTGTGTTTCGTAAACGTAAGTTTGGGTCGATATGACTGAATAGTACAGTTTTTTTTGATCTCACCAAGCACGCGCTCTCTGTTTGTGGTTACCAAGTGTATAAACACTCTGTGAATGTGTGTGTAATAATAAAAAAAAATATTCAGTTCACAACACAGTACAATATTAGGAAAACAAAGAACAGATAAGCCTTAGGAGCTAGTTTTTTTACAAATTCCCTGGACCCCACACTAGGATTCCCTGTGTCGTGAGGTCCAGTCACTTCCCAAGTTAGGCAAACATTTACATTTATTTATTTAGGGAATTACATTCATATGAAAAAAGGAAATAACAATTTGAAAGGAGATTTTTTTTTAAATAAAAACAATGAAAAATTTATACTATAACTAGAAACTTATGTGAAATTTAATACGAAGTACATAACTATAAATATGTGATTAGGTGCTTTTGGGTGTGATTGGATGTGTAGTGTGGACTGTGTGTGAAGTGTGGAGTGAGTGTGGGGGTGTATTTGGTGAAAAGGAATGGTTTGGTGGGTACATGTGATTTTTTAAAACTTTTTTTTTATCTTGGCATGTCACAAATCACGATTGTATGTGCAGAAGGTTCTCCGTTTGGTCGTAATTTTTAGGGTACAGCCATTTAAATATGGCATTTTTACAGCTGGTATACGTTAAGTCAAGTACAGATCTATTGTGGGAGTAGAATTTAGAGTAGAAATATGACCCAAGAAATGCATAAGATCTGCGTGCAAAAGAAGAATGTACTCGTGGCCGATCCCACTTTAACGTTCTAGATGACTGGCGGGCCAATTCTTTAGCATGCCTATGGAAGCGTAACAGTGTCGAGACAATGAACAGCTGCCTCAGCCGAAGGAGGCTACATTCCGAGTACAGGGCATCAGTCGAATATCGCCAGGGTTTTCTGTAGGCTATTTTCAGTATAGCACGCTGAGCTCGCTCCAACGCCAGCAGATTGGTTTTGTTTGCTGCTCCCCAGGCTGATACACAATAACTTAATATTGACTGACACAAAGTATAGTAAACAATACGGATTAGTTTAGTTTTAGCGATGGACTTTATTTTTTTGAATATGTGCGAAAGTTTTCTTACACGTTTCACGAGTGTGATATATACATGTAATTAATATGTGTCCAATGTTTAATTATTGAATTTACTAAATTATTTTTATAACAAACGTATTTTTCTTAAATCAAACACTGATTTGACTCAACCGTCACTTTTGAATAATAATCGTTTGTTAACGGGTATAAAAAGGCCGGAGCCACAGTGAAACAGTCAGTTGCTTGACAGATGTCGAGTTGGTTAGTTCTAGTGCTGTTATTGTGTGGAAAGGATCTACCAGAGGTCACGTAAGTTAAGTAATTGATATTATATCCTAATTATTGCCTATTATGACAATGTTGTTGTACTGGTTATAGTGTTGCCATATTGCTAATGTTTTAAATCATATAAATGGAATATTCATATTCTTTTGGACAATGGTCCAAGAGGATAGTATTAATGTATTTAAGATAATGGTAGTGTGTGGCAATGTAAGAAATGTGTTGATGTAGTGCTCCAGTACTGTTTCCATGGAGTTTCTTGTCCTTCTTCTCCATGAAGACCTAGTTTTGGAACGGACGACTAGCTTTCTGATTAATACTGACAAGCCTAATTGAAATATATGTGTAGTCTTGTCTTTCTGTGCTTTACTTATTGAAACCCTTTCCAATACACAGTAAATGGGCCGTTATTATTCTGACATTCAAAACTTGATAATTGGTATATATATATATACAGTTGTAGTTATATACTGCTTAATATAATAAGTGCGTCAATTTGCGCTTTTCATATTAGATGCTTATCAATGAGAATCCCTAGATATTTTATACTGGAAACCTGACCAATTTGCGAGCAGAGACAACTCTCATTAGTAACACTGCCACATACATGGATCTTTATTTTCAATTCTTCTTGAGGTGCAGACCGATCAGAAATGCTAAAACACACCGATTTGGTTTTGCTGACGTTTAAGGTCAACAAATTTTTCAGCAACCAAATAGCAACCTTCCCAAGTCCCTCTTGAGCCACACAACCTACATCACTCCAAGATTTTGCATGAAAGACTATTGCGGTATCATCCGTGAAATCAAAGACACTAGCATTATGGAGTTCAAGAGAGCATAGGTCGTTTATGTAGATCAGAAACAACGTAGGGCCGAGAACGCTGCCCTGCGGTACGCCGTAGCCAACATTCGCAAAATCACTGACGTGCTTACCAATACGAACGCGTTGTTTTCGTTCTCCTAGATAGGACTTTAACCAGGTCAAAGCCAAGCCCCTGATCCCGAGCGCCTCTAGTTTTATTAGTAGGATTGGACGGGAGACTGTGTCAAAAGCTTTTGCTAGGTCCAAGAAGACACCAACGCATTTGTGTCCTTTATCCACTTTACTAACCACAGATTCAACAAGATGCGTGGCGGCATCCTCCGTGGACCTGCCAGCTCGAAAACCGAATTGATTCCCAGCTAATAAGCTATTTTGTTCAAGATAGTTCAGTAACCTTACATTTATCACCTTTTCAATTACTTTAGAAATTGCGCTTAGGAGTGAAATGGGCCTATAGTTGGCTGGTTCGCATGAGTCACCTGCTTTCAATATTGGCGTGACTGCGTGTAAGACTAGGAGCTCTCAGTACGGCGGCGGTACCGCTCGAGCCAAGGCGAAGTTGGAAGTACGTGTGAGTGTGTGTGCGTATGTTATGTGCTGAGTTACTGACGCTACTATTTCTACTTTATTCTTTAGGAACACATTCACAGCGTGTTTGTACACTTAGTTCACACAAGTAAAGCGCGCGTCGCTTCGTGAAAAAATACCATAGCAAGTTTGTATTTTAAAAAAATCTTTTAATGTCCTTAACATGACATATTACATCTGCATTCCCAGAAGGGTTAGGCAGAGGTGTACAGTACTGAGTACTCCACATTTCACCAGATACCAGAGTAGGGGCCAATTGCCATCCAACGGACACAGATCCAAATTCCGGGAAGTGACTGAGAAATTCGTAAAATGGAAAAGCAAAATGACAATTTGCCCTATCTAGATCATCTAGATTTTTCAACAGTAGTGCTTGCCACCACTGGACCAGCTAAGCGATCATGTAACTTAGTGGTTGTTAAAGGGTTTCGAAATTAGATCTGAAACTCTATTTAATATTTGATTTCAATTGTCAAACAGAACAATTAATTAAGTGGAAGATTTATCTCTTTGAAGCTTTCGTCTTTGATGGGAACAAAAGACGATTGTAAAACGAATTATTATTTAAAGCAAACTCCTTATTTCATAGAATTATCGTGATTCCCCAAATCCAGTTACCCACTTCCCAATTATATTTTCTCAGTAGGCTTACTCAAATAATTTTGTGATATTCCTTGAATTTTATTAATTCCCCTTTATACATTTTTGGTACCGACTATTCCCACACAATACTCATTATAATAGCGTGTATGCCTACTTAAGTATATCTTAGTGATGCAGGCTCTGCAATGCATGGCTTTGGAATTAAGCTGCATTAATAACGGGTACAATTGTCGACTCTCAAGGAATGCTGAGCTTAGTGGGCATCACGCAATAATGTGGGATTTTTGTTTTAATATATTAGTTTGTGTTGTTATTATGTTGCCTAAAGTGGAATACTGGTAACTTGTGACGCTTTTTTACTGAGTTAGTTAGGACATGAAGAGTTTGACGGTACTTTTCTAAACCTACCACTGTCTGAGACCTTGCAACTGTGTGCAAGGGCTCTGGTGCGAGTACTCAGATAATCAATGACTTCCCTACAATCTAGTTGTGTACTTCTACTTGCTGATTCCAAATATCTCAGTACACTACCTCAATTGACGGCCTACGCAGTCTACTTGCTAAACGACTGGGACTTTGCGGGTAGACTGCACAGGTCGAGAACTGATGGGTAGTGTAGAGAACTAGTTAGGAAAACTATAATATATGTAACTAAATATGTAGATGAGACACTAGGACACTAGACTAGGCCGCGGGTTAAGGATGCAGTCTATTTGAAGCATACGCACAAATTTTGGAAAAAGGTATCGTCCTTATAAGCACGTGGTAGACGTGGTGACCTGCCAGCACAGGCTCCGCAAAGTAGCAACAAAATATATAAACGATTGTCGCGCTTTGGTTTGTCGACCGAAAGTTGTGTGGAGCTATCGTTCGTCGATCAAAAGTTCCGTTGTCCGGTCATTTGTCGAGAAAACCAAACAATCAGCCGCACTAACGTACGTCGAGCTGAAGTGCTGTCGCACTACTGATGGTCGACGTATCGTACTGTTACCGTGATACATTTGCCGTGTATTAGTTTATTGCGACGTGACGCGGAGAGGAATATTAGTACTCTTTTTTTCACAAAGAGGACCTTAATAATTTTTAGTTACGGAGTTTTTTTTTTTTCAAATTAAAAATTCCGTTTTATATCTTAATATCTTTGGACAACCAACCCACTGTTATCTGATCCCAAACTAGGCAGAGCCTGTACTATGAATAAGAATAAGAAGAATAAGAATAAGAATAATTTATTGGTTAAGAAATTACAGTCATATGCAATTGATTCCTGGAACTCACACTAGGATTCCCTGTGTCGTGAGATCCAGGCTCCTTCGTTCCATTAACATTTGCTGGTATATACAATATGTAGGTTGTTGGTGAAAATATGTTACAGTAAATTTCTTAATTTTATCTAATCTAGAACTAATACATTAAAGAAAACTAATACTTATACACAGAGAAAATATAAAAGATAACCTAGTATGTATAGGTACACATATATGTTGTGTGTGATTGTGTTTGTGTGGGTTTATTAATTAAGATAGTCGTGTTGGTGTTGAGTGTGTCTGGATGTTATACTGTGGATGTATGTTATATGTGGAAGCTTGTGATATAGAATAATAAATATATAAATAGAGATATGTATTTGTACCATTCAAATTGTTTATTTCTTTATCTAATTTAATATTTAGATTAATATGGTCTCAGTCATGCCATAGTCCAGAGTAAAGAGCCATTTTGTAACCATAATTTTACATTTGCTTTGAGTGTGTTGTAGGATTTTGAGTCGGTTGTTGAGTTTTGTGTAAATATGGGGTCCCATAAAACCGTACGACCTTCTACCAATTGCTTTACGGCATTGAACTTTTTCCCAATATACTCTACGACTTGATCGGATGGATGTTTGCATGGATATTTTGTGAAATCTTAGAGAAACTGCGAGGATGTAAAGTTGTCTTACTCTAAGAACTCCCACTTCAGTGTAGAGTGTGTTAGTGGGGTATCGAAATGGTCTTCTGTAAGTAACTTTAAGCAGAGCTCGTTGAGCTCTTTCAACCTTAAAACAACTAAACAACTATGGCAACGAGACAACTGATAAATATACTTATATATTTCTAAATACATACATATTATAGATAAATAACACCCAGACACAGAACAAATGATTGTGCTCATCACACAACGATTTGTCTTGGGTGGGAATCAAACCCACGACTTCAGTCTTAGCAGTCAGTATCATTAGTGACCCTATTAGTCTAGTGGTTAGCAACTAGACTATCAGGCCCACAGTATAAAAACATACAGTAGGACGACGCCTTTGATCTCCTTGTAAATGCCGATAACGTGTAGGCATTGTCGCAACAGCTAGGGTTGTCTCAAGTAAACTTTTTTAAATTTATTTTAGATCAATATTATTATTAACAATAATTAACAATTTGCAAAAATACCGTTTTTTAAACAGTTTTATTTAGCTGTTTGTTTATTTATTTGTTTGGGTTAAATCAAGTAATTTATTCTTTAGACTTTCGAAAGTTCTTCCTAATAAATCAGGTCTTCTCCAAGCTTCTAACCATAATTTTCATCTGAAATTTGTAATACAGGAACTATTATATAATATTAATGTGCTTCGTCTATGGTCTGACACGCAAAAATATACAATTCTAGATTGAGGTTAAGACAAACACATGTCACAATCCAAGATGGCGAATATTTCTCTAAATTAAATTTGATTTAGAGAAATATCTGCCATCTTGGATTTGAAAATTGATGTTATTTTCATAATCTTCACCCCAAGAAATCACAAAATTGGCACGCATAACTCTTTTTTTTTTTTTTTTTTTCAAAAAATGTCCTCCATCCTGGGTCAGGTACACTTGCACGATAGGCATTTCCGCGAAAGACACTTGACCTCATTTTTATTTGTAGGGATTTCGCAAATCTTGAAAATGACACCCATGACGAAAAATTTGCAAATTTTCGTTGCGCCACCTTGGATTTTAATTTTGACCCCATAGTCGGTTTTAGCGACCTCTAAAACAATGAAAATTATACCCATGACAAAAAATTTGCAAGTTTTAGTCGGCGCCATCTTGGCCGCCGCACAATAAATAAATTTCGGCTACACGCCGCGCCGCCATGTTGGCTTTCTATCAAATAAACAATATTTTATTTATTTGTTTACCTTTCATCCATGCGCGGCAATTGATGAAATCTCAATTCTTTATTAATGTAAGATGACGACTTGCAATCCTTCACAGCACACGTCGTATCATTTTAATAAAATTATTATAAATTAATTAAAACAAAAATAAAGTGACACACGATAGCCCTGAAAGTTTTCTCCCGAACTACTAACACGGTAGCGTATGCAGTTCGGGAGCGCCCTTACCCCGTCTCGCCCCTCACGCCCCGCACGATTGCCCTGTCTAGATGTCTTCGTCGGACGACTGTACGATTTATAGACTGTGATCAGGCCAGTCGAACTAAATATATTGAATAGCTTTTTATACGCTCGGTGCATCAAAGACCTCATCTATTGCTATCTATCCGGTGTGATAGAGGTCAAGAGCAGACTCAAACCAAGCATATTAAAAAAAAAATAGTTTAAAAAACTAAAAAACACGCTTCCATGGAAAACCAAACTAAAAAGTACAAAATAATGGAAAAAAAAGCGTGGGGTGCCTGATATCAATAAAAAAATACCTTAAAAGCACCCCACGCTTTTTTCCATTATTTTGTACTTTTTAGTTTGGTTTTCCATGGAAGCGTGTTTTTTAGTTTTTTTAAACTATTATTTATTTTCTATTTTTTAGGGTATTTCGAATTTTGAGACGTATGTCAGCGTAGTTTGTGACAGTTTTTTTGCTGTCCTGGTAACCCTGGCAAGGATAATGGCACAAATTTATGAAATTATTGCATTATCATCAGTCCTTGACAGGTGTGCAAAGTTTGAATGAAATCTGGTCGTTTAAAGTGGGTCAAAATCGCACTATAAGGAGTCGGTTACAAACAAACATACAAATATACAAACATACAAGTGAAGCTAATATAAAGCGTGTAAAAAAGCTTTCATTCTTAAAGATTATTTATCAAAGAATGTATTTTTGTCTTAAAAAATCATCTTCAAAAGTAATTAGGTAAGTATACCTGGAATGAAACGTTTAATATTTTGTATTGAACAACCGCGTGTTGCGGCAGTACGCCGCTTATCGGCCACACACACCGGTTACACAGTGAGTACCCACGCCTCTTGTGGCTGCCGCGGTTTAACCCCGCGCTTTGTCGATGGTTTGCGAATAATTTTGTAAAGCGGACTCGAGAGTGCTTTATAATAGTCTGTCGCGGTCCCATGTTGCAGCAAAGTGGACAGAATACAATGTGAACACTATGAACAGTAATTCACTTTTGCGGCTGAAGTATACGGCGTACTATTAGTTTTGCCCTATATTTTCCTGCAATAGACGAAATTTTGATCAGGATTTCGCTAACATACTGAATTAATGTGACTATTTTCCAAATGATTTCAGGACGTGGGAGTAGTTTTATGCCTCACTTTACAGCTAAATACAGCGCATTGTGAACACAGTATGTGGTAAATAGGTACCTAGACATGTCTAACGCACAATATCCTAAACGTATATTCTACGGCTAAAGTATAACAGTGATTTAAAATCTGTCACTGGAAGTTGATCTTATTTCTAACTCAAACAAGCCGTCACGCTGCTCCCTCGCTGTTATAACGATTAAACTGTGGCGTGAAATCTAAGCGGTTACCAACAGCACCCGCGGGTCATAGGTAAAGTTAGTGGAACTTTTCCAATATCCAGTGATAATTCATCATCCCGGACCCGCGCCGTGCCGTGGCCGTCCCGCCTGGGTGAAGTGTAATGACGTCTTCACGCTTACTAATTTTTAGACCTAAAGGCCAACACACACCGCAACAAGGTGCCTGAAAGTAAATTATTGAAATACGATTTTGATCAAGTCAAAAGAAAGAATTCAATTGTATAGAAATCAATGGTATCGCAAAGGATTGATAATACGATTACCATTATAAGAATTTGTATGTTATCACCGTTAGCAAGTACATATTACACACTCATAATAATGTATAAATGGGCGAAGGAAAGGAGAAGAAGAATTTCAAGGGCAAATGTAATTTTTGCAAAATTACATATTTTGCCCTTGAAAGTCGTTTTCTTGTAAATCGTGTCAAACCGGATAAGCTTAATCCAATTTGATATGTAGTGATTGAGGTGCGGCTAAGAAAGACTCGGATTAAGTAAATCATTTAATTGATGACCCTTTAAAAATATTAAAGATAATGTAGCGTTAATAATTTTAAAATAAGAAAAACTTCGAATTTTTTTTTTTTTTTTTTGAAGTGAAAACTTCTTTAGCGGCGTTGAGCACTTTTTCTGTAATGGGTATAAAATCTTAAACTCGCGTCAGGACACGTGACCTGATCGAAAAAGCGTAGGACGGATGGAGAGTAGACAGCTATCCCCTCTCTACGGCGCGGCGAAAATGTATGCCTGGGCCTACTGTTTCGTTTAGGCGGCGCAGGGCGCTTGCGCGAATGTTCGTCTATGTTACAGCGTGCCACGCGCATCCATGGATGGTGACAGCTGATGGCTCGACCGTCTGTGTAGTGATCACATTGTTGTGTATTCGTAAAATTCGTGAATATAAAGTGCTTAAAATATGGAAATTGAACAACAAATTATTCCCTAACCATTCCAAAATATCAAACATGCTCAACGTTAATAATCAAGTTTTCACTTCTGCCGGCACTCCCGGAGTGCAATTTTTTTTGTTTTTTATCTATGACTTGAAAGAAAAGTTTAGATTTATGATCTGGTCGAAATAAAAATGTTTGCTCAAAAAGGCCTTAACCAAACCCGAGCCTTTTTTGTGATGCTCGCATCAGTCCACTACTTATTGCTATGATGTAGTTAGTAGTCTTGAACTCGTAACATGCTGAGTTCCTGGTTAGATCCTACTTATCATCATGTTATCGCTAATTTCGTGGCCACCGATCAGTAAATCTGTCTCTAATTTGATTAGATTCCAGTGGGCCGTGAAAGAATTTCGTTAGCACCTAAATAAATACGCGCCAGGATTAGTTAAGGAGCGCTTAGTGTCGGGATCACGACTCATTGGACTACTGGGCGTGGGGCTCTAGACTGTGTGTTGAGGGAACAGGATTTTATGGTTACTGATATGTTTTGAATTAAAGTTAGGTCCAGTGAGATAGTTCAGAAATACCTATAATTAATGCTTAAAGTTAACTACCGATTTACGTCTGGTATACCTACCTACATACATCGAGAAAATATAGTTTTTTCTTGGGCTAACAGCTCTGGAGACATTAATTTTCTTCTTCTTATACTATATCTTGTTTTGTCTAATTGCAACCTTGGTAGTTTCGATAAAATTGGTACGCATGAGAACCTTCTCAGTTGTCTGATTATTTTCATGGCCATTAAAAAATTTCATTAGTCTTCATATGGGCCGCAAGATTAGATACTTACAAGGCGTAATTTAGTATAACTATCCATCTGGAAATTTAAATAAACTGCCAATAGAAACGCGTGACAATAAGTACAGCACTACTATAAAGTTTCGCGAGGTAAATTTAATGCCTTTGTACTGCTAAAAAGAGGATCTGATTGAAACAAGCAATCTACCAGAACGGATAATTTAATACGAACCACATTTTTGTTGTTTTGTGTTATTAACATTTTTGAATACGTAACATAGCTTTACTCGTCTTCATTTCAATTTGTAATCACCGGTCTTCTGTATTGAAATAACCTCCACGTGCGGCAATACCAAAAAAAAATTGGTCCTGAAAATACTCTAAATTTCTTATCAATTTTGTATACGCTGTAACTAGGACAATTTAACACGTTAACATGTCGGACCATGTATGACACTTTTTGTTACATTCAGGCCTTGTCGGACTATATGACCGACAACACATACAAAATCTGAACATGTCGTTGCTGTCTGGCGGCCATGTTTTTGGAATAAACAATATATTTATGGAATAAATAATCTATTTAAAGTGAAATAACACTAAGTACATTTTTTCTGATTTTAGCCATGGCAGTTCTGCCGGAGGCTCTACACGGAGGTCGTGCGGGCCATGGCCCTTTACGGGGCACTGGTGTGGGCGCCCTCATTGAAGCTGCGCCCAGCGTGCCGGTTGAGTGCGGCCCAGAGGGTCATGGCCATCCAGCTAGACCGGGGATACCGAACGGTCTCCTGCGAGGCAGCGAGCCTCCTTGCCGGAGTGCCGCCATGGGATCTGGAGGCGAAGGTCCTCGCCTACATGTGGGAGTGGCACGAGGAGGTGAAACGCCGGGGCGAAACACCGCTACCGCGACAAATCGCGGCACGGCGGACAGAGCTCCGGTGTGATCTCATGGCGACATGGCGGGTACGATTGTCGCAACCCAGCGCTGGGCACGCCACAATTGCGGCGGTAAGTCCCCTCTTTGAGGAGTGTAAAGAGAAGCGGCACGGCGTCCTCACCTTCCACCTGACGCAGGTTCTCACCGGGCATGGGTGCTTCGGTGGGTTCCTGTTCAGGATAAAGCGGGAGGAAACGTCCGGGTGTTTCCATTGCGAGGATCGTCTGGAGGACACGGTGGAGCATACGGTGGAGGTGTGCCCTGCCTGTGCGGAGCACCGCCGTGTCCTCGTGGTGGCGATCGGTGGCGGCGTCCGCTCGTGTCCGGCCCTGGTGAGAGCCATGGTCCCCTCCTTCTGCGAAGCAGTAATGCTCGCGAAGGAGGAGGCGGGGCGCGTGAGGGAGTACCAGTCTCTGCGCCTTCACGTCCCTAGCCGCCGCAGGAGGAGACGCCCGGGGCGTCAGGAGTCGATAGCAGACTCCCGGCCACCGTAGGCGCGGGCTTGCGGGCGGCTAGCAATGGGTAGCTTGCCGCCCGGTAAGGACCAGGTCTGTGTCAACGGGGCGTAGTGTTCCACGTGCGCCTCAAAGAGCTGTCAGCAGAACTGAAGGGGTTTGCTAGGATCGATGCCTGCCAGGGTCGCAAGAGATACCGTGACCCTGGCACATGGGCAACTGAAGGAACACGGGTGGGTCAGTAAAAGTCTGACACGCCCTCCCGCTCCGCCCAGAGCGGGAGAACAACTTATAAACTCAGTGGTGACAATATCGTGCGTTGTTATATTATTAGGGATCTTGGTGTCGTCCTTGACTCAAAACTTCTGCTTTCGGAGCATGTGTCCTGTATCGTCGGCAAGGCATACAGAAACCATGGATTTATTAGGCGTACGTGTAAATTATTTACTGATATAAATTGCATCAAAACACTTTATTTTGCGTACATACGCAGTATCTTAGAATACTGCAGTAGTATCTGGAACCCTCACTACTTAGTTTATATACAGCGAATAGAATCTATACAATCTAAATTCATTAAATATATTAACTATCGCACTGGTTTTAAGTCTAAAGATTATCTGCAAGCATGTAAACATCATAATATATTACCATTGGAGAACAGACGTGTGATTCTCGACATGCTTTTTCTTTATAATGTCTGTAGTGGGAACATTGAGAGTACAGCTTTAAATGATCTAGTTCTAAGTTTGTGTGATCCATCTCGACGGACTACGCACACACAGTTATTCTATGTACCGCACAGTGGTACAAACTACGCTCAAAATTCTGTCATTGGTAGGATATTAAGAAATTTTAACAACAAATTCTCTCATATTGATATATTTAACACTAAAAAAGGTGTATTCAGGATGCTTTTAGTGACTTCTGTATGCGACGAATTGACTAATGGTTCTGAAAAGAACTGATTCTTTGATCAGTTCTTTTAGAATTAAACCACCATACTAACCACCACAACAACACCATCACCATCACAACTCCTCACAAACACTCCCACACACCTACCCACACTCCATACTGAGACATGCTTAGAAGGTGCTAGCATGACATCCTGTTTGTTTCTGATGCATTAAGTGTAGTTATTACATTGTAAATCCGTAATTGGCTGTAAGATTAGTTTATTTATCCTAAGTGAAATTGTTAAAGAGCTGTGGATTTTGTGATTAAATAAATAAATAAATGATTTCCCATGGAAAAAAAAAAGCCATGGCAGTTAACGTGTTAATAGTTTACTATTTTATTCCATATCTAATATAATTCCTCTAAACTGATATGAACTTATAAATTAAAACCACGTTTCGTATCTGTCTATATGACGGCGTTATTCTCGTAAACTACTCAACAAGATTTGATTTGACTTTCGCCGACTTTACAAATAATAAAGAAATTGGCATAGCAAGGCCAGATCGCTAATCTAAACTAATGTTACAAAGCTGAAGAATATGTTTGGTTGAAAGTGCTGATCTAAGGAACTGGTACAAATTGAAAAAAACATTTTAATATTGGTTAGCCCTTTTTCGAGGACGCCTTGTTTTTTGATCTTGAGGTGGAAATCCTCATGGAAGTTCTCCACCCTGGGGTGAGCGGAGGGGTCTGTCAGACTCTTACTGACTAAAACCACCACGGGAACTAATGCGTCATCCGCGATCCACGACTTGTGCCGGCCCGCCTCTGCGGGCCTCCTCATATTTATCGAGGAAGCCTAGACTAACTTTCGGAGCTGAGCTAAAAGAAAAATAGTCACGAATACTTGCACGGGCAGGCGATGCAATGCGACGGGGTGGGTTGCGGTAAGAAGAAATTTGACGCGGACGAAGTCACGGTGCAGAAGCTATTACGAAATAAAGCACTTTCTTTATTTCGTAATAGCTTCTACACTATTAAAGCACTCTCTCTGCCAGGGACGCGAGATTTATTCGAAAGAGATACCGTGGCCCTGGCATATAGGCAACTGAAGGAATGAGGGTGGCAACAGGTTTTAGTCAGTAAAAATCTGACATGTCCTCCCACTTCGCTCAGAGCGGGAGACGTCATTTGATAATTTCCCACCCACAAAAAATAAGCACTCTCTCAACATCCCTTTAACCGAATACCACAAAATCTCGTAAATCTAGCACTGAGTACATAAGTCAGCTCCATCGCGCACCGCTACGGCTAACGGCGCGTGTACGAGCCGTCTCGCTGCCGTGCCGCGCCACTCCACTGTGTCGCTCCGCACCGCGCCGGCTGCCGCACGATTATGTAAACACACTTACGAACGCTTTTGTTTTTACACTTAATGGTGTATGGTAAATTAGGGAAAGCGTTTCTGTTCTTAAGAGTCTAGATTTGTTTTGTAACTTCACGAATACTGCCTGAAATATGAACTGAATTTTGTTGTTGGATAAATTGAGCCATTAAGGCCTTGCTTGGTGTCAGAATCAAGTCCTGTTTATTATTATTAGACGGTCGCGCTAGAAGTAGTTACAACATTTTACATTTCGAATTAAATCGCCGAGGAGCATTTCGGTTACCAATAATTTTAATTGAAAACGAGTATATCGACACTATTTCAAGAACAGTTTTATTTCATATCCATAACAATTTATAATAAATTCTGGTTCTGGTTGGATAGCGTGGCCATCTATCCTGAACTCGAGCGGGACGTCTCATGACTACACACTTGATATGAGTACCTACCTGTCTTTTTGTAATGTCTGTACTAACATAGTTTTTAGGATATTTTTTGTAACTAACAATTATGGAGTTTGTCTGAATAAAAAAATTAATAATAATAATAAACCCGCTGGGCAGCATGTGGCGAGCTGTTGGGCAGTAGTGACCCCACGGACCCTATCTCCCGGGAGAATTCTTGTTCCTCATCTCTGGTTTGCCTTTATTGGCCGGCTAGAGTGAACACTGACGAGGTTCAGAGCTGCCACCTCATTCTTGCCTTTATTGGCCGGCTTGAAAAATAAGGTTCATTTTTATGTTTATGAAATCTGTGACCTCACCATCTTATACCAATTGGTATGTCGATATATAATCTAACTCCAACAATGCTCCCAAGCTCGTTACCTCAACCAACCGATCGAGAATTTCTCAATAGCATTATTTCCACGAAGTTGCCACCCATTTCCAATCGCACCGGTCCCTCTGTGCTCAGCACAGCTGACGTTGCATTCTTGTTACCTCACCGGGGAGGAGCTACGTTCTGCGGCCACGAGTCGGTCTCGATCGAGTTTGCGGTTCATTCTCACTATTACAACATACTTTTACCGTTGTGAGTTTCTTCTTGAACCACTTTTATTTTATGTGGTTTTAAGTGAAATAAAGAAAGTGTGGCTGTTTTTAAAATTATTAGAATTGTCATAGAATTTATACCTAATTTATCCTAACTTAGTAAATAGTAAGTGGTTTAATAATTTTATCTAGATAATTGTATTCAGATTTTTTGTATTAACGTTAAATACTTACCGCATTTTGTTGTTAATAATAAAAATCTGATAATTTTGGAAATTAAAAACCTTTTACTAAGTTCTACTTATTCATTCAACTCATCATAATGAGTGGCAGCTCTTTTAGATTAAATATAAAAATAAATTTTAGTTCACTTGAATAAACTAAATGGTATACTGTACGTAAACCGTGTTCTCATTTCACGTGGATCTATATACTTTATATCCGTAGAGCTTGTACAAAGTGCTGCATACGTTTACTTTTACTCCGCTACTAGTTTCGGCAAAGCTTCGGAACTAAGCATACTCGTACGTACAAACGCGGAAAATAGCGGTGGATCACAATCAGGTTCGCGGTTTTCACCCTTATGGCTTATGCAATAAGATTGAAAAGTGGTAAATCGCCAATGTCCGCTATGGTAAGTAGTTCGCATCGAAGCTAAATAGTCGAGTTACTTTGCCTTTGGGATTAACATTGGTTAGAGGGTTCATTGATAACATGCAATTCAATGTAGGAATACACAGGTTCCACCTAGCATGGGGGTCATTGATCAAATATCTGTGCACCTGTAAGTCCTAAGCTGCAAATGCTGCACATAACTACTTTGTAATTTACTTTTGGAAATAAATGATTTTATTTATTATTTATTTATTATTTTAATAGAATTCCGAATTACTAAAACCGCCGTAGCCCGTAGCACCGCTACAACAGCTACGGCGTAGCTAATATTCAACTTCTTACACGTTGTGGATACAATTTCAAACTACTCGGGCAGTGTGTTTATTTATTAATTGTCGTTAATGACAACAATATTATACCTACTCATCATATTGTAAGAGATTAAATTTTCAAGGGCCAAGAAAGTATATTCCAAAGTCCGTATGTGTTACGTAACTTTTGTTATTTCCTGACAAAACTTTACAACATCTTCAAAATTCTACTTTGCCATCTATAGCCTATCAAATAAAATTAAGCTTCGAAATGTAAAGCTCGGTCTGAACTAGCTCGCATCGTCGCTGAATCAACTGACGTCCACGTGACATGTAAACCCTCTCGGAGCAGACACTAATGCACCGCTAACGGTACAACGATGTAACGAAAAGTTTGTGAAGTTTCCGGTAAGGAACTGTGAGACCTAAACTATTAGGTGAAGTATTTTATCTAGCAGCACTTTATGGCTTTGTTGCAAATGCGTAGAAATAAGTAGTCTGGGAAACGTCTAGCTTTAAGGAAGTTTACTTAAAGTATGCAAGTCTTCCTGATTGTGCGCTTTGACATTATTTCTGAGTTATCTGTCTTGCATTTTATATTTCTATTATCTAGAAGTGTTAGAGGATAAAATAACAGTCGGACACGAAAGACCGGGAAGTCTTTGTAGAGTTTGTTGGTACGGAAAGACTTTTTCACTTAAATGGGTGTAATTTATCTACAATATGTATGTATTTAGATATATATAAGTATGTTTATCATTTGTCTGGTTGCCATAGTACAGGCTCTGCCTAGTTTGGGATCAGACATGTTGTGTTGGTTGTCCTAAGATATTATTAGATATTGTTAATGCAGTATTACCAGCATCACCATAGACGAAGATTCCATAATAACTATACTGTAGGACAGAGAGTGAGAATAAAAAAAATATCTGATTATAAGGAGGCTGTATCGGTATAAGTAAGAAGCCTTATATTCTCTTTATTGTGTATCCAAACATGAGTGAGTTAAAATTTGGGTTCTCTTAGATTGTAGAACAGTCAAAGATATTGTTTTTTATTAGAATAATAAGAATAATCTGAAAAGTCGGATTTGATTTTTTACTTATTGATTAGAATGTAGAATGCGTTTTGGTGGCGTGGACGGCAACGGGACATGCCGGCCAACCACTGGTTTCGCTGCGAGCGATTAATAATTTTAAATCTGTGATATCTTCTAAGATATTCATTTGAATAGTATAATCAGCCAATTTTGTTCCCACTCAATAGTGCACGGCCGCGGGCCTCGCTCTCAGTGTGTTTGGTACATGTGACATGTCTTCGAAGTTTTGGTTCTCGGACATACCAGTTTCCTCACGATGTGTTCCTTCACCGTACTGAGAGCAGTGATTATGAAATTAAGTGAAGCGCCTGCCTGGGTTCGAACTCATATAACTCATAAGTCGGGGCCAATACAAATGGGCATTCATTATATTTTTCATAATGATATATTGTAAACAGCACATATGATTTAAAATAAACGCACAACGCAACTAACGTTTTACTGGATAAGGGTAAAAACTGTATTGATTAAAAAACCTTTGTAAATGACTAATATTTTTTTAGGAATATTTTAAATATATAAACGATTACTGTGGATGATTCTTAGAAGATAGATATATCATTTTGAAATGTGGCTGTAGACCTTTTAAAGATATACAATTCCACAGTACATTATTTAGATCTATCTCATAAGGTTAAACAAGCATAAGCAATGAAAGTGTCCAAAAACATATAATATTCAACACCATTGCAAATCATTGAAATTGTCGGCTTTTCTATACTAAATTAAGCAAGCATTATACTTATAACCCATTCGTATAAAATTCTCTACATTAAATTAAAACCCATTACAAAATCAGTTGCGTGATTGAGAAGAAACAGACAGACCAATAAACAACAATACCTCATCATTTTAAGGACTGTGCTGTAAACATTTTTAAATCTAAGGTAATTGCACTACTTTTAGGTAAATGTTACTACTCCTTGAAAGACTTTTTAAATGATATGAATTTATCCAAATTATGAATTTTATAATTAATTGCAAATTTGACTTACATATATACCTGACTATCATATTACTAATTGACTTCACTTTAATTTATGTTTTGTTGACATTATTTTGTATGTATTAATATTTTAATTTATTTAATAATTTGCATGCCGTAAGGTAGACTGTAGCCGATCTAATTAATTTATGCATAACATCTTATACCTGTACCTACATTCATAACAAATAAAGTACTGATTCTGATTCTGACGAAAATAGCGACTTTATACTATTTAGAGATAGTGACTTGCTCTTCCGTAGTTTTCTGCCCACATGCTTATTATAATCCAGATGAAAGGAAAAGCAATTAGGAACTTTCAAACTGCTTATAAATAGGAATGTACCTTATACACATGCTATCTTAAATGAGCATAAAGTCTAACGATAAGGTAATCATCATTTTCCTTTACATTGTACGCACGTAAGCACACAGTCTGATGGTTATATGTTATTCTAATAGTCGTAATGACTACTAAGTGTTTAATGAAATCTTAACACAATGAGCGCTGTTATCATTAACAGTTAGTGAAAATAGGTTTAGTGGCGCAGATGAACTTAATTGGCAACAATTAGGCTTTACAGACCTTAGATTTAAATAATGTAGCCGTTAGTATTTGCTTTGGATAAACTAAAATCTTCACTACACAGCATATATCAGGTTTAATTTTCCATTTAAAATTCTCAGACGCTGTCTGGCCCCAAAGAGTTTTCTAAACTTTTATTTTAAAGAGAGAAGATGTGATTTTTGTACGCTTGTATGCACAATTGCACGCAGAAACGACTGAACGGATGACGGTGAATCCGCGGGACGCAGCTAGAAGGTAATATGCTCAACCCTTTTAGATCCGCATATCTTATGTGCTTATAATTATTTTTTTAATGTAACTTCCAGCTCATTCAGACACTATGTTATGGTAATATCACTAAAAAGATATCATGACCTTAGTTAGGTCAACATATCACTAAAAAGATATCATGACCTTAGTTAGGTTAACTTACCCAGACAATTTTTTCATACCTACCATGTAAAAAGTTACAAAGTAGGGGCACTCCTTATCGCAACCTCAAGAGATTGACAGAGATCCACTTCTTTGTAGACTAAGTCTTAGAACAAAAACTGTACAGTGCTTCCAAAAATATAGACTGAATTTACGATTTTTCTGCCACCCACTACTTAGAGCCACGGAGTGTGAAACAAATGGAATAATAAAATGAGGTCTTTGTAAAATATAATAATTTTCAAAATGTAGGTACAAGTTTTATAAATAATATAAATATTTGCATGCAGCATGGAAAAATGTGGATAAGCTTTGATATACCATAACAACTGTTGTGTATTACCCATATCTATACTAATATTATAAAGCTCAAGAGTTTGTTTGTTTGTTTGTTTGATTAAACGCGCTAATCTCAGGAACGATTGGTCCGAATTGAAATATTCTTTTTGTGTTGCGTAGTCTATTTATCGAGAAAGGCTATAGGCTATATAACATCACGCTACAATCAAGAGGAGCGGAGCAGTAATGAAAAATATTGCAAAAACGGGGACAATCGCACGGGTAGGCGATTCGACGCGACGGAAAGGGTCGGGGGAACAAGAAATTTAACGCGGACAAATTCGCGGGCAGAAGCTAGTTTGCAAAATAAAACTCTATTCTATTCTTTTTCTATTTCAACGTACATTGCTATTTTATTACGTCGTATTATCCCTTCAGCTGCCAGCCTCCGTACTACAGAGGCTAGTTCGTGGTCACACTGTTTTGCGATTATAATCGCAACACAAAATGCTTAATTAGGATAATAATTAAGCATCTTGTGTAGCACGGAGGGTGGCAGTTGAAGGGTTATATTGCTTCGTCTACTCCTCCATCGTAACAGACCGAGTATGTCGTGTGGTTCGGAGAAATAGCAAGAATTAGTCTACTCAAGTTTGTAATGACCAGCAGTTTCACTGTCGTAGATAGTACTCATTTATATCTCAGTAGTGGTGAGAATTATATTTGCTATCTAATGAGTATTCCATTTGTTAATTACTCTGATATAAACCAGTAATTAAGTAGGTACTGTGGGTGATTCGAGGCGTCTCAACTGAAATTGATGTTCGCACTCATTACTCAAAGTCACCACAATAATGTTATTTTCTAAGTTTTAGCGACGCTTATTAACGGTGAATATTACCATTTTATACGAGATGTGGTAATAGATTACGATAATACATATTGTTATGTATTATTGTAGATGGCGTATCCTCAGAACATCATTTTCTAAACACATCACACTCAAACAGTTTTTATCTCATATCAGAACAAACCAAATAAAAATTGACATTAATTGATTGCTGTTAACGCGCCATATTTCGTACACACTAGTTTTTACCCTGCGGTAGTGTTAGAAAATGTCCCAAGGAAATATTCTACCGATATTAAAGTACCCTATGTGTTTTACAGATTATAAATATTCTGTGTGCCAAATTTCATTCAATGTTTACGTGGCGCACACCAGTGAAGCCCCTGGTCCACTTGACTTTTTCCTTCAACAACTGTCGTCATATTTCAGCTAATTAACACAAAACCTTAATGAATTATACACCGAACCCTTCCTGAATCCTCCCTCCATTTGTGAAAACCGTATGACAATCCGTTCTGTAATTTTTGTGTACCGCGTTCTGAGGACTTCGTTTTATAATAGGTATGTAGTTATATAAAAATATCTACGCATTGAGGCTGGTTTATATGAATTATAAAAAACTGGCCAAGTGCGAGTCGGACTCGCGCACCGAGGGTTCCGTACAAACCTGCAGGTATTCACGGTTTATGCATAAGGTTTATGATTATGTTTATGAAATTAAAAGTTTTTTTTTTAATTTTTATATTTGAGTTGACTGAATGAAAGGTAAATTGTGGTTTACGATTTATGACGTATTAAAAAAAAACTACTTACTAGATCTCGTTCAAACCAATTTTCGGTGGAAGTTTACATGGTAAAGTACATCATATATTTTTTTTAGTTTTATCATTCCCTTATTTTAGAAGTTACGGGGGGGGGGGACACACATTTTACCACTTTGGAAGTGTCTCTCGCGCAAACTATTCAGTTTAGAAAAAAATGATATTAGAAACCTCAATATCATTTTTGAAGACCTATCTACTTTGACGTTCAAAAAGTGCTGACTCTCAGCCTAGTTTGAATAAATGACTTTTGATTTTGATTTTGATTTTATCCATAGATACCCCACACGTATGGGTTCGATGAAAAATTTTTTTTTGAGTTTCAGTTCTATGTATGGGGAACCCCAAATATTATTGTTATTTTTTTCTATTTTTGTGTGAAAATCTTAATGCGGTTCACAGAATAAATCAAAATCAAAAGTCATTTATTCAAACTAGGCTGAGAGTCAGCACTTTTTGAACGTCAAAGTTACATAAGACAGTCCCCCCAAAACGCCCGCCCTTCGACACTTCCTAGTGCTTTAGCTGGGAAGAAGAAGTGGCGGAACAAACTCCCCAGCAGCACTGCTGTCTGTTAAGTTAGAAGAACTTGATTCTATACAATATTGTATAAGTTATTAATATAATAAAACGAAACGTATATTATTCGCCATATGTCAGCTAGCACACACCATTATACCAACAAAACATTGAAAACTAAACTCAAGCTGAAATAAATAATGAAACAAAATCGTAAACAGAACTTAAAACCTTACTAAAGCCTCCAGGCATACAGGGCGTGCCCGCTTACATATACAACGATGCAAATGATACATATACACAATAAATGAAATTAAAAGAAAATAAAAATAAGGTAACAAAAGCAGTTAAATAAAAAAAAATAAAAAACAATTATATGAACTACCCATATAAACTGTCAGTGTGTGAGTTACAGTAATTACAGAATGTAAAACAGTGTCATAGAAGAAAATAATAATATTATCTACACAATTAAGTTAGCAACTAGTTTGATAAACTCTAAGACTGTCCTATGGAGCGAGACCAGCATGTTTCCAAGCGTTCTTATCTTGGATGTAGTCCTCTAATTTGTAATAAGCTCGTTTACAAAGTGTACTTCTAATATGACTTTTAAACCTATATAATACATTTACTTACCAAGTTTCAACAGCATATCTTTTATAGTTTCGGAAAAAAATGGCTGTGACATACTCGGACAGACAGACAGACAGACAAACATGACGAATCTATAAGGGTTCCGTTTTTTGCCATTTGGCAACGGAACCCTAAAAAGGGACAGTAATTAATAAAACAATAATTGTGAAGGCCGCAGGAATCCGCTGGATGCGGGAAGCACAAAATCGGTCGAAGTGGCGGTGCTTGGGGGAGGCCTATGTCCAGCAGTGGACGTCTGTCGGCTGAAATGATGATGATGATGAATTAAAAGTGTGTCTTACTCCTCTAATAAATAACGAATTCTTAATAAAGCAATTATAGGCATCACTTTGAAAGCCATTTCTTGGAAAAGCGTCTCGAGCGTTGTCACCTCATTAAGGCGATCCCATAATAATAATATTGGCTTTCAATAACATCGCCCTGTCTTGTGACACGGCTGGCACACTCGAGTACACTCGAGTGCCAAGCAACGTTATACGCTTGACGATCAATGGACCGAGAGACGTAATGAGGGTAATGTTACAAACACAGTAATATGTTGCAATGGTTATGTTCGTTTTGTGGCAGAAATAAGAAAGTAGACAGTGCTGTGATGTTATGTTTTACGCGTTACGTATACAATATGGGTCTCTAGACCGTGATTATACTTATTTATAACCCACAACGTAATCATTTCATATTTAAATAGCCACCTTAAACGGTGCACGTGGGACGCATCCTGCAATAACCCTGCTGCTAAACTACACCTTCATTATATTTTTTACCGCAGTCTAAGCTTTTTTACGACATTTACGAGCCGATACAGAAAGACATGACGTTCAGTTAAACTGATGACACTATATGAATGGTCAATGTTAAATATTGTTAGAAATATATGTCATACTAGCTTCTGCCCGCGACTTCGTCCGCGTTAAATTTCTTGTTCCCCCGACCTTTCCCGTCGCGTCGAATCGCCTACCCATGCGATTTTTCCCGTTTTTGCAACATTTTTCATTACTGCTCTGCTCTTTTTAGTTTTAGCGTGATGTAGGCCTATAGCTTTCCTCAATAAATAGGCTACCCAACACAAAAATATTTTTTCAATTTGGACCAGTAGTTCCTGAGATTAGCGCGTTCAATCAAACAAACATACAAACAAACAAACTCTTCAGCTTTATATTATTAGTATAGATATTAATATTAATTACCATAACTTTGTATATCGAGTAGCCTACTGGGTAATCGAGATCTAAAAATACTCAAAACATTTCACATGACATTTCTAAATAAATACCAGTAAATCCCTTAATCAGATACCACCAAAATAAACGGCCTCGGTTCACAACAAACATTTTAAAAGCAAATACTTTATGTGTTATACGCGGCTTCACGCGAGCTCTGGCCGCCGTCCAACGTATCTGCGACCAACTTCTTTACTGTTGGTCGTAAGTCGCGCTGACGTGCGGCTCTGTGGAACCTTTCCATGGGTTTCGGCGCTTATTGCATTTATTTAATAAAAAGTTCATAGGAAATTGTTTAGAGTAAGATGAGGATTTAAGAGTTAATACTATTTCCTTTCTTTTAGAGATGGTTTTAAGGTTTTTATTTATGTTTCTTATGTGTACAGTTACAATGTATAGTAGGTAATTATTTTGTGTTTTACATCTACTTCCAATGTGAATGCATTACAGTGTAATATCGATAATACACTGCAGTGCATTCACATTATTTCAACATTCATTTGACAATCACATAACTATTAATCCGTTGTGATTGTCATTTGATTTTTTAAATATTAGCCTAAAGCTTAGAGTACTAACTAATTTGTTAACCGGTACCTAATGTTAACCGATTCTAACAATTATCATTTTTCTCAACAAGCTCATACTCAGCTGGAGTCACTCGCAGCAGATGATCTGTTAACGCTACTACAATTTCCGCATTGTACACAACATGCTATTATTTAATTAAAACTTGTGCTTACACAATAAACTCTCTTTCTCTCCCAACAATACGTATCATAATCCCGTGACGATAGCTACAGTTACATCGTTATAGGTCTGCGGTCATCGGCGAGGCAGTGTTAGTGAAATTTCATTACATTTCAGTAATCGCAACACTGGACAATTCTGTCCTGGTCTAATGGTTGTGTTTATTAGGAATGTTCAAATTAAACATCAATAAAGTTTTATTGGAAACAGTGTGGAGTTATGTCATTATTGGCGGAAAGTATTAATCACTGATGCAAAAAAGGCTTACTAAAATTAACTTATTATGTTACAAGAAGGACATTTTACGCGTCAATTAGATTAGATAATCCTACTAATATTATAAATGCGAAAGTTTGTGAGGATGGATGTATGTGTATGTGTATGTTTGTTACCCTTTCACGAAAAAACTACTGGACAGATTTGGATGAAATTTGCCACACAGATAGTTTATAACCTGGAATAACACATAGGGTACTTTTTATCCCGGTAGTATGTTCCCGCGAGATAATTTCCGACCTCCACGCGGGCGAAGCCGCTGGCAAAAGCTAGTTATAGTATAATCAGCCTATAAATGTTCCCACTGCTGGGATACAGGCCTCCTCTGTATGAGACGAAGCAGGCCGTAATCCACCACGCGGGCCCAGTGCGGGTTGGTAGAGGTCGCATGTCTTCGAACTTTTGGTTTTCGGACATACCGGTTCCTTCACGATGTTTTTCTTCAACGTTTTGAGAGCAGTGGTTGACTGAGCTTGTGAATCCCAAGTTCTTAATATTTTCCATAGAGTCATTTGTGGTAACCGAGCGCAGTACATGTACGTCGTACCACTCGTCGTTATTTATTTATTTGGGAAAACGAATTTTTGATGGTATAATCATTACTTTTTTGTGTTATTGTAAACATTGTGATAGCGGTGACTCAATTTTTTATTTATTATATGCATATTTTTAATCAAACATAACAAAGTAATTTGGTTATATTCGGTGTGTTCGACTCAGTGATTATTCATTTAAATTTTGGCTTCTCGAGGAAAGTGCGCACAATTGACCCGAATGACTGTACACTGTTATAATATAACCCAGCTTATGAAGTAATAATCTACTCACACTCACTAAATAGTGGCACTGAAAGAATTTTCTGTAGCGAAACAACTTCGTCCTACAACACCCTTGACTTGATTGAGTAGCCTTCACTTGGAATAAGGGTAAGTACCAATAATAACTCTTATTTACTCCCAGTGAGATGAAATATACCACGAGTACCCGTTACACGAAAGACGTAGCTCAGAAGGTGCACAACAGAAATTGTGAATGATGGAGAGGATTGGCAGCTTCTTGTTTGAGCTAACAATATTTATTCTAAGCACGGTAAGAATCCGTTATTTGCGAAGAGCTGACGTTACCCATCTGTAGTGTAATAAATGAAAACGTAACTCTTTCTGTCTGTCTGTTGCCTTTAAGATCCAGGGGACATAAAGAGCTTAACAGTTTATTTTTTAATGAAACTTAGAAAAAAGTGCTTAAAGTACAACTTCAACGAATTTGCCAAGTTTGTTTTTTTATTTTTATTTGACTTCCTATTTCTTTCTTACTATTTTAGAATATATGTAAGGTCGATACCTAAACTTCACATAAACACAATAACATGACGCCAATAAATACTCTGAATTTTTCTGCCTATGGTAGGCGAAAAATGTTCTAATCTTTACCCTTCCTCCTTAGTGACATTATCTTCGTCGTAACATACGTCACAAAATTCGAAACACCCTAGAAATTAGAAAATAAATAGTAGTTTAAAAAAACTAAAAACACGCTTCCATAGAAAACCAAATTTAAGAGTGGAAAATGATGGAAAAAAAGCGTGGGGTGCTTGATGTCAATTAAAAAATACCTCAAAACACGTCACGCTTTTTTACACGCTTTATATTAGCTTCACTTGCATGTTTGTATGTATGTTTGCATGTTTGTTTGTAACCGACTCCTTATAGCGCGATTTTCACCCACTTTAAACGACCAGATTTCATTCAAACTTTGCACACCTGTCAAGGACCGATGACAATGCAATAATTTCTTAAATTTGTGCCATTATCCTTGCCAGGGTTACCAGGACAGCAAAAAAAACTGTCTTCGAAAACTACGCTGACATACGTAACAAACTACGCTGACATACGACACAAACTACGCTGACATACGTCACAAACTACGCTGACATACGTCACAAACTGTGCTGTCATACGTCCCAAAAAGTTCCAAACACCCTAAAAAATAGAAAATAAATAATAGTTAAAAAAAACTAAAAAACACGCTTCAATTGAAAACCAAACTAAAAAGTACAAAATAATGGAAAAAAAGCGTGGCGTGCCTGATATCAATAAAAAAGTACCTTAAAAAGCACCCCACGCTTTTTTCCATTATTTTGTACTTTTAGTTTGGTTTTCAATGGAAGCGTGTTTTTTAGTTTTTTTAAACTATTTTCCATTATTTTCAACTTTTTATTTTGGTTTTCTGTGGAAGCATGTTTTTAGTTTTTTTGAACTATTTTTTATTTAATCCAATCTTTTACAGACATGCGTAACAAGCAGTAGTTTTCATTTGTTTAAAACTCTACCTGCTGGATTTACCTGCCTGATTCAGAGCAGTAATGTGTAGATCGTATTTATGACCCGGCAATAGAAATATACCTACGTGTTGGGATTTCGCGAATACAAATGTAAGAGAAAATAATGGATGAGGAAATGGTGATGAGAAGTGCAAAGTTGAGAAAAACACTTATGGGTATAATACAATTTGGGGGAAAAGAAAGAAATTAAATTTTACAGACATGGCTGTCAATTCCTTCCCTACACTAATGATATACGTGACCAAACACAAACTCGAAAGATGGATGAAATAACAACAAACTTCTATCGCCAATGTTCCCAATCAACACATGGATATCAATCAAATATCTCGATTGGAAAAGAAATTGTTCGTTTGCATTTGAATTGTTTTTAAATTTACGAATTGCTTCCGAGAGTATCTGGTGTGACGATCTGACAACCAATATAAATGCACTTCACAGGATAGCTGGACACTATGACGTGGGCACTGATCGAAATATCTGGACCAAGTGAGGAACTTCGAGTAAATCAAGGTTCAAGTAAAACGTTGAAGATAACGGTTTGTTTGTTCATACATTCCTCAGAGCACTCAAACTAGTCACAATGTCATTTCACTTGTCATTTTCTATGCAAGGTAATTGATTACAACATAGTTTCAGTAGCCAATAAATGAAATTGTTTGATGAGTATGATTATTTAGCACCAGATGAGATCCATTGCGACATCTAAATTGGTTTCGTCTGAAACATTTAATGAACATAACAACTATCCATTTATTACAGTTAACACAATTGTAGGGTAATAGTTACCGAAGCACACCTACATGTTAGAGTACACACTACGTCTCTACGATAAATAAATACAATACCCACATTCATACCCTATACCTACACTACACACACGACACACATTCACACCCTACACTCACACTACACACACCATACGTAATCACTTACATCAATCACCCGTCAAGTTTTAGACATAAGCTACTATTGTATCTCCTTTTATAGTCTAAGTCATTTAATTGTGGAATTGTCATGTATGTATGCGAATTTATAGTTTTAACACCTAATTTTCTACGGAAGAGCAATGATTTCCAAGATATAGGTTTTTGCCTAGTTTGGAATTCAGTAGTTCATATAATTTTAGCCGTTTACTAACTAACATTATTTGTATCCTAGTTCTTAAGAATATTACTTAATATGCTTTATTTTATTGAGTCCAAAATAAACGTTATATTATTTATACATCTATATACAAATAATAAAATTGGAATGTCTGTTTTTAATATTAAGATAACCACTTTTTACTAAGTGTATATGGATGTATACACGGTACATATACCAAAACAACATTTTTTACAATTTTTGTCTGTCTGTCTGTCTGTCTGTTTGTTCCCGCTAATCTCTGAAATGGCTGGACCGATTTTGACGGGACTTTCACTGGCAGATAGCTGATGTAACAAGGAGTAACTTAGGCTACTTTTATTTTAGAAAGAATCATTTATTTTAGAAAAAAATAACGGTCTTCGAAAACTACGCTGACATACGTCTCAAAATTCGAAAAACCCTGGCTGAATCCTACGAAATAGATCAAAATAATGTACTACAGGATTGTACACCTTAAAAAGGCCTACAAAAATGTCCGCAATAGTATATGTCTACCTCTTAGGGATAACCCACAATAACCATTTTTTATCCTTTACTTTTTACGAGAAATAAGGGCTTATTTACGAAGCGATTTTAAGCAATACAGCATTAATCCTTATCCAATTAAGAACCTTAAATACATTTTGCATTTAATATAGATCAATATGGCCCTTTACAGCATGTAATTTAAATGAATATCTTAGAAGATATTATATGGATTTTAAAAGCGGGGGTAGAGCAGCAGTAGGCGGGTCGTACGTCCGTCCCGTCCATCCGTTAGCAGCGGCCGGGCAGTACAGGATAAGTAGGATTGTAATTCATATTACTTTGGTTTCATAGTAATTGCGAATATCATGTGTGTTCGTTATACTCAAAATAAACCTAATAGTATTATTTCAAGTAAGAGACCGCGAAATGGCTTAGATGTTTAGATTTTTGGATGTTTGTTTCTCAATGATGCAAAGACGGCCAAACGGATTTAGATCGAATTTGGCACAAAGATATATTATATCATGGATACGTAACAGATAGGATACCTACTTGAATATGCTACTTGGTGATATTTTCCGACAGCTATACGGGCCAAGCCACTGGCAAAAGTATTATCCTATAATTATGTTCGGTGTCTGGTAAATGATTGAGTGTCTGTATAGGTAAAATAGGAGCGTTAAGAAAAACCAGGAAGACTTATATTCAACTAAACCAAGCCCTATGTCGCAGTCTTCTTACTCTGAATACTATTACTCTTATTTTAATAACACCAACACACATGATGTTCTCATAAACTATGAATCCTAAGTAATATGAATTATAATCCTACTACTACTAATATTATAAATGTGAAAGTATGTATGATTGAGTGTTTGTTTCTCAATCACGCAAAAATGGCTGAATGGATCTGGATCGAAAATAGCACACAGAGTCTATATTACCTATATAACCTGGAATAACACATTCTTATCGCGGTAGTACGTCCTCTCGCATTAATTTCCGACATCCACGCGGGCGAAGCCGCGGGCAAAAGCTAGTATTATTAATAATTTTATTCCTGCAAAAACTCTAATGGCTTTTCTACAAACCAAGGTTTTACTTTTAACCAAGGTTTAATATTGTACCATTTTTTTAAACTTTGTTTCAGTACATTTAAAATTCTAATTACAAGAACAGATTTTCAAATGAGTATAAATTGTCAATTTTGCTTACAACCTTTAAGTTCATCGATAACAGAAAAATTCGTATCGAAGGCTAAGTTTCCATAAAAGTTTTATAACGAGACGGTGAGGGACTTCTTTACTCAGCAGTTACACCTGCACCAACAATGTTTCACTACTCAGTTGTGTTCCGCTCACAAATTTCTCGTTATGCTGCAAGTCGCTGCAAGTTGTAAACACTTAAGCCTCTTTTGTGAACTTAGCCCGTTAGTGAAACCTTATACTTACTGCTCGGTTTTGCAAATATAGTACTTGGAAACTGTTATGTGACACAATATTATGAAATCTCCAGAATCCAACATCATTTAATATCACATGGGTCCATTTAAAACGTTAAAGTAATCCATTGAGTCACGTTTAAAGCTATGATTGACAGAAATTATTACACGAACATGTCAAATAGCCGTAATTTCATACTGTCGTCGACACTCGTAATACAGTCATACCTAAGCACTGAATCGTGTCGACACTCGTCAAGATCCTGGAATATCATCATATAATATAAGTTCATTCGCAGTAAGTATTAAAATTAATCGTTCGTGTACACCGTGTTTACCGATATAAAATGTTGATATGTGTTTGTAATTTTAGTGCAACATTAGCCCATTGTGTGACATGTTTCGTGAACTAGAAACATCGCAATTAATGCCCGCGTGCTCATAACCATAGCAACGCATTCATTGCTCAAATAAGCGTAACTACATGTTATTAATATGTAACACTATCACAGTACATTTCATTATGAACGTATACGAACTTAATATACGAATAAATTCAATCTATACCTACCTATGCACTAAACACCAAAACTCTTGTATTTTTTTTTCTCGTAGTGAAGAGAAAGGAGTATTTTGCACTTTCACTTGGAAATAAATTAATCAAATGGATGTCGGTGATTTAAATCCTGTTGAAAATACTCGCAAAAGTTTATCGTTACAAACCAAAACATTATTTTTATTTCTACGGAGTCATCCATTCTATGCCGTACCGTAAAACCTGGCCGCTTCAGTATTTGCGAATATATTCAGCTTTCTATCTCCGCTCTAGATCCGATAACTTTGGTTCCAAGCCCGGCGGGATTAATCGTTCACCGGCTATACGTGGTGTGAGGATAAACCAGTTAGTGTTAAAGTAAACCGCTTGCTTGGCGAGCCGTCGACGCTCAAGACAAACACAGGGGTTAATTACTGCGGGCGTTGTGCCGACAATATCCGGGTTGTTAGGTGCGCTGCGTAGGTGCGACTAATTATCGCTCTTTATTTTTAATAAATAATTCTAGAAATCCACATCTACTCAATAAAATTCTTAAATTCATTGACATTTAACGCAGAACATCAAATTTTGCAACAGATTTCCATTTATAGTGAAAGTTAGAACTAAAAAGATTTTGAAAATTCATCCTAATTGGGCATAGGAGATGAAATCTTGTATGGATGTTGTTAGTTTTGCCACTGGAAAATCCCAGTGGGTGAGTACACGGCATGTGCATTGATAAATATCACACGCTTTTGTCTCTCGGGGGTAGGCAGAAACTACAAAGAATTACGAGCTACTAATTAAATTAGATCATCGTTGTTAACTTGAGACTTTTTGGTAGAAGTACAGCACCTGCCCCACTACAAAAACGTGATTTCCCAAAGGATTGGAAAGTAAATTCGAATGCAATCAGTATCGATACGTCCGCGAGAGCATTCTCATTGTTGATACTTCAAAATGTTTTATTGGAATAATGAAAATACTGTACTTATATAGCTACTAGCGGTAGTGAACTTCTGTTTCATATTTTTCTGTAGGTATCTTATTTCAACGATTGCATTTGGCGCTATAGAGAGTATATCTATTTATCCAGATAGGCATGATTCTGCATAATTTTTATTTTGTTCGCATACACCATCTTTCGTTAAATAATGTAAAGCCGTTAGACGTTATCATGTAAACAGAAACATTACGAATAACAAAAAAAAAAAGTAGTTTAGCATCTTCGAGTATCCTATATGGGATGGCAGGGTCATCGTTGCCGTGCGGTCCATGGCCCTTTACAGGGCACCAGTGAGTGCGCCCTCACTGAGGCTGCTCCCAGCGCACCGATTAAGTGCGTCCCAGAGGGTCATGGCCATCCGGCTAGTCCAGGGATACCGCATGGTCTCCTGTGAAGCGGCGAGCCTCCTTGCCGAATTGCCGCCAAGTTTTTAAAATTAACCCACGAAAAATCTCAAATTCTCACTTTCAGAATCATGTACTGAATACATAGTATTAGGTTGCCCGTCGATTTCCTCGCCACCTTGTAGTAAAATAGTCGATAATTTTATCTAAACTCAGTTTAGGCCAGACGGCGCCACTCACAGTAGACGCTTGAATAATTAATTATCTACTAGTCACCATCCCTCAAATAAATACGCACAGTCTCACCTTGTTTTATTGTAGAATGGGCCTGCTCTTGACCTGGATTATGCCTGATGGAAAGCGTGACCACACTTGTCTCAGGACGAACAGGAACCATTAGTTTTAGGTTCGATTTCCAACCAAAATAGCAAAAATATATATTATATAAGAAAAACAACTATTTCGTACTAATAATATAAACGCGAGAGGTACCTACTCTGTCTGTTTGTTAAATCGGCTGAATAGATTTAGCTGAATTTACGGATAGATATGACCTAGGTTAGGCCATAGGATACTTTTTATCTCATTTTTGACAGTTGAAAAAATTTGAAAGTTGACAAAGTATGTGTTGCCAAATTGCAATAAAGTACACTTAGATACAATGTATAATGTCGTTAGCTTGTAGCCGGCCTTAGCGTGGATCCTAGTTCTTAAGTAGGCGAAGCTATTGAAAATTACATAAATACTGAATGAAAGAACGGTAATTAACTTCTACTCTGCAACGTGAAGGCTGGTTTTGTGAGTTTCTAGTTAGGTGGGTATACTTAATTGCTAATTTAAGACTAGTTGTTCTTGGGATCATTTTGTTTTTGTAATTAGGAATTTGTGATGAGTATTTTTTTGTCAATTGACACCCGATTTCAGAAAACCGTTCAAGTGACCAAGCCAGCAGGAGGAGATGCCCCCGGCGTCGGGAGCCGATTGCGGACTCCCGGCCACCGTAGACGCGGGCTTGCCGGTAAGGAACAGGCCCGTGTCGATGGCGCGTAGTGTTCCACGCGCGCCTCAAAAAGGTATCAGCAAACTGAAGGTGTCTGCTAGGACCGATGCCTGCCAGGGTCATGAGATGCGTCCGAAAGAGGTACCGTGGCCCTGGCATATGGGCAACTGAAGGAACACGGGAGGGCTTTAGTCAGTAAAAGTCTGACACGCCCTTCCGCTCCACCCAGAGAAGTCATTTGCAGATTTCCCAAAAAAAAAAAGTGACCAAGCCGCGGCTGTTAAAATTTATTCTCACATTCAATTTACACCCAATAATTAAGCTAGATATGTGATGTTACTAGCGATTAAACCTAAATCATCATCATCATCATCATTTCAACCGAAAGACGCTCACTGTTGGAAATAGGCCTTGCCATCGCCCGGTTCTGTACTTCTCACATCCAGAGAGTTCCTGCAGTCTTCACCAGTTCATCAGTCCACCTTCTGGAAAGTCTCGGAAAGCTACCGAACTGGAATCTTTCGGCCCCATCCGCCATAATGTTCAGCGAGCAATATATGCCTACTACCACTTAAGTTTGACAATTCTTCGGGTTATGTCAGTTACATTGGTTCTCCCGCGGTTCTCTTAATTAAACATTCGATCACATTAGGAAACTCCAAACATATTGAGGCATATTCTAAAGAGCCATATTGTGGACGACCACGTTTCAGGGCCATAGGTTATCACATTGGAAACATGCGCTTTTGTCTTGATACTATTTTTTTTTTTTGGATGGGACATCAATTTACGTCTCTGAGCGGAGCGGGAGGGCATGTCAGGCTTTTACTGACTAAAACCCACCCGTATTCCTTCAGTTGCCTATATGCCAGGCCCACGATAACTGTTTCGCACAAATCTCGTGACCCTGGTCTTGATACTCTGTGATATATGAGACCAGTAGATATTTCGTAGCTTTCCCAACGCTGCCCGGCCGAGTATTTACTTCTTCTCGATGTTGGACATATCTAACTGGAGAGTTTGTCCTAGGTAAATATAATCGTCCACAAATTCGAGGGTAGAATCTTCAATATTCATGACCGTGTGCGAGCAAACGAAATATCGAAATAACGTGGGAGGCCAAAGAGTTAGGCTATTGCCATTTACCGAGCACAAATCAGCAATGCTATTGAGAATGTTGTGACGGAAAATCGCAATAAAATTTTAATTAGGCTGTCAGAAATCTGATTAATCTTAAATATCTTACAATATTGTTTATCCACTCAGCCAAAAGCCTCCCACAAAGTTAGACGGGTAATATTGTTCCTGTCTCTATTTATACATACTGCAAGAGTAAGGCAATCACGCTGTACTCAAACTGATACTAACTCCATTCTGGCCCAATTCTAGTTAGTCGTTGTTAAATAGTGGATTACCCTCCTTCCTACACATTTAGCTCGACGAGCAAATCGTCCAACTTAATTGATTTACTAGCTGCGAACAGTCTGGGGACACTTTAATGTACTTTTAAGGGGGTAAAGCTTTAAAAGGTCAAATAGCCTGTATGTACTATACAGTATGTCCGAACATGGTCTAGCGATATTCTAAATACTTAAATATAAACTATTTTAAAGTACAATTACACGCTAAGCTTGGGTCCAATACACTACCCCGCTATGTGGCAGCCATTTTGTTTTTTTTTTTTTTTCATGCAAGTATAAAAAAAACATATCTCTCAAAGTTTTAGTCATACTGAGAAGAAAATAGACTTAAAGACAATAATATTGTCTGCCGTTTGCATTACAAAGCAATGTGTTCACAATTCCATAACTTTCGAAAAACATTGTGAAAATCTAAAAAAAATATGAAAAATTATTCCATATTGATCAGTTCCTCCCTGGAATTCAATCAATAATTGTTAATTAGTCCAAAAACACCCCCGACAATTTTTTAATTATTTTTACTAGATTGACAGATTTTGAACTACACTAAAATACAGCATAAAATTCACAACTGTAGGTATATCTAATACTTTAAGAGTTATTGTTGTTTGAACCTAGCGTATGCGCAAGCACAAAAGCCATTGTCGGAATCCTAAACAGGAAATCATTAAAAACACATAAAATTCATATTAAGTTTTATTTAATGTTTTTACCAATATTAAAATGTAATTGTAATTTAAAATAGTTTATATTTAAGTATTAAGAATATCGCTAGTCCATGTCCGGACATACTGTATAAGTTCATCATCATCATCATCATCATCATCATCATCATCATCATCATCATCATTTCAGCCGAAAGACGTCCACTGCTGGACATAGGCCTCCTCCAAGCACCGCCACTACGACCTATTCTGTGCTTCTCGCATCCAACGTATTCCTGCGGCCTTCACCAGGTCATCGGTCCATCTTGTGGGAGGCCTTCCAACTCTCCGTCTTCCAGTACGCGGTCGCCACTCCAGAACCTTCCAACCTCATCGGCCATCCGTTCTGCGAGCAATGTGCCCTGCCCACTGCCACTTAAGTTTGGCAATTCTTCGGGCTATGTCGGTTACCTTGGTTTTCCTACGGATCTCTTCATTTCTGATTCGTATAAGTTACTTCATACAATTGTCATTGTCATAGGGTGCTGCTTGTGATGACTGGTCGTCTTGCTGACCTTGGTTTTGTTATTAATAATTAACTGTTTATTTATTTAACTCCGAAGCATAACCTTTGTGACTTCTGTTAATAGTATATTAAACATGTACATATATTCATATTATATCAGTTTAATGCAGCATTGTATATGCAAGCGGCCACGCCCTTTATGCCTGTAGGCTTTTATTTAGGTATTAAGTTCTGTTTACGTTTTTGTTTCCATAATTTATTTCTGATTGAGTACAGTTTCTAAATGTTTTATTATTATTTTAGCTGATACATGACAAATCATTTAATGTAATGTTTTATGTTTCGTAATGTTACTTACTATTGTATATTATCAAGTTTTTCTAACTGTACTGGTGGAGTGTTTGTTACACCACTTTTTATCTCAGGGCGGGAGTTTTGGAGCTATGTCTTATGTAATTTTGATGTTCAAAAACTGGGCTGAGTCTCAGCCGTCTTTGAATAAATGACTTTTGATTTTTGATTCTGTTTTGATAAGATAATATACCTCAAGCTCTGTAGCTTGAGGTATATTATCTTTTCAAATGATTGAATATTCAATACTCTTATCAATTAAAAATACTAGATTTTTTTCTATACAAACGGTCTGTCCATTTGTATAAAAAAGTTCTAAAATTTTTCATAATTATTTTAGATATTGTAATACCGAATAATATGTAGTTCTAGATAGCCTATCAGTAGCCATATGAAATATGTCTTAATACTTTACAAACGTTGTAGAAATATCTTATTTAGTATTCAAATGCGCGGCAACAGATTTTTCCAGATTTGTTTGTTATATGTGAGAGTTTCCGATGAACAAAATCTTCCAATACCAGATAGACTATTTTCTTATTTTTTTGTGTTTTAATTGAAACATTGTCTGTTATAAATATAGACGTCGGATAAGGTGTGTGCAAAATCAAGGTACCGGGAGTCACTTACCCCATTGTCGTGTATTCAATTCTTTCATCCATTTGACCACATATTATACCTATGCAGCTTCTATGCAACTGAACTACTCTACAATTTATTTTAAATATTTTATCCTCCCTTGTATTTGTATTCTATGTCACATCAATTTCCATATTGATCAGTTCCTCCCTCGGAAGTATGTTAGCTGTAGGAAAATAGGTTACCGCGACAACCGGGCAGTGGATTGGACACTGGACGTATAATTATACATACTATTACATTAGGACGATATCAGAGAATTTTCTCGCACTTGTTGTATAATAAGATGGCTGTCGACATCATAACTGATTGATGGCTGAGTGTTGATGACAGGTTTCTGTTATAAAAAAGTGGGTCATTAACCTTTAGAGGTGCAGATTCCAAATAATTATTTGCTGAGTCTTCGAATTCCTAAACAATATATTATTCTAAGAAGTATGTAAAAGTCTTCTTTAGTGATGTTCCGGATCTTTAAAAATGTTTATCCGCGGATACGGATCCGAATATGGATATTTGGTGTAAGATCTGCGGATAGTGATCCGGATCTAAACTTTCTTCCTTAATTGGTGTCGTTTCGCGTAATCTTGAAACGATAGTTGACGCCACTTGACACTTTGCTTGACAGGACATGTTTCGATTTGCATAGCGCAGGTCTTTCTTTTGTTTTGTTTATAGTTTAGTCACTAAATATTGGACTTTAAGAAATAAGTAAAAATTTGAATAGTCTAAAAGTTTTTCATAGCTGTCTATATACATAGAATTTCATCTATCTATTGAAAATTAGCGTAGTGTGGGACGCCCCCCAGCTAGATGGACCGACGACCTCAAAAAGGTGGCTGGGACAGACTGGATGCGGAAGGCGGAGGACAGGGTGTTGTGGCGCAACATGGGAGATGCCTATGTCCAGCAGTGGACTGCGATAGGCTGATTTGATGATTTGATGATTGAAAATTAATAAGGTAAAAGATCGGAAAAGATCCGTCAAAAAAGTAATGAATGCGGATCTTTCTTCTCCCTCGGATATCCGCGGGTACGGTTACAGTTATCTGGCATACCACTAGTTCTCCGTATTCCATAAAACGTTAGGTAAGCACTGAAAATTATCATTACCTCGTAGTGGAAAGACGTTTATTTTTAACATGCCAAACTCTTTTATACTCTCTACGTCTGTGTAGCTGTACACTCGCGCTCAGCGTTTTATACAATTTGCCACAATTCCGTGTAATAGCGCGGCAGAGCGCTCCCGACCGCAACTTGCATCACACACAACATTTTATGCCCGGTTTTGTGCACGGCTGCTTAGAGGTTGTAAATGTCTCCAAGTGAACACGATTGAACAAATTTAAGGTATTTAATTATTTCAAGTGTAGCGTACGGTGATTCCCTGAGTTCCCTCGTTGGTGTATTGGTTGCATGCGCGACTGTTGATCATATGGTTCTGCTTTCGATCAATCGGTTGGGCAAAGTGTTCTTAGATTCTTCCATTAGAAACTTCTCAATGACAACCTGGGTCTGGATCTGTGCCTGATTATAGGAAATAGGCTCGCTCCTTATGCCATGGGACTTGAACATAAATGGCGAAATGACGTCGAACACCTTTGCTATTTCCATTCGAGGAGTATAGACGCCATTTTATGATAGTTTTACAAAAATGGCCCAAAAATCTGGCTCCTAAACTGCCTAACTGGTATGAATTTTATAAGATGTAATTATTTTTCTACTCTGTGTCGGAACAGGATAGTAAAAAATAACACCTATATAAATTAGATACCATGTGCCGTACCGACGTAAATAATATTCTCATTCTAAACGGCGATCTTTAAACTCCAGCCACTTACTCACATAAATATAAAGCGGCTATAATTCCACATTTTATACCAACTGAGTTACTCTAAACTCGCTACTTCGCATATCTGAGTCGAATAAAATCCTACATAATGCGCGAGTTGATCGTACGTTAGCAATTCATGGGCGCCCACTTCGCTATACATCGCCTGCCGCTCGTAAACACGTTTTATTGAGTTGTATAGTGAGCGAACGATGAATATTAAAGTACGGAGAGAACGAACGATGCATATTCAATTTTAATATGCCGCTATGTTAGCGCGACTGCGATATTGTTTGGTTTAGATGAATTATGAAGGGATCAGAAATATAGTGTGTTAAATGAAATGGTGTATTTAAAACTTTCCATTACATTTCAGTTTAGGAGTTAAAAAAAAGAGGAGAAGAATAAGGTAATGTATTACAAAAAGCATGTTATAACCCTGCATTTTAATTGATCCAACATTTTTGGTACTGATGCCTAGTTATGATTTAAATCAAAACGTTTGTGAATCTTCGCTTTCAACTGAACTGATAGACTTTTCGTATTATTGCATACTAAGTGATTTTCATAAAATATTGATGCTTTGTAAAGTATACCTAGGTAATAATATTTTAGACTAGTGAAAATCAAAGAAGTTAGAAAATGGAAGATTCCATGAAGTGCCTTTTCATTTCAGAACTTAGGTGAAATCGCTTGGAATGTTTTATTGCACCAATGTTAAATATTCTCGTACAGTTCACGAAGAAATTGAAATCTCGAAGTACAAAGAACTATGTTTATAAAAATAAATGTCTGTTTTGAACTTTGAATATAAAGGAGTCAAAGACTTGTGCAATGTAATGGAAGTGACTTTATTTTGTAGATATTTTCCGCAAAAAAGCTGTTGACGTTTTGAAGTTTCGTGTTAGATCCCTGTGAAGCTCTTGAATCATTTATTTCTTGGTGTTTTGAATATGCAAAACCAAAACTACTTATAATTAGAATGTTCTAGGCATAAAAGCGTTTAAACCGATCATTTATTAGGGTTCCGTTGCCAAATGGCAAAAAACGGAACCCTTATAGATTCGTCATGTCTGTCTGTCTGTCTGTCCGAGTAAGTCACAGCCATTTTTTTCCGAAACTATAAGAGCTATGCTGTTGAAACTTGGTAAGTAGATGTATTCTGTGAACCGCATTAAGATTTTCACACAAAAATAGAAAAAAAAAACGATAATATTTGGGGTTCCCCATACATAGAACTGAAACTCAAAATTTTTTTTTTCATCCAACCCATACGTGTGAGGTATCTATGGATAGGTCTTTAAAAATGATATTGAGGTTTCTAATATATTTTTTTTTCTAAACTGAATAGTTTGCGCGAGAGACACTTCCAAAGTGGTAAAATGTGTGTCCTCCCCCCCCCCCCCGTAACTTCTAAAATAAGGGAATGATAAAACTAAAAAAAATATATGATGTAGGTACATTACCATGTAAACTTCCACCGAAAATTGGTTTGAACGAGATCTAGAAAGTAGTTTTTTTTTAATACGTCATAAATCGTAAACCACAATTTACCTTTCATTCAGTCAACTCAAATATAAAAATTAAAAAAAAAACCATTTAATTTCATAAACATAAACCTTATGCATAAATCGTGAATTCCTGCAGGTTTGTACGGAACACTCGGTGCGCGAGTCCGACTCGCACTTAGCCAGTTTTTTAATTAGTGGACATTGTGGCTAACGAATTTACATCTATATTTTAAAGTAATAGTGGTTCCATTTCCAGGCTCAAAAAAAATAGTAAATGGATAACAGTAAAAAAAAAAAATGTTAATAATCAATCATATCGTGCAAGTGTATCATTATTCACAATAATGATTTTATTACGATACGATTTACAAATTGAGCAATTTCTTGACATTATACATACGATATCGGCTAAATAAATTTATCTACAGGTAACCATTACCTCAATTACGAACCTAACTTCAATGACAATCTGACTATTTCATCGGGGGGTGATATTTGATTTAAAATATACCCGATCAGCGGGCAACGCGCGCCAATTACTGCCGATAATTAGTCTCGTACCAATTTATTACATGTCCTGTTCCATAGGGTCTATCAATTGGTCCAGGAGAGATCGGGTCAGTATTTTAGGTGTTATCTATGTGAATATTTGTTTTAGACCGAAGTACGTTGTTGCAGAAATTCAACACCACGATTTTGGTTAAAACATTCCACTGCCAAATTTTTTATTCTATTCTACAGTAAATATGGGAATATCATATACTTTCTTAAATAATTGTTATTTTATACCGAAGTCTTTTAAATGCATGAGATGAACAAAGGGAGGCTCCTCCAATTAAAATTGTCTGCAACTGCTCAAAGATTGATGTTTGGACGTCGAGTGTATGCTAGTTCCACGTATACCCTGCTTGTGCGATTTAGGATATTGTGTGACGTCAGTGTAATATTCGTAGTTCGCATTTTCATCATCATATTTTCAGCCATAAAACGTCCACTGCTGGACATAGGTCTCCTCCAATATGGGGGGGGGGTTGCCATAATCATCACACTTGGTAGGCGGGTTGGCGGTTGCAGTATGGTGGTAAAATGCATAGAGAACGGTGATACCCATTCTCTAGAAAGTCCCTTATTATTTCTACGACACCCATGCGAAGAAATGGGATGAAGCTATTCTTCATGTCCGGCACCACATTTAGTTCGCATGCGAAGTTTTAAATGCAGTACACCTTAGTATTTCATGAAAAAAAAAACAAATTTACAGCATATAGGGCCAAAAGCTAAATTTTAGGCAATTTGGCTTTGGATGCACTCTTAAAGGCCGTATGTGACCCATAAAATATGTACCTAATGAAACAGTCATTAAAAACCATGTATTTCAAATAAATTAATACTTCTAAATTGAGATGCTATAAAGATACGATCAAATTAGCACGGAATTTATTTTCTTGGGAAAATCGTTTTATTCGCTACTCACTAAAAATGCGAGCCACGTACATAGATACGTCGCATCCTTAATTTACCTTGATCTGGTCAACTCTCTTTAGATTTGAGTTGATGAATGAACGTGATCTAATATTGAAAATGAATTCTAAAAGATAATGTGGGAGTTCAAAGGCAATGAAAATATTAGCATTGTGTGTGAATTGGGCTGATGAAAATTATTTTTAAAGATAATATTTAACGAAACTGAAAGAAAATGTAACACTCAGACATGTAACATTAGGCGTAACACTCGCTTGAGTAACCATATTATGTGTATATTCATGGTTCACCTTGTGTAACTCGCTCTGCTGTGAATTTTGATTCATGATTGACCTTTTTAAAAGCCTAATAAGAATTTGTATTTAAACTAGAGTTGACGAACGAACTCACTGACGCAAACTAAATCATTTTAACTAGCAATCGATAGGATAGTATTGGCTTCCTCACTTTATTTATAATTGACTTATCAACTGTCAATAAAGCGAGGATCGTCAACGATAAATGGAAGCATGCAAGTTTCAAGCACTTCGCTAGTGATTAATCAATTTAATTGATTCCAGTATCCAATTAGGTACATTTTCATGAATTCAGTTGATTAATTTGTTCACAGAGATTGAGAAGCCTGATGCTGCTCATCAAATGGAATTTGATACCTACCTTCAATGATCCCTGACACGGAATCTGTATGATTAATGCTTTAATTAGATGATAAAAAATTACGTGTGACTGTGGTACGAAAACCGAATCCGTTATTATTAAATAACTATACTGGCTTATACCTTTTTAGTCAACGTTGCTGGGTTTTAGTTTATCAAAAAATATTTTACAAGTTAATGCAAGTATTTTGAACGAAGTTATTTAAATGATTGTACGGTCTACTCGTTTGTATTGTACTACATATATAATTGTGACGAACGGTTAGCTATTAAGGTTTCCGCAAACAGGCGTGACGCACCAGCGCGATGCGACTCTCGTAGGACTATTTCTATGAAAACTTCATGAAAATTGTACTATAAGACTCACGTCGCGCTGTCGTGTTACGCCTGTCTACGAAAGCTTTTAAGCTGTAGCGTAATGCGTTTTATTTCAATCTTTCTCTTTCCCACTAATCTGTGTAGTAGAATTTCGTTTTAGTGGTATTTTTCCAACTAACAAAGCAGGCTAATCTAAGTACCCACGCCTAGATCTATTCTCTTGTCTTCTGTGTCGAAACAAGAATAATTCCAGGTGGCGCAATAAAAGGAAAAAAAAAAGAAATGTAATAAAAATTTAGTGTGGAGAACATAATATTGTTTCGTGAGTAGATTTTATGGACATCAATAACTCACGAACATTGTAAACCCGTCAGGTGGCTACTTCATTTCGTTAATCGGTGGTAATAAAATATATATTTATCGGCTTATGTTTTCAGTTTTATTGTGTACTGTTTATTGCGTATAAACTGGCATGGGATTTTATTAAACCGTGTCAAACCGAATTGGATTTATTACCGTTACTTTCAATATTTTATTGCACGTAGTAAAACCTATTCAATACGTTCAAAAGTGTTATGAAAACATACTTACGTAAATTGATTCGAGAATCGTTCTATAACCGTAGGTCCTTTTGCTGTACCCTACAGGGTCCAAAATTATATAGTTACCATTTAAGTACACATTGTGGTAAAGCAATAAAGATATTGAGTATTAAATAAATACGAATGGTTCACCTTATCGTCAGAGTAAAACTTCTTGTGGTAGGTAAAAGTACAAATTATATTGATTAACTCTCTCAAACTGCGCTACAACACTACGTTTGTAACCTGCGCCAACTGTTACCTACTGGTCATCTGAAATTCGTCTCGTTGGATTCAGTCTGCCGCGGTATTACTGAGTAGGTATGCAACTCAATAACTTGTATTGCTTCAACGCCAACTTTATTTCTGCGGACATATGAATTACACATCTGCTTTTTACACACTTTATATTAGCTTCACTTGTATGTTTGTTTGTAACCGACTTATTATAGCGAGATTTTTTTTTATTAAGAGCTTCTTGTTGGTACACTTTTTTTTTCAGTTTTGTATCCTTGGTTATGCTAAATCTACATTTAAATCTTGTCTGATCTGAGTAGCGTGGACAAATTAAGCTATTATTCGTAGATATGTATCACCCCTCATGTTCATTTATATTTTGCAAGCAAACCTAACATACTTATTGTTTGTTTGTACACAATACCTGTGTATTACAATATTGTGTGTTTACCACAAAACACTGTTTAGGAAATAAATTCATTATTCCATCTGGTAATATGTTACGTGATTAAAATCCAATTTAAATTTCTTTATGCGGTGGTTTCAATAGGAGCGATAGGCGCTACTTGTTTTACATAAATTAATTGTTTTGTTTTGATTATAGAGGTCAAGTTTAGGAGGAAGTAGACTCTTTTTTTTCTCCTTTATATAATTTGCATTTTTAAATACATGCAGCATAGCATGCTAAGCATACTATCATCATCATCATCATTTCAGCCGAAAGACGTCCACTGCTGGACATAGGCCTCCCCCAAGCTCCGCCACTTCGACCAGTTTTGTGCTTCCCGCATCGCGGGTTCCTACGGCCTTCACAAGGTCATCGGTCCACCTTGTTGGAGGCCTTCCAACTCTACGTCTTCCGGTACGCGGTCGCCACTCCAGAACCTTTCGGCCCCATCGGCCATCTGTTCTGCGAGCAATGTGCCCTGCCCACTGCCACTTCAGTTTAGCAATTCTTCGGGCTATCTTGGTTACCTTGGTTCTCCTACGGATCTCTTCATTTCTGATTCGATCGCGTAGGGAAACTCCAAGCATAGCCCTCTCCATCGCCCTTTGGGTGACTTTCAGCCTTCTAATAAGGCCCATTGTGAGCGACCACGTTTCGGTTCCATATGTCATCACTGGCAACACACACTGGTCAAAGACTTTCGTCTTGAGACACTGCGGTATGTGGGACGAGAAGATATTGCGTAGCTTCCCAAAAGCTGCCCAGCCGAGTCGGATTCGACGATTGACCTCTTTCTCGAAGTTGGACCTACCTAACTGGACAGTCTGTCCTAGGTACACATATTCGTCCACAACTTCGAGTGTAGCGCCTCCGATCTTCACTGGAGTGGGTATCACACGAGCATTGGACATGACCTTTGTCTTATCCATGTTCATCGTGAGACCCACTCTTTCGGAAGCTCTACTGAGGTCATCGAGCATTGTACTGAGGCCCTCCATAGTCTCAGCCATGACAACTATATCATCGGCAAACCGAAGGTGAGTGATGTACTCGCCATTGATGTTGATGCCAGCCCCTTTCCAGTCCAGAACCTTGAAGACATCCTCCAGTGCAGCGGTGAACAGTTTCGGAGAAATAACGTCTCCCTGTCTCACCCCTCGCTGCAGAAGGACCTCGCTCCTGAAGTCGGACTGACATAGTGGCGTTTTCGTACAGACACTTCAGCACCTCGATGTACCGATAGTCGATCTGCCACCGTTGAAGAGACTGCAGTACAGCCCAGGTTTCGACCGAATCGAAGGCTTTTTCGTAGTCCACAAACGCTAAAAAAAGCCAAAAAAGCATACTATATGTAATTAAAAATAAATTTTGTTTCTACGCACAAAAGATTGCAAAGCAATTTTACTCCTAGTTACATAAAATAACATGCCTACGTTTCATGGTAAAACAGATCCACTGTTAAGGAAAACGCGTGTCGATACATTTCTAAGAATCAAGCAGTTTCCACTAACAGAACTTACCAGTAACTTTTCTTTTAAAATGATTCATTATAATTGGCGAATATTGCCAAACTGCTGGCAAGGTTTTGCTAAAGAGTAAAAATTTTTATGATGACTTTTTTTGTTAAATAAAATAAGAAATTGTATGTAACCAAATCGCTACGCTACTGTTGCAATTTCGATTTTAATTTTCACGTGTACTTGTCAAACAAAACTGTGGGTTTACCTATTCTGTCTACGCTTCCAGGAAGTGTGTATTTTTGTTAGCTGTTATATTATAAATATGACATTTTTCTGTTCTTATTACAAACATTTTTAAATATAACATAAAATAAAATTTTGAAAAAAAAACATTAAATTAACATTGATCAATAGTGGTCCGGAATCGGAAGGGGTCCACAGGTTCATTAACATTTATTAAGAAACAACAAAGAAAAGAAGAACATTAATTATCTTATTCAATCCAATCATTCTGTCTGTAGCCGACCTATGTAAAGAAGAATTTATCTAAAGCAGACTTTCGTTCGTTGATTTGGGGACCTACAAGACCCTTACACTCCTGTTATTAGAATCCCAAATTGGACGCTCTCCTTTTCAAGATTCCTGAAAAGATACTTACAAATAGGTTCCTTTTTACCTTCAAAATAGATTTCTTAAGGCTGAGAAGAAATCTAAGTAGTCCAATTTAGTAATGCATGACGTTAAATTGCAAAAGAAGTATTTTACGGGAAAAAAACTGAGCTGGTGGCTTTTTTGGTGGTTTGTAAAACCCGTTATAAAAAATATTGGCAAGTGTGTGTATGATGTGTGTATGCGCTACTCGGCTTAATATATTGGCACTAGATTTTTCCCCGCTGAAATAATTACATATTAGATAATTATACACTAAGGGTTCGAAATATTGCGTGTATTTGAAGAAGTTAGATGATAACTAAATTACTTGACGCTCAATAAGCGTTCATTAGCTACAACATATACTTGAAGCTAAATTCAGTACCGGTCCAATTTATTTTGTTTTGTCACGCTGAGCCGGGTTTCGGTCGAGAATTTATTCATATAAATCCCTTAAGATTCCTTACAAAGAGTTTCATTTACATCCGAGAGCTTCCGAAGCCACTAAATGAGCGGATCATGCTCACTGTACATAATGAAGGTGCGATCCGATCCGACTGCGATCAACTTCACTAATTCTGCTTTTAATGAGGCTTTGTAAAGAGTGGATCGTATTGAGTCGTTCATTTATTTATTAGGGTTCCGTTGCCATATGGGAAAAAACGGAACCCTTATAGATTCGTCATGTCTGTCTGTCTGTCTGTCTGTCCCTGTATGTCACAGCACTTTTTTCCGAAACTATAAGAGCTATGCTGTTGAAACTTGGTAAGTAAATGTATTCTGTGAACCGCATTAAGATTTTTATACAAAAATAGAAAAATAAACAATAATATTTGGAGTTCCTCATACATAGAACAGAAAATCAAAAAAAAAAATCATCAAACCCATACGTGTGGGGTATCTATGGATAGGTCTTCAAAAATGATATTGAGGTTTCTAATATCATTTTTTTCTAAACCGAATAGTTTGCGCGAGAGACACTTCCAAAGTGGTAAAATGTGTGTGTCCCCCCCCCCCGTAATTTCTAAAATAAGGGAATGATAAAACTATAAAAAAATATATAATGTACATTACCATGTAAACTTCCACCGAAAATTGGTTTGAACGAGATCTAGTAAGTCGTTTTTTTTAATACGTCATAAATCGTAAACCACAATTTACCTTTCATTCAGTCAACTCAAATATTAAAAAATAAAAAAAAACATTTAATTTCATAAACATAAACCTTCTGCATAAACCGTGAATACCTGCAGGTTTGTACGGAACCCTTGGTGTGCGAGTCCGACTCGCACTTGGCCGGTTTTTAGGGTTCCGTTGCCAAATGGAAAAAAACAGAACCCTTATAGATTCGTCATGTCTGTCTGTCTGTCTGGCTGTCTGTCTGTCCGAGTATGTCACAGCAATTTTTTTCCGAAACTATAAGAGCTATGTTGTTGAAACTTGGTAAGTAGATGTATTCTGTGAACTGCATTAAGATTTTCACACAAAAATAGAAAAAAAAAACAATTTTAGGGGTTCCCCATACTTAGAACAGAAACTCAAAAATTTTTTTTTTCATCAAACCCATAAGTGTGGGGTATCTATGGATAGGTCTTCAAAAATGATATTGAGGTTTCTCATTTCATGTTTTTTTTTTTTTTTTTGTTTGAACGAGGACTAGTAAGTAGTTTTTTTTTAATACGTCATAAGTCGTAAACCGCAATTTACCTTTCATTCAATCAACTGAAATATAAAAATTAAAAAGAAACCATTTAATTTCATAAATATAAACCTTATGCATAAACCCTGAATACCTACAGGTTTGTACGGAACCCTCGGTGCGCGAGTCCGACTCGCACTTGGCCGGTTTTTACTTAAGGAACCTATTGTGCAAGGTGTAATTGAAATAACTAGAATCCTCTTTTAGGGCTATTCGTACTCATCATTATGAAAATCGTTTACTATGGGACCAATCTGACATTGAAATCTTTCAAAACAAATGCCAACCTCTACAGTTTCTCGAGTCATGAGAACAGCTGTTTTTCGCGATAAGCAGCTTACTTCATTCGTTCAGGGTTAGTCTCAAACTAAATAATGAAGACAGTGGCCCGTGAAGATTTGAAGTAATTTATGCCACCTATGAGGTTTGAAGTAATATAAATTATCACGTATATTAGGTACTTAGAAGTTTAGTTGTTAGCTTTACAAGAATAATGGTGAATTATTTAGTCAATCAACCTTTAATTATTATTATTTTCCTTTTTTCTGGACTTTATTGGAACTACTCTGCATAAGGCACCACACACTAACCAATTGACGCCACTGCCAGTTTATTTCCTCTTATCATGTCTCGGTTCGCTACGCTACATGCTACGGCGTAGCATTATACTACAAAAGCGTAGCAGTCTTGTGTCATGTGTGTTAGGAACTATTTGTGTGAAAGGTTAAATATTGTTTATGTAAATCTCGCTCAATTATTTCTGTACAATATTCCAGATGACTTACGCACACCCTGCATTATATTTCCTCAGAAAACATTCCCACATCGTCTAAAAACACCACTTTATTCCCCTTACTTCCTCCATTTTCCCAGTTCCCTTTCCCCCAGTATTCTATAAATTAACCTAATCATCCACCTGTATCGTTGCCGCTCACTTCATTGCCGTAAATTCCTCGCCTCCAGATTTATTAAGGCAATTAAACTTGGTCCAAGTTGACAGTTTTTTCCTTTGTTTCGGACACTTTAATGAGCGCCGTGAGACGTAGGGAATGAATTTCTTACGGCTCACTGTACCAGAATACGTATATTCTAATTTCTCAAATTGTAGGCTCTGAAATTAAAAGGCATTTATGGAATTTAAATTAGTTTAGTAAATTTTGGCCCATCTTCTTTTCATAGTGTAAAAAGTCTCTTCTTGCGTCAGTACGCTTAGATCTTTTATACATTGCAATGGATTTTAATGCAGTTTTTATCAATAGACAGGGAAATTCAGGACAAAAGTTTAAATGTATAACATGTGGGCGAAAGCTAGTTATTTATAAATAAACCTGACAAGTAAGGAATCCTAACTTCCAGTATTCGTTTAATTATCTGTGCAATTTTGATATTGTCAGCTTAGAACTTCACTGTGGCAAAGTATCTAATGAGTGCACAACAGTAGGCATCAACCCATTCTTTAGAACACACCCAGGTGCTATGGTTCTATAACCTGGTAAGAATAGAATGTTTTATTTCACATAAGATCCACGTTTGTTCACTACACCTATACTGAAAGTGCAAAAATAAGAAAGGAGTTACATAATAGGTAGTATGGAAAGAATGACATAGGTACAAGCTACATCAGTGCGTTATGGCTTTGGAACACGTTATATTACCATTAGATAGATATTACGCTTACAACAATGTACATTTATGTATCTTCTATTTAAATATAAAAGTTTCCATTACAATTTAAGGCTACTTTAAACTACATTACCAATACACAAAACATTGAGTACACCCCTTTTCCCTATACAAAGGCGAACTAACGTATTTTTTATAACCCCGGGGACACACCGCGGATATTACTTTCCGCTTTGTTAGCTCCGGGCTAACTTGTTTGATAACAGCTAAGAAAAAGTGCGACTTGTTCTGTTGTCCGACGTCATCGGGTGGTGTAAACTGATGTTGCTTCAAGTGTTGTTTAAAGGATGGTGTTCTGCATTATATTTCAGCACTTTAAAATGTAGAACGGCTAATTTTTATTTCAAGCTTGCCAATTTTTAGAAAACAGTTTTTTTTTAAATATGTGTAAGTAAATAAAATAAAAGTTTCTATGTCGTTCAACCCACATAAAATAGGTGATTCATAAAAAATTCTAACAATAATTAATACCGCTCAACTACTTTCAATAAGATTTTATTTGATAAATCGGTTTGGCCGTTTCTTTGTGACTGGTGTGCTGTTTTCGGGACCGGTGTCATTATAAAGTTTTTGCTAAACGACTATAAAAAACGTCTCTATTTTTTTCTAAAACTTCACTTTTGAAGTTTCTAGTGACGTGAATTTTTAATGGCTTCCCTTCTTTACATCTTGTTTAACGTGCCTTATGTTCAAACAGTTTTATACATGACGTTCTTATTCTTTAAAATGTGACGCTTTTATTTACATAGTACCAAGTTTTATCTGCAATTTAAAAAGTTCTTATTTTTGCTGTCAAAGTTCATTAAAAGACGTCCTTTCCAGAGTCCTTTACAAAACATTTTTTTTTTCGTAGAAGTTGTCATATTGATTACATACAATATCTTGCACTGCTATAAATCTTCCAAATGATGTCTTTGAGTTGTGCAGCTAGGTATATAGGTATTTCAAGAAAACTGCAACGAACAACAAACAAATACGAAAGGGCAACGTATTCTACGATATCATACTGGAAAACAAATGTATGAAGATATAAGTATATGAAAAGATGTGACTTGTGTGGTAAAATTCCTTCGAATAAGTATTTAAAAAAAACTATTTCGTTTTATCGAAACCTTGAATCAAATTAAAGACCTTACCCGGTTTATCAACGAGCCATCAAATTGTTATTGCCTATAAATAAAGCCATTGTCGCCACCCTGTTCATACATATACAAACATTTACTTATGTAGATACAAAAGAAACGAAGCGAACAGTTACTAATGCGTTTTATTTCCCTTAATTCCCCGATCATTAGCAACGGACATATATCACGTCCAAACCGCTTACAACGTCTAACGAAAAATGAAAATAACTAAGAATAACCGCTATTTTTCTCTCTCCCCTAATAAATGATTCGCGAAATATAATTAATGAATCAATAAACACGGAATACTGTTTGGATTCCGTATTCGCGTGTCGCCCACTATGTGTTATATTTTTACGACTAATCTTCAGAAACATTTGAACTCGAATATTTTACTAATACATACAATCTAACCCTTACGATATTAGAGCGTTTTTCCCGAGCCTAAATGTCGGAAATAGCTTGCGGTTAGAGTACCCAAGAATTCAGGCCAGAGCCGAAATGGGCTAAGTTTTCCGTTAAAGGCATGTAAATGTCCAATATTTTGCATATTGGTTCTGGTTAAAAGTAGAACAAAATTTCCTATCTCGGCTCAAGTCGTACAAGTTTAGAGAGCTGAACATTTTCTTGAATGTTCCGTGTAAGGGAGAGCACTATTGGTTATGAATGCTAATAAAATTTAATGGGTGTATCGATATAACTCTCGACTATATCATTGAGCACGAGCTCCTTTTATAACATAGAGAAAGTCTTGTATCCAGGAAAAATAACGAAACATTAATTATAATACAAAACTATTACCGTACACCAGTATTGGTGTCGGTACGGTTAAAACCAAAAATAAACTGCACAACGCAATTTACGACTCCCACTTAACAAAAGGTTCTTGTTCACACAATATTTATTCCACTCATTTCCCGTTAATCATATAAAACTTTGCGAGCCTACTAGTAAGGTAGAACAGCCAGTTGCCGACCTACTTCCATTCGGTCTTTGTTTTGAAATTCCGTCGCCTGCCAAATGTGGCGTGGATTGAAAACGAGGTCACGAACCGTGCGAACGTTTTTTCCGAAAATTTTATATGGTATCCTTTGTAATCAGATTTTCGTATACTTACACATTTTGGTATTAAGCCAACATTATGTTATGTGGCCCTTTTACTTCTGACAGTTCTTTGAAATGAAGTCTTATTATGGATGGTATTCATAAATTGTTTTTAAATTTTTTCAGAGGCTAAAGTATTTAACAAAATTATACTTAATTGATGCATAAAATAAATGTTGAAACCCTGTGAAAAGATAAGTATGATAAAACTTTATTTATTATTGTATTTCGGCGTAAAACTACAAAGTTTACACCCATAATCATGTGCACTCCCAATCCCATAACCCCCATCGTTCCCGCTAATATTTTCTCATTCTTTTTCCAAGAAAACAACCGTACTAGCGGCGCTACAGACTACAGATAGATCCCCATAATCATTTCTCGTCTGCATACGTTACCGTAAGCTGTAGTTTCTCTCAACGACAAACTTCGGTTGGTATACCGAGATGCTTTTTACTCTGTGACAGTTTGGGAGCACACATCTTTTTGGAAACTTGTTTATTTGATAAATTACTTTGAGAGCGGACAGTGACATGTGTGTAACTAGGGACTGTTTTAGAAGGACCACGAATAAATTGGCTTATGAATTTTGTACCGAAGTGATATTCAATGAGCTTGTACAATATAATAGGGTCTGTTGGGATTCTTGTCTTGTCAAAGTTTATTTGGGAAAAGTTAACTCAAATTTTCTTGTATTTATATCTGATTGACAAAAACTATAGCAACCCAACTTGGGAAATGAATAAGTAGCAAAGTTCAGGCTGAAAACATGCCTCTAGAAACAGTATCTATTACACATTCTTCAATGTTCTAACCATATACTGTCACTTTGAAATGTTTGATTTAAAGATAGGTACTTACCAATTTTTTTCGAATCCTCGTTTAAAAAAGAACGTATTAATAGTTTATTTATTTTGTAATGACTACACAATTAAAAACATCGTATTTCTAATAAGCCTACATCTAACATTTTGTCCATGACAGTATTCTGGCTTACAATATTATCAATATCACTTTGTAATCTGCATTGCATGGAATTTTTACTCTAATACTCCCATATTACGATATAATACGGTAACCCTACATGCGCGGCACAAGTAATCGGGCGTCTCGCTTGTCAACTTCACTCACGTGAGGTATTAGGCGCAACTTTTATTCATTCTTATTGTCGCCGTCTGTAACGCGTAGCTATTGTGTTCATTGTTCTCTGTAATAACTTCACGGAGGGTGTGCGGATAAATGGGCCCTCCACCCTGCGCTTTACAACTCTACGTTCGTGTTATTCGTCTTTTGTACCGTAAACAACTGTATGAAACTGAATTAAACGTTTAATGAATATCGAACTACCGTTACGAGCAAGTAATTTTATGTTCAAGCCCTCTTTATATGTAAGGGGTTGGTAAGTTTACGTATCCAATCTTTTAAGCAACCAATGACATTAAATACATATTTTTTTTTAAATAAATAATCGCTAATGACAAGATTTGAGTAAAAAATTACTGTAGCATTAAAATTATTATTCCGGATATAAGACATAGGCAGACTTTCACAAGCTTTTATATGCTCAGGAAAATAGGTGGCTCGTTTAGATGCCAATGTATTCGATTTTATAATAAACTTCCTAGCCTCATTCAAGAACTAGCCTAAATAAATTCAAATCATTTATAAAGCGTGAATTATTTTAGAAAACCTATTATACTGTCAAAGACTATATTGAGGATAAAACGGCCTGGCATTGAGCTGCTCCAATAAATCCACACTGAATGTTGTTTTTTTATTTTATTTTACATGACATGAATATTAATTGTATGAATATTACTTTGATTATTGAGAATTTGAGGACTATGTAAGTCATTGTGTCACTTTTAATTATGGTCTGGCAGTTTGAGTAGTTTGTGCGGCCTACCCAAATGTCCTTTGGTATTGTTCGTCGAATCGTTGAGCTCCTTAAGTTCCGAGTTGAGTTGTACGATAATTGACAAATGCGTGCACTGACTGGACAGGTCCACTCAAATCTGTGTGGTTCTTTCCTCAAAAGACCCTTTCAGACACCGATCTACATGGTCATCAAATGATCTGACCAACAAAATTGTATCCGTTTCTTTTTTTATATACACATTAACATTGATAGGTAATTGTTTAAATATACAATGACATGAATATTTACTTTGTAAAGTATCATATTGTTTTAATTATTGTGAATGGGAAGACTATGTGGGTTTTTTTTAAATTTTGTTTTTTTTTCTTTCTCAGTAATCATGATCTGGCAGTTTAAGCAATTTATGTGGCCTACCCAAATGTCCTTTCTTTGGTATTGTTCGTCAAAGCGTTGGGCTCCTTATGTTCCGAGTTGAGCTAAACGATTAGTGACAAATGCTTGCACTGACTGGACAGGTCCACTCAATCTGTGTGGTTCTTTCTTCAAAATACCATTTCAGACACCGATCTACATGGTCATCAAATGATCTGACCAACAAAATTATATCCGTTTCCTTTTTTTAAATACACATTGACATTGTTATTTTTTATATATACAATGACATAAATATTTACGTTGTAAAGTATCATATCGTTTTAATTATTGTGAATGTGAAGACTATGTGGGTGTTTCTTTTAATTATTTTGTTTCTCAGTAATCATGATCTGGCAGTTTGAGTAATTTATATGGCCTACCCGAATGTCCTTTCTTTGGTATTGTTCGTCACAGCGTTGGGCTTCTTATGTTCCGAGTTGAGCTAAACGATTCGTGACAAATGCTTGCACTGACTGGACAGATCCACTCAATCTGTGTGGTTCTTTCCTCAAAAGACCATTTTAGTCACCAATCTACATGGTCTTCACATGTTGTGACCAATATTATGTCTGGACTTTAAAAGAAACTGTGACCTCTGAGTTTGCTTCGGCCTTTTTTCTCAGAGTAGTCAGTTAAGAAACGCCGAACTCATCTAGTTGTACAAACCTACTTACAGAAATAAAATCATTTATAAAAATCCCTCAATATGGCTAATACCAGTCGATTAAGTGAGTTTGCCCAACGATTACAGTGCAAGGTAGATCATCTCCAGAGGCAGCCATATGTGAATAAAAACCGCGGGCCAAGTGTTTGCATAATGGAATATTCCGTAGCACTCAACAAATCATTTTCCGTCGGTGCCTAGTGTTGGGACGTGCGGCTTTATTTTATGTTGCTCTTTTGTTTTTATACGACTAAATTGATCGTTTGTAAGTATTGGACCAATGGGAATACATAATCTGACACATTTCCCATGTGTTAAAAATATTTTGTTATGGTGTCCTTAAATAATTAAAATAAATATGTTACCTATTATGAATGAATCAAGTTAATTCATCATCATTTCAGCTCAAAAATGTCCAGTGGTGGTGATTAGCCTTTTCACATCTATCAGATCTGTGCTTTCTTCCACTCTGCGGATTCCTGCAGCCTTCACAAAGTCCTTGCTCCACCCAAGGGTTCTCAGCCCTTCTAACGCCTGGCCTTCCAATTATTAATTTATATCATCACCCTCATGTACTTTGCCATCTGGCCAATAACTCTAATTCATAACCTTAATTCATAACATATTATGCAGAATTCGTTTCTTATAATTTTTAGAATTGTTTAACCAAATTTCGCTCAATTATTTTTCAAAAACCCAGCACTACGTGTCGTCGATGTCGTCCTGTGAGTGTGGTCCCACCCGGCTGCACGCGGCGGACGAGCTCACACAAATTGTGTTGAGATTTGTTAGCAGCGGTTTATTTGCTTGTTTAAACAATAAACATGCTTTTACGAGCAGTTTTCAGCGGGATCACGAGTTCTGATAGTTCGCTGGTTTTAACTTTTAGTTGTTGGGTGCGGGAGATTGCATTTAATACAGGTAGGATGGTTTTATGATGAAATGTGTGTGGTGCGTAAAATTTTCTCTAAAATAGTTCTCTGAATCTCTGACCTGGATCTTCGTTTGTTTTAAAGTAAAACAGTAATTATAACTAAATGGACCGAAACGGGGAACACTTTCAATTTTATTGACTGATAAAATCGTCACCCCGGTGTTAAAAGAACGACTCTAAAATAACGCTGTAACGCCCGTCGTGGTGTATATAGATATATCGGAAGAGTCACGAGTCATGAGTATAGGATGTCAATTGAAAACGAAACGCAACCGTGAAGTTGGCGCGCTTCGACAGAGTCTAGCCTGACGTTCGTGCGAGTTAACAAGAGCGGCTACAGGCAGCGTTGCGCAGCTCTCTTGACTATCTGACATCGTGCTGACAACAAGGGTCTCAAAACTGCCCAACGTTTCGTTTGGAAAGTTCAAATATTACCTACAAATCAATCATCATCTTCAAAATTTTTCTTCTCACCCGCAACACACATCTGCGCCCAGTAAAATTTTCAACGGTGAAAAATCCAGCTTCAATCGGCCTCTTGTTCCGTCATATCTATGAAGTCTCTCCCACGTTGCGACAAAGCAACGCAATCATACTACTTCGAATCAATTTGAAGTCAACTAAATAGATTTACCTCCGATCGGACGTTTATTCGAGTAATAAATCGAGTAGGCTCACCTCTAGCGCGGAAAGGGCGATGCTTATGTATGAAGGGCGCTGGTTATAAATGGCGGGGTTTGGTTGTTTTTAACGAAAATCGAGCGAGTTTTTAGCCAACAGAGGGAAAGCGGTCAATGTGATTTATGAAGTGACACGGAGCGATATCTTGTGAGAATTGACGTGTTGACATCAGCTATTGATATAAGTAAATGAGGGGGTAGGTGGGATAATCAGGCTGTTGCATAGTTTTACGCGAATTTTCTGCAATTTTGTCAATCGTTAATAATTATGGTCGCAGAATATTAAGAACTAGCTGTTACCCATGACTTTGTCTGTGATTCAGGATGAAAAGCCCTATTTCCTTACCCATCATAAATTTCATCTATATCCGTTCAGACGTTTTTTCGAGAAAACTTAACAAACAAAAAATCTAGGTATGTATTCAATATTAGTTAGGGTAATCAATCGCAGAAAATACACGTGCTTAGCAGCAGTAGGTATGTTAAAAGTGAAAAGAAGATGAAGAGGAGCTTACTCTATCTACGTGTTAAGTATATTGACACCACCCAAAGTTGAACATCGTAGAGAGTACAATTATGTTTGTAGCTACAAAAACAGGTCGAACCTTCCATAAACTAATAATTACTATAAACAAACATTCTTACCAACAACTTTCAAATATAAACAACTTCTTGACGAACTCGAAACATGGCATTAACGTTAAATACTTAGTGAAACAATTTGGTCGACTGCACCCGATTGATCCCGAGTCCAACCAAGATCTTCCGAAGTACTCCGAAAGTTTTTAATTTGGCCAACCCAACTTGGGTTTGAAGAGGTGAAAACTTCAAAATTAGTTACGTTTCACGGTTTCATATAGTTCCGTACAATTTTTACACGTTTATTTTAAGTAAAGTCATACTGTGCAGTTGTTGAAAAAATTTCAGAATGTAGACGCTTTTGTATTCTATGTCACAACTTTAAAAAAGTTGCGAATATAAAAATTTGAATTAATTATTCTCTTGATATTTTATATTGTAATTTAATTAAAAACTGTACTGTGTTGTGCTATTTTTTTTACGTATGCTTTTAATTTCAAATTGCATGAATTTTCTCCAGTTTCGTGTTTACTTAGATTTTATGTTAACTTTCCCAGCGCTGCAACATATCTACAAATGTCATACGTCATTTACTTTGTTCGTGGTACATGTTTTCATTTTTATATTGTACAGAACACAGTACTGTTGTGTTTGTTACGGAAAAATGAGTCTTAAATTCTTATATCGAACTACAGACAGTTATCTGGAACTGGCACCAAGAAGTAAGTAACATAGATTCTTCATACTTTTCCCAGTTTCATTCCCGCTTACATCGATATAATAGTTACTCTCTTGAAGTTTATGGGATGTTTGTTCTGTGCTTGAAGAGCTTTATGCAGCAGACAGCAAGCGGATTGGAAATAGTTCACTTTGTACTAGTAAGTCTAGTACACATGCTGTAATGCTGTTAGAATGTTTGCGCGCCCTTTTTGCTGTTTGGATTTAATTTTATTGTTTCAATTAGTTTTATTGTTTTTGCTGAAGATGCTGAGCTATAAATGCTTTTGATTCTGTAATTATTTTGAATTAACCTTAAGCTGCACACTGAAACACAAATCCATTACGTTTTAGACCCTTATTTTTACACAGTTAGGTAATGAAGTGCACCTAACAATTTATCTTTCTTATTTCATAAGAAAATTTATCGTGGAAAGTAAAACGTAACTACAAGGTTGAATCAGAAGTTCTTAGAAACGCATGTTTTTTTTTTTGATTTGGATATTTCGCTATTCCATTTAACGAGTGACAGTCGCATAATATTTATGCTAAGTAGCACTTGACTTCACCAAATAGTTCGCACGCAAGACATTGTCTTGTGTGTAAAACGAGTTTCTATACACGCGAAACTGTGGAGGAAAGTGAGTTACGTGCGTTGCTAAAATACCTATCGCTGTCTGAAAAAAATGTCCACGAAGGATATTTTTCTGGAAATTTCGAAGACATTAGGGGATGATGCTGTACCCTATTCTACGATTGCGCACTGGTTTACTGGATTTGAAATAAGAGGATTGAGCTGTACGGACGACCCACGATCCCACCGCCCTTCAACCTTCATTTCGGAAGCTTTTTTTTTAAGAATCAAGTTTTGGAAGATAGAAAAATAACTAACATTTAGTTGAGATCCTAGTGATATCATTTTGTAGTAAAAAACGCCCTGGTAAAGTGTCGCAAGCGTATAACGCTCTTGCTCACTGATCAGAAGTTGCGTTCAATGCAATCCGTTGTTCTGGCTTCAATCTCCTTGACCACCTACCATAATCTCCACACAAAGCCCCTAGTAATTATCATTTAATTCCAAAATTAATAGAGCATATTTGTGGATCTAAATTTCAAGACAACGACGCGGTTATAGCTGCCGTAGAGGAGTTTTTCAACAGTCAAGAAAAACATTTTTCTCTCAAGGATCAAGAAACTTAGAAACGCGTTATTCTAAATACATTGCATTAGAAGGAGAAAAGAAATGTTTTTATTTTTCTTTATATTGATTTAAACAGATTACAGATTAACAACTATTGAACACCACACCTTAATTTAACAAAGTATCGACCACCTGTAGAAAATAAAGGTATATATACACACTAACATTGCTGGTCTAAATGAATCAAAGGCCCCATTTCGTTACGTAGAATTCTCCTAGAATTTGGTAGGCGAAAATAGATGTTAATGCCAAGACAAGTAATACATAGATACTAACATGCGTAAGAAACTCATTCTTGTCTGTATGTCTGTTACCTGTTCAATTCGGAACCATAGAACCGATCGTTATCAAATTTGACGAATAGCTAGCCCGGGTCCTGAAAAAGGACACACTATTTTTCATTGTGGGTCGTAGACGAAGGGTCACGACCGGGGGCGACAGACCGCAGGTAACAGTTGTTAATCATACATTTTACTTTTAATAATTACTTAATACAAGTAACACGTAGTTAAGTTAATACCATATCATAAAACAAAATAGTAAGTCAAAATGGTAACAGGATGTTCTGCAGTTATTGTAGCTTACGCATCATAGGAAAAGACATGAGTTTACACAATGTATATATGACTATCATGATATTCTTTGAACGTTAATGCCTTGAAGAAAATAGTTCTGTTCTTTAAATGAAACAGGTAATCTTTCAGTTCTTCGGAATAGCTGTATAAATTCAAAAACCTCGCAGTGCTTTCAGACGATTCCAATAACATACTAGCAGCAACTACACAAAAAGAAAACCGTCCCTTCATCACATTAGTCCGTACAAAAATAAAGATTTCCAGCTATAAAAATAACGCCAACCCTCAACATAGTTCGTACATCCCGTTTCCCGGAACAGCCCCTCTTATTAAACATGGAGGCAATTAACAACAAAAACAAAAATAAATTGCCCCCGTCACCAACAAAGATTTTGTTATGGGAAACGGAAGAGGGCGGCACATTGTGCGACACACATTTTATTACGTCGACCTCGACTTCAGCCGGGACCACTGTGCATTGCCATGTCGGCGTCACAGGATCTCGCCTTATTTATATAAATAGAGGTGTACTAAGTAACTTTCTTTTTCTTTCTTTTATATTTTGTTACTTTTTACCATTTAAATACGGTGTTTTAATAAAAAAATAAGAAGACATTTTTTATTTATCAGTTTATGCACATTGAGAACATCACTGTATATGCTTTTGGAAAGTATTTATTTTATTCAACACTTTCATGTTTACAGCAACTTGCCTGCCACGCTACAGTAATATTAATAAAAAGTTATTGAGTCGTGTTCGCCCGATCTGTTTGTTACTCTTTGCTGCGAGTTGTTCAGTCTCGGACACAGCCTACAATTCTCTGTCATGCTTTCAACGTCTGTGTCCCTGGTTGTTTGGGTGACTGGAAAGCTGTCAGATTCTTGTAATTCAATCGATGGACAATAATTTGTATTTGTAAAATGGGTTCTAGGGGTATGGTATGATTCTTTAACTCTTTGCTCCCCGGGTTAGCATGGAGAGGTTGCAACAGAAGGTGATGGCGTGGGGCTTGACCTCGTTGGATCCTGTGATCAATGGGGACCTTTGCCTATCCACAGTAAATGGATAGTCCATTCTTAATTTAATCAAAATACCTTTTGGAAGTTGTATTGGCAGATTCATCTCACGGAATGGTCACGTCAGATTGCTGATACTGATAAACTGCAGACTTATAAACAGAAAGGAACAGAAAAATATGTTCATTACGTATTATTTTGAATGTTGTTCCGTATTTCCCTACACACAAAAAAAAGACCTACTGATTTGTAAAATGAGAAAAATCAGTCAGCTTTGCCGCTATTAAGTTCGAAAATAGTCTTACTGTACCGAAACAAGTTAGGTAGTAGTTCAATTTTGTAAAAAAAAAAAATTGAAGTTAAGTTTAGTCGTAAGTAGGTATTGTAATTTTTTTTGTCAATATTTAGATTTATTTCATTTTACGCTCTGCCAATTGTCTGCCACCTTTCACTCAAATTATCAGTCTATGAATGCAATCTGGCTCTGTTACTTATACTCAATGAATTTGCAGGTATCAAACTAATTTATTTGCCATAAGCGTTGGTTATCAGTTTAGAACAAGTATCATTAGTTATAGAACTAAATTGTTCAAGAGAAGTTTGTCTAACCTACTTGACTTGTGTTTATTCATATTACTAACTTGAATTTGGATACATCTACGTCTTGTCTATGGACTATTAATAATACCCTTCCAAATCTTCGCCAATAAGTGTAGTCTTCATAGTTCAGCACAAAAGAACTTTTCATTGTTGGTGGTACTTCATCTACTTATACATACGAGTACTATAGGTAAAAATAACTATTTTGCCAAGCAGAGCTTTATTTACTCTTTGTAATATGCTGTCCGTTTGATGCCGGGACGTACAGAATAGCATCATCTCAGTTCTGCCCGGGTGTCGTAGAAGGCGACTAAGGGACTTTCTAGAGAATGGGCAACAGCATTCTCAATGCATTTTACCACCATACTACGATCGCCAACCCGTCTGCCAAACGTGGCGATTATGGCAAAGCCCCAAATTGGGGGAGTCCTGTGTCCAGCAGTGGACGTCTTACGGCTGATATGATGATGAATATAAAGCATAAAGATCCGTTTACTGTTTATTTAACCGTTAACCGCAAAAAATAAATGAACGAATCGACATTGCCAACACCTTTAAGTCTTACCAATAATGGCGATGTTCGTAGTGCAAGTGTTAGCACTGATCTGAGGTAGACTGTCTTATAGAATTTAAATTCACGTGAATCCGGTTAAACTGGAAGCCGATTCCAACGTGGGAAATTGGGAAAAGGCTAGATCAAAGATAATCCGTTGGATGCGAGAACCACTTATAGCAGTGAAATTATGATGATTAGACGTTCATTTTAACTATCGGGGGGGGGGGGGGGGGGGGGGTCTAGCGAACAAATAGAAACAATTCGATCAAAATTATAAGAATTAAACGCAAACGATGTAGTAATCTGAGTTAGTGGTTTCGTCTTAACAGAGCCAACCTTTTATGACACAAACACAAATTGAGAAGGTCGTTTGACTTGTATCAATAACATTAAACCAATAATCGAATTCCCTTCTTGTAATCATCACAAGTCGACACACGCGTCTCACGAATATATATTAAGGCATCGAGTGGCTGTAAGTAGTATAGAGCGCCTTTGGAAGGTGTCGCCCGTGTACCGACACGGCGACGGCGCTGGGCTCACACGTGACCGTTTAGCTGGCTCACGTGACCCGCGTACCAGGCAGAGAATGGGGCCACAGTGCTGAGAACATAAGTGAGTTATATACGAACGATACTGGGAAAAGATGTCTGTGAGTCAACCTTGTTTGACGCCGGGACCATAGTTGACCCTTGAGTCAAAGTATACGTGTAGATTTGCAAAAAGAGTATAAAACAATAATATAAAATTGTAAAACATCATAGATTAGTAAATACATTATCTCTTACCCGCGACCTTTCTCTGATCGTCATTTTAGTATGTGAACCGTCAACTTTTCTTTTAACGGGTCGTGATTGCAACTCCAAAACAATTTCTGAACGAAAGCTAGAGAGAGATCACATTTTTTTATGAATTTATAAAAACCAATTTAGAGTTTGTTATGTATATTATTCACATCCATTATTTAAATTATCTTAATTAAAACAAATATTCTGCCCAATGGACATGCAAATTAAAGAGAAATCAGTAACAGCATTAGCTTTCGACATTAACTAAACATTTCAGGATACGCATTCTCGTTTAGTAATATTAAGAGATGTGTCTTTTTATATTATTTCAATGTTTATAATGACTTCTGATGTTTTTTTACTTTTTTAAATTTTATGTTATTTTATTATAATATGTCATTTCAAAAACAATTAAAATTGTTCATGAATAAATTGAATTGAATTGAATAGTAATTCAGTCAATATAAAAATTAGGTATTTTCATAGTGACAGGAATAAAAGACTTGCTTCGGAAAGGGTGAAATAAATACATTTTTAAATGAAGGGATGTGAGCGCTTCAATCAGCGTGCACGTGATTTCCCCGGAGGAAACACTTTGCTACTTAGAAGAGCTTTGTTTATTAGCTCACTTTTAGATTGATCCGGCTATCTGATTCAGGGTGGCTGTGATCAGATCAGCGGGGCTTTTTATCAGCATCTGCCTGCCTTTTCCCAACTATGTTTGGGTCAGTTTCCAGTCCAACCGGATGCAGCTGAGTACCAGTATTTTACATGGAGCGACTGCCTATCTGACCACCACAAACCAGTTACTGGGTAATACGATACTCCCCCATTACCCCGTATTACCCCTTGGTAAGACTGGTTGTCAGACTTTCTGGCTTCTGACGACTCGTAACGACTGTCTAAGATCTACGAAAGACCGCCGGGATCAAAGGCTTAACGTGCTTTCCGAAGCATGGAAGGGTCTTGGTATGTAAAGATGGTCACCCATCCACGGACCAACCGCGACAAGCGTAGCTTAACCTGAACAATCAATCCGTGCGGAGCCACGTTCATAGCGTTATGCACTTGGTTGAGTAGAAATTTTTTCCAAACAGATGAACCAATGGATTTGGAATATCTTTCAACACACTTCGATTGTGATTGATAGCTCGTTACACAGTAGGGGTAGCCAGGGTAGGATACAGGATTAAAGATAATTTTCGGGTTCACTTATTGCGATTTTTATAAATGAAACTGAAGGCTGTCAGCAAATCTACACAGTGTTCAAGAGTTGCCGGAGTTAGTCGTAGCTCGGGCTTTAATATTCATTTAAATGTCAATGTTCACAATATAGTAAGTATACATCATTCTATGTTTCATTAGTATAAACCAGGTTAGTAACAACCATCTGTTCATCTGTTGTGCTCTGAAACATGTTGCCTCACTGTTTGTAACTGTGCTGTGGCGCTGAGGGCGCTCACAAACTGTTTGCATTACTTACTTAGGCTTATTTGCTGATCGTGTTTTTGTACATTTATTGTAAAGATGAGGTTACAATTTGAATTATGTGTACGTGTCTGACGAATGTATATTTATATAGAGAGATAACGATGGCGCGGAAAAGATGTTAATGATAAAATAAATGACTTTCCTCTACAATAATTACTTTTCTTTAGAAAGATAGTTACTCCTTTAAACTATTTTTACAAGTGCTGAGAAATATTCGGTGAATGCAAATCCAGAAGTGCGGAGTTCAGAACTCAATAAAAATGAAAATCTTCAGAAATATACAGTTACACCATACACACATAGGCATAACTTAAGTTTCTAAGAATTGTATATAGGTTTAAGATTTTGAACAAATAAATATTATTATTAGGGAGTTTGTTGGCCACTTCTTCTTCCCAACTAAAGCACTAGGAAGTGCACGACGGGTGGGCGTTTTGGGGGGACTGTCTTTTGTAATTTTGACGTTCGAAAAGTGCTGATCCTCAGCCTAATTTGAATAAATGACTTTTGATTTTGATTGATTTTGATTATTATAATTAAACAAATTTGTTGTTTGTTAATGTTATCTGGCACTTGGATGATAAAGTTTTAAAAACGAAAACTACTTTTTGTTTATTTCGTTCCATTTTAAGGTCATTTGTCAGTACACGATGTAATCTAATATCGTTTTTTGGATATTCTCATCTTAAGAAAAGCGACTGTGAGATTTTTAAAATAAAAAAAATATTTAGGCTAATTTCACGTTTTTAATACGATTCGATACGCGCACTAAATTTTTATGTTTAAATTCCCAGAAAAAAATCAATTGAATCCTAACTGAGCGTAAGTATCTATGAATCTATTTTAATAAGCAGTACGTACTAGTAGCTGTAAGTCTCCCATGTTATTTAAATAAATAAATAAGCCACACTTGACGCCTACCTTATTATTTAGTCCCTCATCAAAATTACATTTATTACGTCTTCAAATGAACAAAATTTTGGGTAAAATACAAGATAGTTAAAGACAGTAGAAAATACTTTATAACGGTTACTTATGATTTCACTGAAACACTTTTTTTTATTATTAAACGCGGAACTCTTGTCTTTAAACGCAAGCAAACATCTTAAACAAGTCGTTTCGTCCGCAACGAGTCGCACGTGAACTATTAATCCGCGTGTGTCCAATCATGGCGGATATCCGTCCGGCATCGCGCGATACGCGACTGTTCGGACGTGATCGCATATCGCGAGATCGTGATCCGCATAACGTCTCGAAATAATAGTGTGCAGAAGAAACAGGAACGGAGCAAGTAGGAAGTAACAAACTATTTAGTTCGTGTTATTAATTTTACGCATATCATCATCATCATCATTTCAGCCGAAAGACGTCCACTGCTGGACATAGGCCTCCCCCAAGCACCGCCACTTCGACCTATTCTGTGCTTCTCGCATCCAACGTATTCCTGCGGCCTTCACCAGGTCATCGGATACGCATATGCGTTGTGTAAACTACTTATTAAGGTAGCTTTTTTTTAAGTCGTCCAAGTGCGTGTTTAACTACGCATAATGACGGGTCCGTAGTTGGGATGAATAATTTATTCCAAGAACAATATTAACTCTGTAATGAAATGAAAAAAATATTTCCCATATATTGGTATACGTCAACTGCAAGGTAATGGCAAAATATTTTTATAATGTGACAAAACTATACATTTTCGGTAATTTTTCGTTTACGGTTTTACATAGGTATTACGTTGTGCTTCTTGCCAATTTTTACGAGTATTAAAATATGTCGCAAAAATGGTCGTTTTTTTAATTTTTTTATTCGTTTGCTAAGAAGCTTGATTATTTTGGAGCTCCAAGAGACGGTAAACCTTCGCATTTGATATTAATTCAGCTTCATACCTCCACGAGTTCTAAAGACAGTCGGAGGACAGCAAAGTGATCCTTTATGGGTTCTGTTTTGTTTTTTCATTTTGCGGTACCTACCTTCGAGGATCTACTAAAAATAATTCAATTATAGAAGACCTTGTCTTCAGGTATTATATCTTTAGGTCCTTGTAGGTTACCTAATATTTTTATTAGGTTACCTACGAGTATCTAAAGATATTATAATTGATTAATATTTAACATGACACGTTCGCTGACATTTCGCGGTCATGGAAAAAAGATCCTGGGGTTACTTTGTTATGTTTAAATACGAGGACGAGTTTCTTCGCTCGAAAAATATTGTAATTGCGTTCGTAGTTCAAGTCATGTGGGATTATGCTTTCTATGTCCTCTACATTGTGACACGATGTGATACACCATTGTTGTGTCCAACGCTATATCAGACACTAACGGGCGACTATATAACATTAGATAGTGTGTTCTCGCCCTCGCAAGTCATTTTGACATGGAAATGGTAAAATATCCATTTTGTTGAAACCTCCATGAAAATTCGGTTCAAGGCTAAGTTTGGTAGTCAAGTTATTCGTATTTTCGGCTCAAACTAGAAGTTATTTTAAGGAGTTGAAAAGGTCTTTGATATTTACATACGGTCACGTTCGGGATGAGTTGTAAACTTTTTCATATAAGTTTTAACGGTACACCTAAATTACTTTGCGTGACTACCATATAAGGATACCGTAAGAATTAATTCCGGGAGTGTACATATTTTGCTTTTTCTGTCTTTTCTAAACTTTAGAAAACGATAGCAGGACAAGCAAAAGTGGACACTTTTCTGTTAATTGTTTAGTCAGAGTAGATCAGTGGTTGCTTGGTAGATTTTCCGGTGTTTGTACTGCATCCATATTTGGCAGATCTCTTTTCGTAGGATATCTCATACGTGCTGATGGGATTCATGGCTAACGGTTAAGCAGGCCATCATAAGACGCATAATTCTTGGTCTATTTTTGTTTCTTATTTATTTAAATGATTCGCCCTACCTCTTATACGATGGATACTATAGAGTTTAGTTTGCAGAGGACCCTTCACTTTTTATAAACGCATTCGTTAGCAGCTTGTTACTGACGATGTAATTAGCGCCCTCGAAAAAGTAATTAACTGTAGTATTGTTAATAACCTACTTCTAAATTAGAAAAAACTAAACGCAGGCATTCAGTTTATGTTACTTCATGTTACATAAGTAGAGAACTGGTGTTCTCATTAAGGGTGAAGAGTTGAAACCCGTAGATACCACAGTATTCTTAGGAATAACTCTGGATGCCAAGCGTCAAAGCATACAGCTTATCTCTGCAGCATACGCAATTGGATAATCATGATGTAGCTGATTTAGAGATTCAAACGGGCTGCCGTTTGTATACTTTTGGTACTTTCAAAGTATGATGACGTAGGATAGATATTCCGTTGTGTGGAAATGCTGCCGCTATTCAGACATTGTTTTGTTTAAACAAAGGGCAATTCGTTCAGTTTTTAAATTAAGACCCATACACTCCCTTTGAGGCATACTAATAGAATGACGAGAGCAATGGTGGCCGCCCAGTGGTGTCGGCTGGAACTTACGAGTTGTAGGTCGTGAGTTAGAATCCAAGCAGGCACTTTATGTAAATTATTTCATCACCGGTGCTCTCAAAACGCTGAAGGAACTGGGCCCGCGTGGTGGATAATGCACCACTACCTCTCACCGAGAGGAGGCCTGTGTCCCAGCAGTGGGAACATTATAGGCCGTTGATGATGATGGATATAATGACTGTGAGGACTATGTGGTCATTTTTTCCTTTTGGTTTTCTCTCAGTTAATTTTAATCGTGGTCCGGCAGTTCCAGTAATTTATGCGGCCTACCCAAATGGCCTTTCTTTGGTATTGTTTCTCGAAAGGTTGAGCTTCTTAAGTTCCGAGTTGAGCTACACGATTACTGAAACTTGTGTCCACTGACTGAACAGCTCTACCAGTCCATCTGTGTAGTTCCTCAAAAGACCATAATGGACATCAATCTATATGGTCTTTCCATGGTCTGACTAAGGTTATATCTGGTTTTTGTAGATTCTGTGACTTTATTTACGCTTTTCTTAAATTATAGTTTTGTTTTCGTCTGTACGTTTGTACAAAACCTTTTATACATCAGTCATATTTTTTAAACTAGCAGAGGTCGGCATTTCCTATGTGACTTCTCAGAGTTAGAAAGGAAACGTCGACCTTATTTAGTGTTTAAAATACAATTGACCTGTAAAAGTGTTTGTACAAACCTACTTACCAAAATAAAATTATTTATCGTCTTATTTGGTCCACAGAAGATTTTCCCTGCAAAAACATAAATCTGTCAAAAACCTTACATAGTTAAAGTCACAACACACACAAGTAACATTTAAAATATTAATTCTCGATCACGTTTAACAAGCTGTAGTTATTTTAAGGTGTCTAGACTTCGTTTAATTACATTTCATGTTCCCTTCAGACCTGCGATACTAATTATATCGTTGAGATTTTTGCTAGTTTTAATTTCTTTTAAGATTCGGTGGGATAAAATATAAAATTATTCAAGTTATTATTTGGAATATCTCATAAGACGCAAAAATGACTGTTTCTATTCTTTGTAAGCGCGAATGCCATTTATGACTCTGGGTTCCATTTCAAGATATAAGTTGTACGGGTTTTCATCAGGGATTGCTCAATAGTTACTCAGAGTCTTAGTTTGTACGGTTCCTGATAAAAGGCTATGTAAGGCTAAGCAATGTAGGGGTCTGCTAGGACCGATGCCTGCCAGGGTCACGAGATTGTTCGAAAGAGATACCGTGACTCTGGCACATGGGCAACTGAAGGAACACAGGTGGGTTTTAGTCAGTAAAAGTCTGACACGCCCTCCCACTCCGCCCAGAGCGGGAGAAGTCATTCGATGATTTCCCATCCAAAAAAAAAAAAAAAAAGCGCCTCAAGCAAATGAAATCCTATCATCGAAAACTATTATACAAAAAATAAATAATGTGCTGGATTAATATAAGCTAGCGCGGATCATATGTCGATTCTGTTTAATGTTTGTTGTAGAAATATGACACGCTTTGAAAACGATTGCCACTTGTCTAGTCAATTGGGCTTATACTTAAATAAAAGAAGCCAACAAATGCCATCCGTGACTCTATTCTGAACTTTCAAGCTCATCATCTACCAAAAATATAGACTGGAGTAACAAATATACATGCCGATTTGAAAACGTTAGGCCTTTTGATAAGAAACTAAACTCCCCGTTTTGATTTGTTCGACTTGCTCAATAATATTATATTAAGGTTCGTTCAGACTAACGCGACGCGACGGTCGCGTGCGATTCGGCGGTTTATATCCTTAGAACAATTTCTATGAAAATGCACCGTTCACACAGGGGCGACCTGTCGCGCCACGACACGGTCATGGAAATTGTTCTACGGATATAAATCGCCGAATCGCACCCGCACCCGTTTTATAAGAAATACATGGATATGATCGAGAAGGTCCAGCGTAAATTTCTTCGTTCCATGTACTATATAGATGCTAAAAAAAGCGTTTATCATATTCACAATTACTAATCAAATATAATATGTTAACATTAGAATCTAGACGTAAGTTTCTAGAAGCCAACATACTACATGGTATTGTTCATAATCACTTCGATTCCATTGATCTGACTAGTAAGTTATGTTATGTGGTCCCCCGCACTGTGAATAAGCGTAGCGTCCGTGCAGGCACATTGTTCACTGTAAATAGCTGTCGGACTAATTCAGGATTGCGCTGCCCTATTCGTCGTATGGTGGAATCTTATAATCGCGACTTCATTGATATTGATATCTTTGTATGTTCTAAATCGAAATTTAAGTCCAATGTTTTTAAAATCTTATCTGATGATAATAAGAAATAGTGACAGTCTACAATTTTAACTGTTTTAATTATTTTTAATACCTAATTAATTGTAATTTTTTATACTATCATTTCCTTTTTTTTGTAATAATCAAAAAAAATATTTCTAAATTTTTATTTGTGATAATAAGAATCCAATCTATACAAATAAATAAAATTGGAGTGTCTGTTTTTAATATTAAGATAACCACTTTTTACTAAGTGTATAAGGATGTATACACGATACATATACCAAAACAACATTTTTTACAATTTTTGTCTGTCTGTCTGTCTGTCTGTCTGTCTGTCTGTCTGTCTGTTCGTTCCCGCTAATCTCTGAAATGGCTGGACCGATTTTGACGGGACTTTCACTGGCAGATAGCTGATGTAACAAGGAGTAACTTAGGCTATTTTTATTTTAGAAAGATTCTTTTATTTTAGAAAAAAAATAACTATCTTCGAAAACTACGCTGACATACGTCTCAAAATTCGAAAAACCCTGGCTGAATCCTACGAAATAGATCAAAATAATGTACTACAGTATTGTACACCTTAAAAAGGCCTACAAAAATGTCCTCAATGGTATATGTCTATCTCTAAGGGATAACCCACAATAACCATTTTTATCTTTTACTTTTTACGAGAAATAAGGGCTTATTTACGAAGCGATTTTAAGCAATACAGCATTAATCCTTATCCAATTAAGTACCTTAAATACATTGTGCATTCAATATAGATCAATATGGCCCTTTACAGCATGTTATTTAAATGAATATCTTAGAAGATATTAGAGATTTAAAAAGTGGGCGCAGAGCGCGTTGGCAGGGGCCGGGTAGTACAGGATAAGTAGGATTGTAATTCATATTACTTTGGCTTCATAGTAATTGCGAATATCATGTGTGTTCATTATACTCAAAATAAACCTAATAGTATTATTCCAAGTAAGAGACCGCGAAATGGCTTAGATGTTTAGATTTTTGGATGTTTGTTTCTCAATGATGCAAAGACGGCCAAACGGATTTAGATCGAATTTGGCACAAAGATATAGGTATTATATCATGGATACGTAACAGATAGGATACCTACTTTATCCCGGTAGTAGGTTCCCGGGTGATATTTTCCGACAGCTATACGGGCCAAGCCACTGGCAAAAGTACTATTCCTATAATTATGTTCGGTGTCTGGTAAATGATTGAGTGTCTGTATAGGTAAAATAGGAGCGTTAAGAAAAACCAGGAAGACTTATATTCAACTAAACCAAGCCCTATGTCAGAGTCTTCTTACTCTGAATACTATTACTTTTATTTTAAAAACACCAACACACATGATGTTCTCATAAACTATGAATCCTAAGTAATATGAGTTATAATCCTACTACTAATAATATTATAAATGTGAAAATATGTATGATTGGGTGTTTGTGTCTCAATCACGCAAAAATGGCTGAATGGATCTGGATCGAAAATAGCACACAGAGTCTATATTACCTATATAACCTGGAATAACACATTCTTATCGCGGTAGTACGTCCTCTTGCATTCATTTCCAACAACCACGCGGGCGAAGCCGCGGGCAAAAGCTAGTCCCACATATTTTTAAAGTAATGAAAAATTCATATATTTGTATTTTACCTTTTTTAATTTTTTTGACATTATTCAACTGTATTGTGTTTTAATAATCAATCTTTTTTTTATATACCGGAGTTACGCTACTCTAGTGGCACTTTCTTTCTTTTTTTTACCTTATTTAATTATGTTAACATGCGGATAATGTAGTGGGCTACAATATTGCTAATACTACTTATGCGCCTGTATTATTGTAATATGTAAACATTTTATATTGTAGCTGTTTATTGTCCCATAATAAATAAAATAAAATATAGTAACTTCCTCTGCCTTATGGTTTTACATTTTTATACGGACGAGATGTCACTAATGTTGGTACCCACACGATTTAGAAACATTATTTCCCGAAGTTGCGACAATCCTAGAGTAATCATTCATCACTTCAAAAATTTTCCTCACTAGAACAACCACAAAACTATCCTAGTTTTAAACTAACAAACACCGATCACATGTTTGCTTTAAGGCCGGGTGGCACCGTTTTCACCTGTTTTAGAATTGGTTTTTAATAGGCAAATTATAACGTCCAGAATCTGAAAAAAATATATATTTAAGATACATTCTTTCTCCTTAGCTTGTACCCGATCAAAACACGATACAATCAAATTTACTCGATAGAAAAAAAAGCCGAACTTACTTCGATTTGCAGTTTTTTAACAAGCCTAATTTCATTTGAAAGAAGTACTAATACTCCTATTTTTCTATAATTAGTATCAATGTATAGGTAATTTATTTTAGAATCGATTGAACCCGACCATTTTTTTTCATTTTATTTCTAAAAAAAAATATCGATCGTTCAAGTGATTTTTGATCGGCGCGTCGCTTGCCACTACTTGCCAGTGTCCTGCGAGACGTTATCGAGGTGGGACCTGTGACAAATTTTTGCGCGCGCGCTTCCTTTCTGCTGCGTAAGTAATAATAAGAGAAAACAAAATAAATTGTAAATAAATATTGTTTTCAAGAATTTATATAGACCATAGTTAGTTAAGCTTTTGTTTTGTGTGTGTGGTTCTCATTGTGTAAATATTTGTAAAACTTTAAAAACAATGTTGCAATCCAATGCAATATTATTATGACATAGAGCTGATCTGATGATGGAGCTGGAAGTTGTCCATAGGAACTCTGTAATTAAACGACGCAGCCCCATCGAGATTGGGCTCGTTTGATTCGTCTTGACGAGTACTTTGGTACTGTATGGTAACCAGGGTCTGATGATGGAGTTGGAAGGGGCCATAGGAACTCCGTAATTAAACGACGCAACCCCATCGAGTTTGGGCTCGTTTGATTCGTCTTGACGAGTACTTTGATACTATATGGTAACCAGGGTCTGATGATGGAGCTTGAAGGTGGCTATAGTAACTCCGTAATTAAACGACGTAACCCCATCAAATTTGGGCTCGTTTGATTCATCTTGATGAGTATCTTGGTAGGCGTGAATAAAAAGAGGTCGAAAATTATTCCACGGCAACGTACTACCTACTAAAAGGGACCCAATGTGATAATCCAGATTATAAATATCTATCTTGGTGCAAAATTTCATCCAAATCTGTTCAGTAGTTTTGCGTGAAAGAGTAACATACATCCATCCATACTTCCATACACCCATACTCACAAACTTTCATAATAATATTAGTCCAGGTTATAAACTATCTGCTTGCTAATTGGAACGAAGTTCCTTATCGCGCATTGTGAAAGGGGGCTAGACGGAAAAAAATCTCACGAAAAGTTATAACGACACTTTTTAACCGACTTCAAAAAAAGGACGAGGTTTCTCAATTCGACCGTATATATTTTGTTGTTTGTATTTGTTTGTATGTTGTTGTTTTTTTTGTTGTGACTAAAGAGAGAGAGAGTGAGAGAGGAAGAGAGGGAGATAGAGAGAGAGAGAGAGGGAGAGAGAGAGAGAATATTTTTGTTGAGTGTATACAGGTTTTTTGTACAGAATAAATAATAAAAAAATTATAACAATTATGAATCCTGGAAAGGAACTTCGTTCCATCCGGGTGTCCCTTGACACCTCTAAAGTTTTTTTTTTCATTCAAATGCGTTCAGTAGTTTTTGCGTGACAGAGTAACAAACATCCATCCATACATACACTCACAAACTTTCGCATTTATAATGTTAGTCCAGGTTATAAACTATCTGCGTGCTAAATTTCATCCAAATGCGTTCAGTAGTTTTTGCGTGACAGAGTAACAAACATCCATCCATACATCCATACTCACAAACTTTCGCAATTATAATTTTTTTTTTTGTTTTTTGTGTGACTAAGTCTTTTGTGTAAGTAAGTTATTTGTGTGTTTTGTATTATTCCAGGTTATAAACTATCTGCGTGCTAAATTTCATCCAAATCCGTTCATTCGTTTTTGCGTGAAAGAGTAACAAACATCCATTTATACTCATAAACTTTCGCATTTATAATATTAGTCCAGGTTATAAACTATCTGCAAGCTAAATTTAATCCAAATACGTTTAGTAGTTTTTGCGTGAAAGAATAACAAACATCCATCCATACTTCCATACATTCATATTCACAAACTGTCGCATTTATAATATTAGTCTTGTATTATCGTTTCTTATGTGGTTTCTAATACTGTGGACATACTGATGTCGCTACACTATGACCTGTCTGTGCTACGCCCGCCGCCGCCGCGCCGCCCGAACTTTTGGCGCGCTAACGTGTTCGACAAGAAGGACGCGCGGGAGGCGCCCCGCGGATTTCCACGCACCTCACCCCCTCAAATCTGTATGAGTGTCAAATCACCTAGCCTTAAGTAGCACGTTAGTGGACAAGTTGGCCGCGTGCCCATCGCCGGCCAGCCACGGTTTAATGAGTTTTTGTGGACCATTGACTAACACAAATAAAAGGATTGTAGCTAAAAGATCGGCTTAGTGTTATTTTTAACCGACTTCAAAAAGGAGGAGGTTATCAATTCGGATGTTTATATGTTTTTTTTTTTCTTTTATTTTTTTTTATGTATGTTCGGCCATAACTCCGTCGTATATAGACGGATTTGCAAAATTCTTTTTTTGTTCGAAAGGGGTTTATTCCGAAATGGTCCCATATAATTTTCATATAGATCTGATGATGAGTTCGGGAGACAGACACCGGAACTCTTTAAAAAATGACAGCAAATCAACCGCGATTTCTGCTATCGCATAAATATGCATTCTTTGTTTGGAATTAGTGCAGGGTGAATACCACAACTAAAAATTTAAAAATAAAAACTTTTTTACAAAAAAAAAACAACCGACTTCCTTAAAAACACTACAAAGTGAAAAATAACTTTAATTTCGGAAGTCGGTGGCAAAAAACCATAAATACAGATCCTAAGACACCGACTTCCGAAATTAAAGTTATTTTTCACTTTGTAGTGTTTTTAAGGAAGTCGGTTGTTTTTTTTTTTTGTAAAAAAGTTTTTATATTGGACAAAATGATAGTTTATATATATATAGTTATATTTGTTTTAAACAACTGATACGACTGTTTTATATTACCTGTCTCAAAAGTATTTAAGTATTGTCTGGATGCCGGTAGAATCGTAGGAATTTCAGTCTTTCCCACTTATCTCAATTTTCTTTCTCCTCTCATTTAGCAGGTGTTTAACGCCAACAGAATAACAACTGACTCAAATATAATTATAGTTTAAAAAAATATTTACACAAATAGGAACTTATGGTTTCAAAGAAATCGTTTCTGATCGAAGCTGCAATGCTAACTTTATAATACATTTTCATAGTGGCCAGTTGAGTCATAACATAAATAATAAAAAGTATCCCCGCTTAGCTGGTGAACTAAGACCAGCTCATTGTCCGGTATATAAATCAAAAGTATTGAAAATAAAACCATTATTAAGGTACTTTATCTAGTTAAATTATTTTGTAACCATTCTTCAAATTAGTTAACAAACAATATTTTAGAAGAAAAAATATCTGAGACGATTTTCTTGGAATATCGATTACAAATATACTTACTATGTGAAACTTACTCTCGGAAAATGCAAACACATTTCTAGAATTCTCTTTACAGCAGACACACACTACGATATTCAAACGATAAAAGATCACGAAATCGAAGCATCGACACTTACTGCAAGGGGCCAACCATATAAATACATATTACGTGACACATTACACCCGTCTTTGTTATAGGTCATATTTCTGTAACCTCCTCATCTCCTGGTGTGACGTTACATATTTTAATAAAAACGAAGTATATATTTTAAAGATTTACCTTTACATTAGGGATGCCCGATTTTTTACTTTGAACCGATCTTCTGGATTGTAATGTATCCTAACTTCTTGAATCGATTCACGATCTTAATCGTATTGTATTGAATCGATCTTACTCGATCTCGGAAAATCGTATCGTAATTGAAAACAATAATAAAAAAGCACAGTATGCATACTGTGCTTTTTTGCAAATTTATTTTTACTTAATCTATTTAACAGATCTATTACTAAGTGCGCCACGGACGCCGTCATGAAAGATAGCCGTAATAGGCGATTCAGCAGTGAATCGTATCAATTAAAACATAAACAACGTACCGTACGAACTACAACTTGTCGGATATGTTAGCATTCCCTTCCGAACGTCTCTTTTCTCTAGCTGGATTTTTTTGACGCTGCGTCTGTCCAAATAATTAATTTTGAAAAGTTTAAATGTAGACGGTTGAAATCTGTGATGTAAACTATATTTTATACTTTTCACCTAGCTTTTACTTTTCATAAGAGCCCATGTAGTTTTATGTGAAATAAAAATATTTGATTTGATTTCAAAATTAATAAATTAATTTAGAAAACAGATGTTCGAAAGGAAATACTAACCTACACGACAAGTTGTAGTTTTGTACGTTGTTTAGGTTTTAGTTGATACGATTTTTTAATACGATCTTATCCGATCTGGCGAAGATCGTATCCTGTTGAATCGATTAAAAAAATCGGTAGATCGTATGATCATGAATCGATCTTCTGTAAGATCGATTCAGATCGGGCATCCTTACTTTACATAGAGTTGGTTATATTTTAAAGTTTCTTTCAAAGTTTACAGTTTAATACTTTAGATTATACTTGCCTTGAAACTTATTATCCCCCCCCCCCCCGTCCTTTTCTATAATGTGTGACGTTATTTACGGATGGCTTAAAAGTTCCAACGTTCCGAGCACATTCACCCGCTTGTTGACAAAACAACACAAAATATTGTACGTAACACAATGTTGGCAACACTCAACTTTATTGTACTGGTGAACTTCAGTTTGGCTACTTTTCATTTGTAGTGTAACCAACTTCACACGAAACCACCCTTCCCATTTCGCAAAATGTAGCGATGAAGAGGAAACATGTTTTACGAGTAGAGGTATCATTAGAGTGGAGTTATGAGTATTATTTGAATGACACAATGTAGTCTGCGTAGTGAAACTTTTTTAATAATTCCATAATATTGTAGGCACTTACAAAGGAAACTGTTCAAGTTAAAGAGTAAACTGATGAACATTTTAATAAACTGATCCGTAGAAAAATATTGAAAATTTCAGATTTATTCACTTTGATGCCCATGTTGGATCCGGTACCAGTGGCGCAGGTAACTAATAAGCCGATTCCTGTCGGCTTCCCTTACGAAATTATGACAGTCAGTAGTTCTCAGCAGTGTTTAATAATCACACTGAATATATTTAATCTTATACCATAAAATTAAAGTATTACTAAACCCCAACCTACATAAAACAATATTTGTCTTTATATTCCAACGAAAACAAAACATTTAAAGTCCGCGCGAATCTCCCGCCACCGCGCGCTTACATTTTGTACCAGTATAACTCGGTCTACACTCCGGGTTATGAACACATAAATTTCTATACAAAATAATCTCGTCATGACGTCACTTCAGGTCATATGACACGCATTTTTTTGAGGCCTTGGGAAGCCGGAATAAGCCGAGTTATTCGAACGAACTGAGTAGCAATATTGGTGGTTAGTAGCAGTAGTGGTTGAATTTCGTAAGCATTCGGGTTGCGTCGGGTGAAAGGTTCGGCCCTTCCCCCGCCCCCGTGAGCTCCCGCTTGACGCATCAGTAATTTTGTCATTTTAAATGTTTGTTGACCAATGATGTAAATAGAATTATAACCTTAAAACCTTTTATTTTGTTGATACTTGTGGTTAATTAGCATTTATTTCGTTGTATTCAGATAAGTTATTAGTGTAGTACTAGTGTAATAATTAGAATTTGATAATTGTGAGTTTGTTGTGAAATTGTGCGTTCGCAATTAGGAATTTGTGGTAAATCGATAGATTAGCAAGTTGAAATTACTTTTTTAGAGTAGATTTGAAAAGTTATTAGTAGGATGGCGGCATTAATAGTTTTAGATAGTTGTGTCACAGATTATTTGCTTGATGAGGAAACATGCTTTTCAAGGTTAAGATTTGAAAATAAGAAACACATAATTAGGTTAGGTCATAATTCATGATTGTGTGACACTTTTCCACACATTACAACATTATGTAGTATATTTTTGACACTGCCCGTTACAGTGGCATCCGCGAAGAGGTCGTTTTCGGCTTTGAAGCGAATTCATACGTACATGCGTAATTCTCAAAAACAAGAACGATTATCTGATCTAACCATTTTTTCTATAGAAAAACATTTATTGCAAAAAATTAAGAATCATCCCGGCTTTCATGATAATGTCTTAGCGCACTTTGTACTAAAGAATAGACTAATAGCTATAGACTATAAGTAGTATTATAATTAGAATAAGTCAGTAGTCTTGTAGTTAAGTAGTTTTTTCTAGTAGACATCATACGTCAACGTCATCACACTCATCACACCACAAACGGATTTTTTCAAAGCCACTTTTATTATACTTGCAAGACACTGTTTCAATCACCAGTGCTTACACGTATAGTAAAGGTGGACTGAAGAGATCTGCTTATAGAAGACTGAAGCCAGGAAGTCAGTCACAGATTTTAAGTAACTGGACTACGTGCGCCACGTCCGGCCTAGGTAAGCATTTTTTTTGCTCCGGCTTACCTCTCTGATAAAATCACCCTTCGCCACTGTCCGGTACTTACTTACTTAAAGAAACTAGCCAAACATTACACACGTTTTTCAAGCTGTTAAAATATAATATCATGTATAATAATATTGTATTAAACTATTGATTTTTGTTCAATGGTAAAACAATGTACCTTAAGTGCCTAATCTTATTCGCTATGATAATGGCTCAAGGAATGAATATTGTCAACATCAGATAAAATGCTTTTTTACTTAATGTAGGATAAGTAGGTAAAACGAAAGATAAATTGTTTTAGTATTTTACGGGTCGTAGTAGCTAACTCTGTGCTGAAGTGTTTGTATGAAAACGCCAATATGTCAGTCCGGCTCTCGGACAAAGCCTCGAAACCTATCCTTCTGCAGCGAGGGGTGAGACAGGGAGACGTAATCTCTCCGAAACTGTTCACCGCTGTACTGGAGGATGTCTTCAAGGTTCTGGACTGGAAAGGGGCTGGCATCAACATCAATAGCGAGTACATCACTCACCTTCGATTTGCCGACGATATAATAGTCATGGCTGAGACTATGGAGGACCTCAGTACAATGCTCGATGTCCTCAGTAGAGCTTCCGAAAGAGTGGGTCTTAGGCTGAACATGGACAAGACAAACGTCATGTCCAATGCTCGTGTGATACCCACTCCAATGAAGATCGGAGGCGCTACACTCGAAGTTATGGACGAATACGTGTACCTAGGACAGACTGTCCAGTTAGGTAGATCCAACTTCGAGAAAGAGGTCAATCGTCGAATCCAACTCGGCTGGGCAGCGTTCGGGAAGCTACGCAAAATCTTCTCGTCCCAAATACCGCAGTGTCTCAAGACAAAAGTCTTTGACCAGTGTGTGTTGCCAGTGATGACATATGGCACTGAGACGTGGTCGCTCACAATGGGCCTCATAAGAAGGCTCAAAGTCACCCAAAGAGCAATGGAGAGGGCTATGCTTGGAGTTTCCCTACGCGATCGAATCAGAAATGAAGAGATCCGTAGGAAAACCAAGGTAACTGACATAGCCCGAAGAATTGCTAAACTTAAGTGGCAGTGGGCAGGGCACATTGCGCGCAAAACGGATGGCCGATGGGGTCGGAAGGTTCTGGAGTGGCGACCTCGTACTGGAAGACGGAGCGTTGGAAGGCCTCCCACAAGATGGACCGATGACCTGGTGATATAGAAAAATGTACGGCGATGAGACCGTATAAGTATCTAAAACATTCTGATTATATCTAAATAGATAATTGATTCTATAGAAAATAGGCGAAAAAGTACATACAAATAATTTGTAACAAACTAAAAATATAAATGCCCGTAAGTGCCAATCTGGCTTACATTATTCTCAAGGAAAAACAAAACTCTCATTCATTTGAAAACGTTCAAATATTTCCCGAAATCTCCACAAATACGGAGCGCATTCATTAATCGTGAGCAAAGAAAAAGTTTACGGAAACGAAGGAAATGGAGAAAAATATACGAAATGAGATTCATTGCAATAAGTTTTATTGGTTTTGTTTCGTATTCATAAATATTGCATGGCGCGCCAGCTGCGCGCAGTGGGCACGCCACTGGGATATTGCTTAAATCATTTGATAAATATACTTGTAATTACAGCTAGGTATCTGATTTTCTTCGTGTGTTGTTTCGTTTTTTATTGGAAAAGAATTTCTATTGGAATTGTTAATGCAGCATAAACACGCAACAACTTTATTGGCGATTTCGCATGTTGCACCGATCTGCTCACACAAAGCAAATTTACATTGCAGATTTAAGAAACGAGAGACCTTTCGCCGCAATGCACGGGTATCCCGTACGAATTAACCAAGATATGAAGACATCTGTGGAAAAAATAGCACCTTCGCCAAGCCCCAGGAGCATCGGCCATCTAGATGTAAAACTGCAATTTCTTATATATAAAATGCAAACATTCGACTGCGGAAAAAAGTAGCCCTCTGGAAGTACAAGCTAGTGAAATGGAGGCTTATTGTCCGTATATTAACTGATACCCAGTGTGAGATATGAAGTGTCAAAAGTGTACAAAAACTTGCTGCTGCACTTCAAATCAAATCAAATCATTTATTCGTAAACATAGGTGACAGTTATATACAAGATCTTAAGGATTAAGTAGTGCGCTATGTTTTGCCAATTGACATACAAATTATTAAGAAAAAAATAAAATAAGTACTATTAAATTAAAAAAACGCCAGTGATGCCACGAACGCCGTTGATCACTCATAAATTAAAATACTTAATCAAAGGTTTAGGTCCAAGACATTTAGATATCTTTTTGCCTGTGCCTCAAGTTTAAATATAAAAATCTTATAAAATTTCTCGAACTGTTTAGTTTCCACCCCAAAGAGAATATAACCACTAGAGAGCGTATAGGCCGATTTCTGCTTAGCACACGACTCACCACTGCGGGCCGGGGGACGAGGAAGAACGTGCGGCTGCAATTGGTCAATTCAAGGTCAAGTTGCGAAGGTATGCCCATCGTAGGGCTGCTCTACTTCATTAAGGGAAAATAGTCGATATCGATAAAATGGATTTTAAAATTGTGATAAATACTTAATTATAATCAAAGAAATCATATTTAATCAAAATCAATCACTAATAAAATGAAAACTATAGAATCCAAGAACAAAACTTTCGCCACTATCATATTCGACGAAATAGCAATCAGAAACGGTGTCGAATATCATCCCCAAGGCAGAAGGTACTATGGCCACGGTAGTTTTGGCGCCAGTTTACAAACGGATTGTCAAGACGAAGCTAAAGAAGCCACAGTATTTCAATTGAATAAAAATTTTATTCATTTTAATTTAAATTTTCGATAAAGACTTTCAGCTATTAAAGGAAACAGCACTAATTTTTACGATAAAAATACAAAGTGAAAGTAAGGGATAGATGCATTAGAATTGTCTATTGAAAGAACGAGACTTTTCCAAAAGACATCAACGCGTGACTCACACAGTGTGCTGGTTTACCCAACTACCATTTTAAATAGACCCCTACGGTGGATCATAATCTGATTAAATCATAATAATTTTTCGTACTGTTTATTTACTGATGAAAAGTTATGCAATCATTTTTGTAACTAGAAGTCTTGGAATGTTTCCCACACCACTTCACCGCGCATGAAAGTATTTTGTTGCGTTATAATTGCAGATTTAGTTATATTATTTGCAATAATTTAGCGTGCACAGAGGTCTAACAATTGGTCACAACTAAAATGGCTACTTGAACCGCAGCCTATGCATAGGCGACAAAATACTAATAGTTTTCGAGCGTCGGGGCACTGTATGCGCAGTCAAGTGGTTATATAGTCTTTGTTCCACCCCTAAGTTACAATCATTAATTAAATAATTTTTTTTTGTTTATAAATATTTGTGGCTTTAATGAATTAATAATACTTGGCACAATATACCCTATCCAATGAAAAAAGAATTATCAAAATCGGACAACTCTGTACAAAGTTATGCGTGGTTATACATTACAATCAGTGAGTGAATAATCAATCATCCCCTGTTTTCCGACCCTTAGGGTTCGATTTTGTTTTACAAATTTATATGGGACCATTTTCGAAGTATACCCTTTCCAATAAAAAAAGAATTATCACAATCGAACTACTATGTAAAAAGTTATGCGTGGTCATACATAAAAAAAACAAAAAAAAATATACGCGTCGAATTGATAACCTCCTCCGTTTTTTTTCGTCGGTTAAAAATAGTTTGGCTGATGAACTCAGGGCAATCAGTGCATAGCAGCCTTTTCCCGTTAATGTTGAAGAGTCAAGTTTTATTTTGGCAACGCATTGACGCGATCTATACTTATATTAAAGCTGAAGAGTTTGCTTGCTTAAACGCCGTAATCTCTGGAACGCCGGCCCAGTGCGGGTTGATGGATGTCGCATGTTTTCGAATTTTTGGTTCTAGGATATGCCGGTTTCCTCATGATACTTTCCTATACCGTTTCGATCCATGTTATCCCGTTCTCATGATTCTTCCGATATACGCATTTGATAGCCCAATTTTTGAGGAAAACTATAGTCGAGCAAAATTAAAAAAGTCAGAAAAAAACGCTACGTTAAGGCGAAATAATAGCGCGGGCAGACGATGCGATGCGACCGGGTGGGTAGCGGGGGGACAAGAAGTTCCACGCGCACGACGTAGTGAGCACCAGCTAGTAGTGAATACAAGTTTTGTTCCACATCGATTTTTTTTTTAAATTTTTTTATTTGCTTAAACATGTGTCATACATACAGAAAGACATGCATGCAAGATGATCAAAACATTGAAAGTACTGATATGTCTGCCACATGATGTAACGTGCAAATATGAAAGCATATTATTATTAAAGCATTCTCTTAAAACAGCAAAAAAACGAATCAATTAAATTATCATAATAATATTGTGGCAAATTTAAAATAACAATAAATCAATCAGAACATTAAAATTAAAATAAGTTTGTTAAAGATTGATACAATAATCATGTCAAAATAATAATAAAAATCTAAAAATAACTCAACAATGTCATTGAAAATAATAAACACAAATAAAATAATAATAATCAAATAAAATAAGCTACAATGTCAATACAATTTTTTCGTCTAGGAACTCGTTAATGTTATAATAAGCTTTATTTACTAAATATGACTTAAGTTTTCGTTTCAAGTGCACGTTATTGAGCTCCTTCCAACTTTTAGGTAACTTATTTTTATATTGATGGATTAGTAAGTTTATGCCGGTACTAATAGGCTTCTAGTTTGTTTTTTAAAGAGCTAAAATGGACCACTGATATATGTATGGCTCAGCAAATGTTTATTTGGGTGCGTATCTCCTGATTTCATGAAACATTACCAGTATGTATCAGTCCACTGCGAGACAAAGAATCCTCCTACGTATAATATACTCGTAGGTAGCCAACATTGTGTGTTGCATGCGGTGGAGCATTACGAAAGTTTCTATTAAAAGTTGCGCGTGATTTTTACCAATTAGAACTTTTCACTTAGACGCTGAGTTTTGCAGCGAGCGTTCCATTTAATTAATAGGCAACTAAAAAAAAATATATCTAAACGAAAACACTTCAGAATTATATTAAAATTAGAATGAGGGTACTTATTTATAAATTAGAAATAATTTAACTTATTATGCAGATTATATAAGACAAAGTAATCAACTCAGCCTACCGCAGTCCACTGCTGGACATAGGCCTCTCCCATACTGCGCCACAACACCCTGTCCTCCGTCTTCCGCATTCAGTCTATCCCAGTCACCTTTTGAGGTCGTCGGTCCACCTAGCTGGGGGGCGTCCCACACTACGCTTGCCGATAAACGGTCTCCACTCCATGACTCGTCTACTCCATCGGCGATCGGTCCTTCGACAAACATGGCCAGCTCACTGCCCCTTCAACCTGCTTACTCTGCAAGCTATGTCGGCAACTCCAGTTCTCTTCCGGATAACTTCGTTCCTGATCTTATCCATCAAAGAAACAAAGAAATACAGACAAAGTAATATCTATAACAAAATAACCCTTATTTTACATCAATTGTAATTCCATCGGTTATCATAGAAACGACTGGTTTCAACCTGTTTACTATGACTAGATAATTTGTTGTCACTAGTTAAGTTTTTCGAAACTCAGCGGCTGAAAAATGAATGAGTTAAGTGCGTGTGAATGTAAAGAGGGCGTTAATGAAATTATGTTTTGCGTTTAGTGCAATGCGGTTTCTATGTTTTAAACAGCCACAACAATTAAGTTTATGATTACATTTTAATTAGAAGGAATGCCATCAAAAATATAATAAAAACCAGCAGATCTTTCTTAATAAGGAAGTTGACGTTCCATCATCATAATCTAGTCCGCCCTAACCTATTATCAATTTAGAATAAGACTATTGTAATCATTCTCGTTAAAACCTTTTAACCGACGAAATAAAACGCAGTAGGTTCTCAAGTTTATTGGAACGAAGTTCCTTATCGCGCGTTGTGAAAGGGGGCTAGACGGAAAAAATTCTTACGGAAAGTTGTCACGACACTTTTTAACCGACTTCAAAAAAAGGACGAGGTTTCTCAATTCGACTGTATATATTTTGTTGTTTGTATTTGTTTGTATATTGTTGTTTTTTTTTGTTGTGAGTAGAGAGAGAGAGAGAGAGAGAGAGAGAGACAGGGAGAGAGGGAGAGACGGAGAGAGAGAGTGACAGAGAGAGATAGACAGAGAGGGAGGGAGAGAGGGAGAGAGACAGTGAGATAGGGAGAGAGAGAGGGCGAGAGAGAGGGAGAGAGAGAGAATATTTTTGTTGAGTGTATACAGGTTTTTTGTACATAATAAATAATAAAAAAAAATATAAAAAATATGAATCCAGGAAAGGAACTTCGTTCCATCCGGGTGTCCCTTGACACTCTAAAAAATTTTTATTTTTTATTTTTTATATATGACCACGCAGACCACTTTTTACAGAGTAGTCCGATTTTGATAATTCTTTTTTTTATTGGAAAGAGTGAAAGTTGCCCGAAGGTGGTCCCATATAAATTTGAAAAGGGTACGGAACACAGAGGATGATTGATTGTTCACTCACTGATTGTAATGTATAACCACGCATAACTTTAGACAGAATAGTCAGATTTTGCAAGCATGTAGTAATTAGTAGATTATAGCCACATTTCTTTTTATTAAAATCTTTTTAACAAAAATAAATTAAATCGACGAAAATACTGAAAAGCAAAAAATAAGAAAACTTTTTTATTAACCCATAATAACTAAGTTCTTAAACTAATGTAAGTATACCTAAGTAATTTTGAGTCGGCGCCAAACTATCAATGAACAAGGATTTTTCAAAGCGGCCGCGCCGACTCAAAATTGCTTATGTTTTTTTTTACTAGCGACGTGACCATTAAAACACAATAATTTATCAACAACATATCAGACATTTTCGTGAAATATGCATACTACCTATAACCATTTCCTTCTACCGAATATCATAGTGATATAACAAACGACACGGTATAACTCAAACCAATGCACGCCGCCGCCGCCGCTCCGGTCGCGTCGAGCAAAGAACCAAAGCTTTCCGTTCCGGCTTCATTGATTCGAAAATTGAATCTGTCTTGGTTACGTGATTCATGAATGATGTACATAGTTAGTTACCAATTTTTTTAATGCAATATACTTATCGATTTATTAATTTCTCTGACTTTACCTGGTTAATATTTAACGAGAAGTTGGTATATTACAGTCTCATGAAAGCCTTGAAATGAAACTGCCTTAATCTTCAAAAGTGCACCAACTACTGAAAATTGATGTAACACGGCTTCACTTCCGCCTCCCAAGTTCTCATAAGTAACTTAATTATGATATTTCAATGCAACTATACAAAATGAAAAGCGGAGGACAGGGTTTTGTGACGCAACATGGGAGAGCCCTATGTCCAGCAGTGGACTGCGATAGGATGAGTTGATTGATCGATACAAAATGAAATAATGAGTGATGAAAATAGTGTATTGTTAACTTACTGTTTCATGTAATTGACTGTAAAACCACACACAATACTGTTACTGTAAACTACTTGCCACAACACAACAAAATTTGACGTCTGAAATAAAATCACAAATGGTTTCCCATTGAGTTTCGTTCATATTACCGCAGCCTGCTCTCGTACACTCACTCACTCGTTCACTCGTTCAGTAAACCCGGGTGCACACCACAACTATGTGCGCTTAATGCTCGTTTATTATTATGACTACATGCGCGCTGTCCCGGTGGAATGCGTCTATAAGGGTGCTCTCGAGCTGTGTGTAAGTTAGTGTACATTTTGAGTCACTATAAGTATTACTAAAATATAAATAACGGAGCTAGAAGGCCACTCATATTTTGTCAGAGCACGGTTTCTTGTTAGATTTCGTGTGAAGACATTTCATTTGCCTGAAACAAAGAGTTATAGAAGCTATCAGAAGAAATATCACAAAAAACTGTGATCCCATGTTTCAGAAACGCCATCTAACATAATAGAGAAAAATCACATAATACCCAAGTATTATGTCCTACGTTTCAGTAGGACGAATGATTACCGAAACGAACCTTTGATAACCAATCGTCAGATAGTTTGACGTATCTAACAAAATTATTTGTATCGGTAAATTACAAAAAAAAATCACAAAATTTTAGAAATTAAGATGGATTGTGAGGTTTGTAACAGAGAAGTGAATGTAGGCGAGACTATTGAATGTAATGGATGCAAGAAAGGATACCATTATAGATGTGTGAATATAACCCCGGCGGCGGCGGTACAATTAAAGCGTACTTTTAAGTGTGCCTCCTGTTCTAATGTAACTCAGCGTATACGAGTAACAGATGACACACCGGTACGTGGTGGTCAGGCCGCTGGGCTAGTAGATGAAGCAAATCAGTCGTTTGAAGAAAATGTTGCTCAGGAGAAAGCACCGATGTTGACATCGGACGAGATTGTACATCAAATTAATAGCGTAATCCTGGCAAAAATTAGTGTTTTTGAAACAAATATTATACGGGAGATTAAAGCCAGTGTGGCTGTCTTGGCGCTAGAAAATACTAAACTAAGACAGGAATTAAAGGAAGCGAATATGGGATGTAGTTCCTATGAGCGGCAAATTAAAAGCTTAAAAACTGAGGGACTACTGTCTAGACAAAAACAAGAAGACCATGATATCGATACCAATTACCAGAAGCAACGACCAGTACGGGTACCAATACCTACAATACCGAAGGGTACTACTGCCCTGGCTGCATCGTCTCAAACAAATGTCGTGGAGCACGGAGTGCAAGCAACTACGCCTCCGCCGCTGCCACCGCCCCAGAGGCCCGTGGCGACTAGTTACGCAGCGGTGGCCAGAGAAGCAGCGGATATGAAAGTTGACGCTACTAATAATAATGATTGGATAGAGGTTAAAAAAAATAACAGACGAAGCAACGCAATAAGAAAAGGTGGTAATCATTCAATTAGCTCTTTAAAAGCAGTTGAACGCAGGAAATTTTTACATGTTTGGAGGCTGAATAAAAGCACTACAGAGGATGATCTAAAGGAGCATATCAAACAGACACTCGGAGCTGACTCAGAAATCGAAATAGTATTCTGCATTCAGGTAGGTTTCCTAAAGATTTTTGCCACTCCAATATTATTCTGCTTCACAAAAAGGGTGATAAATCCGATATTAATAATTACAGGCCCATTAGCTTAATATCACATATATACAAAATATTTATAAAAGTAATAGAAAGTCGCATATCTGGCGAACTAGATAAAAATCAACCTCCTGAACAAGCAGGCTTCCGCCCTGGCCTTTCTACGACAGATCATCTGCATACAGTCAATCAACTCATAGAAAAACACCATGAATATAAAATCCCGTTATACCTCGCCTTTGTTGATTACTCCAAAGCTTTCGACAGCATTTCACACAAATCCATTTTTGACGCCTTAAGCAACCAAAACATTGATCCTACCTACATAAATCTGTTACGCAACATTTACAAAAATAGTACAGCCGCAATAAAACTTGAAACTACTGGTCCAAAATTTAAAATCGAGAAAGGAGTCAAACAGGGCGACCCGCTATCGCCTAAACTGTTTACCAGTACCCTCGAAGAAATCTTCAGGAAGTTGGCAGACAAATGGAGGGAAAAAGGCATTGTCCTTGGCGAAGCGAGACTGACAAATCTACGTTTCGCCGATGACATTGTTCTCTTTTCATCCTCAGCCACTGAACTTGAACGGATGCTCCAAGAACTCAGTTTTGCAAGCCTTGAGATTGGGCTGAAGATGAATATGTCGAAGACCAAAGTTATGTGTAACGCAACACCTGGAATCATAAAAGTAGACGGGGAAACAATACAACATGTCCAAGAATACCTTTACTTGGGTCAAGTAGTCTCTTTCCAGGCGAGGCAAGATAAAGAAATCATAAGACGAACTGAAAACGCCTGGAAGAGCTACTGGTCCATGAAAGAACTACTGAAGGGTGAGTTGCCTATGAGACTGAAACGCAGGCTCATGGACATGTGTATTCTTCCCGTCTTAACCTATGGTGCACAGACTTGGTCTTTGACTAACATTCAGAAGTCCAAACTCAAGGTCTGCCAAAGAGCAATGGAGCGCAGTATACTCGGCGTTAAATTAACGGATCGCGTCCGAAACACAATACTGCGCTCAAAAACAAAGATAGTTGACGTGGCTCAAAAGGCTGCCCAACTTAAATGGGACTGGGCAGGACATGTTTGCCGCATGCCGACCAAACTGTGGGCCCAAGTAGCACAGAACTGGTGTCCTGAGACAGTGAGGCGGGGTCGCGGCAGACCACGTAGGAGATGGCGGGACGAGCTGGATAGGTTCCATCAAAACTGGGAGCAGGACGCGCGGCTTCGCGATAGTTGGAAGAAGTGGAGGGAGGCCTTTGCCCAGGAGTGGGACAGTGCAGGCTAGTAATAAATAAATAAATAAATAAATAAGACGGAGCGAGACTATGCCTCATTCAGGATTGGTGTCACAGTAAGTAATTTTGAGAAACTTTGTGACCCTGCGATATGGCCAGTAAATGTAGAATACAGTGAATGGATTTGGTTTCGTCCCAATACTAACCCAAAACAACCGGAAACCCAGTAGTCATTTCAACATTTTATACCAAAACGTCAGAGGACTTAGAACTAAGACGACACAATTTTTATCACTACTGGAATCATCAGGGTGTGATTTATTTGCTATCACCGAATCGGGCCTCAATGAAGCGATTCAGAACGCGGAATTCGTGCTTCCTGGCTATCAAATATTACGATGCGATCGAGCGGATGGCCGCAAGCAAGGAGGCGTATTTTTAGTGGCCACACCGAGGTTCGAGTTGCGGCTAGTGTCGGTGCCAGGAATTGACGTTGATATAGACAGTAAAAAGTTTGAACTAATGTGTGCGGCTGTTTATATGCAAAATTGTTTTCTATTCACTTGTTGTGTCGTGTATATTCCACCAGGGGCTGACGACAATGAATATTGTTTTGTATATTAGAAAAAATATCTGTCAAATATAGCAGTAATTTAATTATTTTACGGGACTTTAATATGTACTCGTGTAACAACAACATTTCTAACTATTACGAATATTTTATGGCCTTCTGTGAATTTGCTCAGTACAACGCAGTAGCTAACTGTAACAATAGGCAGTTGGACCTCGTATTGAGTGCGCGTGGTGGCCTGTCGGTGAGCGCGGCGGACGAGGGCCTGCAGCCCGTGGACGCGTACCATCCTCCGCTGGCCGTGCGCACAGAGCGCGGGTCGCGCGCGCGCCCGCCTCTGCCGCCCCCCGTGCCGAGTACCTCTCCTGCATCGCCGCGTACGCGACCCTCGCAATCTCAATCTTTCATAAGTCGTACATGTTGGAATTTAAATAAAGCGGACTTCCAACAAATGTATAGTTTAGTAGCTAAAATAGATTGGAGTGGGATTTACGGACCATGCGATCCAGATATAGTTTTAGATTTATTTAATAATAAGATATATGACGTTTTCAACAAGTGTGTTCCTCCGAAAAATAAAAATATTAATTCATTAAATAATAGATACGTTTATCCAGTCTGGTATACAGCTGAAATTATTAGAGATATAAAAAATAAATATTTATTACATAAAAAATATAAATATAGTAAATCGCGTAGTGATTATGTGGAATTCGCCCGATACAGGGCAAGAGTGAAAACCGAGACAGCTCGGGCGCATGATCAGTATCGCAACCGCGTGCAAGGGCACTTGGCTAAGGATCCGCGAGCGTTTTGGAGTTATATTAGATCTAGGAAAGGCGATTCCAATCAGCGGAAGTTAATTAAAGACGGACGCGTATTATCGGAATACGAATGTGCCAATGAGTTCGCTCGGTTTTTTCAGTCGGTGTACAATCCGGAACCTCCCGAACTGAGTGTGGCGGCGGCGAGTGCGGGCGAAGCGGCGGGCGCGTCGCCGGGCGTTCGGGTGCATCTAGCAAGTGTGGGCCCCGCTGACGTACAGCGCGCACTCGCACGCTTGCCACCTAAGCGCTCAGCCGGCCCGGATGGTATTCCGGCGTACATTTTTAGGGATTGCCGTGCGGTGTTGGTGAAGCCGTTGCTACATTTGTTCAACGTTTGTATTAAGACCGCAACTTTTCCTGAGCGCTGGAAACTTAACCGAGTTGTACCCGTGCCTAAAGGTAGTAAAGGCTCAGCACCCTGCGATTATAGACCTGTAGCGGTATTATGCACTCCAGCTAAAGTGTTCGAGTCGACCATTCACGGTAGCCTGTATCCGCAGATTAGCGCTCTGTTGTCCGACGCGCAGCATGGTTTCCGTCCTGGGCGGGGGACAACGGGGAACCTACTGGATCTTATGACACATATAGTACCGACGGTGGATGCGGGTCAACAGGTAGACGTTGCCTACTTCGATTTCAAGAAAGCGTTTGACACAGTAGATAACGACGTCCTTTTGGCTAAATTGGCTGGTGTAGGCTGTACACCTCACACTTTGTCGTTTTTTGCCAGTTACTTACGAGACCGTTGTCAGTACGTTGACTGCAGTGGGCAGTTCTCTGAGCCCTATTTCACGAGATCAGGAGTCAGTCAGGGCAGTAATGTAGGGCCTCTTTTCTTCATTTTAACAGTTAACGACCTGCCGAGCGTAGTTAATAAATCCATACCATTGCTGTTCGCTGACGACTTGAAATTAGTTCTTAAAATAAACCAGGAAACTGACCATGACGACCTGCAGCAGGATATTAATAGGGTAGTAGAGTGGAGTCGTAGCAATAAGTTGTATTTCAATGTGGCCAAATGTTCGGTGTTATCATTTACCCGTGCGCGCGACCCAAGTCATTATCCATATTGCATGGATGGAATCCAACTGCAACGTGTCTCAGAAGTTAAGGACTTAAGCGTGCGCTTTACAACTGATTTAAATTTCCGTAAGCATACCATTGATGTTTGTAAAAAAGCATACCGCAATTTAGGGTTGTTCTTACGCTTAGGAAACCAGTTCACGAACATCAGTGCTCTGAGATCGATGTACGAAGCGCTTGTGAAAAGTCATTTGGAATGCAATGCTGTCGTCTGGTCGCCACATGAAGCCAAGTACAAATTAATGTTAGAACGCATCCAGAACAAGTTTGTGAGATTCTTATTCTTAAAGCAGTATGGTGTGTATCCAGGGTATCCACTGCTGTATCCTACTCTATATGTGCTGGGTATGGTAGGCTACTATAAACTGGAAGTAAGAAGGGAAGTAGCTCTCGCAACTTACTTATTTAAGGTTATGCGTGGTAAAATACACAACCCAGGCGTTCTACGCACGGTTGCATTGTGTGTACCTGATGGGTACGTGGGGCGACGGAGGCGGCCGCCGCTCCTGTGGGTGCCACCCGCTCGCACCAACTTGCTGCAACACGCGCCGCTGACGCGCGCCCTACGTACACTCAATATGGTGTCACAACAGATTGACTGCTTCAATTGTACTCTGAGCGAATTCACACAGGCCGCATTTTTTAAGATTTCTCCTGATTGTTTACAATAATACGCTATTGTAAGCTATTATAACTACACTATTGTATTAGGTTAGCCTGTAATGATAGTTGTATGTGTTTTTAAATAAATAAATAAATAAATACAATACACTAACGATAATATTTTATCAACACGAGATTTACCATACAAAAATTAAATAAAAATCTTAGGACAAACAACAATTACAATACAACGATTACAATTTACAATTTTATAATTATTATGTTATTAATATTTCTTCGAAAATACTTTTCTTTTCCACACAAAGTGACCTGTGGGGCGTAAGACACGAGACATAAAACTAAACTGAACTGCGAAGGTGATACCAAATATATTTTGATGTTGTTCCCTTTGTCCCGTCAATTTTCAATGTAATTTCAAATTTTTCGTCCTGAAACCTTTTCTTATTTTAAGGACCTACTCGATATTAAGATTGGCTATTTTTACTGTCATAATGACAGTGATGAAATGTATAAATAAAATATAATATTATATCATTTAAATTATTGTGAATATGAGGACATTTACGTTACTTGGTTCTTTCAGTTTTAGTCATGATCTGGCAGTTTAAGTAATAAATTTTCATAATCGTAAAGCCCGCATTTTCCGTAGCTCCAATGTTGACACCACACAATATTTAATGTTTGTGTAGTATTCTCGCGGAACAAAAGATGTCAAACATGAAATAAAGGTCCGCTACAGTTCCGAGTTAGGGAGCGCGCACACTGCCCGAGTGGCAGATGGTTCACCGATGTTAATTTTATATCGCACGGAGCTCAGAAACTTTTTTAAATTAGTTTGCGCTGCTACAGTTGAGTGCACTGTTTTTAAAACTTTTTTGATTGTTTCTATTTTCTTTTGTTGCAGAATTGGGGTAAATGCAGCGGAAAAATTTTGTTTATCGTATACATTTGGTCTTTTTCCACAATGTTATTGTAACAGTTTTAATTTGGCTTTTGCATCATGAATTATTTTCGTAACTTTAGGACAAAAGTTGATGTTTAATTTGGTCTGAGCATATGTGTGCTGATAATTGCAAGTACATAAATTATGTTTAATAAAAAACAACCAGTCCTTATATTATATTATATAATATCAACATTTGGACAGCACGATTACATACAAGCTCATTGCAGGAGTAACGTAATCAGTCTTGTAACTGAGCTCTGGCTCAGTGGAGCCTAGCCTTACGTAAACCACGTGGGCAAAAGTTACGTCCTGCACTATGTGGGGTTTCCTATACCCCAACATCATTCTATCTATATATAGAGAATATATTTTTAAAGTTTACTTTATACATATTTATATTGTTTTTGGACTATTAGAGGATAGAAATAAAATAAATTTGTTGAGTAAAATAAACCTTTTTAATATCTATAGGCATTGTAACAAAAATAGTACTTTTTTGAGATCGATGATTTTTGTCTCGCTGGGGTTATTAAACCCCACGTGGTGCACGGAAGGCTAGGTTAAGGTGTCTTCAGACAGCGGGCGCGACGCGGCGGGACCGGGTGGCGACGCGACGCTGAGTAGTTGTAATGTACTAGATAGTATGGACGACTTCACACAGAGCGCTCGGCGCGGCGCGCCACGCCGCCGCCGCGCCGAGTCGGAATACAACTCAGAGGCCGGCGTGCCGCGAGCGGGGCGCGAGCGCAGCGTCGGCAGGACGGCGATAAATTGCAGAAGTATCACAAGTTTTAAATTGATTGACTGCGTCTTACATTTAATAACAGTTTTGTATGTAAGCTGATACGAGTAATGGATAGTGAATGAAAGTGAGCGATCGCCGACATTAGCTGTGATTGACTAAAACATTTTCATTACGAGTACAGTTTCAAACAACTAGCGCACGTGAATCAATTGAATTTGAACTTTATGCCAATGTGATTAGAGTCACACGACGCAAGCTTGTTTATTACAATGACTGTATCCTTTATTTAGTAAGAAACTCAATTAATTTAAACTGAATAATTTGATACATTTAATCTAAGAAACCCGTTAAATCTTATTGAAAAGTCAAAAAAATTAAAACAGTTCGGTATAAAGCATAGGACCAATTTCCTAACAATTGAATTGATTTGGTTTTCTGTTTTGTCTCTGTAACTTTTAGATCATTCACATGACAAGACAGCGCGGCGCCGCACAGTGGGTTGCCAATCGCGAGATAAGAAAGGTAATTCATAATTACCATGTGATTTCAATTTAGTGAAACGAAATTTTGTGATTTTTAGACTGTCTTGGCTTATAGTATAAAAAAATATTGTGAACTTGACTAAGCATACTCATATTTAAAGCATTTAACCATAAAATTAATCATCAACATTATATTTTTTTTTAATTTTGAGGATTTTTAAAAAGCCACAAATGGTGGCGCAATATGAAGTATGTCAAAAAATTAAAAATAAATGGTACTATCTGTGCTTAAGGATATAATGGTGAACCTTATAATTCCAGAGATAGAATAATTTTTCATGTCAGCACCGTACATTTTTTTTGTTTAAAAAATTATAACTCCTTCATTTTTACACGCAATTGCCCCATACGAAATTTTATAGAATAGTAATGATCAGCAGAATCCATTTCTAGCCAAAAAAAAGACCCTTCAAAATTCGAGTCTCTATGTCTATGAAAGGCGATATACAGCCCACCGTGCGTCGGCGCCGCCCGCCAGCGCGGCGCCGGCACGGTGGTGCTTTTGTCGGCTCTACGTGCAGGCGGTATCTTTGATATTGTGTTAGTCCTCTAGTTAGTTCCTGTCCGACTGAGTTCGTGAGCAAAAGTGGTACGTGGAACTGATTGATAGATATTGGGTCGCATTTAACACTTTAGTCTAAAATTGTGTCTTGTTGTTATTATTACGTTTTTAGTGTTTTGTTTTTATTGATTTTGTTGTGATAAACAATGCCTGAATACGTGTACAGTGGTCGTGAAAACGGTAACATGTTGATGTGTTTAGAAGCCCGTGGCAAAGCTATTCCTTTTGCTTTGTGGATTTACCGAGACAGATTTTCAAACCTCCGGCATCCTTCTGAATCTCGCATGAAAGGCGTGGAGTACAGTTTGGCAAATTAAGCCAAACCTCATAAGATCGCAAAAGATTTAGAAAGGTACGTAAAATGCCTCAGTCAATTTCAAAGTTTAACGGCTACTAATACGATTAAAATTCATAATTTTGTAAAGCGATTGAGGCTAAGTTACAACAGCCGCACGGGTCGATGATATGCTGACCTGTGATATTAGTTAGATACTTCATTAAAAAATAAGAGCAAGAGCGTTTCCACGTTTGAATCTCTCAACATTTTTTCAATGAATGAACCGCGGCGCGGCGCCGCTCAGTGGATCGTCCCCATACAAGAGGTCGGACATAGAATCAAAAATTGAAAAAGTATCTAATTAAAAAAAAAAAACAAAATATACAGTTGCATTTCTCTATTAAAGAACAACAAAAATTGTTGTACGCTTTTTTTATTTGACCAGCACTTTAGGCGCTATTCGATGAAAACTTTTATTTTTGTATGGAAACGAACACAAAAATGTATGTATCTCATGATTCCCTCTTTGTTCGACTTGTGGATTTCACTACTGTTATTTACCCATTTTATGCCACATTTTCTTCAAGGACACATGGTGCCCCCAGAGTGCCCCTACCGAGATATTTTGCCTATAGTAACTATCTTTGTATGTGTATTACTGATGGAATGGAGGTACATTAAGTATACTTATTACTGAGTTTTAGTCATCACTAAGTAGTTCCTTAAATAACAGGTGCATTTTTGAGGACTTTAATGACTTATGAACGCTTTTGTTGCAACATAACAAAAGCGTTAATGAGTCATTAAGTAACGACTACCAGTACTTGCTTAATCTAATTAGTTATTGTAATTACTATGTTCACAGCCCTTAAGCTCTGCAGTGTGATTGGCTCATGTCATAATTAGCTTATCAAATTCATTGCTAGTTATAGTTATTTTTGTGTGTTTTGCACATGTGTATTGTTCTTTAATAGAGAAAAGCAAACGGAATAATTTTTTTTTTTTAGTTAAATACTTTTTCAATTTTTGATTCTATGTCCGACCTCTTGTATGGGGACGATCCACTGTGCGCCGGCGGGACGGGACGTGATAGCGCCCGCAGTGTGAAGGCTCCCGCCGCGCCGGCGTCGCGCCGGCGCACAGTGGGTCGAAACTATGATTTTAGTGACTTAGGGCTCAACTTTGCTTTTTCACTTTTTTTTTTATGCGGATGGGTAGAGCTCATTAACTTCAATAATAATTGTTCTGATGTATTTTTTCCTAAACTTTATACTTTGGGTAGAAAAATGTGTTTTGTTATTTTTTTGTATGGAGCGGCTCAAATAAACTTAAATTCCTGCTAAGTAGCGTGTGATCCCGCGTTGAAACTTTATTTTTCATATACCTTGTCTGGTCTATTATCATTTGATGCTATAAACAAATGCATAAAGTTGCAACTCTGCCAAATAAATGGATCGAAAAAAATGAAAAAATACATAGAATAAAAAGCTTCATTTTTTACTTTCGTAAGTTATTTTAAGTTAAATTTGATATGGAATAGTAAGTAAAAGCACGTAATAATACACATAATTACTTAGCAACTAACAACAATACATTTAAAAGGTCCCTAATTAGCTTAAATTTACTAATACTACATATATTAGTAAATTTAAGCTAATTAGGGACCTTTATTTAAAAATGTGGATATGAAATCAATTAATTTCTATTTGTGTGTTTAATTACTGTAATTAGCTTAACCTTTTACCTTATAAAAAAACAATGTTTTTCACTTTTAGTCATTACTGTAATATTAATTAGGATAATTAGTTAATGAGGGTAGTAGAAAAATTAGTAAACATTGTTTGTCACTGGATTCTGGAAGTATAAAATGACCATAATTTATTATATACTAACTAGTGTTCGTTTATTCGTACTACTACTAACATCTCGTGATTCTGATCGTCCCTTTTTCGTTATAATGGATAATTTAGTTAACAATTTAGATTTATTTATGATTTTAAGAGAGCAGGTCAAGTCACTGTCGGATAGTCAAAAATTCTTTCAATTCCTACAACATAAAATACACGTGACCGAAGAGAACAGTGTTGAGCTCCAAAAATTATGTACGCGCTTTTGTTCAAATATAAGTGCAAGATGGGAACGAAGTAGTCGCACGTTAGCACAGTTTGTAAGAAAAAATGGTGATTGGTTGGAACGTGCAATAAACTGGCCCGAAGGAATGATACCTGAAGCTGTGAACACTGAACAGGAAAGGCTCGAGATTTGTAATACTGAAGATGTCGAAAATCTACCACCATCTACTACAGAAGCTTCGACATCTACATTTACACCTCGAAAACCTTTCGAGGAATTGGGCTCCAGGCAAAAACGAAGACGCGTTGATCAAATTAACCAATCGCTTTCGTTATCCCCGGATGAACTTAAAGCTACTACAATTGCTAGTTTAAGAAACACCGGAAATGAGGATGTAGGAAAAATTATGAACCATTTACTAAATCACCCCGAAGATCTAGAAAAAGTTAAAGAGTGTTTAAGTACAAGTAAACCGAAAAGTAGTACATATTCACCCGATAAGGCACTGTCTTTATTAGTTTCACTTAAATTAAGTAAGTGGCAGTATATAAGCCTAAGAGAAGCAGCAAGTGAAAATAGGTCTGATTTATACCCTTCTTATTATAAAATAAAACAAGCGAAGGCAAAATGTTATCCAGGGAAAGAAGACATAATTATAACTGAAGAAGGAGCTGCTATTAAACTGCAAGCTTTACTCAACTTGACGGTATCTAGGCTTTTAGAAGTGATTACTTTAGATTTGGATTCGCCAACTGAGTTACTGCTAATAAGCAAATGGGGTTTTGATGGAGCCTCAGGTCAAAGTAATTATAAACAAAAGACTGAAGCAGAGTTTGATGACTCAACTATCTTCATGGCCAGTCTAGTTCCTATAAGGCTTCAACAATGTGATGGAACAATTGTTTGGGAAAACGATCGACCCTCATCAACTTTCTATTGCCGTCCGATAATGTTCAAATTTACCAAAGAAACGCAGTCAACAGTGGTAACTATAAAAGCTAGCATAACCGAAGAAATAGAAAGACTTCAGCCAATCAAGTTCAATCAAGTTGAAGTTAAGCATCAATTGCACTTGACGATGATAGACGGCAAAATATCGTCATATTTGTCAGACACATCTTCAGCTGTCTGTGATATCTGCAAAGCAAAACCGTCAGAGATGAACAATTTAGAGTCACTTGCTCAAAAAGAGAACAACGAAGAAGTGTTCCAGTATGGAATGTCATCTTTACATGCCTGGATAAGAAGCATGGAGTGCTTACTTCATATCGGTAAATATAATTTTATTAGTTCATAATTTTTTTCACGTTATATAGTTACTTGTGAGATTTTTATTTAAGTGATATTTCTTTTTGTTTGCAGCTTATCGTTTGGACTTCAAAAAATGGAGTTGCAGGGGCGATGACAAAGAAAAAATGTCACTCAGAAAGAGCGCTATACAGCAAGCGTTTAAGAAAGAATGCGGTTTACTTATTGACGTAGTCAAGCAAGGAGTAGGCACAACCAATGATGGCAATACTGCCAGAAGATTTTTTAGGGATGCAGAAACAACAGCTCGCATAACAGGAATAGATAAAGATTTAATAGAAAGGTTTCATGTGATTCTTCAGACGGTTGCATCTGGAGAGAGCGTGGATCTTTCTAAGTTTTCCGAATTTTGTAGAGATACTGCACAATTGTACGTTCACTTATATCCCTGGTATTATATGCCTTCCAGTATACATAAATTGTTAGTACATGGGAGTGATATAATTAAGCACTTTGGTGCCATACCTATAGGTAAACTGTCGGAAGAGGCAGCGGAAGCTCGTAATAAAGATTTCCGGAAATATAGAGAGAGTCATTCTAGAAAGGTAAGTAGAACGGCGACAAATGAGGATATTATACACAATCTTCTTTTGTCTTCTGATCCAAAGATCACAAGTCTAAGACCTCGAATGGTGAAACAAAATATAATGGTTCTCTCTCCAAAAGTCAAAGAGCTTCTGCTGATTTTTCCCACAGAATCCGATATAGATTTTATTGATGTAGATAATTTACAAGATAGTCATAGCGATAGTGAATAAGATTTTTTGGTAGTTTGTAAGTTTCTTGTTTTTTTTATTAGTTTATAAATGTCAAACTCATAATTGAAAGGAAATAGTAATGTTTGATGTTGTTTATAGTTAGTTTTTAGTTTGCTTGTGTTAGTTGTAGTAATGTTAGTTTACCTTTACTAATTTGTATTATTATGTACCTATCTTTACTTACTATTCAGTATTAAATCTAACTTAAAATAACATTTCATAAACATGTTAAAGTCATTAAAACAAAGAAATTGAAATTCATAGATCCCTAATTAGCTTAAATTTACTACTACTACATATATTAGTAAATTTAAGCTAATTAGGGACCTTTTAAATGTATTATGATTAGTGTGATTAGCTTTAAATTTACTAATACTACATATATTAGTAAATTTGAGCTAATTAGGGACCTTTTAAATGTATTATGATTAGTGTGATTAGCTTAAATTTACAAATTTACTAATACTACATATATTAGTAAATTTAAGCTAATTAGGGACCTTTTAAATGTATTGTTGTTAGTTGTTAAGTAACTATGTGTATTATTACGTGCTTTTACTTACTATTCCATATCAAATTTAACTTAAAAGAACTTACGAAAGTAAAAAATGTAGCTTTTTATTCGATATATTTTTTCATTTTTTTCGATCCATTTATTTGGCAGAGTTGCAACTTTATGCACACGTTAATAGCATCAAATGATAATAGACTAGACAAGGTATATGAAAAATAAAGTTTCAACGCGGGATCACACGCTACTTAGCAGGAATTTAAGGTGACATATTGAGAAAACCGTGCTTTTTCTTTTAAGTGTACCTTTCTTACCATATGATAGCCGAACTTAATATTTAAGTGTATGTTTTTTGACTATATGATCTAGTATCCTGTAAAAGGAATACACGATACGATCAAATTTTCTCGATACAAAAAAATCGCAAAGTTCTATCCATGTTCATGATTTTTTTAGCCTCAAGGCGCAATGCCTTAGATTTATTATACATAGTTTACTTTAAAACATTGATAATAATCTTATCTAAGTTTTTGTAAAACAGTTTTCATTTTAATAATATTTTTAATTCATAAAAGATGGCGATTCGTTTTGGCACATACGTTATTTTATTCCAAGCGCATACACATTATCGCCATCTCTTTTTTTGCCTATAATAAGTAGTGTTATCACTCTCGTTCGTTCATAAATCAGTCGCCCAGTAGGGCTCATCGACGACGGATCTATGTCACTTTTTTACAAATCGGTGCGATCAAAATTACGTTTTTTGAAATATTTATGTCCACAGAAAAAGGTAGTAGTGAAGTATTTTGCTGTAATTATTTAATATAATAAGTGTTGGCTTTCCAAAAACTTCATATTTAGACTGTATATGTGTATATTTTTGTAACTGTGAATAATATAACATTCTTTTTCTATTACTATTTAGTGTCGACCTAAATTATGTATGTAAATGGGAAGAACCATAAACCAAAATTGAACAGTACCTTTCTAGGTTAGGAGCACAGGGCAATGAATTAATTCATTTTGCAGGAAATCGATACCAATAAGATGAATATACAGTACAACAGTAAGAGGAATTCACCACCTTCACTAAAGCATTACAGTAACAATCTATTCTCACTTTGTAACGTAATATTGAGTTAACACCCTATTTTCTAGAGAAGATCGTCTGTTGTATGCGAAAAACTTATAATAATCGTTCATTTAAAAATAAATTAAAATATATGATTAGTGTTTAGGTTTGAAGTACGTCAACAATATATCTATATGTCAAGTACTGACACTATAAATACAAGAGCACAACGAAGGAATGGAGTAGCATTACAAGTGTGAAAAAGGTGAGGTTTTATGTCTGACTGCGGCCCAAAGGAGGGTAATGATTTTACCAAGCAAATGTATGGTGATCGGTGAAACGAAGTTGGAGTTTATCAATCTTATATATAAGAGATTGATAAACTACACCCATTTTATTTATATCATCATTTCAGCCGTAAGACGTCCACTGCTGGACTTAGGCCTCCCCCAATTTGGGGGGCTTTGCCATAATCGCCACGCTTGGCAGGCGGGTTGGCGATCGCAGTATGGTGGTAAAATGCATAGAGAACGCTGCTGCCCATTCTCTAGTAAGCCCCTTAGTCGCCTTTTACGACACCCACGGGAGGAAATGGGGTGGTGTTATTCTTTACGTCCGGCACCACACGGTACATTTTATTTATATACCTCTAGAAGATTAGTTCTTTATTTTTAATTTCATGTTGTAAATAACAAAGGTATGCTAAATTTACCTTTTTGAAAATTACAAACAAAGCTACTACTTACACATTTAGATTTTCATGACGATTAGCACTTACCTGATACCTTATTTGCTTGTCACTGAAGGTTCTTTGTCATATTTGACATTAAACATTTTCATTAGCCCGTTAATATCTTTACAGTAAAACTGAATCATCGTCTTGAGCAAAGATTGGGACAAAAGCTTTTCTCTATATCTATACTATGGAAAAGTAGTGCCCGTAGCCAATGTTTTTTTTTTTCTTTGAGTCGAGATCCTAAAAGTTCTGCTGCAATTTTAGAAAGACCTAATTTACGCACCAAGTTGTTTAATTCTGGTTGTGTAAATAGCTGTGGCTCGGTTTTGTCGATAGAGAAATCAATCAGTCGACATTCAATCACATTTACTAGATATTTTTAATAACTACCAACAAGTAAAATAACAGTCGAAAATAATAATTGTTCATCATCTGCCTAGCTTTTTCCCTACTATTTTGGGGTCGGCTTCCAGTCTAACCGGATGTAGCTAAGTACCAGTATTTTACATGGAGCGACTACCTATCTGACCTCCACAACCCAGTTTCTGGGTAATACGATACCCCTTGGTAAGACTGGTTGTCAGACTTTCGGGCTTCTGACGATCCTTAACGACCGTCTAAGATCTACGAAAGACAGCCGGGACCAACAGCTTTTTTTTTGGATGGTATATCATCAAAGACGTCTCCCGCTCTGAGTGGAGCGGAAGGGCGTGTCAGACTTTAACTGACTAAAACCCACCCGTGTTCTGTCAGTTGCCCATATGCCAGGGCCACGGTACCTCTTTAGAACTAATCTCGCGACCCTGGCAAGGGGACCAATGGTTTAGCGTGCTTTCCAAGGCACAGAAGTGTCTTGATTTATAAAGATGGTCACCCATCCATGGACCAACCGCGGCTAGCGTAGCTTAACCTGAACGACCGACCCGTGCAGCTGTTGTAACTTAGCCACAAGCCCTTCCGAAAATAATAATTGTTATCATATCATATTTTTACTATTGTATCATTTATGAAGATTTCTACAAAACCTTACGTGATGGATGTTTTCTTTATTTTTCCATTAATCAAGATCTCAAGTTCTATAAGAAAACATTATTTGATTTCAATTAATTTTACCCATGCATACCATTAATCAAAATTTAAGTTTGTTTTTAAATATTTTGTATTAGTTGTCTACTCCATAGTTTACTGTACGCAAAAATTTCAAAGATCGAGACAAATTAACGTCAATTGGCATGCACATTTTTCTTAAATATGTTGCCGTCTTTATCTTGCACTTTTATTTTAACAGTTGTGCGACGGTGACAAGAATAATGCGTAGGGAAAGGCCATGCTAAGTAACGTTTTTTAATTTCAGTCAGTGATAATTCCTTCGTTCCATTTTTGGCCACTGGTAAAATAAGTCATTAAAGTTTGTGGCGATGACGTGCAACCGACCACTAAAGATAGATCCGCCACTCCCCGCGTGCGGGGGAAACAATCCAACTATCATTTATTATAAAGGCGGGGCCTTAAGGTTATTTGATCCGCTCCATACAAAAAAATAACAAAACACATTTTTCTACCCAAAGTATAAAGTTTAGGAAAAAATACATCAGAACAATTATTGTTGAGGTTAATGAGCTCTATCCATCCACATGAAGAAAAAAGTAAAAAAGCAAAGTTGAGCCCTAAGTCACTAAAATCATAGTTTCGACCCACTGTGCGGCGCCCCGCCACGTCGCGTCACGTCACGCCCCGCTCGCTGTGTGAAGACACCTTTAGGCTGCGAGAATTTTTATGATTTTCTTATCAAAATCGAGATACCTATAACGTTGCAAAAGCGCGACGTACCGTGCCACTCAGTCTGCACTGTCCTTAAAGCGTACAGTCGGACGTCGCAATTCGTTTTAGATCGCCACGTTTTTGTCACTTCCACCGCGTTACCTGCACTGTGTCATATTGTTGGTATCTGTGCCGGAGCGGGCACCTAGTGGACGCCTCACTGCTTGCTGGGATTAACGGTATTTCTTTTGATGGTTTGTTTTATCAGTTACTGTCAAAAGCTTGAAAGCCTGTCTGAAGGTGTGACACATTGAAAAAAGTCATAGGATATTGATGTTACACAGTTATTGGGTTACGCTGGAGTTTACGACTACGTAATAGCCTTGTAATAATCTATAAACTACGCTTGCCGCTGTTCGTCCGTGGACGACTAACCATCTTTACGTATCTATAATACCCAAAGCGGCATCCAATTAGACTGGAAACCGACTCAACATAGGTTTTCCCAACACAGGATATGCAGATGATGATGAGTTATTGGGTTTCGTTGTGTCATATGCCATCGTTGCTATGCCATCATAAGATCTGTCTTGAGAGTCTGGGTAAGAGTGGCTTTTGACCACATTTAACTAGCAAAGTGCAGAGCTTAAAAGACTAGTTAGACACGATATAGATCTGATTTTAGATTCCATTACTAAAGATCTATTGGTTTTCGTACGAAAATAGTGGTGTAATTGTTACTATTATCATTTAATAACAGTAGGACTGACAGTTATGTTTACAAAATGTTCATATTTATAATATCTGCGAGTACCTAATAGCCGATTATTGAATGTACACAATAAGTCAAACGGAAATTATTTGTTGCTAACAAACAATTGGAATGTTGACATGGTCCTATTATGATAACGGTAAACTCGTTGTTTTAGTGTCAAGACGCATTTCCATACGTTTCGTTTCTATTTAGCTAATCAGATAATTTTGTCTCCCAAAATAGAGAGCTTTCCCTTCCTCACATAGCAGACGTCTTGAAAAGTAATTTCCTGATTATTTCAGTAGCCTCAAGCAGCTATCAAATGTGATGTTCCGACAATTTAAACAATATTTTTGTAATGAATTTATATATATTACTCTATAACTTGTAAAGGTTCGTCAGTAGGTGAACATCACGCAAGACACCGGAATGCTCTAATCAAGTTACAATAGAAATACTTATGGAAGTTTGAAACATGGTTGAATTCCTTAACAACACCTACGTCTAGTTTGGTCTAAACTTCGAAATTGATGGTCCCTGGTACCAGTGTAAAATTAAATTATTCGTTCAAACAAATATGTAAATATCGCGCGAAAGTTCAACTGTCAAATCACCTTGCTATTCATTTTTAATTCAGCTCCCGAACTAATCACATGTCCGTAAGAGATATGGTCTAGGAAATGCCCGTAACTTCTGCCAGAACTACGGATTTCATGCTTAGAGAATAAACGCCCTGAAACGTGCTTTCATAGTAAACTAAAGGATCGAATACTGCACAATGTGTGGACGAAAAACCACTTCCAGTGGAAGTTTCTTAATTTGCCGAAGGTATGGCTTACTAGAGCTTTCAACTTTAGTAGTCCGCCCCGGAAAGTATGAGACTACGTGATGCGGGGAACCGGCTTATTATTTCGATAGATAAGTCATCCGTGGGTTCGATAGGTATCGGGGGTGGTATTCGATGGGTGCCATAGCTTATCTAGATAAAGTTACCTCGATAAGCTATGGTTAAAAAAACTAATTATTTCACAGGTTTGTCGTGAAACATATTCTTATAATTAAGTATCCTTCTTGTAAACCACTTGTTTTAATATCTCAAATACACAAACACTTTTTTTTTTAGTTAACAAGTTAAAACCAAACTTGCTATCTGAAGGTCAATTGTTTTAATATGCCTTATCACTCTGTTTTTTTACTGTGTGTACATAAATAATAAAATAAATAAATAAGGTCATACAAAATATAAACTCCATTTATTATAGCAATCATTACGAAAATCAAGAGGTCTTGTTAGTCTTAAGTCATTAACAAAGGAGTTAAGACCCGAAGTAGCGCTCATCAGGCGTTGATTTAGTCCATTGTCCCAATACATCCATTAGTTGGCTTGCCTGTCTAAATTACGAGCCCTTTGTCACCGTAGCAGGCCAAGTTACTATTAAGTGTTAGTCCACGTGTATTAATTGCCTAGATCCAGGCGAAGGACCAATTGACCTTGGAGTCGCGCCAAGGACAGAAAGGCGATCTGTTTGTCTTCCCTGGGGAACTCAAATATGTACTTACTCTGTTTAGCTCAATGTACTCGTGTACGGACAGTTTGGAACTATATAAGTAGCGTCCTTGTTTACTCAAATCACAGTAAATAGAACTTATTTTTTTTTAAATCTTAGCTCTTTATTTTATAGTATTCGTTATTTTTTGCCTGACAAAAGCTGTCCCGAAATTATGTGAATGTTCAGAAAACGAGCCATAAATGACGTCATTAGTAAGATAGATGTTCTGTGACTTACATTGTAGCTATGTGGATTTAACAAGCGGTTCTGAAACTACTATTAGGATACAATGTCGTTTAATGTGAGAAGTTTCACAAAATTATTACTTACAATGTTACTTATTATGTTGATTATATGAAGATTATACAATTACACATATATTACTAGTTTTTTTTTTTTTTATAAAACGGCACTTTATTTTTCTCATCTGTCTTCCTCCTCAACTCCCGAGCAGCAGAATATGTAAGTTTCAAATGTTTATTTACTTCGTCATAGTTATGCTACGTAGATAGTAAGAGAATATTCATAAAACCAAACATTTAATAACAGCTATTACAAATACGAACTAACAGGAACAAACAAAATCGTATTTTTCTCATAAAACTCACATAACAATATTTATGTATGCGTCATAAAACAATATCTTTCATATTTACATCAGCTAATTCAATAATAACAGAAATAGATTAGTCGCATCTGTAGGTAATACGAACTTTATTTAAAAACGTATACGTTTTCTAGAGCTAGCTACAGTCTGAACATTGTTAGTATTCTGTGTGAGTTCCGCGTACAATGTTAGAGCCAGTGATATTTAAGGTTCGATGCTAATTAGTGAATTAAGGTCCGGGACCTGTCCCGCAGGTTTGCACTACTGTGGACAAGGATAATGTGCCGGTTAATGTTAATAGATTTATGCCCGGTTTCTGAGGTACTCTTATCGGTAGTTTATCTGTTCATTAGCGCTATTGGTTTGATAACTTGACAGTTTGCGTTTCCGAACACCGCAATGTAAGATAAACTACGTTTAAACTTAGGTTATTTTATCTGACCAATGTGTGGCGTTTATCGGTTCCATAACTTTATTTAACGTTTAATTTCAAACTATATTAACTTTTAGGTTACCTATACTTATTTAAACATATATTTGTAATAAGTTCGTGTCCTGGGAATTAAGTTGCCAGTGAAAGTTAAATATTAATATCATTCAGATTTGGAAGTACTGGAGCTTATTTCTAATACATATATCAGTACCAAGGAACTTAAGACGTAGGAGAAATCCATTCGAAATGTTATTGTATTACGGATGAAGAATTTAAATTGCGATATCGTTTTGATAAGAACACTGTACCATTACACCTAAGCGATATTATCAGCCCTGCTCTAGCTCCCGTTCCGCATCGCAAAAGTCCATTGTCTGTTTTGATAAAAATTTTGATCGCATTACGATTTTACGCTACAGGTACATTCCAAGTATTCATTGGTTCACAAAACCACTAGAGTTCTTTATAAATTAAGCAATGAAATAGCCAACCTGGCTACAAGTTATATAGGTATGCCAAATTTCGAAGACCTGAGAGAAGTCAAGGCACAAATTTTTAATTTAGCTGGATTTCCAAATGTTATTGGTTGTGTAGATGGATCTCACATACCAATTCAATCTCCTGGTGGTGACCGAGCAGAATTATTTAGAAATAGAAAAGGTTTCTGTTTAGATTACTAGCGCTTTTAATCAAACGCCTAATCAAGTTTGTTGAGCAATAATGCACAAATACGGCTCATTGCATAAACATTTAGTTTTTAAGAATTTATTTTCTAAGTTATTCGTTGTAAACTTTATGTTATTTTTTTCTTCTTCATCTTGTCTTTGCACGGAATACAACTATTAAATCATCGGAAGCTTTTTATTCAAAATAATTTTGGGTAAAAACCCTCAACAGTTTCTTTTCTATTAATGTACAAGTTGTATGTGATGCAAAGTTATACATTCGTGATATAGATGCTCGTTGCATTGCAGTACCGTCTATTATAACTCATTCCTACGAGTGCGACTCGATAATAATGAGATAGATGGTCACCTCATGGGAGACAGTGCTTATCCTTGTAGAAAGTTCATGATAACACTATTCTTAAATCCAGCTACAAATGCGGTAAAACGTTACAATGAAGTACAAATAAAGACCAGAAACACAGTTGAAAGAACATTTGGTGAGTGGAAAAGAAGATTTCAATGCCTCTCTAAAATTACGGTTAAAATAAGATCAAACATTAGCTGAAATTGTTGCAACAGTTGTGTTACATAATTAATATAGCTCTAAAGCAAAATGATTCACTGATAATTGATTCTGCTTCTGAACAAGGAATCATATTAGACTCTGTTGATCAACCCCTTTCCTCTGAAGGAAACCATTTCCGTCGGCTATTGTTGGAGCAATATTTTAGGTTGCCAACTTTCTTTTTTATAAATATTTCAAACTGGAAAATTGTCATATTGTACAATTATGTAGGTATAATGGGGACACAAATAAAAAAAAAAACATATGAACTTGGCTATTTCAAGTTAAATATGCACTTCGATAAGAAGCATCTTCTCTCTTTCAGTATGTTTACTACGTTTTCCAGATTCCATTATGTTATTATATAAAAGAATGGAAGCGCAAACGATTCGGAAGACATGTATTGTAACCGACAGCGAAGTAAAATTAATATCAGGAATCATAAACAATGAACTGAGTACTGACAATAGAAAAGAAGGTTTTACTCATAAATATAAAATAACGACTTTACATATTTTTAACAAAAATAATATTAGGCCAGTTATTTACCCTTGAAAAAAATTCTTTTGTTTATTAAACGAGTTTTAAAGACCATTTAAATAATAAAAATCAATTTTAGATGCAATCTCATAAACATACCCATCTAGCGGCATCTAAAAAACTAGTTGACAGTTTCATAGTTATTGAATGGTTTGTTTTGTATTCAGAAACGCAGTGACAGTTAGCCGACGTTTATCTTATGCATAACTTTATTGAATGAATAGTTGTTGAGAGTTTATCTTGGAACTTCAGAAACCGGGCATTAGGGTTTTGTTTTTAAGTAACTGTATGATTTCTGATGTGCGATTCCTTTTCAACAGCATGTAGCAGTATAAAGTTTTATAAGGTTCTAAAGTCATCAGCTGAATATTTAATTTACAGTGTAAAGTGTTCCCAGTCCAAAACTATTTCCCTAGTCCATAATTTTTTTTTTTAAATTTAATAGAAAATAAACAGTCAATTTATAAAAAAAAATAATTTCATGCAATCACATCCATCGGTTCCTTATTAAACTTCAATCATATCGGATAATCCTGGTTTCATATCTTTTTTGGTGACTGTACATAATTCGTCCATGAAAAATGCGTTTCCCGGTATGCCTCGCTATTGAGTTAGGTTGTCATAACAGTGTTCCCAGTTAGAAAGCCTGAACCACACAGTTTCGATGCATTCGACAAGTCGCGAGCGCTATGGACGTATTCAAAAGAGGCAGGTAGCGCGGTGACGTCATTAGCGCTCGGTCTATGACATCACCACACATGAATGACTCAGAAGTTTCATTTGAAGATGTAAAAGAAACGTACTTCTAGATCTCAAGCATGGAGTTCCCAAGGAAGTCATCGTCGAGTTATAAATGGAGAATAATTTTCGACTACCTAAATTCCGTAGAATTGGAAGGCAATTACAGAAAAAAAAAATTGCCATTATAGACACCTTAATGAAATTTTCAGCCAGAATTATTCATCTCGATTAAGTGTGTAACTGTCATTCTTACAACCTGTAACTTTGGATTTTGGAGCCGACTGTGCGTTGAAACTTTCAAAAGTGCAAAACCTGCGCGGTCAAAATGTATGAACGAACAATATTTTTTTTCAATAATCTACGAAAACATTCAACTTGAGGGTGTACAATGTACATAATCGCGAACTCCTAGAGAAATTACTAATACAATTGTAGACAGGAGCAGAAATTTCGCCCGTACAGAAGGACCAACATTTTTTGGTCTTTTGTAGCATTTCCTTTGTGGTATCGCTACGTACATTTTCTCGGCGCCTTTCATTTCGCGTTATGAGTTTCGGAACGCTTTCTGTAGTTCTGCGGCTGGCAACGTCTTTGAGGTGCGATAAAATTCGACTACCATCGTCTGTTCTATACGAAAGTGGCTGAAATATGAAGAGAGAAGATTTCTTTGTTTTATAACAGTCCTTTAGTTTCAGGAATAGTAAAAGAATGTTCAGCACTTTATTTTCTATTTAAAACGACAATTGCTGAAAGCTGAGGGTTGAAAGCTAGCAACAAATGACAGTTGTGTGTCCCGGTATACAGACTGTCGTCGTTATGCGTGTGATTGACGCCAACCGACGACAATTATAACCTCATTCCTGTGGGTGGCAGGTTCGATTTGACAAACTTATTGGCCTCTAGGTGGCAAAACTTGTGTAAGTTTATCGTGGAAAATGTCTTAAATGTTTCAGATATAAGGTTTTGAATGAACAGTCTATAATGGGTCCACTACCTAGCTCAAGAACGTAAAAAAAACTTATATTGACTATGTTGGGCCAGTATTACTGCAAATTCTTTTTGTGTTGGGTAGCCTATTTATTGAGAAAGGCTATAGGCTATATAACATTACGCTACAATCAAAAGGAGCGGAGCAGCAACGAAAAATGATCGAAAACTGGCAGGCAATTCGATGCGATGGGAAGGGTCAGGGGAGCAAAAATTTGACACGGACGAAGTCGCGGGCAGAAGCTAGTAAATTATGAAAGCTAAGTGCCTTTTGTAAAACATCAATGTACGGTATTTCATTGATAAATATTTATCAGTTGAAGGACACTGAACGAAACATAATAGAAGTTTTATTGTTTTTACGTTTGTGTCTGGGGTCGTTTAGTGTCCCACAAACTGTTAACTACAATAAAGTACTATGATGCCATGATATTGTCACTGACCAATACCTACACTTCAATCAACTATTCTAAATTTTTGAGATTTGTTAACATAATTGGAAACGTGTGGGTGAGAGACTCTCGGATCGAGATGTATAGCGGAAAAAAATAACAACCGATTTCCTTAAAAATGTGTGAAGAATATGATGTGCCAACAATAATAAAATAATCGTTCATAGCAATTTTCATAAGTTTGGACATAGAATTACTTTAGTTAGTTACTCATGGCATATCAAGAATAGACTATAAAATAATATAGTATTTTAAACGCGTCATGATTCAAGCGATTTTATTATCTTAAATTCATAAAAGCATTTTTAAACGAAACTTGAACACATATCATATTATAATAAACGATAGAAATTCTACACCGATAGCAGAATAAATGCTCTTCGCTTCGGGCTCACTTCGGCAGTTCTGCTTCAGCGCCGAATCTTTATAGTGGTGGTGTGTACGTGGCTCATAAACAGCGAAACTGCACGTCTTTGCTTTAAAACTTTTAACCGTACTCGAACGATGAACTTTAAAAAGCTAAAACTGGTCACGTAGCTATTGATGTTATTCATTTTCGGTGTATTTTCCGTGATTCGAATATTTATGCACTTCTCAGGATCTTTCTAAATGGGTAAGTTCTCGGGTGAGCCTCACACCTAGACATCGCGTCTCCAGGAGGCGGATAGGGGAATGCCCGGCATCATCGTCGGGTAGGAGAGAAATAAGTATCTCCTGGGGCAACAGGCTTCTCCGAGAAAGAAACTCCATTATCAAACCCCTACTATGAGTAGTTGTTGTAGCAGTAGTACGAGCATAGGACCGTCGTAGACAATGATGGATGTTTGGGATGGAGCACTCAAGGAAGGATTTTTTTTTTTTTTTTTTTGGATGGGAAATCATCAAATGACTTCTCCCGCTCTGGGCGGAGCGGGAGGGCGTGTCAGACTTTTACTGACTAAAACCCACCCGTGTTCCTTCAGTTGCCCATGTGCCAGGGTCACGGTATCTCGTTTGAACAATCGCGCGACCCTGGCAGGCATCGGTCCTAGCAGACCCCTTCAGTTCTGCTGACATCTCTTTGAGGCGCGCGTGGAACACTACGCGCCGTCGACCCGAGCTTGGTCCTTACCGGGCGGCGAGCTACCCATTGCTCGCCACCCGCAAGCTCGCGCCTACGGTGGCCGGGAGTCCGCAATCGACTCCCGGCGCCCGGGGCGTCTCCTCCTGCGGCGGCTAGGGATGTGAGGGCGCTGTTGGGTGTTAACCCAACAGTGATAAATGTTATTATGTTTGTTGGTTCGAACACTGTCCGAAATGTTAGCTGTTTGTTAGAAATGAGTAGACGTCCAAACTGTATGAAGGTTTTATTGCTACTAAAGTGAATATGTTATTATAATGTTTAGCCTAATTGCGATACTGACGTAAATGACGTATTGTAAATTAAGGTCAATGTACAGCGTAGCTCGTACATATTGCCGCCTCACAAAAATAAGTAAAATAATTAAATGTAATTGTAAAAAATTAATAGAAGACAGAGTGTAAAATAAAATATGGAGTATAAAACAATACAAAAAGCCTTAAAATGTAAACTTTAAACATCGGGCAATATACGATTACGCGCAATAGGCGACGTTGTTTTGTTGAGTACGCGTGCACTTGGTAAGTGTACACTAGCGTAACCATCCGTGACGTCCGTAGTTGTTTGTTCAGCGATACTGGCTCGGGACCTCCTTCGGGGTGCTGGATGGTGTACCATAGTTGTAGCGGTGTTCTGTTGCTCCAGCTGTTTCGATCTAAAACGGCGTAGGCGTCGACCCCCATATAATAAAATTGCCAATGTGGCTGCTGCCGCCAGTATGTATAGTACGATATACTGGTGCACATCATGGTAGGTTATTCGATCCGATAAGATGCCTTCAGTGGCTGCGGCTTTCATCTGTTCAATTTGTTTTCCAAGATCTCGCCAGGTCTTGTGCTCAATCAATGTCTCGTTTTCCAACTTCAATAGAGGTATTGATATGTTGAGAACGTTATTGATTGGAGGAATTTCCATAGGTGGTCCAACATCGACCTGAGCTTCAATTTCGTTCTTCCATTGTTTTTGGGTGGAAATTGTGAAAGTGTCGCTGTTCATAATGCAACCTTCTTCGAGTGATATAACGCCAGCTTTATTAATTAATTGTGTTGTAACTCGATGCCCGCTTATGATGCGTATTTTGCATTGTTGACAGCAAAAGTATAAATAGCTGTTTATGGTGCTTAGTTCGAACCATGTGTCTCGACAGGTTTCTTGTTTTATTTCGCAATCGGGGGAGTCCTTTTTCTTCAGACAGAAGCTATCTTCGGACTTTATGTGATAGATGGGGGTTTGCAGTCTGCACAATCTTATCGGGTCATGTAGGACACATTGATGTAGTTCATATGTTGTTATTGGTAGGTATGAATCCTTGTTAATGTTGATTGCCAGTAGATCAGCTATCGGTTGTAGGGTGATCATATCCGAATTACTCCTTCTCGGTACAGGTATTAGTTTGTAGATCTCGTAGTTATCTCTGTTAACCAATGGTACTTTTATCTCAATTAGGAGATGTCGTTCTGTCATAGTAGATTTTACCTGAAGAAGATGGTATAACCGGAATAGCTCTGTTTGAATGTTGTTGACAGGAAGTGCTAAGTCCTTTGACAGCTGTCCGGAAATAATGTTTAACTCATCCTGTAATTGTTCTGGTGCGACGAGGTGTAAATTCATCTTACCACTGTACACGTTTGTTACTGTGTCCATTAGAATTTCTTGGGTGTTTCGAAGGTGTTCTAAGAGGTTGTTAGCAGATACAGCTGACATCACAAACTCGATGGACAGTTCCTGAGAGTTGATTTCGCTTTGAATGTTGCCTGCAATTTTTTCCAGGTTTATCAGATGTTGATTAAAAAGTTTGTACTGTTTTTCCACGGTAGCTTCGGATCGCTTAAGTAGATTATATTCGGCTTCTATAACAGATGTTTGATTCTTGTATAGTGAGGCCAGATGTTGTTCATTTTGTTTCACTAGGTCAATGTCACGTTCGTATTTTTCTGCGAATTCGTTATCCAATACTCCGAACAGGGAACGTGCGATGGAACCGACACCGTTGATAAGACCTCGTTTGATTCTCATATTTCTCCGACTGCTTAGCGGATTCAGCAACATATTATTATAATGCTTTAATTCTGTAAATGCATGTTGTAGTTGTAATAAGGTTATGACGCATTGTGTTTTTTGTTTTATTTTTTCACATATGTTCGTTAAGTGTTCTGAGAATTGGCTAAATACTTTTACCCCTTGCCAGTATGGGGCCACATCATAATACACAATGATCTTCCATTCGTCACGAATTAATTGCATATTAGTCAATTTATCGAAATAAATTCCCTGTTGTATTTCCACACCGTTTGTAGTGTTGGCGGCTTGCACTGGACTTAGAAAATATAACAAGGCCATAGCTAGTGCAGCCAAGTTTATTTTTCTGTTTGTTGTTGATTTTTGCTGATGTTTCTTGTCTGTGTTCGTTTCTTGGTGCGTTTCTTCGCCCTTTTCTTGTTCACAATTATCGTCACTATTGATTGGTAATAGAGATATTTTTGTTACAGGTCTCTTCATAAACCCGTTTTTTGTTTTCAGGCTAATAACACGGACATATCCGTCATCCCCCGGGTGAACATCTGTCACCCTGCCCATTAGCCATTTTCCGGCTGGTAGATGATCATCATGGATGACTACCAAGTCTCCTTTCTGCACGTTTTTTTGAGGCACCAACCACTTAGATCTAGCCGATAGCTGGCTTAAGTACTCAGATTTCCACCTTTTCCAAATTTCAACAAAAATCTTTCTTGATAATTCCCATCTTGTCCTAGCGTCTTCTGTCGTTTCCATGACGGTCAGTCCAGACCTCCCCACTAGAAAGTGTGCAGGCGTCAGACAGTCTAGGTCGTCTACATTTTCACTAAGCGGGCATAATGGTCTGGAGTTCAGACAAGCTTCCAGTTTTGTCAAGACCGTTGTATACTCCTCAAATGTGAGTTTTTGTTCACCGACCACTCGTTTCAAATGATGTTTTAAACTTCTTATAGCTCGTTCCCACAGCCCTCCCGCTGATGGCCAAGCGGGGGCATTAAAATGCCACTCTATGTTCATCTCTGCGATCTCCTTCTGTAGTAGGTCATTTTTATATGTGTTTTCAATTTCGCTGAACTGTTCCAGGAGTAGTCGGTTTGCGCCAACAAAGTTTGTACCATTGTCACTGTATATGTGACGTGGGGTACCTCTTCTTGCTGACATTCTGTTGAGGGCGGCTAAAAACGCAGCGCTTGTAAGATCGCTGACTAATTCAATATGTACCGCCTTTGTCACCATACATACAAACAAAGCTATATATCCTTTGGTTGTTTTTGATCCTCTTCCCTTATTCATCTTGACGTCCACAAAACCCGTATAGTCCACTCCCGTGTGAAAGAAGGGTGGGGCAGGGTTGGTTCTTGCGCTGGGTAGTTCACCCATCAGTTGATGTTGTTTCATAGGATTATTCTTCCGACACGTCACGCATTTTCTGATCTGCATTTTCGTCGCTCTGTTCCCGCCGACAATCCAATATTTTTGGCGAAGGTGTGACAAAGTGAGTCGTGGTCCGCCGTGGAAAGTCACTTGATGAGCTTGGTCGATTAGCAGGTTTGTCAAACGGCTGTCGTACGGAAGAATCATGGGATGTTTCATATCTTCTTGTAAGATGGCGTTTTTTAATCTCCCTCCTACTCGTAATATATCGTGCTGATCAATGAAGGGGTTGAGAGCTAATAGTTTACTGTTCGGTTGCACTCTGCCGTGTTTTCTTAAATGAGTAATGTCAATATTAAATTCCATTTGTTGAGTGCATTTCACTATTACTTTATTAGCATTTTTCAATTCTTGCAGCGTAAGATATTTCGTTCTTTGGCCTTGTTTCGGGTTCAATGCTCTGAGTACCCATGCCACAATTCTAGTTATACGAATAATTGAGCTGTGTTTTTGTAATAATGTTTCAATAATGTTGTTTGTTTCTTTGTTATTATGTTGGGCTGCGTTGACCTGTTTCCTTATTTTTTCTTCCAGATTAGTCGAGTAGTTCTGTTTTTCTGTTTTGTTTGTGTCAAATGATGAAAGCCATGTCGGTCCTTGCCACCATAGCAGATTCTCCTTCAGTTGACCAGCGTACTGGCCTCTACTGGCAGCGTCAGCAGGATTCTCCTTGGACTTCACATAGTTCCAACTCGAGTGTGGTATGACGTCATTGATTTTTTGAACTCTGTTTTCTACATACGCTTTCCATCGTGACGGATCGCCTTGTAGCCACCCGAGTACTACCATAGAGTCAGTCCAGCCGAAGACTTGAATTTCGTACTGATTTAAGGCCTCCTTTACTTTGCGCATCATCTTAGATAGTAGGAGAGCTCCATTTAATTCTAGTCTAGGCAATGTTGTTACTCGACGGTGCGGGACAATTTTCGACTTTCCGGTGACTAGAATGACCTCGGTTGAGAATGGAACCCGTGCGTAAATAGCGCAAGCGCAGGCATCTAGTGAGGCGTCACAGAACCCGTGGAGTTCTAATGTTTGTTGCTCTACACCTTTGAGCCATCTTGGTATCACACAGTTATTGATTGCGCTGATATCTGCTTGTATTTTGTGCCATTCCTTGTAAATGTTATCGGTCACTTCGTCGTCCCAATTTAAGTTGTCCTCCCATAGTTTTTGAAATAGCAGTTTCAATTTAGTTGACAATGGTGCAAGCCAGCCAAGTGGATCGAATAATTTGGATATTTCTGCTAATAGGCTGCGTTTTGTTTGTTTCTTGCTTACGCTGGAAATTGTGCATCGAAAAGTGAATTCGTCTTTTTTTGCGTTCCAACATAACCCAAGTGTTTTGGAGGTTTGGTCTGTTTTAAAGTTGAAAACTGCGTGTTTGTTTTGTTCGGATACTTTTTCTAATAGTGTCTGATTGTTTGTTGACCATTTTCTTAGGTTAAATCCTCCGCGTATGAGGAGCTGTTCTAAATCGGATATTATCCTCTTTCCATGATCTATGTTATGAAAGCCGTGTACTACGTCATCCATGTAAAACGACCCTTCCAATATTTTGGTGGCTTCCGGGAAATGAGTTTGTTCATCCATAGCTAATCTTTTCAAAGTCATCATAGCCAGGAATGGTGCAGCCTTAGTACCATAGGTGACTGTTGTTAATTGATAATCCCGGATTGGTTGTGTGGGCGATTCTCTCCATATGATTTTTTGCAGATGTTGATCACAGCTGGCTACATAAATCTGCCGATACATTTTTTCAATGTCCGCTGTGTACGCATATTGGTATTGTCTCCACTTAATCAATAATGTTTGTAGATCTTGTTGGAGATTAGGGCCTGTGTACATTAAGTCATTTAGGCTAAGTCCTGTAGATGTTTTAGCAGACGCGTTAAACACCACTCTGTACTTCGTAGTTGTCGATTCAGCGCGCTGTACGCCGTGGTGCGGTAGGTAACAATCGTGGATCGAGTTACAAGTTGATCGTTTCATATGACCTAGGTTAATATATTCTGCCATAAACTCCTTATATGCTTCCCCCAGCTGTTTATGTTTTTGAAACTTACGTTCTACATTTTTAAATTGGGCCAGCGCCATTGGTTTTGAAGAACCCAGTTTGTTTTCCGTAGCAGATTTCAATGGCAATCGGACTTCATAATTTCCGTTTATTAAGCGTTTTGTTGTGTTGGCGTAGTAATCGATACATGTCTGGTCTTCCACCGATAAATGGGGTTCTTCGCTGATATCTTCAGCTTGCCAAAACTGTTTCATGTCTTCTTGATTGTTCAATACAACATTGCACTGAAACGTTTTTGCTTGACCACACAACAACCAACCTAGTTGAGTTTGTTGTGCGATAGGCTGGGTGGCGGCAACACCCTTTATCATGCCGTCCAGCATGATCCACGAATAAATATCTGCTCCAAGCAACAGATCTACGGGCCGACTCACGTAAAATTCAGGATCTGCTAACTTGATATGTTGTAAGTGGGACCAGTCTGGTTTCGCAAATGTCTTGTTCGGAAGGTTCTTGATTAAATTGTTCATAATCAAGGCCGATGTTTCAAACTTGGAATCGTTGTAAAGGGAGGTGCATGTGATTGTTATCATCCCTTTACAGTTGTTCTCTTTCTGACCAACTCCAAAAATGACTCCTTTGCATCTCTGACGTTTCATACCCAAAAGTTGAGCTGCATGTTCTGTAATTATAGATATCTGAGACCCTTGGTCGATAAGGGCTCTCATGTTATGTTGAGTCCCATCCGATGCCTCTATTTTGACTATAGCTGTTGCCAAAAGTACTTCCGATGTATCTTCATTTTGAGAAACATTAGATGAGTTGGTTGGATTATCTGTTTCCGTTTTAGTGCATGCTTCATGTAACAAGGTGTTATGTTGAGCTGTGCACTTACGACATCGATAGTCGGATGTGCATTTTTTGCCATTGTGACTGAATAGACAATTAACGCAGAGTTGTAATTTCTTCACTGTGCCAATTTTCTTGTTGTTTGTCATTTCTAGAAATTTTGCACACTTGTACAATCCATGTTTTTCGTCGCAAAGTGGACAAGTAAACGCTGTTGACGCATGAAATGATTTCGAAACATTCTTGTTGTTATTCGTCTGATTGTTATTATAATGTTTGCTAAATTGCTTTTTGTTGAGTGGTGATTCAGATCGTTGACTCGATGACGAAGTCGCTTTCTGATTGTTGTCTTGCTTACGTCGCGATGCTTCCAATGCAGTAAATTTTGCTTCCAGATATTCCAGGAATTCTTTCAAAATCGGCAACTCTCGCGAATTCTTTAAAGATGCAAAATAATCCGAATATGTTTCTGGGTCCAACTTCTGTGACAAAATGTGTACGAGAATTGGATCCCAGGTGTTGATATCTACTTCAAGGTTCTTGATTGCATTCAAACACTCCATAGTGACGTCATGAATCTTTTTTATTTGTGTTAATGCTTGTTGTTGCATGTTTGGCAAGTTAAAGAGCATGTTGAGTTGCGATGTGAATATCAACTTTTTGTTGTGGTATCGGTGGTTTAGAATTTCCCAACACACGAGGTAGTTGTCTGAACTAATCTGTAGGTGTTGTATCAGCCTTTCTGCTTCCCCTTGCACTTTACTCTTCAAAAACTGCATTTTCTGAGCGTGCGACAAAGATGGATTGTTGTGGATAGCCTCGGTGAAAAGATCCTTAAATGGGATCCACTGGTTGTAATTCCCGTGGAACACTGGTATATCCAATGTTGGCGTTGTTTTCTCCCTATGTGCACCTGACCACATTTTGGTGTTCAAAGCTTTCTTGATCTCATGATACTGATCTTCAAATCTGTTATAGCGTTCCTCATATACCCCGATTTTATCTCCGTTCAGTTCACACTCTATCTCCCAGTGTAGGCTGTCAATAGCTGACCAACGAGCTTGTATTGTTTGCAGGGCATCCTGGAACTCCCATTTTTCATATAGAAAGTTCACCTGAATATTCGCGTAGGCTCTCATAAAGGCCTTGAAGTTTGCTGATTGTTTGCGCAACATGTCATCCAACTTGCTGTTGGTTCCCGATTCCGTCTTCGTTACGACCTGTTGATGTCCCGTGGATGGTTCACAGTTACTAACTTGAGTTGAGTCAGTTGCAATGTTTTCATCATCCCTTCTCACCTTTTGTTCTTGTTCCGGTTTGTTGCTGTAAGTATCTTCAGCATCCTGTTGGTCTCTGTCTCCCTTCGTTGGTAGACGTACTTGCGCCCTAAGTTGCTGATTCTGTTGAAGGATCAGCTCCTTCACTTCTTTGTAACATTGTAATGTTTTTTTGAATAACTCACTTGTAACGTAAGGATGAGTCATGGCTTCCTCCGTTGCCAGACGATCATGGTTGAACTGGAAGTCGCTCCATAAGCTTTCCAGCAACTGCATACGCCTTTTGAAATAATCGGAGTTCTTCCTATCCCACCCGTCTTTTTCAATGTTGATACCGACCTTCTTTATGCTCTCGTACAATTCCTGTTGATTCTCAAACATATCTGCAGACGACATCTTGTAGAGCACGTACCGTTTCTCCACACTTCTGGTTCTTTGTGTTGTGCAACTTTTCCCTTCTACGATATGCGCCTTCTCAATTGGTTACTGGGGCGACTCGCTTGTGAGAGACCAGTCCAACCGATTCGCGAGCGTAAAAGATGTAAATCACACAACACTTAGTTGCTCGAAGGACCAAATGTTGGGTGTTAACCCAACAGTGATAAATGTTATTATGTTTGTTGGTTCGAACACTGTCCGAAATGTTAGCTGTTTGTTAGAAATGAGTAGACGTCCAAACTGTATGAAGGTTTTATTGCTACTAAAGTGAATATGTTATTATAATGTTTAGCCTAATTGCGATACTGACGTAAATGACGTATTGTAAATTAAGGTCAATGTACAGCGTAGCTCGTACAGGCGCAGAGACTGCCACTCCCTCACACGCCCCGCCTCCTCCTTCGCGAGCATTACTGCTTCGCAGAAGGAGGTGACGGCTTCCCATGCCCTCTCGCTCCGTACCATGGCTCGCACCAGGGCCGGACGCGAGAGGTCGCCGCCGCCGATCGCCTCCACGAGGACACGGCGGTGCTCCGCCCAGGCAGGGCACACTTCCACCGTATGCTCCACCGTGTCCTCTAGACGATCCTCACAATGGAAACACCCGGGCGTTTCCTCCCGCTTTATCCTGAACAGGAACCCACCGAAGCACCCATGCCCGGTGAGAACCTGTGTCAGGCGGAAGGTGAGGACGCCGTGGCGCCTCTCTATCCACTCCTCAAAGAGGGGACTTACCGCCGCAATTGTGGCGTGCCCTGCGCTGGATTGCGACAATCGTACCCGCCATGTCGCCATGAGATCCTGCCGGAGCTCTGTCCGCCGTGCCGCGATTTGTCGCGGCAGCGGAGTTTCGCCCCGGCGTTTCGCATCCTCGCGCCACTCCCACATGTGGGCGAGGACCTTTGCCTCCAGATCCCATGGCGGCACTCCGGCAAGGAGGCTCGCCGCCTCGCAGGAGACCGTGCGGTATCCCCGGATTAACCGAATGGCCATGACCCTCTGGGCCGCACTCAAGCGGCGCGCTGGACGCAGCCTCAATGAGGGCGCCCACACCGGTGCCCCGTAGAGGGCCATGGACCGCACGACCCCCGTGTAGAGCCTCCGGCAGGAGGCGTTTGGACCCCCCAGATTGGGCAGGAGCCGCTTTAAGGCAGCCCCAGCCCGCTCCAGTCTGGGAGCCAAACGTCGGAAGTGCTCGACGAAGTTCCACCGGCTGTCGAGAACAAGTCCCAGGTACTTCATCGTCGACTCGACGCCGATGTGAACCCCTCCCACCGTGAGTTGGGAACCCGCAGGTGGCGTGTTCCGAGGACCATGAAAACCCATGGCCTCAGACTTGTGCAAGGCCACCTCGAGTCCCAATTGCCGGATTCTTTCGACGATTGTCGCAACCCCGCGTGTCATTAGTTCGGCCGCCGCTTCGTGCGACCTCCCCTGCGCCAGGACCAGCGTGTCGTCAGCGTAACAGACTACGCTGACGCCGTTAGGGAGGTCGGCGCGCAGCACCCAGTCGTAACCGATGTCCCACAGATGCGGCCCCACGACCGATCCCTGTGGGACACCGCACGATATCTCTCGCCGGTTCCACTCTCCCTGGACTCAAGGAAGGATGGCGGCGGAAAAGCTCATGATGGGCCAATGGCGGCACTCACACCCTGGAAGAGGGTAACAGTCCTGGCGTTAGATGGCAACCGGCTGTAAAAACAACACTGAAAAATCAAAACAACCGAATGAAAGCACAACTCAAGAGAAACGATATAACGGTTCGGGCGTATCCCTTTTTTTTTGGATGGGAAATCATCAAATGACTTCTCCCGCTCTGGGCGGAGCGGGTGGGCGTGTCAGACTTTTACTGACTAAAACCCACCCGTATTCCTTCAATTGCTCATGTGCCAGGGTCATGTGTCACGGTATCTCTTTCGAACAATCTCGCGACCCTGGCAGGCATCAAAATCAAAATCAAAATCCTAGCGGACCCTTTCAGTGCTGCTGATATGTCTTTGAGGCGCGCGTGGAACACTACGCGCCGTCCGTCGACCCGAACCTGGTCCTTACGGCGGCGAGCAATGGGTAGCTCGCCGCCCGCAAGCTCGCGCCTACGGTGGCCGGGAGTCCGCTATTGACTTCCGACGCCCGGGGCGTCTCCTCCTGCGGTGGATAGGGACGTGAGGGCGTCGAGACTGCCACTCCCTCACATGCCCCGCCTCCTCCTTCGCGAGCATTACTGCTTCGCAGAAGGAGGTGACGGCTTCCCATGCCCTCTCGCTCCGTACCATAGCTCGCATCAGGGCCGGACGCGAGAGGTCCGCCGCCGCTGATCGCCTCCACGAGGACACGGTGGTGTTCCGCCCAGGCAGGGCACACCTTCACCGTATGCTCCACCGTGTCCTCCAGACGACCTTCGGAATGGAAAAACCCAGGCGTTTCCTCCCGCCTTATCCTGAACAGGAACCCCCCGAAGCACCCATGCCCGGTGAGAAACTGCGTCAGGCGGAAGGTGAGGACGCCGTAGCGCCTCTCTATCCACTCGTTAAAGAGGGGACTTACCGCCGCAATTGTGGCGTGCCCAGCGCTGGGTTGCCACAATCGTACCCGCCATGCCACCACGAGATCCCACCGGAACTCTGTCCGTCATGCCGCGATTTGTCGCGGCAGCGGAATTTCACCCCGGCGTTTCGCCTCCTGGCGCCACTCCAACATGGGCGCAGGACCTTTGCCTCCAAACCCCATGGCAGCACTCCGGCAAGGAGGCTCGCCGCCTCGCAGGAGACCGTGCGGTATCCCCAGACTAGCCGGATGGCCATGACCCTCTGAGCCGCAGGGCGTACCCCTTACGTGACGCTCAGATGTAACCACAGGTGAAAAATGCTTATGCGTGCCCTGCAAGCAACGAATTCAGACGTAGCGCAAATAACTGACCGGATGCAGCTAAGAACTAGCAAATCCATTACATAAGCAAAATATAAACATCTGTGGTGTAGAGAAACTTAAGAGAAAAAGTTTAAAATCCAGGGACATTAGTAGGAACTATCAACTATTGTATAACGGCACATCAACTACAAGAAACGGAATGGGCATCATCCTCGACGAAACGCTATAACAAAGAATCAATAAGTAGAAAGAATAAGTGACAGACTGACTGTGCAATTTTTATGAGTAATAGTACATATAAAGGAGCATAACATATATTATTTTCGTGGTTGTAAGTTTTAGAGAACACAAAAAAAAAAATTGCACTCCGGGAGTGCCGGCAGAAGTGAAAACTTGATTATTAACGTTGAGCATGTTTGATATTTTGGAATGGTTAGGGAATAATTTGTTGTTCAATTTCCATATTTTAAGCACTTTATATTCACGAATTTTACGAATACACAACAATGTGATCACTACACAGACGGTCGAGCCATCAGCTGTCACCATCCATGGATGCGCGTGGCACGCTGTAACATAGACGAACATTCGCGCAAGCGCCCTGCGCCGCCTAAACGAAACAGTAGGCCCAGGCATACATTTTCGCCGCGCCGTAGAGAGGGGATAGCTGTCTACTCTCCATCCGTCCTACGCTTTTTCGATCAGGTCACGTGTCCTGACGCGAGTTTAAGATTTTATACCCATTACAGAAAAAGTGCTCAACGCCGCTAAAGAAGTTTTCACTTCAATAAATATGATTTATTTATTTTTTTATATAAAAAGTTATTCTAAAAATTTAAGAAATATACATAATATACTCTGTAATGTAACCTAAAGCCTCGCATTAGTTTCATTCTTCTAGCTTAATTAGTTTTTGAGATATACTATTTAGAAAAATAGTCATGCGTACGATTATTTTTTCTCATATCTCAAGGTCAAAGTGAAAGCCGATCGCAAAACTTACATAAATTGTGTTTACTCATCAAGTCGATAGTAAAATATAAGTTTCGATACAGGTTTCTATTTGGGGGCAGTTTCGTCATATTTATCCGGCTAAACCCTTTAGGATATAACACCTCTAACAGCCAGGGCCATCTGACATCTGTCGGTCATCTGACAGGATTCTAAAATATATGACTTAAAACCAATTCCTCTAATAGTTTCAGATTAGTCCACACTGACCCATCTCGGCTCACGCTGCATAGAGCCAGCGAAACTCTCAAACAGCTGTTACATTATTTGAATTTCGCACAATAGGTACTTAAGCGTGCCTCTGCCTATATCAAAGCAATATTCAATACCCTACAGTAATTGTATCAGAAATATTGAACAATGGAGAAAATATAATACAAAAGTGGATACAAAATATGAAAGCTTTCTTCGACGTAGTTTCAATAAAATTATATGGAAACGAAAAAGTAGGTATGTTAACACTACTCGACGTATATAATATTTCTTATAATGTAACCAATGGGTACGTGTTACGGCTTCTATTAATTTATGGCTTTTGTCCATAATGGCCACTCATTAAGAATACTCTCCTTATTATGATACCTACGATAAAAATAAGACACCGTAGCTGTAGATGAACAAGGGAATTGTATCAAAGTATTATAAAGGCGGTGATTAATTTGGTTGTTATTATTTTTCTTTCTTTGCCGTTCTTAAGAGATGTATAACATGTTTGTAGGCGAGTAAGATAAGCAGTAATTATTTTATTTTGTTCATCTTTTTAAATAACAACATTCTACGCATAATGTTAAAAGTTAAATACTATTGGTCACTGAAACAAGCCATAGCTAGACAAACAGGAAAAATGTAAGCAGGTATTCAACTTTAACTGGATTTTCCTGTACTTATGCATGATAAGTAAATCATGACATACAAATGACTACTGCACTATTGATTGACAGTACCCTACAGTATTGTACATAGATACATCAGAGTTTGGGACGTATTAATACATACATACATACATACACTCACGTCTTTTGCCCATGGGGTAGGCAGAAACTACGGAAAGTCATCTGCTACGATCCTTACATACTCCTTTTGCCTCGTTTAGGTTCATATAATTGGTCATAAACCACGTCGGTTCGCAACCGTACTAGACACAATTTATATTACACATATTCTCTAGGAGGACATATACCTAGTGACCTTATTGATGATGTTCTTCAGAAAGGTCAACGACGTATTAAGTAGGAAACAAATAAAAGGATTATCCTTAAAAAAAAAGACTAACTGTTTAAATATGTTTTACTTTTATATTTCATTAAAGAAATTGTGGATTTCGTTGCGTTTATAACATGCTGCATGCTGATATAAAAACTTGAGAAAGGCAACTTGATTTGAAAAACTAAGAACGAACCTTGAAAGAATCAAAATTGTAAACAACTCTACTCAACGGTTTTTAGAAGTATTCAGAAAAAATACTCCAAAATGAGAGCAACAATCATTTACCAATATATTATTACTCATTTTTACTCAGCTAACGAATGGTACAGTAAGAGCTAGGGTCATACATACGTATCTACTATTTATTTTTGAATATTCTGTACTAAAATAATTGAACACTAGTGACATCTATTAACGAAGCTAAACACAAAATGTAAGTGGCAGGTAGGAAACACTTTGCCATTCACTGTTGGCAAACGAAACAAGCTTCCAAGTCAAATGTTCCTATTTAGCGCAGTAACCTCGGGAGTTTCCTTAGCTCAAAGTGCTGACGGCAGATCGCGCTTTTCACCGTTTTCAGTTTGTAGCTCACAAAACATTGACTCCTATTTCAGCCGCAAGATGGTAGCACTGGCATGTTTCAGGCACTGTAGTTTGTTATTAGTGTTGCTAGTTTAGTTAGCTAGTTTGTAAATAAGTACCTAGGTCGGGAGAACTGCCTTTCGACGAGTAGTACATTAATTATAATATATTAATTCGTACAATAATAAGGTACGTACATATTACAACTTTTAGAAATTGAAATTGTATTTGTTATTTTGATAAGCTGTACATTTTACCTAATAAAAATCTTTGAATTTGACTTTAGGAACACACGTTTTTAGTTTGGTGCAACATAATATTTTTCCTTAGCATGTTTTATAAGCTCCAGAATAATGTGTTTTGTTTTAAATTAACTGTATTCCTCTCATTCATAAACTTCGTATTGGGACAGTTGTCGAGTAACTTTACAAGAACAGAGCACTCTTCTGTTCTCAATATGTTCAACCTCCTACAAACTGCTTTGATAGTGCGTCAGCTGCACGCGTTTAAAGTGTCGATTTACGTCATCCTCTCTCGTTATCGGGAGAGATAACTCTGTGACAAGAACTATGGAGTGATTGGTAAAATCTTCCCCAAACGGCAGCTGAAGCGCACCAAGATACAAATATAAATATAGCAAACATGTTATGAATATTCACCGAGATATCTCTGGTAGTCCACCACCTAAGGAAGACATTGAGGAATTTGTGAATTCATTTTTAGTGTATATTTTGCTAAAAATCGACCTACTTGAGGACAAGTAGCGGATCAGCATTGTCGCTTGGGAGGGCCCAATCAACAATGCTGATCCGCCACTATTAATTCCTTTTTAATGTCTGCAGATACATTTTTATTGAAGTTCTGGTTTCAAAAATAAAACAACATTGTGTAATATTCTTGATATTTATTTATACGTAAATAAGTTATTAGTTTCACTGATGTAGTTAACTACACTTGTGGAGGTGGATAGAATTCGCTTATAAGGTACAAAACTGACGCTTAGCTCACAGGCGACATCTGTTGTCGGAACTGTGAAGAAATACATAATGTTCTAGAAAATAGATGAGAATAAAAACGATGTTTATTGCTTTCAAATTAATTGCATGAAGTGATACACAGGAATGTCAGCAACTTGTCGGCGTATTTAAGTTTTACGAGGCCGCTGCTAGAAGCTCGAAAGTCTCGAATCTGCTCTCGTATATGTAAATTTCGTTCGAGCCTAGACTACGGACAAGTTTCGTAGAACTAAAATAACCCTTTAGAAACGTAGTAGGTTTTTAATTTTATTAAAGTATTAATATCTGTGAGTTACATAATCACGTAATCGATAGCAGTTTTTTTAAAATATGTAGGTACATACGTATGTTATTTGTTCATATTGTAAAGCTTTGCAGTATTATTCAGGTAGTTACATAGATAATTAATAGCTCTTACATGGATTTAATATATTATTATGAGTAATGTTAGAATCATTGGTACACATTTATTGAGCTCATTCAAAATATTCCCCTACTCTTGGTAATACAGGGTCAACAGTTTTATTACAAGTTGCTTCAGCTATATTAATATTTACTGTTTGCTATTACCAAGTAAAGCTACAATTACCCAATCTTCTAAAATTACCCATATCAATCATAACCAAAATATAAAAGACAATAAATAGAATTTGAATACAGTGAATAGTAATGAGTATTGACGGTGTTATCATAATTATCAAAAAAAACTCTCAAGTTCTAACGTCTTACCATAATACACTATTGTTGAGATGGCAAGTTACAGTAAAACATCAACAGACTAAACTACTGATATCGTTATGTTTATACAAACGTCACGTACTAAGGCAGTGTATAACAATCAACATGTTGTATGACATACAGACACACAGACAGACAAACACACAATCAGATATATCAGTCTGACTTGAGTTAACGGTAAGTTGATTAGATTTTAAATGACACTCTTGTTTTAGTATGTCTGTTTATCTGCACCTCATAAACGCGAAGCCGTAGTGTAGGTACTCGCTAAAAGGCAACTTGTTTACAATATACACCGTGGGGGCGACACTGTCGCTCCGATGTTACTCTTAAATAATCGCAATAGACTGACTGTTGTTGATACGATGAATAGTCAGGATGCTAAAGATGGGTACGGATCACAAAACTGTGAAGAGGCAAAACTTGTGGCCTCACAAAATAGATGCAGCATATGGACAACATTGCTCGCAGAACAGATGGCCGATGGGGTCGGAAGGTTCTGGAGTGGCGACCACGTACTGGAGGACGTAGCGTTGGAAGGCCTCCCACAAGATGGACCGATGACCTGGTGAAGGCCGCAGGAAGACGTTGGATGCGAGAAGCGCAGAACATGTCGAAGTGGCGGTGCTTGTGAGAGGCTTATGTCCAGCAGTGGACGTCTTTCGGCTGAAATGATGATGATGATATGGACAATGTAAGTAGAAGGCCCAAAGAGAACATATAACAGCAGACCTTTTGACTTTCGAAACATAAATAACTTACACAACACACATCCAGCTTCCTCATAAACAAGCTAGAGAGGATAATAAACAAACCGACGTAAACACGAATATAATGTGTCATTGTGCACTTAAACATGATGTTAACAATATTTTGTCCAGCGACGCCACCACCGTATCAACAACAGCAGACAGTATTGTAACACGTTACACAATCTAAATAACTAATTATTATAATGTATCATTCGTGAAACAAACTAACCGTGTGCACACAATCACTGTACAATGTACATCTCTTAAGACTAGACCATACCAACACAATTTTCAGATAAATCAATTTAAGCGCAACCCATCTAAACTCAACGACACCAATAGGCTACTTTCTAGAAACCCGTTGTTCTAAAAAAAAAAGCATAAGAAAATTTTAACTAACGCCACCGTCGTATTTTATTATATAAATACAATGTTAAATGTGTCAATATTATTCAGGCGCCCAAAGATCCTTGGAGAAATCCAGTAATTTAGACTAGAAGTTTCGACTGACATCCAAGAACAAGACAGATCTTGTTGACTTCTAAGTAACCATAAAGATTTGTTCATTTCTATCGTGCCTCTAAACAATATTGATATTTATTAAACTTAATAGATTTCACTGATGCTTGAATAAGCTTAGGAGAAGCCACGCTTTGGTTCGAATCTTACCTAGGTGATAATTAAATAAACTCGATTTAAAACCTTAAAACTTCTAGTAGTAAGAAGAATATTGATGTCGTCGTTAAACTCAAACATACGCACGTCCCTTCTATTACTATCGTATAAACTATGATTATGACACGAATCTTCTAATAATTACAATCCATATACACATTTTGTTTTTACAAATATATTTTTTACATTTGCGTACACACCCTAAGTATGATATTTATCACATTATTCTTACAAAAGAGAACTAACCAACAGATACTAGACAACATATAATAATTTAATGACTCCGTAAACATGACTATTTTAGATATTCTTCTTTACTCAATGATATAGTAATCTTTTTATTTTTTGATTATTATATTTATGTTTTATATAACAGTGAATAGGTATTTTAAATGCGAAGATATAATTATTGTAATGCTTTATTTAAGTGAAAAATTGTGATTCCAACATTATATCTATGTACGTTTAACCATTTACCATGTCTGATTTGAATATTATGGCATCTCAAAAGCAATTCTACAAAAATAATTTTACAGTCTAAATGAAATGCAGTTAAACGCATGAGATAGAATTTTGTTAGACATCAGACACACAGCTCGCCACTAACACGTCCATATTTTGATCGAAGTTAATCGACTTGAGTCTTCTGAGTCAATGACTTTAAAGTCAGAAAAACGTTGTTTCCATTGTGGAAACAGTGACGTCGAAAATGAAGATTACAGAAACACAGAACAGATATTTTGCAACAACAGTTTGCAATGTCGGCGAAAACTGAATCCAGATTTTGTGGCATTCTCAACGGGACCAATGCCGCGGCCTCGTGAGATAATAGGAGCCAGCTAATGTCACGACCCTCGTATTCATATAGCGTGTCTTTCATTGCTTTGTACGGAACATTGCTCACTCAAATATCACAAGACGTGGACGCAGCGTAAAGCGTGGTCTAAACATCGAGTTGCGCAAGAAAGTGGTGCTGGTGCTGCGGGTGGCTGGGGTTGTGGTGCGGCGTGTGGCGCGCCGCGTGGTTGTCGTGCGCGTGCGGCGCGAGCGGCGCGTGCGGCGCGCGGTGCGGCCGCAGCGCGTCCAGCTCGGCGTGGTCGCGGCGCGCGGGCGGGCGGGCGGCGCGCGCCAGGCGCAGCGGCACCGGCAGCAGCTCCGGCATCACGCTGTGGTGCGTCACCAGCGCGCACAGCGAACTGAACTCCTTCGTGAAGCCCTGGAGGCGAAATATGATGTGTTAGTAATGACTAACGTGCAATAGCACGTCGTAGATGGACAACTTCAAAATCATCATGATACATCCTGTGTTGCGATCTGATATTATGCTGAGCTGAGACTATTTTGGCATAATTATTATTATTTTCTATTTTATTAATAATTTTTAGATTTTTGTGCTGTAATGCCAATTCACGCATTTTTCTTCCTTTCTTTTCAAATTCGGTAGGTTTTACGGTTGGTAGCCAACTAAACGTGTATGGGGCTCGTGGGTAAATGATAAAAACCCCACGGTTCGATCGAAGGTTAAACTATGCTTGCAGTGGACGATTCGTGAACAACCATTACATATCGAGAGCCCCCTGTGCCTCGGAAAAACAAAGGCGTTAAAACGTTGGCCCCAGCTGTCATTCGTCGACTCGACTACCCGTAACGATACGTGTGTAAGATATAGGTACAGTCATTACGGGTTGTCAGAAATCTTGTCAGGAAGGGGTATCATTCTACCCAATAACTGGGTAACAGAGGTCCGATAGACAGTTGCTCCATGTAAAATACTAGTATGCAGCTGCATCCAATTAGAGTGCAAGCCAACTTCAACATAATAGTTATAATGCTAAGGAGAAAGATGTTGATTTAAGTAAGCATGTAATGTATTTTACTTTGGAATAAGATTTTAATGTTTCTCGACAATACAAGACTATGGATACTGAGAAAATTTATGTTAAATGGTAAGTATGTTGAAAATAATATTAGGGCTCAGAAAGAAGTGAAGTCTAATATGACGGCTAATGAAGATATAGGATACGAGGATGCTGTTTCAGAAAATGATCGCAAAATGACTTTAAGAGAATCTGTTATGATTAAAAACTATAATTTCAGCCTATAAGGAATTAGGATGAGCTCACCTTAATCTTATACCCCTTGGGTGTGCGCAGTATGAGGTAGTGCGCGATACCGGCTGGTGTGAAGTCGCGCGGCACGCGCACCGACAGCGCGAAGCAGCCCGTCTGCGTCGTGCTGCCGCGGACTAGGAACGCGCCCACCGGCTGTGAGCTCAGCACCTCTAGTGCTATCTGTAATGTAGATAAGGTATCTGAAGAGAAATGGAAACCAACATAACTAACTGGGAAGGAGGCGTTCGCACAAGTACCAATTTGGGCAGTGATTTATTCTTGACCAAGAGTTTTTTTTTACCTTAATTTATGAAATCCTAGCAGGAAAAAATCAAATAAATCCTTTGATAGAAAGTGCTTCATGTTCTTGTGATTTTTTTCAGATTACCGTTGCCAGATACAAACGTATTTTTTCGTATTTATGTGAAAGAGACCATGCTCTGCTATTCGCACGACTCTAGAGGTCACCTCCAGACTGAATACTCTCCCGTCACATTAAATTGAATAAGTTTTTAAATATAAAGAAGTCCGATGCTAAGGCAAGGAAAGGGTAAAACGAAATGAGTCTTAGGATTTTTATTTAAGATTCTTATTATGAAAAAACGTTTTAAATACTGTGACAAGAAATAATATAATAGCTGGTCTTTTAAGCGATACCAAAAAGTAGAAGATTTATTTTAACTACAATCTGTTTGCCAAAGGATCGTTGATCTATTCTGGTTTCCTGTAAACAGCACAACTTCTCATCACTATTGACTTACGAAAGGACCTAGCAATGTTGGCCAGCCCTCACCTCTCTAGGTATGCCGTGTTGGAACCAGGGCGCCTGGCGCAGCTCGGGCTCGGCGCGCGGCACGTTGTTGTTGGCGGGCACGCCGCCGCACGACGACGCGCCCGACGAGGACGACGTCGTGCGACTGCACGCTGCTGACTCACTGAAACGATATAGCTATGTGCATGAGTTTTATGAAATAGTAATTTTAATTTGAAAACACAGAACCTGATAAAGAATACCTAGCTATTTAAATGAAAAAGGGATTGATTTACTATGTATAGAAGAACCGAATACAGAAATGTAAAAATTCCGAATGTAAATTTATAGCAGAATTTAATAAAACCAAGCGCATTTTGCTTCATTGCAGAAGAGAAAACTCCAAACTCTCGTAAAGCTTTCTTTCAAGTACGCGTTCATAATGTTCATTCAACAAAAGTTGTGACGTCATTTGCTCTGTTCTCTAAGCTTGAAAGTATTAAAATAAAATATTGTTGGGAACCATTCACAAGAATGAAAAGTCGTGACCCAGTTTCCATTAAGCCGCTATCACCGCGGTAATTTAATAGAACTTTTTTCAAAGCAAAATGTAAATAGAATGGACCCAGTTCCGCATCTCTCGTTACGGAATATTTTAAATCTACGGAATAGATTTTATAAAGCCTTTTGTGCAAGTTAAAAGTTTTGGAACAAGGTGTCAATTGGAATTTATTTTGCATTTTTTTCCAGGGAGCATTCTGTGTTAAATCTATTCCAAAAAGTATAAAACTCTCTGCAGTGGTTTGAAGTTTAACCGTGTTGAAATTAGAGTTACGTGAGTTTATAGAGAGGAGGAAACTCAAGTGAGTGGTTTAGAAATATTTGTGATTACTTCTATGTATTTCAATCGTTCATTGGACACATTTAAATATTGATTATAAATGTGTCATTTTCGTTTGAATTGCGGTTTTCGGTCTTTTGAATGTCGAAAGTTTTACGCAGAACATTTTCCTTATACGTTGATGGGGTCAGTTCTCATTATTTCCATGTTTTAAACAAACATCCTGTTGTGGGAGTTTATACCCACCTATTCTTCATATTGTTGCACCTCCTGAAGTCCACATCGAGGTCCGAGTGCATGAGGTGCTCGGTGCGGCGCGGCGCGGCGGGCACGGCGGGCGGCTCGCGGTTGCTCTCCCGCGTGCGCGCCTCCGCCTCGGACGCCTCGTTGATGTAGCCCCCATTCATGCACAGGGGCAGGTTAGTGGGGCTGCAAGTACAAATATGTTTGCTGTAGGCACCGTCAAAATGAGAATAATAAAATCTTTGGATAGTGGTTCTTTTTTGTGTAAATTGGTATGTGTATATCGATGTAGGCGCGAGTCGCTGGCGACCGCTCCTGCGACGCTACGTGCGCGACCTCAAAGTGCCCTTGAATGGGCCGCTCCGTTAGTTCTACGCCGCGCATGGAGGACAATAGACGCGCGTCCTTCACCTTCACAATTATTCGCAAAATCAATCTAATTATTGCGCGCGCGCACCCTATAAGAGTAGGGGATAGACCTCTGAACGTTGTGTGCTTGTGTGATTTGGTGATACCTGGACCACGGAAAGTTGTGACCCGCCATCCCGAAGTCGCACCAGATTGTGGGAGTCCCGCGGAAGGCGTTACGTTGGTATATTCAACCAATTTGCATGAAACTGAATTATTTCTCCTGGCCCCTTACTTGTGAACCTCCCTTCGCTCTCCGCAGAAATTTTGAGAATATATCAGATCCAGTACCCGCGTGGTGAAAAATAGTTTATTTAAATCTTTTAATTTAAAGGAATTATTTCCACCAGATAGCGATATGAAAACAGGAAAATTGAATGTTATGATTTATAAATGATGGATTAGGACAAAAAAATAAAACTCACATTAGAAACGTAGTGCCAAAATCTGAATCACACCAATGGAGAAGTGGTCGATGTACAAGACAGTGTCATGTTACCGTGATTTTGGAAAACCATCAGCCAATAACGAGTTTGGTTGCGTTAACAATAATGATGTAGAATATATTCAGCCCAATGACCAGTTGAATTCTGATTTGATGTTCAAAAAGTGCTGACTCTCAGCCTAGTTTGAATAAATGACTTTAGATTTTTGAATAGTTACTAGTAACTATTCTAAGTAGTGGTGTGTTATTCCTGGGTATATTGACAGATTTAGGAATACTGTCCGCAAAGGCCCTTGCAACATCAGTCACAATTATAAGTTAGTTAGCAAATAGTTATAATTCAGTTGCTACTTACGTGGTGGGTGTATCTGCAACCAGAGGCGTGGAGTCATCGTCTGAAGGCTGCAGCAACGCCCCACTGAGCCCCATGGCCAGCCTCTTCATAAGAGGAGGCCTCTCGCCTAGGCGCCGGTAGCAGTTGATCTCCGTGGGGGAGTTCGACTCCTCGGAACTGCTGGGGCTCGGCTCGTTCACTAGCTTTGATACGCCCATTATGTTGCATTTCGCTGGAGACCTGGAAAGATATCGTAGACTTAGTTTAGCCGGTTATAACACAAGTTAGCATAACTAGACCCTATCTTCATACTGGATGTGCCACCAAACTCGGTCTATCTTGATTTTAAGTAATAGTTGGTAATGGGCTCATCACATTGTGCTCTATTAGAAAGTTATAAAGAAATTAAAGACACTGTTTTTGTGACACTTAGCATCCTCAAACTTTAAAATGCCTTTCATCTCCGAAAAATATATAAAGGCATATTCCTTTAACTACACAGATCGTTCTACAGATTGGAACTACTTAACTGAAACTTTTACAGCGCGCTGCATACGGCTTCATACAATATTAAACGACATTGCACTGCATAAGCGACGCAGTAACCCGTATTGCATAGAAAGCTACAAAATATAGTACTTACTGCAATATCAATTTAGGTCATACTGTCGAAAATCGCATGTGCTTCGAACGGCTTGGTAAGTACTGAACTTCATATTTTAAAAAGTACAGTTTCAGTTTTAGTACCTATACATGCACTTGCGCCATTTGCTGAATCTGTAAATTTATGAGAAACTCAAAGAAGAGATATTTCGACTCCAGATATATCACGGTATTTCACGGCCTAAAGTTTTTTGAGTACGAAGGATTTTTATTAGAATACTTAACAATGTCTGCTACATTTTGAATAATATTATAAGATTGGTCTCATCATTCGATCTCCTGGCGCTGTCCTTATTTTTTTTTAATAGTCCACTTTTGTTCTAGGTGAGCGTATGTATTACCTGTCGCTACAATATTGTTGCATAAAACTGGGAAGTACGTGGTGTACTACACCAGCTTCAGTTACCTGTTGCATTAGTTATGGTTTGTGGTTGGTACATGCAAACTCTCACATCACGTTGTCTCTATCCACAATTAATAAAAAAACTACCGCAAGTTTTGACAAAATCGAACCCTTGCATTATTGACATTTATTTTTCGACATACTTCTACTGTTCTACTAGATGAACGTCAGTACCTGTCGCTACAGTAGTGATGTGTGAGACCGGGCAGGGTGTCTGGCGCGCGCACGCCCATGCCGCAGTCGCTCCCGCTTAGCTCCTTGCTCTGAAACAACATGAAAACTTCATTAAATATCGTTCTGCGGCGTGTGTAAGAGAATTAGCGTTTCATCTGCGTATGGAAGACTGCCGCAAACTGTTTGGGTTTTGAGGCCTCAACGGCATAATTGCGTAACACATGATAATGCTTTTAATTTATCATGTGGTCGCGACGATTTTTTCATACATATATTATGTATCAATGGATTGGTAATATCTTTCAATATCCATCGGATTCTGGTTGAAAGTTGGTTACGCAATTGGGGTTCAGGTATGGTGACAAAGGTGAGTATGACCGTTATCAAGATTTATCATTGATTCAGTTGTATGGTGAAGCTTGAACAATATTAATGGAGGTGGAACTGATGATACAGGCGCTTCACACTATTACAAAATTTAGAGATGATTATTACAAGTAAAAATGAACTTGTCTTTAGTATGATAAACAATAATACATCACAGGAAATATGTTTTTTAAAATTTAGTACTAGTTTTAAACCAGTAATATTGTTCGCCAAAAGTGCCACAATATTTTACAACTGATCAAATAATTCCCCATATTTACAACGGAATGCTACCTTTAAAGCCATATTAAATGCTCCACTATGATTACTGATACCAGTCCATTTGGAAGTGCTGACAGCCTCGAAAGGCCGTTCAAGGAAGCACATTCACCGATAATAACTCAATACAATGGGTTTTCAATATTTCGACTCGATCACAGCTCGATATAACCGCATTCCACGATAAGAATGCAGTTACATCACAAGAAGAATTAAGAAGTTCCATTTTACACAAATTACAACAACGAGCTCACTGCTGTTGTTACAGTGTATGCCACCTATGATAATTATAATATAATTATTTGGTTGTTCTATCCGTTCCTCTATATTAAGTTTAAAACAGAATTTGTATTAACTACATTATTACGAACATTGCTTGATGTATCAATAATAAAAGTAGACAGTTGGACATAGATACAACCCCTTACCTACAACTCACACACCGTCACACAAATAGGTCACTGGGATTGAATCCGCAGGAATAAGAAGAAATACCCAAATTACAGATAATGCTATGCATTTAATGATAGATAGATAAATCAACACTATTTACTCAAGTAGTAAATTAAGAATTTTTTTTGTGGGTGGGAAATCATCAAATGACGTCTCCACCACTCTGGGTGGAGCGGAGGGCATGTCATACTTTACTGACTAAAACCCACCCGTGTTCCTTCAGTTGCCCATATGCCAGGGCCACGGTAATTCTTTTGAACAATCTCGTGACCCTGGCAGGCATCGGTCCTAGTAGACCCCTTCAGTTTGCTGACCTATCTTTAAAGCGCGTGATATATGTAATTATTATATGTAGTTATTATGTATCTAATATTTAATTGTTGAATTTACTAAATGATTTGTATAACAAACTTATTTTTCTTAAATCAAACACTGATTTGACTCAACGGTCACTTTTTGAATCATAGTAGTTTGTTAACGGGTATAAAAGGCCGGAGCCACAGTGAAACAGTCAGTTGCTTGACAGATGTCGAGTTGGTTAGTTCTAGTGCTGTTATTGTGTGAAAAGGATCGACCAGAGGTCACGTAAGTTAAGTAATTGATATTATATCCTAATTATTGCCTATTATGATAATGTGGTTGTACTGGTTATAGTGTTGCCATATTGCTAATGTTTTAAGTCATATAAATGGAATATTCATATTCTTTTCTAGATATTGTTGTTATTATGATTATGTTGGTCCAAGAGGAAGTATTAATGTATTTAAGATAATGATAATGTATGGCAATGTAAGAAATGTGTTGATATAATACTTCAGTACTGTTTCCATGGAGTTTCTTGTCCTTCTTCTCCATGAAGACCTAGTTTTGGAACGGACGACTAGCTTGCTGATTAATACTGACAAGCCTAATTGAAATATACGTGTAGTCTTGTCTATCTGTGCTTTACTTATTGAAACCCTTTCCTATACACAGTAAAGAGGCCGTTATCATTCTGACATTCAAAGCTTGATAATGGATATATATATATATATCCAGTTATAGTTATATACTGCTTAATACAACATCAGAAGTGGGATTGTTCCCTCTCCTTTTAAAACCGCTTACTAATGGATTTTATTTTGTTATTTTCATGTTCGATGGTGGAGCTACTAACGACTTATGGAACCGTTGGTTGGCGGGTCGCTAACTTCACTCGCACCTTGAAAATGGCATTGTGTTGCCTTTGACATCAGAGCTGCGGTACTGCAACTTGTTGTATGAGGTTTGAAACTGCGGAAACTTGACTTTTTGTAATAATATCAGGAAGTTTTCCGGAAATAAGTAGTAAATGAAATCCTTAGAGGCTCTATTACATTAAAATGAAATACAAAGGGATAAAATGATTAAATTGAGGAATTAAGTATTGCCATTCACTTTTACATCATTATTCAATAGATAATCAAGTACTAGTATGTACAAGTACAAGGATTATTGTGGATATGTTAACTACTTAATAGTCATTGAACCGGTTTCTTTCAAATATTATATGATGCAGGTGTTCACAAAAGTGAAACTGCGCGATATGAGATGTTTAGAAAGTATTAATTTGTACAGAAAGAGGTACCGGTACCGGTAAAAAAAAAAATTAAGGAGATCGGTTGTTGTTTTTTTGAAACGGTTTTTATTTTTAACTGTTAATAATTATGGTATCTATCTTCTACACCATTGCTGGCCACATGAATAGCAGTGACAGGACTATTAGAATATCATCATGATAAACAAAGTGGATTAAATTCGTATTATCGAAGCTAACGCAAAAACTACCAAAGCAAAGTCAATAAAATTCAAATGGCGTCACACAAAAAGCACCAACTTTCAATTAAAAACAAAAAGAACCATCAAAATCGGTTCACTTAGTCAAAAATTGTGATGTAACAAACATAAAAAAACAGTTGAATTGAGAACCTCCTCCTCTTTTGAAGACGGTTAAAAAAATTGTAAAGTGAATCTGGTTTTGTTAAAGTTTTAATTTGTTTTTGTGATACACGTATTAACAACAAGAAATCGTTACGTTAGAGCCGTAGTACACACTTGGCTGGTCATGTATTTTATTAAGTATATAGAGAAACCGTTGATTAGGTTACAAATAAATAAATACATGAAATGACTTTTAGAAAAAAAAAAAAATAAGATGCTAAACACGTCATAATGTTGACTAATTGTTTTCTGCATTTTGAATGTTGTCTTAATCTGCGTTTGCTACTTAATTTTAAAAACATGTAAACAAATTAGTTCAAAAATAATAATCTTAATACCTAAACGTAAAGCTAAATAGATATTCAAGTTGCTATAACATCAATTTGATATTAGGATTTTTAATACACTATAGATATTCATAGCTTATTCAGCACAGTTTGTTCATTAGCTTCGGAACATGTCACGGGCGGTGTATGCCCAAGGTAGTTCTAGCATTTTGAAATCAATCAAGTAACAGAGTAAGTATGAAAAAATATTTGAGGTGGTAGTAAACGCAGAATTCATAGATAACACTTTGTCTAATTATAAAAGTGGTTATGCAGATCTCAGTACTTAATGTAATTGTAGTTTTATTTCTTTTGAGGGTTATACTATTATAAGATATTTAGAATTAGCTTGTGAGCTTTTTATCATAGGGACATAGGTAATGATGAAATTGTATGATGAATTGGGTTGGAATTACCAGTGCTCACAGGGATGAGGCTTGAGACAAAACCTTATTATTTAGGTTTGGTTAAACTGAAACGACCGGATTTATAAAACAATACAAATAAAAGAAACGGGAATTGATGTCAGAAATGATTAAGTTACACAATTCGAGGTTAATTTAATTGTGAAATAAATGAAAATTTACCGCTGGGGTCATAAGCCTGGTGTTAGGGGACTCACGTGCAGTGGGTGGAGCCATAACATCACTTGGGTCATAGACCAATGAAAACAATATAAACGGGTCTCTTATCGCGTTTGACACTTGTACTTCGAGATGACGTACAGTTCGGCATGGCCGAGAAAGGTTATTTTCAAATTATAAGCATTTTTGTCCATTTCAATGGAACCAAACGTTCAAACGATACATTGACAAAGATTCGATTTATTATGATTCATTGGATAATTATTTTGTAAGATTAAGAAAAAGGTATTGTGAATACTGATGTAATAACATGATGTATAACAGTTTTAATGGGCGTTAACCATTTTTTTTTTAAGTTATAGTCTGATCCTTTATATCTTCTTCAGTTCTCAAATTATTTCCCTAATCAAACTCACCTCCTTAAGCTACGATACTGAGCAGATTATCACATTAAAAAAAAAAAAACTATTACAGAAATTACCGATAAATCAACCCAAATCTTTCATTATCAATGGCCTGACAATTTTATGAAAAACGAATAAATTAAAAACAAGAGAAAATAATGATGCTGTTAGTGTCACCCTATTGATTCGGTTTGACATTTTAAGATGATAGCTGAATGTCATTCTGTGGTAATTGACGTTACAAACATTTACAAACTGTTGAGTCGGTGAAACTGTGGAACATATTTTCGATCTGACTGTACAAGTACTATAAAAACGATGTTATTTGAGAGATATTTAAATGCCAATCAAATGTTCAGGGTAATTTAATATTACTTGTTTTAGGTTCTGACGTTTATAAATTATTTCGGAGACAATTTTAACGAAGAAAACAACACAAAGTATAAATATTCGGAATAAATAGTTAGTAGTTTGTTTAACGTCCTGGAAATTGAATTTATATTTCATTTCATTTCATTTATTCATAAACAATTTACATTGTGTTGAATATTTACACATGCAGTTAACATAAAAATAGAAAAAAAATTAAAATACAGAGAACAATGAACTATTAATTATCCTCCCAGTGAAATTCAAATATTCGTACTACGTATACTTCGGTATGGTCCTCTATCTCTTCTTCAATCGGTCTTTCGTTGCTGGCGACCGTGGTCACTGGACTCATTTAAGCGGACAGTCAAGCTCCATTGACTCTGTTCCAAAGTAGCTAACACCACCTATTGAAATTAATTTGAGGATGTGGCTGCTTTTACTTGGATTTGTTCTTATTTTTTCCAAAGTAATGAGCATCAAATAGTACGGAAAATAAATAGCTTTTCTCAAGATTAATCTCTACGAAATAATTGTTTTTACCTTGGTATTATTTACAGTTATTGCTTCCAAAGTGAGCTATTGGTCGGAGTGACCATGTCAAAAATTTGTGAAAAACTAGTAAATGTTTATTGAATACGGTTTTCGGTAATATTGTCAGATTGACCGAGCGATAAATTATTCGAGTCATTTTCATGATCACTGGCTAGTGTTTTGATACAATGGTTCTTGAATAGGAACGGCTTTTTGAATTATTTCTATAACAATTGTTTTGTTAACTAAATTATAGCGATAAACGATTCATTATTTGTCAAAATTGTTAAAGTACTTAACCAGTTTCTATTATGAAGGTAAAGAAAAAAAAAAAGAAGAGTTTCGATACATAGGTAGATAAGTTTTATTAAGCCTAGAGAACCTGAAATGAGAAACAAAACGAAAAGTAAAAATGAAACAAAGTAAAGATCGCTGGGCAATCGTTTACTTGGTGCTTGTCTATCTCACCAGCAGCGGGTGAATGGGACTTGCATGACGAGGTAACCGATAAAATTTGTTTCCGCTGGTCGGTCATTTGCTTGGTGCAAGTCTATCCCACTAGCAGTGGGTGGAGGGGACTTGGCACGTCTAGGCACTTGGCAAAACAAAAGGAGAAAAAAAAAAACAAAAGGAGAAAAACAAAAAAACAAAAACAAAATGAGTAAAAATAAAAGGAGGAAAACAAAAGGAGAAAAAAAAAACTGTACAAAAAGGTATCTAATGTAGGTACTTCGAGAGCGAAGTACTTGTCAGTATGGCCGTGATATATGTAATTATTATATGTAGTTATTATGTATCTAATATTTAATTGTTGAATTTACTAAATGATTTGTATAACAAACTTATTTTTCTTAAATCAAACACTGATTTGACTCAACGGTCACTTTTTGAATCATAGTAGTTTGTTAACGGGTATAAAAGGCCGGAGCCACAGTGAAACAGTCAGTTGCTTGACAGATGTCGAGTTGGTTAGTTCTAGTGCTGTTATTGTGTGAAAAGGATCGACCAGAGGTCACGTAAGTTAAGTAATTGATATTATATCCTAATTATTGCCTATTATGATAATGTGGTTGTACTGGTTATAGTGTTGCCATATTGCTAATGTTTTAAGTCATATAAATGGAATATTCATATTCTTTTCTAGATATTGTTGTTATTATGATTATGTTGGTCCAAGAGGAAGTATTAATGTATTTAAGATAATGATAATGTATGGCAATGTAAGAAATGTGTTGATATAATACTTCAGTACTGTTTCCATGGAGTTTCTTGTCCTTCTTCTCCATGAAGACCTAGTTTTGGAACGGACGACTAGCTTGCTGATTAATACTGACAAGCCTAATTGAAATATACGTGTAGTCTTGTCTATCTGTGCTTTACTTATTGAAACCCTTTCCTATACACAGTAAAGAGGCCGTTATCATTCTGACATTCAAAGCTTGATAATGGATATATATATATATATATCCAGTTATAGTTATATACTGCTTAATACAACACGCGCGTGGAACACTACGCGCCGTCGACACGGGTCTGATCCTTACCGGGCAGCGAGCTATCCATTGCTCGCCGCCCGCAAGCCCGCGCCTATAGTGGCCGGGAATCCGCAATCGACTCCCGATGCCCAGGGCGTCTCCTCCTGCGGCGGCTAGGGACGTGAGCGTGCAAAGACTGCCACTCACTCACGCGCCCCGCCTCATCCTTCGCAAGCATTACTGCTTCGCAGAAGGAGGTGACGGCTTCCCATGCCCTCTCGCTCCGTACCATGGCTCGCACCAGGGCCGGACGCGAGAGGTCACCGCCGCCGATCGCCTCCACGAGGACACGGTGGTGTTCCGCCCAGGTAGGGCACACCTCCACCGTATGCTCCACCGTGTCCTCCAGACGATCCACGCAAACAAATTAAGCTTTACACTTAGTTTATGCAACCATCTGGCTGACCACTGTCTCCTAAGATTCATCGCGTTGTCAGTGGTCCTTCGGTGTCATACCATTGCGTGACTATATCGCTACGATATGGCCGGTAACTTCTACCGCGAAATTACGGCACGTTACTACATGTTACTGCGCATTACGCTCTTATTATGACCGCATCTGAATGGTAACGCGCAGTTAGCAGGCTGTTGACTATTGCAGATGCAGTAAATGTAGACGTGTAATTTATATGCCGTTAAGTGCAGCTCTGTGTTAGAATGAATTGAAAATTATCCTTATATTAATACCTGTACTGATAGATAACGAATAAAACTGACTGTTGTATGGTAATATAAAATACTTTTATGTAATGTTTGCTCTGGTGCTTTGTATAGTCGATATGAAATTTCCATTCGACGTCAATCGAAGGATCAATTTATTTACTACCTGTGCCCCACAGTTTCAACCGCATAGGCTTCGATCCTATGAAAATATCGGGATAAAAAGTTAGCTATATCTTAATCTAGAATATATCGTCAGCCGGTTTAGTGTGAAAGCGTAACAAACAAACACACAGAAAATCAAATCTTTTCTCTTTATAAAGTTAGTGAGTAATAAGACATAAACGACAACATATATACATGACTGTTAAAACACAGGTTAATTTGTTAAAAGTTGTGTTGTTATTTCCTGATGTTTACTTATCATCCATTAAAAACTAAACAGAGCAACAGTAAAGCGTGGTGTTCCATCATTATGTCATAAGTCTCCATTACTATAAATTTAATAAGCCTGTGCACCATTCCGAAGCTTTCTTTGAATAACATTCCTTGATAACCAAAGACTACAGACGGTTACATTTGCGTCATAACTACCTGCACATAAATAGAAATTAAAACAATAGAGAGGCTTTTAAACGACAATTTTATCTCAATTATTTTAAAAGGTTGGTTTTAACCTTGCTTGAACTTATATGATCATCTAAAACTTAGAAGGTTAAACTTTCCTTTCATGTGATACTTTAAAAACATACGGCGTAAGTACAAAAGCTTGCGTTTAAAAGACTATATGGGCAATGCTGCCCTAATCTAACCTGCTACATTCACTCAAAAACGTCATAAGCTTCACCACACAAAAAAAAAACGACTGCAAGTCGTGTACGATCAACGATTGCTGTAAGAGTACAGCAAATTGTTTACCTTATAACTTTGTTGACAATGCGTGCACCGTTCAATGACAATAACAAACATCTGGGGCAGAATTAGAATAGTTGGTATACTAAATGACTTAAACACACTCTCATAAATTCTTATGAAGAATGTTAACCGCAGCGTGTTTGTTCGCGTGACGCGTCGCATCCTGCCGATGCCACAAATAAGCCATGTTGTGATTCCGATATCCGTCCCCCTTGTTAATGTCCATGTGTATACGTGAAACTGTTTGCGTCGAAGAAGGTATAAATTAAATTACGGCGATTAGGATTTATTTGTCTGTTTGTACGTATGAGGATGACTTCTTTATAACTGTGTTACGTATATCATACTGACTACTACCACCACATTCTTTAAATAATTTATAATCTGTGCTTCTATTATCGTTTTGCTGTTTCACGTTTAATTTAATCTGAGTGGAGAAAGAATCTCTCAAAATCGAAACTATAAGCAATAATAATTATGAAGGACTAAAACTATGCATTTTATTGTGATTCTAAGCCAAAATTAAACGACTCACATTAACCGTGTAAAAATTCAACCAATGAAAACCTTATTTAAATCGTTGGTTTAAATCCCAGTTGGAACATAATAGTGTAATTGGGGTTTTTATGGAGCTAAATTGCAATTCAATGTAACCACTCGAGAGTCACAAAACACGGAAAGAGGACGCAAGTCTTCTGAGATTAATGAAGAAAAAAGAAATAGAACTAGTAATTATGTGTAAGCAGAACAATTTGTTGTCATAGCCCATAAAGTCGAAAGTTTGGTACAATACTCAGTCTGATGAAAGATTACAGTACTAAGGCCCGTATAACCGAACCTGACTCAATACTCAAGCATTACTTAAAACTAAGCCATTTGATTGGTGGTAACTAGTTTTAAGTACTGCCTCAGTGTTGAGTGAGGTTCTGTAATACGGGACTTAGTCTTTGCCTAGTCCTGATAACGTTTATCTTGGTGTGTTGACTATTTTCTATATTTATTTTAAGCTACTCGGATACCGAGTATAATTCTATGTAATAAGATAATTTATATTATATTTTTAATTTTAAGAGAAACGCATTACTAAAAGGCATCTGTTTTGGATTTGTTACAAACACATTTCCAGTCACAAGTTTAGTCACTTACCTAGTCCAACACAGCCCAGAGATCACACAGCACACTGACCCAATTTAGACAGCTAACAAAACAACCAGCACACTGGCGTCTAACAAAATGTCAGGCACTCGACCACCCAACTAGCACAGTTAGCGGGAACAAAACTACACTTTAAACTCAAATACGATTCTAGTGACGATACATACAGATTGTATGTATGGAGCAGCCATAGATTTAGGTAATGATTGTTAACATACTCAATATAATATTTTTACACAAATTGATTTATATTATCTTAAATTTCGAATGATAAGTCTCGGTTAAAGTGATATTTAAAAACCATGCATCGAAATGATTATTTCGCTATTCAACGATAAAACATCTTCAAACTCTTCTCATGTTTGTTTCCATATGAATACCTGCTTCGGCCACTGTAACATAAAATTAATGAACTTTTGGAAAAACAATATGTACTTTTGCCTTTTCATACTTTCTGACTTGAAAACCTAAACGTTTGTTTTGCGTAAGCAGACGATGAATACACAAAATGCGAAAAATCTTAGTTATTTTTCAAAGTACGTCTACTACCATCACTGATTATAATGTTAATAATGATATTGAATATATAATTTATTTAATTTTTTTTTAATTTTTTTATTTATCATCATACATCTACCCTTCCAGCTAACCAATGCGGTAAATGTGCCTTAATTAATAATTTAACATAATTGTTCCTTATAACTAATACCTATAACTAATAACAAACAAAGCATTCCTTGTGAATTCACTCAGAGAACAACAGAATAGGTCTGCCTCACTCGCTATGATGTTGAGCGTGCGGAGTGCACGCGTCAGCGGCGCCTCCTTCAGATGGTTGGTCTTAGGAATATGGTTTAAACTAAATAAACAATCAGACCCAAACCAGATTTCCGGAGACTTCCCAATCACCGAAGCTTCTGTGTTTCCTCCGTGTGTGCGCTGCCCGTAACACGTTCATATAAAATATTCAGACGATACAGCCGAATGTTTCCGCGTGCAGTTCCGTAAATGCTCACACGTAAAAGTTTAGTGGGAGATGTGCTGCACGTCGTGTAGACTCGGTTTATGGCGAATGAAATAGGAATGTAAAGGGAATTGGAGGGGTGTAGTATGGCAATAATGTATGAAAGAATGTGAACGAAGGAATAGTTAAGTGAGAGCAGCTAGGATTTGTTAAAACTTTTATATGCCACGAGGCAGTAAATGTATTGTAAATTAATTAGTTCTGGAGAATCTGAAGCACGTTTTAAAATCCTAAAAAGTATGAAAAGAATAATGCTACTCATCAATCGCTCCCAAATTATCGCTGGGAAAATGGGCAAAATGTATAAATTCAACTTTAATGATATTGCAACCGCTAATATAATATTCTTCAATAAATTAGAGCCCCATAACACAACGAACTATAATTACACCAAAGCCCTATATTTACCGTAACAGCAATACACCATACGAATGATGATCACATTACAACAACTATGAGCATGCATCGCCCTCTCCCTCTGCTGACACTAATGTGTGGTGAAACCTCAATAATATTAGATCACCCCTTATAATTTCATTACTTGTTTGTAGGGGAATATAAATTATTATTGCTTTACCAGCTGTTGAATGTTTTCGTTTCGAGTTGACCGAGGGAGAGCTATTTGATCATTATTTGCGGTGGGTTCATTAATCATCAAGTGGCCTGTCAACGGATGAGTTTTGAGTTTCATAACAAATACTGTTTCCAAAGTAATTTTGAAACATTTATAAGCTAACAAAGAGCTTAAAATATCTTTGGAACAAGAAAACTTTGGACAATTTCTCAAGATCGGCTTTATTTTTGAACAAATTAAAGAGCTACATTGTCAGTACTTTAACTTTATAAAAGCCATTCAGGACCGTTTTACATGAATTTGAAGAAACTCTGGCTGGTAATAAGGTCTGTGATAGACAATACTGGTGCGTTCCGTGTAGACACGCAACCACGGCATAATCCACAGACAATGACTTGTTATGATTCGTCTACACCTGGCACAAGGCATTGAAAGGTTGTTGCTTAGTGCTCATATTATGTCGATAGTTATTATATTGTAAAAAATTGCAAAGAAATAACACAAGGCAAGTGAAGTGGGTAATATTCTCTCTCTGGGTGGCAGTAAATATGCATTAAAAAAACAAGAACAAACAAGACACGAAAACGAAAAAATTTACCCTTGATTTACGCTATTCTTATGTTCGGTATAATGTGCTGCCTGTCATGCAATTAATCCTGATATAAATCATTCACCAGTCGCATCAGACTATCATTCAGATCTAAATGACTGTCTTGATTGCTAAGAAGAACATATTTTTTGTTCTACGGACACAGCTTTTCTCATGTTCGGATTGCTGATTTAATTAAAACCAGCAAATACTCTTAATTAAGTTGAAAGGGTTATAAAGCAAAAGCAGGCCTTAATGTGGACAACCCTTAACAAGCAGTTGCCGAGTTTTAGCATTTTTACGATCGGCGCACAATTAACGACTGTTCGGGGCAATTATTTCTTTATCTTTATAATGCCTGTTTTTATCGTCCGTACGCGACTAAATTTATTCCATTCGCCCCAATATTTTCAGTGTTTTATTACTTGGTAATTAATTTCTAGATTTTACATAATGCTTTTTATACCACAAACGCTGGTTTTGTTTGAAACTATTTTAGTTTCCCGCATTAAATCATAAAGACCTGAACATAATAGTTTCGGACCCAACGTGAATTATGCGACCCAGTTATCGTGATGGTCTAGCTGGGAGGAACATTTTGAATTCAAATTTTACTCATATTATTAATGTTAGAGGTAATGTATTCCTACATTATTGCTAAAGTTAGATTAAGTTGGGTGTGTTGGGACTCTATATGAGGTCTAGTTATAACCACAGGAGAACCTAAGGAGCATTCGAAATGATATTACTGACTGGATGACACAAAAAAATCCCCGGATTTTAAAATTGTCTGTATCCAACCTTCAGCACATTGTTTGTGTTCCAAACATTTAATACAATTAGTAGTTCAGCTACAGATGTATATCTTGCTCAGTATATTTATGAGTCGCGTGCGAGTCCGCAGTTTCACTCGCGGTCGCGACTGCGATACGCCGACTATGTCTTGCCGAATGTACGCACAATACGCACTACGCACAGTGTGCGCGGCATTTTTCACTAATTATTGGACACTAACACGCTATTGTACGCTTTTATTAAATTAAGGCCGAGCCTTATCTGTGAATAGGCGTTTTGTTAATGTTTAACCTCTAAAACTGCGTATCTAAATTATATGTTTGATAAAGGCAGGATATAAGCAGCAAAGAAGTTGATTAATAAAAGCGGGCGCAATTTTACGGTTATCACCATTTAAACATGGGCTAAATTTAACTTTTGATCCTCAGGACTTGTTATTTTAGTATCGACTTAATTTAATTAACTTAAATCAAATTCACTGACGAAAGGGTAACCAATTTGATTTAACAACGGTTTTACATTCAAGATATTCGACAATTTCGGCACAATTTCTTCGAAGACAAGCAAATTATTTTTACGGTCACTTGACTAACCTGATTAAGACGCTTCACTGGCATAATACCCATTTTAAAGAATTTCGTTTCGGAATCGTTATAATTTTCAAAATAGAATTAATATTTTCAATCGCAAAACACCAAAATTACACGTACTTTCTAAAACAAAATGCCATAACCTTATTTGACAGCGCCGCCACTCCTGCGGGACCTACGAAGGCCGTGCTCTATATGGTCGCCGCTGGTTGCTCACAAGGTTGGTGTGAACACAACGGTCAAAGCCACGTTTTCTACCACGGTGTAAACGAATGATGAATTCCATATCACTCACGTCCCACGGGGATGGTGACTTGCACACGCGGCGCCTGTTACAGACATCAATATATTTTCTTGTGATTTTTCAGTCTAAAATGTAATAGCCAGAAACAGGGAATTTATAATGCACATACCTACATTTATGAATAGGACTTACATGTTTAACCACTAACTGTTATTTAAATAATAGTAATAGTGGACGTCTTTAGGCTGAAATGATGAAATGAAAGTTGACTTCACATATAAAATACTTCATCAATGTCGTATTTCTTAAATGTAAAAAAGCAATGTAATAAAGCAAGCAAAGAAAGGCACCTGTGTAAATAAATTTAAAAAAAATGATTTTGTTTTGAAGTGTATATTCCAGTTATAGTTATTATTAAAGTGTATTATTAGTAAATAAATGTTAAAGAACGTTTTTGCTCCCATGGTGAGCTCAATAATAAGCTACTGATGAGCTATAAAGACCAGTTGAACCTCAAAAACCAGTAGACACTTTTGATTCCACATTATAATCATAAAAATGTACACTTACAATAAATTAAATTCTCAAAAGTAATAAAGACATTAAGATACTTTATTAATTTCTTCACATAATCCAACATTACGAATTCTTAATACATAATTTACTAGCCACATGTCCGATGTAACAACCTCATATTTCATGTAGAATGAGTTAGTGGCGTGTAGCACATCAGTTTGATGCGTCACTCATTAATATTAACATAAGCTGATTGAATATGGAAATCTATTTAGAAATGTATAAAGTACCCAATATACGTTGACCCTTCGAGGTGGAGCTTCTTGCTAGAAGAATAACTGCCAAATATTAATTAATCTCTTAGCGTCACTATGTAATTCAAACTTTGTCGAGATGCGAATTTAAAACAAGTGAGTATGCATTCGGCCACTTGACTGAGGTTTGAAGTGAACTTTACAGAATAAATTTACAGACGAACTGTTCTGTAATTATATAAAAACATGAACTGATAGAAGAAGCCACTTCAAACCTACTTCACCTGAATTTTCACGGAGACATTTTTAAGGAATAAACCGACTATGCTTGTGAATTTATTTAGTTCCATCGCTAACCGTGAATCTAACCCATCATAGGTGCTCATAACTGGAATGACTGAGTAGGCTTAAGATGCAATTAAGCTAATTGCTTTCTGTAATGTACTGTTGGATGGATTAGTTTTAGAACCTTGGATACTAAACTTATGTGAGGGTTTGTGATTTAGTACCTAAATTAAATGAATACTGAAAATTTTGTTTAATGTTAAACTTATATCTGCAAATTATTTTACCGTGACAGGCAGTCAATTGACTGCCTCTCCGACGATCTTATTGTAATGATAATTAGTATTTGCAAATTCGGTAATAGAGGTCTAGGTATTGGATGTAAGATTAGGAACCCTTGATTTTTTGCTTGATCGCGTTCATATCTCCCTGGGTAACTTCTAACGTGTTTACTCAAACGTTAGTGAATTGGACTATACCCAGAACTTAGATAAGTCAGATATTGAGTGGCTCTAACTGACACCAGCCACACGCGGCCCGCGCTCAATCATCTGCCTAACCTTTTTCCCAACCATGTTGAAGTCGGCTTCCAGTCTAACCGGATGCAGCCAGTGTTTTACGTGAAGCAACTGCCTATCTGACCTCCACAACCCAGTTACTGGGTGATACGCACAATGTCGGGAATTAATCGGCGGGTGCAAATAGGCCGCGCGCTTTTTGTTTGCCCGTTAGTGTCCGTGGACACGAAACATCTATGTCTATGTAATAAGTTTGGTCAGAAGAACATCTCCTAGCCAAAATAGGCTTCTGACGTCCTTTGTTCTGCGTTTGGTGTGTAAGCTTATCAGAACGTCAAGAGTTAAGAAGTTTTACTATATCCAATGGTCTATTTCTATTGGAGAAAATATAGACCATTGGATATAGTGAACCTTTTAAGGTGTTCGTTTTCTGCTACGATACGGACCTATTTCAATATTTATTATTATTATCTTTCACTCGACCTTGCACATTTTGTGGCTTTTCATCGCAAAGTTTTGCATGCAAACTACTTATGAGGGATACCTTTGTAGGTTTTTTTTTGTGACTAGAAAAGTAGTATTATGGCAGTATATGTAGTATTCTATAAAATAAACAATATGTAAATATTTTCTCTGCTCTAGCAATCTTTTTTGCCGAATCCAAAGTCAGTGAAAATTCACCAAAAAATTGACTTTCGTTTAGAGTGGGATGACTGTATGGGATTTAGTGCAGGTGTGAAAGGGATAGAAGTCAGGGTCGTACGAATTGGCGTGCGAGAAGGCAGTATCGGTGAACGGGGCAAGCTCGGCTGCTCGGATTTAATTATCGGGACAGCGGGACAGAATTCGACATTAAGAAAGTGTTTCACGTTGTTTGAACTTACCCAACTACTGCTGAACTGATTCTAATACAGTTATAGAGGTCAATGCCTGTCACTTTCTACATATGGAATTAATTTGTCGTGATTTGGGAATGGTAAAGTGTGGGCCGGAAATGTGGGTTTCATTTATTCGTCATAATACGGAGATATAAAGCAAAATAAAAGTGTTTGATTACGTAATAAAAATTAAATAAACAGTTTAAAGTATCAGTTGTGCCCACCGCTTTCCGGAAGACGTAGCATTGAAAGACCTGCCGAGGTGAACCTAGGCCTTAGTGAAGGCTGCAGGAACCCACTAGATGCTAGAAGCACAGAACCGGGTGAAGTGGCGGTCCTTGAGGACAGCCTATATCCAGCAGTAAACGTTTTTCGGCTTAAGGTTTTTTTGTAAACTTTGCAGATGGTTCGTAAACAAGTGGTCTCATTTCATTTCAACTTAATTGAAAAGTTCTACTTAAACCGTCTACTGTTTTTCTACAGCTTCTTCGATGAAAATTTATTTTCACTGCAACAATGTTGCCAACTTGAAATTCATCAATGAAATCTTTGCACTTCCAAAGCTTTTTATTAGGACATGTCAACTTAAAACCCTCCAATGAAAATGTATACAGTGTAGTTTTAAGAGCAAAGCACGAAATGCAGTAAAGCAACATTTTACTTCTATTTAGACTGCAAGCAACAGTAAAACTGTAAACCCGATTTAATTGGAACTGAGAGCCCTATTGTTGATGTACAGTCAACCACACGTAAGTGGTAACAATTTGACCTTGACAGCGCCCTTATGTTGAGGTAGTAAGGACTGTTTTTGTTATGCAACTTTTTTTTTATAGAGTATGTAAAACAAATACAATGTTATATCAGAACATGACAACTAATTTTTTTCCTACTTCAAAGCTTAGCTAAAATAACATTGGAATAGAAAAACAAACGATTTAGAGCGATGAACTCAGCGCGTTAAAAGCGAAAGGTTTAAAAACGAGAAGTAAAAAGTGTTGCAAAGTTTTATTGGTGGCGCAGTACTTTATCTAATTAATACACCTGGAGAAAGTTTAAGGGCTAGGGCTGGCTACTATCTACATCGCAGGGCAGTAAATGGAGGGATTGGATTAGAACATAATAATTAATATCGGTTGGCTTTTCATTTTGCAATAGATTTAACGTAAGATTGTGTCTAATTTTATATGCATGTTAAATGAACAGTATATGACATGTTGCACTGTTTTACATAGTTGGTACAACATGAACCTTACGAGCTTTTGCAAGTCATCATGATACTCGACTTTGTCAAACGTCAAGATGTATGGTGTACGTTGGGTGTAGGTACGTCAAACTCTGACATGTCATCTGCGGTTTGAAGTTATTATTGTTAGACTAACTTTAATACTAAAGAACTGGATCGAATAAATGTACTAGTAGGCAAATAAACCCACACTGCACATTGCGGGAACATCACAAAAGGAACAATAATACTCACTATAAAAATCATTAACTCGTTTATTTCTTAATAATTATTATTTATTCACTATCCACAGTACAATAAATTCGTTCAGCACACTTAAGAAGCACTAGAGAGTTATGTCAGAACTCGACCAGGGCTGAAATCAGACTGCCAGTGCCCAATGCCGCCAATGATGTCCCCATCCATAATATTTTATATTCTTAAAAAAAACTAACATTATTATCAGACTCTTAAAAACCCTAGCATTATTAAAAAAACCTAACATTATTATCAGACAAAATAGTGCCGACACCATGGTTTTTAGGGCTATATAACTAAAATGTGATTATCGCACTATACTAGGAAGGTACCCAATATTTGGCAACCCTATCAATGGAAGGAAATCTCCCCATAAATCGCAGGTTATCTGCGCGCGCGTCAGGCCGCGTGCCCGCGCGCACTAAACACCTTAATTGCCAAGTAATTAATTAAATATTTCCACGTCATTCTGGTTCTTATAAAAACAATGTAAAATACCCTTTTAATGGGCACTTAGGTACTTGGATTTATTATCGTTCAAGTTTAAAAAAGTACGCGGGATTCGCAGTTTCAACACAATTGGAAGAGATATGCATCCAATTGCTTTTTCGGTTGGAAATTCAATACAGATTCTCCTTTTTCCTTGTTACAAATACACGTTTGTGATTTTGTGATCGACTCGTGATTAGACATCCAACGTTCTGTTAACTCCTTAAATTAGAATCATCAAATAACAATAACACACAGTCTCACAAATACAAAACACAGCAACACCTTTTCAACAACCAATCAAAACTATCGCCAAACAATAGCAACTCAACGACGAACTCCGTTGTGTAAACCAACAATTTAATTACACTTCCGGAGCCGGACAGCCGGCAGCCGGACAGCCGCCGCCGCGCCGTCCGGGCCGTGGTTGTAAATCGAGCTGGCTCGGACGGCGACCGGCCGGCCCCACGCAAAGTGGGCTAGATTATAGACCGCTCAGTCCGAAGCAGAGCCCGCACGTGTACGGAATTAGGATGAAACAGGAAATAGGAGAATGTTATTTTTGTGTGTTTGAATAAAATAGCAGTTTCATAAGGGGCTGTAAATAATTCCTACGACAGTTACATGTACAAGTCCAGTTGAGTATGCATGTGTCTCATTTAGAAAAAAAAAGTGAGTTAGCATAGCGACTTAGCATTCTAATTCAGACATTCTTCGAATACAAAACGTGACAAATGACTAGGTGAACATTGATTACATACATTGATTTGGAGTTTCAGTTAATTGTGATCCGAAAGATTTGTGATATTGCGATGGCCCCACCGAGTAAACGTGCAAGTTCTTACACGATTTTTTTTTTTCGTTAATTTGCTTATGCTGCACCTACTTAATTTTTTTTAAATTTTGAACTCAAGCACTCCTATTACAATAGTGAATTTCTTTATTCTGGGGAAATAATTAATTTTAAAATTATAGGAATAATAGTTTATGCTATTATTACATGCTTTTTGAGTCGCCACGTATACAATAATACATATGTTAAAACCTATTACATAAATGAAAACTGATCTTATTAACTCTAATATAAATGTATACGATCTTTCCAATCATATAATAGCAGAACAATGTACTGTAAACAAGCGTGTAAATACATAGTTATAGCTGGGTTCAAAAATAAACTTGATTTATCGAGAATAATAGTGTAATATTACAGTACGTTTTATTCGTTGTGTACAACACGAATAAACGTGTAATGATATATTAATGTGACCTATGTTACGTATCTGCTTATCCTATTGGAATGAGAGGATAAAGGCAGATCTGTTACAATTTATTAGAGAAATATTAACAGGAGATGGGAAGTAAAGCTAAGTATAAAAGACCCTGCCTGGCACGCACTCTAGTTTGTTATACGGTTCTGTGGTCCAGCACTGAGGGACGGGAGCAGGCAGCAGAGCGGCAGGTCGATATCAGGGTTTCTTCGAGGGCTTCGTGTAGATTTTAGGATCCGCCAGGTGAGCTCCGTAGTAGATCTCGAGGCCTGTAGACTGGCTTCAAGTGTACACTGGCTTCAAGAGTAGACCGGGTGGGTTCAAGAGTAGGCCGGGGTCAAGAGTAACCCCGAGAAAATTTTTGGTCTAGAACAAAAATTTTGCTAGGTTAAAGTATTACAGCATTCACAAAACTTACATAACTCATTCAAACACACCGACATCTTACGAAGTTAGGTCAGGTAGGATTCACATTTAATGATCACTACTCAACCTGATAAATTAATAACTTTAAGGCTTATTTTAGGAGTTGTAATCCGCTCGCGTCTAAAACCACTAATGAGATGAAATAGAAAGATTTTAACAAAGGCTTATTTTTATGGAGTTGTTATCCGCTCCAATCAACTTTTAGGAGTCGATAGGTTGACTTTTAGAGTCATTAGTTAACATGGGCTTATTTTTATGGAGTTGTTATCCGCTCCAATCAACTTTTAGGAGTCGATAGGTTGACTTTTAGAGTCATAAGTTAACAATGGCTTATTTTTATGGAGTTGTCATCCGCTCCAATCAACTTTTAGGGAGTCGATAAGATGCAAGTTATTCAAACTTGTAGAAAAGAAAAGAATAAATATAAAGAAAGAATAAAAATAATCTTGTAATGGTTTAAGAACCGATGAATGAATTAAAAAAAAAATAGAGTTTTAATTGCTCGAAAAGAACTCTATTATAGAGGAAGGATAGAAGAAAGGGATGAGTATAATGTAAGGAAAAAAATTATTTTATAATTAAATCAATTATATTTTAAAATCCTTAACATGCCATTTAGCTTGGTTGCCTTGTTGATCTTCTAGTATATATACTAATGGGGATAGTTTTTGCAAAACAGTTGACTTCACATATTTCGGCGCTAGTTTTGCGCTGAAATAAGTACCAGCCTGACTATTTACATAGTTTTTACGCCAAACCGTATCTCCTACGTTATATTCTTTAAACGTATGACTTTCATTGTAACGAGAAGAGTTACGAGCATGAGCAATATGGAGGGCTATCTGAACCTTATCGAAAGTTGCAGACAATAAACCTATGTTAGTAGCATAGATGTCCCTAGGTAGGAAAACGATTTCATCAAGATTATTAATTGGTGTATAAAGTGAGCCAGAAGTGACTGTTTCTCGTCCGAAAAGCAAAAAAATTAGGAGAAAAACCAGTGGTTACATTAGTTGTGCTGTTCATAGCATATTGGACTTTAGGAAGGTGGATGTCCCAAGATCTATGGTCATCACCAACCAAAGATGACAAAGCTGTGATTATAGTACGATTATATCTTTCAGTGGGATTAACTTGAGGGCAATAGTGAGGAGAAAAAAATATGTATGGTATGTTATATCTGCCCAGAAAGTTATGAAATTCATGGGATTGAAATTGTGATCCATTGTCCATAATAATGGTTTGAGGTACTCCATGAACTAGAAAAACAAAATTTTCTAAGTTAGAGATGATGTTAGCACTAGTAGCCCGTTTTAGTGGAAAGATCAGGGAATATTTAGTAAAACAACAATTAACCACTAGGATAAATTGATTTCTACGTCTTGTCATAGGTAGAGGACCCATTAGGTCCAAAGAAATTGTTTGAAAGGGCCTGGAACAAATTTTTGGTTTACCCATAAGGCCAAAGGGAGAGTGATTTGCGTGTTTGTAAGTTAAGCAATTATCACAGGTAGAAATTATTTTAGCGATATCTTTAAACATGGCTGGCCAGTAATATAGAAGTGATAGTTTTTTATAAGTTTTAAAGATTCCTAGATGAGGCTGACCTGGATACCCATGATTATCTTTAACAAGGGTTTCTCGTAGATTAGGATGAGGAACTTCTTTCCATGCGAAATCTTCAGTTAACGCGTGGGGGGATTGAGTATAGCGAAATAATTTATTTTCACGAATAGTATAATTGGGATATTGATCAGGATTGTTACGACATTCTAAAAGTAGTTTGTTATAGTGTTCTAATGTTGGAGATATAGGTTGGGACTCGAGTGAGACAGGATTAACGCCATGTGGATATGATGTAGAGTTACGCGAGAGTAAATCAGGGACTAAATTGTCTTTACCCCTTTTGTGTTTTAGGATAAAATTAAAAGATGACAACCTAAGAGCCCACCGCGCGAGTCTACCAGATGGATTGGATAATTTTAGAAACCATTTAAGTGCTGCGTGGTCTGTATAAACAGTGAATTGTTTACCATTATCGATATAACAACGCCAATGTTCTAAAGCTGAAATTACTGCAAGAGTTTCTCTTTCAGTAGTTGAGTAATTTCGTTCGTTTTTATTAAGAGATTTGCTCATATACGCTATGACTACTTCTTTGTCGTCTTTTATTTGTGTTAACATAGCTCCAATGGCAAAGTTAGAAGCATCGCAATGTACAGAGAAAGGGAGATCGTAGTCAGGACAAGCTAGTATAGGAGTGGTAACAAGAGCTTCTTTTAGTTTATTAAATGCCAGAGTAGCATCTTTATCCCAAATGAATTTAGGGGCGTTTTTACCGGAAGAAGTTAATTTATTAAGTGGAGTTGCAATTGTGCTGAAGTTGGGAATAAAACGTCGAAACCAACTACAAGTTCCAATAAATTTTCTTACTTCTTTACGAGAAGTGGGAGTAGGGAATTCGAGTATTGCTTTAATTTTAGCTGGATCTGATCGTAAACCGTATTCATCTACAATGTACCCTAAGTATTTAAGTTCATTTTTAAAGAATTGACTTTTATCGAAGTTAATAGTTAATCCAGCAAACGTTAATTTCTCAAGAACTTTAACAAGATAAGAGATATGCTCTTCAAATGATTCAGAGATGATTATTATATCATCAAGGTAACAAAAGACCTTATTGTCAAATTCAGGAGTAAAGAGCATGTCCATAAGTCTTTGCTGAGTAGCTGGAGCATTAGTTAAACCAAAGGGCATGATAACAAAGCGATACATGCCGCGACCAGGGACATAAAAAGCTGTTTTATCTTTATCCGATTCTTCTTTTAAAGGGATTTCCCAAAATGCTTTAGCAATATCGATGCTTGAAAGAAATTTAGCGTTTTTAAGGTTATCCAAAATTTCATTAACAAACGGAAGACTGTACGCGTCTTTACGAGTAACTGAATTTAGTTTACGGCTATCAACACAGAATCGCCATTCACCATTCTTTTTAGGTGTAATGATAACTGGAGAAAGCCAAGGACTTTCGCACTTTTCAATAACGCCCCATTTTAACATTTTATCGACTTCTATAATGAGAGCTTTTTGTTTTTCAGGAGAAAGACGATAACATCGTTGTTTAATTGGAGGAGTGTCACCTGTATCAATATGATGACTAATTAGATGAGTGCGACCCAGTGCTCCTTTACTTTCGAAAGATATAGCTTTAAATCGTTTAATCATATCATCAGCAATAGTTTTTTGCTCTAAAGATAGATGATTATAAGGAAGTATTTGTTGAGTAGTTTCAGTAACTACTGAACATTTAGTATTTGCTTTAAAAGCCGAAGAAAGTATGTGTGGAATAAGGTTAAACTTTTTCCAAAAGTCGACTCCTAAAATAATTGAAGGAGATATATTAGGGAATACGAAGGCTTGGATTAGATGAGTTTGATTATTGTATCTAATCGGAATATTAATTGAGCCAAGGGATTTACTTTTATGTTTACTGGCAGTAGTAATCGTCATTGAAAAAGACTTGGATAACGTGAAGCCTAATTTTAAAATTTCTAGGTGAGAGTTATTACCAAGTATTGTAATAGAACTACCGCTATCTAGTAAGCCGGAAAATAATTTGTCATTGATAGAAATATCAATAAAAGGACGATTAAAATCTTTTTCATTATCATATAGTGAAGTTATTTTATAACAATGAAAGAAATTTTTTATAGTTTGTAACCAATCATGCCAGTCTGATTGATTAAAGTTTTTATTACCCAAGTCGTTGTTTAGTTTTTTGAATTCTTAGTTTTACAGTTAGGACAATCAGTAGATTTGACATCTTTTAAACCACATCTAAAACAAATTAATGTACGAGGCTGAGAGCAATTAGTTAGTGTATGACCATTAGTGCGGCAGCGTACGCAAAAAGCATTATAATTAACTTTATTAATTGTATTAACTTTATTGTTAAAACGATTAAAATTTGTTCTAGGAGGGAACGCGTTAGAAGTTGAGGGCTTTGACGTTAGGTTACTAGATTTATAGTTAAATTCAACAGTTAAAGGATTATTAGTAGTTTGAGGTTCTTTAAAACGTTTTTCTTTGTCCAAGAATTCTTCATATTTTTGACAACATGATATAAGTGCCTGAATAGAATTAATATTATTATTCGCGATGTAAGGTGAATAGCAAGGTCGAATGTTACGAATAATAATTTGGAGTTTTTTAGTTTCCATAAGTTTTTCTGAAAGTCTGGAAAACATGCCAGATAATATGGAAACAAAAATAACTATAGGTTCATCTTTGCCTTGAGTTCGACTATTGATGGCTTCTAATAATTTATGGTCATAGTCAAAACCGCCAAAGTCTGTAATCAAAGCTTCGCAAAGTTCACTCCATGATGACAAAGAGTCACGTTTAAAACGATACCAATGTAAAGCGTTATCAGTTAATAATTCAAACGCATGATCTAATAATTTGTCCTGAGAAATATTCCTAGAAATACTAAATTCCTGAATTTTCTGGATAAAGGAACGCGGACACGAGTTTCCGTCGTATTTTATTCGTTTTAATTCGTTAAGGGAATTATTAGGAATAGAGTTAGGTTGAGACTGAATGTCGGGAAGCATAGTATGAAACATTGTCTCATTGGGGCTATTAGGAGTCGAAGAAGGGTGGTTAATTTGAGAGTTAATGTTGTTGGAAACCGTTGTGTTGAAAATTGCAGTGACTAAGAAAAGTGTTAGAGAAAACTAAAGGACTCAAGAGTTTTCGCACTCTTGCGTGTTAGGACTCGGAGAGGGTCCGATAATAATAAAAAAAATAGTAGACTAAGGAAAACTTTTGGTGGTATAATTGGGGAACTAAAGCATACAGTTTATATTATATATATATAAATATAGAGGATAGTGAAGTAGAGTTATGTAGATGTGTAGGTCTGTATAAACGTCCACAGGATATTCTCCTGTTTCCGTCGTGGAGTGTCTCAGTCCCCTAACTTGGGAGTGACCACAAGGTGGTTTTAAGAACACGCCAAGCGGAGACTGAGTACGATTACCCGTAGGTAACCGCAGTGGTGTGCAAGTGTGTGGGGTGCAGTGTAATGATGTGTTTGTAGAGAGTATGCGTAGGAGAGCTGAGGGAAAAAAAGTGTGTAGTAGAGCTGAGGAAAAAAAATAAGTTTAAGTCGAATAAGGAATCCAAAAGGGAAAAACTAGTGTTAGTTTTTTTTAGAATTTTGAAAGGGATAGTGGGTTCGAGTTTACTTGGGCGCCAAACTGTTACGTATCTGCTTATCCTATTGGAATGAGAGGATAAAGGCAGATCTGTTACAATTTATTAGAGAAATATTAACAGGAGATGGGAAGTAAAGCTAAGTATAAAATACCCTGCCTGGCACGCACTCTAGTTTGTTATACGGTTCTGTGGTCCAGCACTGAGGGACGGGAGCAGGCAGCAGAGCGGCAGGTCGATATCAGGGTTTCTTCGAGGGCTTCGTGTAGATTTTAGGATCCGCCAGGTGAGCTCCGTAGTAGATCTCGAGGCCTGTAGACTGGCTTCAAGTGTACACTGGCTTCAAGAGTAGACCGGGTTGGTTCAAGAGTAGGCCGGGGTCAAGAGTAGCCCGGGGTAAGAGTAGAACGGCTTCAAGAGTGAACTGCTTCAAGAGTAGCCTGGTTTCCAAGAGTGGTCCGAGTTCAAGAGTAGTCCGATTCCAAGAGTCCTGGTTTCAAGAGTAGTCGGTTTCCAAGAATAGTCCCGTCATCGGCTCGAACGCCCGTTTTTATATCAACGTCGTCTTCCTTTTCTAAACACTTCCAAATGTTAGCTTATGGCTATCATGTCATCTGACAGTGCAGTCGGCCAGGACATATTCACGAGTGCGTATAGCTGGCCACATGAGTGCGTGAAGAATTTTATAAATATAATTTTAAGTTAATTAGTAAACAATCGTAATAATTAATAAAATCAAATAGCTTAGACATATTGATAAAAAAATAATTTAAAATTATATAAACCAAAAACTAGCCATTCATAGACTAAGCAGAAAAGTAACTGACAGTTGACAATTTGGTATGTCACAACATGAAAATTGAGTTAATATTTTATTTCAGCTATTTTTAAGTTAATAAATCGTATTTAGATAGATTTGCTGTGTGTAGAAATATAAACAAATAAAAGGAAGATAATATGTATTAAAGTATAGAATAAATAGTGTAAACATAGAACATAAAAAGGATGAGTATTAGGAATCATGAATTGAAGTAAGTATAGCATGATTACTATACCTAGTCAAGCAAATTTCCCAAGAGCAAAAACATTAAATAGCTTTTCATGAATTTCCTGAAACTTGTTGATGTTTTAAAAAAAGTAAATATACAAGTCTGTGGTTTATTTTTTACCTACAATTCGATTACACATTGTTTATACCTATTTGCAATTAAATGAGCGTTATTGAAGTTTGAACGTTTATATTTTTTGCTGAAAAGTTGTTAATTTTCTCTTACACGATAATGCCATCGACATGTGATAAGGATTTAGAACTATCTGTAGAACAAACAAAATGTTAGCGTCAAACTTGCGGTAAGTTTGGTTATTTAGGTTTCTCTTTATCTTTTCAAATTCTAAAATAAGTTAACTTTATTCATCCCGCTAGCCCGGATATAATAATAATGAAACATTTTTCAAGTCTCATTAAGAACGTTTACCTTCGAAGAGATTCGATAAAACTTTCGAGTAGCGGAACACTCGAGTCGTAATCATTAGCAGCGTCGATCAGTTGCCGAGTTTTATCTCCAGCATCTCCTTGAAGAGTTTGGAGATGTTCAGACTTCTCTAACTATTGTTGTAACAAGTTAGTATTCAGTCTTAATGTTTTGATTGCCCAAAACTTAATTTAGAAATCTTGCTTTTGAAAATTATAATTGTTTTATTATTTTAAAATTTTTGTATTACTTTTAACCACCACGGCCGCCTTGACAGAAATTTTACGTAAAGCTTAAAAGATTTTTCTGTGCTCAGGGCACAACTACACGACCTACACGAGGTAATGTTAGTTTCAGTAAGATTCATTTTAGAGTGTCGTGTTTTTATGAGTCTCCTACGTTTACACATTGTTGTGTGTTTCAGGTTATCCAAAGCAGAAACACATACATCATGAACTTCACGGGACTTCAATAATAAAGGCTACAAAAACTCTTGTCTTGTAATGTTTTCGATGGCACAACAAAGATAAAGCAACAAAGATAAACCGTACTTCCGGCACACATTAAATAAACCTCTAACTAACCTAAAAAATGCTAACCCCATCATCCCAAAAGCAAACATGGCGCCTGCTCATAAGTAGTTAGTTCATAACGTATCATTACCGCGCTGCAGGTCCGTAGACCGGGAGCCGGGATCGTTTAGCGCAACTAATCATACACTCACTCTATTGATAGCTTTACTTTTAATACTTTACTTTGTTTATAACAGGTTAAAGTTTGATTGATTGTTTAGAGATGATGGATTTATATTTAACTAAGTGTCTTGATGTATTGGAAATTATAGGTTCAGGTGAGAACGTTTAGATGAGTGTGCTGTGCAGGGTTTTTTTGTTTGTGCTTCATTTATAATAGACACTCACAAATTGACGATAAACAAACATTTCTAGAGATGGTTAAGATGAGAAATTATTAATACAATTTCATAATCAATAGTAGTACATCCGTTGGGAGTAATACGCAATATCATTCGATAAAGAAGTCTATATGAGTTCCCCCTCCTCACTATCTACAGATAGTGCACACTAATAACAATTAAAACGTTGTTTTAATACTGTCCTCCTCTTCTTTAGAGGAAGTCTTTGTCGGAAGACAAGTTGAAATAGAATAATATTACCGTTTGCCGAATTAAAAATAAAGTTTCGTTATATCGTATTAGTTAAGTTTGTAGTATAATATAATAATAGTTGATAGTACAACAGTTAATAATAAGGTTAAATAAGTAACTCTTGTAATTTAAACAAAGTTCAACAATAAAGGCTTTTTATTTTTTTTTCATGGGATAGATTATTCACATGCTATCCAAATAAACTTTCGCGTATAAAGAACGTCACATAAATAGATGTCAAAATAACGCTTTTGTAATACCAGTTTCTTTCGAAACCGGTTTGTTCAACATTATCTTAAAAACAATACTTTAGCAATGTCACATCGATTACGGTTACGGCCCACCCGTTCTTACCGCACAAATAAAGCGATTCACTTTGCAATTTAAGTACTTTTTCTTCAACATATAAAAGTATATATTAGCATAATGATTGTCACCGTACAGGTTGCACTATTATTATCTTAAGTACGGTAAATTACTCGAGACTGAACCAAACCCCTATAATATCAGACGTTTATCAGATACGGGAGGAGACAAAATCACTTATAATTACAAAGATAGCATTTCATGACATAAAGGCTCGTGCAGACCAGCGCGATATCGCGGACGCGACAGGCAGCGCGACCCGTGTCTCGCTTGCGATTGCTCGCGCTGGTCTGCACGAGCCTTAAAACTAGTATATCCAGCGACATCTCAATAATTGCTATTTTCAATTCCCGACGAAAAAGAGGGGGTTTTAAGTTCGTAGTGTGTATCTTGTATCTGTGTGTCTGTTTGTGGCAATATAGCTATATTGCCACAAACAGACACAACCGAATCAGTTTATTTCTTCAGGAACTCCTGAAAAAATGAACTGATTCGGTTTTTTTTATCGTTTGGTCTATCGTTTATCATTAATCATTCCACAGGCCTGATCGAATCAAAATTTGGTATTCTATGACTACAATGATATAAAAAGAACAAAGTAACTTTGAACGAATGCAAATTGCATTTCAGATGATGCTGCGGGCATCATCTGAAATTTGCAGAATGCTCAACTGGGCAAAAAATCCCGACACAAACAAAACCCTCTAAAAAGTATAGCATTATTCGTTTTAGGTACTTTATAAAAGTTTTTGTTTGTGTCCGGAGTTTTTTATTTTCTTTTTTACTTTTCAAATAGCTTTTATTGATATTATCTTCTTTGTGCAGATGCCTAATGAAAAATTAACGGTTATTAAAACCAGTGGCTGCTTACAACAAATCACGGATATGTATTCACGACGCTATTGCTCCCGGTCTAACAGTGCTGCCACATTAGCACTCAGTGTACAGCACTAAATCTTTCCTACTGTAACACCAGAGTACGTAACAGAAGCATGTTTTTACCACTCACAAAGTCTGATCTTTTGATTTATTAAAATCAAAACAATGATGGGCTTATTAGTGATTCGCACAAAACTCCTATTTAAAAGTTTGGTTTCAAAATAAATTTATTTGTAGGTGAATCGACAACTCCAGAAATATGAGTTAGACAATTGGCACGTTTTGATTTGTATGCATCAAAGTTAAGAGAAAAGCACACCTTTCTTTTTTGGGTGGTAAATCACCAAATGACGACTTCCACTCTTGGTGGAGCGGGAGGGCGTGTCAGACTTTTACTGACTAAAACCCACCCGTGTTCCTTCAGTTGCCTGTGCCAGAGCCACGGAAACTCTTTCCGACAAAGCGCCAACAACACACAAACACTTAACTTTACTCCATAAAATTCAAAACGTGCCAACTCTCAAATGCAACGACAAACACTCATTTTCCATAGCTTCCGCTTGGAAAAAAACTGTTGTATAGAGTTTAAAAAAATAATCAAAAGAGTTGACTTAGAACGATTTCAAAAATAAAAAAAGAAGCACAAATCACAGTCCATAACATTTCCCGTAGCACAACTCCCGGTGTACGCCACAGTAGCAGGCGAGCAGTAAATCAACGATAATGTTCACCTGCACGTTCTAATAATAACGTGTGAGTGCAACAGATATTAAACTGGAGGGCTGAGGCGCCTGCACTGTACGCCACGGCAGTTATATTAAATACCGGATTATTAACTACTGAAAAGGATGTGGAAACCTCTAGTTACGTTTAATGAAGGCATGAATCAAAGAAATTTATGTGCACTTCAACTAACTGGGAATCGTCGCAGGCAAAGGTTTTTTACTTACTATTGAACTTCACTCTTATCGTACTATCGTCATGGGTATAGTCCTCCAGACAGTATTTCGGCCACGGCGGCCAATCTCAACGGAGACTAGCCATCGGCGCGGGAGATACTATAATGCTCAAAGTGTGCGCAGACACAAGAGCCTCACTCTTCCCTCACTGTCATAGTCCGATGGGACAGAAATCCTATTCCGAGACCCGGGTGTATCACACCGCCAACTTTCCTAACTTCGGGCTGTTACTAAGAAATTCCTAATGGAAAAACCCAATTACACTTTGCCCGACCTGGGTATTGAACCCAAGACCCCACGCTCAGCACTCGCGCTTGTGACCACGAGATCAACGGGGAACTTACAGGACGGGGTTCATCATAGGTACAATGGTCGTTCCCCGCTTCCCTCAACAGTGTTAAACTATTTTTAATATCTTAATTCCAGCTTGCTAAATAGGCAAGTTAGTTGCGAAATTACACAATTATAAGCGTACCAAATAGACCGCCAGACGGGTAGTTGCTTTCTAAGTCCCTACATGTCAGTTATCTCTGCTATGGAAGGTAAAGAATAATACTGAGTAAAATATAATGTACTAAAATTAATCTATTATAGATATAATAAGCATATTATGTATAAAATAATAAGAAATAAAGCCGATAGCAGACGCTTCACTCAAGTGAATTGTTTACTTGAGTGAAGATTCATTTTTTGTTTCATTCCACATTTAAATTTATACTAAATAGGAACACACATTCATCAGTTCCCATTTTTAGGGTTCTGTTGCCAAATGGCAAAAAACGGAACCCTTATAGATTCGTCATGTCTGTCTGTCTGTTTGTCCGTCCGTATGTCACAGCCATTTTTTTCCAAAACTATAATAGCTATGCTGTTGAAACTTGGTAAGTAGATGTATTCTGTGAACCGTATTAAGATTTTCACACAAAAATAGAAAAAAAAAATTTGGGGTTCCCCATACTTAGAACTGAAACTCAATTTTTTTTTTTCATCAAACCCATTCGTGTGGGAATTCTATGGATAGGTCTTCAAAAATGATATTGAAGTTTCTAACATCATTTTTTCCAAACCTGTATAGTTTGCGCGAGAGACACTTTCAAATTGATATTCAAAATATTTTTGTCCTTCAGAAACGAGCTGTTCGAGCAATTTACCAGCTAGGTGCCAGAGTTTCCCTAAGGGACTTTTTTAAAGATATTGGTATTCTTACGGCGTCATCACAATTCATTTTCGCCAACATCTTATATATTAGGCAAAATATACACTTATACGCTAAAAACAGTGATATTCACACTGTTAACACTAGAAGTAAGGATAAACTACGTGTTCCCTTTCACCGGCTTCATAAGGTGCATAACTCATTTGTTGGGCTTGATATAACATTTTACAACAAGCTACCACCTTCTTTACTAGAATTACCTTTTAATGCGTTTAAAGCTCAAGTAAAATCCAACCTTTGTCAAAAGGCGTACTATTCCATCAACGATTATTAAAATGATAAGAATAGTTGGTCGCTGTGATTAACTCAAGACAATGTTTATGTTCTTTCTCCAGTATTAGCGTACCTAGTGATAGGTTCAATATAATTGTTTCCCTATTTTTTTTTTCCTGTTTATGCCAATTTTATTAGTATTGCATAATGTGGTTAGCTAGCGACCTCGACAAGTAATCATTCAATTCTTGCTTGAGCAACCGGCAGCAAGTTCGTCATGCTCCCTTAGATGTCAATGCTTGCGGTAGCGTCGGGGGTCGGGTTGCCCCCTTCCCTCAAATATGGCGAGGGGGGCAATGGCTGATCTTTGCGTTATGCTCGTGAACGGGTGCTGCTTGTGGTGACTGGTCGTCTTGCTGACTTTGATGTTGATATTATTATTAATATTACTTACCTGTTTAATTTATTTTACGTCGATGGTCCTAGTTTATCATTTGTGGCCTCGAGTTGTAACTCAGGTCGTAACAGCTATGTGAACATTCAGCACTGCATATGTAAGCTGTCACGCCCTTTATGCCAGGAGGCTTTTATTTTTGCAGCCATGTTTACATTATACCTATTTTTTTTTGCTTATGCTTGAGTATAGTTTTCATTTTATTTGTTGGTATATTGGGTTGGCTAGCTGGCATATAGCAAATCATTTAATTTAATTTGTGTCTCTTAATGTTTTACTATATACCATTGTATAGAATCAAGTTCTTCTAACTGGACAGACAGCTGTGCTGCTGGGGAGTTTGTTGGCCGCTTCTTCTTCCCAGCTAAAGCACTAGGAAGTGCGCGACGGGTGGGCGTTTTGGGGGGACTGTCTTTTGTAATTTTGACGTTCGAAAAGTGCTGATCCTCAGCCTAATTTGAATAAATGACTTTTGATTTTGATTTGATTTTGATTTTGATTGAAGAATGATAAGACTAAAAAAAAATATATGATGTATATTACCAAATAAACTTCCACCGAAAATTTGTTTGAACGAGATCTAGTAAGTAGTTTTTTTTTTTTAATACGTCATAAATCGTAAACCGCAATTTACCTTTCATTCAATCAACTCAAATATAAAATTTTTAAAAATAATAATTTCATAAACTTAAACCTTATGCATAAACCGTGAATACCTACAGGTTTGTATTTTTTAATCAAGCGGGAGGCGAAAGTTTAAAAATCCAATCACGTTGAATCGGTTCACTAGTGAATTATTTTTCATTGTTGATTCATTTTGTGTTCAGGCGTTTCTTTTTGAGTGAAGAATGCCGAATGAAAACCAAAAAAAGCTGTTAAAGTGAAGCGTCTGATAACTACTAACAAACAATGAGCGTCCTCACCCAGAGCGGCGCGGAGGGCTGCAGCTGCGACGCGAACGCCATTCGGAAAGCATCTCCCACCAGCGAGTTCAGTTCCTCCGCCTGAAACAATACAAAAATATTATTAATTAAAGAAAATCTACTTTTGCATTTACATCATTTAGAAGTGGTAGCGAAACTAAAATTGTAAGAAAACGATGTGATATTCACATGAACATGTTGAGTCAGAAGATTTCTCTTGTAAATATTTCCAGCCATAACCATTCCATAAATAGTGTTAATAAAAAAATATTCTCCCACATTTTAAAACTAAAAATTGTTTATAAAATGTAGACCTATTACTTTTTACACGCACTACAAGCTCTTGTAACATTACAGGAGATGGCGTACAGCAACTATTACTATAAACAAGGCATAACATTTCCCGAAGCCTGAGCGGCAAATTGTAAGAGAGTCTGCGCTATTGCGACCGCGGCCACCCTACTACTTGTACCACCAAGTATTACCACTTAAAAGGAGACGCAGAAGTTTTACGACGCAGACGAATAGTTTGTTACATTTACGAGGAGTGCAGTGCTGCAGTTTTATTTTATTTTTACTGAGCAACGTTTTGTGCGCCTTTGAAGAAAATAGTGAAAATGACAAGAAATAATTTTTATTTTAGACTTCAGCACGAAAGTGATTATGATATGTATCATGTATGCATTTGGCACTTTTTACAACGCATTACAGTTACGAGTTACAAAATGTACAATAAATAAAGAGCCGAAAATTTTTCTTTTCCAAATATCTTTTACCTTAAATAGTTACATATACCTACCTAAAATACTTGAATCCCAATAGTCACGAAGACGCAACAAACTTAACCTACTGTCCTACCTGTGTACTCTGTAAGCACTTTGCACAGTGGTGCACTAGAGAACTATACGGTGGCGGAGTAATATTAAACCCAAACGTCACGGCTACTGTGCCGTTGTGAAGCCGGACAGAGACCGTTCAGAAGCCGGGGGAAGCCGGGAAAGCCGCCAGTCAATGTGGTCGACTTAATCGGAAAAGTCCGGACCGATCTCGGTTATGGAACCCGCACAATAGAGTGGACAGGACATTACATAGGCTATATTGAAACGAGCTGCAAATGGAAATAACTTTAAAGCTCTCGACAGGGTGCGGGGTTAAATGGAGGGTTTAAGTGTAAAGTGTAGGGGCGATTTTAAACTGCCATTTTTTGTTGATAGCACGGTTTTGTATGTTTCGGTGATCGAAAATGTAGACCAATCTAGCAGGTAGCTTTGCAAATAATTGCTCATAATACGCCAATACGCATTCTTTTTTATGGCAACATATGTATGCTTAGGTACTTTCTTCACGATACCGTCGAAGACACCGTTGCTAAAGTAAACAATAACAAAACATGTATCTACTGTTGAACTATCAAATACTCGAGTCCAAATATGACTGCTCAAAAACAAACAAACTAATATGGAAGTTATGTTGCCTTCTATGGTCTGTAAACATTCCTCTAACTTACCATTTGATTTCAGATTTTATTCGTATTGTTTTAGAGTATTATTTGGTATGAGCATGTGAGTAAAGTTCGGTGAGTGTGAACGATATGGAGAATGATAGCTGTCAGGCACCCACGACAAAGATTGACGTGGAAGCTCACGTCACACTGTGAAGGTATAACTATGCTAGATAAAAGCGATGTTTCTCTCAAATACACTTTAAAATTAATGTATAAACACAGAAGACGAATGTATTATAGATAATAAAGCAGACTTTTAAGTTTTCTTAATCCAGGTAGCTTCATTAAAATAAAACACATGATGGTGTTTGTTCTGAAAGTTAGTCAAGTAAGTTGACAAAACAATTAGGTTTACATACAGAAGACAATTCAATGTGTTAATTTGTTTCTTCACCCACTGGATTAAGCGAACGACGAAGCGAAGTCTTAACTTACGGCTAAAAATGTATCTCCCTCGGGACGAGATAAACGAATTGAGGCACGGCAACTGGTGCTTTCTACCGGTGATAGAATAGTTCGCCCTCTCCATGACGTGTTGACAACAGTTATAAACTACTATGTCATTTTAGTTGATAATAGGCACACGAAAGCATTATCACAAGGAACAACTAACCAAAAACAATGCAATACTACTGTGGTCATACACAGAGATTTACAAAATTAACTATTATTTATTCTATAGCATCGCTTCTCAAGTGTGAACCAATCCCACCAAGCAGAAACATATCGACTATAGCAGTGACTTCATAGCAGAAATATGAGAACAATCGACGTTTATGATTACGATGGCCTAACGGTACCCGCCGATGGACAAATTACATCCATATAATAGCACGGATAGGTTGATGAGCTTCAAGCTTCGCTCGTAAAGTTCCTATGGAGAAACAACTGTTCGTTGAACTTGAGGAAAATTAACTACAAGAAGAAAATTGAGGTAAGTTCATATTAGTGTTCATCGTCCATATTAGTGTCGAATGTCTGAAAAGAAAACTTGTATTGTTTGTATTGATAGCAGTGTCATTTGTATAGCTGATGGATTTTGTATTGACAGAAGTGTCATATATAACTGATGGCTGTAGATTAGTCACTTTCATTATCTTGTCCAGAAACTGGATATTCTGTTCAGTCAGAATAAGATTCTGTCCAGCATTCTAGTATAAAAGATTATTGGAACGTAAATAAAACTGAGCAGTGTTGTATAAATTGATTAGTTTTAAAACCGACTATAATAACCGTAGTATAAACTAATACAGTAACTAAAGCGAGATGATTCGTTATTATTAAATTGGTCTCAGGATTAATGGAAAGAATTGCTCTCAAGACTAGTGAAAGGAACTCTCTCTCCCATAATCTCCAAACAAAATACATACAAACCGTATTATGTTGCTGTCATCTTATCATCTGGTAATTACTTCAGCAATCGTAAGTATCTTTCAGAAGCCACCAACATACATACATACCACTTTTATTTAAAATTCGTTTTAAAATAAAAGTGATATGTATGTTGTTTGGCTTACATGCATTCGATATTAAAAGCAACACTGCCTGATCGTCACACTACCTCCCATAATATTAGCATCACGTAAAGCTCGTCAATATAGAGGCATATTATGTGATCGCACGTAATCGCGTGTCCACACGTTAGGCTTGTTTGCTCAGATAGCGATACTGCGATACATGGCGATACCGAGCGATAGCTACTAAACCAGCGGTTAACGACACATCGCTGACGTGTGTTTAGGGGTAAACGATGCTATCGCTTCATTTGACGGCCAATGGTAATATGCATGTCGATAAAAAATGGATGATTTCGTGGTTGAATGCGATTTAGGGAATACAGTATAAAGTGCTTTTTAATATATTGAAATCAGGCATTGTTGTAATCAAAGTAAATTGTAACAACTTGTAACATCCCAATGACTTCTTAACTAGCTCTTAAGACACTTGAACGGCACGTTCTTCAATAGAATAAGTTAATTAAAGCTCGCCTCACCAGCGACTACAGCCAGTCGCGTCAGTCGTACAGTCGGCTTGTATTTAAAGCGGTTGTTGTGGAGTTAATTCCTACAGACTTACATTAACCTCGGACGTGTCTCGACGATACTCATACAAAAGAGAGGATGGGCTCAGAAGGTGTATTCATTACATTTCTCACTCATTTTGAAAGCCGCATTCCAGTCCTTCAATGTTTTAAATAATAAAAAATGTATCTGCTTGTCCAGTGTCTAATAAAATCCCTAGACCGTCATCATGAAATATTCATATAACAGTATACTGCTGAACAAGTCCTTATCAGGGAATTCACCCTACCAAGATCGCGAGATTTGTTTGAAAGAGTTAGGTACCGTGACCTGGCATAAGCAACTAAAGGAACACGGGTGGGTTTTATTCAGTAAAAATATGACACGCCCTTCCGCTCCACCCACAGCAGGAGACGTCATTTGATAATATCCCACCTGCAATAAAAAAGGGAATTTCTCACCATCATGCTAGATTATTCAAGGTTTATTGAACACTCATGGCTAGTTATTATGGTTGGTCTAATAAGGTTACAGTGTACTGTATATCGCACTGTAGCCTCATTACACCACCCATGTTATTAAGCCGTTATTATTGAAGTAGTTTTACTGATCTCAAAGCGACTCGATATACCTTCAAACATTGTGAGAATTCTGTACATCGATATATTGTGTGGACCTTCTGTGTCGATAGATGGCAGGCGCTGGTCGCGACACACGCCGCGTTCCGACTCAATCTGTGAGCATCAGGATTAACACGTTTCTGTGTTTGCGCGATCTCATACACAGCGGCTATTGACTGCTAATTAACAAGCTTAATTTAGCTAATCAGGACGTACTGTTGTTGTGAACGGACTCGTTGAGACGAGTCTGTAGCGCCCGAGGCTGTACTTAGATTAGCGGAGATTTTCGCAAGGCTTGATATCATGTTACTATTATTTGGGAAGTTGGAAACCCAATATTGTGCTGTTGGATATTATTCCATCTTATTGTAAGCTCGTTTCCGCCCACTACCGAAAATGGATCTCTTAAATACTTGCAGATAGAATAAACACAAACGAGCAAACCTATCTACGTTTATGATTATAATTTGACCTTTTATTGAATAGGTATCCAAAACCTATAAATAGAAATGCTAAAGTAGTCTATACAATCTTTTATATTTGCCATTTCTTACACCCACACGATAAGACACAACGAAGTGTATTCCCACACGAATCAATAAATCTCCAAGTAGATAAGTACAATATTATCATTGTTCTCTTAACGATGTTAATGTAAGTGTTGAATTAATCAACTTAGGAGACTGCATTCGATTTACAACCAATAAGTTACGAACACGACACACATCTTTAATAAATACCAACGACAAAAAGTCTGTCAAAACCAATTCCATTTACATGATGTTATAAAATGTGGCAGCAAAACTTGATTATGATAAATGTACTTTCGCAAGTATATAAAAAAATAGATTAATCGATTAGCGAATGATCGATTATCGGTAGCCGATTATCGACTAATATATCACTCGGAAGCTTCAAAGATGGCGGCTTTAATATTACTCGTCAATTTTTCCGTGTAACTGTACCTCCGTCAGTAAGAAGGAGTTGGGAATAGTTCGACAACAGCGCTGTTTCTTCGCCGGTCGGTGCGCGCTCCGTGTCGCCGGTAGCAGTCGCCTAACGATCAGTTGCTCGACCGAACCACTGCGTTATAATTGCAACCGCACCGACTAGCCTAAGGGGAGACCTGAGCTTCACCAAGACCACCTACAGTTTCACAAACCTCTATTACAACGGCACAGGGTCAGTTTTCGCGTGTTTGAAAGGTAAAACACGTAAGGTAAATTGGCACAGTTTTCTAAAGCATGTAATTATATAAATAAACAGTCTCGGCCGCTGGGGCTCAGTGACAGGATAATTTTCTAGTTCGCAGGAAACTGACTCAAATGGCTGTTATAGAGAATAGACGAATGCGTTCGCAAACAATTAGCTTCCTTTTCCTGTAATTTTGCATTCGAATTCTTGCATGAACTGAATAAGGTAAGGGTTATTAAGGGCTAAGTTTCATCGATCCGACCACGTAAGTATTCCAATTCATAACAATGAGTGGATTTTGAATGTTATTTTCACTTTTCAAAGCAAAAATAATTTTAACTTTCATATTATGTACCAAAATCTAATAAAATATCACTCAAAGACTTCCTGATGGAAAGTTTCTGTGAGCTTCGGAAATATTTTTCCTATTTAAGGCCATATTTTTCATACAATTCCAATTGCCTTTTCGATACTTAATTTTACTTGTGTTCAACTGAACACTTACACTGAACTTTAATATCAAGATAGATAAGATATTAAATTTCATTGTGGCTAGATCCTAAAAAACGAGAAACTTCGACCTTGTGTCGACCTCAGTAGGTACTAGTTGCTTCTCACACGGACAACATACGTCGCTTGCTCCCTCGTCACCAGCCCTGACTGTCTTCATATTTTAGCTGCTGAGAACAAAACTACAAATATAGTACCAATACAGGAAAGATTTATAAAAACAAAGTCGTGGGCAGAACCTAGTCTCACTAATAGAAGCATTGCTCCATGTAAAAGGTAAGTACTAAAATACTCAGCGAACTGGTATTGTTAATGAATACCAGTTCTGAGCAAAAACCTTTAAATGAAGAACCGACATCATGCAGACAATGAACCACCAAGTGGTAAAACATCCCCATTAACATTTCCGATGTTAGCATTCTGTCACTGTACAGACGCCAGCACACCAACCTATCCGAAACTGTCAAATGTTCCCAATCAATCTTGAACCTAATACTATAGCCATTAAGTTGAAAATCTATTAAAAAAAATTGACAGATTGTAGTAGCTTTGTGTGCTGGCGTCTGTACGTTACAGAGAAACACTATAGTCCAGAAACAAAAATGGACACGAATCACAATGCCACCGAGGACCCAACAAACACAATCGTTATGAACATGCAACTAGATTCTCTCAAAGTTGTAGCTCTTTTTATCATGTCATTAATTAAAAAGTAGTACAAGCTAAATCAATGTTGTTTGGCAATTTTAGAATCAATCGATCAATTGTATGTTTTGTGTTATTGTGAGGTTCATGCAATACTGTATAGTGTATATGATGCAAGTTCTTATGCCTTATATCATGGGCCTTCTGTCCACTGCTATTGCGTAGGAGGCGCGAGTATGAATGTGTAAACATCCATACATTTTGCATGTAGCCTCATACAATAACAATGCGACTTTGTAAACGGACTCGGCTGCAACGATGCGGTGCGACTCGGTGCGGTCCGGTGCGGGACGGTACGGTGCGGATGAACAGAACTGTTTTAATTGCCCGCAAAACCACAGCGAGTTGTGAGTGAATGTAGAGCCTCCCTTATATGCCTAGAAAGTGTCAGTGGAACAGTGGTATGGCTAAGTATTACGTAGTGGTTCTTCGTTGTGACGTGTTACATCGGCCAAGAATAGAGGATTCATTTTTATGGAAACTTTATACTAAAGAGATACCGACTGAACATTGAGTGTCTGTTGAATGTTTGCTCATTCATATTAAAATTTTAAGAAAAATAATTCATTTGAGCTTTTTCTGCACCTAATACGTGTGTACAACACAATGTATGCATATACATCATATAGAACATACAATATATAGAACTGTACGAGCTAGTTATTTAAATCTATGAGCTACTCTTTATTCTGTATTAAGTGGACGTACTTAAAAGAATTGCTTACAATAAATCTTCGTCTATAACGTTTTATTGCTACTTCAGTATTTTACTATTATATCTTCGCAATTATATGGAACAGAGAACTATAAAACACGAGAATTGCTATTACCCTCCATTAAGAGAAATATACCTTTTCTATTGTGAATTAAATACAGTTACTATTCATAAACAGAAAAAATATTTCATTTACAATTAAAAAAAATAATATGTAGCAATTTTCCCTATGAATTGCATAACCTTACTGCTTTATTGATCTATTGACTCCGTCGCAAGTCAATAAAATGCGAAATGGAAAAGCCAGCGCATATGCACAGCGAAACCCATTCTTACACATACTTTCCACCAAACCAATGTATTATAGATTGGTGAAATATAACATAAATGAAACACGTAGTAACAAATTCTCCTCTTTGTTGTGTTAAATTTCGTGTTGCATAAGTTGCATTGCATACATACGGACTATTTGTGTTATATATGGCATGTTACGTTCCACCAATTTTAGTTGGACCGGTGGACCTGTCCCACTGTTCTCCCCTCCTCTGTGATCCCAATCCGGTCGCTATCTACATGGGCGCTATCTCTCCATCTTAATTACTTAATTAGGCATGCGGCCCGCGCGCGCGCATCCATCATAATGCGGGCCCGCATGTTTACCGCACTGGGCGCGCGTACTGCCTCCAGTCTTCGTACATAATGTAGCAGTTCATGTACGTACAGGAATATAAGTACATGCTCATACTGTTCTCGGGCTAAAAATGCAATTAAAATTCTACTATTTACTTAAGTTTTTAGAGCGGTTTGCAATAAATATACAAATGCGTTCATTAATACAAACATAAATTTCCTAACAAGTGTTCTTGATTAATATTAAAAGTTTACCTACTTGCCTTCTTGTAGTAAGTAACTGGTATAATTAACATCATTTGATTGGGCCTAAACAATTGTGAGAGATAGTTAGAGATTGTCCAGTTAGAGAGCAGTGGTGGCCTAATGTATCGAATCCGACTTATGAGCTGCAGATCGTGGGTTCGAATCAATGCAGGCGCTTTACTTTGTGTAAATAATTTCATCATCATTGCTCTCAAAACGGTGAAGGAAATCATCCTGAGGGCGTGTTCATGAAAAAAAAATCGAAGGCATGTGACAACGTAACTCGCACTGGGCCCGCGTGGTAGGTTATAGCCCACTCCCTCTAATTGAGAGGAGGCCTGTGTCCCAGCAGTGCGAACAATATAGGCTAATTACACGCTTTATATTAGCTTCACTTGTATGTTTGTATATTTGTATGTTTGTTTGTAACCGACTCCTTATAGCGCGATTTTGACCCACTTTAAACGACCCGATTTCATTCAAACTTTGCACACCTGTCAAGGACCGATGACAATGCAATAATTTCATAAATTTGTGCCATTATCCTTGCCAGGGTTACCAGGACAGCAAAAAAAACTGTCTTCGAAAACTACGCTGACATACGTCACAAACTAATTTGTGCCATTATCCTTGACAGGGTTACCAGGACAGCAAAAAAAACTGTCTTCGAAAACTACGCTGACATACGTCATGAACTACGCTGACATACGTCTCAAAATTCGAAACACCCTAAAAAATAGAAAATAAATAATAGTTTAAAAAAACTAAAAAACACGCTTCCATTGAAAACCAAACTAAAAAGTACAAAATAATGGAAAAAAAGCGTGGGGTGCCTGATATCAATAATACCTAAAAAAGCACCCCACGCTTTTTTTCCATTATTTTGTACTTTTTAGTTTGGTTTTCAATGGAAGCGTGTTTTTTAGTTTTTTTAAACTATTATTTATTTTTTATAATCAGACATTTGTGACAGGTAAAATATGTAAAGTTTTTTCAACTCGGTAAAGAACAAGTTCAACCTGCACCCTAATTTAACTTTAATTCGTTATTATTATTTAATAATCATTGATACCTGCTACTGCTTCATTTCAAAAGCATAATTTTAATACAAGTATCTACCGCTTGTCCCAAACACGACATTAGCCCATTAGCTAAAACTTATAAACGATCCCATAACACCTAAAGACCATCTGATCCGCGCCACCAGCCCATAAGATCACACTTACGGTCAGCAGCTAATTGATAACGAGCCACAAACTTGATATGTAAATAGTTTCCCAACGGTTTGAAACTGTAGTTAAACTCCTAACTATAAGACGTGTGAAGCGTTCGGGATGCGGAGGTTTCTTTGTGAAGAAAGTTAGAGGATGTGGCCAACTGCTGAAGGGTTTATCATAATATCTGTTGTCAAAAGTTACGGCTCTGCCGGGATACATGGGACCATTAAGTGTGTGACCCTGCTCCAGTTTATCCAAAAGTTTGAAGTTTTTCTATTAGGCGAGATATACATACGGTTTATTTTTACAAGCTATTATTATTCACTTTAAACACTAAACCATCTAAAGTGCCTTATGGGCCAGACTCTTTTAAAGAATCGTGAAATAATTGGTATTGGGATGTTACATTTGACTGGGATGTTTATTCTATAATGTTCGGGTGGCTTACAGCTAACAATACAAAATTAGTAGTGAGGAACTAATTCATAAGCCGTTTACAAGTCTCCACAGATAGCAATAGAAGATTGTTGTATTTTATTTCAGTTTTTTTTTTCGGCATAAGATAACTAAGCTAGATCACAAAAGCTCAATAGAGCTTTCTGCATCACAAAATAAATATTCCACTTTTCATTAATAAACGTTTGCCAACGTAACGACCGTCTAGCAAGGTCTAAAATACAAAAAAAATACCGTTAAATACTTTAATCGTCTTAATAAGTACACTTAACGTCAGCCGGCGAGGGTACCAAGGCGTCATTAGCATATAGGAGATATGAACTAATTAGTTATGCGACGTAACGGACAACGCTAAACGTAGCGTGTATGTGTTAGAACGATTTGTTGTAATCTCTTTAGTTTTATGGTAATTTAGTATCTCTCCTAACGTTTAATATACAGCTGTTATTTGTGTAATTCCCTAAGAGTTTGAATAGTGTCCGAGACTATTATTTATCAACTCAATAACATAACAACAATATAAATGTTAATCAGCAATCTTGCCGTCAAATGTGGTTATTACTATATAGTTATACCTATCAACATTCATTGTAATATTCTGTGGGATAGCCTTATAACAGCAGTAAAAGACATCGGCAGATTTTTGGAAGAAACGTGAAGAATACAAATTCAATAAATAATTATGCTTCTAAAAAACATTTAATCTCTGAGTGTCTCAGATAAGGCGTATACACAGTTATACATCATAACGGCAGACTACATATATTGGGCTGTTTAAATTAGGAATCTGTAGAATAAAAATAAAAGTCATAACAATAAAATATTGCTATAAAATGTTACTAACATAGAGGTGACCGATCGTAACTAATAGTTAGTTTATGAAAGCGAGCCGCAGGTGAGGTTAATAATAGTATCACACGAATCTTTGTAGATTAAACTTAGTTATGAGCAGTTTCATATAATAATAATAATCCTTCCATGCCGTTTTCGGCTACGGCGACCGTTTCATTACAAACCTACTGGCGTCTATCATGGGCTCTCATGTGACTACCAAAACCGCCTTTGCTTAAAAAAATTCTTGTACAGAGTGGGCACGTGAGAGCACCATTAAGGTAATTGTAATTGATTGCCGCTGGTGGTCGGGCTTTTAGTTCGTCACGCTTAGAGTCTAATTTTGAAAGCCGACGAGTCTCAAAGTCAGAAACTTTCTGGTGTACCAGTGACCTCCACTATCTGCGGAAAGACGCAAGCTTTTCTTTTTTTTTAATTATATTCCGATAAAACCGGACTCCTCCGTCTTCAAAAGAAACTCTAAACTGTCCACATACTAAACAACCGCACACACACACATTAACCATCTCATATTGATGTGTGTTTGTCTGAGTCTCCCCACGCAACCCGCAACCCGCAACCGGCAAGTCGTCGTCCGCATCGATCCGTCGGTAACAGGATTGCGATCGTTTCATTTACATTTTATTCGAGCCGCAAAACACTACAGTAATTCAATCGAGCGCCACCAAATGCGTGCGAATTGATATCTAGTGACGTGTGGGGTGCCTCCAGTAGCGATGGAGGAAGGTAAGTCTCACTTTTAAAAGCAATTGTCAGTTTTGGGAGTCACAAATAAGTTTTTGGGCAGGAAAACACGGCCAGTCTCTCGGCACCAGAAAACGGCTAAAAGAGAAAAACTAAAACTAGGGAACATATTAATATTATGTACCTACTCTAGTTTTTTTTTCCGTGTTTTCCTGTACAAAATCTTATTTCTGACTCCCAAAACTGACAATTGCTATTTCAAACTTCGTTTCTACAACGAGAACATAATTTTAATTACAAAATTATTTGATAAGGGCCTATCAATCAGTGCCCAGATGCGAAATTAGATCCTGCCATCACGTTGAAAATCATAACATTCAAATTTTCTTTTAGTTGCCAAGACTTCTAGCAAGTTACTTAATCAATTTTGTTTATTTTGGTATTGTATCGCTAACACTCACTCCACGCACTGCAAGCTTAGATTCTGGCGTGTATCGGTATTTGTTTACAAAAGCTAGGGGAAACCCGACTCGGTGCGAACTGTCACTAGTAGGTAGCACACAACATGACTCGCTCGACGCGACAATTTCATTGTGCGGAACCCTCCAGTTTCGTTTAAATATGAGAACAAGCGGAAAAATCTCATGAAAACTATTTGTACGAAAAAGATTCGTCCATCTGCAAGTTTTAATTTACACACATTTAGAAGTTTCATCAACAAGTGTAACAGTACCATTGACACGTTAAAGAGCAATAGAAAGAGATAATTGTCTGAACATAATTTTGTACATTAAGAGTAATTCTGGTATTGTTTCTTGACGCAAGTTTTCATGCCGAATTAGATAACTCACACGTGGAATGAAAAAAAGTAGTAGGTAGGTATAGTTCTAAACTTCAGACATTCACGCTGTAAAAGTTTAAATTACAATTACCAGTCCAGGACATAGCTGAATGAACTTCGGTAACTTACAAAAGATGGTAAAGTTTAAAAAATCTTAACGCTTGACTTGACTTTTTTCGATCGAACTTGCAAATTATTTTTTTTGGCAGTGAAATAATAATTTTAATTAAACTTAAGCAAAGTATTCGCGTTACCTACTAATGCAACTTCCCAATCGGGATACTGGTAAAAGCTCTTTTACTTAATCAAAAAGTAAACGTGATCCAACCCTTAGTTAGTTACACAAAGGAAGAACCAAGAAATAATCACAATAAAAGTGAGGCCGCTCTCTACTTGATGAATGTTCCGTTTACTTGATGTCTGAGAGCACGCGCCCTCGGTCAGTTTGTGCGAGGGCTACATCTCATAACATTAGGAGGGGATCTGCTGGCTTTATAGCATTTCTATGGCAACCGTGACCTATTCTGTTAGCGGCCAGATTCGATACTTCATCACAAGATTTTACATTGAATGCCTTTAGCCTAGAAGTAACCAACAAAAAGTCTAAAAACTACAAAAAGCAGATGATTATCAAATATTGCTGCATTTTTATCTTTGCCCTACATGTTCCCGCACTGTAGGCTCCTGTATAGACATAAATCTCTAATGCACAAACACCCAAACCCGGAACAACTAACAGTGGGTCATACAAATATTTGTTTCGTACGGGATTCGAAGCAATCGGGTTAGCCGTTACGCAAGTCGGCTTGAATATTGTTAGTACATTTTGGAACCAAAATATTAAAAATGGAATATTTATTTTACAAACTCTTAAAAAACGTTCTAATAGAATGTTTTCATTGTTTTGTTTTCCTTCGAAACATAGACACATCGCTGACTGCTTGTCTGCGCTCTGAGGCTGTGACACAGTAACAACACAATACATTTATACATGCTGCGCTCTCAAACATTCATGCAGGTCATCATATTATGTATTTTACATCTTTATTTATTCGATTTTAGATTTAGAGCTGAATAAGCCGTAAGTCAATTAAGAACCTCCTAGAGTCTAATTAATCATTCAGTTATATAAATTGATGTCTACTAACAAATGAACAATGACCTAAACCTACATATATAAAAGTTATCAGCGAAATGAAAAAGGCTAGTCAATTTGAATACAGAACCATCCATTTGCAAAGAATTATGAGTTGCAGACACGATAAGCAAAATAAAAATGTGGTCAGTCGAAATGAAAAAAAGCAAAAATCTAGAACAACTGCCTCAATAAAGGTCTAAATCGTTCCAACATTGAATAGATGAGTTCCAGACACGATACTGTTGAGGTCACGTTACGCAATAGCAAGGCTACCCAAAACGATTGACTTTCCCAGTATTTTTGTTTAGAACAAAAAATACTTTTAGATAAGGATAGTAGAGTCAGAGATTGTTTAGACACACTACATATAGCCATCATATAACCATTTCACAAGATTTAAGAATATAAAGAAGAATGAACGAATACCAGGATCGTTAATTTGCTGATTAATCCGATCCCTTACCTCTTCATACATTAACACCATAATTTCCAATGTGAACCATAAAATCTCAACAGTAGGTGCAGTACAGACTGGTTCAACGTTGGTATGTTAATTTAATTGCTCGTCCCAGCCCTGCGCCCTTATAGACGGCGCCCGGCGATATCTGGGGAAGTGCTCCCGCAGGACGCATCTGTTTCCTGTCCAGAACGCGTGCACACAGCAGAAGAATCGGTCAGCAGTACATAGAACACTAGCGTTTACCTGCGGCTTGCAATGTCGGAAATTATCCCACGTGATCCTACTAACGGGATTAAATGTATGTCCTAACACGGTCATGCTCTATTTTTGTGCCAAATTATATCCAAATACGTCATGCCATTTAGGCGTGATTAGATTACAGACAAAGCTACTTTCATATTTCTAATATTAGTGTCGGTGACGAGGGAAACTATCTGGCTGCTACAGGAACGATTCACCAACAACTTTCAAATCTTATTAGTGATTACTTTCTGACTGTACCACAAGTAGTTACTATCTGTAAACTGTGTTTAAATTTAGCTCCTTAGCAATGAATGTAACGTAACGTGGAGCTTCTGTATATCATTTTTTTCGGTACATCAATAGATACGCCATGGAATGCACGTTAAGGGTGATAGGTCACACTTCAAACTAAGATTTATGGATGCATTTGTGCTGTTAGATGGGATTATTAAGGATGGACCAAATCATAATAATAATATGCTTTACTGAGTTAAAAGCATATGTATTATGATAACGAGTTAACAGCATATTGAAAATCATACCTACCTACACACACCAATTCCCGCCGCCCCCGTCTATACTCACTTACTGAAAATAAATATTTTGTAAGTGCATTGTTGCAATAATATCAACAACATCCATGTATCACGTTATTAATTTTATAACTATTTCAAACGTTTAACACTTGAATTTGTTCACTAAACTATTCAAAAATAATGATTCACCATTAGACTTATTACAGTCATGGTGCAGCTCATCTAGTTTATATACGAATGTTCCGCTTGCATTATAAATATCTTCCAAACACAATTTATTTGCGTTGCAAGTGTTACATGTTTACGATCTAGTACAGGCTTTGCATGAATGATGCACCGTCTACTGTGAACGAAGCACAGACCAGAGTGAACGATGCAACAACTGTTGCGAACTCCACAATATTATGCTATTGACTGGCGCTGGCGTGGACGTTGAATGGTGCTGGGACATATTTCGTCTCTTGTCTTCTGAATAGTTTTCCACTTAATTTCACTAATCAATTTTAGTAGTAGCGTTATACTTAGTATTATAGTAGACTGTGATTTACCATTTTGTCAAATTTATATATGGGTATGACCGGGAACAACCATTCGATCAAAACAAATAATTCAAGTCTATCTATTTTTCCATAATTTTACCGAATCCATCACATATCACAAGCATGAAAACTACTACTTTGAAAGTGTAGAACTACACGAAACTATCTTAATTTTATAAACGCACCTATTTTATTCCAATTATCTTAAAATTGTACGAAACTAAAGTGCAGGAAACCTCGAAACGCTTAAGTTAGGGGAAACATTCGAAGTTGGGGCTAGTTGGTACGAATCTTACCCCGCGTTGTTTGAAGACGGGAAGTAACGGCCAGTGAATCTCCCCGCACGCAAGCCGTGATACGCGACGAGCTGCGACACGTCACGCGCTTTACGAGTGGTTACCAGTATTCGAACGATTAGGAACTGGTCATTATACTTTTAGTTACGGTTAGCTGTGATGTGTAGTGCGTGGTGGCTGGTGGAGCTTCTCACTGAACTTTAGGTATTACATAATATTTGTGATTGTTGTCGATTCTCGAATATGGGCTCTACCATACATTATACAGGTTTAAGTTCTATGATGATGTCACACATTTTTGTAGCCATACTAACAATAATAATAATAATAACATTCCACAACTATCACACAACGCCATCTAGTCCCAAGCTAAGCAGAGCTTGTGTAATGGGTACTAGACAACTAATAAACATACTTATATATTTCTAAATACATACATATTATAGATAAATTACACCCACAATGATCTAATCATAAAAAAATATGAATATAAATTAGAATCCGATATGAAATGATACCTATAACTTATGCGATATAATATAACCCAACGTAGATACCTTTATTTTATGTAAGAAAAGCGAAGAAAAAATGATTTTATTCAAAGAAACTGACTAACTCAACTCCATCCTCTACGGCCTCATAAAATCGGCATGAATTAAAAACTCAAAACCCACAAGACACTTTGAATCGAGGACATATCGGTACCGGTGAGTTCGAAGAATCCCGGGGACACGGCCGGGGCACCAGAGAGGTAATGTAATATATTATGGAGGGCATGGGCGCCCGCGCGTGACCGAGCAAAGCGCCCCGCGCCCGCCGTGTGGGCCCGCGGACGCAAAAATGCTGCACATTCCGACATTATAAAGAATTAAATATTGTGACACCGATGCGATGTGAATTTTAGAGGCTTTACTCTAGTTCAACTTGAAATTCATGGGGGTATTAAAAAATAATTAATTATTTCATCAAATATTTTCAAGACAATCAAGCAACTCAGTGACAGGGTTGATCAACCAGCACACCAGTAGCGTCATCAGTCTAGCTTGAATCTGTCACATGAAGACGCGTCCAAAACGGGAGGGAATCATTTCGTAGATGCGAGGATAAAGATATTTTAGGTTACTACAATGTTACACTGTTACAGACAATATTGCGTTTAAAAGCTCGAGCAACGAAATTAAAATAAACGTTCAAATTTGAAGCTTCTTCAAGAGCTTGTTTCAACGTTTGAACTTTAATAAACGCTGTGAAGTATGCTGTAAAACTCGCTATTACCCCAGTGTTGCAGAATCGATCGCTTGAAGAACTCATTGAAATCTTGTTGTAAAAACTCCGAGTAGATGGTAGGTGGCAGCTATTGCAAGTGGAGTATTAAGTCGGAGATGGTTGTTAGCGCTTCGTTATTTCGATTTTTAACGCCTTAAACACATTCTTTACAAGTTATTTAATATAGAAGCAACACTTTTATCACTATCATTACTTTATTACATAAATACATACCCTACCTTCAGGTGTTTCTACTCATTAATTTCTGCACATTTGCTTTCATGCTAGCATTTTTGTTGTTATCAATCATGCATTAAAGAACAATTCATCAAGTTTGATTCAGTTTTTCAGCTCTTACTTTTGATTACCAGAAAAATCTCGTAATTTTGCATTTACATATTGACAGAGCTCTGGGAGGTGTCAAAATAGGCATAAAATGTTTCCGAATCAAGCAATTTGTCTTTACAGCCGTCGAATAATAATAATAAAAATCGTTTATTTGCTTACAGGTTTTGGTAGTTACAATATGTGATTGAAGCCTCCTTTTAGGCAAGATATGCCTGTGTTTGGAGACTCCGAATATATTAGCAAATGCATTTTTACATTGCCAACTCCATCTATGGACATGCAGTCTCACTCCTATATTTACCCAGTACCGCCGTGTGTTTACTGTTTACACGGCAGTAAACGTTATTTTTACCCGACGACGGACGGAAGCACTTTGATCTGCGGCGAATGTGCTGTGACCAACTTTATTGATCTCTTCCGCTTAGAAATTGTTGCCTTTACCACTTTTATCTTTATGTCACGAGGCTGGGAGGCGGTGACGTCTGTGACGGGAATTAATAACGGATATAATTAATTAAAAGTAGCTTTAATTATGAGTGTATTTCTTTTAAGTGCATTTGTCCCATCAAGTTTGAATGCTTACATTCTTCTTTGTTAGTCGGGTAGTTATCAAATTGTAGTTTCTTTTGAAATTGAGGGGACAAGTTATTGGGCTTATAGTTTATAGCTCTAATAAAACTGAATGCGTATGTATGACTATGTATGGCTTCTGTCTATAGTTTGTTATGAAGCACCTGCTCTGTTAAGCGTGAATTATAACGACAACGTGACCACAAGAATGCAGTCTGAGTGACATTCAATTAAATGTTATCTTTTGGCTAAAAATAGACATGTGAATTAGTTCCTTCAGTAAGTGTTTTCTTTGACCTTTCCTTGTGTTCGAGTGCGACCAAACTGTCGATCAATAGGGTCATACATCATCAAGTATTATAATATTTTTCGAGGTAAATAAATTTCGCCATTTACACGAAGAAAGTTTCTTGCTTACTGTACACAACTAAATTGACGCAAAAAATAACATGAATCCTTTAAAAATTATTTAAACAGACTTGTGGTATGCCACAGGTATTTAAAAATCTGTAATAGCCATTCGTATACATACTTTAATTGTTGAACATGATTCTCCAAACGATGATGACATGAAGACCATTCATTTATTTAATTCCTCTCATTCAGTAGCCCTCTTGCGATATATTCCCCGCTCATCCAGGCCAGTACTTAAAGTCGTCAAGCACCATTAAAGTTAATAAAACGAATAAATGACGTCACCGGGACATGGGCTTATTGACGGTTTTACGATCTTGTACGGTTTTAAAGACTCTTGTGAAATGTGGGCTTCGGTACGAGTTCCGGTTTAAATCCGGTCATTATGTTTTTATAGTTGTCGTTATTTGCTATCCAAATTATACTTCTGTAAATAATCTTAAAGCTGTATCGAATGCTACAGGTATAAGTATCATGGACATGCATGTATTATATAACATTTTGTTTTGTGACATTCACATTGTAATTGGTTCAAAAATGCATAGTCGTCATTCTTGCCAGGACCAACTTAAAATAGCTTTAACTTCTAATTCTTTATTTATCCGATCAACATTATGTTCATGTACAAATATACCCTGTATTGGTATAAGTTTTCTACTATGGAATATAAATAACTTTACTTTTATCACTTCTAGATAAAACACGAACCCTCCGCACATCGTTGTGCTCACACAGTGCCAGCACACGCACCGCACATCCGGCGCACGCACTGCCCACAGTGCCCGCCATGCGCAGTGCTCACCCCACTGAGACCTGTTTATTTACACAACACCACGTGGTGTTTGCTCTTCACCAATATACGAGCAACTATCTCAGTTTTCCTCCGAAGATACTTCATATTTTACTTATGTTTCAGTTATACAGTCAACGAAAGACTGTTATTTAGGTTAAATATATGCTTTACAGTACTAAATTTTATTTAACAGATAATATTGTACCTGTAATCAGTCTATCTTGTTCCCACCGCTAGGACACAGACCTTATCTTCTCGATGAGAGGGAGTGGGCTATAATCCACCACGCGGGCCCACTGCGGGTTGGTAGATGTCACATGTCTTCAAATTTTTGGTTCTAGGACATGCTGGTTACCTCATGATGTCTTTCTTTCACTTGTTTGGGAGCAATGGTGATGGTATAATTCACACAAAGTAAAGCGCCTGTCTGAGTTTGAATTTACAACCAACGACTCAAAAGGCGCAGCCGTACCACTGCGCTATCGTTGCTCAATTGCTTGCTAGTGTAATCTATACTATCTATACGCCCGCGGCTTCGCCCGCGTGGATGTCGGAAATCAACGCAGGAGGACGTACTACCGCGGTAATATGTGTTAATTCAGGTTATATTATAGGTAATAGCTGTTACCCGCGACTTCGTCCGCGTGGTATTTAACTAAAAGTTTTTCATAAAAACTGTCTTTGAAAACTACGCTGACATACGTCTCAAAATTCAGCGTGTTTTTAGTTTTTTTAAACTATCATATATTTTTTCTAAAAATAAAAGTAGCCTAAGTTACTCCTTGTTACATCAGCTATCTGCCAGTGAAAGTTCCGTCAAAATCGGTCCAGCCATTTCAGAGATTAGCCGGAACGAACAGACAGACAGACAAAAATTGTAAAAAATGTTGTTTTGGTATATGTACCGTGTATACATCCATATACACTTAGTAAAAAGTAGTTATTTTAATATTAAAAATAGACACTCCAATTTTATTTATTTGTATAGATGTATAGATTATAAAGCTGAAGAGCTTGTTTGTTTGTTTATATGTTTGTTTATTTGGTTGAACGCGCTAATCTCAGGAACGACTGGTCCGAATTTAAAAATTATTTTTGTTTTGGGTAGCCTATTTGTTGAGAAAGGTTATAGGCTATATAAAATAACGCTACGTTCAAAAGGAGCGGAGCAGCGACGAAAAATGTTCGAAAACTGGCAGGCAATTCGATGCGACGGGAAGGGTCAGGGGAGCAAAAATTTGACGCTGACGAAGTCGCGGGCAGAAGCTAGTATTTTATATCGTAAGATCGCCGTACAAACTCAAGTAGTATCAGTGTTGGAGCGAGAGATGCATTCAAGCGATCGCTGTCAAAGTCCTAACTAGAAAGCAGAAGCACAAAATTACACAATATGCAGTTGTAAACATGATATTTTGTCATATTTAAGTTGTTTCCTTTAATGAGTAACCTAGTTTCACGTTTGTGGCAGCGCTTGTCAACACCACATCACTCTCAATATTTAGTAACACTGTAATGGAGGTTCCATAATTGAGTTGTACGAAACCTGTTATAATATTATTTGATCAAAGCAAGAGATGCTGTGTAGTGTTATTATATCCAATGAGGATATGGAGCATTGGAGAGAGGAAATCATAGTGATGTCATTATCATTGTTAATATCAATAAGCCTCTCGAACGGAGAGGAAGTGGGTTCATTAATGAATACATCCCGGAAATAGATATATAGAAAAGCTTTTACTGTATTATTCTGGTCTTAACTTTGTTATAACATTAGCATATAATGCTACCGCTATTATGATGTGTTCAATTAATATTTACAGCATCAAATAACTTATGATCCATAAAATTGGCCACTTACTAATCAATAGACATCGAAACTCAAGATTTAGCAACCGGCAATGGAGCGCAGCAGACTTGGTGTCAAGCTTACAGATCGAATTAGACATGCCACGCTTTACTCCATTACTATAGTAGTGGATGTTAGAGAAAAACAGCCAAGCTGAATTACCTTTACTTATGTTTAGAACAAAATCTTTACACAGCTCTGTAACCAATATTGTTTCGGTAAAAACCTTCGTTCCCTACAATTCAAATGAACCTACTTCATTCCAGTTATTATACACATTCAATTTCCCACTAAACAACTGCGGCTCAGTTTTCAATAAACTTAAATTCAATAATATTCATATAGGAATTCTTACACAGCGGTTTTATGAATAGGCTCTAAAATAGAATTTGAAATGTATGAAAAATCCAACAGAACTCCACCGCACGACCCGGATCAAATATCGAATAGGAAAGTCAAAGCTTTCTATACACATATTTTGTGTTAACCTACCAGCATCGACAGGTAAAGAGGATAAAATATTTGCAAAACATACTGGAACGTTTATGTAGGTCAAGTCCTTTTGAGTAGGCATTTGAAATTAATCGCCAGCCAAATTGTTTTTGCTCCAATTCCTGGAACTTAAGTTCCTGGTGTTTATAGCTTTATATTTGGAGCACCTTACAATAAAACGCTTAAGATTTTGTGCAAAGAATAAAATAATGCCGATACCAAAAGAAGTTAAAAAGTTTGGTTAAAAATTAATTTGGAATCAGTGAGCAACAGGAACATAATAAAATTATGTGGGAAGTAGATACTGTTTCTTTTTGTGAATTGTATAATCAAAGATAACGTAATAAACTTGCTTTAATATTCACATATTTAACGAAAAACACTACACTGTGTATTAAAGGACACTTAGGCAACGAAGTACTCGTCTACATCATTGTCATATGGAAACATGCCCAGAAGATTGGCAGCATCCGTAATGAATGATAATGCAATAACAGTAACTAATCTTCGGGTTAGGTTATCTGGTGCGGCATGATCGGCGGCTCCCGACGGGGCTATTATTCAATTTGTAGCTCCCAACGGCCGACATCTGTCTAGTGTAGAATTTATAATTAACGTCGGATACCGACCAATCAGCAACGATTACATTCTTCGGGAACAATTTATTGTCTTCTGTTTTGGGTGCTTTGGTTAGGGTATTTTCTCAGAGATGAGATTTTAGGAGGGGTGGAACGAAACACTATTTTAAAAGGATTTTAATTTTGTACACCAAGTTCGTTTTAGATAATTACTGTAAATACCTGAATTGGATTAATCCACTCAAAAGAAATGTTTACAGCGGGTACCGTACGAAATTACGTAACTATGATTGATAAAAAGTAAAGTGACTCATAATTTTTGTTACACAGTACGTTCTTCACAAAACTTACAAAACATTACACGCAAGGCAAAAAATATATTTATGCAAAAATAATAAAACTGATGTCTTACGATCTCTACCGGAGCGAAGGTTCCCAGAATTCGGCGGTTTTTCGGCGCGTTATCAAGTTACGCCATATTAAACGGTTAATTAACCGAGATTGTCTTACAAGAGGTATTATTATAACTTTGTTCATGTATTTCCATGTACCTAAAACTTAATAAAGCGGGCATCAGATTAAAGATAGGAAATAAAATCCACCCAGCTTCATTTTCCTCATTATGTTCTTCATTATTGTTGATACTATAATATTATAACGCTATAATATTACAAAGTTTGTTTGGTTGAACGCGCTAAGCTAAGGAAATACTGATTCGAAAAAATTTTTTAGTGCTGATTAGCCCATTTATTGAGGAAGGCTAAAGGCTATATAACATCACGCTTAGGAGCCGAGCAAAGAGAAAAAAGTCACGTATACGAAGTATTTGCACGGGCAGGCGATTCGAGACGACGCGACGGGGTGGGTCCGAGGAGTAAAACAATTGTCGCAGTCGAAGTCGCGGGGACAAGCTAGTAATTACAAATATGTTTCCATGAAATTACCTATCTAAATGTCAATATATAACGCAATATCATAGGACATTGCATTATATTGTTAGGTAATCTGCTTTTATAGCTAAAATATATAAAATGTCCCCTATAAAATGTTTAAGCGTCATCATTTACCAGATTGCAATTTATTACGTCAGAATTATTAATATCCACGAGAATATATTAAATGACTCGCGTCCACTGGGAGGTGTGCACGTGTATAAATCTGTCACTGAAGTGGAACAGGATGTGAATACTTTTATAAACAAACTTTAGTTATCACGGCAGAAGCACGAACAAGCTGCAAAGTAAGTGTTTCCTCTACAAAATGTTTTCTTCAACAATTTAGTAAGATTTAAAATATAATAATAAATAATAAAAGTTTATTTATTTCTCTCACAATGGTTTGTAGCATAACAGTTTTGACTATAGATAATTATTCACATTGTGAGAGCTGGTGCCTGGTGTAGGTTTCAGAAAAACCTGTATTACAGTACACCAGACCCTATTTTGTGGCATGATACTAGTAGACAGGTGGGTAAGATGATGCTATTGTTGATACATCGCAATTCTGAAGTCATTAACAGATAAGCTCTAAACTAAATTAAAGTGTGTTTGCTAATTGGACATCGACGAGATAGCAACCTCCCCCTATAGACAACAACACAGAATCCAATGGAGAGCAAACAATGCAGCCCTTTCAATTCCAAGGTATTTAGCATGAACTTCCGCAAACAATAACTGGACATTCAATGAAGTCGGGTACAATGGTAGTAAAACAATGACGAGCATCACAACAGATGAGCAGTAATCGGGCGGAAGAGCTTGAACCGGCGTGTGACATCATATTATATACGAGCTCCGGAGACGAGCCCAAACGGTGCGGGCGTACTACATAAATATTACGATGTTGATGTATTGCTGGCTCATGCTGTACAGTTTCTGGTGCACACTGTATGTATGCAGTTATTGAACGTGATGAGTTAGACTGTGTAACGTGTGAACATTAATGTCATACCTGGTAGGTCCGATCAATTCGATCCATACAAATACACGATGTTTGCGGTTCAAATCAGTGGCTAACGTTTCTTGTTAGATTACATTTTTTAACAAATCTTCTAGGGTCAAAATAATCGTTTTTGCTTTTTTTGAGAATGACATTTCTCAGGTCAATCTAGGAGGTTGTCGGCTGCGTAACCGGACTTGCCTGTGGCTGCCTCCATAAATTAAGGTCTTCAGTCCAGGGTTCAGCTTCAACTGAAGCATTTTATTTTCATTGTAACGCTGCTACAGTGAAAGGCTGATTCAATCTTTTATATTCATAGCTACCTCAAATTATGATTAGTGTTCAAATACAGCCTGTCAAAGGGACAAAAGAGAGGTGTACAATAGCTGCTAAACAAAACGCTGTCTGGACACAAAGGGAGCTGTAATTAAAAGATCAGGTAGACAGTGCAGCGGCAGTGCACACACGACCACCCGCCTCTCTATTGTGGCACTTTGTATACTGCCGGCAAAAACATTGGACATAAACACAATATTGAGGCTATTTTATTGCGATATAGAAGTGGAATTTCTTGCTAAACCTAACAACACGTACCAACTCGATGCTGCAATCGAAGATAAAACTGAGTACAGTAAAGATGCTTAGCAGGACAAAACGGAAGAATTTCTCCACACAGCTATACAAAAGCATACAGTTGCATACCAGAGGAAAGCTCCCACGATTTGTTACGAACAATAAAGTCGAACTATTCACAGGTCAATCACACCTCACTACACGCCGGGTAACACCACAGATACGCCGTGATCAAACAATCAATCACCACGACGACGTCACTCAATGACACGCGCGTTATAATAACAGTGTTCGCGGACGCGACGTGCGTGCATCTCGAGAGCTGGAACGCGACTGCGCTCGGAGAGATGCTAACAAACTCGTTCTGAGCTCTACTAAAGCCTTCACGGTAAGTGGCGCAGGCACAATGGGAAACGCGAGCGCCCGCGCACCTGTGTCGTATACTCCTTCTTCTTTTTAATTTTATAAGGCGTCGAACTTTTCTGCGAGCGGACGAACGGTTGATGACCCTAAACAGAAGTCCCTAATGATAATTTAATGGGACCTCAACCGCCATCGATCGAACAATTCACATTCAATGTTAATAGTTATTCATTTGGCGAGCAATCAGCGGCGGGTTTATTTGAGACAAACTTGCATAGCTGAATGGTCGGTGATTCATCAGGAGCTTTTTTCCGTCCGTTGTCGGCGCACGGAGGGACGTATGAATGGACAGCTAGATGAAGCTGACGATAGCGGACGTTTGTGAAACAGCAGTATTTACTATTTGGGAGGCAGTTGTGAGGAATGTGCCCCTGCGCGCGCCTCTGTCCCCCGGAGTGCGTCGTGCAAGGTCGTGCGCGGAGGAATGTGCGGCGCGCGCGCACTTCATTGCCAAAACGGAATAAAAGCACAAAAGGCCCACTGCAGACGAAGTGCCGACCGGAAGTTTTATCGAATGAAATATCGATATGGAACAGCGTTCAGTGATTTGTCATTTGGGATTTTGCTGATGTTTGTCTAGTCTCTATCTGTTAGATAGAAACTAGTTAAACATTCGCATAAGTTGCGCATGGTCTGGAGCTTCAGAAATGCCACCATTCCACAGCTTAATTATGAGTCGTACCAAAATCATACCATCGGACCGATGACAGTCACGTCTCGCGACTAAAGGATTACAATGAACCGAAAACTTACAATCTGTCAGGGGGAGTGAGGATCGATTGCTCTCTAAATAAACATGTCGACGTTAATCTGATTACTGACATAAAGACAGCTAAATTTTAACACGACAAGATTGTCCGAACGATACAATAAGACAAGTCAAGTATTAATGGCCCATTCACGTGTTTATTATCGTTGTATGCTTATTCTCGACGTTTGAATCTTTCGGCAATAAATTACTGACGGAGTCGCATGCGAGTGTGTCTGTAGCCCAAATACTCAGACGTAGACAGGAGATCGAGTGTTTATTGATCTTTCAGAGCTTACCCCGCTGATTCATTGTGAAAGCTTTAGCGAAACACTCAATTTATTTCAAACAGACTGTGCTGCTTATTTGCGTGAGAGTGGATTCACTAGCAATCCCAACACAAAAAGGATGACAAGACTCTGTCAGTAGATAGAGGACTAGCATGTGAAAAAACATAAACCTATTTAAAATAGTCAACAACACTATAGTAAACAAACTCTTTTAAACATAGTCGATATTGTTTGAATATCTTAAGAATGTATTTCAGTATATTCTCACCGTTTGATCCCCCACAGTGTATTTCAAGTGCCTTAAACATTTTTAAATTCATATGAACCTTCTGTAGGCCTATTTGTTTGTTCTTACACGTAGCGTCCGCGCAAAACATTCACTCCCTACAGCTCGCACGGGAAATTAAACAACTGATACACTCAATTTTGTTCATTGTGCTATTTGGTTCACTCTCCTGAAATATTCAGCTTACCACATTCAAAAGAACTGCTTGTCTGAAGATAGTCTGATACTATTGTATGCAACCACAAGTTATGGAATAGATGAGCTTTTGCATTTGTACAGTCGCATGAAGATTTTATTCCTGCTATAGGTTAGCCTAGTCACAATTCACAACCATTTCTGGAATAGTATGGGTGAAACATAGAACAGATTATGCCACTTGCATACATACATAATAAATGATAAATTACTTCAACAACATAGCCAATCTTATTATCAAGTTTCCTAGCCCAAATTAGAACTTACCCTACTTATGTAACGTAGGAATATTTCGATAAAAACGATATAATACAACCTGTTTAACCCTAGAGAGGAATTCTGTGTGTAACGTAGTGCGACGGATGAGTCGGCACTATTGTACGAGTCGTGACGAATGCAACCGTGTCAGTCGTCGTCATTAACTGGGTTTGTATAACAGCTACCATTTGTCAGACACTCGTTAGGCAGTTCGTTCTGGTGGTAATTTAATAAGGAGATTAATTGGTGATAGTAAATAATTCCTTGGTACTTCATTTATTTTCATGATGCTAAGGTGCCGTTTTTGTAACTGTGACTAGAAATAAGAAAAAAAAAACGAAAATCAAAGTCTTTTTGATTTTTTAGCAAATTCTATATGTATATCGTGCGACTAATGCCTACTTTTGAATGTCGGTGATAAAACAAATACAAAATAAGCAAGAAGTATTAATAGAAGCCCATGAATACGACAACCACGTTGGTAATAGCTTTGCCGAACTTTCTATACTGCTAAAAAAAGCGGCCAAGTGCGAGTCGGTTTCGCGCACGAAGGGTTCCGTACCTGTATGGGAGCCCCCTTAAATATTTATTTTATTATATCTTTGAGTATTTTTTGTTATACCGGCAACAGAAATACATCATCTGTGAAAATTTCAACTGTCTAACTATCACGGTTCATGAGATACAGCGTGGTGACGGACGGACAACGGAGTACCTATTAGTAATAGGGTCCCGTTATACCCTTTGGGTACGGACCCCTAAAAAATCAGCTATTTCATAGAACAGTGCAGATAACCTGGTAACTGCACTGTTCTATGAAATAGCTAATTTTTTCAGCTATTTTTTTTTAATAACGGACGCGAAATTTCAGCGCATGGGATATGGAATTATATACTGAATCCGTATATCCATAATTGAAATATATTGCAAAAACGAAAAAAAACCGTAGAAAGTTAAATGACCATGTAAACGCGTACAAATATCTCGCATTAGATGATCGGCAAGAACCCTAATTGCGCGTTATTGATCAGATGGTGGCGATGATGGCGGCTAAGTGCGGTTATCTGTTAGCGGCAACTTGTGCGATCTGAATCAGTTGCAGTGGACGGCCGCTGCGGAATTATCGAAGAACTAGTCCAAGTACGTGACGATGCTTGATAACATTATATTTTACCTCGATGGAGGAGGAAATAATATTAAGCGAAATGCTGTTAAATATTTCACACTGTATTTATTAGTAGGTACAAACAGATACGAAGTTAAAAGAATTTCAAGAATTTTGACCGAATCAATTGAAGTCAAGATTTAGTTCTATTTTGTAAACCACATACATATGTTGAGATCACTTAGCAGTATACAGGTATTCAGCGGCAGCCGGTTAGACTGAAGGCTGACCTCACATAGTTGGGAAAAGGCTAAGCGCATGTGCTGAAATTCATATGTTGAATTTAGTTTACAAAATTGAACAAAAGCCTTCCTTGTGGCTTGTGTTCAAAATAAGCTTTAAAAAACCGGCCAAGTGCGAGTCGGACTCGCGCACCGAGGGTTCCGTACAAACCTGCAGGTCATCATCATCATCATTCGTCATCATCGTTTATGAAATTAAATGTTTTTTTTTTAATTTTTATATTTGAGTTGACTGAATGAAAGGTAAATTGTGGTTTACGATTTATGACGTATTAAAAAAAAACTACTTACTAGATCTCGTTCAAACCAATTTTCGTTGGTAGTTTGCATGGTAATGTACATCATATATTTTTTTTAGTTTTATCATTCCCTTATTTTAGAAGTTACGGGGGGGGGACACACATTTTACCACTTTGGAAGTGTCTCTCGCGCAAACTATTCAGTTTAGAAAAAAATGATATTAGAAACCTCAATTTCATTTTTAAAGACCTATCCATAGATAACCCACACGTAAGGGTTTGATTAAAAAAAATTTTTGTGTTTCAGTTCTATGTATGGGGAAACCCAAATATTATTGTTTAAAAAAAAATGATATTAGAAACCTCAATATCATTTTTAAAGACCTATCCATAGATACCCCACACGTATGGGTTTGATGAAAAAAAAAATTTTTGAGTTTCAATTCTATGTATGGGGAACCCCAAATATTATTGCTTTTTTTCTATTTTTGTGTGAAAATCTTAATGCGGTTCACTGAATACATCCACTTACCAAGTTTCAATAGCACAGCTCTTATAGTTTCGGAGAAAAGTGGCTGTGACATACTCGGACAGACAGACAGACAGACATGGCGAATCTATAAGGGTTCCGTTTTTTGCCATTTGGCAACGGAACCCTAAAAGTACATTATAATATATATAACGACAACAGAATCATCTTATTTCATCATCAGATCACTGCGGTCTCCCACAAAATGCTATTCTTACTTCTGTAACACTCACACAAGTTTATGCAAAGTCCCTACAAGATGCTAGTAACAAACAAACAACATTCTATATATCGACTAGGCTTAGCACCAGTTCTTAAACCACGTCTCAGTGCAACTTACAGACGAAGTTGCAGCGACAGTCTGCTTGCTATAACTTGGTCCACGCCTGCTAAGTGCACAGCGGCTCAGCCACAGACCCGCAGCTCTACAGCCGCTTTAGCACAAACGCCGCGATTTCTTGCGCCACTGTGCTACATTGTAACTTTGGAAAAAAAAGATAATGCATGCGTCTGCATTGTGAGCTTTTTACAGAAAATGTTGAATACATTTTTGCTTAGGTTGTTACTTAGAATACATGGATATAGTTTTGTAAATAGTATGTAGCACAAATTACACAGCCCAACGTGACTCTTGCACTTTGAATGAGAGTAGTAATTCTCCGTAGATTTTGGGTCACTGAATTCAAATTCGGCCTCAGGATTGCTCCATCACATCACATTTTTTAGATATCCTAACCTAAAAGTGCAAAAAACACGATTTTAGCGTGTTTTCACGGTTATGTAACATCGCGAAAAAATACACACAATTCTTTAAAATATAAGCATTGTTCTTCCAAATGGCGTTGAGTTTGCGCGAATATCTTTTTTCATCATCGAGAAATTTGATTTTGAAAATTCTGTGCAACAATTTAACAATGCCAACTACAATTTAGTTTATAATCTCGTTTAGAAGCCGAAAAGAAATGTAACTATGGAAAAATTACATTTTTAGGAGGTTATGTTAGAATAGCGTCAATGGTTCATTCAAGGTGCAAGAGTCACGTTGGGCTGTGCTATATAAGGTGCAGGGCACTGTATAAGGTAGCGATTAGATTATCACATTAATCGAAACCACAAATTCTACATTATCTATTTTAAACCAGGTATCTTATCCGCTCTGCACAGTTCATTTGTTTCTCTCAGCGGTTTCAGCGGAGCTGCAAGCTGTTTAGTTCTACTTTATTTCTTTTTCAGCTCAGCTTGATCGTTTTACATGCACATAATTATAAAAATGGAGCTTTTTCTCAGTCTTTGTAATTTTTGTATGTTTTCTTTTCTTGTACAGATCTTAAGAGTGTCGACCTACTTCTTTGTAGCGATTGCTAAACAAATAATCTTAATTGATGCACCAAAATATTATGTTTGAATTGCAATATTGTTAAACTTTATTTGTTGTTATATTTATTTCTGAAGGCACCAAAATGTACATAGGTAAGTACCCAGAGCCACGATTTTTAAACTCAACGCAGCCCAAACTTAAAAGTAATAAAAGTCTAGATATTGACGAGACTGCTCTAGCTCCCCATACATTGAAGTAAAGTTTATATTTTAGGAAGAGCTAAACTGCATTTTCCTTCCTTCGTTCGCACGTTGGTGACAAGATAACGCTACGTCACAAAGGCACTATCGTTAGTTTCGATATCAGCAGAATGTAAGTAGAGGTGATGATGTTGAAATAGGTAATGTTAGACAGGCGTAAGCGATTGTAAGAACGCTAGATAAAGAACCATCCCATATGTAGATGTCAGTTATAAATAATTGAATCTACTAATAGGATATGCATCTACCACAACAATTTTATCAAGAAAGACAGAATTTTAAAGAAGTAAAAAGAAATAGGTAAATCAATATACGTAGCAATAGTGAATTAAAATCAATTTTAATTAAAGCCCAACAGGCTACAATGGTGCTATTAACAATAATAATAACGTAACATAATACATACAATGTTGCAAATATTTTAAGTACATATTAAACTAATAATGCAGTGAATGATAAACCAGACACATTAATGTGTGGACACGACTTACAATAAAACTTAGTGTCTTGTTATTCAATATTCATGTCTAACACGAGTAACATGTCATGTGCAACAGTGCCAGACAAAGCATAAAGTATGGAATATTAAGGGTGAGAGACGAGTCTACGATGTTTAATGACTCTCATACATTTCATGATAACTCGAACCATTTGAGATTGATAGTGACAACGTTAATGTGAGCAGTGGGGCTCCGGTGGTAACGGCCGCGACTTACAAGTAGTAGCTCGTGAGTTCAAACCCAAGCAGGCGCTTCACTTTGTGTAAATTATTTCATCGCCACTGCTCTCAAAACGGTTAAGGAAAACATCGCGGGCGAAAGCGGTATGTCTTAGAACCAAAAAATCGAAGACATTGTGGCATCTACCATCCCGCACTGGGCTCGCGTGATGGATTATGGCCCCCTCCCTCTCACCGAGAAGAGGCCTGTGTCCCAGCAGTGGGAACATTATGTGCTGCTGATGATGAACGTTTGTTGCATTGGGGGAGGCCTATGTCTATAATGGACATAGGCCTCCCCCAATTTGAGAAGTTTTGCCATAATCGCCACGCTTGGCAGGCGTATTGGCGATCGCGGTATCGTGATAAAATGCATAGAGAACGCTGCTGCCCATTCTCTAGTAATTCCCTTAGTCGCCTTTTACGAAACCCACGGGAAGAAATGGGAAGGTGCTATTCTTAACGTCGAGCACATTTTTCTACATACGTCATTCGTCATTCATTTCGTCATTCTACATACGTCCTTAAATAATATAAGGTACATGCTTGCTAAAGATTGGAACTCGTTCAGAGTGCTGTCACCACGTCTATATCGTATAGGTACCGCAACGGCTCGTGCCATCAGTTATTCATATCCTCACTATATTATTATTCAGCGAAGGCGTCTTTTGTCGAAGCTCGGTGAACGTAGGCTTATCTCGTGTGACCTCGAACTTGACGCGATACGTAAATACTTGAAAGTCGTGCGTTCATACTTTCTCCGCAACTTTCAAAGTATTCGATACCTACTGTGGGTACTGTTTGCGCATAATTACAATTATCTGATTGACATGACTCAGTGGCGTAGTTATTGGCAGTCGCTGGTAACAAAATTGGGTGCCGAACAAGGTCCATGTAATTACATTATTCAAACCTGACAGTGATCCATCATCGTAAAAGTCAGTGAACCAACCTATCGTTGCAGTACTTTTTCTACTGCATCGTGAAATTTTGACAATACAAAAATTCTGCAACCGGTTAATTTACTTTATCACACAATCTATCAGAAAAGAAGTCACAACATTCATAAACCAAGCTAAAATATAAACAAAGCTTACAAACGAAACAAAATTATACATTCATGAGATCTTTTATGAAGCTCTCGCTTTCACAAGAGGATCACAACAACGCGCAACGTACCGTGCCACACTCAGCTCGCGAAGAACAACGGGTTAAGATTCAAAGCTGAAAGCCATCAGCTTCGCAGATATTAGGTGTGATGCAGAAAGTGTCGGGTTAGTCAAAGCCGAAGCAAAGTTTACCGAGCTGTGGGTAACGTGGGATCGAATTTGCATTCACAAGGAAATGCTTTATTCCTTTGAACTAGAGATATTAGATTGTTTCATCGAAAGTGTAGTTGTGCTGTATAGTATTCAGAAATACTCAAGCAATATTTTTCATCCCTAAAAATCAATATAAACAAATAGTTTTCCATAATCATTTTGTTTAGTTTAGTCAAATCTTATAGATAGTTTTGCCCGAAAACTTTAATTTTAAAGTTATTTAAGTATATTAAAGTAGTCTAGGTGACGTAATTACCTATACATACGAATGGATTCCTATAAACTTGTACTTTCTTTAACCCTTGGTAGACTTTCAAACAACAATAACACCGTAAAACTATACAGGCTGTTTCGCTCTGACTTGTTCTATTACACAGTGTTTTTGCAGGGAACACCCAAATACTCCGAAATATTTCATTCCGATTTTCAAGTCTGAATTTCATATTATCTAAGAATTATAATGTCTATTATTAAAAATCACGAAATTTATTTTACCTAAGGTCGTAAATCCGATTTGTTAGTTTTCCGATTTTCATATGTTCCCATAATCAAATGCGCGAAGGGTTCTCGGTCCGAAACACGACATTCCGATTTTCAATACTTCGAATAAACAAAAAGTCAACATGTTGTGCTACAAAATTTAGTGACAGAAAGAAATCGCTGCAAAACCGACTTCACGCAGTCTTGTCTGCCCTACCGTAGAGTGTAATATAAGCCCACGTAGGCGAGGAAGGGTGGGGTGGCCCGCGAGCTGAGGAGCAGGTGGTTTGAAGGCCCACCGCCGCGGCTGAGGCGAAGCTGTGGTGGTGAGCGTTAAGACCATCTGCGACGATAAGCACGCGTGGGGCCGCCCAAACCCCGCAGCGACTGAGCCGTGACAGAAACAATGCTTGCTGCCTGTTGCATGCCTGCTTGCATGTGGCATGCCTGCTTGCATGTGGCATGCCTGCTTGCATGTTGCATGCCTGCTTGCATGTGGCATGCCTGCTTGCATGTTGTATGCCTGCTTGCATGCTGCATGTCTGCTTGCATGTTGTATGCCTGCTTGCATGTTGCATGCCTGCTTGCATGCTGCATGCCTGCTTGCATGTTGCATGCTTGCTTGCATGCTGCATGCCTGCTTGATTATACTTCTCTCTGACGAGCAATTATGTGTGAATTTGTCTTGCTATTCAGTTTCACAAGGCATTTTTATGATCTACTAGTGAAACTCGGGTATTTTGAGAATAGTAATTATAAACGTTAAGAATATTGAAATTTAGGAATTCGGAATTTCGAACCATTCGGAATTATGAAAATCTGTATTTTGAAATTCGTATTTGTGACTGACGGAATAATTTTTTTCTTATTTATGTAGTGCACCCGTTTTTGCACTAACCTGTTATACATATTATGCTAGCTGTTTTACTGACGTTTCCAATTGTACAGAGAGTTCCACACTGTTATTTTCTTTAATACAAGGTGCTTTCACTCACCTGTTCTATCAGGAAGGGTGTTTCGCATTGACCTGTTCTATTAAACAGGCTGTTTTGCACTGACCTGATCTATTACACAGGGTTTTGTCCTAACTTGTTCTATAATGTTGGCTGTTTTTACTGACATATTCAATTGAACAGAGTCTTTAGTACTCTTCTTTTCTTTTACACAAGGTGCTTGAACTGCTGTTCTATCAGGCATAGTGTTTGTACTGACCTGTTCGGGCGTGTCGGTCTGGAAGGCGTGGCAGTAGTGGTGCGGCGGCTCGGAGCGCGGCTCACGCGCCACCAGCGCGAACAACGCGCGCGTCGCCTCACACGTCGCGTACGAGATGCGCCGGAGCGCGTGACACATGCGCACGCTCTGGAACAATCGTGACGTTGAATGATTATTTTTTTTTTTTTGAGAACAAACAGTGTATTTAAGGACCCGAAATGGCGGGGGAAATAACAGGTTCGTGACTATGAATTTTCTGGAAGGAACTGTTATAGGTACAGTTTTGTTTCAAAACTCACACGCAAAAAATACTGCTTGAAAGAACCACAAATTCAGCAGTAAACAATTTTTATGATCAGTGCCAACCTGCGGTATCCGCAGTGTTATCACAAATGCGGTCAGGAAAACAACAAAGTCAAATAAATAACAGAAGTGTTACCTGATCGTCGGGGTCGCATACTCTGACCCCCGAGAGCGCGACCACTACCAGCACTGGGACCGCACGCCCGTTCTCCTGTAGAACAATCAAAATGGGTTAATAATATTAATAATAGTTCGGTGAACCTGTCAGTTCTAAATAATGAATTAAATAAATCTGAGTTAAGGGGATAGGGGGGTCACATTGTACGGACTCGAAACCCTCACTTCGAGTCAGTACAATGTAATATCTCCATCGGAATATTTAATAAGCATGCCAACAACATTGTAATGCTTATGAGCCACAACCGGAAATATCACAACAATTTCTCGAAGAAACAGATTGTTCACTACAAAAAATAATTTAAGAAACATTTTTATTTCAACGTTAAAATAAAATATTTGGCCGCTTTGATTTAATGAATGGAACATTAGTTCCGTCCGCACTAAGTGCGGTGCTTACGGAGGATAATATTATTAACTTATGTAATTATTTATGTGAAGACTGCGCTAAAAGTCGTTATCTAATAAATGGCGAACATTATGCCTTGACGAAAGAGGAATCGTTAGATACGGGAAATTTGGATAATCTGTGATAGAACATTGTTTTTTCAGCTACTGACAAATTAAAATACCAAATTATAAATATTCTAAAGTTTCATAAGTTTTAAAAAAATGGATCAGACAATACATTTAATACTAATTTGTGGAAAATTAATCCTTGCTGCATTGCAGTCCCGTTAAAAATTAAAAATCTATGAGCGATTTACAAAAAAATGTGGCGACCACTGCAAGTCATAGAAAACAATTTAAAAAATAATATTAAATAAATATAATTAAAACTATAGAACTGAACGTAACGACTTCTAGTAATGTTATATGTTGGACGAGCTTCGTTATACAACTACAAGTGATCTAGCACGTTTCTGACAGACGAGTGTTACTGCTGGCAGCGGATGAGAAGCAACTGATGCCTTTAACAACTAGCTGTTGTGTTATAAATCACGTCCTTCTAATAACTGTTCGACGAGTAATGTAATGAACAAAACACCACTTTTTGCGGTCATTAGAATTACAAAACATTATTGCTTTTATTTTATTTAAACCATTACAAGCTTTATTTTAATATTGACGTTAATTGGAAAAGAATTGAGCCGCGCTTACGGCAAACCAATGATCTTTCTTCTGCCATTTCTTACCTATTTTCAAAACTTCATCCCCAAAGAGTTCTAACATTATTCCGAGCCCTGGTTACCCTGGAGGTATATTATCCTTGATTTAATGCACGCATGTTAACTCAACAGTTCCCAAACGAGTTGATTTACGAAACAACATTTGTTAGTAAGAGGGTGTAACCTAGTAGCAAGGGTGATTGTGTGAGAGGTCGCAGGGCGTGCGGTACGCGGTGCGGGGTGCGGGGCGCGAAGTGCGCAGTGAGGCTGTCCCGGCGGCTCTCATTAGGCATTTTAATTAAGACGGGCGGCCGCAAGCCGTAACGGCCACTATCTACCTGCTACACACTACATCTTTGTCAACTAATATTAAACTCTGGCGCAAATTCTTGACCTGATTTCGTGTAAAGGATCAGTATTATGCGAATCGCGGAACAACTTCTACGTGCAGTGGAATCAAAATGTATCACGAAAGGATTAATTAGATTGAGCAGGAAAATGCAGTTTAAGGGGGACCAAAAGTGAACTGATTAAGCGAGATGATTATATGTAAGAGGGCAACTGGAGAGACCAGGCTGGTAGCTGTTCTAATGCAGAGTAATATCAATGAAAAGGAATTGGCAAAAGTGCACCAATACTGAAACATTATACTAGTAATATTGAGCTCCTTCAATATTAATGATTTAGGTAATTTCTGTAGTAACTAAGCAATGTTTAAACTGCTGTTTTTAGGGTTCCGTACCTCAACAGGAACAACGGAACCCTTATAGGATCACTTTGTTGTCCGTCCGTCTGTCTGTCAAGACCCTTTATCTCAGGAACGCGTGGAGGTATCGAGTTGAAATTAAAACGATATACTCAAGTCTAAAGTAAGGTTACCATCTGACCGGATAAATCCGGTCTTGACTCCGGACTCCGCCCGGATTTTACGTCAGACCGGATTTCTTACATACACATCCTCCCACTCGAGCAACGGGTGCTACACTGAGCGATTTGCCAGTATTTTTTTAGTATTTTGCTACGCAACGCAAATGTGGAGCGGGTCTTTTCTCTTATGATTTCACAGTGGACCAAAGAAAGAAATAGACTTTCAGTGGAGTTAATAAGAGCCATACGTTGTATTGCTTACGCAATACAACTACAAACATGTGTCATGTGAGCAATTTTTTTGTGAAATAGCTGGAAAAACAGAAATATAAGTACTTATAAAATATAATTTGAATAAAAAGAGTAATAAATACGTTGATTTTTATTTTAAACATTATGGCCGGATTTATTTTTTTGCGAAATCAAGATTTTTAGACTTGGCAGACAGGTTTTTGCATTTTTAGACCTGGTAACCCTAAGTCTAAAGTGTCTTGAAGCTGTGAAATAACCAAACTTCTAAGGTGACGTGAAAACAATACGGCCGTTTATGCCGCCAAAAAACGTATAATTCGACGCTTTCAAGGGAATCAAAATGTATAGGGTATTTCCCGTTGACCTAGAACTATGAAATTTGGCAAGTAATACCGTCTTATACTACAAGTACAGGGGAAAATCTGAAAACGATACGTTTGTTATCAAATTATTAAAAAAATATATATTTAAGTTATTAAAAAACTATTTTTGATAATATATACAAATTTGTACGGAACCCTCGGTGGTCAAGTCCGACTCGCACTTGTCCGTTTTTTTAAACTAGTTATTCTCAGTATACACGGGAGTACACTGAAGAAACTAAAAACGTTAGTTCTTGTCAGTCCGTGGTCGCAAGTAGTGACTGTTCGTACATATTAAAGCGCTGGAGCCATTAGTATGTAGAAGCTGAAGTTTTAATGCGAACTAAGAACTGTTCTAACAGTGCTAATAACACTAACAACACTATGCTTCACGAACACACGAGGGAATCAAGATAGGGTCGCAGTCGCAGGTACGCATGAGTTAACTTTGTATTTATGGTGACAAGAATCAGCACAACTTTCTGAAATATTGTGCTTTCGCCCCCCCCCCCCCCCCCCCCCCGCTTCTCAAGGGACCTATTAATAGCTTTAAAGGCCCTATAACGATGTGAAGCCCTTAAATTACTCAAATTAAAGCATTATAATTATGATATGATTAGTGTATCTTTATCAATTACACAATTATAACATTATTTAAAGCCTACTGTCAAAATTTCTACACGGGTGGTCTATGGGCCAATTTCACAAAGCGAGCCTATAGTGCACTCCGCATCCAATATAATAACATTTTCAGGACGCTGGTGCGGCTTCCGCGGTACTGTAGTGCTTCAGGCATGTTTGCAGATGCTCATATAGATGATTTCTATGCAATTATGCGTAGAAAAACCATGTCTGTCGTGCACAGTATGAGGGGGAGCCGTAACGGCATCCTGAAAATGATAGCGGAGAGGATGGACTCGGCGATCATGCATCGCTTCACTGACCTGCATGTGACAGGTGCAGGTTAGGGAAGAAATTCTTCTTATTATTTAAAGTGTTATTTAAATTGTACTAACATAGTTTATAAGATTTATGTCACTAACATCTGCTATGGACTGTGTAGTCTGAAAATAAACAATTTTTATTTTATTTTTATTTATTTCTTTGACATATTAACAGCGTATTAATATTACAAAAAGTTGCTACACTCTTATTAAACCATTACTTATGTGGATATATAGACATCGTACCCGCCCGTGTTAAATAAACTAATGGATGCAACCGCCCTAAAAAAAAAATTAAAAAACTATTTGTGATTATATGTACCTACAAGTTTGCACAGAACCCTCGGTGGGCGAGTCCGACTCCCACTTGTCCGGTTTTTTACTTTTTGCTCGGCTGTCTCGGCGAAAGTCGAATGTATCAGCGTGATGATATATATTCTACAACCTTCCACGATAAATGGACTATCCAACACTAAACGTAGTTCCTAAGATTAGTACGTTCAACCAACAAACTCTTCAGCTTTATAATATCTAGATTTGATTACTATTAAAAAGTGAGCCAACTTTAAAAGATAGACATGCTATCGCGGACCTTTTTTTAACTCTTTAAGAGGGACAATTCCGTTATACTACGTTATACTTTAACCGTTTACGCAGAGCACGCAACGGAATTTCTCAAAATGAAATAACTTTTCGCCGTTCTTGCAACGTTTTTCATCGATGCTCCGCTTCTTTGGGTTATAGCGTGATGTTATGTAGTTTATAGCCTTCCTTGATAAATAGGCTACTCAACACTATTTTTTTTTTTTTAATTCTTACCACTGGTTCCTGAGATTATGGCGTTCTGCCAAACAAACAAACACTTCAACAAGAAAACTCTTCAGCTTTATAATATTAGTATAGATGAAACAATTATTGATATTTGAGCAACAAATGGTTGAAATTCAAACTCCACAAAGATTAACAAGTTATAAATAGAAACTGTATCTTATTTCGTGCCAGAAATATTGAAAAGAAAACTTTCTGTATCCCTTGGAATCAACTTCGAAAACTTGATAAAATATTCGCCTTCCATCATCATTTGTTCACAAATGTGCAGCGCTCCCCTCACACGCAAAATACATTTGAGGCTTCTTTATTAAATATTCTTTGATGGCAGTTTGTCGGGCGCAGCTGCGTTCTCCCTACATTCGCCACTAACACACTTTCGTGCTGACAAAGCAAATGAGCGATATCGTCAGGTAAAGGCCTTCACTTTACCGTAGCGAGATATCATCTACTTTTTATTCACGGTCGTTTTTAATCAGGCCGGAGTTTTTATATTCCGCGCTAGCGAGCGATGTAAAGGGACCCAGGAGAAGTATCGCGCTCGGCGGCGTATGATGGCGGGGTGGCGGCACTTTGTATGTAAATGGTGAATTATTCGTGGTGAGGCTTATTGCGACCTTGGTGCTACGTTTTAGTGTCGTGCTCATCATGACTGCGAAATGTATAGCTAGAGGAAATCAACCTATAACAAAACGTGATAAGAAACTTGCATGCGCTATGGTACCAGTAAACTGGAGCAGTCCCAAAGCTACACTGGATACTGGGGCGATGTTTTCTTTTGTCACGTTGTTAAGTTCTGCATGGATCTACACTATACAATTTCTTGTGCCGTGTGTTTACTGCCTCGCTCCTGATGACGTCACCAGTAGCATACGCACGCTCCAATGAGCACGTGAACTTGATTGTTCCGATAATAACATACAGAACGGTTCGCTGTTTCCTGCAATTTCGTACGATTGACGGCTCCAAGCCTTTGACATTTACTTCGGCTCTGATTGATGGGTGAAAGGAACGCTTTTGTTGTATGTAGGTACCCCTTTTTCTTTGTTAGCAAGGGAAACAGATACAGGTTGACATTGGGAATGTATTTTAAGTATTCTAATTCGCTTAGAATGCAAGAAACTTTTAAAAGAATGTGACATCAATAAGGAATTTTCTAATAATCCAATAAAATAGCAGTTACAAACTATTTCTGTAACATTCCTAGTCACCAAATTCATCTACACCCAGCGTTTATTTAACAACGAAATCGTTTCCTCAGAGCTTCACGTATAGCACCATAATTTATCGACATAAGCGATAGTACACATGTGCGTAATGTGGCGGTTGTGGTCGTGACGTGTGGGAGCGATCGCGACCGGTCACAGTGCTCGTCCCTGGGGGACGCCGCATACGAGTGCCAATGACATTTGTGGCCACAGTACCGACCCTATTGTCACCCAACCTTTATTGGCTATTTCATTCGAGGATCATACCACATAGCGATATTTTTATGCTAACATCGGAATTGGAATTATTTAAAGGGGACTGTGTATGGAATATTTTTTTGAAAAATGTGTAGCATTCACTTCGTTTGGTCAATAATATTTTGCTCACTTAAATCAGATAAATTCCAAAATCATATGCCCTAGTAAAAAAACAATATGTATGTGTATAATACAAAACCAAAACTATATTATTATTTAGTAAATTAATGCTCATATTTGGGTCATAATCACATTACATTGTATGGATTTATGGAGATCATACTAAGGAATGTGATCTCATAACTATGTAGAAGCACGGTAGTGTCGGAGGCACCTGTCGTTGTCATTGATACAAAGTTATCAGATCTAATGTTTGTATACAAGGCCTAACTGTACAAACCTTATATCTTGGTCAAAATGTTCGGGTTAGCCACTCTATTGAACTATAGTATGACACAAAAAAAAACAGTGACCATGAGCAAGACAGGAATGTCTGTGTGACGGCCGCGGAAAAGACAAACTGAACATTGTGACCAAGATGTAGAGTTAATAGAGTTAGGCATTGTAGAGAAAGGGACTTTTTTATGGGAGAGAAATCATCAAATGGCGTCTCCCACTCTAGGGTGGAGCGGAAGTGCGTGTCAGACTTTTACTGACTAAAACCCACCCGTGTTCCTTCAGTTGCCCATATGCCAGGGCCACCACGGTACCTCTTTCGAACAAATCTCGCGACTCTGGCAGGAGAGTTAGAGACTTGACTCTATAATGACTGACAACTTTTAATAAAAGTGTTATAGAAGTCTGGGTTATGACTTAATTACTTCCCATGAGCAAGATAAGAATATCTGTGTGACTGCCGCGAAAAGAACATGCCGAACATTTTGACCAAGATGTAAAGTTAGTAGAGTTAGGCATTGTAGAGTTAGGGACTGGACTCTACATCTGACAACTTTTAAACAAAAGTGTTATGTAAGTCTTGGTAATAGGGCCTTGGTTACATGAAATGTTTCTAGCGGGATTTAATTTACTGACTGAATAAATTAAAACAATTCCAAGAACATTTAGACCTTCAGCCTTTTGAAAGCAGCTTACAACAACGTCACACGATTAGACAAATATAATGGTTCAAGTTCGCGTTCATCATTCAACTAACTTCTGCCGGCAAGGTTAATTCCGTGATTTAGTACACGGCTGTGGGGACTGGGGGTGGGCCGAGGGGTGAGTGGGGTGGGGAGTATGACAATCATCCCGCACATAACGGACTGAACTGAAGAGCGCAATTACCAGGATCGCATGGCACCCGGGCGATGTTATGATCGCCTCACTACGTTCGCTGACAATTTTTCCACACAATTGTCTGATATCTGTCGCATAACGTGTCAACTGTTATGACCTTCTAGTATCTAGCGGTCTTTTATGAGGTCTTAAATTTTAAGGGCCTCGTATGAAAGATAACTTTAGCTACTTTATTTAGGTTTATGTGGGGAAAATTCATTATCAAAATATAGAGTATTGGAATTATTTTATATTCTTGAAAAATTTCATTCAAAATTCTAGATAATCCTACATAATAATGTAGAAATTTTAGAATGTTCTTTTAAAACAGCAACAGAATACTCAATTAATCCTGCCTGTAGTTTCGTCGAAAGTAAAGTGAAATATTTAGCTGCTAAGATGGGGGCGCCGAGAGTGTGGCGGACGTTAACAACGTACAACTGGGACTTTACTTACAGCCTCTACACAGTAACAGCTTTCACAAGCTGAGTTATCGGGCTCAAGTCATAAGGAACATGCGGACTGTCTGCTTCAATAGTCGTGTTCATAAGACTATTTCATTCACAGATTGGTTCAATGAGTTTCATTGAAAGCTGTTTTTGTAAAGTGCTCATTGAATTGTTAATGTTGTGATTATTTAATTAGAGATGAATTAAAACTGGCTGAATCTGCTGAAGATTTTTTGATTACTTTTAAAATAATTTGTCAAAAAGAACATAAATTCGAACAGTCGGGCAAACATTTACTTTAACATCAATCGAAACCTTTACATTAAGGATTAAGTTTCTTTAATGACTACGGTATGAAGTCAGGATTTCCTACTAATGGCGAAAAAGTATACTTTTTTCTTAATATATTCCTCGCTGCTCGCTCCATCCTCTACCGTGGATATAATAGTGCAGATCCATTAGCGCGCTGCTAGTAGTCGAGTACCGATACAAGTTTATGAGTTACCACTAACCACCAGCCCCCCGCACCGAGCAGTAAGCAAAGAAGACGAATAAAAGGCAAATTGTGTAAATAAATCTATATTTTATATTATAAAGCTGAAGAGTTTGTTTGTTTGGTTGAACGCGGTAATCTCAGGAACTGCTAGTTGAAATTGAAAAATTTTTCTTGCGTTGGGTAGCCTATTAATTGCGGAAGGCTATAGGCTATATAAAATTACGCTAAAGTTAAATGGAGCGAAGCAGCAACGAATAATGTACGAAGACTTGCAGGCAATTCGATGCGACAGGAACGATCAGGGGAGCAAAAATTTGACGCGGACGAAGTCGCGGGCAGAAACTAGTAAATAATAAGACCAATACAATATTTTAAGAAATTAACAAAACAACCACACTGCAGAAGGTACCATGATGATGGCTCTAAGCAACACAACTTTGTAATCTTTAGTATGGGCAGGAACTATATGTATAAGAATAGGAAATTTTAAGAAAAAGGTAGCCGATCAACTAACTGGTATCCGTTGCACGTGCCGTCTTCGGGGAGGCCATTTTTATAGGTACAGGTACCTGAACCTCAGCACTGCTAAATACAAGCTAAGAACTATCTAGTGCCGATAAAACTGTAGCAAGGGTAATATTCAGATTACGTAACGTTCTTTCTCTGTTTACAATGTTCCTATTCTCATTGGACCTTCTGTCTCCACTGGCCAGTACTAGCCTACACACTTTTACAGCCCAGCTAATTACTGAATTATTGCTCCAAGGGTTCACTGGCCAGGAGTGAGGACTCTTTCCTGTAACAATGCGCAATTGAGAATGCAGTACACTACGATCTACGTATTTCTAATTACTAAGACTAGTGTCGTTGGACTCGCTGGTATCACCTGCCGCCTGCCGGGTATTAGAGTATCGAACTTTCAATGTTTCTTCTGAACCAGCTAACAGTAATATATAGTGCTGATTGTCATTTTTCTTATTAATAACTAGATTCTGCCCGCGGCTTCGCCCGCGTGGATGTCGAAAAATTCACCATTTCAAGCCCCTATTTCACCCTCTTAGGAATGGAATTTAAAAAAAAAACCATTTCTTAGTGGATACCTACTCTGCACAAAGAACACACTCTCCAAATTTCATGTCTCTAGGACCAGCGGTTTAGGCTGTGCGTTGATATATCAGTCAGTCAGTCACTCAGGACTTTGAATTTTATATAAGTATATAGAAAAAAGATTGAGGAAAACAAAATAACATCCTTTACCAAAAGTTTGCATAAGTTTTTGCATAAGAAAGACATGAAAATTAAAAATGGGCTTTCGGTATCATTGCCTGCGGCTTTGTTGATACAAATTCTTATACAAAATTATTATAGTCAAATCATAATATATATGTCTTACTTTATACTCTTAGTCAAGTCATATTGTTTCTTTTTTCAGTTCGCTGTCTGAAAGATTCTGTATTTTGTTCTGGATATACCTACCCTAGCCATTTAAAACTTGATTGGAAAAAGTGTAAATAAATCATATCATTTGGGTAGCAAAGTTGCACTTATGAAGTAGCAATGATCCTGCATATGAATCACTTCAGTCACTCGACCTGATCATCAGAACATGAAAAACCTCTCGCTCGCTAAGTATTTGCTCACAGTCAAGTGTAACAATTGATGCTGAGCGGATCGCAGTCTAATGACGCATTGATCGCGTATTTTAATACGAGTAGCTACGCCAAAGTGCACTACGCTGTACGCTCGTTTTAAGTGCGTTTCGCGTAGTCGACGACTATTTTCCATTGTAATATGAACGATCAGTCTGCGTACATGTAAACCATTGAGGGATACTTTTTGTACGTAGATTTTTTAATGTTGTTATGAATAAAAGTGGAAGTACGTTAGTGTGTAACTACTTGATACATACAATATAATTTTTTTCTTTCCTTTACCAGTGTTTGCTATTAAGTATCCTATTTGAATACAAGTATGGAGCACCTTTTTAGTCGGTATCCTAGTGAAGTTACGAAAGGCAAAAAAAAAGTTCAAAATACACAAAAAAGAAACGACGGCAGTAAAAGTGCCGATGACAAAGCGGGCGAGAGCGAAAGGTTATTTTTGTTAAATTACTTTAAGAGAAAAGTACATCATTGAGTTGTGTCGTTCTGTACCCGAGCTAATTACTCGAGACGACAGGTTGAGATGTAAAGGGAAACAGAGGGGTGCGGGACCAGGCGAGGGAGGGGGGAGCTCTAGTGACACGTTACAATGGGAAAAGTTACGCAATAACAGACTAACTTTTGGCTCCACACCGTTATCAGTACGGTCCCGCCGCTCAAATATAGCCCTTGGGAAAAAGACATAAAGTCCTTAATAAATACTTATGTAAGTTTGCAAAGTCCTCCGTCTTTTATTCGTCCGTCAGGCGTACGAGATTTATGTGAATAAAACACGGGTTCGTGTTATGTTTTATGGTGGTGAACGTTCTAATCCAACGACAACACGGAAATATGGAATACACGTTACGTTGGGTTGGGAACTTCGCTAGAAATAATGTTGATGGCTGTAAGCTACGTTCAAAGTATTAAACTATGTATGTTGAAGTTCCGGATGTCGACAATAATATATTTAATTTTAAAAAATAGAATTATAATACATGTTTTTATTGAATAATATATTACAAAGTATAAAGTTACAACAGGTGGCTCTGGAAGAGGATGCCTGGAAGGATTTGAGGGAGGCCTTTTCTCTGCAGTGAGACAGAGTAGACTAATAACAAAAAAGTTACAACATTATTTTTAACTGAATTATAAAGTAAAAGTATTCAAGCTACTTACAAAACGAATTTGCATTTGTGAATATTGGCATCGTTTAATGGTACATAAATTAACTGTTTTAAGAGAAATACGAAATCTTGCCGATTTAGTAGAGTAGGTAGGCGTACTTTAACAGTTAAAATACTGTATTTCCCTATTTTTAGGGTTCCGCACCTCAAAAGGAAAAAGCGGAACCCTTATAGGATCACTTTGTTGTCCGTCCGTCCGTCCGTCCGTCCGTCTGTCAAGACCCTTTTTCTCAGGAACGCGTGGAGGTATCAAGCTGAAATTTAAAAAAAAATACTCAAGACTACTGTCTCTTGGAGCTGTGAAAAAATCAAACTTCTAAGCTAACGCAATCAAAAGATACAGCCGTTTATGCTGCAAATTTTCGAAACTCGCAAGGGAATCAAAACCTAAAGGGTACTTCTAGTCGATCTAGAATTTTGAAATTTGGTACGAAGCAACGTCTTATAGCACAGATAAAGGAAAAATTGCGAAAACCGTAAATTTTTAGTTACAACATATGCTAAACAGAACAAAACACAGACAGAAATAAAACCAAGCCAAGAAACAGAACAGAACTACGACTCGATTGTCGTGATGGGTGAACTTTTACTTATATACCTACAGGTTTGTACGGAACCCTCGGTGCGCGAGTCCGACTCGCACTTGGCCGGTTTTTAGGGTTCCGCACCTCAAAAGAAAAAAGCGGAACCCTTATAGGATCACTTTGTTGTCCGTCCGTCCGTCCGTCCGTCCGTCCGTCCGTCCGTCTGTCAAGACCCTTTTTCTCAGGAACGCGTAGAGGTATCAAGCTGAAATTTATAACAAATACTCAAGTTTACTGTCCCTTGGAGCTGTGAAAAAATCAAACTTCTAAGCTAACGCAATCAAAAGATACAGCCGTTTATGCTGCAAATTTTCGAAACTCGCAAGGGAATCAAAACCTAAAGGGTACTTCCAGTCGCTCTAGAATTTTGAAATTCGGTACAAAGCAACGTCTTATAGCACAGATAAAGGAAAAATTGCGAAAACTGTAAATTTTTAGTTACATCATATCATAAACAGAACAAAACACAGACAGAAATAAAACCAAGCCAAGATACAGAACAGAACTACGACTCGATTGTCGTGATGGGTGAACTTTTACTTATATACCTACAGGTTTGTACGGAACCCTCTGTGCGCGAGTCCGACTCGCACTTGGCCGGTTTTTTTTATTCATAGCATGAAAGATCGTTTTCATTATTATCTAATGAATGACCTTCTTTTTTATTTTTGTCAAGTATTATACTGCGAGATTAAAGTTATTTAAAAAAATTATTTAAATTATAAAATGTTATGTATGAAAGTGTTAAAAATTTATTCATACATAGTATAACTTTCACAACATTACATTGTAAATTTTGAAGTCGAAAAATCAAAATTAAATCATTTAAATTAAAAAGTAGCGTATTAGTTCTAATTCTCATTAAATTCACACTTATACTTGAAATTATATTTCATGTTATGTATAACAAATATAGAAATACAGTATTTTAACTGCGTATTTTAACCTATTAAAAACAAAACTAAATTTCGGACATACTCTCCAAAATTAATGTACATTCAGGGTTCACCCTGATTAGTTTTGGCCCAAAGGGAATTGTCCAAACTTGGCCATTTTTAAACACGCTGCTATACAAAAATGTAATTTACCAATAATTTTAATTATATTTTAGTAAATGTCTGATGCTAATAACTTTGTATGAATAAGCACTGTAAAAATCGTTTTGTTTTTGGTATTTGTTATGATGTGACCAAGTCTTTGGCTTTGAATTTGACTTTAGTGTTGCCAAACAAAAACTGCATAAACAATAAATTCAAATTGATTTAAAGTGTAGGATAATCTCTCCACTGTATTATACGCAGTTTCCATTTAATCATATTATTGAAAAAATAGTAATATACGATATTAATGATTAAAGACTTAAAAATGATAAATTGAAGAGTGCATTATACCTGAAGAACTTATAAAACAATAATCGATTCCATATGTATCAATACAAATATATATTTTTTTATTTCGCAACACAAGGCTTTAAAAATGTTGTGTTAATAGTCAAAATGACAGTTTTCTTTCGATTTGTTTTTTTTTTGCATCGTGAGTGTTGTTTTTGTAAGTTTTATTGCGATTACTTTGGCTATTTCTAAATGGATTCCGATTCTCCCCTTCTTGACGACCGCGGCACTTCCATGGACCCTGAACCTTGTATTTATGATGAACCTAGCATATCTAAAGCAAGTTTTATTTCATGCAAAACCAATTTAAGTAAAATGTTAAACATTATCTAAATATAAATCTTGATACAAAACTAGGTTGATATTGGCATTCTTACTGATATGAACTATTAAATCAATCATATATTATTAGCTGAACTGTTTGTTTATAAGTGGCCAAAGTCCCATAGAAGTTGGTCAATGCCTTTTCATATATTTTCTACTTCTTTATGAAAGCAGCCACATTTGTTGGACAAAATTAAATTAAAATTGATTAAATTATTCGCAGCACACTAACATCCATTTTAAAGTGGCTGTGGACGATCGTTCATGACTTCAAGTCACACTACGCCGAGGCCATTCGGCGTTCGTAAACCCAGTATTAGCTTACGCCTTCTTGTATTATGTCCACAGCACTGAAAAGTTGACCGGGGATATTTTAAGACTCCGCCCTGGGAAACTCTGAATGACCCACTTTGCAGGTTACTTCGAGATAATCTTATCAATGCGCCCACTAATACTGCTCAGTGTGCCCGCCTACTGGCTGTGGCTGGCTCGGAGTCAGGCCTCTGATTTCAAGAACTACTAGCACGTCGCCGTGATGCGACTTCCGTGCAGTTATAGACAAGTAGTGAGCCAGGAGATGCTGTCGTGACACCACCTTTCACCTCGCTACTTGTGGATGGGCGTTCTTTGCGTGGCTTCGCATCGCTGGCTGTGCGTTATAGCTGTCGACTGCCTCGAACATCACCGGCTATCTTGCAGTAAGAGTGGAGGCCGAATAGCACGGCATGCCAGCATTAGCAGGCAGGACTAGAGCACGACGGATAATGTCATAATCCGTCGGGTGCCAATTGTTCTAGAACCCAAGGGCTTAGCACGCGATGGTGGGCAGAGACCAGACGAAATGACCACATGCCTTGGAAGTTGGGCAGGCTTTTGCTGTGGGATGCAGCATCCCATCTTCCTAATACGGCGAACTGTGCTGGGGTGGCTGCTGCAGGTGAAGAAAACCTCAAACGGCAACTCTAATCTTATTCAGAGTTATTATGTTCGACCCTTTTGAGGTTCAAAGCCTCTAAGCATCCACTGGGTTTTGCGAGACTTTCGGACCAAGCGGTCGGTTTGACTCTACACGTGGTGACTGGGATAGCCCATTTGTGTGTGATTCAACTTTCTACTACCTGGCCCTGCTCATAGTGCTGAAGATAGACTGAAATCACGGAAATAGACTACCCGTCGTGTTATGTAACTTCGTTACACATACTGCATATTTATTGGTATTCGTCCGGTAGTTTGAGTAAGAATAAAGATTAGCATTTATATTCAGTCGTTTGATGCAAAACGTGAAGCTGTTCATAAAAGCTCACTTTTATTTGACATCAATATACCAATATTAATCAGAGTTTCGAGAAAGCCAACAAACAACCATACAACCTAACAAATTATAATTATTGTAGTTTTAAATCATAACAAAGGACATTCATTACCGTGTTTATGATCGATTTTCAACTTATTTCTTTAATGTCACAACAAAGTGAACAGCTACATATTTATAACTATTTTAATATAATGTTATGTAATTGACAAACATTGATCCTCAAAAGGGTAGAAAAAGGGCAACATCTACAGTCCCCGATAACGGCAGAAGGGTCCGACCCGATAGGACGCAAGCCCATCACAATTTATTGGAACAAATTCCAATCCCGAGCTGTAACTGAAAAAATATGTAACAGAAAAACGTAATTGCACTTTTCCCCTCGGAAATGTGACTATTTGGAAAGGAACCGGGTCCGTCTGTGATTTAGTAGTACGAGAACAATGTGGGTACAGTTTCTGCAACGGTTTTCAAATTGTCTGATATTACTTTTATGACAATCATACTTCATGAGCGAAAGTTTCTAAACATTCTTATGTTATTCAAAAAAATATTAACTATTTACAATCTTTTGTATAACCACAATATGTAGCCATATTTAAGTATCCAACATGTGATACGTTTTGTCTTACAGATTAAATAATTATTCAACTTAACTGAATATTAATCAGTATCATAATTTGTGTACCATAGAACAAAAATTGTTGGCAATCAAAACATGAATTCTTGTCAAAGTATACATCTTTCGAGGCTGACTGCAAAAATATTTTTAGACAAAACTAGTAAAAATTTGAATGTGTTTCTGTTGTTTAAACATCAGAATAATTTAAAATAAACAGTTAACTAGTGAACATTGACTGATTCTACTGATAACTTACCAATAACAAGTCTCCGAAGAAATAAAACTAACGTCCTAAACCGTCATTCAGTGTTCCCGAACTTCGTGTTGTTTGAAACTTTCCCGTAGTGTCGTCGGAGTGTGTGGAGCGCAGGCGGCGCGTGGTGCCCGGGCGGCTCGCGACGCTCTACTGCCGCCCTGGCGCCCGCCCTAGCGGTGACACACGGCCGACCGCAGGTAATTGTTTTTTTATATGAAACATTACTGTCAAGGTAATTATTTTATTTTGTAAAGTCACGTTTAATAGAAATGGCGCGTTCATAATGTGAGCAAGTTTTCAGGTTTAATTTGTGAATGATATTTTCGAGTATATCATTCTGAAAATACGCGAATTTGTGAACTTATATATTTTGTTAAGTAAATGAATACTATGCATTTATTAATACATGATCGCTCAGGAGTTGATATACATACAAGCGTTATTATTTTGGGATAATTGATTCATTAAAATATCATTTTGAAATAACCTTTTTAAGTTTCCTGTGTTTTTTTACTTTGAAAACTTTATGGAAATGTGCATTTTTATAATTGTTGTTGTTGTTATTTCAGAAACACAAACACAAGACCCCAACCAAGACCAAAGGCTACTTCAACAGACTTTAACATCTACTTCAAACCCAACAAGCATCTCACTAGTAAAGGGACCTTTCTTATGGCGCGGGATTTACGCGGACACGGGATAAGAACACGATTTATTCCGCACCACTACACAATGCGAGCCATAAACCAAAAACGGAAGTCGCACCAACCAATCACACACCAGCAGGAGCCGAGCCCACCAATCACACACAAAGGCTCGGGCAAGACAAAGGGCCACTGAGGGACATCGATCATCGTTTGGACGGAAGCGCAAAAAACTCCGACCATAGATTTGTGTTGACATACATCATTTAATATCAATACTGGAGTAATACGACTGGTATTGACTTTATGTTTGTATTCAAAATGTGACTAATATTGTTATTTAGAAGGTTATTTATTAGAAGAGTAGCAAAAAAATATGTCAGTTAAGAAAATTTAACTAAGAAATTAAACAAGGCCACTGCGACTGAAACTTACATAACCAGGAAAATGTATTTTTTTTTTTTAACGAGTGAGTATTGAATTTATTTATAAATATATTTGGTAATAAATAGTAATAATACTGGTTTTTATGTGGTTTTGTTTATAACATTATTTCTGGCTGAAGCCTTTTTGCTTTTTCAAAGATTTAAAGTGCATGGCAGATAAAAGCAAGTAAAATAGTGACCATATGACTACATAACCCCCTGATTCACCGACTGAACAATCAGCAACGAACAGCCACAGAACTGTTATTTGTTCTTCCATTTATCTTTTACACAATGCAATATTACATAGTTAGTTTCAGGAACCGGTTAACTCCACCTTTCTCTAATTTATGGCACAACGAAACTAGTAGGTACGACTATGCTTCGAGAATTACCGACTTAGCTTATGTCCTGGTCCTAGGCAATTTGTTACTGCGGTAAATTAGCATATCATATTTACCGTTAGCAAATGACCCCTAGAAAGCCTCTAGAAGACATCCAGAGCTATCTGCTTAACATATAAATAACATAATATTCGTGGGAGGCGCCACTTTATGCATTATTCAAGCGAACGCCGCAATCAATGCCAACCCTTAATTAAACAACTGGAAAAGTTATGAACATTTCTTTCACAATGAAATCTTATTAACATTGTAACGCACAAAGTTTTCTTTGTAACGCATACTTTACTTCTTCATAAAACTTTACAAATATAACAGCTTAGGATGTTTGGCAAAAAAATCACTGCTTTGGCAGTATAAAAAAAACGATAACATCGTCAACATATATCGCAATTCTGTTCTATTAGTGTTAGTTTAAATAATCACTTACAGAGCTTTATTATACCTATCTTGTGTTGGGAATGATTAAGGCTAATATTATAGTCCACCCGACTCTTCTCTCCTCAAACTTTCAGAATTACGTAGCGTTACTACCTGACGAAAAGCTCACACTTGATTTTAATATTTAAGCAGAAGTGTGAGCACTAATTATAACTTTTGAAAGCAACTAGCCATTAAAACATCTCGTTTGAGAGGCACAGTGTAGTGGAGACTTGACAATAACCGGTTGGGGCCTGAAAGTGCAATTTAGAGAACAAGCGCGGAGCGACAGCGTCGCGCGGGTCCCGACACGACGCGTCGCGCGCTAACTGTAAATATGTCTTCGTTACTAACACGAGACACACGGCCGGCTCGAATTTTCACATTATGTGCGGTTGCAATTTCAGATCTAATTTCCGTAGGCAGAAACTTATTTCTCGGGAATAAATATTGCTGTTTGACAGATTTTATACCTGCCTTAAAAATAAAATGTTCTTGATGAACAAACAGGAAAGAAAGTAGTGACAACAGAAACCACCCAAGCTAAATTAAAGCATTGCTGTAAGATTATGTGGCACCAGTTAGACAAGTCACGTTTTACGGGTTTCAGTAACAGTCTAATGAAAGAATAAGTTTAATCTATTGCATCATTAAAACCTCTACATTTAATAATATTTCCGTCACCAAACACCTTTGACATTTCCCTTATATTTATAAAACTCCGTCAGTGTAAATGCTCGTATGTCCTCAGTTCAGAAAGTATTTCAGGTGTACTTAGCGCCTCCGGTGGGCAGACGACTCGCGATCGACGGCGCGAACGTCGGGCGTCTATCACGGAGAATATTATTATTATTATTGAGTAACGTCTAGGGTTCAGCTCAACCTCGGGAGGGATTATAGGGAGGGTAGAGTTGAGTGACACAAACGTACAACTTTGGTTGAATCTGACATTTACATAGGTCGTTATTGTTTTATTTTGATAAAGATTGACAGTATAGTTTGATATATTTATGTAAATACTGCATATTAAAAAATATTTCACTGTCGCTTTGGGTTCTGTTTAGAATTTTTGTGGCTGTCTTTCATATTACAAATTGCATTCCCAGATCTATCACCATCAGCAGATGTAGTTGACCATTGCCTTGATATCGCTTTAATGGGAAAGTGTTTATATTGTAAAAGCAAAGAGCACATCCAGACATTCTTAGTGCGATGTAGCCGAGTCAAAACGAACTACCGTTTACCTTGTTAGGTGCCGCTCCACCAGGCGCGGCAAGAGAGCGTCCCGGAGAAGCCTCGCGACGAGCAATGCTAACGTGCTCTCTATTTATTTCGTTTGTAACGTGAAATGGTGAACAATGAGCAATTTAATTTGAATAAATTATGTCGCATCAACACAAACGCGAACCATTACAAACCTTTTGTAACAGACCCATGTAAATTGTTATTAAAGCCAGTTTCCACTTATTCCCCAACAAATTACCAATGGATTTGAATCGATCATCTTGTAGTGTTGCTGGCGTTCAAAATCGAAAAAAAATGAGAGTGATCACTTTAGCACAAAGCAAATAAATCCAAACTACTTTTCCACCCATTAAAACAAACGAGTTCAGAATATCTGTAAAAGAGTAGTCAGCTTCGAATCGCGAACTCAGTGAAACAGCAAACATTGCTGGATGGGTTTAAAACTGCTCATGTAATGGTCTACACTCGTCTTTCTACAGAAAAACGGTTCGTTCGTTCCCAAGTGTCGCTTAACCCCGGGTCATACAACAGGAGGGTGCAGAAGGTTCAGACTATGTGTCGTTTATCCATCCTGGGATGATCGGAGGAACAGTTTAAAAAGTTTCTTAGAATAGTCACTGACTGAGTAGTTCAATTGTCAACCACAATGTCAGTAGATATAGCCATTCTCCAAAAGGATTTAGAAAGCTGAATTTCACCGTCTGAAGGTATGGATAATACTAGAATATAACCAATAGGGCAGGACTGAAGTAAGCAATGTCTATATATACACGTTCCAGTTAGAATTATACTGGTTTTGTTGATAACAACTGTGGATCATACTGACCGATAAAATTAAAGCTTTTAATTGATTTGGTTCAAAACTCATTGCATAATGAAGTGATATTTGAACCTTCTGTAATATATATTTTATCCACAAAGCTCAAACATGACAGGGTGAAAGCCGCGAGTGATTGTGGTGTTGTTTAGCCATCACCGCGATATTGTTGTTAACGTCGCGTCGCGTCAACGTCGTCGACGGCGGGGCGGAGCGGGACGGCACGTAACGACTTGATGGCAATGTAATGATACTGAGTAAGCAACAAAACAACCGCACAGCTGATGGGAAGGTTTTCTATTAGAATCATGGTAAAGGAATCGAAATATCGTTTAAGATGACTGTGCTAGCGAAACGACCAGGATATTATTAAGTATACGATACTACGATACGTACGGATACGTTTCTTTACGAGATAAGCAATAGAAAAGTGTGTATATTCATAACTAAATGTGCTAAAAAGAAATATATATCATCACTTAAACGCAATCAATATTCAAAAACGATTACAGCAACGAATAGCGAAACCAATACTGAAACTAGAGCACACATGCATTTAAGAAAATCGATGATAGCAGTTTTTCAACCGCAGACCACAGACACGATATTTACAGTTAACGTATCCGTCATATTCGGTACAATCAATCAATCAACTCAGCCTATCGCAGTCCACTGCTGGACACAGGTCTCTCCCATGTTGCGCCACAACTCCCTATTCTCCGCCTTCCGCATCCAGTCTGCCCCAGCTGCTTTCCTTAGATCGTCGGTCCATCTAGCTGGGGGGCGTCCCACACTACGCTTGCCGATACGCAGCACACAGTACACGTATCTAAAATTACGAACTCTATCTCGTGCAGGTAAATTACTTGTATGTACTCACGTGTGAGTAGTATGAAGGTACACTAACTAAATGACCATTGTTCGGACCAAATGACCCGACATTACATGTTCTGTGCACTCAACCCACGAAACATTTCGAGGAAAACGATAATCTTGAGTGGGTATATAAAGGTGAGAACAGATTTATAAAAATAACGAAATTTATTTATTACGACTAATCTACGATGATGGTTTTTCAGAAAAAAAAAATCTCTGTACGAACTTTAAAATAAATAAAATGTGAACCTTGCTTAATCGGTCTGAATAATTCTGGAATTTACATAAAGCATCGTTTGTATGTACCATAATGTGATAATGTTTGTCTGCAACTTTTCATAAAATAAAGAAAAGATCAGAAAAAACACAAACCCGCATCATTTGCAACATGTCTGTTATCGCCTTTACAATTCTTTAACCCTTGAATTTCCAAGAAAATGATATTTGTACATTACCCTTGAATGTCGGCCCAGGGTTTATATTGATAACGTCGGGCACAGATGTGGTTACGACTGATTAGTTTGTGTCCACAGGAGACACGCGGCACGTGCGCGGATTGAGGCAATGACTTAATACAGCGACGTGGGCAGATCTAGGTTAGCGATTAGGGGAGGGTCTTATTCCTTGAAGTGTGGATGTTATTCGGTGTTGTGATGTACTTTTTATAAGGTTGTGCGTGTTTGATTTCAGCCGATAAACGACATGAGTGGAATGCCAAGAGCATAAAGTGTAGACTAAGTAAAGATGCCCTTAAATTATTGAAGACTACCTATTAACAGCGGACCAGGAAAATATCCCACGGGTACAAGTAAGTTAATCCAGGTTTTAAACTACTGGTTTGCCAACTTTGATCCAAATCGTTGAGTCGTTTTTGCGTGCTTGAGTAACACACATCTAATCATCCAAACATATAGACTTTCAAATTTATTATGTGGTTATTGGATGTAAGACAAAGAAAACGTCTTCTAACGCTCCGCTAACTTCACAACATTGCAATTCCAACAGCAACTTAAATCCAACAGTCATTAAAGACCCAAAAATCAAATAGGCATAAGTTACATCCAAACTCAGGAAAACCTTGTAAAATCAATAAACGTTAAATTTTAATAGTGTCATAATTGAATAACCAGTTTACGGAGACCCATAATATACCACAGAATAAAGCGAACGTTGAATGAGTTGCAAGGAGTTACGCTACGGGCGCAGGTCAGCCTACCTTGGCCGATGGTCCAGTTGGTAAGCGTTTCTTCCTGACAAGTAACTCGGCTACTTGCGACATTTTATTGGAAAACTTTCCGTGGACCAACTCCAGTGTTTTATTCGCTTACTTTGGGAGTATTACCGACGAGAGTCAGGAGCATCGTAAATAATACCAGTTTGTGGAGGAAAATATATCAAATGGGTTACTACGTCACACCTCGTATAGGTGTGTTACAGAAAATACGGTAACTAGACACGGCAATGAGAAAAACCTGTTTACTATATTTCTAAAAAAACCTAAGCAGTAGCAGTATAATTTATTAATTAAACTTAAAAAATAAAAGCCTATAATGTTCAGGTTGTATTATTATGTAAATGTTCTGAATGTATTCAGACCATTTTACAGCGATATTACAGAAGCACTTTGGGAATCATTTCATTTCTAATTGAAATCTTTTATTTACATAGAAATCTCAGAAAGAAAAGTAATTTATCTGTCTACCTACCTGACATATTTGGTTTCAATTTGTAAGTATATCTATAGAGAAACAATTGAATTTTTCTATTACTACATAGAAATAATATACATGAATTCATGATAAATAAAATAGGTACCAAATAGATTTCCAAGGAAACAAACAATCACCTGTGTATTTGCTACAAATAGTTTTATAGACAATAGATTAGATTTGAGAGGCAGCCCAATATTTATGTAACGAATGTCGCGCCGTACATAAAACATTGTTCTATTTGAGTTTACGAGGATGAGCGGTGAAAATAAAACGCTTACAATATTACGGATGGATGGGACAGACAGTTTTATTACGAATCTATCCCTGACGCAAACTGTCTCGAAGAAATCTTTCACAGTAAAAGTTGTTCTTATAGTTGGCGCATACAGATGTAAGGATATTGCTCAGGGTATCCGTCACCCTGAGCAATATCCTTACATCTGTATGCGCCAACTATAAGCTGCAGGTAATTTAAAAGATTTTTTAAAGTTGAGCTTATAAAGTCGGTAGGACAGACCGCTAAGAGAAATTAGTTTCTTTCAAATATTATGGAGCAAGTTAATTTTAAACCAACCATTAGATGCAGCAGCGTTGAATGGTTTGTTCCGTGGAAATATAATTATCAAAGGCTTCTTTTAAAATATGTCTATAAAGTTAGTTTGATTTTGTTTTCATACAATTTTTCTTTACTCCGCTCTCGATTCAGAGAAATACTATAAAATAATAAATTAAATACTGAATTTAAATTCCGACAGCCACTATAACAAGATGATCATCAAATTCAGTCCGTGACCTCAAGCTTCCAACTGGACTATTTGCCGTTCAATTTGGGTGACATCAAAAACTGTGTCTCGTTATCTACGGGTCTAGCCGATAGCCGCGGGAGATACTCGTGAATTATGGTAGTAATAAGCTTCCATTTAGATAGTACACCGAAATCTATTGCTGACCTAGACACGCGGTAGCGTGTCATGCCAAGTTCAAGTAACAGAACTGGCGAGCAGCACCATGTGTAATATTACACTAACTATTTGGAGCCACTTTTGACCCCCTCATAACTCAAAAACTATTTTACATAAACGTATCAAAGGAGACGGATACGCTTTCATACAATCTTGGGCCTGGATGTAAAAAGATGAAATTGGTGTCTATTGATAGGTACTATATTATTAAACAATCACTGAAAATTTTGCAGGTTTTGGCAATCTGAGAACCAAGTTAAATAAGATTTAGGAAAAGTGAGGTTACGTAACAATCTACACTTAACAGCTGATTTTTGAAGTGCGATTCTCATTCTTTAAAATACAGTTGGGGTGTTAAATATAAAGAATATAATCATAATTCATCATCACCATCATCATCATTTCAGCCGAAAGACGTTCACTGCTGGTCATAAGTCTTCCCCGATTCGGGGGGGTTTGCCATAATCGCAACGCTTAGCAGGCGAGTTGGCGATCGCAGTGTGGTCGCAAAATGCATAGAGAACGCTGTTGCCAATTCTAAGTCCCTTAGTCGCCTCTTACGACATCCACAGGAAGAAATAGGGTGGTGCTATTCTTTACTATTCTCTCTATTCTTAATCATTATATAAGTATTTGTAGAAGGGCTGGTGGCTAAGTAATAACAGCCGCACGGGTTAACCGATCAGGTTAAGCTACTCTTGCCGCGGTTGGTCCGTGGATGGGTGACCATCTTTACATACCAAGACCCTTCCGTGCCTCGGAAAGCATGTTAAGCCGTTGGTCCCAGCTATCTTTCGTAGGTCTTAGACAATCGTTACGGGTCATCAGATGCCCAGTCTGACAACCAGTCTTACCAAGGGATATCATATTACCCAGTAACTGGATTATGGAACTCAGATAGGCAGTCACTCCGTGTAAAATACTGGTACCCAGCCGCATCCGGTTAGACAGGACTTAGGTTAACATAATTGGGGAAAGGCTAAGCAGATGATAATTTATATAGGTATTTCTAGAGTGAGGGAGAGAAAATAAAAATGTTCTTTAGTAATATTTTTTATTTATCTTCAATTATGATTAAATTGTCATCTAGAAACTGTGCAGGTGGTACTATATTATCTTGGTACCTAGCCCAACTAAGGTATCATATTATTTTCATAACAAGAGGTGGTCTTTGATCCAACTACCAACAAGCTTGGTAAACATGGTCACTGCATTTTACCTGAAAGATGTAAAAAGTGGTTAATAACAGATAACATGATTAAGGACTTTTAAAAAATCTTGGTCCGATAGTTACTTAGTTCTATATAATATATCTACATGGGCCTTTTAAATGTTTACCTATACTTTATTATATTAATTAATACCAAACTACCTACTAAATAACTCAAATATTATCACCGATAACATGTGTGATTATTGGAGAGCGAGGAATACTGTCCTACCGTGATACTGTTTATACTATGTAGTACTGAGGTCAGTGTGAATTACTCTCTAACTACCAAAAAACCATTTACGTTTGATATGAGATCTTATTTGTCTGTTTTTTATACGTACTCATTGTAGTCTAGTAGCACAATAACAACCTTAGGTAGGTTGTTATTGTGCTACTAGAAATAAGAATGTTGCCCCTAAAACGACCCACTGACCTTTTATTTTTTATTATTATTTTGTTAGTATAATGGTGAAGGAAAAAATATTGTAAAGATTGCAAGCAGCGTGGTAGACGTTGGTGAGGTAAACAAGAAGTGAGTAAGTACTTACAGATTGTAGTTTACGCCATTGACGAATTACTGCTAATATCATTTCGTCATCCAAATCTCGACGATCTGTTGTATTACAGCGATTAGTCACTATGCGACAATTTACACAACGATCCATGGTGTCGCTTTCCAATCGGTAGGCTGTTCGTAGAATCCAAAATTACAAGTCCAAGTCCGACGTTTAAGCGGAGTTCTCCGTGTCGGGTATGGTAGCAAGGCAAGGGTCATACAAGAAGGTAGCTCCGATGTCCGTAGAATGAAAGCAGGGGTTGAGGAAACATCAATAAAACTATGGGTGGAAACACGATACGCACATGCAATAAACAATATGAAACGAGTGAGTGTCAGCGTTATGTCATGCATGTCATGTCAGAGTTAGCACAGACTAAACATACATTAATCGATTAACAAACTTGGATCAATTTATGTTAATTATATTAATATTTAATTGTTTTAAGCTGTGCAGTATATTATTTCTAATAGATTTAATTATTTTAATTAAATTAATCATCTGGTGAAGGCATCTTCTTAAATAGTATGAACGTTAATCGATTATAATTTAATCGATATTCCATTTACTTGGGAACCTTAACTTAATTTTAGGATTTCTCATTTTCCAGATTGTAAATTGAGTTGATTTTTCAGATTTTCATATAGAAAAATATAAGCTTTTTTTTAAACCATTTCTCCACTTATTACATTTTGGCCCAGAAATGCCCGTCTCCTTTGGCTCATATATTGAAACTTGCAAGATACATATGTGCTCTAAATTACATAAACACATCTCAAACGGTTATTTAAATATTAACGTCCAAAAATCGTCATTTTTATCACTGACTGACCTATAGATCAAAACTCTAAACCAGTTGATAGAGATTGTAGCCTAAGGTCTGACTTGGCTAGTTCTCATATACGAATTATTATGTTCGATGGCTAGTTTCTACCAGCAAGTCAAATTTTCGGAATAATAAAATAAGAACCGACAAGTAACAGGTTTAGAACTTGCGAAGGCTATAATATAATTCGTATATTATATGAAAAACTAGCGAAGTCAGACCTTAAGCTACAGTATATTATCCTAAGTTAGAAGAAGAAATGATATTTTATGTAATTATAAATAAATTTCAAGACTGACCATTGAACATGGCACCAATTTAGAACTCGTTTCTTTTGTCATTGAAATGAACAACTAAGGCATATATCATAATATTGAACTTGGCTCTCATTTCACATTTATGTTTTTGATGGGATATCATTACTTTTTGTACATAAATTGTTAGTAGGTACTTATTTATAACAAAATTAATACCAAATGGTTTTTGTTATAAGTGTGCCTAATAGAATTTTTTAAACCAGACTTTAAAACATTTAAAATGATAAGATCAACAGTCATACAGTTTACGTTATCATCCTGAAATACCAAGAACCCGTGATTACTTATTGAAAATCACCTTAATTAATCCCTTAGTTAACAATAAAGACCCACATAAATGTAGTAATCGCAACCTAATATCGTGAACTAATCTCCCTAATATAATGTTCCTACATATTATATGAACAAGCCCCGCATGTCAGACTTAATCACTTGTACAGTCTTCATCAAATATATCCCGATGAGAAAATTAAATTACGTTTTCGTACTGTGTTAATTCAGCGATACCGTTTGTCTCATTGAGTTTTAGTTTCGTTTGATAGTCTATAACAATACGTTATAAAAATAATAGTTTAAAAAAACTAAATAACACGCTTCCATGGAAAACTAAACTTAAAAGTAGAAAATAATGGAAAAAGCGTGGGGTGCTTTTGAGATATTTTTAATTCATATCAAGGACCCCACGCTTTTCTCTATTATTTATTTTCAGTTTTTTAGGGTGTGTTTTGAATTTTGTGACGTATGTCAGCGTAGTTTTCGAAGACAGTTTTTTTTTTGCCATCCTGGTAACTCTGGCAAGGATAATGACACACATTTATGAAATTATTGTATTGTCATCGGTCCTCGATAAGTCTACAAAGTTTAAATGATATCTGACCGTTTGAAGTGGGTCAAAGTCGAGTCCAAAGGAGTTGTTTGCAAACATTCAAACAGCTAAGCTAAAGCTAATAAAAGCGTGTTAAAAAGCAAAGTTGTGGTCAATTTACCAGAACAACTGCTAACCAAGAGATTATTTAGGTAATACTTTTAGTTGTTCACACCCTTTTGAACACACTGCTCGTCCCAATATGTTTAAACTGACTGTACAGAAGCACAGAGCCACGTCCTTCTCGGACTAATTACAACCTACCTGTGTCTAAAGGATTTGTGGCCGCTCTAGATCCGCACGGTAGCCTGGCTTCTATTACAATTGCGTCAGTTTCAATGGCACTTAGTTTAACAGGGTCAGCAATATGAATGGAATGTGTTACAGTCATAGTCCCGTTTTGGGAGAAGTTTATAACATTAGTAAAGCACTAAGTACGGATATGAGTGACCTGTTATAATGACCAGCACGGTTATTATCCGAAGTAGGTTTTGAAATAAAGATATAATTATAACAAGTTCTGTCATAATGTCTTTACCGCGAAGCGTCAGAGAAGACGGCATGGTTGCAAGTAACCCACTCGAGGTAACTTCTGAAAGGCCGCAAAGGTTAGTGCAGATTGGATGGCTATGGTCTGATCGGATGTATCTTATCATAATCAGCCCATAAACTTTTCACTGCCTGCTGGGACACCAGCCTCTGTAAGCGAGGGAGTGGGCCTGAATCCACCACGCGAGCCCAGTGCAGATTGCCAGATGTCACATGTCTTTGAATTTTTGGTTCATAGAAATGTCGGTTTCTTCACTACTGTTTCTTTCACCGTTTTGAAAGCAGTGGTGATGAAATTAAATACACAAAGTGTGGGCCTGGGTTCGAATCACGACCTAAAATTCGCAAGCCAGGATCGATACCACTAGCCCACCACTCCTCACTTTTTTGATACGCCCTGAGCAAAAATCAAACTTGGAGGTACTCGTATAATGTTACACATTTAAAAACATCATAAACAACATAAGCCGCGGCTACCACTGTAAACTACAAGCCAGACACGTCAATTAAGAGTAACTAAATAAAACACGTGATGCGCTCATTAGTGGTGGTACAAGTTCGATTCCCGGAGTTTGTGGTCATACATCACGCGCACCTCATCATGAGGACTTCCTAATTGGGACCACGCCGATAATTGTGCAACTTTTTAACAGTTGTTACTAACAAACTCAACGACCTGAGGTTGGAAGGGTTTTGGTTTTCGAAGCGAATGGTATTCTAGTAGATATGGAAGTGGAAGCAATATCATTTATCTACCGCCACCAAATAGGTTAATTAGCTCAGCCTTTTTACTAAACGGCGCTGTTCAACCAGGCAGCCTGAATGATATTAAGCCGATGCGTCTAATAAAACATTTAATTCTGCGAGGGGCCGAAACCAAATTGCAGAGGCCCATTAGATATTTCAATTAAATAACGCACCAACCCATGATTATACGTGTTTATGCAATACAACCGCACTCAAGGACAACCCTGGCTGGTGCAGGACTATTGCAGGAAATGGAAAAATGTCGTAAGAATCATAAATGAAAACATCTTCTGCGCTAAACATTCTTTCGTCATTGTCTATTCAGATATTGACAGTGGAATCTTTTTTCAAAAGTAGTCTATTATGCTGCACGTCATCAACAGCATGTTATCTATCACCGACAGAGGCACGTATCAGACTCTATATCTAGAGCTATCTTAGATAGCCTATCGTCTATCGCATTCAATAGCTCTGTCTGGTGGAGCGAACTTATTGTATGAACTGTCCCCACCGGGGTATAGAAGCAGGGCCGCATTGAGTGCATACTGGTTAAGGAAAAGTTGAGATCTTAGCAGCAGCATACGGGTGTATTGATATTTGGTATCGTGTCGCAATCTAATTACTTAGGGTCCTTGCCGAAACACTTCTTCACAGCTAGCAGTATAACTTTTCCGATTCCTTTTACGAGGATTTACGGTTACGGTTACGGTTGATATTTTATTGTAGACATTCTGGAAAAAATATTGATTTGTTACTTACTATAACTTAATTTAATTTTTATTTTGTAAGTTGATTTAGTACTTAATTTGCATGTAAATTTATAACAATATTTGTACGCCTAATGGCAAAACATAGAGAACCTATGGAAATTTTGTAACAGCTCACACACTGTGTAACTCTACCTATGTTTACAAATAAAGATTCTGATTCTGAGGGGCAAGACCTCCATTAAACACATTCTACCCTTCAAAGTAAATATTCTAGGCTAGAGCCCAGGAAATATTTAGAGAATATTTACTTTCATAATGAACTGAGCAAGGCATTCGTCATTCCGTCTCTGGACAGTCTACCGTCTGGCGCACCAATCACAGTGAAAGGATACTATCTGGTATTAGGCCGCTCCACCGTCCGCCGCGCGCCGCGCCCGTCTGCACGAGCGCTGCAATATTCATCATCACGTAAACTTGGAGGCATACTGTACGTACACGTGACTGGCCGACGAGTAATTACGGGCTCACACACCGTTTGGAGGTTTAGTCTGGAGAAACTTGGTTCTTGGATCAGAATATGTGCTACAATACGCAATATGTGCAAGCATAATTTATCAATATAATTAAAAAAAACTAAAAAACACGCTTCCATTGAAAACCAAACTAAAAAGTACAAAATAATGGAAAAAATGCGTGGGGTGGTTTTTAAGGTATTTTTTTATTGATATCAGACACCCCACGCTTTTTGCCATTATTTGCCATCATGCTTTTTAGTTTGGTTTTCAATGGAAGCGTGTTTTTTAGATTTTTTAAACTATTATTTATTTTCTATTTTTTAGGGTGTTTCGAATTTTGAGACGTATGTCAACGTAGTTTGTGACGTATGTCAGCGTAGTTTTCGAAGACAGTTTTTTTTGCTGTCCTGGTTACCCTGGCAAGGATAATGGCACCAATTAGTTTGTGACGTATGTCAGCGTAGTTTTCGAAGACATTTTTTTGCTGTCCTGGCAACCCTGGCAAGGATAATGGCACAAATTTAATGAAATTATTGCATTGTCATCGATCCTTGACAGGTGTGCAAAGTTTAAATGAAATCTGGTCGTTTAAAGTGGGTCAAAATCGCGCTATAAGGAGTCGGTTACAAACAAACATACAAGTAAAGCTAATATAAAGCGTGTAAAAAGTAATTTTTCAAGTCTCTCTGTGTTACGAGGTGAAAATGTAAATGGAAATAGGGTTGGTCTTTTAAACAATGAAATTGGATTTTAATTTACTTTTCACCGTCATTTAGAAAATTCTTTCGGAAAAGAATGTGTTATTAAACACGATATTTTGTCAAGTTGATAAAACCGTGCGAAGCAATGACAGGTCGCTAGTATTATAGAATAAGTACTAGAAGGAAGGAGATGAGCAGAAAGGCTCATTATGATTGAAAACACACTTTATTTCGTTATGATAGTAACGAGTTCGCATAGTGAAAAAGTATTATTTTCATGATTCTGTGCATTCTATGAGGAGAAATTTACTAGACCACCAAGAAATTGTGATGTCAGTCGGGACTGTCTTTACGAGTACTCAATTCAAATGTGTTACTGTGAGTGTGAGTAGTAACTTCAGTATCGAACTATGACAGTCAACGAGCTTACTATCTCAACAACTGCTTACCAGTTAATCGCTACATAGCAAACTTGCTGGCTCGCATTTATTACACATTTTTATACTCGCTATGAAACTTTCATTAGGTTTTTACGACAGACCACCCCACTACTTCAGTCAGGGTTGCAAGACATTTTAGTAAAAACGAATAAGTTAATAATCTAAAAGTACCTGCTAAACCTCACCAGCAAGTAAAAAATATTCTTATGAATAACTTGACTCCCGCCTACGACAAACGAAAAGATCGATAAAAAAATTAAAATATTGTACAAAAAAAAAAATGCTAATGATTATCGCGACAAGAAATTTTCCGCAAAGGTAACACTTTTGTATTACTATTCTCTTGAAAACGATATTTAATAGATACTACTGCTGCTCAAAAAAAATTATTAAGAAGTGCCAAGATACCTACACTAATACCTCACTGCTGCCAAGCTCTTTTGGTGTTCGAATGAAGTTGACAGAGGGCGCTGTTGATAAATAATTTTGCAATTGTATTGGAAAATGTCGGCGTTAGTGCTGATTTTGGTCACGCTTCAACAAAACTTTGTAGTGCTATACGTATATGCTCTGTTACGAGTCCTGCCAACCCTGTCTCTGCACCTGGGTTGAAAGCCACGAAAGCTTGTTGATGTCGGTAACTGCCGAATTAATTGCAAGTATGATCGTAACATGCGCCCTCCTTGTTGCGTCGCTGTGACAACCATAGTGGAGTTTACGATGTTTTGAGATGGATCATATTAAGTGTGGCGCGATTAGGTGGGGAATACAATAGGCGCTTCAAGTCATTTAACATGATTATTTGAAGGTTTATTAAAATAAGACGTCAATGACACAGTTTAGAGACTGACACTGCTGTAAGGGTATATTGGCGCTCGAATGACGTTGACCACTGTTAGTGAACATTTGTGATTTCACCGTTCGTTCAAATTTTGGTCACGCACCAAAAGAACCTTGTAGTGCTATAGGTACATTTTCTCATATCTAAATTCTCATCTCTCGGGTATGAAGTTATTCCTTGCTATCGTAATAGTTTTTGTCTGAGACGGATTTGTTCGGGACTCGAGCAGTCTGTAATAGAAACGTTGATAAGAGCATCATTTCGGCGGCCGGACGGCCGGTCGTCCGCTATCGAGATCCAATATCGTTCGTCTATCGAGCGGGCTGGCACGCCACGGCTCCATACTAGACCTTATCTTTCTTTCTTAGATACCATTTATTTTTACTGAACCTATTCTACTTTTTGGAATGTAGATATGCTGTATTATACTAAAAAACGTGGACCGGTGATCAAATACCATTTCGGTACCGCCAGAAAGCCAGATTTCTGTGAGCAAAATTAAACTGTTTAGTCTACTATCTTAAGGCCGTAAGCCCGTAGGAATTAAGACAATTAAACGTTCAGCTTAAACACCAAAATATACTCGTACGTTTGTGAGTTTATGTACATTTGGTATTTAAATGTTTAATTTAAGTAACAATCAGAGGAAGTAGCAGAGAATAAAGATGGGCAACTGGAGCGTGAAACTGAGTGTTGGTTACGTCACGCAAGGTACGGACGGCGTAGGGTCGCGCGAGCGGGCCGGGACAGCTGGCGGTCAGGGGATGTGACGATGGAAGTCATCACCGTGTTGAGTGTCTAAGTTAGTAACTAAGAAGATTTAAATAGAAATCGAGATGCAAAAAACGAACCCTTCTTCATTATTTTTAAAAGTAGTACGACTCTCATCACACTATTCGACTTTAGCACAGAAAAACACATCAATTGACAAAATGATTGTGAAAACTCTACTCAGGTGAAAATTTTGCAAACAATTGTACCTCTCATCGACATCCGCGCGTTCCTAGCGGCGTCAGTGGGCGGTCGCGAGTGTTCCCGCGGGCGTGCTGCCGCCACCGCGCCAGTGTGCCGCGAGCCTTACGTAACGCGCCGCGGGGACGATTGCCTAGATTGGATCCCCCAATATCTAGCCCCGACTTATTGCTCCACAAGATTTGAATACGCTTGTGCGGCATCCAATGACTTCTGACCGAAAACAACTGTTTTCTAGGAAATTGTAAAGATCACACCGATTGTGTAGAAAAAACTCGTGGTTTTACCGATAACGAAAATTGAATGGGATACGTAGATTTATTTTGCAAAAACGCAACAAAACATCGCGACTGCGGTCTCTTTATTCAACTTTATTCCTTTACAAACATTTTTTGGGGAAGAAATAAGCCTGCACAAAATATTTTCGCAGTGTTTGCGTATTGTTTTCATTTCAGCGGAAAGGAACTAACTAAGCGAAAGAAGTCATTACACGTTACTCATAAACCGCCGAAGGCTACAAATGAGAAAAAATATCTATTGTGGAGCAGAAAATGGTATTCTAGTTGCAGCCGCAGAGCTGCGCCGCAGGGTAGATAGATGCAGTATATCCACTCCCTGTAAGACGCAGATGGCTAAAAGTAATAAAAAGCCTTATGAAATGGTTCTGCCTGTAATATGTCTATAAAATAAAATTAAAAAGAGATGTCAGTTCGTAAGACATTATGTGAAGAAACTGGTCTTTCAAGCCAAGAAAAAGAAGTTGCAAACCTAAATCTACCAAATAATTTCATTGTTAAATTAAAGCTAGACCGGGTGTTAACATCGCATCGTATTTATTGTAGTCCTTCTGTCCTAGTTTATTTATTTTGTAGCTGCAAAGTGTAGGCTCTACAGACGCATTGTTGCGTGCAAAGAATCCTCCGATGGGCCCCACCACCACAGCCCACTGTCGTTTTACTTTAATTTCCCGTCCGTCTGTGTGCGCACTGCGGCCGTCGAGTAATCTCCGTGTAGCCGACGGCGCACCTCTCCCGGCACGAAACATTGTAGTAAGCTCCTTTTATATAATTTAAGAAAGACTAGCTCTGGATTACGTAGTCAAACTTACCTCCATTAATTCTAGGCTTTGAAGCGCGACTTAACTTTTCAAGTTAGAATTAAAATATGAATCTACAAAGCCTAAACGTCGAAGTGGCATTCCAACCAAATGTTAAGAAAGTAGGTACCGACTGCTCGTTGAACTTTCAAGGTACTCTGAGTACTAATAGTATACCTTCCTTTATAAGAGCAACTAATTAGCTATTACAATGACGAAGGGGTTGTGACGACTATACGGACGGAGGAGAGGGTAGAACAAATAAAATGAAGAACAAGCGACGGCGACGGGGGCTCGCGGTTCAAATTGCTACATTAATTCTTCACTTTCTGCATCTTTTTACTCGCACACAATCATTTTGTTACTTAATTGAAACATTAAAACATCTCATTTCATCAACTCTTTCATATTTGCGCATGTTTGCGACAATTGTGTTCAAATTGATAAAAGAAAATTGAAGTAGCCAGTGCACGACACGAACTACCGCTGAGAGATGTTGTGAGAGTCTGTGAGACTATGTGAGAGTATGTCGACAGGTTTAAATTAACTTTTCACAAAAGGAATTGTTGAACTGATAAGCAAGATAAAGACGTGACGTGCAGTTAAACATTAGCAAACATGGCATGTTGTTTCTTTTGTTTTCTTGCGCGTATATTTTAAAGAGAAATAAGTTTATGTTACAATGGCACATTGGTAATCAAACCTCATAAGGATTCAGTTTGACTTGCCTGCAACTTGCACTCTTTCGGTGGCACTCGTAGTGGAGGGTTGTCTAAGTCTGCGGTGCGCATTTCACGCGCGTTCGAGCACTAGAGTGCGTTATTACTTTCATGTGAGCCCTCAGCGCGGGTTCAGATTGAGGGTCGTGCAGTCTGGGGGACTGTGCAGATTGGGGGACTGCCTGCAATAATGTGCTTTTGTTTGTTTGCGCTGCTTTGTGATCGCTCAACCTCGCTCTGTGTGTGTTTTGATGAGACTTTATAGGGTAAGTTTGGGCTCTGTAGATGAAGCACTGTTGTGTACCTAGGTATACATATCTACGTATTACATATTGTTTATTTGTTCAGAAATAAGAAAAAAATATCAGATCGATATGAAGATTATCTATTATTAAATATGGTTTTGTTAATATCTCACAATTTAGCCAAGCCACAAATGGCACACATTGATTTTACGTGAAAAATAAAATTCATAGAAACATACATAATCTCACGCCTTTCCCATGGGGGTAGACAGAAACTACGGAACGTCACCTGCTACGAACGTGACACTTCCTTTTGCCTCATTAGGTTCATATATCTGGTCATATACGCACGAATGCGAGTACTACCCTTTCTGGTCACCACTACGGTTACTATATGGCGTCTCCACCCGGTGTTTATAGATTAAATACCAAGCCACAAACAGGCGACTAAAATGGACATTCAACTCGTCGTTTGTCTACTTCTATGTATAATCGTCCCACCAAGTGAATCAAATGAAAATAAAGAAATAACTCAAAAGAAGCCTACGACATCATCGTGTGCGCCGGTGTGACCTGCTGGAGGCGACACATTTGCCTGTGTATGTCGTTTAGCTTCCATTCTGCATGCGCCGCGGTGTCGCTCCACCAATTTGTCCAGCCTGTCTCGCAGGCAAGCTGACACACAATAGTTAAGAGCAGAAGGCTCATCCAAAAAAACTATGAATCGTACGTAAATAGTGACTTGATTTGGAGACTAAAATCGTTCAAAATGTTGCTGAAGAAAAGAAGTTAAGCAGGTTATTTAAATCTCAGTGAAGTGTTAGTCTATAAACAAACCAAGTCAAAGTCTTTAGTCTACTAGTGCTTGATGTCAACCCTACACCCAATAATAGAATAGTTTAAAAACTTTTTTACAGATTTTAAAAAGAGAAATGTGAAGTTTTTTTCCAGCACTTCTCCATACGAAACGATTAATTGGAATCGTGCAACTAACTTCTGAGGTTTCATAAATGATCATTTGTAAATGATTGAACGTTTTCTTTGTTTATATCGTGTCAGTCTTCTGAAGCTCCCTTCTGGTGTGTGGCTAGATAGCTGCCACATGAGCCAATGAATAAATTTCCTGCCACACTGTCGGGAGTCGGAGCTGAACCTGTATCAAAACGATACAAGTGCCGCCTACGTGCGGGGAATACGTCACAGATCTCAAGATGAACGTAGATAGCTACAACATTATTGTTAATATTGTGTAAACTTGATAACCACCTAAGTTCTTCAAATAAAACTCAAAATGTTATTCATAAGTTAATAAATCCTTTCATAGAATTCGTCCGCAAGAGACACAACTATTTGCTAATTAAGAGTTTGTTCACATTCACGTAATCCGAAATGCATTTCACCGTTACGGAAAAATGACCCTGCACTATTAACTTCACTCGTAAATATGATGCTCGCAGAATACAAATCTTCAATAAGGTAAGTAAAAAGTTGTCTAATGCATAGTGCACCTCTTAATAACTCGAGTACATTCGTCGCCGTCAGCCCGCACATGTGAAACTTGTGCATCTTTTGTCATCGCCGGCGCCCTGTATGTACTTAACAATGTTTTAAAAGCAACGTTAGTTTTATTTTGATGAGTATGTAATAGTGCATTTATTCCCTCGTGTAAAGCAACCGCCACGTCAAAAAACAATTTTTCAGTAATGTTTGCGAGGACCGGGAACGATGCAATAACGAATCAATAATTATCTGTTTATTAGAAGCATCTCACTCTATGTATTTATTATTCTAGCGTATGGCACTCGTGAGTTGCAGCTGAAAATCAACGTCAGGTGGCACACCTTGTGTTGTCATGTGACATGCTGAGCTGAGGCATTATTGTTATCGTTTTGTTTTCTGCTTTTTTATAGATTTAAAGTTTTATTTTAATGATATAATGCCAATAAACTCATTTTGCTTTCTTTCTTCACACTAAAACTACCGGATATATATTTGCCAAATTAAATATTCCATTTATGTCTAGTCAGTCTGTAAGCTATCACGCTACTTTTATGAGCGTTGAGCAGTATTGCAATTTGTTCGTACATTATGCTTGTATAGTTTACCGAACATTGTAAAAATATGACCCAAAATTTCGTAGACAGTTATAGATTTAATATTTAAAATGAATATCGCTGTACCTTTGTGGAGCTAAGCAGTCAATTATGGCCACTTATTTACAGATAGATTTTTAAGATGTGGCAATAAGGGCAGACACCTTAATCTTGGTCGCTATAAGAAAAAGGACGTAGAAGAGTGTCCCTAACTTTTTGAAACATTTTGATCTGCATTCACAGTTTTTTTTTTTTTAAATATACCTGCTTAGCACGAAAATGGGCACAGAATATATTTTTAGTGTCAGTCATCTTATTTCTGCGGCTTCGCCCACATATTTATACTAATATTATAAAGCTGAAGAGTTTGTTTGTTTGTAACTTTGATTGTTTGGTTGAACGCGCTAGTCTCAGGAACTACTGGTCCGAATTGAAAAAATCTTTTTGTTTTGAGTAGCCTATTTATTGAGGAAGAATATAAGCTACATAACATTACGCTACAATTAAAAAGAGCGGAGCAGCAACGAAAAATGGATGAAAACTGGCAGGTAATTCGATGCGACGGGAAGGGTCAGGGGAGCAAAAATTTGACGCGGGCGAAGTCACGGGCAGAAACTAGTTATATATATAAACCTACCTCGTTAATCACTCTGTCTATTAACGAAAACCGCATTTAAATCCGTTGCGTACTTTAGAAGATCTAAGCGTACAAACACTAAATGCGACTTTTTTATACTAAGAAAAGATAAGGATCAAAAACACTAATGAACCAACTGAGGTTTGAGTACTAGTAAAGTCAGATACTTATCGCAAAAATGAGACACATGACAGAGAACACAATATTTCAGTGTAGAACGCGTTAGCTTAATTATTAATCTTTATATTAATACTAGCTTTTTCCAACGGCTTCGCCCGCGTATTATACTAAGAAACCTCCCTCTTGATTCACCCTGTCTATTAGTGAAAACCGTGTTAAATCCTTTGCGTAGTTTAAAAGATCTAAGCATGTAAAGAAGATTATCTAGAAATTGAAACCCACGCCATCTATTAGGAATTAATAGAACTAATCAATGACACATTTTCTTATAAAAAAAAAAACATTTAATTTGCAAATATTTAGATCATTAATTGAGATAAAAACTATCCTATCTTTTAAGTTGCATCAAACTGCACACGGTGTGAAAGTTTTATTAAAATCGGTTAAATCGTTTAGGAGTCCATCCCGGACAAACAACGTGACGCGTAATTTATATATATTAACATCAATTTGATTTCTCCCAAGTCCTCCGAAAATTCTTCTCATAATTTGCTGTTAAAAATTTAACATAACAAGATTTTAACTCGCACCTCTAAAACAGAACGATAAACATTCGTGCTGTAACACGAAAAAACAGAATTCTTTATTATGAAGTAAACAAGTTATTATGAAGCTAATACATAATACCTAACTTCTTTGCTGAGCGCTCCTCGGTCCGTTATCACACCTCGCAGGCGTTTCATAAGAGCTGTGAACAGCGCCATCTTTGAGCAACAACACTAAACAATGCCCGCTAATGAAGGAGGCTTTGTGCGCCAACAGAATGAGATGTAGAACTGTATATGTATAGTGATAATAATTTTTGTTCTCACGTAAATATGCTTTATTCAAACAAAGGCAAAATTCACCTTATATACCTTATTGTTTGTACAATTTGATGCATTTTAATGTTGTTGCAGTAATAGTCAAACTAACATAAATAAGTATACATAGATACCTTCTATACATATTTATGGTAGTTTTGAGTTGAGAGTGATTGAGAATTTTAAACTAATAAGTATTATGACCAAATAGTAATTTACATTTATACTACTTATAAATAGTACATCCTTTATACTAATAGGTTTAGCATAACGTAGTTTACAAGACGTATGTTGCTACTGAACCTGTGATGTAGTAGTTGTAAGGTATATAATAAGGTATCTTTATTCCAATATAGTCAGTGTATTCTCGAACTTCATTCGTTTCATTTGTCTCCTAAACACCCGACCTTACATGGCGACCCTGCCAGTAACATTAGTCGGGACCCGCGCGCGTGTGTGCCATAAAAGGACCTAATATTATAAACAATCAGTGCAGTTAATGTGGACTTTAAAATGAAGAAAAAATACACTGGGCTCCCTAAGCACAAAACGTGTTTTAGTGTAGCGTATTCGTGCATGATTAATAATTTTGAAAAATGGGAAACACAAGCAGCAAAGAAGAAGTAGTGATTGCTCAGACCGCTGGAGTCGGTAGTAATACGGCTCGAACGCAGCAGCTGCAGGAGACCTCAAATACAATTTTGGTGGTAATATGTACCATATTGGCGATCGGACTTTTAATAATATTATACAAGCTGTATAATCGTTGTCACAAAAAGCAAATACAGCGTCGCATAGATGAGGTGACATTGAAGCGATACTCCAGTATTCTACGCAGGCAGCAGGCATACATGGGTGCTGTGCCGCAGCCTGGCAAGGCAGAAGTTCTCGACATATAACTACGATGGCGAAATAACCTACGGCATCTTCAAGGCTCGTAATTCTACGTTCTACGTGTTAGTGTAGTGTTGGTGAGAAAAAATAGGCAGTGATGTGATCATTCCTAATATCTATATCAGTGGCAAAGGTACTTAGCAAGTGAATCAAGGTAATAATGAGGTTTATTTTACAACCTATTTTGTGAATTTTAGGAACTAACTGTCTTTTGATGATGTTATTTAAGTTTTATATTTACATTTATATTTTATTTTAATAGAATTTTCTTAGTAACTAATAGTTTCTGCAGAATTATTATGTGCATTTTCTTGAAATTACAAATACATGAAATACGTAGCTTAGAACAAGCACTAGTGACTAATTTAAAGGCTAATGTGTTATGGCTGAGGATTTAGGTATAATATTAAACGAGTTAAAAGTTATAAGAAGCTACTTGATAAAAATTGGTCCTAGCCGCCGACAAGGAAAGATTACAGAAATAAAAAGAACAGAGGCAAATTCTGTTTTAGTCAAGTACAATAAGTTTTTAGACATCTATAAAGAAAACTTAAAAAAATATACAAGTTCAGAAGTAACATTAATCACAAAGATTTGTGAAGAGTTCGATAGGTTATTTTTAGAAATAATTTATTTGTGTACTTTAACACAAGAGAAAGAAATCCCACTACAAACCATGGCGACCGATTCATTCGAATTAAAAACTGCGCTACATCTTATGCCCGTCATGGATGATAGCATTAATAACACTAAACAACTGATCGAAAATATCGAATATTACGATACTATGTTAGACACACCGGCATGTAAAAACAAATTAATTCAGTTCATATTAAAAAGTAGGTTATCCCAGCGTGCAAAGTTATTATTGTCTCCAAAATATGAGACTGTCGAAGAGCTTACAAAGGATATGCGTAAATTACTACTACCACAAAAAAGTTACATTGCTATTCAGTCAAAATTACAGTTTTGTAAACAAGAGAGTAAAACAATTACAGATTACGGCAAAGAGATGTCAGAACTCTTTGTAGATTTGACGATATCGCAAGCTGACAGTGACTCAGCCAAGTATGCCTTATTGAAACCCATGAATGAGAAGTTAGCAATCAAGCGATTTGCGGATGGTTTGCGGGATCGTCGATTAAGCACCATAATTGCCGCGCGTAACTTTTCTACTTTAACAGAAGCAATCCAGGCAGCTCAAGACGAGGAGAAACCCGGTCCCAGTGGCTCATCAGAACTTATAGGTACGTATAGACAGTCGCATTACTAGGGTCGGCGAGCCCAACTGTTCCAATTTATACCAAGCCATACCGAGTCCCTTATTCTCAAAAACCAGAAATAGAGAAACAAGTCAAAAACATGTTACATGACGGCATAATTGAGCCATCCAGAAGTGCATGGTCTAGTCCATTATTGTTAGTTCCCAAAAAATGTGACACGGCCGGTAATAAAAAGTGGCGTGTCGTAATTGACTACCGCAAGTTAAATGATAAGGACAGGACATATCATATCATACAGGACGATAAATTTCCCTTGCCCAACATCACCGAAATACTAGATTCTTTGGCAGGAGCAATGTACTTTACTCATTTAGATTTAGCTCAAGGATTTTTTCAAATTACATTAAAAGAAAGCTGCGGACCTTATACGGCATTTACTACAGGTAACAATCAGTATCAGATGACTCGCATGCCGATGGGGCTCAAGTCTAGTCCCAGTAGTTTTAGTAGAATGATGACTATTGCAATGTCTGGCCTCAATTATGATAAATGTCTTATTTACCAGGACGATTTGGTAGTAATGGGTAGAAATTTGAGTATTCATAATCAAAATTTGATGGATATTTTTACTAGATTACGAAAAGTAAATCTAAAATTGAATCCCACTAAATGTACATTTTTGCAAAAAGATATTCTTTATTTAGGACATACAGTCTCCGGAACGGGTATTTTACCTGACCCAGAAAAAATTAAAGTAGTAGAAAGTTATCCAAGGCCACAAAATGTTGACGAATTAAAGCGTTTTGTAGCCTTTGCAAACTATTACAGAAAGTTCATTAGAAACTTCGCCGAGTTAGCATTTCCTTTAAACAAATTGTGTTGCAAAAACGTCAAGTATAATTGGACCGAGGACTGTGAGCATTCATTTCAAATGCTAAAATCAGCCCTTATAAACCCACCTGTCCTCCAGTATCCAAATTTTTCAGAAAAGAATGAGTTTGTATTACAAACCGATGCATCAGGTATTGCTATCGGTTCGGTGTTATGTAACGGAGATGGACGGCCAGTGGCTTACGCAAGTCGAGGTTTGAATAAAGCCGAAATTAATTATCCAACTATTGAAAAAGAACTCTTAGCAATAGTATGGAGTGTTAAATATTTTCGACCTTATTTATACGGAAGACGGTTTAAGATACAGACTAACCATCGACCCCTAGTTTATTTATTTTCAATGAGAGATCCATCTAGTAGATTACTGAAATTTAGACTACAGTTAGAAGAATTTAACTTTACAATTGAATATTTGAAAGGACAATCAAACTCAGTGGCAGACGCACTGTCGCGAATAATAATTACGTCGGAAGACTTAAAATCAATTACTGAACAGATAGTTAGTGTAATGACTAGGGCACAATTACGTCAAATAAATATGAATAATGATAAGAACAATAATAACCAGTCGGTGGATAATATAGACACAAACTCGAGGCCTGATCAACCGAGAGTTGTGGAAATAATTAAAAAACCGAAGGATATTGTTGAATTTTCTTTAATAAACTCAAGGCAACTGAATTATTTACAAAAAAAAAGGAATGATAGTGGACACATACAAATATTTTATATATGTGCCCAGTAAATCTATTATTTATTTACAAACAATTTCTCGATCTCCGATTACGCGAGTCGAATTGGTGAGAGACTTGTTATGTTTATGTAAAAAGTTATCGATAAATGAAATATGCATAATAAGAAACGACTACAATAAAGATTTTATAAGTGGGCTTATAAATGAAATAAAAAGTTATGAAAAGTGGTCCGGACCACGAATTTGTGTTGTCAGTAATGTCCAGAGAATAAATAATATAGATAACAGGCGTGTGATATTAAATGACTTCCACCTATTGCCCACAAGTGGCCACGCGGGCATTAGGCGGATGGTAAATAATATTAAAAAGTGTTATTTTTGGCCAAGCTTGGAAAAAGATGTCGCTGATTATGTCTCTAAATATGAGCAGTGTAAGAAACAAAAATATTCTAAACACACCAAGCAACCAATGCAGGTCACAACGACTGCAAATTCAGCCTTAGAAAAAATATTTTTAGATATTGTTGGGCCACTACCAACAGACTTAAACAACTACAAATATATTTTGACTCTACAGTGTGAGTTAACGAAATTTACGGAAGCGTACCCTTTACGCAATAAAGATACAGTAAGTGTAGCTCGTGCGTTTGTAGATAATTTTATTTTAAGATATGGCATACCTAGAGAAATAGCGACCGATCGTGGGTCCGAGTTTATATCAAGCACTATGAGAGAGGTATGTCAAATCTTAAAAATCAACCAAATTTCGTCTACAGCATACCATCACGAAAGTATTGGGGCGCTGGAAAACAATCACAAAGCAATGGGTGCGTATCTTAGGATGAATTGTGAGAATCAAACAAGTACGTGGAGTACTTGGTTGCCGTATTGGTGTTTTTCTTACAATAACACAGTACATACGGAGACCAAGTACACACCACATGAATTAGTGTTTGGCAAACGCTGCGTGTTACCGACAAATTTAGAAGGACATTCGGTAGATTCTTTGTATGCTCATGACAATTACGCTCTTGAGCTTAAATATAGGCTACAAATAGCGCAAAAAGATGCACGTAGTAATTTAATTAAGAGTAAGGTTAAGAGAAAGCATAACTATGATATTAATATAAACCCAGTGTATTATAAAAAGGGTGATTTGTTATTATTAAAAAATATATCAGATAGTAAAATGGACCCTATATATTTAGGACCTTATGTAGTTATTGATGACATGGATACTAATGTTAAACTTTTGAAAAGTGGAAAAGAATATGTAGTTCATAAAAATAGAACTAAACTTTACAAAGATGACTAATGTAACCAATGTTTGTTTCTCCAGTGTCGTGTTTCATATTAATTTAGAATATTATATTCGTATGTTATGTTATCATATTACTATGTAGTTTTAAGCCATAATTAGGTTAAATTTATATTATGGTTAACAATATACCCTGCGCAGGTATACCAAATTAAAATTTAAAAATAATATTTATGTAATAATATTATTTTTTTTAATAAAGGGGAAGGTGTGATGTAGTAGTTGTAAGGTATATAATAAGGTATCTTTATTCCAATATAGTCAGTGTATTCTCGAACTTCATTCGTTTCATTTGTCTCCTAAACACCCGACCTTACAAACCGCTGCGAAGTTCATTTATCATCATCAACCGACCGCGTAGCAGCGTAGCGCGCTACGAGACTACGTAGACGTGACGCTTTCGTAGCACCTGTCTACGAAGCATATATTGTGTATTGAGCGTCAAAAATCCCTTATTCTCTGCATCTGTATTGCATGATAATACGTGTGTTCATCATATGCTCTTGCTTTATGCTGGACAACACAATACTACAGAAGTATTAATTACAACACAAACTCAAGTTTGTCAAAGCTGAACGGCTTTAATACTAATCGTAGCCAGCCAGAGTCCCCGTTCATAGTTCAAATGTTTGTGTGATGAGCACAATCATTTGTTCTGTGTCTGGGTGTAATTGGTGGTTACCATAGTACAGGCTCTGCCTAGTTTGGGATCAGATAACAGTATGTTGGCTGTCCAAAGATATTATTATTATTATTTATTATTATAGTAACGCTACCTTATATTTTTCGAATAATGGCGTGATGAGGAGCGCTGACAAAAAGAGCAGTGTGTTGATCAAACGCCGCGCCATTCAAGTGCACAGTACTGTGCCCCACGGGCCCGCAAGCTGGTACCGACCGATGAGGTGGCACACACTGACTACCTATTATGTGTACCTTTATCTTTTTAGATATGTCTGATTCTTGTTGTAAAGTACGCAAGTTGCCTGCCAGGGTTGCGAGATTTGTTCGACAGAGATACTATGGCCCTAGACATGGGCAACTGAAGGAACACGGGTGGGTTTTAGTCAGTAAAAGTCTGACACGCCCTCCCACTCCACCCAGAGCGGGAGACGTCATTTGCTAACCCACAAATATTTTAAAATACGCAAGTTGTTATCCGTGAGTTATACCATGCAGTAGATAGCTCCAGGTACGTGGCAGTCGCTCACAGCTAACAAACTATAAATCTGCGACTGGACACAGATGATCTGTTGTATTGTGACAGTTAAATTGGTCGTGAGTGTCATAACTCTGTGCAGTTTTAACCATCGATCATACTGTTCCATACGTGTACAAAACCGAATGCAGCATGTTATTATTAAAGAAAGAAAATAAGAATATTTTTTTGCGCCTAACGTGACGAATAAAGAAAAAATAAAGCAATACAAACCCAAAAAAATCCACTGGGGGAAATTATGCTCCACATCCACGCAAAACGACAATCGCTCAACATAATGCTGTGCCAAGGCCAAATTTTATGAACAGAATGTTATCGGGATTCTCTTAGATTTCTAAACTCAAATAAAATAAATAAGAATCAGAACCTCAGAATAGTGTTGCATGTACCCGCGCAAGAAGACACGCTCTGGACTAGAATAAAACAACAAGGTGCTCCACTCAGACCGAGTGAGGTGTAAACACGAGCTGACTGGACGCTGTACACGCTCCACTGAACTACTGCGATATGTATTTGTTATGTACGAGCCAGTGCCTCTAATATACAACAAGTTACATTTTTATTATTTATATCCCGACACGTCTCTGGCACACAAAACCAACTCAGTTTCCATTCAAAGTGAAGTGATACTGATACACTTGAGGGAGATGATGCCGCTTCATTGGACACAAGCACTTTGCAACAGGCAAACATAATAATATAGTAATATATCTATTTGATACAACAAACTCGAAACATCGTCCTTAGTAATCTGCAATTTTGTACATCGTGAATTAGACTAATACAATTAGTTTGAGGATAAAACACGGGAGAAGTAAGTTACAAGAATATAATTAATATTAATTAACAACAAGGAAAACGGAGTGTCTATTTATGTGTAAGGTATGTGTTAGCGTGAGTGTAAATATAAAAAAGTGGGTAAATGGTCGTGTTCTGGTTATCTATCTATATTTTATATTACTGTCGAAAAAGGTTTCCCTCCATTGATTTCGTCCTTTTCGTCGCATCTGCCGCGTCAGTAGGAAATATTTCATTGGGTTTCAGCAAGGAGGCTATCATTGTATTACCCTAAATGCGGCAGCTGCAGGCCACTTATGCCAATTTTCCTACAGTATTGCCACTTGGGACTACTATGAGACTATAAGGAGAGCAGGGGTCACAGGGTCATCGCGCGACCCAAACATGTGACACACTGCTCGCGGTGTTTGAGCTGGAATGTGGGCCAGCGCCGCCACGCTTTGTTCATGTGTCAATGTGGACGAGTGGGGTCACGAGGTTACGATTTTGGGTCTTGTTTTATCTCAAACTTTATACAAATACAAAAAAAACCGGCCAAGTTGCGAGTCGGACTCGCGCACCGAGGGTTCCGTACAAACCTGTAGGTATATAAGTAAAAGTTCACCCATCACGACAATCGAGTCGTAGTTCTGTTCTGTTTCTTGGCGTAGTTTTATTTCTGTCTGTGTTTTGTTCTGTTTATTATATGATGTAACTAAAAATTTACAGTTTTCGCAATTTTTCCTTTATTTGTGCTATAAGACGTTGCTTCGTACCAAATTTCAAAATTCTAGATCGACTGGAAGTACCCTTTAGGATTTGATTCCCTTGCGAGTTTCGAAAATTTGTGGAAATTTGCGGTATAAACGGCTATATCTTTTGATTGCGTTAGCTTAGAAGTTTGATTTTTTCACAGCTCCAAGGGACAGTAGACTTAAGTATTTGATATAAATTTCAGCTTGATACCTCCACGCGTTCCTGAGAAAAAGGGTCTTGACAGACGGACGGACGGACGGACGGACGGATGGACGGACGAACAACAAAATGATCCTATAAGGGTTCCGCTTTTTCCTTTTGAGGTGCGGAACCCTAAAAATATACAAATACAAATGTTTTTATTTGTTGAACTTAGGTAGGTTAGGTACAGATGTTGTAATTATTAAGGAACGCTATGGCTAGCCGTCATCGGCGTACAAATATTAAGATGCTACTAACATGATGATTATAATAAATTATCAAACAATTATCACTCATTATTAAATAATTCTAATTATTATCAATACAATAAAACATTCCAATAAAATATAATAATAATAAATTCTAGTATAAAATATCAAATCAATAAATAATAAAATTAAGTAGTTATTAGTTTAATATGTCATAGTTCTAGTATAAAATGTCAAATAAATATTAAAAATAACGTAATTATGATGTGTCAATTAGGTATTATAGGTTAGGTCAGGTTTATACTAGTTATTTTCTTGGTGAAACCAAAAGTTTGAAGTTATACTCGTTGTGTCTTATTTAGGATTATCTATTTGCAGACTGGTTTATAAGCTAGCAAGAAACATCATACAATTAAATTTTTGAGTAGGTACTTGCTGTAGTTTTCTGATTCGAACCAGTATAGAACGTAGCTACAAACGAAAAGCATTTTCCATATTTGAAGAATGTAGACTGACAACTGTAAGCCTGTAGAGTCGCTGTACAGACGCATGCAACATGCATGTCTGGCTGCACTAACACAATGAGGCTTACTCGTGACACTCAGAGCAGTGAGCCGGCTTTGTGCACTGACACCTCGTCAGCCATGAGGGAAGAGATAGATGGAGTGGCTGCTCACTGCAGTGCGAGGAAGACAGAAGATCAAATGGTAGGCTTTATGAGATGTTTGTGTTATGTTTGTCTTTTACTGTTTGTGAGTGTATAAACTTCGGCGGTCCCATACTCGACTGCCCAGAGATTTTGCTCTTAAAAGGTTCATCTTGTCATAATAATGGGAGATAAGTAAACCAAATAACAAAGCGTTTTGGCAATTTATTATGGTAATGAAACGTGATCTGATAGTAATTAATAAGGCTCTTACTTTATAAAGATCAACCTTTTAGGCATGAATACCTGCTCTATTGTGTGCATCTTATTTCTAAAATGCATCAGCAAGCTCGACGCTTTCTAGCTTCAATAATACCATGTTACATTGTTGGGGTTAGACTAGAATTGTCTCGCCGTCGTCTCGCGCACTACACAGCCAGTAATAAGCGGGCTAAGAGGGCGTGACATCGGGGTCACCGCGCCGCATGACGTCATCCGTCACGAGTGTACCTCTCTATGTTACCTGCGCTGTGTTACACGTGTTGGCGTTACATACTGTGCTACAAGTTACATCACTTGGGCGTTTCGAAATCTGGAGCCATAAATATGTTGAAACTAATCGCTTCGAGTGACACAAGACATGAATAATTTATTTTAAATTGACTTTACGAGTAATTTTAAACGATTTTTAATTAATTCAAAAGGAATATACAAACATGTAATACATAACTTATTCAAATTGAAGTAACATGGATAAATTATAATAAACATTCAAACAAGTGAATATAGCTCTTTAAAGTACTTAAGTAATACTGATAACAACCTCACCAAGCCAACCTGTCGTTGAATGCTGTCGACGTCACTAATGTTCCATTAAATACATGTTCCATGCGTCATACATAGTCCCCATTCACTCGTAAAATTGATATACAATCGTAATCTCCCACATTACCGTGACATCGTTGTAAAAATCTAAGCGAAAGGTAATACATAGGGAGAGTTGAGTGTATTTCAATGTATGTACTCGTGTTTGCTGAAGAGTGGAGCAATGGCACACAGGGGGATCTTGTAATGGGGGCTAAATAAGCAAGGTCGACACTAAAACTTGCTATAACAAAGCGACGCCGAATTTGTATCTCTTTAAGCGCGTTTCTAGTTGATGAAGCTGTGTGTACATACTAGCAAGACTGCTTACCTTCATGAGGTGCAGATGCGCGGACACCTGGTCGCCGCGCGCCGCCGGCTCGCCGCCGGACACCGGGAACGAGCCCAGGTACTGTAACAAACAATAACACACACTCAACATAACATATCAAATATAGAACAAAGCATGACAATTATCTGAAAATGTTGGCAGACATACTACCCCGACTCCAAATGCGACAATTCCAGAAGGAACTTAGTCTCTGGATGTTGCTTTTTTAATATACCATGAAATAGTGCACGAATTGTGCGGGTAAGACTTGAACATAACACCGAACCGATTTACCGTCAAAATATATTCCTTTTTTCCATAAATATTACAGTAATTGACAGGCACACCGTATCCAGATGACGGACTATGATAAAGTGTTTAATTCGCGTTGAATATATAATGAGCGGCGTATAATGAGGCGCTCGTGATAAGTGCTGGCGCGGTGCCGCGAGCTCCACATGACACGAATTAACATAAATCACATCATCCACATGCTGCACATCTCTACACGCCACACGTGACGCTGCGGGGACCAGTGCCCACCACAGTACTGGAGGTTCTCTCTAGCTGTGGTTACGCCGGTTGCAAGACTCATTTTTTAATCACATTATACACTGTAAGGCTAACTGTAGAAACGTCCCTACTAGTGTCGTAACAAAAGTGTGCATGTATTTCCACAAGTATTTTCATTTGGTTTCTTTTAATTTTACTTTATTCTATCTCCGTTACACCCCATCCTCCGAGCACTGATTGGAGCTCTTCTTTCTCCGATCATGCGCTTTAGGTCGAACTCCGTGACACGGATACAATATACCAGGTCTAAGTATTATTACAATACAACCATGCTGCAACAATATTGCTAATTGCTGATATCGAAGCCTGCACATGAATATTTCATTCCACAGATCGTGTTCTTACGACCGTGATCTGACACGCCCAATACATTCGCCCAACATCATTTTGTTCAAAAAATTAACTCTGATATTAAATGCGAGTGCATTGACCCCTTGAAATGGTTGCAATTAATAAGCCCGCCAGCTGAGCCTTCGATAACAACGCTGGCGACAATCGCACAATAACAGTAATGTGGTGGTGTTCATTACGTGCCGCTCCCTCGTGCGGTCGAGGGTGCTCGAGCAGGGCGCGCAGTGGACGCCGTGCAGCGACCCACGTAATTATCTCGAAGAGCCATTCAATGCCGCTGATTGCTCACAGTTGCACGTGCGGTGGGAAACGATTAATTTAGCACGCATGACGTATACGCCAAGTGGGACACATTACAATTAAATGAGTCCTGTCTGCCCCAGAGAGTGTAGAGACTTCAGTAGCGCATAAATGTAGATATTATCAGTGGCCGAATACAGATGTATTTATGGCAGTCATAAAACAGCACTGTCCCAGGAACCAGTACATTGCAAAAAGTACCTACTCTTGGTTCATATAGAATCATATCCCACACAACAATAACTCCGACCGTTTGTTATCATAATAAGCTATTCTGTCGGAGATCGCACGCGCGTCTCGACGCGATGTCTCGTCGCTGGTTTAATTACAGTGCAGTGAAGCCGCGCGTCGCCGCGATCGGCCGCGACTCGCGACTTGTTTAATTAATATGTCTCAGCGCGACGCGCCTGCCTGCGTGGGCTGAAGTAAACCCCACTGATAGTCGCAGGCAGTCGCGCGTTATGTGGCGATATTGTTGAATGTCTGTTCTTATTTGAAGAAATGGCTTAATTTTAGGACGTACAGTAACTGGTATTCTATGTTGTTTCTATGGAGGGCATTGGTAAATTATGGTTGCGTCAACTTGCATTGAAATCTATGTATGTAGGCACCTGGTCGTTTCGATTGCACAAATAGTAATTGACAATGTGGAAGTACACACAGTGTTAAGATTTGGGATCATATTTTGTGGTAACTGTAGTGAAAGGGAAGAGATTTTTAGGGCCCAGAAACGGTGTATTCGATCTATGTCAAACCTTAAAAGCACAGACAGCTGTGAACCTGTGTTTCGGTCTCTAAAGATATTGACTTTTCCATGTTTTTACATATTGGAGGTGGCAATTTTTGTTCATATTCATATCTTTATTTGTTTTGTTAAAACCAATCTGACCTTATTTTCGTCACTGGCCAGTATAAGAACACATAATGTCCCATTGAGATCCCAATACAAGAACTTACTACTAACTTACTAACATTCGGGTAATTACAAGACAGCACTTTTACAGAAAAGTATTATGACAATGGGACCTGTCATTTATAATAAAACACCTCTTTGTTTTGAGGAAATATTTTTTAATCTAACTGCACTACTTTTAGGCAAATGTTACTACTCCTTGAAAGACTTTTTAAATGATACGAATTTATCGTAATTATGAATGCTATAATTAATTGCAAATTTGACCACATAAGACTTACATATGTACCTGACTATAATATAACTAATTGACTTCACTTTATGTTTTGTTGACATTATTTTGTTTCTATTAATATTTTGATTTATTTAATAATTTTTCACGCTGTAAGGTAGACTGTAGCCGATCTAATTAATTTATGCACAACATCTTATACCTGTACCTACATTCATAGCAAATAAAGTACTGATTCTGATTCTGAAGTAGTTATAACGCATGATTTCAAAAATGCCAATAAATCCTCATGTCCTCCTAGACGTAGTAGCTGAGACTTTATTTTGATCAAACTGACACGAATTCAATACATTTTGTTGTCACCGCCGAGGACGATGCTATTCAGTGTCAGGGTCAATCGACTGAGCTTTATATCGATTCGGGCGTGTTGGTATTTTCAATCACAAGAAGATACGACACTTTGTACAACGGTAAACATTAACTACTAAAGCTCTCGGTAGTATTTACAGACAGGCTGCTGATAATATCTATGTTTAAAACAAGTTCGGATGATGACTTAGAAGCGCACAACCGCAGACGCCACACCTGGTGACGATATCGGAACTTCATCCCTAAGACACTAATCCTTTAGGGCAACGGCCACGATCATAAACTTGGATCGTTTTTGATAAGATCATAAGAGAGAGAGAGAAATAGGAGTGAGATACCTTCAGAATTCAAGGAGAAGGATCCTTAAAAAGTTCTTTGACATAGTAATTTCTTGAACCCATTATGCTGTTGGGTTGTGGTAACCCCCAATATGAAAGGACGTTTAAGAAAAAAAAGTTTAACAATGATATTGAAAACCAATAATGTTTCGCACTATTATTATCTATATATTTAGAAACCTTTTAATGCAACACTTTCATAGCTGCCTAAGCTTAAACCCGACTAGTGTGCCTAAATCCGACCGCAGCCACGACGCCCGCCTGTGGCCCCGCGGTCACTGGGGCTCACATTACGCAGCAGACCACTAACATCGACCATACGCGTACCTGTACCACTGTACTATATAGTACGTGGATGTACTACTATGTGTATTAACTGACTGAAAGACCTGGAAGGATTACCAACCGACGTGATGTTATGGAAAATGTTTTGTTTATTTACAGGGATTTTGCAAATGAAAGGTCAGATTAATTCATCCTGTATAAATTATGCATGTGATTGTGACCTTTTGATGAAGTTTTTCGGCATGCAGGCATTTCTCTCCTGCACGAGTGACTGGGCACATTGAAAATTCTCCCACAGCAGAGAGTATTTTCAAGCATCGGTCAGAGTAGTAGCAGACAATCTATACTTAGAGTAGTAACTGAATGATAGAACATTCAATTACTAAACCTGAATGAAAAAGGTTATACTTTCAGTAGCTTAGTGTACCTCAAGAGACCCCTCAGAAGACATGCCCATCCTCAATTTGTCAGTCTAGATGAAACGATTCGAATCTGTAGTGCCTGCAAACTGTCGTAGGCCACATAATAAATTCCCGGGTCAGGTGTTGTCCGGGCCAGGTCGTGACGTCGCCTTATACACACGTCACGACGACGCGTAATTTCCCAGAAGACGACACGACGGGCGACGCCGGCTCACACTTGAAAATAGCGTCGTATATAGGTGCCTAGCTGAGAGAAAAACTCAACAGTATAGAGAATATTGAAATATAATAATATTTTAGCGCTACAAGCGCTGCTCCTCTTATAACGGAAATAGCGTTTAGAAGTACTTTTATGTAGTCAGGAAACAATTTGTGTGGACAACGGTTGTCTTGTGCGTGCAATGAATGATGCAGAGGAGTCAAGTGAGGAGGCGAGAAATGTCGCGAGTAAAGTTTCGAGTACGAATGTGGTTGGCTGTCACCTTCCTTTCCTCTTTCGAATTACTTTATGATTTAATCCCTCAATCTTAATGGAAAAGATGTTTATCATTACAAAATAAACAGGGATTAGGAACAGTAAGATGTTAGGAAACTCCTAAAATATCTTTAGATTGCTGTTACCCGAGGGAATACAGTTTATATTCTATTCCCTAACTGAAACTATCAAAAGTAGTAAACAATTTCAGTTGCCAGGATTGGGGACGACTAAGGAAATAAGAACTATAAGATGTTGACTTACTGCTAGCTAATGTTCCGAGTGTTCCGAGGTACAATGTGTCGCGGAGATAAATTACAGACATGAACAAGTTTTCGGCACACTTGCAGACCCTTAGCTTTAGTTACGAAACAACAGCTGTGGACTTTTGTGTGTCAGCGTTTTCGTTACAACTTTCTTGTCGGTATTATATGTTTATGATAAGATAGTGTTTAATATACGGAAAGTTAACTAAAATAATAAAAGTAAAAACGATTCGTGTACGGTACTTATACGAATTAATCAACTAAATCCTAAAAAAGTGATGCAAACCTACTTAATTTTCGTAAACAATGGCGAACTCGATCATTGAAAAATGCTAACTGAGGGAACTGATTATCAATGAAATACTAAATGCAACTAGTACCGCCATCTATCGGGTGGCTCTAGCGCGAGCGACAGTTCTAGCTGAAAAACGCTCCAGTATCATGAAACGACATGTCTCTTCACTACAAACTGTACTTAATGCTTGAAAACTCCGCTAGATGGCGCCTCTTTGTACAAATGAAATAGTTACAAATTCAACGAACGAATGAATGCTGTAAAAGTTTATGCAGTTTGAGTGCATTAGGTACTACTTCGAATCATAATAGAGTGATCAATAAAAACTTTCACACTAACACAAGTTGGTAGTTTATTACGATATAATATATAAAAGTTTTTGATAGCAGGGTTATTACAAAGTATTGTCGTTTTGGTTTACATTATTTGCAGTTTTGTTCATATTATCTACGTTTTATGTAATAATAAACGCAATAATGTAGGTTAATGCCAATTCGCTTATCAGCCATCGATAGCCGAAATAGCCATTGCCAACATCGCAGCTTGCGAGGTAGTGCCATAACTGGCACATTTGGCTCCGACACTGGTAGTTGTAGCATGATGGAAACGTAACTGATACCTTAATATACCTGGAAACTAGGTAGAAACAACCATATCATGGTAAGTATATGTATGTATACATAAAAACCATCAAAATATTAAATTATATGAGTAGGTACTTTCAGTATATTAAGACTACACAGAATAATTAAAACTAAAAGCAGCAACTGTAACAAGATTTTTTTTTAACTTTATAACAAATGAGAACAAAATACTCATTCTATTTTTACTGTATCCCCGTTAAAATTAAAACAAGGCCCCACGTTTCCTATCGTCCGCGTCGCTTCTGAATCAATAACGACTGTCAGTAGAACGAAACTATTAATTAAAATATCTGTTCGGGCTCTTAACATTAAGCCCCGACCGAAGTTCGAAGGCATGGCTGATCGGTTGGTATGCGGCCGAACTACCGCATGACCAGTCAGCCAATACATTACGGTCATGTGAAATAACTACCTCTAACGAGACATTACCAAAACATATTGTAGTAAACAGTATGTCAAGGTACAAAGCGCTCTTTACATTTCTTATGGTATTAAGAACAACGCTTGGAAGTGAACCTTACAATAGTAAATTGTCTATTAAAACTTCTCCATTACCCATGATTACTTTACAAAGAGCGAGTCTACTGCTTATTCCTAACTAAAATCTCAATTTTAACGTTAATATTATATATACATATTAAACGTTTAAACTAAATTCGCAATAGACAGTATTGATTGCGCCTGCCAGACAAATGAAGCGATTCAACAAACTTTTACAATTCCCTCACGATGATAAGCCAACATTACCGTTCTTCTTTTACAATTCCCTCACGATGATAAGCCAACATTACCGTTCTTCTTTTACTTGATCCTTCCAGACCGGTTCACAAGTTTTCATTAACACTAACCGAGCCACGCTTCTAATCTACTTCTTGCCTCGTCCCAAAACTTTTAAACTGCCACATTACTAAGTTCTGGTATTCAGCAATATCTGGCGAGCTTCAATACGACGTGAAATTTAACATAAACAACACATTAAGATTAGGAATTCATAAAGTTGTGAGCAACTCCGGCGTGGCGCGAACTCGGTGCACAGTGGGGGGCAGTGGAGCAAGTTGGCGGCAAGTAGTTAGGCGGACACTGCAAGTACTTGCAAGTACGGGAGATGTTATGTGTGTTTGTAAGATTTAGTCGAATGCAACTTCAATATTGTTGTGGCATTGATTAAACGGTAGCGGCAGCAGTCACGTCTTGTTGCACGTTTAATTAATCTTAACTCACGCGTTGGATGATTGACGGGTATTCATTTTAACACATACTTTCCCGTATGTGTGTGTAGAGCCTTCAGTTTTTTTAATTAACAGGCAGCAACTATTGCAATATACACCGCTCCAGCATCATTAAATCATCAATGGAAGCGGTACTAACTATCATCCATTGAATAACTCAGTACTAACCATTTACATAACGTTTCCAATAGAATAGTTGAGTACTAGCGGATGCTCGCAGCAAACAGATTAGCTTCAAATTTGATTGCCTATCTTAAACTATTACTAACCGTTTAAACCATTATATAATATACAGAACACATCAATTCGCTCGGTAAGTAAGTTATAACTGTTATAAGTTGGTAAGTAAGTCAAAGCGTCGTCGGCGCGGCGCTTAGTGATCCGTCACGAGTTCAGAGTTAACAACAACTTACTGAGCTCACCTGACACTGACATCTCAATATGGATTTAAGTGTAGCCGTAAATTATCTGACGATTTAAAAAGTTTTCATACTATTAATTTATTTTGTTCTTTCTTTCTTTCAAAAAAGTACAGTTTAGGGTATATATGTATACCCGTCTTATATCGTCTTGTTCGTCTTTCGTCGGAATTGTGTTCCGTTACGTTACGTTAGCTCAACTTTTCATCACCGCAGAATACAAGTAACAGTATCGTTTCACCCTAAGTCACATCTTGAGCAATGAAACTAAGTATTTATTTTTAATTACAACAACTATAAGCTATTCACAATGCTCATAAGGGTACTACAAAGATCTGCGAGCACAAACAATCTACTAATATTACGCATGATAACACTAATTAGCGCTAATGTTAAAAGCGTAGCAGCAATAAACACAATTAGCGAGCGAGAGCGTATTATCAATACATTCGATGGATCCACTTTACGCGCCACTGAGCCGCGCTATAAAACCGTGCCGTACGGAGCCGCTCTCGGGTAATCCGACGGTAATTAGCGCTACGACATACTAAACCAACGATCTCGGAGCCGCCACACGGAGCACGTGTGGTGTGCTGCCAATGGAGTGTGCACTGTGATGATGTTGAGCTGAGCGATGCTGATTCGTTTGTATGGTCTCTGGTGAGGTTTGTCGTGTGTGCTTGTCTGTAAAGCCTGGTTTGGACTGTGTTAGTAATGTAAGTCAAGTGGTGAGTAATTTAGTAACTAAATATGTTTGAACATCAATAATTTTGTCAAGTTGTTTAGGAAGTGATTAAGTTGAGTAATTCCATTTTGTTCAATTTTTTCGTGAATTTTTCCTTTGATTATTTAAACTCACATACTGACTTATTACTTGATTTATTCATCAAGAAGAACATCGTATACTTACTTTTACCATGTTTGGAAATAAACGAACATCATATCAATCATCATCAGAGGTCGGAGTAGGTAGATTGAAATGGAATTAATAAACTGGCACGTATATATTAGTACGGATAAGCCTCTGGGATTCCGGTATTTTGAAACTAATTTCAAATGTTGTAATGTGTAGAATAAAAAATACATCAATATGAATAAGAAATGTTTATTAAATCCTTTTGCTGTCTTTTTAATAGTACTATATAGGAGACCGGCCTTCTACAGTAAAAAAAAAAAAATATAAAGTTTATCTATCGCATTCTATAAATTTCTAAAGTAGTATCTAGTTTAAAAATCCTTACTTTCACAATATTTGATTCAGTCCCGTAAGTACCAAAATGAAATCCTGGAAAAAAGGCTTATCCTTGTTATGATTTCTATGACTATTCATGATGCGAGTACGTAGAATCAATCTACCTACTCCGACCTCTGATCATCATCATCTGTCATATCATTATTTTATTTTCCAATTCTCAGTTTTCTACGACTAGAACCAATTCTATTTAAATGTAAATGTTGACTTTCAAAAGTGGCTTTTATGTGTCTATTTAAAATAAATTATTTGACTTTGACTTTGATTTCGTGCGAGTAGCGCCCTCCGCCATGTGTCACTGCTCTCTGGATGATTAGCTGAACAAGCCCAAACCCAATTTCGACAAATTAGTCGAATTCATTAGCTGCCACAATAACATCGTGTTACTGGAGCGAAGAAACAACTTTAAAATGTGATATAGGTATGTGTGTGTATTTACAAAAATTTTGGAAATTCTCAAAATATTGAAATATTCTTTGGGATTCTCTAATACTGCCTTCAGAAGACAAGTTGTAGGTCCTAGCTCATCTATTTTATTAATTTTCGTACTCATGACTTTTTCTTGTTTTATCAAACATATTTATTTATCCACCTCCTCTAAAATAGCCAATAACATAAGCGTCATCAGTTTATTCACTTGATTGTGTTGCAGCCTGTCATCTTGCTAATTACTACTAAACTTGTGTACTGCGAACGATCTTTGGTTAATTATTAAATGTTTACTTAGTTACTAAATCACTCGCCACTTGACTAAATTACTAACATACATAGTTCCGACCAGGCTTTCTGCCCATCATTTTAGGCTCAACTCTCGGAATTCTATGTACTTGACTAGTTCTAGTCTTGATTTTACCTGATTTGTAACTTGAACTACTGACTAGCTTTTTATACTTGATGAAAAATCGAGTTTTTGAATATATTGCACGTTTCATAGTAACGCACTTTACACAAACCTTTCGGAATAAACTCTCCAGTTGATAGTGAAAACCGCTTCAAAATCCATTACGAAGTATAGAAGAACAACGCGGTCAAACAGACACGATAAGCGACCAATTTATAATATCTCCATACATAATAATGTTTAAATTATTCGCATAAATTAGTCGCTTGCCGTGTCGTGTCGGTCTGACCGCGTTTTTCTTCTTCGAAACAGAACTCAAGATATTTGACAGTCGACTAAAAGTAAAGTAGTATAATATGTATGTAGATAAGTCTTTCGTTAGTTCTATTCTGTAAGACAGTAAAATCTTTGCATTGGCATGATTTATAGCTGTAAATGTGTGTTATTCACTAGTTTGTAAATAAATAAATCACGTTGTACGGAACTAAACAATTACTTTTTAATAAAAATTCTGAGTAAGCAGGAACGTTTGTTTGGATATATTTTCCTTTAATGTATAAACCTCAGCAACAAGAGGCTCATTACAATTCGTGTAATTACTTCAAAGAGCCTCTAATCGACGTAGGTAGGTACTCATTGTGTGGTCGCTAATCATTCACGGCCATTGTACCGTGTCAAGAGCAATTTCTAATTGTTGTCAGATTATGATTAAATAGCTCAGGGATTTATCCGCCATTTGCAATCTCTTTGAGAAATACAGTCATATATTTTTCTTACCGTCATTAAAAGTTGAAAAGAGTCAGAAGCGGTTTGGCAAAAGTGAGTTCTACAATACTCTTCAAAGCTACGGAAATTTCTTAAGTATATGAAATCGGTACTTGCACCGTTGCTAGCGCAGCGATCATCCCTCAATAGGTTCAATACGTGCCGTCCGCTCGCCGTGGAGCTGCATTAAGACTTTATTTACGTGGACGCGAACGTCCGCAAATAGAATGTGGAGCGCTGTGTGGAGTTGTGCACGTGTGGCGGCGACAGCGCACACAATTAGCAAGGGTCAGTGTGTGGCGTGGCAGTGGCGTTTGCTTTGATGCGTTTATCACTCTATTTTGACGACGGTTTGATTCTCATGAATTGTATTGACTATAAAAACTGATGTCTAGAAGTCAGATGAACCCAAGCTCGTAAAACCATTAGGTTTAAAACCAAGGTTACCATTGAACGCTAGCTGGGTCAGGACCAAATTTTTGACGGATACAGACATGCTGTGGTGTCCGACACATAAGTGACAAAATATTGCGTACAATACATGCCTTAAAATAATTTTGGAAATTAGCTAATAATATTTTAATATGTTATTAACAGTCTCATTCATCAAATAACTATACTAGAAGCTTAATTTCTTCAAAATAAAATACATTACCAAGCTCGGTGACTTTTTACGTTATGTAAAATACGCATGTCCTTGCTTGACTACTTAAGAATATTTTGCCGCTGTTCTTTTTTCACCGTAAGCTAGCATTTATAGTTTATTATTATTAAAGCCTTATAAACACCAGTAACCGTTTTTTATAAATAATACCGCAATAACCATTGTTCTTTAATTTTTACAAGTAATTTTACATACATCCTTAAATTGTTTCCGTTGTAATACTCCTGTTGTGCGACACCATAATTTCGAAACCAATAAACGTATGTGGAATTTTCTTGATTATTTAGTACAGCAACATTGGATTCAAGCTGGCAACAAAATTTCGGATACAAACCGCCATGTTTTTTTACTGTCATTTCAGTTTGTGTTTGTGTCGTCAGCGCGTGTCGTTAAGATTTCCTGACTTTAGGTGAATAAAATTTTGATATTCTTAAGATTTTCTAGAAATTGATATATATTTATAAATCCCCTTTAACTTTATTGTTAAAAGGGATGCAGAAGTGTTCGATTTATGGTTTTATTTGTGAATTGTTGCATCTTTGAGGTTAGGTCGTGAATAAATTTCATTCCGTTGTGCGATTTGTGACACGAAATTGTGCAACGTGTCACAAGAGAAATGTATAAAGCTGTGTTTACAATCATTCTAATCTCATTAGCTACCTATGTATTAGATGATTCTTAAAATATTTAGATTATTGTTTAAATATTTATAAAATAGTTTTAACTTTCTATGGAATGCTTAATGATTTTGACGAAGTTTATTTTGTTTAGCTATAATTTTATTTTATCAATTTGATTTATTTTTAAATTTATATCTCAGGCAGTGGCAATTTTTTTAATTTTCAGATCTACAGGCTAGGCGAAAAATCGTTCATCAAACGAAACATGATAGTTAGGATAATTTGCAGTAATAATAATAAAAAAAATGTTACTTCAGTAGTATCAGTAGGCTATAAAGTAAAAAAAAATGTCTTTTTTTTAAATTTTTACTGCAAATACCCCAATTGTTTCGCTTGATCTACGATTTTTGGCCCACCCGTACAATTTTTTTTTTTTGTTTTCTAGGTTAAGTATTATTAATTAAAGCAATATTATGTAAACCAATGACTGATTAGCTTAAGTATTAGTAAAGATTTTGATATGTTAGAAATTTATGTTTCGTGATATTATTAATGTGAGAAAAACAAATGATAAAAACAATGTTTTTTTTAGTTAACTGGGTTATTGGTAAAACACTAACAACCTTACAGGGCTGCATTACTAACATCATAAACAACAATTTTTGTTTTATAAAATTTTAAAAAATCAACATAAAAAATCAGCTGATCCAGAATGTTATAGATCAGCTGTTTTTTGTTGTTGTTGAATTTTTTAAAGTCAAAGAATAAAAGATGTTGCTTATGATGTTAGTAATACAGACCTGCAAGGTTGTTAGTGTTTTACCAAACTGTTTTGAATTCTATTTGAAAGTTTTGGTTCTCTATTTTTTTTTTTTTTGGATTGTACTACTTATTAAATATTTCTTGAAATATATTGTTTTTTTTTATTCATTCCACTTACCTACCTAAAATCTTACGACTATTTACACACACCCTAATAATTATATTGTGCTACATTTATTTTCCAGTGTGACACATTCCGTTGTGATTTCCGTTGTGCGATTACGTCAAAAATTTGGTCCTGACCCAGCTACCAAGAGTCGTAACCAAGCTAAAATAGATGATCACTTTTCTTTTCCACAAAGAGGTAGTCTAGTAAAAAAAACTCGCGCTATATTTGTGATCAGTCAACTGTGTGCACAAGTAATTAATGACATTATGTCTAAAGCTCTCCTTGTTCCGATCATTTACTGTAGCGCTACTCTCTACGCATGTCTACATAACAATCGGAACATAGCTTCATCTCTGTCGCACTCATTATTAAATATTTTCCATTTTGGGTGTCACAAACAATAACACATAAAACAATCTTCACTCAAGTTATTGACAACAACAATTCGATTAAAATTATGAGCAGATAACAATATAATTATAATTTATGAGGAATAAAGGGGAGGATGGAGCTTATTAAAGTAGCCTCCGAGAGCGACACAACGATTATGAAGGGGGATTGGGGAAGTCATTGAACAAAATAATAATTCTTTCTTTAAATATCAGCCACGACCACATAACCTATGACTATGACGCTGCCATATACAAGCGTTAGAAAGGATTGACACATGCCCACCCAACGCACTGACATATTTGTGATAAGTGCGGTGCACTCGTGCAGCTCACTTCAATCTCCGAGCACTGAAGTCAACCTATCGCAGTCTACAGCTGGACGTGATGTAATTAATTTCGATCGTAGCTTTCATACTTGAAAGTTTATGAAACAGACTGGCTTACAAGAGATTAACGATAAAGATAAGACAATATCGCTAGATATGAATCAAAGTTTCCACACACGACGGACAATAAATGGCTTGCAACTTCGTCCACGTTTCGCCATCTTTGCCAATGTGAAGTATACTCTATTGACTGTAGCAAAAAGTGCATTGTGGAGTGTCTGAAGCATGACCTCGACACAGTTGTTTGGCGGGGTGTGCAGGGTCGCAGCTGTGGCGTATCGATACGCGATAACTTTGCCGAGACCTAAACCAACACGCGGTGATCTATCTGACGTCGGAAGCACCTCCCCCCCCCCCCGCTCGCGCTGGCCACCGACTGGCTGCTCGAGGATACTACTTAAGTAATTTATGTACCTGAAATGAAAGAAAAACAGATTGCAGAAGATTGTTTTTCCTCTTTGTTCGAAAATGTCGATGGAATGGAGTCTATGAACATTTATACTTTAAAATGCTAGTGGAGTTGTAAGCTAATCAACAACTTTATGAATCTCATAGCTGCTCATAATTGTATGCAGAATATATTCCGCCAGGACACGCTGACGAACTGCAGTGTGTCACAGAGATGAACAAATAAACTAGTGCTGCTGAAGAAATCCTGTTTGGTTGACGACGTTCTAATTCCAAAAGGTGAAACAGTAACATAACTATAATTAATCAGTTTTCAATAGACTGAGAAATCTATCTACCTGAGGTACACAGCACGTTAGGTAGTTGATAGCGTGGAGACAAAGAAACATTAACTATGACTTGGGCTGACCACAAATAAGCATTGATTCCATGACGTCTTACAAGTCCCTGTAAGCGAATGTCTCACGTCATCAATTGCAATTAAAATTCATACGTCGCGTGTCTTCCTAACCCAATAGAATCTGCCCTATCTGTGCTCATCCGAATTTATTCCCGGTGCTATAGAGTACGACGGATAATCTATTTACCTCAAGGAGTTAACGCAGTAGGTCCTTCACTTTTCCAGGTGAAAGAGTGTACACAGTACAAACTAAATGATAAAGTTTCAGGTAACTTCGTCATAGGATTACAGTCCAGTTGGCATGTGGCGCCGGTAACCGAGTTAGTGGAGGTGACCTGGTCGCTAAGTGATAAAGTGACGCCTGACGACGACTGATGGACCGCGTCTGTTTCACGTGGTGCCACCACAGACATGTGAACACAATCTAATCTAATCTAATTAGCCTATATTGTCCCACTGCAGGGCAAAGGCCTCCCTCTCCCTTTTCCACAGAATTCTGTTTTTTGCTAGTTCTGGCCAGTCCTTTCGGTAGGAGTCAAGCTCGTCCCGCCATCTTCGTCTCGGCCTGCCGCGATGTCGTCGAGCGTTTAGTGGGACCCAATTGGTGGTTCTATTAGCCCATTTGTCATCAGACATCCGGCAGACATGTCCGGCCCAGTCCCACTTGAGCTCCGCAGCTTTCTGAGTGACATCTATAACCTTGGTTTTGGCGCGCAGTGTTGTGTTCCTTATACGGTCTGATAGTCGAACACCCAGGATACTGCGCTCCATGGCTCGCTGGCAAACTTCGAGCTTGGACCTCTGCCGAAGTGTCAAAGACCAGGTTTGAGCACCATATGTGAGAATGGGGAGAATACACATGTCCATAATTCTCCGTTTGAGACAAAGTGGTAGATCTCCTTTCAGAAGATCTTTCATTGACCAATAGCTCCTCCAGGCGCTCTCAGTGCGTCGGTTGACTTCTTAACACAAGATTAAGAATAAAAAAGATTTAAGGTGTAAAGATAAAAAAGACCTTTATCACCTCCGACTGAATGAGATTGTTTAGTATTAACTTTAATATTCAACCCCTTAAAACAAAATTTCCTCGTTTCCATCTTTTTAACGTTCACTTTTACGCAGTCAGGTTTTTTTTTTTTTCTTAATTTACTCTTTTTAATCCGTTTAATTCTTCCTTGCATCAAAACAAGGACGTTTAGTCAAACGAAGAACTAAGGATAGAATGTTATCGGAATATGCATCTACCATTGCCTTACCCATCTTATCGGATCGGCGTTTGTACTTTTGAAGTAGGCCTACTGAACTAAGCCACATGGTGGTGTAGGACAAATCTTCCACGTCGCCCTCGGGGTCACCGCGACCTCTGATCGCTAACGATCGCTGCGTACAAAATCACCACTTAATGAAGCCGTGCAGTTATCAGCTGCCAGTAATGTATGATGATTGCTCGACTCCATACATAAACAGACCTAATTGATGTTCAGCAATCAGTTTGTCAATTAGTTTAGTATGTAACATTTACTAACTTTAGAGGTGTTATTCATAGTAGCGATCACCGGTGTAGTAAGTAGGTATCAATTTACTGAGGTCGTGGGTTCGATTCCCATCCAGGACAAAAGTTTGTGATTCAATTCAATTTAATTCAGATTAAGTACAATAAATAACAATAAATTACAATCATTACATTATAATAATCCATAATATTTATATTTTATTTCATTATAATTTTTAAATACCTAATATACATTGATGATGAGCGCAATCATTTGTTCTGTGTCAGTTTTCTATAATATTTATGTATTTAGAAATATATAAGTATGTTTATCAGTTGTCTGGTTGCCATAGTACAGGCTCTACCTAGTTTGGGATCAGATAACGGTGTGTCGGTTGTAAAAAAACCGGCCAAGTGCGAGTTGGACTCGCACACCAAGGGTTCCGTATAAACCTGTAGGTATAAAGTTTAATTTTCTTTTAAATATTTTTATTATATGATGTAACTAAAAACTTACGGTTTTCGCAATTTTTCCTGTGTTATAAGACGTTGCTTCGTACCAAATTTCGAAATTCTAGATCGACTGCAAGTACCTTTTAGGTTTTGTTTGCCTTGCGAGTTTCGAAAATTTGCGGAAATTTACGGCATAAACGGCTATATCTTTTGATTGCGTTAGCTTAGAAGTTTGATTTTTTCACAGCTACAAAGGACCGTAGACTTGAGTATTTCATATAAATTTCAGCTTGATAACTTTACGCGTTCTTCAGAAAAAGGGTCTTGACAGACGGACGGACGGACGGACAACAAAGTGATCCTATAAGGGATCCGCTTTTTCCTTTTGAGGTGCGGAACCCTAAAAAATTGCATCATTCTTGATCCATCATTTATTTATTTATTTTTATTTATTTATACTGCTTGAACTATCATTACAGGGTTTACCCTAATGCGACAGCTAAGAACTTAAACTAATAAACTAAATTACAAAACTAAATACATTATTAAAATTAAAGAATACAAAAAACACAATTAATTAATTATAAAAATTACCTAATTAATATCTAACAAAAAACATAGTACAAAAAAAAGTTAAAATTAAGTATTAATATTTTGCTTGTAGCATAATATACATAGTAATACCCTTGCGAATTCACTAAAACAACATGTAAACACATCAATCTGAGTTTGAAGGTCGTTGATGGTACGGATAGCTCTGGTAAGGGGTGCCTTGGCAAGCAGGTTAGTTCTGGCTCTAGGTACCAGTAGCAATGGCGGGCTGCGCCGCCTCCACACGTAGCGGTCCGGCACATACAGACTCAAACGCTGCAATACTCCCGGGTGGCTCTCCACTCCACGAAGCACCTTCACCAAGTAGGCGACCAGCGTAAACTCCCGTCGGACATACAGTTGATTATAGCCAACCATGCCCAGGACAAACAGAGTGGGATACATCAGTGGGTAAAACGGATATACCCCATATAATTTCCTGTACAAATGGCGCGTGAACTTGTTCTGAACACGCTCCAACATTACAGAGTACTTAGCTTCATGTGGATCCCATATGACCGCACTATGTTCCAGATGACTCCTGACTAGTGCATCATACAGGACCCTAACTGCTGTGATGTTTGTGAAGCTTTGGGTCTGTCTCAGAACAAATCCTAAATTTCTGTACGCCTTCTTACAGATCTTGGTTACATGCTCACGGAATGTCAGATCGGGAGTCATGAAAACACCCAAGTCTCGCACCTCCGTGACTCGTTGCAGTGGTGCCGCGTCCACCACGTACTCATAGAGCAGAGGTGCACGAGCACGGGTGAAACTCATCAACGAGCACTTGGATACGTTAAAATACAGTTTGTTTTCATGGCTCCATTCTACTATTCGATCGATGTGTTCCTGTAGGCGCCCACAATCAGACTCGGACCTAATCTTGACCTAATCTTGGACTTGAGGTCATCAGCAAATAATAAACAAGCACCATGTCTTACGACTTCCGGCAAATTGTTTATCATTATCATGAATTCAAGACCATATTCAAAACCACATTGAATATGAGATCAAGGTAACAGGTAACTACAGTTTATGGCTCATCGTTTGGGGTTGAAACACTCGGGTCATGGGGCCCGAGTGCGCGTCTCTCTTTTAAGGAATTTGCACAGCGACTGGTCGACACTACACGTGACCAGAGGGCTGGCTCATTCTTTGGCCAAAGAATTAGCATTGTCATTCAACGTGGCAATGCTGCCAGTCTTGTGAGTACGTTTCCTGATGACAGTGATGCGGACGAGTATTTCGACGCCTAAATGTCCTTTTGGTTTTGTATTGATTTCTTATAGTTACTAACTTATTTTGAAAGAGATTAATCATGATAATGATTAAGTCGTTCTTCGTACCCATTACAATGTTGGATGAAGTTTTTGATTCTTACTAGTTTTTGTCAGCGGCTTCACCCGCGTGGTGGTCGGGAATTATGCCACGGGGATGTTTTACCGGGATCAAAAGTATAATTTGTGTTAATCCACGTTATGGTCTATCTGCGTGCAAAATTTTACCGAAATCCGTACCGTTTTCACGTGATTGGGTAACAAACAACCAAACATCTAAACATCTACTTTTTACTTTTATAATATTAGTACGATTTTAATATAACATTGTTTATTTCCAAAGTACCCAAATCAAAACCCGAAAACAAATGCAATCAATAAATAATTGGATATGTCAGACTACACAACGCGAGCGAAGCACTGGACATGAAATAGATTTTAAACAAATACGACGCATTATTTACACAACTAAAATTAATTAACTACGACATTAGTGTTAGAACCAGTTACAATTTTAGTACATCGACATTATTCAAACGCGGATCGATTTTATAACGCATGCCATTGTTTGTTTAAATATTAACAGAACACAGTTGGAGGCACAATGAATGGTGATGTATGTTGCCAAAGAAACAATTTTGTTTATTCAAATTCGTTATTGTTCTTTCCATAGTGCGACTTCATCCACTACTGGGCGCAGGTATATTTTTGTTTGTGCCAATCCCCGCGCTTCCGTACTATCACGCAGGATCTACCTGCGATGTACAGGCACCACATAAAACTATATAAATTTTAACATTATCCAAAAGTCTACAAACCGATATGCATGACTAAGATGTATGCTTAGCACATGGAAGTGCGCGCGAGTGCCTATCCCGGTATGACGAAGGGGGGACGGGGGAGGTGTAAACCGCGCAAACTTAATTAAAATCCGCACAAATAGTTAGCACAAGCATCGTGCTGCCGCCAACAAGCGAGGCACAAGTCATGAGAGGAAGCGGGGAATTATATTTACGGGAAAGTGGCCGTCGTAGATAAGCGATGCTTAAAGTGTGGCGTGGACCACCTGTGACCACCTCATATCATTTATATTGATCATGTACAACAAGGTTATGGCTGACCAAAACTCGTCAATAGGTCTAAAATGTGATAAATAAATATACAATATGCCAGAATGGCACCCGAACTATAATCAACAGATAATGCTTTTATACAATAATAAATTATTATACACTAAATATTTACACTAAGCACTTAATTAAATAACTAATGAACTATGTAATTATATCGTAATTTATTGATATTATTCAAAACTATAGTAAGCACTACAAACAAGCCAGTGAATATTGTTGATGAATAGCAAACTAACTGTACGGCACTAGAACGTAATAACAGTACCAATCTAGAGTATAATGACTACGGTTTTAACGAGCTCATTTAAAGACAATTCACGTTTAAATGTCGGCAGTTATATCACCGGCCGCACTGTAATTTAACCTGTCGAATTAGATGAGAGTGGATGGATATTACCTTTATTTACAGCCAGTAAATCCTAATGGATTTGCTTGTGATCAAAGTAATAACTCATTTAAAGTTTGACGGATTGGCTTTCCCTCAGGTGCTTAGTGTTGCTATGACAATATTACACTGAACTGTGATAAACTCTTTGTTTACGAAACATTTGTCACTTTACAACTTTATGAGCTATTAGTAGAAAACGGATCTAAAGTTAGTGCGCACTACGTAACCTTCCACACAAATTGACAACATGACCTTCTACTGTAGTCATAATAATGCAATTAACTTCCTGCATTCTAAAGATCACGACCAGATAAACTTAAATTTTGTTTGATGTAACAATATAAAAAACGACTTCAACAATAAGACTAAGTTGTAGCCAAACCCCTGATTCGCTCATAGCTCGCGCCCGTTCACTCTTCAACTATCGTTTGGTAAGTTGCCGAAGCCACTTGACTGGCTCCTACGATTTGCATAAGTTTTAATCAAAGAAGTCGCTGCGAGTAGTGAGGACGAGCCTCTCGACACACTTGCTGCCAACAGGACTCATCTTTTAATTCCACTCGGGGTTGCGGACCGAGCGACGGAGCAAAAAAAACGTACTTCGTTGCAGAAAGTCCACTCTTATTGAAAGATACTTCGTACACAGAGTTCTTTAACTGAAGGATGCACTCAGGTAAAAGTTATGAATAGTTTTCATCATTATGATAAAGCCTTGTGCATATAGTCGGGTCTTATTTAAGTGCTAACTTAATTCTAAAAATTGCTTTTAAAATTATTGTTAAGTTGTTTATGTTTGTGAGTCAAATTCAAGTCAAGTCCTCAAAAAGGTGTAGTCGCTTAAAGATACAATATAGCTATTTAACTAACTTCAGTAGTTTATATTACCAGCCACTACGAGCCATATCTTGGGAGAGTTAGCCTTCTTTGGGTTATCTCGCGTGGGAGGTTGCCTTAATGACCGGGTCAGTAGTTGAAGTGCCCGGTTTACATGAGTGTGCTGTGTGTAGACGCTACTTACATTACTTCGACACACTACGCGTACGTCTGACCTGCGACTCTCCGCGCGTGCTCCAATTTACTTGACGACAGTTTAACTTATTTTCGTTTTGACGAGTGACTAAACTTTCGTAAGTTTATGGATTAAACTCTGGTTGTGGGCACAAACTGAATGTACTCCCGCCTATTGTTTTATTTTATTGGTTGCATTATTGAGCATGAAATAAATCTTTCTGTGTAACAAATTACTTTGTACTAGTTTCATTCGCTTGTTTACGTTGATTTTATGATATGAAATGTGTAGTTGCAAAATCGCCTGAAATGTAATGAACAATATTACTTATTGACAGCAAACCACAACTGACGCGATGTCAGAAACATTTTTGTTTAAACAACATGGAAATCACATCATTACACTAACCACCAATCAAAAAACACTAGTGACCAAGAGAGTGAGTGACCCAAGCATACATGGCATGTAATGCCTTTATATAAAGCCTACATAATATCACCCACATGATATAATATTGTCACAGAAACAAATGAGACCGATATGTTTCATGTGATATTAACGATGTGATCAAGCATTACAGCCGCTACTTGTGTTAGTGAATAGTGATCGCAGGCTCTGTTTAATCTAATGAATACTGGCAATAATTCCCATTACACTCGTAAATAACCGACTCGGAATAAAAGTAATAATACTGTTATACAAATGGACGATAAATATTCATTATAGTTCGATGGTAATGTGCAACAAATACGATTAGAATTTGCTATCGGCTGACTAACTGATGATTCGTGCTATGTTAATGGTTGCTATTACATAATAGCTTGAAATAAAATAATACAGCGAAGGCAAAAACATGCCCTCACAGAAGGAAAGAGCAAATTAATATTTATCCTTATTGTTGCTCCATCGCGAAACTCAGTTCAATGTTTAACAGCGTTTTCAGTGCATAGCAAAAATGTATTTCACCAGAATAGTAACATTCATTTATGACAGGCACCTAGTACAAGTGCAACCGTCGCCACTGTCTTATTTTGATTAAGTGTATAATGTGAACCATCACGCCACCAATCGCTAGAGAGATGTTATGAGTATGAGCGAGAAGCCCAGTGGGCGTCAACATGCGCTCATTGACTGCCGTTGATCGCGTCACTGCTTCTGTACAGTTGGACTGATTGATTGAACGTTTAGTGCAGACCTACAGGCATTATACTGACGAATGCACTGCGTGCCGTATTTGTTTATCATTGATAGCAATCGAAATACGCAATTCCTGCTGCGCAAATTGGATAAGTTTTACGATTCCGTACCGAATCACGATCGTATAGATTGATCTTCACTAACGAGCTACTGGGATAGTCAGACTAATTTTCAAGTTGATACTTAACCATAAACTTTTTATTTGATATTCGATCATGTCAATTTGCCTGTCTGATAATACTATTACGATTAATTAACAAAACAAAAAGCTGCTAAACGTTACAACAAACAATTGATTGCTCGGGGATATGTTTCTATGTCGCAGATAATAGGGGAATCTTCTGTAAGTCAACTTTACTCAATGGCACTTTGCATAGCATCTGTACAAAATGTCGAAGTCTATATAATTACGGCTTGTTATGTAAAACCGCTGAAGGAATGGCACAACTCTCCGTCAGTTAAGGAGGTCTCGAGGGAAAAGCTTTTATTAAGCTTATTTGTCAAGGTGTTTAAATAAATAAAGCTTTGCTTTAAGAGGAGCTCAGCACATTTTATAAACTGTTATTAGCAATTTAGGTTAGCGTTATATTTTAGATCTGGTAGAGAAGTAGGAGTTTGTCTACTAGGGCCACAAAGAAGCGTAAGTCGTTAAGTCTTCTCGTCACCTATCCCGTAATGTCTGAAAACTAAGGTCTCTAAGATCACGCACTGGACCAGTGCGTCCTGTTCGTTCCAAATTGTGGACACTGAAAGTTGGGATGATCCACAAATCTAAGATCGTTCAGTGCGCTATGGAACGGACTATGTTCGGAGTTTCTTTGAGAGATAAAATTAGGGATTAAATTATCCGAAAAAGCAAACTTAAGCAAACTTAAGTAGCAGTTGGCTGGCCATATCTGTCGAAGGACCGATGGTCGTAGGAGCAGATGAGTCCTGAAGTGGAGACCGCGTATCGCGTAGCGTGTGTGTAGCGTGGGACGCCCCTCAGTTGTGTGAACCGACGACCTAAAGAAAGTGTCTAGGACAGACTGGAAGCGGAAGGCAAAGGACGAGGTGTTGTGGCGAAGCTAGAGAGAGGCCTATGTCCAGCAGTGGACTGCGATAGACTGAGTTGATTAATTAATATATTTGAGATGTTGCGCATAGGACTAAAACCAGGAATTTGTTTTTAAAACATTAATTTATTTGGGTTAATCTGTACGTAGGTACGACAAAATAAATTAAATTAATATTGGTACAATAATTAGTATTCGTATTTAGTATCAAATATTAATATTAAACTAGCAAATAATAAACAGATCTCGATGTAAACAATGCGATGTAAACAAGCAGGGGCGGGTCCTTAGTATGATATAAACGGTTACTGCAAAACCTAGTCAGCAAAGTGAGTGTCAACACATACACAACTGTACAGCACCTACACTGTGCGATGACTGAGCTACGCTCTTCATATTACCTGTACCACTTTAGGATCGACTCGTGTAAAATTATTCGCGACAGTGAAAACATACCTAGTATCGCTCTATGCCATGCATTCATAACTGTGCTCAGTAAAGTTTGGTAGGACAGCACACCTGCAAGTTCGTGCTGCCGTGCGCGTAGTCGTTTACACCTAGTTACATAGCTCGTACCGCACGAGTGAGTCCCGTATCCGTGTCAATGTAACTAATGTACTTTAAGTTTACACGTGCACGTTACTCGTGTTTGTTTCTGTTGTACTCTTGTTCTCGCCGCACGATCATTCGCATGATATCCTCAGTTGTTTGTGTTTGTTCCGCTCCTTCCGATTTATTCGCCGTATAACTTTAATTAGATTTTAATCTAGATAATTTTACATTACGAGTAGGTGCGCAGTGAGCTGATTCGCGGTAATGTGGATACACTTGAATCTGGGGCTGTGTGAAGCCGTATTGTGTTCCATTCTTTACGACTTTTGTTTTAGAGAATGAGGTTCTTTTTCATCTTGGTTTTGTGCAGAGAAAATCCTGGGGTCGTGTCATTTGGTGGTACTAAAATATTTTCTGGTGCCAAGTAGAAATCTGTGGAATTGTTAAACTTTCTGTAAAATGGCTTTTTCACGTTTTCTCAAACAAACACACTGTAGTTTTACGAAAATAAAATCAGAATCTATTCTCGAAAACTTCGAACCGAGCCTAACTTCTACAAAAAAAAAACCAAGTAGGTACTCTAGCTAGAACTCTTTTCTTAAATAAAACGAATCTAGATTATCAGATCAGATAACGTATCCGTTCTTAGTGTCAGCAAAAGGTTACAGAAAGGCTTAACTTCAAAATACGGATAAAAATATCTAAGTTTAACATACATAGTCTATAAGTTCTGTGGTTTGGGTGTATTAATGCACAAAATTACGTAGACTTCATCAAGTACGTGTGTTCTTTACCTAGATGCACAGCCGTCACATATTTAGTGCAGTAGTGGCAAAGTTACTCGACAAAGGCATAAGAACTAAGAGTTAGTACTTAACGTATCATGGTATTTAAGGCTCTTATACTGGTTTTCTTTCTGGGTGCGAAATCATCAGATGACGTCTCCCGCTCTGGGTGGAGCGGGAGGGCGTGTCAGACTTCTACTGCCTAAAACCCAGTAAGTGTTTCGAACAAATCTGCGAGCCTGGCAGAGTATGCGGGCTGCGGCATATGTCTGTAAACATGCCATTAGTCGATAGGGACCGAGTGCGCTATATGGAGAAGCTAGACAGCACGGTTGGTAGTTGCGTTAAAAGCTCATTTTCATTGGTAAATTTTATTAGGTGTCCGCACGCTATTTACATGATTGATGAATTCCATTGATCGCTTCCCCAGCTACGGATTCCCCAAAGAGAGCGTACCGACCGCGTTATTAAGGCGCGGACTGACTACGATTTTAAATGCTACAACTACATGCTACAGCTCCAACAAATAAGGTTGAAAATTGAATAAATATTTGGATTGACGATGTGACTAAGCTGCGAATTGGCATTTATTTTACGGTTTTATTTAGATTATTCGGACTACACACATTAAATTAAATAATTGTCTGGTTAAAGTTTTAAAGTAATGTTTATTCTATTGAACTCTTTAAAAAAAAAATGTTGTTATCGCTGAAAATACAGAGATGTTCGACGTCAAAGTTTTTTTTGTGAAACATTTTTTATTGGGAATATCAAACAATTTTTCACTATTCTATTCGGTTAGAATTTTTCTTTAAACCCTTCTCTGTCCACTGTATTTTTTGTGTCGTATATTTTCATTGCGATACGTCATACTCGATTGTCAAAGACACCAGTGTTTTGTGAATATTGAGGTAACACCGCGCCTTAACTTATGACTTTCAATCGCGGCCTGCGGGGAGCCCGCATGCTGTACATCGACCGAGTTATCGACTAATGAAAACGAGTCATGGATGTTACGTTGTGTCGGCACAACCCGTTCATTAACTCAACGAAGCGTTACACAAAAGTTCGTCTTGCACCAATCGGTTGTGATAAACGGCACATTGTTTTGTAATTAAATATTTTATGATCATAACATATCGATTTTAGGCTACGGTTTTACCGTAACGAGATTATTTATTATAGGAAATTTTCCGGGAAATTAAATCAAAAATATTGTTACTTTATCAGGTAAGGACACCCAGGGGTAGGCTGCAGGAGGAATGTCCACCGAGTGAAATTAACCCTTTTTAGGGTTCCGATGCCAAAGGCAAAAAACGGAACCCTTATAGATTCGTCATGTCTGTCTGTCGGTCTGTCCGAGTATGTCACAGCCACTTTTTGGTAAGTAGATGTATTCTGTGAACCGCATTAAGATTTTCACACAAAAATAGAAAAAAAAACAATAATATTTGGAGTTCCCCATACATAGAACTGAAACTCAAAAAAAAAAAAATCATCAAACCCATACGTGTGGGGTATCTATACATAGGTCTTCAAAAATGATATTGAGGTTTCTAAAATCATTTTTTTCTAAACTAAATAGTTTGCGCGAGAGACACTACCAAAGTGGTAAAATGTGTGCCCCCCCCCCCCCCGTAACTTCTAAAATAAAGGAATGATAAACCTAAAAAAATATATGATGTACATTACCATGTAAACTTCCACCGAAAATTGGTTTGAACAAGATCTAGTAAGTAGTTTTTTTTTTTAATACGTCAGAAATCGTAAACCACAATTTACCTTTCATTCAGTCAACTCAAATATAAAAATAAAAAAAAACATTTAATTTCATAAACATAAACCTTATGCATAAACCGTGAATACCTGAAGGTTTGTACGGAACCCTCGGTGCGCGAGTCCGACTCGCACTTGGCCGGTTTTTTTTATTTTTATTAATACTCTCAGGGCTGATTTTACCTCACTCACCGCCCGGTAAGGAGCAGGCCCGTATCGACGGCGCGTTGTGTTCCACGCGGCCCTCAAAGAGATGTCAACAAAACGGAAGGGGTCCGCTAGGACCGGTGCCTACCATGGACTCGAGATTTGTTCGAAAGATCTACCGTGGCCCTGGCATATAGACAACTGAAGGAACACGGGTGGGTTTTAGTCTTTCCCACCCACAAAAAAGGGCTGATTTTGCAAAAGCCGCATTATTTGTAAATAATGTATAAAATTGATTTCGCGTAAATTCTTAGCGATTTTAACACGGAAAACCTCGTAAGTATGGAAATAAGCAGCATGTATCTAATATTTGTTAGTTTATGTTATGTCATATATCCTGTGCATAGCCAAGAACGTAGCACAAATCAAACAACTTGCCCGGATTTCAGTGAAACATACGACAAGTTGCGACTCGCTGCCGATGTGTTCATTAATTTGTATTCTGCAGTTCTCAGACAGACAGCAACAACGAGTACTGACACATTATAATAGGTTGGGGAAAAAGTTTCTTCGCATTTTTTAAGAAAATTCAAAACATTTTTTAATAAAGTTTATTTACATTTAACTAAAGTATGTAGGCACAATTTTGTTCGATAACTTTTTGCCATCTTGTAGGTAGGGACATGATCCCATTGCTATAGAAATTTTGGGACTTCTGGTCAAAATACCGCGACAAGTGGTTTTGGCAGTCCACTCGTGATGTTAACCTGACACTGCCTAAAGAATTCTGAAGAAACCGAAACAGGTGGAAATCTGAAGGTGCAAGGTCAGGCCTATACGGCGGATGCATTAACACCTCCCAGCCAAACTCTCTTAATTTTTGTTGGGTGGCTAAAGATGTGTGAGGTCTAGCGTTATCATGATGAAAAACTACACCCCTCCTGTTGATTAATTCCGGCCGCTTTCTCTCAACTTCTTACTTTAATCTCATCAGTTGTTCGCAGTAGAGTTCAGAATCGATGGTCCTGCCTGGTGGTAACAGCTCATAATGAATAATGCCCTTCCAATCCCACCACACACACAGCATCACCTTGTTGCGAGTTAAGCCGGGTTTCGCCACAGTCTGTGAAGCCTGACCGGCCTTTGACCACGACCTTTTTCACACGTTCTTGTCATACGTGATCCACTTTTCATCACCAGTTATCAGCTTCTTCAAAAATGGTTCGGTTTCATTACGTCGTAATAAAGAATCACAAATGAGTACACGGTTCATTAGGTTTCTTTCAGTGAGCTCGTGAGGTACCCAAATGTCGAGCTTTTTTGTGTACCCAGTTTTTTTCAAATGCGCCAAAACTGTTTTGTGGTCAATTTCCAGTTCTTCAGCTACGTCGTAACTACTGGTATGCCGATCTTGCTCCACTTTTTCAAAAATGGCATCCATTTTATCCGTAATAGGGCGACCAGAGCGACGTGCATCTTTGACATCAAAATTTCCGGATTGAAAACGCTTAAACCAAATTTGTGCTACTCTCACAGACACAACACTAGGTCCATAAACATCGCAAATTTTTTTCGCGGCTTGCGCTGCATTTTTACCTTTTTTGTAGTAAAATTTTAAAATGTATCGAATTTCTTCATTAGATTCACTCATCTTGACGGTACGAAAAACAAATGAAAATCACACATTTTCCTAATTTGAATTTAGAATTATGTTCTTTAAAATTTAAACTTTCAATGATACCAAAACCAGCCAGATACAAATAGTATAGCCAAAGAGATTTTATTACAAGTTCATACATACTATAATGCGAAAAGACTTTTTCCCCAACCTAATATGAAATCTTTTTCTTCGCCTTTACGGAGCGCTTTTAACAAAACTAGAAACTGATCTAGCAGCTTTAAAAAAAAATAGTCTTTAGTTTTTGAGTTTATTTGCCCGAATCGGGCGAAACGATACTTTACAAATATAAGATTATTATTTAAATAAAGTTGTGTTTGATTAATGTGCGTGATTCATTTTATTTGAAATATTTTATTATTTTTACATCTGTGCGCTGGTGTACTTTTTTCTTAATTTCAACATTCAAATTCATAACGTGACTTTCATTATTCAGATTCAATTGCCTTAATTTTATGCAATATAATCAAGAAAAAAAAAACTTACTAGATAATAGGAAAAAATCGAACTAATGTTATTACAATATTGCATAAAATTCAAATTTTGTCGATTCGCCCACAAATAAATTAACTTCGTGTCGTCTACAAAAAATTGTATCAAAGTGTCGATTCGCCAGCCAGCTTTTGATGCTAAATAGTAGTGCCAGTAGGCTACCTATGTATATCTGTATCTAGTTATAGGCCACGTGAGCACATGACATTCATGACTACAGCATTGATCTAGGACATTGGTATTTAGCCGTAGGCGTATAATAATCACATCTACATAATGCGAGATGGTTGTTTTACATTGCCATTAAGTCTAAAAAACAGTAATAACACTTCATCAAGAAGAAATAAAGAAGTCGTGTAACACGAAACGAGCTACATTCACAAATTATTCCATATTGACTTGCAAATTATACAAAAAAAACCGGCCAAATTCGAGTCGGACTCGTGCACCGAGGGTTCTGTACAAACCTGTAGGTTTTCACGGTTTATGCATAAGGTTTGTGTTTATGCTGGGGCTCTGTCTCGCACAGAGTCGCAGTATTATGCTGAGGGATGACCGTTTTGCGTGGATTTGGCGCATATTTTCCCCAGCAATTTTTTTTAAATATTTGTGTTGTGTTTAATTTGTCTTTGCGTCTTATTTACCGCAAATAAACGTATTTTCTTTCTTCTTTCTTATGAAATTATTTTTTCTTTTTTTTTTCTTTATAAAATATCACATTTAATGATACTTTTTTCACATAACAATGTAATCTATTAGCTAATAAGTAATTTAAATATAACTTAAACTAAGTACATAACTATTAAACTAAGAAAGCGTCCAATAACGTCTTTCTTATTCACTATAAGTTAGAGGGAAGACACTTGATTCACGTGTTCTTTATAAAAGTTGGCACTTTCACTACTGTTTCAGTTCACTTAAACTAACTCAAAGAGTTTAACCCTTTTTAGTCTTCGCATTAATTCAGTGTTGTCAAGGATTTGGATCGCCACGACATTCACGTGATGTATTTTTAGGGTTCCGTTGCCAAATGGCAAAAAACGGAACCCTTATAGATTCGTCATGTCTGTCTGTCTGTCCGTCCGTATGTCACAGCCACTTTTTTCCGAAACTATAAGAGCTATGCTGTTGAAACTTGGTAAGTAGATGTATTCTGTGAACCGCATTACCGTTCACAGAATACATCTACTTACCAAGTTTGCTACTTTGAGGTAGCTGTTGATAAGTTCAGATGGGAGTTGCAGAAATGAAAGAGTTCACCATTTAGGTAAAACTTGATGTCTATATTTGGCTATCAAACGTCACAAAATACATTAGTTACTAACACAACATTCCTACACAAAAACTTGGAGACGACTGGCTAGCGGGGGAACGCGCTCTGAATCGCAGGCGTCGTCTCTGATTACATTGTGTCACTACAAGTAAGTTAAGTTTAACTCTTATAGTTTCGGAAAAAAGTGGCTGTGACATACGGACGGACAGACAGACAGACAGACATAACGAATCCATAAGGGTTCCGTTTTTTGCCATATGACTACGGAACCCTAAAATGCTAAAATATGTGATTTATTCCGTCTCCCACGCACTCCTAGTCAAATGTGACAAATGTACCAATTATATGTTCAACCGCCGCTTACTAATATAATTGTATACACAGAGCAGCCACGACAAAGTGCCACAAGTGAACATAGGTATATAGGAGGAGCGAAGTTAATAGTTAGTTGCTGCTGTAGGGGCGAGAATATCAAGTTGAGTCAAGGACGTTCGGGCGCGCGGCCAATTTGCGGCAAGAGGGAATCCCCAGACCATTGCTACTACATAGTTGTGCAGAAGGACCACTCCTTACAATGTAGTAAGTATTTTTTATTTCCTTCCTCAATGAAAATAAAATAAAATTGAAAATGTTTAAAAACATTGAAAAGGTATAATGAAAAAATAATTCAAGACTCTTTTAGCGCGTGGCAAAAAACGAACGCCTCCATCTCGTTGTTTTAATACATTTTATAACAAAAAAGCTCACATAATTATTATTATACACAGGTTGATTTTGAAAGCTGTCTGTTCACTTTGGAAAACTTCAACCTAATCTTAAATATTTTAAGTACTTTACGTTAGTTGGGTAAGGCCGCGAAAATTAACACAAAATAACACAAATGTAACACGGCCTTTTTGTGTTATCGTAACACAAAAGCAACACAATAGTAACATATTATTCTCATTAAGGGAATTTCACAAGGTATGTTTATTTAGCATTATTCTAATACATTTTTTAGGAGTTATTTCAAGAGTTATTTATAGATATAGTTAATAAAGAAAACAACATTACTTGTAATCATCTTTTTATATTCGTGTGACAACAAGTATATGACAAAATTATACCTACTTCAAAAGCAAATTTTAAAGTTTAAAGACAAAACATAACATACTTACAATCAACAACTTAAACTTTTTAACATTTTAGGAACATTTTTATATACTTAAATTTGAACTGCACAATAAGGTAACAATCAATTAAAAATCAACATCTTATGAAGCTAACTTGCACATTATGAGGAAGTCTAATATTTTAGAAACATAATTTAAAATAAAAATACACTCTTTATACTATAAAATGTAATTTTTGGTATTATTGCAAATTAAAGAGACAGAACACAAAAATCAACTACTAATTAAGACGCTTACACCGCTGAAACTAGCACCACCAACATTTTATTTCTTTTACTCTTGAATCAGATAAAATTTGAAAAATCTAAAATTTTGTTATGTTAGTGTCCTGTGTAGTATTTTTGGAACCATTTTCCTTTATTGTTGCACTTGATAAATTAAGAGAATTACTGATTACCGCCAAAAGTGATCACTTTTGGCGGCAATTAGTGATGAATCTTAATTTATCAAGTCTAGAATCATGAAAAGTGATTTAAAAAAATACTACTTACAGGTTATTTACTAGCATAATGCAATTTTGGTTTTTCAAATTTGATCTGATTTTAGAGTAGAAGAAATAAAATGTGGATGGTGCTAGATTCGGTGGTGTAGTCGCGTGAACAAGTTTAATATTGCAGAAACATACATTAAAATCGAATTAACCTCAAATAGAAGTGACAGAAACTTCAATAACAACAACCTATTAATAGGTAAAATTATGCTTGTCTTAAAAACTAAACGATTGAAAAAAAAAAACAAAGCTACAAACGTTGCTTTGACAGGAACATCAGAATTAGTCTCATAATATAATAAGTATTCAAAATTATTCATGTGTGTTTTATGTGTAGCATGATAAAATACTTTAATGCCTAAGTAAAGTATACAGTGTCAAAATTTTCCTCTAATAAATACTCGTTATTTTCTATAAAAAGTAAATTTACAGTTTTTACGATGGAATCTGCAGGAACAATATCAATATCATTTTTTCTTGTTAGCAAAAATTTCAATTTGGGAGTTATTACAGTTTTCAGAAATCGGACTTTGTATAGGAATTCATCGTCTTTTTTTAGAACCTCGAGTATAAAACCTACGTAATATTTCCATTGTTTTCTTTGGTAATACCGGACAATCACATTGTCGTTGATTCTAACTTTATCGGGGCTGAATTTCAATTTATCATCGACATATTGTGTTTTAGGAAGTGATTGTGAAGTACACGGCATATTCGCATTTTCTTTCTCAATATCGTTGACATTATATTTTTTTTGGAATATTTTGCTGTCACTCAAGTTATAACATGCAGTATTTTCTTCACGGTACTTTATTTCGGACAAAACCACCACATTGTCCCTTTTAACCGGTAGGCCTTCTACTTCAATTCCATCATCTTTTTTTTGTAATTCAATGGCGACACTGTCAGAAATAGTTTTGGGTTCTTGGATAACAATCGTAGATAAAACCTCGATTTTTTTGTTGGGTCCATAGCGACGTTTAAATAAACCAGTTTTTTCGTCTAGTTCCAAGTCATTTATTGTGTTTTTACTACTTGAATCTATATGTGTCTCTTCAAAAAAATCATTATCGGAATCTTCAGGCATAAAACAAGTGGTATCACTATCATCTGCGTACTGAATTTCTTCAGAGGATTCTGAGCTACATGTATCTGTACTATTACGTTTAAGTTTCTTTGGTCTGTTTTGTTCTGCAGTATTTTTATTAATGCTTTTTCGTTTTCTAGCTGATTGTGGTGTCTTTTGATTCAGGTTTAATAGATTTGTAAAATCGTGGAACTTTGGAGAGAAACACATGCAATCTCCACTGCCGTCTTTACAAAAACAACTGAAGTCTCTGTATTTTAATTTTAATTTTTCTTTGGTTATTAATTGATGGATTTGCATGGTTCCTATCAATGGGGTTAGTGTTTGACCTATTGATGGTTCTAATGGTTTAATATCTGGAGCCACGTAATAAAGTCTGATAACGGTTTCTGTCGATTTTAGGACATCGAACGCAGTCTGGGCATTCGGTATATCTACTCCCTGACTAACTTTTTGGTCAAGAGCACGCTTTATTGCTCCGCCCACACCGTCAGCCGCCCCCTTACCGTGCGACGCCTCGAAAAAATTCCAAGTACCTCCCAAGAATCCATAATCGTATATGTTTCGACTGAAAAGATAGAATTTTTTTTTCTGCCGATATTGAGTGGTCGGCCCGTCGGAGAAGAAATGGATAGTGGTCACATTTTGGTTAGTATCTTTAATATAATTTAAAATTGGATGTAGGTGTGCCCAAATTGCTTCGGGATTATGCTGATTATCAGGTGAAATAGTGCAAAATGACATCGGATCCTTATTTTTGGAATAAAGTATACCTGTATGTAAAGTTGTCTGTTCTTTGATGAAATGTGTAGCTTGTACTTCTTTGTGATATTTGCAAGTGTAATTTTCCGAAAAATCTATGTGTATTAGTGCCTCGTTTTCTTTTAAATTATCTATACAAGTTCTGTATTGATGATACTGGTAATAAAAGTTGTACACGTGCTTTTTAAATGGGCACATCTGTTTATGAAACAATTCGATTAGGTCTTTAACTGTTCCTTTTTTGGTGGTTTTCATCATTTTTTTGGACTTCTTTCTGTCTCCATCTTTAGTATATTCATACTCCTTAAGTGCCCACACATTCCATTGTACTTCCGCGTCTTGGTCTAAGTCACCACCGTCAATTTTCTTATCAGAGCATTCGACACAATCACCATACATACAATCTTTTGAATTGAAGTCACAGACCATATTACATATTACTTCATTTATATGATCACTGTTGAGTAGTCCCAGATACTTCAGTATATCGATCATAAATTGCATATTAGAATGCTTTATACAATCACAGGTGTCACGATTGCTGATTTTTGGTGGAAGTACATAAAACGGGCGGTACTTTTTAAAGGTACTGAAACTAATTCTGCCATGTTCCGAAACATATTTTGCGTGTAGTGTTTTAAGATTATCCAATAAATATCGAATTTGTTTCTTTTGCTTTTTAAATGTTCTGTACTGTTTCTTGCCCGCTGTAGTTCGAGTTACGTCGTCTCTGTTATAAAATGATATTATTTTTCTTTGTAGCTCAACAGACTTATTCTGAGATTCCCTGAATTTTCTGGGTTTATATTTCAATCCTAAGACAGCTTTCAATTTCGTAGTATGTCTATATTTTTTTGCAATGTCGCTATGTAAAATTTTCCGTATAACTTTCTTTTCTTCATGGGAAGATTTTTTATACTCAGATTTAATTGCTTCTTTGAGTAAATCATGCTCGAATATTTTTTTCTTAATCTCTTCTTTTTTTGGTGTCTCTATATTTGGTATTGTCGTATTTATGAAGTCCGTTGTTCTTTTCATTGGTGTATAGTCCTGTCCTGTTATCTCTTGTATCACTTCTGCTTTTTGATTTTCTTCAGTCTTTTCGGCCTCTTTAGTCTCTTGAATTTTATCAGTCTTTTCAGTTACCTTTAATTTTTTCATTAAAATTTTGTAATCATCTTTCATCTTTTGAATTTTCTCTTGTTGATTCTCAATCTTTTTTACAGATCTCCTGAATGCTCTCTGCAAAGCTGTAATTTTTTTTTCTAGGCGTAAATTTTCATTTTTGAATTTGTGTTCTATTTTACGTTGAACTCTGAGCAAAGCAGCATCTGAAATTGTTCCTTCATCGGATCTTACTGACACATTCAATTCCTGCGTCGAAGTCTGTGGAGATCTTTTCTTTTTTTCGTCTTCTTTCCATTTTATTTTTAACTCATTTTTTTGTTCTTCGGTTAAATTAGCCATCCGATTTCTGTAATTCTTTTGTGTTCTCTCATTGTTCTGTTTTTTTTGGAGCTCAAATTTTTCAGGATTTTTTTCCTTTAACTTCTTTCTATAATTTTTTTGTCGTTCCGCAGCTGATAGTGGCATGATCTACAGAAAAATAAAATGAATTAGAGTTCTAATAAGTCTGTAACAATTCTTGGGTCAAAGTGAGCACCTAATATGGCTTAGTGACAACTACCTACTACTGACTTCAACCGTTAGCTTAGTTTCCTCCAAAGGGTTCCCCAAGACCTATATTGATATCATCCGCGACATGTACCATTACTCCGATTGCATAGTTGGGACCGCTATTGAAGACACCAACCCCTCTCCATCACTGTCGAGATCCACCAAGGCTCGGTCCTCAGTCCGTACCTGTTCATATGATATTAGACGAAGTGTCAAATAGCATTAGGGACCACGTGAGCAACAGCCGTGGTTTCTCATGTATGCTGATAATATCTATATAAAAAGTAGGAAAGTGGACCCTGGGCTCGGGCTCTGAAGCCTTGTAGTTGAGGATGCAATTGGGAAAACGCTCAGATGATTGAGAGTGTCCACCAAAATACCGAAATTAGTATTATCTATACTACTAAAGAACAACGGCAGGTTATATGCACTTTTGGTTTTGGCTGGTACTGATACATGTCGCTAGCACTACTAGCGCTACAACTACTCCCCGGTTATCATAATAATGATGTAACACCTAGCATTATTTTCTGCCTATTCATGAATATGAAGATCTTTTACTTTCGGAGCCGGAGTTTGAAGTGACGAAAAAGAAAGTCAGCTGTCCCATACAAAAGTTCGAGACCTTACTGCACCTAAACGTGATTTCAGTGATGCTCCCATGGTAAAAGTTGTTCATGAGTCAGTACAGAGATGGTTGAAGGGTTAAAGGTCTTTAAAATATTGCCAGGCGTTCAAATAAGATGTAGCCTATGACACTCTTACTATTTTAATTGTCAAAATCGGGTTATTAGTTTTGGTGCTATGGTGGAACAGCGTATTTCCATTCTGTACAAGGCCAAAACGCAACCATAGGAATCTGCTCGCGTATATTTTGTAATGCATTTTTTAAACTTGTGATTAAAATGTATACACGAATTTTGCGTATTACTTGTATATAGTTTGTAACGTAGACGCGCACGTGCATCTTTCCAATTTATACAAGGCCAGAATGCTACCATAGGAATTCGTTAGGACTTCTGATTGCCGGGCTTCGATTTGTTGTCACGGGAGGAGGGGGGAAGTGTATAGCCTCTCCTGTAAAGGAAAAGTTTCGAACCCGCCCCCCTCATTTTTGAGAAATTTGTTATTAACAAAAAATTTATCAAAAATGGGGGGGGGGGGGGGTTCTAACCTAACTTTCGAATTTTCGTGTATCGATATCGATTTAAAGGCCGGAAAAGTTGACGAATAAAATGAAGGGGAAGTAGCAACGCTCAACAGGACACTTCGCTGACAGGGTTCGCCAACAGAATCAAGGCGTTTCCATAGGAGGTCACAGTTTTAACTTAACCTAACCTCCCCAAACCATATCGTTTCTGGCACTCGCCGGCCGCTACCGCGGCACCGCTCGCTTCGCTCGCTCGGCTTGTGCGTAGGAGGTCGCAGTTTTAACCTAACCTAAACTCCCCAAACCATGTTGTTTCTGACACTCGCTGGCCGCTCGTCTATACCTACAGGTTTAGTTTGCATGCGGAGTAGCACTGTATGTTATGGAACAATTTAGTTACTTTAGCCACTACAAAGTATACACGAGTATTTGCGTACTACTCTTGTATAGATTGGAAGACCTTGATTAAAAAGTGATTTCCAATCTATACGCGACTACTTTCACACCCTTGCGTTCTAGCCTTGTACAGATTGGAAATACGCGGTGGAACATCCTTACACAGTACTTACATACATTTTTATACAAACATTGCTAAAATCATAATCCTTTCTTTTGGTTTTCGGCGTGTAAATAACCATTTTTTCTTTTAATTAACCGTAAAATGTTGTAAAAAGTCTATTTTTGCTTTATGTATAAGCCTTTACAATTGAATTGTGTTACGTAACACAACATTTGTATCACGGATAACACGGAAGTATCACAAAAGTCACACAATTGTCACACAATTCTTGCGTTTTTAGGTTATAATTTCTAAATGTTAAACAATTCCACCATTTTACCTTCTAATAAACGTAAAGTACACTTCTCTACGATAACTACATGTAAAGTTTTTAAAAAGAAACTATATTTACCTTACTTTATTGTTGAAAATCAATTTTATTTCCGGGTGTCATCAACCATGCAGCCACTTTCTCGTCGAGTCATAGACAAACTAACATGGCGATTTTTACTTTTTTAACTTGTTGACAAGCAATAGTGTTGCTATTTTTCAAATTACTTTTTCCCGGTTTTCGTTTTTAAACTTTGGGTAGTAAAATGCATAACACAAAATATTGTAACACAATAGTGAAAATAATTGACCATCACTATTGCGTATATAAAACACGTTTTTATATATCAATTTTAACAATCATGGCTCTCATTGCAAAGTTGACTATCCACGCAACCAGGGTATCAAAAGTTTTTTTCATATTATCAATAACAAAAAGTTTAATTGACGGTTGCAACTGAGGTATACGAAAAAAATGGCATATTTTGGCCAAAAATTTACTGCTTTTTCAAAAAGAAATTTGTTTTTTCACAAAACTAAATAAGTCAAACAGATGGTTTATTTTTGGAAGGCAGGATTATTCAATAGGTAATCGTATACAAATAGTTAAAATACATTTCTCGTTATTTTTTTTAATGAAATGAACCAGTACAATTTAGACACGTAACACATGGTGCTAATTTTAACGGCCTCACCCAGTTACAAATATTGTACTTATTCTTTATATATGTACTTTCTGTAATTCTCTGTGTAGTGACATAATCATATTGGAGGCAGTCCGGAAAAATTACAGCGTCCACGTGACGCCTGCGTGGAGCTAATACAATGAGACAGAACACTGAGGTGCAGATGTGGAGGCGGCGCGCGGCGGCGGCGCTGCCTAAACACAGCGCGAGAGTGGCTCTTAGTGTGTGCTAGTAGAGATAAAAGTTGGTTACAGTATGCTTAGATGTACATTTTATCAATTCATAGAAATTAGGTGATTTCAGGACAGCTGAAACAGTCACAACGCAACACTGTGCGGCGCGGACCACAAATACAAGAAAAAGTTGTTTCCCTGCAATACCCGAATAAGAGATAACCCTTCACCTTCAACAATACATGTGTAAAAGCGACACATCCTCCTTGTTTCAGATCTGCGGCACAACATAACGAAGGGCTCAATCGAGATTGTGTCGAAACAATATCATCGCAGCAGGTAGTAATAAGACGCGCGTCGTAAACCCGCGCGTTCGCACGAGCACCACCGCGTTATCGCGCCGCGGCACTAAAGAGACGCGTGACGCGCGCGTTTACGAGCGGCGGGCGACGCGCGATATGCAACGATAAATATTATGATTATATGGAATTACATCGTCGCGCCTCGTGGGAGGCGAGGGGTAAGCTGTGAAATGTCGCGATTACCTGCACGGGGCGAAGCATGCAGCTAAAGGAGCTCCTTATGACAATAGTTAGGAAATAGTGCGGCGCTTTCTTATTTCTAATTTATGATTGCCCCTAAGTCGTAGGACCTATTAAATGGGGCAACCACTGCCGCGGTTGAGCGTAACTATTACCAAATTCTTTAGACTACCTACGTCACTTGCGAAAAGTGAGCAGGAAGCATCACCTCTCGGGGATTTCAAGTGTGATATATGTATATAATGGGTTCTTTAGAGTTCATTCATTTTTGGCTGATTTTCCTTAACCGAGTTCTTAACAACCACCAATCATTTGCAGCTTCCTTATTCCATGCAAACGAAAATACGATTACACAAACCCTTCCGAACTCCTTTATCTCGTGTGCCAGGCGCGAGCGCGCTCGGTACTCATGGCACTCTATGATTTATGCGGACTCGCTGTTCGCGAGAGTTATCGCTTTCCATACGTCTCGCTGGCAGCACAGTTAAATGCCTAGCCTTGCAAACACGCCGACCGAACTCAGGCTCGAATAGCGATCGCATACACAAGTTGAACCTTACAATGTGGAAAACGATGAAATTCCTGAAGGGATGAGAATAACATGGGCTCCAGAGCTTAATCTTATATGTACGTAATAAGAAAGATAATTTACGCTTTTATTCTAAACACATTCAACAATCGAATAACACACACTTCCAGTGGACAGCAGCTATAAAAAATCAATTCCGTTGTGTCCGGACATTGATTAAAGCCCCCCACTGCTTCCAGAAGTGTCTCATAAAACACTCCAACAGTCTACAGGGGAGCAACGAGGTGGTGGCGAACTAGCGTGACGTCACGAGTCGTCGAGCGGGCGTTAACGAACAGCCTGTATAACCTGTTGATACGATCAAATTGAGCGAATTCATTGCGACGCAGATTACGCGCACAAAGAGTCGCAACACGCTCAGCAACATTAATACGATTAATTGAATCGCGGGATTCATCGCACAGAGTATCGCTGGCAGTGCTTTCAGTATATCTGTGACTTTAACGCTTATCGGCCGTTAATGCTCAGCTATTTAAATGTGAATAGTACGATGGATGGCGTGTTTATAATGCTGCACAGTAGAAAAGGTTTCAATGGAATAAGGACAAGTAATACAAGTTGGTTGAATTTAGTTTTGTTCTAGCTGCACCAAGTGCTTCGAGTTATATTATCATCATAGGTGCAGTTGCTAGTTCTGAATCTAAACAATAAAGAACAGTAGTTCACTCTATACCTTCTACTCGTGTTTCTGTGTGCACTAGGCCCTAGCTCCCAGCACATTGTCTCCGCGCCTCACATAATCGATGCGTGCATGAAAAGATACATGACTATAAATGAACCTAATGAGCTATGTAATGATCAGAAGCATTCCCCGCCCCCGCCCTCCACACCGCGCCCCTCTATCGCCCCGCGCACATTCTGCCCCATTAAGCTGAACATGATAAGAATAGAACCATGTCTCCTACTAACTTAATAGAGCAAATATATCACATTATCATAAAAATCTTTCCGTGTGTATGTCTGTGATGTTCCACCGCCACGCTGACTGAATATCGAAGTATCAACGTATTGATAGTAGGTACGTACTTGAAATTCTGATTATAAAGATATTCAAGACGCTTAAGTAGTCTAAAGTACATATATTCCAAGGAATCATAATACGGTTATAAGGACGCTTGTAGACTTCAAGATTCATGATTTGAACACAGGAATGTTATTTTTTCGAGCGATCGTATACCTATTTATGTTCTATTTGCGTTCAGCAATAAACTACATAGTTTATTAATACAGCAAGATATACTTATCTTACCTATAACCTTTCAATACGATCCATGACTTACGGAAGGCTTACGTCAGTTAATAAGATCCTATTAATTATATACCTAACTCTATCCGAGAAGTCAATCAAATCGAGAAGAAATCTAATCCGAGAAGTTCAGAGGTTCATCTCATAAATGATCCAACTTAATTGATTTGTGTTTCCTTCCGAATATCCCATTCCCATAATATTATATCTATGGACCTAAATATTTATACACGGTCAAATTAAATTACCCGCTGATACTTCACAGTTGTGAACGGTATCGATATACCTATTTTATGGATAGCATAAAATAAAAAGGATTTTCTAACCGGATAATCTCCAGATTCGCGGATTCGTTGGAAAGAATAACCCCGGCCCTGGCACAGGCAACTGAATAAACACGGGTGGGTTTTAGTCAGCACACGCCCTTCCGCTTCTCCCAGAGCGGAAGAAATCAATTGATGATATCCGACCCAAAAAAAAAACAAAATCAAGAACCTAACTAACTACCACCGTACCCCGTAGTCTACAGTACATACTGGAAGCCGAACAAAAAATATGGCTCCGTATCTCAAAAGGGTAAACAGAATCCGGATCAAATCGTTGTACGTCCGTCTGTCTGTCAAAACCCATTTAGTAAGGAACACATGGAGGTATCAAGATGAAATGAATATCAAACACGTAGATCCCTTGAAGCTCTGAAAAAAAAAGCATGTTTCAAGTCAGCGCAGTAAGAAAAGACTGGCATTTTTGTAAAATATTTCCTCGCAATTATCACCTATAGTCACTTCCACTTGAGCTGGAATCATGAAATTTGGCAAGAAGCATGATCTCACCGCACCAAAAAATGCCGAAAATCGTTACAAATGAACAATTTTCAGCATTATTACTTTATATTATATTATTGTTCAAGTGCCACGTTTAAGTGACGAAACTTCATCACCTAAACGTGGCACATGGACAGTAAAATAATATGGGAGAACATTTTTTCAACTACAAATCTAAGTTTGTTTGTGGGATAAATTCCCTTCGTTGTGTATGGTCCGACCGTCCGACACAGACTGAGCCTGTATTTATTTATTTTTTGTTTCATCGTACCTACATAGATATCGAAACCCGTCATATCTACGTAGTTCTGCTAGCTAATCTACTTCGACCCCGTGTACAAGACGCACGTAAGTTCGTAGGTTGCTCCCACACGTACAGTTACCTCTACAACAATGCACGTCCGCGACCGGTCGGGCGGCCTTCGCAGGCGCGCGCGCACCCACGCATGCGCAGTGCGACGCGCGCCGCTGTGTCCATCTGTGCTTCTTACTACACCACACTACACGGAAGGTCTACTGCTAGCAACAAACTGTTGGTTGGTGTTGGTGTCCAGTCGCTAGCCCGGTGGCCGTAGGGCCCTTGGCCTAGTTCCCCGGTCGACCGTTTTCCACAGTAGCACATACTCTGGATTTGAGCCCAGTTAATGACAATCTGGCCCTTCGCGACAGACAAACTGTTAGAGATAAACAAACGTTTGCCCACGATTTAATTTAAATGTTAAAGGTAGCTTAGTAGTTATATTTATTAGTTTTTTTAGTAAAGGCATACATGTAGTAAACACTTAGGCCTTAAGAGGAAGCCAAACAGCAGTAAAGGCTTATTTTATTTTATAATGATAATATGTAACGGATGGGTCTTCAATATTACTCACGACATGTCAGTTGGTGTGCTCCTACCTCTTTAACATGACGCCTGCGTCATTTTATGTTATTATTGCTTATGTCACATATTTCAGGAATAACAATAAACAATCTATGGGTTGTTTAGTTCTGGTATAGATTTTGTAGTAAAATAAAATATAATGCTTTAACATCGCACACATCGTGCTGTTCATTTCATTCGCAATTTGCAGATTGGGCCTTCTGTAGAATTTCGTTATATGCCACATTAACGACATTACTCATGAACTATGGTTATGAACCCTATTCCGAACTGAATAGAGTCTGAATTTATGTTCATTCCGTAAGTAGGAGGCAGGGTCGAGTTGAAGTGCGCCCTTGACGCGTTTCAAGATCATTATCCTCATAATAATAATATAGATACAGGTTACGTTTCATTCCGCGACTAAGTACGAAAGTAAAAGTCTCCGCCATAGCAAGTTCTTATCAACTCTTAATAATACAACTTTGTGATAAAGTTATGATGAGAGACCTTGTACATAGGTACCTACTGTACATTATACACAAATACACATTGTATGAAAGTTCGAGCCGCGGTAGTATGCCGTCTCATGGGAGCAAGCCAGTTTAACAATTCCGAACACCCAACTGTTACTGAGTATGTTCGCACAGACAAACACTGCTCCACATCGTAAGTGAACCAATAACCTGACACTCACCCGCCACACTTCACACCACACTATACAGTATCACAATCGTTTCTATGTAATATCAATGAAATCATTTTAACAAAATAAATAATCTATTTGACATGTTTTACTGTAATACTTCGGTATTACAACGTAAACGTAAACGGTTGACAACCACACAAGAAACATTCTTCATCCTTAAATCCCAGTACCAGTGATTAGTTAACACTAATAACATGGGACTGACTTCAAAAACTGTGTTCTGTAACGCGACCGCGGGCAACAACCTCTGCCAACTAATTTGTGTTTGTGCGCGAAATATTTATAATAACGTGTATTACCTCGATCGGTTCTAACAAAAATCATGGACATCGGACAGAATATACAGACGATCCACTCCGATCCATTTCGTGAAAATAATCTGACTTCTTAACAATTATGTAATCAGATTATTTGTTTATTTAAACGGTTTTGACGTCAGTAGTCTTTAGGGTTGCCACCCGTACTTTATAATAAAGTATTGTACGTTATTTCACACAAATGTACTTTATACTTTATGAGAACAATAAAGTACACGAAAATACTTTATTTTCCAAGATTTTATTTCTTTGGGATTTAAGAAAAGATTAGTCGTAAATACTTTTTCGTTAAACGAAATTTATTTGATGCAAACTGCAAAAAGAAATAAAAAATATGTTTTGAAATTGAATAATAAAGAAAAATAAATCGTACTTTATTTTTATACGATGTACTTCTTTTTCTTACCTATAATAAACCAAAGTACTTTAATTGCAAGAAAAAAAGGTGGCAACCCTAGTAGTCTTCCTACACTAACGAAGTGCGTACAATTTGGAACTGCAGTTTTACCTTTTTCCTATCGCATGCGTTTGTTCAGAAGTAACCTTCTCTCTCTATGAATGAATCTTATATACAGCTCTTACTCCCAGAAAATGATATGAGTATCCTGTAAAGTCTAGAATTAGATTAGTCAACAAGCCCTTATATTTACAGCACAGCCTAGGTACGGGTAATTTTGGCAGCAGGACAATTAAAGAGATTGTAATGAGATTATTTCCCAAGAACTTGTTCAACCACATCCAGGTGCTGAAATCCAATACAGATAGACTTATTCATCCATTGATGAATAAGTCTATCTGTATTGGATCAAAAAGTAGCCAAATCATTATTTGGCTACTTTTTGATCTTATCATTTGAGTAGTGAAACTTTTGTGGCTTCCCTATGCATGATTTAATCTATATAAGAACTTATAAACAGCAGTTATCAGTTTTTGTTCGTCTGAAGCGCGCGTGTGTCGGAAGGGCGTGGTAATCACACGCGCATTGTGATCCAAATGGCCTATTCCGATCGCATGGTATTGCGCCGTAATCACTTCCCAGTTCTGTCGAACGCTCTCCGTGGAAGTAACCATTCATCACGTTCTGTTGGATGCGAATAATTTTACAACAAAACAAGTGTGAGGTTGTTAAACTAAAATTAGTCTAGTGCCTCACACACAACCAAATTCTATTTATATACAGGGTTATTTGTAAAACACCGGAAACCTCTCAGGACTGTGTTACTACCATCATAATCAACAACTTTTGTTCTATGACTTTTAAAAATTCGTCATATTTTATTTCATAAGATTTTCATACAAAAATCGTCCGCCCGTAAATAGGTCAAGTTCAAGCGCCCCCGCCGCCCTTACCCCGCTCCCCTCGCTAACGTACTATTGTTTTCTTTTGCTTCGCATAGACTTCGTTACATTTAGAGCGTTCAATTTAAATATTTATATTTTTGTATGAAAATCTGATGAACTAAAATATGATGAATTTTTAAAAGTCATAGAACAGAAGTTGTTGATTATGATGTTAGTAACATAGTCCTGAGAGGTTGCCGGTGTTTTATAAATAACCCTGTATATGTAGGTATATTCCCATTTCTTCCTGTGGGTGTCGTAAAAGGCGACTAAGGGACTTACTAGAGAATGGGCAGCAGCGTTCTCTATGCATTTTACCACCATACTGCGATCGCCAACCCGCCTGCCAAGCGTGGCGATTATGGCAAAGCCCCCCAAATTGGGGGAGTCCTAAGTCCAGCAGTGGACGTCTTACGGCTGAAATGATGAGGTATATTCAAATATAAAAGAATTTGTTGTAAGGTAGGCGTGACACTGTAAGCTATGCAGACCTTAGACTTAATATAACATATGTTTCATTTTTAAAAGTCAAAATTGGATTATCTGTCTCTCGAATGTGAGTCGTTATAAATGTTCATAGCAGGCAATAAAAATTAAGACTCTTAAAGTGCTTTTCTTGTAATCTGCCTACAAGTGATGTATTTGAAGTAAAAAAAAAGATTTCTGTAAAATCTTAAAAGATTTCTGTAAAATCTTAAAAAAAGAAACGTCCATCGTGCCCCGCGGTCCTTAGAAGAAAATATAATTTAGCTAGAGCATTTAAAACAAAGAGTTCGTCTGTACTTTCACACATATGCAAAAATAATTGTTAAAGTGCAGGTACAAATGAGCGTTTGTGCTGCGTTCAGTTCGTTCACCCGACTGGCTCGTTCACTCGCCCCCGCCGTATTTATGCGCTTTGTCCTGTCAGCGCACTGGTTAATGACTCCTCGTGCCCGCGCTAGCACAACTCTGTGCTCTGCTCGGACACATGTGCCTAACAATGCTCTAAGGGGTGAAGGAGGCCCTCCAAAAGGGTCGGCAATCGGTTTGCTCTCTTGACTCGCATATGATAAGAGCTCCTTGAAGACGCAATCGTAACGTTGCACGACGAGGGAAATAATATTGATTCATGAGTTTTGGTTTAAATGTAAATATGGATAAAGCTTAAACTTTGAAAAACTCTGCAACGTAGCCATAAAAATACTAGGTACAAGCATTATAACTCCTTAATTGAATTCCATAAAGCCTCACTCGGGACACGGTCACCCTCTTCCAAAGCTGGTGGTCGTGTATCAGCGGACTATCACTACAAGAGTACGTACACCACGTGATATGAGCGCGTGTCCTAAACAAACAGTCTGTATCAGAACATGACATAAACTCAAGTTTAGCTTGTTTAGGTTCTACTTTGAATTACGTACAATTCAAGTTTCGCCGACTAGAATAATATCAATAGTAGACGAACACTTTTATACTTTCTGTTTGCTTATAGCTTATAGAGATTTAAGAAGAAAGGAATCCTAATGTAGGTGCTTTAACCCTTTTTTTCAGACGTCAGGAAGTCAGAATATAAGAAAACAGATTTGTCGAGTTAATTTCTTCTAAGTGGTATTAACAATTTCCATCAAAGTCTTTCGGATTGTAATTGGAAGAGTATTACGCAATTGGCGTGACCTGCATGATCCGGATAATCGTTTTAATCCAATACGAATATAAAACAATAATATAGTTAGTGTCAGTGTTTTCATATTATTCCGGGGTGGGCTTCTTACACTATGGAATATGTTTGTTTGTTTGTTATATGTTGTTCACTGCTGTACATAGGCCTCCGCCAAGCTCCGCCAGTTCGATCGGTTTTGTGCTTCCCACAACCAGTGGATTCCTGCCGCCTTCTCAAGGTTATCAGTCCACCTCTTTGGGAGGCTTTCTAACTCTTCGTTTTCCGGTTCGCGGTCGCCACTCCAGAACCTTTCGGCCATATCAGCCATCTATTCTGCGAGCAATGTACCCTGCCCACTTCCACTTAAGTTTGGCATTTCTTCGGGCTATGTCGGTTACCTTGGTTCGCCTACGGATCTGTTCATTTCCGATACGATCACGTAGGATAACTCCAAGCATAGCTCTTTCCATAGCCCTCTGGGAACTGTTTACCTTCTAATAAGGACATATGTTTAGGTGCATGGTTTTAATTCAGTTTCTTTTTTTATCTCTTTGTATATTGGCACGTTGGCACGTTGTTCCTACTTCGCTAATTAGTACTTACGTTCAGTTATTATTTCATCGTTATTCGTATATTGTGTTATGTCTTTTTTGTGGAAAAGTTAGTCTACAAATAAACGATTTATCTAACTATCTACTTATGATTCTTCTTCTAAGTACTTCTTGTTACAACAACGGTTTTTCCAACGAAATATAAACAAAAGATAAAATATTTCAAGGAGACATCCGATTGTCCCATGTCCGGTGTCGGACGGCGACGTAAGTTATGCAAGTTTTTCTCAGGTCTCCGCGCGAGCGGTGCCAGCCCGCGCTCTTCTGTTTGTTTACACCCGCTGATGACTTTTACATCACAAGCCAACGATTAAAAACTCCAGCTTTGTATCGACGGCCACGGAAAAACTACCAAGCTCCAGAAATAAATCCGAAATGTGAATATGTAACAATTTTGGGTACAGATAAAAATTTAACAACGCAATGGATACTTCCTTATATATAAATGAAGGGCTTGACTTGATGCAGTCAATTTATCAGTTAGTAGTATGAGCACCAGTACCGAGTAGTCAACGCAGAATTGCATAAACTGTTCAAAAGTACTGCATCTTTAACCATAAAGTGACATGGTGCATCCTTTTGTTTTCAAATATCGTGCCGTAAATACACTAAATGTACAGAGAATTACGAAGATCTACCCTACATAATCATAGCAATCTTTTGCATACTTATATATTATATACTAGCTTTTGCCCGCGGCTTCGCCCGCGTGTATGTCGGAAATTAATGCAAGAGGACGTACTACCGCGATAAGAATGTGTTATTCCAGGTTATATAGGTAATATAGACTCCGTGTGCTATTTTCGATCTAGATCCATTCAGCCATTTTTGCGTGATTGAGAAACAAACACCCAATCATACATATTTTCACATTTATAATATTATTAGTAGTAGGATTATAACTCATATTACTTAGGATTCATAGTTTATGAGAACATCATGTGTGTTGGTGTTTTTAAAATAAGAGTAATAGTATTCAGAGTAAGAAGACTGCGACATAGGGCTTGGTTTAGTTGAATATAAGTCTTCCTGGTTTTTCTTAACGCTCCTATTTTACCTATACAGACACTCAATCATTTACCAGACACCGAACATAATTATAGGAATAGTACTTTTGCCAGTGGCTTGGCCCGTATAGCTGTCGGAAAATATGATCCGGGAACCTACTACCGGGATAAAGTAGGTATCCTATCTGTTACGTATCCATGATAATTATATCTTTGTGCCAAATTCGATCTAAATCCGTTTGGCCGTCTTTGCATCATTGAGAAACAAACATCCAAAAATCTAAACATCTAAGCCATTTCGCGGTCTCTTACTTGGAATAATACTATTAGGTTTATTTTGAGTATAATGAACACACATTATATTCGCAATTACTATGAAGCCAAAGTAATATGAATTACAATCCTACTTATCCTGTACTACCCGGCCGCTGCCAACGCGCTCTGCGCCCGCTTTTTAAATCTCTAATATCTTCTAAGATATTTATTTAAATTAGATGCTGTAAAGGGCCATATTGATCTATATTAAATGCACAATGTATTTAAGGTACTTAATGGGATAAGGATTAATGCTGTATTGCTTAAAATCGCTCCGTAAATAAGCCCTTATTCCTCGTAAAAAGTAAAAGATAAAAAATGGTTGTTGTGGGTTATCCCAAAGAGATAGACATATACCATTGAGGACATTTTTGTAGGCCTTTTTAAGGTGTACAATACTGTAGTACATTATTTTGATCTATTTCGTAGGATTCAGCCAGGGTTTTTCGAATTTTGAGACGTATGTCAGCGTAGTTTTCGAAGACAGTTATTTTTTTTCTAAAATAAAAGAATCTTTCTAAAATAAAAGTAGCCTAAGTTACTCCTTGTTACATCAGCTATCTGCCAGTGAAAGTCCCGTCAAAATCGGTCCAGCCATTTTAGAGATTAGCGGGAACAAACAGACAGACAGACAGACAGACAAAAATTGTAAAAAATGTTGTTTTGGTATATGTATCGTGTATACATCCACATACACTTAGTAAAAAGTGGTTATCTTAATATTAAAAACAGACACTCCAATTTTATTTATTTGTATAGATGTATAGATAAGAATAAAATTACAACAAAAGCTTATTGAACTAGGCAAAATTAGACTAATTAGTCTATCCTTATCACTTATTTAATGCGCATTCCGTTGTTATCGTGTACCATTCGGAGTGATGTTTCTGTATGTCCTTGTAACGTATGTAAACGGAACATCAGTAAATAAACAGTGACCATTGTGCAGTGCGTCATAGGATGCGCTCCGAGACCTCGCGCCTCGACGTGCACATTACGCTGTCAGTGTCGGCTGTCCCTCACATTTATATCCCGCACAGTCAGACACGATCAAGTACCGATGAATGGCTTCAAGTTATTGAGGAATCATTTAAGAAAAATTAAATGTCCTAAAATAATCGCGTGAAACAAACCGTTCCACTATTTTTGGCGGCGCAGCAGTTTAGGATAAGTTTAAAGGAGTGGAGATAGCGATGTATACTGTCCTATCTGGTGTCAATGATTTGGTAATTAGTTGCATTAGATAGATCAGTACATTTCTTTCTGTAAAATGCTAAGTTGATGAGTAAATCAATAAAACAATCGAAGAGTACGTCATCTGCATGGCGTTAGCGCGGAGTTGCGCGGAGTTTCCACACCATTGCTCGGGGTTATTGCATGGTTCCTTTTGTTAGTGCCGCCTCATTTAGTCGCGGCTGCCCCTAATGTCCCGCGGATGATAAGCAGCAGTATTACCTCCTGCTTCACTTTATTTATCGACTCTCGAGCCTCCGCTTTATGGAGTCACAGCCTATAAACATTGTGTTACGCGCTTGTAACATCCCTTAGCATTCCCCTCGGGGTACGTAGACTGTACAATGTTCCTCTTTTATTCAAGGATGTGAAATTCACTACAGTGTGGTATAATCTGTGCAGATTATTGTAAGTAGTGGAGCCATATTCCTTGCAAGTGATGGTCCCCCGGCGCGCGGCGACGGGAAGCCGCGAGCTTTTAGCGCGTGTCTACGTGAAGCATAGTTCACGACTATGAACTGATGCGATGTACTTATCGTGCTCGACGTATTTCAATCGATGGCTCTACGACTACATCATTAGGATCAACGTTCGAGTTCTGATTAAGGAAGTTGCAAATTGCAAAAATGGCCTGCCTCTACGCCTACATCTGATTCACAATAACGAATAATGTTATTACCACCTAATAAAATATAATATCATCAACCGCAAATGACATTAGGTTTATTGTAAAAGAAAACAGATATCTAGCTCGTCATTTGATTCTCAACAGCTCCTAAGCTGAAGTGAACTATGAACTAGCAGCGGGCTCCAGTGAGCGCCTGGTTGGTGACAGTATGACATGTAGAGGTATACCTTCGCATGGCGGACGGCGAGCATGTTGTTGCACGCGACATCTCCCGCCGACACTACATAACGGACACTGGACACTCGCGACACCACTGTACCGACACCGCTGACATTCCGCGACACTCCCGTTTTTCTATTGACCGCGATTCTCGGACATTACCAAAACAAATAGCACGGAGGCTTGCGGCAGGACTGTGGCAGTTTTTGCGAGTGCCACTACCTCGCAGAACTGGTCGCGGAGCGGCAGGGGGCCAGCGCAGGTAGGGGAGGGGCGGGCGGAGCGGGAGGAGGACCGGTCCAACCGGCGTCTGCGCCGCGCGCCGAATTATACGCTGCCTCCGAACACTGTGTAGACAGCCTCAGTAGGCCCACACCAGTCAACCAGCTAAAACAGCGTTCAGCTAGCTAGTTCCATCGCAACAGTGACGTGTCGACGGTGCCGCTAGTAATCCAAGAACAACCAGAGTATCTATACCTACTTGTACAAACGAGGGATGTTGATGCTAAAAGGTCAAACAAACCAAACACAAGCAAACATAATACTAAAGTATATTAGATAGCATAAGTGGTCTTATCAAATAACACTGTGGCAAGCCCTAAAACGGCTATATTCTTCGGATGGTGAAACGGACAGTCTGTAGCCTAGCCTCCGTGGTCCAATATGAGGATGTTCGGTAGGCTATGAGCGTTGCATGAAGTGGACCTTCTGACGATATTCCCCGGCTGTTCACTGGTGATATCGGCGCGGTCCAGCTCCCTCATTCTATCTCAACTGTTGCTATAACAACGCGTGCCTAATGCGTTACGATTGTTTCGTAACACCCCGTGAGAAATCACCAGAAATCTATTATTGACATCATTTCATACTGTATTTCTATATAACTTTTTAGGGTTCCATACCTAAAAGGAAAAACGGAACCCTTATAGAGTCCATCCATTGTCGTCTGTCTCTCTGTTTGTAAGTCTGTCAATACCCTTTTTATCAACAAGGCGTGGAGGTAGCAAGCTGAATTTAATACGTACTAGGTTTACGGTCCCTTGGATCTTTAGAAAATCAAGCTTCTAAGTCAGTAAAACATACTGCCATTTATGCGACAATATTTTGAAAAGTACTCGCGAATAAATCAACACCTATGGGGTACAGCACAGGTAAAGAAATATGTACGAAATTTATTCATTTGTAATTTTATAACAAAACTAACCTCTGTCCGTGACTTCGTCCGCGTAAAATTTTTGCTCCCCAGACCCTTCCCGTCGCATCGAATTGCCTGCCAGTTTTCGTCCATTTTTCGTTAGATAAATAGGCTACAAAACACGAAAACTATTTTTCAATTCGGATCAGTAGTTCCTGAGATTACCGCGTTAAACCAAACAAACAAACTCTTCAGCTTTATAATATTATATAGTATAGATTCATTGTCTGTCTGTTTGTAAGGATGTCAATACCCTTTTAATCAACGATGCGTGGAGTTATCATGTTGAAGTTAATTCGAAGGTCTGCGGTCCCATGGAGCTGTAAAAATCAAGCTTCTAAGTCAGCAAAAAATACTGCCATTTATGCGTCAGAACTTTGATAAGGACTCATAAATAAATCAACACCTATGGGGTACAGCACAGGTAAATAAATAAGTGCGAAAATTATTAATTTATATTTTTATTACAAAATAATGCGATTACAAACTTCCTTTTGCAGTTGGAGTATTGAGGTGACGTATATCGATGCGAGAACATTTTTTCATGTACAAAGTCAAATTCTATAGATAATTCCAACCCAACTACGGCCCTTCAATGTTGTTTTTCAAGGGCTCCGTAATTGGAAAAGCGGAAAACCTCAAACGGCGACAATATTCCATCTTATTGGGAGTTATAGTTACAGTCGTTTGGGGTTGAAACATAAGGGCCATGGGGTCCAAGTGCCCCCTTGGTTTTTTGAGATACCATTACATAATCAATAAATACCTATTCTATTCTATCACAATGTTATGTTGAGGCTGTCAAACACAGTTGACCACTGCCCTGTACTGTAAATAACTGGCGCCGCTACCTTACAAAACGGAACACAGCCGTTTAAGTAGCAGGCAGAAATAAGAGCTGTCGATGGTAATGTAGACAAGGCAGGCAATACAGACTAGTACGGTGAACGAGTAGCTACGAATACGACTATTTTATTTGAGTCTTCATCTCAATCTGTTCGCATCCACCTGCGGTGGCGCCTTAGTAACACGTGAAATGGATTCGATCTCAATATAACATATTATTTGACTGATCTCGACGAATACATAAGAGAGCTCACGAGTCACACCTGCACCCGCTGGTATTGTTTTATCAATGCGATGTCGCGGAACACGCCACACACATCACTCTCATGACTAAGTTAACAGACAACATGACTTATTGCCATAACAATCGCCGATGGTATGACAGACCACCATCAACATACTAGTTATTACTGACAGGTACCTACCATAAGATCCGTTGCCCACGTAACACGTTACAAACTCCACTCGCTAAGGAGTAGCCAAAATGTCACAGCATTATATTAGTATTTCAATGGCGGTCCCTACACCATACATAATGTTGTACCATTCACAATCTCAAAACAATAAATCTCCCAAATTTAAAAAAGATTAGAAATGTTACACGTCATGATCGCTAAGTATTCAATAAGGCGCGGCGCGTGATCGCTCGCGCGTCCATCTAAATCAAACTGAAGCAGTAATGGAATTAAAACGACTCTTTATGAGCGGCACAGGTGCTCGTTATAAGGTAAGTTATCGCTAATATGCACATTAAGGTTGGCACACACGCAGTATGTGGCCTGAGGGGCGGCGGAAGCACAGGATCCTTCAACCCGGCTGTATGAGGTGAACCTTGCCACAGACTTAACTGAGTACGTACAATTAACTCCAAAGACACCAAAGTAATTAATATAATTATAGGGTCTCTGTCGACTTTAATTTTACACTGAGATTATAGGTACAGTTACAGGTGTCGACCGTTGATAATCTCTGCGAACGCAAGAAAAAAGGCGATTTTCTTGGGACACGTAAGTACGTCCAATTGTCTGCCCTAGTTCTACCTATTCGCCGTCACTGAGTTGTTGCATTTATAGCGAAACACGATAGAGACTACCGGGAGTCGTAGAATTGTGTCTCCTGTGATGCGTCAGTGTTTAGTCGCAACTAGTGAATTGAATTACCGTCATTCATAAAACTGTTGCAATTTCAACTGAATTAAATTGATGATGGAAAAATTGAGTTTTAAGCTTTCCTTCAAAATGGAATAACTACTACTACCAAAATTGAATAACTACTAAAATAAACTACTACTACTAGCTTACCTGTGTGTGCAATTTACACTTGGTAGGTACATAACATCATCGTATAGATTGTCCCATTCACCCAAAAGTCCATTCCCACTAACGCGTGTCATCCGGCGCCGGCGCGGGTCCATCGCCGCGGGAACATTAACACGACGTTATAATGTAATTGTTGCGATACAACACATAAAACAACGATCGTGTTTTTGTAGCGATTTTATGTACACTTTGAATAAAGATTTGGCTGTGAATTGGGCTCGGGTTTACGACGCGGCTCGTAAATGCGGGTGTAAACAGAGGAGCCGAGTACCGGCCACCAGCCACTACTCACACATGCTCCACGCCCGGCGCCCGTATGATATGATACGGTTGATTTTATACTCCCTGGACGGTGAAGTTTATTTGACAATTTAAAAAGTCTGTATTTGTGGAAAGCTTTTCACACCGCTGAACAGAAGTGTCTTAGAATGTATTAAGTACTATTTACGCGCTTTACGCTAAACCTACACGCTGTTCAAAACAGAAAATTCAGATCAATTCTCATATCATTATCATCATCATTTCAGATCAATTCTCATATCATTATCATCATCATTTCAGATCAATTCTCATATCATTATCATCATCATTTCAGATCAATTCTCATATCATTATCATCATCATTTCAGATCAATTCTCACATCATTATCATCATCATTTCAGATCAATTCTCATATCATTATCATCATCATTTCAGATCAATTCTCACATCATTATCATCATCATTTCAGATCAATTCTCATATCATTATCATCATCATTTCAGATCAATTCTCATATCATTATCATCATCATTTCAGATCAATTCTCACATCATTATCATCATCATTTCAGATCAATTCTCATATCATTATCATCATCATTTCAGATCAATTCTCATATCATTATCATCATCATTTCAGCCGGAACATGTTCCACTGCTGGACACAAACCTTCCCTAACGGTGGGTTTGCCATAATCGCCACGCTTGGCACGCGTGTTGGCGATCGCAGTATAGTGGTAAGATACATAGCGAACGCTGCTGCCCATTCACTAGTAGCCCCTTAGTCGCCTTCCACGACACCCACGGGAAGAAATGGGATGGTGTTATTCTTTACGTCCGGCAACACACGGAGCACAATGCTCATATGAGGCGTACCTTATGTACATCAAAGTTTGTTCTCGTCATAAAAACGTCTAGACTGAAGATAAGGAAGCTTATAAACGTGTCTAAAGTATCTGGTATCGCGGGTACATCTGTGAATAACTCGATCGGGGACATTATTCCGGTAATAAATCCGCCTCTTAATCACAGCGAATGTAAGTGTGACCTAAGCGGAGCGGAGCTGAGCTAAGCGTGCTGTGACGTAGCGTAGCGTTTAGCGTCAGTAACAGGTGTCCAAATGCAGCCGGAAACATTCGCGGCTCTCATGTTACACTTGACTAATTACTATTACTATTTAATGGGTAGAGAAGTTAAAGTGCACCTACAAATGTTTTTTGTGGTATGTACATTGTTTTGAGATGCTTCTCCGTGTCCCTACTTCGGAGGTTCCCGGGTAGGCGTGTGCTGCACACTGTCCTTAGCATCATCATAATTTTATTGGAAAGTAGTTCAATGCTTGACATATGTACGTCTGCAGGTAACCGTACTATTAGGAAAAACATTGAGTTACAACCAGAATAGAATTACGCATTCGTGAAAAATTTAAATAAAACATAATCATGTTACTTGCAGATATCTGTTTGCCATATCGAGAATCCTCGCAATTTCCCCTTTCTTTTTTTTTGGATGGGAAATCATCAAATGACTTCTCCGGATCTGGGCAGAGCGGGAGGGCGTGTCAGACTTTTACTAACTAAAACCCACCCGTGTTCCTTCAGTTGCCCATATGCCAGGGCCACGGTAACTCTTTCGAACGAATCTCGTGACCCTGGCAGCGCAATTTCACCTTAAGCGTGACTTACATGGCATTAGCATGGGTTTTTTTTTTTCAATGGTTTAAATTGCATAAATAACTTAATATCTCCATGGGTTCGGGTTGTCCCATGAGCTCTCCAGGTGCCGCCATTGACACACCAATGTGTGGTGTTACACAGTATGCTGAAATTACGAAAAACCTCAAGCAAAGAGAAGCACAGGTGTGGCAGTCGTATAATAAACCATCTGTTTTAATTAATAATGTTCTTACAATTTTCAGCAGTACTACAAACATAATATAACAAAATCTATAAGTCATGTTAATAACGCAAGCGTTTACAGAGAACTCCAAGTATTTATTTAGTCGCGAAACTTTAGATAATTTATGCGAATACTTCAGACTCTCGGGAAAAATTACCAGAGAGCGCCTAGTGTATTAGTTTACAGAATTAATTTCACAATACGGTACACAGCCGCTAACTCTTCAAGTTTGTTTTACGGCCTAACTCTAATTCACTAACGAATGTCTTCATTCGTTCACAGTAATTGTATTTGTTGCTAGTTTCAATACGACGTAAATCTACGTTAACAATTTCGAGAATTTATATTTTACATTTATTTCCTTAAAATGATTTCATTTAACAGCCCACAAATATACTCTCTTATACATATTGTAGGCTAATGTGCGACTTAGCTCTATAATATTACAACAACACACATTTTAAGCGCTGTTTAAGAAGAGTGTTCTCGGATTTCCACAAGATGTAAAATCTAAGACGTGTAAATGTAAATAAAAATTTCCTCGGGAGTGAAATGTGCCAAATATTGTGATGCGGAAAATGGGTAGTGCAAAGCGGCTTAAAGCGGAGGGCGAGAGAGAAGCACGGGGGGGCGCGCGGGCGGGGCGGGGGCGACACGTCGCGCCTGTCGCAGTCGCACACGACGCGCCTGTCGCGGATTTGCACAGACAGCACAGAATTTACGTAGAATGCGCCAGGATGAGCCGCACTGTCAGCTATCACAGTACGATAAATGGAGATTCCAACCTTTTGTATCTGTAAACGAAATGCATTTAATACTTCACGTTGTATTTCTAGTAACAAACAATAACGATAAAAAGATTGTAAAAAGTATTTCTGCGGTTTGTTTTAATGTTTTTTTACGTTCCACAGCATTGTTAATACTTGGGGCTTAGGTTCAAAATGTCTAGCTATTGTCGTCGATTTACCCACCTTAGTAGGTACGCTCCCAAGAGCTCTAAGGTTGGTTTAGTCTGCTACAGTGAAAAAATAAACATCGGAAATATCCTCTTTATTTACTTTACAACGTGAGATTATTAACTTTTTGTACGGATGAAACAATAAAGATTTTATGACAATATTATTGAAATGTGTGGCAGGAGTCCAATTCATGGTTGACGAGATTACCTAATACAAAATGGGCGAATCCTGGAAAATAAATTATGTACTTATAGCTGAAATGATGACGGTACTGCGAAAGAACTTTAAGTAAATAAAATGAATTGATAGCTTCATTTGTTTGTACTTAATAAATTAATTTAACATCATGTTGTCTGACTGTGATACCGTGGTGAACTGCATCTTTGCGATTTACTAGATATTCTCTTCATACAGGCTTACAATACAACATCTCATTTGAGATACAAATAACTAGCACTGAAAAGTTGACCGGGAAAAATATAACTCCTTCCCTGGTTGACTCTGAACTGCCGTGTTGACCGATGGACAGACAGCCATGGGGTCCGAGTGCCCACATGATGTTCTGAGACATTGCCAAGCGGCTGGTCGACTCTTCACGTGACCAGAGGGCTAGCCCTATTTTTTGGCCAAAGAATCAGCTGCGCCATACAACTTGGCAATAGCCAGACGAATTTTTTGATGCCCTATGTTTATCTTTACATATACCTACTTGTAAATTTTTGTTCTTTGAGACATAAAAAAAAAAAAAAGAAAAGATTTTTTATTACCTTTGGTTGTACAAAAACACTTATATAAATAAATACTATACAGCATTACAACTAAGGGAGTGAGTGTTTTCGATGAACTCTGGCACCCAATGTAAGATTTAACTTGTGTTTAAAGTGCCAGCGTCCTCGTCTAAAAAATGAACACATATCAGTAGTTGTAAGACAAGCACAACATAAATATTAATATTAAGACTACTATTTACTAACAATAAATGCAACTATGATGTGGTTAATTAATGTATATATGGGTATGTGTATGTGTTGAGAGTGGGATACATATAGTGTACACTTGTGTTTATGTAAGTCTGTGTTGATCAAATTATAAATATATGCCTCTAGCTACATTAAGTTTATTTAAACGATTGAAATATGTAGTAATGCTTCAGTCTCATCATAACTCAGCGTTAATAACCACTTTGAGACCTTGGTCTTGCAGTCATTGAGGCACCTGGGAGCAATTGTGCATATTTTATTTATTTTATTATATAAATGGTTAGACAGTATACCATAATGACGTTGAGCAAAGGCCGTTCTACATCCGCCAGTTGTGCATGCCTCGTAGAATCTACGTTTTTTAACAGCATTCGGCTCGTATATTACAGTGGGATGTTTACGCAGAATAGTACCGAGCACAAAGAGCTGTCTCACAGTGAGCAAGAACTTAGCTTTTAAATTATGTAAATATTGCAAAATAAAACAAAGAGATTCAAACACTACAATACAGGCGACGACGCTAGCTGTACTATCCTGCCTGACCCACAGCCGCAGGCTGCTACGAGACGTCATTGCCAAGTATTAATAACTCCCAATACGTGCACTTGTCGATAGTTGCTCTATATTTAGTGCTCCATTGTGGACAGTTAGTCCAGAATATACGAGGTAACTACCTTCCATGAATTCACAATATTCATCAACCTTTTCTTACGGTTAAGCCGGTTACTTAGAGCCGATCACAAACTAAATAAACAACTGCTGAAAACTACTCCTTGTAAACTAAAATGCTTGGCTTAGGACTACGATAAACTGAGATTTAGTCGTACTATATGGAACGGAAAATGCGAGCTCGCGATGCACTTAGTTTGTTGTCCAAGCCGTTCATTTATGTCATCGAGGGCCGCTAACGGAACTACTGCGAAGTCTGCAAACTGTAACTTAATCGACAGCAGTCAGTACAAGCCCAGCCGGCTCCCGCAGAGTGCCGCGTGATCGACGGGGCGCTTCTTCCCCGTCGCGGCCGGCGCTACTTACAAGTGTCGCCTGCAAACGACACAGGATAAATATTCACGTCGACAGAACTTCTCAACTGCCGCTCATTACATAAAGGCATTGATACAAATTTACAATGAACTTCGAGCATGCACACCGCGGAACATTTTAGTTAACACTACTGTGTACATCTTTACCTTAGATAGTACGCTGTACATGTACTCAGGTATATTATGTTCATTTAAGTCTGCCGTTTCGGGACTGCTATGCTATGTAACCTTTAAACTGAAGACTCTACGCAGCAATTTATGTAACATCGCGAGTGAGTCACCGAAATAACTCTCATTCCGAGCGAAAGCGCGATTTAATTCTCTAACACAGCGGAATACCTCGCGATGTGTGTTGTATCGAGTGTGGGCGCCCGCGGGGCCCGGGGCCCGGGGCCCGGGCGGCACAGCGTGCGGGCGACGCCTCATCGACATTATTGAAAGGAACACATTAGAAACAATGTCGCCAGTGTTCAGCGGCTCGGGTCTCGGGTAGTCGGCTCTTGGTCGTTAAGGTTCGCTTCCCGGGGGAAATTAAAAAACCAACGCCGATTGCGCGCTGCCGCCTACTTATCGAGGCGCTCGCAGAGTATGCGCACACTGAGCCACCGCTACCGAACCTAAGCCGCTTAGAAGACCCTCCAATTTCTTGTGGATAATATAAATCACCCTTCGAAATCAATTGTTGAGAGCGACGAGCTGACGATTCTGTCAGCGTCAACGACCGACAGGTCAACCATATGGACGGCTTAACCAGAACTATGGACCGAAAGTAAAAGTATGGAAATACTTGATACGAGTAGATGGATGGGTTCATTTTGTATTTTGGAAGAGCGTGCGCTGATGAAGACTAATGATGGCGTCGTTTATGATTGATGGACGACCTCTACTTTTATATTCTAGAGCTGACTTAGAAATGTGTTTTTAAGCGATGTGACAGCATTTATAGTTCCCTATATTTCTTTCTTACCTACAACACGTAGATCGACCGCCACGGTCTCTGAGTGATGAAGTTTCCACAACACTCTGCGGCCCGCTCCACAGTGGTTTGAAAATCGAGCTCCATACTCATAGAAACTCAAAATCAAGAAATTAAAAAAACAAAATTGCAAGGTGTCTGGTATACATACCTTTATGTAATATTAACGTATGGAAGTATTAAGTTTTTTTTTTTTTTGTATGGGAAAAAACACTTTAAGTTGATTTATTTGAAACTGAATGGAACTGAAGGGCTGGTGCTCACACGAGGTATTGTACCATACACGGCTAACAAGGTAACATCAAATTCATATATAGGTAGATTGTCATCGTGCCACGCTGTCTTGACAAATTGTCTGCCAGTAAGCCGCTGTGATATGTTGAGGTTCCACCTATCCTGCTCCTAACATCGTTCCTTCGTTATTGAACTAGGAATGACGCTGACCACATTGCCCGCGACCGCATAGCAAATAACATGCGCATCACGCACATTCCAGGCCTCTACGTCCAGGCTAAGGGCTGGGCATCTAGATATTTACAGGCCGCTACAAAAAAAATAAAAATAGATCGGTTCGAGGCCAACTTGCAGCCTAGCTATGTTCTAAATTCTAATTATAATTACATACATGTATGAAGCGCACAAGCTAGATTTCTTTCATTCTCTAACCTAATAGTTAATGCCCCCGCTGCCTACCTACAAAGCCCTAGCCGTTACACTACAATACACACAATAACACTACCTCCGACGTGAACACTTAGTTCCGCTTGCCCTTTGCTACAAGCACTGGCACATTCAGAAGTTTCAGTTCATATCTCTAAATAATTATGTTAGCTTACTTATGACCAAGCCACCGATAGCAAGCAGAATCACAATCTATTCTCAAATGGCTTGTGAGCAAACTGTCAATTATCTAGCAATTCAATGTCAAGACTAGAGAGATGAAAGTTTTAAAATATTTCTATTTTAATTTTGACGTGTACTACTCTTTTTTTACCAATTAGAGTAGTTAGAGACATAAATAAATACAATTAGAGCCTGGGTTTGTGTCCTGTTCATGGCAATATTCGAGGCACACGGGACTTAAACATAACTGTTGAAATGTGGATTTACACCCATGCCTAAGCATTTGAGAAAAACAGGCGTGATATTATTTATATATTGCACATAATGTACGTTGTATAACGTTGCACAAAATACATCTCCTTGATTTCAAACTTATATTGAATTGGTCAAAAATCGTATCTCTTGTGTGGGCACTAGTAAGCCTTCTGTTCTAGTACACATTGCAGCAAGGACTTGTCTGTAACACGTTTTAATTCCGGCCTCACTATGAACACGACAAACTGTCACAAAGCCGTGTTATTTGTTAAATACCTGAGCGCCGGAGCCGGCGGGCGGTGGTCGCCGGTCGCATCCTCGCCATCCCTTCGCTGCGGGCTTTTTGTAAACTGTTCTACTAACGATGTCCTCCGGGCTTCTACTTATTTGTTTAATTACTGTCATTTTTATTGTTATGTACTTGTCACGAATTTGTTTTTATTTTCTAAATTAAAGCGGTGATGCTTGAAATATTCAATAGAAACGTGCAGATTTGATCGACGTACTCACCGTTCAACATTTTATAAAACATTAGTATGATTAGGTAGTATTACATATTTCTATTAGTATTATCCATTAAATCTAACAACATTTCATGTCTTTAAGATTCGTGATTATACTATAGTATTTAAAAAAAATTAAGTTTCAATTATAAATTCAGTAAAATGCACATTAATTCAACAATCACATAAAAGCGGCCAAGTGCGAGCCTGACTCGCATACGAAGGGTTCCGTACCACCATAAAATATATATTGTTTTTGTTATACTGGCCATAAAAGTGGTTACCTATCATAAATTCGAATAATATTTGACTGAATTTCATTTCACCTAAAACTTTTCAACTACATAAAATATTATCGCTTAATTTTTTTTTTCGAAAGTCGAAGTCACGTCGGCCAGTGTATCAGTTGACCTATTATCAATTCGACTTTTTTCGTTACTCCGACGTTTTATTTGGTTGAAAAAGTTTTTACCGAAGTTACACTTAGCCGACATAACATTTGTTCGAAGTATTATGTTTCCGAACATTCATTATACCACTGTTCAGACTAACCTACTATTTCGTTTAATTAATTAGTTATATACTTATAAATGTAATGGCCCTAAATAAAACAGTTGATTATGAACAAAAGTGTTTTTAAAGGATCCCAGTAAGAAAAATGCAAACAAGGATGCTTGCTTCAAGCATGCAGCATGCAAGCAGGCACGTAGCGTGCAAGCAGGCATGCAGCATGCAAGCAGGCATGCAGCATGCGGCCAAGCATGCAAGCAAGCATGCAGCGTGCGATCAAGCATGCAACATGCAGTCAGGCATACAATATGCAGCAAGCATTGTTTCTGTCACGGCAACGGCGCTGCGGGGTTTGGGCAGCCCCACGCGAGCCTATCGTCACAGATGATTTGAAGGCCGGCCGGCGACGCCGGCCAGCAAGCCGAAGCTGCGGTGGTGATCACCTGCTCCTAAGCTCGCAGGCCGTCCTACCCCTCCGCGCCTACGCGGTTTTAAATTACACTCTAGGGGTAGGGCAGACAAGACTACGTAAAGTCGGTTTTATCGCGATTCGTTTCTCACTAAATTTTGTAGTACAATATATTGACTTTTTATGACACTACGTATATTTTAATTTCATTTTGAAAACGCTACCAACTAACCGGCTATATATTTGTGACCAAATAATATTCCCTAAAATGTTGTTTCATTGTGGTGAAAATATGGCAAATAAATCATTTGGCAAATAAAAAAGTTCAAAAGAGGCTTCGGCCAATAGCAAAAAGTTATTTTGTAAATCAGCGAAACATAGTACACATACACATGATACTTCGGTGATCTAAAAATATGTCAAATAATGCATATAGCAAAAAAGACGTTGGTCAATAGTTTTCGGTGAAATGAAAGTCGAAAAAAAAAAAAATTCGGAAAAGTAATTGGTTCCCCATAAAAGTACGCACTCTGCGAAAGTGTCTACCTATTACAGCTTAGAAGATATTACAAGCCTGTAACATACAGATGTAAAGACAGTGGAGCTTTAGTAATAGAGACACGTTGGCATCCTTTGGATACAAAACCCTGAAAACAATTATTGCGCAATAACATAAACTTGACGATGATGTATGACACCGCGTGTGAGCAGTGAAAGTAGCAGTCACTTGCTAGTTGATAGTTTGCGTCTTAGTGCGAGCCTTCCCTAAGTGACGGTCGACAACTATTTAATAAACACGCTGTAGTTGCGCGGTAGTTACGTGTGACACGTCCATACAGTGACGTGCCTATGCTGCAGGCTTGCTCACTTAGTTAACTTGCAACGTATTCACGACGAAAAAGTTTTTAGTGTCTATTTATGAACGTCTAAGCAATTATCAATCTTTTTAAAGTGTTGAAAATATCAAAATAGAATTCTCTGAAGTCAGCTTACCAGTAGCTCCTATGTTTCAGCTCCTATGTGTCTTTGTCACCACATACAACCTCCGATACTACGAAATGACTTCACAGAAATTATATAAAGTCTCCGCCTTGACTCTACTCTGTTTGCACCTACAAAGTATACCTAAGTACAAAATAAAAGTAGGCCCCGCGAACTCTCGTAATTTGTAAAACAAGAGCACGTGTGCTCGTGAGATGTGCTTCAGACACGACATAACGCACTAGTTATATTAGTGAGGCGGATACTTCGCGCGACAACTAACTCGCGCCACAAACTGCGGAGCTATTGGTTCAGTCGCGTAATCAGTGCAGCAGTGGGACACGAGTGTGCTTGTAATGATATTAGAACTCACTGTTTACAGTCACACAGTGCTAACGTCAAGTCTCCGACTCAGGCCGCGTTACTTTAAAGATAGTGTTAGAAGTTCGTCCTTCTCAATTAACTTTATCTGTGATAGAACAGTTCTACACAATTTCTAGTGAAACTTTATAACGTAAACACCTTTATGTTTCATGTTCAAACCTTAAAACTCCGGGCAATAGCTCACCAAATAAATTGCGTACAACCTTACAAGTTAAATAGAAGCGTCACATCAAATAAATTGCTTCGGGCGAGTATAACGTATTTTCTTGCTTAAAACGCATGTAAATGCAAATAGAAAAAAGCGGGTGGTGGTGGCTGGCGAGTGCGGGGGCGTGGCGGCTGCTGACCGGCGGCGTGCTCGCTGCGTGGCCGTGGCGTGGTCGCTGCGTGGCAGCGGCGTGGCTTGAGCGGTCCCCGTCTGCATATTACGTGCAGCGCTCTTTGCAATTCTAAATACCAACAGTAACTTGTTTAATTAAAACTTCATGCTCCCACTTTATGTTTATACTTTCACACGGACTTGATAGGAATTAAATTATAAATTACACCCTGCATCATGCTAATATATTCACTCCACAAATCTTACAGAACTTTACTCTATGAAAGTACTGAAGATTTAAACTACACTATATTTCAAAACAGTACCTCAGAAAGTTTGTAAATACAACTTAATTATTCGAAAATATTTAACAACAAACTGCTTTTCGGAGCTTTCTCATCTTAACGCAAACTCATTTCAAGTTAAACTTCCTGAGCGTGGAACAACAGATTCGCGATAAAAGTAATAAATATAAAGAAAAACTTCCACTTTTATAACGCGGTCTACGGTTCGTAGCACCCAGTTACTCGCTCGAGCGATCTCGTAGCGGGCCGTAGCGGGCCGTAGCAGCGTAGCGGCCGCCCGCGCCGTAGACAAATGCTACAGATGTGAGCCCGCACACACCGCGCGTCCGCCTAGCTTGACACCGGACGAGCAGCGTGTGTGCTCAGCACCTTGTAATTGAAACTGTTACAGCGGCAGTAGTACTCTGCAGTACATGGTAGTTAATTGGCGATTCATGATGAAACTTATACGTCTGTAATACAAGAATAAAACGAAATATTTTAAAACGCATATTTTCTGCATAACAGGATAAAAGGAATGCTAGTAAAACAGCGATGCTTTGCTTCCATAGTACAACAAGGTAAGGGTTTTAGTAAAAACAACAACGTTGGCAGTGCAGGTAATAGAATGCAATAGCCCGGGCCGTTTCATCTGGCGGGACGGTTTCATTTACCGGGCGGCCGGGCCGGCGGGAATGGTGTGACGCTCTATGGGTCGTCACGGTGCTGCCCCGGACCATACCACCAAATAAATAGCTATAGTAGCAAAATGAGAATGGTAAAATACGCACACTCTACAAACAGAATGTAATGTTGAGTAGTGAAGAAAGTCAATCCGTGAGAATCGGCGCAGTCAAAAGCTAATCCCTGCTCTAACAAGTGTCACAGTGTGGCAGAGAAACATCGAACTTCTATCACTTGTATGACGAGATTCGCGAGTGAATGAATGAATGAGTGTGAGTGTCGCAGGTTGTCGGTGTCGGGGATTTGCGCGTATTATCCGAGCCGCGATAAGTCGCTCGCGGCGTATATCACGACGGCGTTTTTTTTCTGAGTGCGCACTCCGTCGCCAGATTGAAGGGAATAATGTCGGCAACTAGCTAACATGGAGGTGCGTTAGTTTAGGGTTTTATGACTGCTGAGGAGTTGAGTACCGAGTACAGTTGTGGTTTATTGCCTTGAATAGCGCATGAGACTCAGCTTTGCAGCAGCCACAAGTGGGAAGTCATAATTGTGTTATAAAACGATAATGGGACAGATGCGTACAATCATTTACTACACAAACATAATTATTATACAATTTAGAGAAAATTTGCCGGCTCCGTCGGGGCGAGTGTGTAACATAACAAGTTACAAGCAGCACGTTACATTACACGTTATCGCATGCTTGTGTACCACTATTCAGTGGCGTGAGTCTGTGTCACACACTCAGTTATATTGTTTGATGCTGGTACATTCAAGTATGTGAGTCATAGTCGTGTCTACTGACCACCTTGCCGAGTAATACCCAGCAACATTCCTGACGGCATTATTATATGATCATAAGTATGGAATAATATTCTATTTCTCCGCACCTCCGAGTTCTGCCTACCCTCATAGCAGTCAGATGGTTGTAGAACGTCGTACCATCTGACGTCCGACGTCACCCGTCGCTCACGAGCGACCGCCGCCGAGGTGCCAATCGCTAACGAAGCTTTGCCACCTGAGGGGCAATTCTCGTATTATTTTAATACGTTGCGGGACACTAATCACTCCCAGACATAATAACAATAAAGCTTCTATTGTGTCTCGTTAGGTGTCCATCAATAGGTTAAGAAAGTTCACAGCCTGATCTTAGTCTCAATCTGTCAAAATGGTTGTCATTTTGTTATTTTTATTGCATGTCCCTTAGTCATTTATAAACTGTTACCAAATTTTACGGGAACCGATTACTTTTCCGAAATTTTTTTGTTCGAATTTCATTTCACCGAAAACTATTTACCGACGTCTTTTTTGCTAAATGCGTTATTTTACATATTTTTAGATCATCGAAGTATCATGTGTATGTGTACTATATTTCGCCGATTTACAAAATAACTTTTTGCTATTGGCCGAAGCCTCTTTTGCACTTTTTTCATTTGCCAAATGATGTGTTTGCCATACTTTTAACGCAATGCAACATTTAAGGGAATATTATTTGGTCACAAATATATAGCCGGTTACTTGGTAGCGTTTTCAATATGAATTTAAAATATACGTAGTGTCATAAGAAGTCAATATATTGTGCTACAAAATTTAGTGAGAAACGAATCTCTGTAAAACCGACTTTACGTAGTCTTGTCTGCCCTACCCCTAGAGTGTAATTTAAGCCCGCGTAGGCGTGGAGGGGTAGGGCAGCCCGCGAGCTGAGGAGCAGGTGGTGTGAAGGTCCGCCGCTGCGGCTGAGGCTAGCCGGCGAGGCCGGCCAGCAAGCCGAAGCTGCGGTGGTAAGCGTTAAAACCATCTGCGACGATAGGCTCGCGTGGGGCCGCCCAAAACCCCGCAGCGCCGGAGTCTTGACAGAAACAATGCTTGTTGCATTTTGCATGCCTGATTGCATGTTGCATGCTTGTACGCACGCTGCATGTTTGCTTGCATGCTGCATGCCTACTTGCACGCTGCATCCCTGCTTGCACGCTGCATGCTTACTTGCACGCTGCATGACTGCTTGCACGCTGCATACCTGCTTGCACGCTGCACGCCTGCTTGCATGCTGCATGCTTGAAGCAAGCATCCCTGTTTGCATACTTTTTACTGGGACCCTTTAAAAAAGCTTTTGTTTATAATCAACTGTTTTATTAAGTGCCATTACATTTAAATAATAAATTCATTAAACAAAAGAGTAGGTTAATCTGAACAGTGGTATAATGAATGTTCGGAAACACAATACTTCGAACAAATGTAATTGCGGCTAAGCGTTGCTTCGGTAAAAACTTTTTCGACTAAATGAAACAACGGAGTGGTGAAAAAAGTCGAATTAATAATAGGTCAACTGTAACAGTGGCAGACGTGACTTCGATGAAGTAAAAAAAACGAAACTATAATATTTGACAAGTTTTAGGTGAAATGACATTCGGTCAAATATTTTTCGAACTTGATAGATAAACAAATAATACCTATAAAATTTTAACTTTGTTAGTTTATCAATTCTATTGTGCATGCAGTAGTCTCCTATTAGTGAAGGAGTACACCTGATGCTACCCTTTATTTATGTGTCAATGTATTGTGTACATCTTTTGTTGGAGATCCTAAATAAATAAAATAGACCTCGAGTTTCCATACATTTTTGAAAAGTTCTTGACACTTGATTATCGCGAGATGAGACTGTGACGATCTTAGTATGATTCCTCAATGACCAAATTTGTCAAAAATGTATGGAAACTCGAGGGATTTTTGACAGATTGATACTGAGATCAGACTGTGAACGTTCTTAAAATTACGAGAATCTCCCCTCTGATCACATCAACAAATAAAGTTACAGCCACTCGACGTGGAATATAACAAGTTACAAATAATAGCGGACCCAGAACAGACTGCGGAACCGAACATACGAATAAATAAAACTTTCTGCAACTCCGCTGTTTAGTGAAACAATAATACATCATTTGTATCATGTACATATCACAAGTAAGATTCCTCAGTGATATATTTAGTGTTTCACCGGGACCCTTCACAGAATGTGACCTTACATGTAATGTGAAAGCAAGCAGCATTCCCCATGGATGCATAATGAGGACACCGGGACACAGTCACAGGTGACCCCCTCCCCACTCTCCGGAGGGACGCGGGTGTACCACATGGACTGGAAAATTAAAGTACCGGAAGAAAATGAGCCTTGCTTCCTGCCTTTATCATGTTATATAATTCCACTGTATATCACTAGTAATAATATTGTAATAAATACAAGACTTACCCACGCAGACCTGTCCAGAATAATATCGCCCTGCAGGTAAACTAGGACCTACTTTAAATTCAGTCCTCCCGTATCACAGTACCTACAGGGAGACCTCGAAAGTAAAGGTTTCGCTGAACGGACCTTTATTATAATACACAAGGAACGATCGCAGACGGAACGCACCGCCATTCTACCCGACCGACTGAGGAACGAATACATACGTCATTTCTTTTTAAACTAGATTGCAGACTACACTTCCTGTACACCAGAAAATCTCACTCTGATTTTGTTCGCACCCGTTGTTACTTTTGGTAGTTTTCGTGGATTTAAAAACGTTACCGTTTCTCGTCAACAGTTTACTGAGCTTTGTGATCTGAATGAAATACCTTTTTATAAGTGGTCTTTATTCATAAATTCTCGTGTAAGATATTTCGCGTACCTTCCCGACTCCAAACCTCAGTATTTTGCGTCAAGTGATTGTTATGTAAAAATGTGAAAGTTTAGGCTTAGGAAGTCTGTCATCAACAATCAATCTCCCATTATTACCAACATTACTCTGTCAGTTCACTGAAACTTGACTTGTCGTAACAATAGTATCAGAATAAGGCCCGGACACATTGTAGCCATGACAACGTTATGAGACATCGCGTCGCATACCAACGGACTGCGGGAGACGTCACCGACCCTCGTCCTGTCCGCGCGATATTGAACACGAGCTTAAAATAAAATCAATTAGGATGATGGTTCCGCGCTCAAATTGGGACAATGTCAGCACATACCAATAAAAATACGTTAGCTATAGAGAATTAGCCGACAGATTTTGGACGTATAATGTTTGGACATTAAAAGAGACCTCTCAGTTTGTTTCGGCATTTCTTCTCAGAGAACAATCAGCTGTAAAATACCGGCGCAATCTAGTTTTTTTTTAAATATTGACGAGTAAAAGTGTCTTATAAGATCTACTTACAGAAATAAACATTTCATTTCAAAAAATATTCTAGGAAAACAATATTCGTTGAAAACAAAATATCGTCACAATCACAACAAAATTTATTTTGTGTTCTAAGTTTACTCCGTGTAGTAATATACTAACTCGCACACGGTCGTGAGTCCCAGACACGTGAGTATCTGCACAATAAACTAACTCGCACACAGTCGTGAATGCCCGGGCACGTGAGTTTCTGCGCAATAAACTAACTCGCACACGATCGTGACTGCTGGGCACGTGAGTATCTGCACAATAAATCATTTCAAAGAGCTCGACGAAGCCGACCAAAAACAGCTAAAACAAAATGGGTTTCTGGCATCAAGGAAACTTCCTGTACTTTAGAATAATTGAATTAAGTTATGAAATAAATTCACCAGCCAACAATATTCAAAACGAGAAACTTGGGAATTATTAGAAACAGAGGAAAACAGGACCGTGAATAAACAAGACGATGGATTTATCACTCGCATAATATGCTATAGTCGCCACGTGGTTGTTGGAATATCAATATCTTTGCTCGCACCTGTAAACGCAGGGAAATCAATTGCTTACGACATGGCCAAGCTAAAATTGTCCGTTTTGCTTATCTGAATTTTTTAATCGACCAACTAAATTGACATAATCCATATGTCAGTTTAGTTAGTCGACTATGTGTATGGTTGACAAGTAGACAAGGAATTCGTGGTATCCGCCAATATGTGCACCCGACTTCCATCTAAGTCCTATCCTTTCCTTTCTGTCCAATTTGGTGAAGATTCTTCGAAGTGTCAGACGATCATCATAGGCAGTCCTCGTAGTATTAAGAAGGTGGGTGGTGCAAAGTTGCCACCAGTTCCCTTCAATGGTACGATCTTTCCTTTTAGCCCTGACGTGAAGGACCTAGGCTTGCACATTGATAGTTTCCTGAACTGGCATATTCAAGTCATTAGGATAAGGCAAAAATATTAAGATTTAGTACAAAAGTTCCAAAGTCCCTTGTCTTGACATCCTTGTCCGATCTGAGTGAGACAGGGTGGAAGTTGAGACGAGGCGGCAAGGGAAGCTATCGTAACTATTGTAGCTACAGAAAAATGTTCTTAGGCGACTGACCTTAACTTCTTGTGTAAATGCGAACGGCATTCACAGATTTTGGAACAATTGTACAGTCAACTAGGAAAACGTAACAGTCATCCAGAAAAATATTAATTCTTACAGTTTATGTGAGCATTTTTTATTGACAGATGAAAAATATTCTAAAAAATGATTTTGTGTTGGTAAAACTGACAAGTTTAGAACAACCCTGAACGGACATACTGCTGGACAATCGGCACTCTGTGGACTGGTGCAGCACTTTACAAGTTTTTGAGTTCCTTCTTAATATCAATGAGATCATTGGACTACAACGATACGGTTTTTTTTATAGGAAATCATCAAATGACTTCTCCGACTCTGGATAGAGCGGGAGGGGTGTCAGACTTTTACTGACTAAAACACACCCGTGTTTCTTCAGTTGCCCATATGCCATGGCCACGGTAACTCTTTCGAACGAATCTCGCGACCCTGGCAGGCATCGGTCCTAACAGACCCTTTCGGTGCTGCTGACATCTTTTTGAGGCGCGCGTGGAACACTACGCGCCGTCGACCCCAGCCTGGTCCTTACCGAGCGGCGAGCTACCCATTGCTCGCCACCCGCAAGCTCGCGCCTACAGTGGCCGGGACTCCGCTATTGACTCCCGAAGCCCGGGGCGTCTCCTGTGGCGGCTAGAGACGTGAGGGTGCAGAGACTGCCACTCCCTCACGCGCCCCGCCTCCTCCTCCACGAGCATTACTGCTTCGCAGAAGGAGGTGATAGCTTCCCATACCCTCTCGCTCCGTACCATGGTTCGCACCAGGGCCGGACACGAGAGGTCGCTGCCGCCGATCGCCTCCACGAGTACATGGCGGTGCTCCACCCAGGCAGGGCACACCTCCACCGTATGCTCCACCGTGTCCTCCAGACGATCCTCGCAATGGAAACAACCAGGCGTTTCCTCCCGCTTTATCCTGAACAGGAAGCCACCAAAGCACCCATGCCCGGTGAGGACCTGTGTCAGGCGGAAGGTGAGGATGCCGTGGCGCCTCTCTATCCACTTCTCAAAGAGGGGACTTACTTCCGCAATTGTGGCATACCCAGCGCTGGGTTCCGACAATCGTAACAACGATACGGTGAGTTTGTCTCTACTTTTGAGTGAATGAAATTTGGTGTCTACAATTATCTTCTCATGAAATTTACTCCGATTCGCGTTTCCTGTGATGTCCCTTCGCGTGTCCTTTGATTTTAGTTCTGTTTCTAGTTTTGTAAATCGTAGTGGTTCTTAGCACCTACCACTCTCACCTTAGCAGTACGCCACTGACAGGCGTGCTAACGCATCTCATTTATGCGCGTATCAGGCATACGCTATCGAAGGCGTTATGATCAGTCTTTTCCATTTTGCCTGTAACACAGTTGTGATACCTCGGTATATCCGCTACTAAACGTGACAATGTTTGTAACGGTGTCCGACGCGCAAAAAGTGAGTGCACTGCCCCAGTGTCCACTGGTCCTGCAATCGCACTCGCTGTAGGTCAATGTGCACACGATCCACCGTAGTTTACCTCTGCCTTACCATAGAGGAGACCTGCCGGATGACGTGGCACATGTGGGGGGATGATCCTCGTCTTTCGACGGTACTTCATCCTCAACCTCAAATCTTCCGCAGGGATGTCCCCGATCAGGTGGATGTTTTGTCGTGGCCTGGCTTGCGTAACCTCCACATCTAGTATATAATACACTGGGTCACAGTATTGTCAAGATTCAATTCAAATTCAAACTACCTACAGTATTGAAAACAAAAGAAAATGTTAGGTAAGAAAACCAATAGAACAAATGGAAGTCGTGTCTGATTGTTGTAATTACCATACAAATTGTAAGGTACCGACATAAATATAGTATCGCGTTGCTTCAGCTATTGGTGTCTAACAAAAGAGTTATTCGTGTAATATTGTGCTATTTGCATTCTATATAGAATTACTGGCTCACATAGGTTAGGATTTATTTCGGATTTTACCCATTCTGGCATACAAGATATAGTGTAAGAAAACAGCCCAATATTCAATTCCTCCTAACATTTTCTAACGGTCTTGCCAGACACGGCTTATAAAACTAATTACCATATTGCTTCACATGCTCGTCTTGAACACGGCGCCTGCGAGTACGACACACACGACTACTAAGACCATGCACCGGAGACGAAAGCGCTCGTCTGAGGGACGCTAGTTAGCCGCACGGTACCACGCCACACTACACCGCGCCGCACCGGATCGCAGTTAGCCGCACGGTACCGCGCCAAATCGCAGTTAGCCGCACGGTACCGCGCTACACTACACCGCGCCGCACCGGATCGCAGTTAGCCGCACGGTACCGCGCCACACTACACCGTGCCGCACCGGATCGCCGTTAGCCGCACGGTACCGCGCCACACTACACCGTGCCGCACCGGATCGCAGTTAGCCGCACGGTACCGCGCCACACTACACCGTGCCGCACCGGATCGCAGTTAGCCGCACGGTACCGCGCCATACTACACCGCGCCACACCGGATCGCAGCGCGTCGCACAAAGCTGCCTGGCAAAAAGACTGCGGACGGACGAACAAAGGATAAAGTCTAACGATCGTACTCGTAATCCGCTTCATCGTATCATATATACCAGTACCACGGAAGTCTATCTCGCTATGTATGCAGTGTGGTGAAAATGTGGACTCCTACAAAATGCTTCTTTCTACAAACACATCTCGTTAATTCTTTTAGTGTCGTTTTACATTAAGACATCTATTTGGTATTACTTTTTATGATATCATAATTTATTAACAGAAGCTTTCCTCGTATTGCAGCTCACTCAACTTTTCATTCACCAGTACCTCGCCCTAAAAGTTTGAGGCTCCGTGAGCTGTCTCATCATCCACAGTACCATGATAAGATTATTTTATGTTACAATTTAATAATGAGCCATAAAACCTGTGCGAATTTCCATAAGTTTGTAAGAATAATGTTAAAAATAAATCACTGAACACCGCGCTTTTTGTTCATGTTGATAGATCGCTACTTGTTCAACTTATAATAGTTAGAAGAAAACTCTGGGACGAACAAAAACTCTAAAAATTGCGTTGAATGACCTTAATTGCAGCGCGGCATGAGCGAGGGTTCTTTGTGACCGGCTCCGGGAACTTTGGAAACTCACAACTTGAATGAAAATTCTTGATAGTAGCCAGAGCTGCACAATACTAAAACTGCGTGCCATGTGTGTGTGTGTGTATGTGTGTGTGCGCGCGAATGTACCTTAGTGTGTGTGTGTGTCCGGTGTACATTAAAAGTTTCAATTGATTTTTAAGCGGTAAGCTGATTTACGCTCACATGATGTCACTAGGATTAATGAAACTTTGCCTGCCCTTTTGAGGTAGGCAGCCTTATCTGACCTATTCCACAAATATTTCCAAAGTAATAATATGCTATCATATAGATATATCCACCCCTAGATCAAGATGTACTTAAGACGTTAAACTATTAAATTAATGTTCTCGGTCATCGAGACTAAAGGTTGGTTTTAAAATCTATTTCAAATCGACAGAATATTTTGTACAAAGGTGTCAAAGACAATAGTTTTAGCTCCCGTGTATATTGTGTCGCTACGTCCGCGTCGTGGCATGCACACAGACGCACGCGGCACGACACACAATATTTGTTTTGTTTCTAATATGTGGATGTAGCGAATCTAGAGCAATGACTTGTCGAACTGTTCGCAAACATACTTTGTATGAAACGCGTGGGGAGCTCGCGACGAGAGGAACACGTTTACAAGATTATCTCCATATTATCTGAAGGATGTAAGTAATTTCCTCGCGGAAATAGCCGCTGCCTTGGCAGAGAGGAAATTGGTGCCGAAAAATGTGAAACCATTGTTTTTGATGTATTCAGAATTTGAGAGTACTATCAAAGGGAGAAAGTACACTTCAATAATAGAGACTGCGTATATATTGTAATTATTCATTCGCTAAACAGTCCTTTTACCCGACTGCGGCGAACCAAAACAGAGGGTCATGATTTTGAACTGTATGTACATATGTGGTTATGTACATATGTTCGTCTAGCTGTTACCTCATTACTTCTAAACTACTTTTCATAATTTGACAAAAGAGTATGAAGTATCGTTGCAAACGCCTTAATCGTACGGTGGTTGTAGAATTATGTCGTCATATTAATTATAGGATATGGCGCTCTCTAGAGGACATAAATCTCCTTTCATTTCTTTCACTCCTTTTATCAAATGAATGGGTTTATATTTTAAAAATATATATATTGTGAGCTAACCCCAAAATAATTTAAATAAAAATATTTAAAAAAAAAACTAAAACATGACTACTGGGCGACCAGGGCTATCAGATGAGAATATATTTAATAAAGGCGTAAGTTTTTGGACTTACTTTTTCTATGTATTAATTGATTCTGATCGATTTATGATTTTAAGTGAAATATCCTGTAGGTAATTCAAAACAAAGATGGATATTAAAACATATCCAGTGAAACGTTTCGGCAACAGACGGGTTATCGTCGATTGATATCCGTTTGACCGGCTTGTCAGCAATGTATGTGTGTGTGTGTGTTTGTGTGTAAGTGCACGAAGGCATGTGTATACGGGCACGTAGGCATGTGTGCGATAGATACACGAGTGGTTATCGCTTTTCCAATCTTGAAAACGCCGTCACGAACAGAGGCTCCGGTGAAATAGCTAGAACTGTACAATTTCATATAGTTCTCCCTGAGTATTGAAAAAGGTGGTTATACCTGCTAGTGTTGCCCAAATTCAGTCTTGGTCTTGCAGTCTTGGTCTTGTTCTTGCGTTTTTGCAAGACCAAGACCAAGAACAAGACCGCGTATTTTTAGCAAGACCAAGACCAAGACTGACCGTGCAAGACTTGAGCAAGAACAAGACATAGCCTGCAAGACTCTTGCGTCTTGCAGCTAGGACTTAGCGCTATTTCACTGAGTAGTTAGGTGTAACAGTTCGGTGTATAGGTAGGTACGCTTAGGAATTCTATGAGACGCAAAAAACTGTATCAAAGAATATGAAAAACTGGACCTATGCGCATTACGACTAATACCATAAACATAACGAATAAAAAAATATCTATTAAAATCAAACTGAGTGCATGCATAGTTATGTTTTAACCATCGGCACTTTGATAATGCGGCATCAAAGGTTTTATACTTACTTCTCAAAGAAATTTGCCGCTTTTCGGAAGTACATGGTTATGATACACGCGCCGGCGGCTTCTTTTGAAATCTAAAACAATCGTTGCCGCCACGCCGAAATCATAACATTTGTGACACTATTTGATTGCCGCCATAGGGCGTAGGTATACTCATGCAAAATAATTTCGAATTTTTTTAAGAGTACCTACAGGTGTTCCAAAGAATAAATAAGTTTCAGAGTGCTTAGAATGAAAATGAATACATTATACTGATCACGCAAGTAGTATTATGATTAGGATAAAATGGTAAGGATAGGTAGTAGATGTCATATTAATTCATTCTAGTAAGTATATATTATAATATTGATTACTTATATGGTTTTAAACTAATTACTTAGGTACTATTATTGTACATTTAGTCATTATATTTCTTAAGTTTTTACAAGAAAAAATAGCAAAAAAGTGTTCAAATATCACCCGTTTAATAAATATTGTAGCCACTTTTAAATATACTTGAAACGTGTAAAAAATTATTCTACAAAACTAATAAAATAATATCAAAAGCGTAGGTACTTACCTACTAATAAAATAAAAAGCCTGCGATAAGAGTTTTGTATTACTTACCAGCCCGAATATCTCTGAGAGAGATGATGAGAGTAAGTATTTACTAGCTGTGCCCGCGACTTCGTCCACGAGGAATAGTAACTTTGGAGGTATAGTGACGTTCAGGACTTATTTATTTATTTTAAAACTTCTGTCATCAAACATACAAACGAACTCTTCAGCTTTATAATATTAGTATAGATGTACGCCAAAACAAGAGTAAGTATTTACTAGCTGTGCCCGCGACTTCGTCCACGAGGAATAGTAACTTTGGAGGTATAGTGACGTTCAGGACTTATTTATTTATTTTAAAACTTCTGTCATCAAACATACAAACGAACTCTTCAGCTTTATAATATTAGTATAGATGTACGCCAAAACATTCACTTATATGTAAAGAATAGTGATTGGCACTAATTCTATTTTATTCACGCGTCGCGTCTGTACAAGTAGGTAATATTTAGTGTGTGTTTGTACGCCGCACGCGGCATTGTTTGATTTGCGGCGGCATCCTTTTCATAGAGCCGGCACGTGGCGAGGCGGCGCGGTAGAAAGCAAGGAAACGTACTATAAATAAAGGAATTATTTTAATTCCAGTCATTTCCAATTGAGCTGTGCTTCGAGTCTAACTTAATAATTGTTTTTACTAATTCTCGTTGTTTTCTAAAAACGTATCACGTGTACAATTTAATATGAGTGACGAAGATTCAAATTATTCTAGTCCGAGTAACGAGAGTTTGAGTCACAGATCTAAAAGACCCAAAAGCAAATTTGAGGAGTTTTTCGAAATAATTCATGCATCCCAAACTGCCTTCTGTAAATTGTGCCAACATAAAAAGATTGAAATAAAAATGAAAAACAGAAACACTTCAGGCTTAAGGAAACATCTAATATCTTTCCACAAAAAGGAATCAGAAATATTTCTTCCTGTTAAACCAAAATTAAGTGGAGATATCACAAGCTTTTTAGTAACCGCTGGAAGAAGTGGACAGGTAAGAATATTTTTTTAACAGTTAAAAGAATTTTAACTCCGCGTAGCTATTCATGCGATACTTTCAAAAACGCCATTAACTTACGTAAGTATTTTTGAGTTAGTGGTGTTTTCATCTAGGGGTGCGACATATTAAGTATGTAATTATCGTCTTAAATATTTTTTATAAACACCCATATTTTCATTTAATCGGCCAGTAACAACTAAGTACTTTATTTTGGTAAATTACAGTACAGTGCAACCTTAATATAACAAATATCAATTTAACGATTTTCTCGATTTAACAACAACAAACCTCCTCCTCTTATACGCTCAAACCTAGTATGTTTTAAATAATAACACAAGATTTATTGTTTTGTTTCAGTCGGAAAACAGCAGTGACAACATCACGACAGCTACAGTTGATTGGGTGGTGAAAAAATATCTTCCCTTCTCATTTTTCGATGACGAAGCTACACAAGTATATTTTCGACGTATTTGCCCTAATATGGTGTTTCCTAAAAGGTCTACACTTAGAAGGAAAGTCAAAGAGCGATTTGAAGAGCTCCAATTGAATCTCAAGGAACGACTTCAACAATTATCATCTAAAATGTCTTTTACCATTGATGGGTGGACGTCAATTGCTGGTAGGAGTTACTACGGGGTTACTATTCATTATATAGACAACGAATGGAAGTATCAATCTGTAATTCTTGATTTTATACCATCACGCGGTCGACATACTGGGGAAGATATTGCAATGATTTTCCATGAATGTTTATTGGAATATGGCATAATTGATAAAATACAAGGTATCACGGTCGACAACGCAACTGCAAATACCAAATTTATGTATGAACTGGGCAAACAGCTGCCGCCACACTTTGATTCAGACAATCAACATTTCCGGTGCTTTGCTCACATTTTAAACCTTGGTGTACAAGATTTATTAAAGACCTTAGCATTACACTGTGAGTCTGACACTAACGCGCAAGATCAGCAGTACGAAGACTATGCAGACGAAACTGAGGATGAGGAAGATGAAGAATCTGCACCAAATATTGCTGACTCGCGTACATCTGTAACAAAGTTACGCAGTATTTCCAGTAAAATAAAAAGAAGTGAGATAGTGAAGAAGAAGTTTCAGTCTGCTTGTGAAGCAGCTGGCGTGCCATCAAATCTAAATGCCATTCTTGACTGTCCAACGAGATGGAATTCCACACATGATATGATTGGATTTGGTTTAAAAGTGAGAGCGGGCATTGACATATTGTGCAGTTCTGTCACCGAATTAAATGATTTTCAAATCACAGCTAATGAATGGCAGGTACTCGAAAAATTACATAAATTTCTAATAAACTTTAAACTTTTAAGTACAAAACTTGGTGGAGACAAATATGTTACATTACCGCTAGTCATTGTATCATTCAATCTCTTGCTAGATAAAATTGAATCCATGGTAAAACAGTTAGATGAGAAACCTAATCGATCTGAAGTGGATGAAAGGCTCATTCTAGCTTTCCAAGCAGCTCGAGACAAAATGCTTAAACATTACAAGAAGAGCAACTGGATTTATTGTACTTCTTTAATTTTAGACCCAAGGCATAAGGCTCAGACTTTTGACCTGACAATGTGGGGGAAGCAACTTAAAACAGAAAGTCTGCGCAAGTTCAATGAACTTTATGAAGAATATAAAAGTCTACACTCACTGAACAAATCTCTGGAATTACCAGAAAAAGAAAATAAAGTATGTGATGAAGATGAAGACGTAATAGACTTTGATAAACTCTATGAATGTCCCTCGACGTCATCTGGATCTTGTCTTCAAGGCTTAGTGATAGACGAGTTGGAGGAGTACCTGAGAAAACCAAGAACTGCCAGCTCGGAAGACATTTTAGATTGGTGGAGGACGCATGAGACCAGAGTATCCGATTTTATCGAAAATGGCCCGTGATTTTCTCTCAATACCTGCAACTTCAGTACCTGCTGAGAGGTTATTTTCTAAAGCATCATTAGTAATTAGAAAACATAGAAATAGGTTAAGTGATGAGTCAGCCAGATGGTTACTTTGTATTAATTCTTGGTCAAAAAAATTGATATAAAGTATCATAACCTAATGATAAAGCTGTTGATTTGTGTTGTATTTTATTTTTTATTCAAATAAATGATAAATCGTAAAACTCTTTTATTAAATTTCTTATAAGTTGAGGGTTCAATCTCTTTCTAGACAGATAAGTATTGTTCTTTAAAATACAGTCAAGTTATTGTAATTAATTTGTTTTTTTACATGTTTTAGCAAATGTAAGCTTATAAATCATAAATGTTTATTAAGAAACAGTTACTTCCATGGAAAACGACATATAGGTCAGTTGATTTTTCGAATTTCTTATCAAATCTTCAGTTATTTATTAATCTGCTTGATCTTTACTATGGCTATGTTAATTCAAGCTCACAATGTTCCAATTCTAATACGTTTTTCTAAGATTTAAAGTAAACTTTAATAAATAGTAATAGACTAATAGGTAATTGCAAGACTTGCAAGACTCTTGCTGCAAGACCAAGACCAAGACCAAGACTGGGAGCGCAAGACCAAGACCAAGACCAAGACCAGGTGTATTGGCGCAAGACCAAGACCAAGACTGGCTAAGTCTCGTCTTGTTCTTGATTTGGGCAACACTATAATTAAGACACTGAAGACATCATCATCAGCCGTTTCTCCACTATTTTGGGGTTGGCTTCCAGTCTTTTTTTTTTTTTGGATGGGAAATCATCAAATGACTTCTCCCGCTCTGGGCGGAGCGGGAGGGCGTGTCAGACTTTTACTGACTAAAATCCACTCGTGTTCCTTCAGTTGCCCATGTGCCAGAGTCACGGTATCTCTTTCGAACAATCTCGCGACCCTGGCAGGCATCGGTCCTAGCAGACCCCTACATTGCTGCTGACATCTCTTTGAGGCGCGCGTGGAACACTACGCGCCGTCGACCCGAGCCTGGTCCTTACCGGGCGGCGAGCTACCCATTGCTCGCCACCCGCAAGCTCGCGCCTACGGTGGCCAGGAGTCCGCTATCGACTCCCGACAAGCGGTTAAAGTATCCAAACGGTAATTAGTCTTAAGTAAACAATGACACTGGCATTACAGTCTAATTAGATTCTAACAGGTTGTTCCTACAAGCTATTTTGCATTCAACAGGCTAAAACATAAGTCAATACCTTGTTATTACTAACATTCTACGGTATTCAAGTCGGTATTGTCTTAGATATCTATTACTGGTTACGAAAGAACATTTAGGTATTTATTTAGGTATTTTACATGGGCTATAACTTAGTTACCTTTTACATTAGAGTGGAAATATTGGTGTCAATGGATAGCTAGTTTCATTGGGCTTTGCCCACAACAACAATGAAAGAATAACATTAACTATAGCTTGTTTTATTGGGCTTCGCCTACATTCCACCCCCTGTAACAGGGTTCAACCGACTTACAACTCTTGGTCTGTGGGAAGCACAATAATCTTCGCTACGGGTCGACGTAGGACCCCATTTACAGTCTTAACATCTACTACACGGACGATACCATCGTTGCCGTGATACACAGCCTTGATGAGGCCTTTGGTCCACGCACTTCGCGGTCTATTGTTGTCTAGGATCACTACAACATCACTGACACGTACGTTCGGCACATTGTTCGACCACTTTTCCCGACGTTGGAGCGTAGGCAGGTACTCTCGCAGCCAGCGCCGCCAGAACATGTCGGCGAGCGCGTTCACGCGCCGCCACTGCCGGCGAGAGTCGATGTCTCCGGCGTCGCTCGATGCAAACGGAGTACTCCCGGACGCAGTGCCCAGGAGTAGATGGTTCGGCGTCAGGACCACAGGCTGGTCGTGGTCGTCGTTCACGTAGCTTAGTGGCCGGCTGTTTATGATCAGCTCGGCTTCAGTGAGGAGGGTGTAGAGGACCTCCTCACGAGGGGCACGCTCCTTGAGCGTACTGCGAAGTGCGTTTTTTACGGATCTCACCAGGCGTTCCCAGCAGCCACCCATGTGTGGGGCCGCCGGGGGATTGAAGTGCCACTCGATGCCACGGTGAATGGCCTCGGCCCTTATCTGACCTTGGTTAAGATCTTTCAGGGCGGCTCGAAGCTCGGTATTGGCCCCGATGAAGTTGGTACCCTGGTCAGAGTACAGATGCGCCGGTTGCCCGCGGCGCGCTATGAGGCGCCGCAAGGCTAGTATGGCGGAGTCGGCGCTAAGGGAAGCGGCCAACTCAAGGTGGACGGCGCGCGTAGTGAGGCAGGTGAATAGGGCACCCCACCTCTTCTCGCGCCGTCGTCCGATTGCGACCTCCATCGGGCCGAAGTAGTCCACCCCCACTCGCACAAAGGCTCGTCTTGATGGTTCAAGCCTTGCGAGCGGCAGGTCGCCCATCTTCGGTGGCGCGGGCTTGGCTCGGCAGACGCGACAGAGTTGGCAGTTCGCAACCACTGTCTTTACTGAGGTTCTGATTTTAGTGACCCAGTATTTTTCCCGCAGATTGTTGACGACTGTCTCGTGGTTGGCGTGTAAAGCCAACGCGTGGTAGTGGGCGATTAGCTTTCTCGTCAGAGGATGGCGGCCCTCCAGGATAATAGGGTGCCGCTCGCCGAACGTGAGCACCTCACAGGCACTCAGACGCCCTCTCACTCGTAGCAACCCGTCGTCGGCTATCATGGGGTCGAGAGCTTTGATGCTGCTGCTGCTGGGAACGGGCAGGCCTTTTAAGATGGTGGCCCGCTCGTTGTTGAAGCTTTCCTCTTGACACAGCCTCAACAGGCTGTTGTGAGCAGCTTCTAGGTCTTGACTGCACAGCTCTGTGGTCGACCGACGTTTGCGACATCGGTCGCTGAAGATGAGCACCCGCGCCATGACGCGCTGAATGCGTGACCATGATGAGTAGCGCTCGTACTTTAGGAGTGGCGCCACCGGTGCTGCTGCGGCGTGGACCCGCTGGATGCGCTCAAGGTCCGCCTCCGACGCCTCAGCCTCGGAACACGCAGGCCACAGCTCCTGTGGATTACATAGAAACGAGGGGCCCGAGAGCCACTCTGCGTGGTCATCGGGCCAGCACAACCTGGTGGCCTTATCAGCTGGGTTATCCTGTGAGGGTACCCAGCGCCTGTTGCCTCTGTCTGACAGCCTATCTATTTCGGCTAATCTGTGTGAGACGAATCGTTGAAATTCCTGTGCATCGGAATTTATCCATTTTAGTACAGTTTTGCTGTCGGTCCACAGGAATTTCCGATCGATTCGTATACCTAGCTCTTTGTGGGCGGTGTCTGCTAAACGACAGGCTAACACTGCTGCTTGTAACTCTAGCCTGGGAATGGATATTACTTTTTGTGGAGCTACTCGCGCTTTCCCTAGTAGCATAACCGCTTCCCTCCTACCTTCAGAGTTAGAGCCCACTAGGTATACTACCGCGGCGTAAGCCAGCTCGCTGGCGTCCCCGAACGCGTGTAACTCTAAGTTATCGAGTTTTAACCCGTACCACCGCGGTATTTTTAAATTATCTAATCGATATAAATTATGAAGCCAATTAAACCACACTTTGGCGTCTTTATCTTTTAAGGGCTCGTCCCATTGGATTCCCGACTTCCATATTCGTTGCATTAGTATGCGTGATTGAATCACACATGGATATAGAAAACCTAGTGGGTCGTAAATCGACATTATCATACTAAGAAATTGTCTCTTAGTGGGCACTAGACTACCATTTATGATTTCAGGCGGTAGTCTTTTAAATGACAGATCAAAACCTAACTCGTCGTCTTTAGGTGACCATATCAAACCTAGGGTCCTCTCTACTGAGCCTGTTCCCTTCTCAAGGGCTACCTTATCAGGCATTTCTATTTTCAGCCTTTCCCTTAGCTCCGATGAGTTAGTGACCCACCCCCGGATTATGAATCCACCGGATGCATGTATTCTGGTCACTTCCTCTATTAACGTGTTAGCCTTCTCCTCGGTCCAAGCACTATCTAGATAGTCGTCCATATAGTGCCTAGATTTAATGGCTTCCACAGCTTCGGGATAAACGTCAATGAATTCATCGGCATTTTTATTGAGTATGTATATTGCCGTAGTAGGGGACGAGGCTGCACCAAATATCATGGAATTCATCGCATACGTATCTGGTTCTTTATGGTGATCCGCGCCTCTCCATAAGAATAATTGCGCGCCTTGATCTTGTGCCCTAATTTTTACCCTTAAAAACATGTCAGCGATATCCCCTGAAAATGCGACGGGGCCTATTCTGAACTTAATTAATATGCCGAGCAAGGAATTCAACAAGTCAGGTCCGGTTAGTAGGTTGTCATTTAAACACGTTCCGTGAGACGTGGCAGCTGCGTCGAACACTAGACGCAGCTTGCCCGGTTTGTTCGGGTTAACGACCCCGAAATGCGGTAAATACCAAATAGGTGATGTGTCTATGTTACCGTTCACTTTGCGCGCGTAACCTTCCTCTACTAACCTACTTATTTGAGTTGAATATGCCTCAGCGAAACTAGCGTCCTTACGCATACGTTTCTCAATGCCGTACAGCCGTTGCCTAGCCTGATTGTAATTATCAGGCAACTGAATATTGTCATGTTTCCATAACAAACCGACCTCCCATTGTGACTGGTCGGGGGTACGATGGCTAGTGCTGTCTAACACGGCTAATGCCCTTTCGACATCTTTATGTTTCCTTAAATTATCTGAAATGCCTATTGCTTCTAGCTCAAACTGTGATTTTACTAAATTATGCAAATCAGGTAGGGAAACGGTCATGCAATTAACACATTCTTTACTATTATTATTATTAAATGGTCCATGTATGACCCAACCTAACTTAGTGAGTGAGGCAACTGGCTTACCGGATTTTCCTTGGCGGATGTCCTGACTGACGAGCAGCTCCCAGTTGTCCTGTCCGAGCAGCAGCAGCGGTTCGGCTCCCCTCATCTCTACGCAGCCCAAGTCGCGTAGGTGCGCGTTGTCGTCGATCACTGCGGTGGACACTGTCTGCGTGGGCAGTTTAATGTCTACTATTGTCCGACACGTAATGTTATGACACTGACCGTTAGGCCCTGCGACGTTGAGTCTGTTACTCCGTAGCCACCCGCGGTTTTTAGCGAGAGGGGAACACACGGACCCACTAAGTCGGTGGCGAGTGAGCTGTCGATGAGTGACACGGTCGCACCATCGTCCAGTAGCGCGTAACACTGCTTATCACTATTGACCGTCACTGGAATGATTTTTAGTAGGGCCGTAGCTCGCCACTCGCCTATATTAGTGACGCTTTCCGTCTTATTTTCTGCTGGAATAGCCGTTTTTTCTTTTTCTTTCGGCTGCTTATCCGCGTGTAACAGCAGGTGATGTCCGAACCCGCACTTCTTACATCTGTTCGCACGGCAGAACCTCTTGGGATGTTTACTCACGAGACATTTGAAACATGTGTTCTTTTCCTTTATCGTGTCCCAACGCTGTTGAACGGTAAGCTTCTTGAACTGGTCACATTCTTCTATTCTGTGCTTTCGTTGACATATAACGCATTCTTCAGGAGCGGTAGACTCGTCGCTCTGCGTGTTCACTCGTTGTGTCAACGGAGGCCTGCTGGCGGCCGAGCGCGCGGCGTTGGCTGGTCGGGACTGACCGGTCCCGCCGTACTTCTGCTGTTGCTTGGCAGGGGGCTTTGATGGGCTGGACTCAAACATGCACGCCTGAGTGTAGTACGACGTTGAGCGTGTCAAGTGTATTAGAAAGTGTGATAATATTTCTAGATTCGGAGACACTCTTAAGTCCACCCCCTGTGTGTTGTCCAGGCCCATTGCGAAGTCACCGTATTGCGCACGTTGTACAGGTGTCAGCTTGCTCAGCAGGTCACTCACCAGCTGTGGATTGTTTATGTAACCATCCGCCCGAATATTTTTGAGTAACGAAACACAATTTCTAACAGTTGACGAGAATTTTCTTAATTCGCGTCCACTTTCCGTTACTCTAGGTAATTCTCTGACCTTTTGTATGGCGTACTGTAGCACTAAGGTCGGGTGACCGAACTCATCCTCTAGCGCGCGCATTATCTCGGACGGATCAGTTGATGATCGTAATAAGTCCTCCACTGATATTTTTGCGTTGCCTTGTAACGAGGTTTTTAGTCGTGCTAAGTTTTCGTGAGCCTTGAAATTATACATCTGTGATGTGTCCCAGTACATGTTCCGATATGATATCCAGTCGGCTGGGTCACCGTTGAAATATGGCAATTCATATGCCTGTCTTGGTACCGGTCGCGGTGGTCGTGCCATATTCGTGATAGCCTCTGCCAATCTGTCTATCTTCCGGTCTCTGTCCCCTGACGATTCTCTCCGCCTTTCTCTTTCATCCGCTCCGTACTGCATCTGCCGCCGTGTATCCGACTCGAGCGTAGCTGCTACTCGAGGTACACTTGCGACCGGAGTGGTAAAGGCGGTAAAACGGCTAGGTAACCGGAACCTCACACCATCTGACGTTTCTGGCATGTACCTGGGCGTAATTGGTGCCGTTATGTTAGGTAACGGTACAGACGCGGATGCCCTAGGTACTTGAGACTGATCTAGATCACACGGCACTGACGAACCACGGTGGTTATTCACAAGATTCACTCTACTTACGGTTTCATCACGGGACTCAGATGTTTCAAGGGGGGCAGCCCTTTCAACGGGTGCGCCTGACACAGCCGGCGTCCCCAATACTTCAATCAATTGGGGGACTTGGGGCGTAGTTTTCACCCACTCTTCGACGCGCTGTGTCGTACACACATCTGAGTTTGAATCATCGCTTTCAGCGGCCGCCTCTATCTCAGCTATTTCTGCCTCCATCCTTTTCTTAACAAGGTTTTCCTTGTCTTTGACCAGGTTCTCTTTTAACTGCACTAACTCGCGCTCCGCTTCGTACTCGATTCGTTTACGTAAATAATCGACGCTCCTGTGGCTATTTCTTGACGATATTTTGCTGCGCGGCGAGGTGTGGCGACCCTTGGTCGCTGCCTGCCCCCCGTGCGCTCTCTCTGACGTCAATTTACTGTGGTCGATTAATCGGCCACCTGTGAGCGGAATATTACGAGCGGACGTCGATGCCCATGTCGGTGCTACGGACGGAGAACCTGGAGCCCTCTCGGATGGTAGGCCTGAGTCAGAGACGATGTCCTCTGCTTGTCGCGTACCCTTTTCTTCTGCCAGTCTTCGTAGCTTGCTGCGTGTAGTGATTTCACTTCTGTGACTCATGATTCTGACTGGTTCACTCTATTCTAATTGAACCTGATCCGGCTCGCAAGGACCAAAATGTTATTAAAACGGGAGTCAGGTGTTGTAGGCGGGGGTGACGGTGTTCCCTTGACGAAAGAGTGAAATTAAACCAGTCAGAATGTCGCAATCTTTGCTTATATTTGTACACAGAAATGATATAGAAAATTACAGAGAAATCACACACATAAAATGGTTATAAGAAACAGTAGATACACAGCACACAATATAAAATACAGTCAATCAGAATAAGCAGAACACACAATTAAATCCTAGCTACACATTACTAAAGACTGGCTAACTAGTTATAGGGTACATCGCGACTAAGCAGTGGACAGCGTAGCCACTTACTTCACAAACACTACGTGTTAACTTGATGATTCGTATAAAAATGTATAAAGACTAAACTAAAAATAGGCACTCGGCCCTTATATAGGTTTTATCGCATAGTGCAAGTGTCCTACGCACTTCCTTACTTCCCGGGCGCTCCGCCAATTACAAATGCTAAAAATGGACTTTCCCAAAGGAGCAGGTCTCGACCTGTCGAGATTTCTAAAACACGTGTAAGGAAGTTCAAGGCTCCTAGTTTCTTATTGGATTAACAAATAGACGTCGTCCTATTGGAGCATACATTCTTGCACCATGATTACTGAACTACACGTTTAATGGTTAGGCATTTACAATTAAAGTATCCAAACGGTAATTAGTCTTAAGTAAACAATGACACTGGCATTACAGTCTAATTAGATTCTAACAGGTTGTTCCTACAAGCTATTTTGCATTCAACAGGCTAAAACATAAGTCAATACCTTGTTATTACTAACATTCTACGGTATTCAAGTCGGTATTGTCTTAGATATCTATTACTGGTTACGAAAGAACATTTAGGTATTTATTTAGGTATTTTACATGGGCTATAACTTAGTTACCTTTTACATTAGAGTGGAAATATTGGTGTCAATGGATAGCTAGTTTCATTGGGCTTTGCCCACAACAACAATGAAAGAATAACATTAACTATAGCTTGTTTTATCGGGCTTCGCCTACATTAATATTCGCTCTTACACTTACAAAGAAATCGTCGTAACACGAAGGTGTGAAATGTGTAAAAGATGCAAACTACTCGCTGAGAATAAAGAAACAGACAAATGTGATACTTACAGGTAGGTAAACTAATTTAAGATCACATCAGGTTCTGTCTGTGAAACTATTAAGTTAGACGAGAGGGCGCGATAAGTGGAACGAAGTGCGCGAGGCCGAGACATTAATAACGCGCCCAGCACTATAAGTCACCGTGTTTGTGTTCGCGCCCTCGCCGCGCGGGCCCGTGCGGCTCTGTGCGGTTCTGTGCGGGCCTGGGCCTGAGTGCCGCACGGTGAGAAGGGCCACTCGTAACAATGGCCATAAGGAAAGTACCAGCGGAAAGAGAACGCGTTTTGTAGTCTATAGATTTGTTTGCATTATCGCGCACCTCGTAAAACACAGTCCGTAGCTTCTCATTGCAGTTTGATCCCAAGACAAAGGGCATGTCTTAACTAAAACTAAAAGGAACAATAATAACAAATTACTTTGTGACTGTATTGTAATAAATAAATAAATATCTTAGGACAACCAACACACCGTTATCTGATCCCAAACTAGGCAGAGCCTGTACTATGGTAACCAGACCACTGATAAACATACTTATATATTTCTAAATACATACTGTAACGTTGTACTTTATATCAATCTAGTGAGTACTATTGTCTTATCTTTTAACGTCTGAATCAAGGTTGGAAGCAGATAAACACTAATATTCAATAACATTTTCTAAATACATTCATCATAACAACAGTTTACGCTTGGCAACTGATATACGTCTCTTTGAAAATATTAATATTGTCGCGAGCTTCGCACACGAACCGGTTGTTGGTGAGTGTCTCCCCTCTCCACAACATATGGCTAACGTCGGCGAGCCACTGGCGGCGGTCAAGGAACAATCTCGAGGGATTCACTTGACACTACGGAGCTGCTGAGTGGTCGTGTTATAAAAGTATCCGTGCACTAGCTACTGTTCGCAACGGCCAACATTTTAAATCTTTTTTTATACTTAACATCTATATTTTTTAAAAACCTTAGTGTCTACATCTTTTAAAAATTAAATTCAGTGTAACCCCAAATCGGGGTTCTTCCATACCCGAAGGAGGATCTTTTTCGCCGCTGTAAGGGTTGTGGCTGGACAACCTGCGAGCTGCCTACCTACTCCTGGAAGACCTACCCACCTACCTGGCTGACACCGGTCACCTACGACTTGAGAACTACCAGGATAGTGGTTTTCTTTAGGCGGGCTAGAATTAAATACGCGCTCGATATTTAGAACTCACGCCAGCCTTCTGCTGGAGCTAGCTATGTTTAAATATTGTTTAATCTTATTTTAATTACACTTATGTACCTTCCATCTTTGTGTTTCTTCTAAACGTCCTGCCCTAACAGGCACGTTACAATACATATTATAGATAAACTACACCCAGACACAGAACAAATGATCGTGCTCATCACACAAAGATTTGTCCTGGGTGGGAATCGAACCCACGACCTCAATCTTAGCAGTCATTGAATTATTTTGCCTACACTTCGAAAGACTTCGCCACCAGTACTTAAGTTGTTAACCTGATAGTAAAGAACGGCGTATTACTAACTTATTTTTGGGTTTAATCTAAATAGTTTAAACGGACCTTTTGCACCCTGTCTACTAAGTATGAAAGGGAAGTGTTCTCTCTATCGCGTCATTTTTTCCGCTGAGCTCTGAGAAGTGGGACGCGGACTTAATGAGTGCTTAATTATCTGCAGACGATGGAGAGCTGCGCGAGTGACGAACCATCTAGTTTCTGTGTTGTTATGAGTCAGCCAGATCGTGGACAAGTACAATAGCTCCGCACTGCCGCTCTGTGGAAATCGCTACCTTTTATGTTCTACCATGAATTGTCATTATAGTGAGCTAACTAGTGTGTCATCTTGTAAAGTGTAAAATGATATATTTAAATTAAGTTAAACAATTATACAAGTTAAACTATAAATGCGCGTTTTATTAATCCCGGTATGTTAGCAAACCGGAGCTAATATTACTTATATCCCAAGTCCCAACCTACAAAACCAACCAATTTAAAAAAAAAACAAATCGTATAAATATTATCTACCGATCTACCCACTCATCAATCGATTTCGAACTAATATAGGTACCTACCTACGTATATCTACAAAAAGGAGCGTCCTCTTAGAGCCTAATCCGCTACTTAGCTACGCCTGAGTACTCACAGTAGGTTCTCACAGCCAGTAATGATGGATGTGATCTCGACATTGTATCAATTAGTAGCTGTGCCTAATATGCCGAACTGCCTATTGGTTTATGTGATGATCTACGCAAGATTGGCTGTAAACAGCTCACCGGTGCGGAGCTCCGCTAGCGGCTGGGGTTGTGCGTGTATGACTAGTAATTTTTCTAGAGTAGCCAGTCCGACATTATTTTTTGTGTAACCTATATGACATTTATTTAACTAAATTTGTCATTTTTATTTTTTATGATTTGATATTTATCTGAACTCATATTGTTTTTTTTTATTTGATTATAATTTCAGAATTAAATATTATTTGCATGCCCATGTGACGGTAAAATATGGAAGACTTTATTATGGAAATAAACAACATCTATTTACCAATTACCCATATTTGCAATAAAATTAAGGATTTGATGATTTGATTTGACTACCACGCGAACCAAGTCACGGGCAGAATCGGCGAGTATTATAATAATATAAGCAATAGACCTTAGCACTAAGAAGAGGCGCCTCATCCAAACCGCTTCACTACAATCAAACGGCAAATTGTTTAAATTTTCTATGGACAACATGTACCGAACAGAGATGCTGCCCTTATCTTAATTCATTGCTCGGTGCAGCATGCCTTCTTCCTGCCACCTCGTTGGAGTTCGAAGGTTCATAGCCTGGTTCATCGTCGTAATGTTCCTTGCCTGCCCGTCTTTTACAGACTGTACTTCGGAGTGTGCGCAGGAACTCCACGGCCTGATCCCACCATCGCCCTTTTACTACAGGATTACCAGACATACTGCAGGTTACCATCCGCACTTGGTTGATATCCCAACCAGTCGTACTCAGCGCCTCTCCTCCATATTTATTATACGCACAGCAAACGCAGCCAGAGAGGTGTGGAAATGTCCAAATTTCAAGAGAAATGTTTCGTGATTCACGCAATCAAATGTCTTGGATAGATCGCAAAAGATACCTATTGCAACTTGTGACTTTTCCCATGCGGTAAAGATGTGCTTTAGTAACGGGAAACCGGCGTCGGTTGTGCAACATCCTTTGGTGCAACAATATTGATGATTGTATTGGATGTTATTACGATTAAAATAGCAGTTGAATTAACATAACGTTTTCAAACATCTTACTGAAAACCGATACAACCGATACGGGTCTATAAATTAGTATCTTTGCTGTCTTAAGACTTGAAAAGTGAAATAACTTTAACTTTTATTTCATTACATTATATCATATTTCATTAACTTCATTATGTTATCCTTCTCACATTAGCAACCACTTAATTAGACTAGGAACTATTCCTAATGCGAAACAGCTCTTAAAGTACAGAACGATGTATGATTTTATTAATATAATATTTTAGTTCCATGTTGGCCTGCGCCAGTGTACAAAAGTTTACGAATTTATCGGAAATTGTATCGTTAAACTCGAACTAAACCAAATAGCAGCTCATTTATATTTGAAGTAGTGGAGCATTACAGTTACTCAGCGAGATTCGTATCAACATGCGGCCGGCGAGCGCGCTCGGCTCGGGTACAGTCTCCTTCAGTGTGGAGGGTTAGTGGGAACATTTTTTACTGGTGCCGAGACAATGTGGTCAAGTGATTGAGCACATCTGCGGACCTCTTCGTGAATGCAATCCCGTGGTAGCGCAAAAAGTATCTTTTGATTTTCGTCAGTAATTTCTTAGATGTTGCTTGCGATTTTTCACGAAAGGAAGATTTTGACAAGTAAAATTATGTAAGTAGGTAATGTAAGAGACTGTATCAATTTGCGTTGTAACAAAATACTCCTATATCAACATTATATCAAATCAAATCAAAAATATTTATTTGCTAGAATACGGTATATAAGGTGTTACAGTAATTTAGTTTCAACATATCCTGCCATAACCTGGCGTGCAAATGTCAATTACAATCAGCGATGTCAATTATTCTACCTTACAAATTAAAGATTCTATTGATTTGTCTTCTAAATAGTCCTTAATGGTATAATATCTTTTGTACAGCAATAGTTAGAATAGTATTTTTTTTTTTAATTGTCAGGGGTAAGTCTTGAAAACTATTTGGTAAATGATTGTAAATAATAATCGACATGCAGTATACATTTTTTTTAAATAATTTTAGTTTTATCGGTGGCAGCTGAAGTCCATCTTTATGCCGTGTGCAGCTATTTGGCCGCACTGTACTTGCTTCAAATAAATTATAATTGCTCTATATAAAGCCAACCTTAAGTATATTCCCCGAAATATATGCTTAATAAGCGTACCACCCCAGTTATGAAGGTAACCTCTGAGCATCCTGCGGGACCCCAGCACGTCAGCTAGGTATGTACATAATGTCCCGGAACCTTACCGAGAAGCACGACTCCAAACTGAAATCGAACCGGTCCGATAATTAATTAACAATGTCAAGTAACTTGGAGTATTTCAATAACTCTCCGGATCTCCGAGAACAAACCAAAGCCAGACATATTTTATAACAAAGAATTATTTTTGTGATTATAAGGAACTTCTCTGATTAGATAGATGAATGTATAAGAATTTCACTTAAAACTTGAGTTCTGACATTCCGCCGAGCCGACTCCATACTTCTCCAGCAAACTGAATTAACTACTGAAAGTCGAGCCTATTTCATGTTACCGCATATCCTGAATATACAGAAATCTCACTTTTGTGAAAATAAGTTGTGGGTATGGTAATAATGTTTCAAACGAAACAATGTTGAACGACAGAACAAGATAGTGCCAATTGCCAGACACATTAATGGAGTGCACCTTCTGCGCGCACATGTACTGTGCGCCAGCCCAAGTTCTCTGAGATAAAATAAAGACGGCTCATACGAGAGCGGAGTATTTGTAAACATTTCATGTCACCAGCCCCAACATTTTCCAGCTTCTAACAGTAGATACCTAACTTAGTAGAACCTACCTATAATATATCGAAAGAAAACACAAGCGGCAGGCATTTTGTTCAGAAAACATTTTAGAACGATAACAAGAGAGCTTTGTACGTTCACTTCGAGTTGTTTACTCAACCAACAACTGGTTGTTGTCACAAACAACGATTACTGTCGAAGTAGGGAGCCACACGCAGGTCGCAGGTAGCGGCAGCGGCGGGTGACGACACTGACGACTGAGACCAGGCGCGACGTTATCACGGGCGGACACAGCGCGCATCTGTTACCACAGCCGGCTCGCTGCCACGCCTTGATTAATCACTACTATTCATTACAGCCACGGTAATAGGCCAACACAACTCTCTAATAAATAGTATTAACGAAAATGATAACATCTAACAATAATTCCCTTGTTTTCCTAATAAGGTTTATTACTGTCAGTATCTGTAGTATTTTAGGCATTCTCTTAGAAAATAATACAATATTTTTTCGTTCGGTTCCCTCGAGTTTCGTTTAGTTATCGATAAATTTTGATCAGCACGCGGCGGTGGACGTCGCTAGAACATTTCCTGCGCTCTCAGATAAAACAAATTTTATCGACAAGCTTACGCTTTGTTACAGCCAAACGACAGAAATTCGTTTACGCAGCCTGATAACAAATACACAATAACTGGCTTTAACACAAATAAAACACTCGATGCGGTTACAAAACGGTGCTGCGATGATATCGGAGCAGTTTAGGTTAAATGTAACGATGAACTGAAGTAACTCGTTGATATCCTGAGTACGAAATAATTGTGTGTTCGAGTTGACACCGTTACAGACCTACAAGTGAACGTTGAACATAATAAATAGTACAATGACCCCTTCTCAGGTGTTTCATTATTTCAAAGTATAGATCATCATTTCAGCCGAAAGACATCCACTGCTGGACATAGGCCTCCCCCAAGCACCGCCACTTCGACCTGTTCTATGCTTCTCGCATCCAACGTATTCCTGCGGCCATCACCAGGTCATGGGTCCATCTTGTGGGAGTAAATAGAAAGTATAGATACCTCATTGAAATAATAACATAATAAAGATCAGTTTCCCTGGCCAGCCACATGCGAGGAGGAAAGAATGCGAGCATCATCAACCACTGACACCACTCACGACGTCGCAGGTGACGTGCGCGAGGTGCCGACGACGCAGCGATGGGCGGCGCGGCGCGGTGGAGGCGGTAATATCTCTAAAGTTGTAACTCGTTACATAAAGTCACGTCGTAAAGCCTGCCGCACACTGCGCCGACACGCGCTCCCGCTCGCTCGCCGCGCCGCACTCTCGTGCACTACTTTTTACGAGCAAGTAAAATGCTCAACCGTTATTCATTTTGTTTTTAACGCTTTAGAGATAAGTACCTACTAAAGATTTAAGAATTCTTGAATTGCGAAACGATCGCAACTATCCCTGTATCCGAAACACTTCGTTACCTATGCACATAGCGCACGTAACTTATATTTACATGAACACGTAATGAAATCGCGCAAGATGGCGCCCACACAATCTGCATACATTATGCACGGTTCACACGCGTACAATTAGCGCTCACATCAATGAGCCTCGGACATCATATTAGATGCTAATGTAACGTCATTATGCTCGATCACGGCACTTTGAGGCTTCAAGAGCTGATAGCATATTTTATGCGGTTATTTAGAACACAATAGAATGGTACTCTTGATTAAAAAAGTACCTACGAAAGAAAACATAGTTATTATTTGTTAAGTTCTAGCTTTAAGACCAAAATTACTGTAAATCTGTAAAGATTCTCCCTTACTAACTATTTTCTCATTCTACATCGGTGGTCTGAAAAGTTTCCGATCGAACAAAGATACAAGAATTTTCTTCTTAATTTTTTTTTTTATTCTTCTACATTGTGTCTTTGTAAGTCTAAACACTTCTTCCAGCAATGCTCTCAGCTCTCTAACCCGTCCAAATAGTACTCGGCGTTTCTCTCTGCAAAATAATGGTTCACGAACGTAATTGCCTCCTCATTTGACGAAACTGTCTGTCCTCCGAGCGCAATTTTTAGATGAAGAAACGCAAAGAAGTCGCTTGGAGCTAGATCTGGTGAGTAACGTGGATGGTCAAGCAGTTCAAACCGTTATTCGTTAATTTTCACCATGGCAACCGCAGAATTGTGAAAGAGCGCATTGTTTTCGTAAAACAGGATTTTCTTTTCTGTAAATGTCGCCGCTTTTCCGCAATTTCTGCCTTCAGATTGTCAAATAGTGATGTGTAGGATGCTCCTGTAAGGGTTTTTATCTTTTGAAGAAAATTGATTAAGTTAACTCGATGAATATCCCAAAAAACAGTCTCCATCACTTTTCCAACCGAAAAAACAGTTTTTGCTGTTTTTGAAGCCGGTTCCTCCTTTGCAGTCCACTGTTTTGGCTGAACTTTTGTTTCGCGCGTATCACGATGTGTGAGGTTTATAGGTCTCACATCTATTTATTTGCTGGATTGGAGGAACTACTATTCGGTTCACTTATTAAAACTCACTTTAAAACTTGAAGACGTATTTATTTCTTTAATCAGTCGCCCATGGCGTGGTTCTTACAACTAAACTTAAAAATCGAACATGCCTATACTTATAGATAAAACACATGGGTGCAAGTTGCGCCGACTGCGCCGAGTTATCAAATTTTCAAGTATCCAATAATATAACTAATTAAGTTTTAGGTTTTGCGATCGACTCCGAGTCCACCAATCAGAGGCAGGCAAGGGCGTCTCGAGGTTTGGACAGGTTTCGACACGTTCTGATTTGACCAAACTTGACTCCGGAATAGATCGCAATTACAATGATTCTTAGTTCTAAATATAATAGAATCAAACTATATCTAAACTAACTTATAGGTGCTATTATTTACATTGATCATACATAGTTACATATTATTACAGTACATAGAATGTATATTATCACATAAGCGATCTATGCTATGGGTGTCCTGTACAATACACATTATTACTTAATCAATCTATGGGCGTCCTGCACATTCCTCCCGCCGTGCGTCGTCCGCTGCTGGCGTCGCAGTCGTAGCTTCCGGTGCAGGATCGTCGTGGTCTATTGATAGCACCACTATCTTCTTCACTGCACGTCGCAGGATACCTCCTTTCGTCGATACGTCCACTGTGCGCACCACTCCATCAGGGCCGGGGAATGTAGCACAGATGCGTCCTCTGATCCACATGTTTCTTGGGAGGTTGCCATCTACGATGAGCACTAGGTCGTCGACCTTGGGAATTATGCCTTTAGTGTGTGGCTCTCTGCGATTCCTTAGTTCTGGGAGATATTCTTTCAGCCATCTGGCCCAGAATATATCGGCGAGCCTTTGAGCTGCACGCCAACTGGCTCGTAGACGTAAGTCACTGTCGTCGAATTCCCCTGGAGTCGCGATGCGACCTGGACCGCCCAAAATGAAGTGATTGGGCGTCAATGCTTCAGGATCTTCGGGGTTCACTGACACGTGTGTAAGTGGTCGGCTGTTCACTGTGTGTTCGGCTTCGATGAGGAGTGTGTTGAGCACTTCTTCGCTCGGGAACCGCTCGTTCATTGTGGTGGCTAGTGCTGTCTTCACCGACCTCACCATACGTTCCCAGGCGCCCCCCATGAATGGTGCCCCAGGTGGGATGAATCGCCAGTCGATCATCTTCTTCGACGCTTCCTCTGCTGTAGCCGCGAAGATGGCTGCTCGCAGTTCCTTTTCGGCGCCGTGAAAGTTCGTCCCGTTGTCGGACCACAGCTGTGCTGGACATCCTCGACGTGCCATCATACGTCGTAAAGCCATGATCGCTGAATCTGTGTTGAGCGATACCACAAGTTCAAGGTGTATGGCGCGCGTTGTCAGGCACGTGAATAAGGCAACGTACCTCTTCTGATGACTTCGTCCCACTGTGATTGTTAATGGTCCGAAGTAGTCCAAGCCGGTGTAAGTGAATGGCCTCTGATGATGTGCTAATCGACAGGAAGGGAGGTCCCCTGTCATTGGTTGAGGGGGAGAGGCTGCCTTTATACGACATCGCAGACACTTGCTTATAATGTTCTTCACGGTTGGTCGTAGACGTAGCACCCAATGTTGCTGACGACACTCGTTGACTATGGTCTCTGTACCCGTGTGATGTAGTTTACGGTGGACGTGTTCGATCCATAATCGTGTCGTGGCGTGGTTTCCATCTAGGATCATGGGTTTCTTCAGGCGCTCTGTGATGTCCGTCATGGCGGTTATTCTGCTTTTCAGACGAATCTCTCCTTCGATGAATTCTGTGCACAATGGGTGTAGGCGACTGCTTCGTGAGATGGGCTTCTTGTTCTTCAGGGCTTCTATTTCTTCCTGGAAGGATTGTTGTTGTGAAGCTCTCAGGATCAGACTTTCGGCGCGGTGTAAGAGTTCAGCAGCGAGAGGTAGGTGATTATTTGTGACCTGTAGTCTCTCTTTCGGTTTGACCCGCACCATCTGCTCACCCCTTCTCCAATCAGGGTCGTTGCTATTGTTCTTCTTGGTTCTCTTGTAGTTAATATTCTCCCCTGATTGGCCGCAGAGTTGCAGGAACTGTAGAACTCGTGCTGTGGCTCGTAGGTACCTCTCCCAGCGCGAGAATCTATTGACTTTTGGTATAGCCTCGCTGAGCTGCACTTTCTTGTGTACGACGCTGCAGGTTCTTTCTTCTCCTGTGATTATGACAGGGTTCTTCTCATCAGCTGGCCATGTATCTGGGGGTCCTCGGAGGAATTCGGGACCGTGGAACCAGCGGTGATCTGCATCATAGTGTTCGGGTACATCTCTCGTAGCGTCATCTGCTGGGTTCAATTTGGTCGGGATCCAGCGCCATTCGTTGGTGGAGCTATGTTCTTCGATGGCTGCAATGCGGTGAGCGACATATGGTTTGTAAGACCTGGCTCCAGTCCTGATCCATGACAGTGTAGTTCTGCTGTCGCTCCAGAACGTGGTTGATTCTGGTACTCTTTCATGTTCTTCCTTAACCGCTGTCGCCATTCTTGCACCAAGCACTGCTGCTTGCAGCTCTAATCTTGGAATTGACATTAGCTTCAGTGGTGCCACCTTGGCTTTGGCTGTTATCAGGATACGAAGTGCCTTTTCATCCGGATCATTGATGGGTTTCCTTGGATTGACTTGCATGTTATCCATTGTGATGTATTCCTTCACAAGTTCATGAAGATCGTCGTCTGTGTCAGCATGTCTGATGAAGTTCACTCTGTGGCCAAGCGCTCGTGTGTGGCTGCCGTGCAGGACCCAACCGAGTGGCGTTAGTGATGCTACTGGTTGGTTCTTCTTTCCTGTTTTGATTTCTATTGTGATGAGAAGATCCCAGTTGTCTTGGCCGATCAGGAGTCTGGGTCTTGCATCTTCAGTCACTATATCTTTGGCTATGCCTCGAAGATGTTCACAATCCCTGACTGCTTCTCCAGGTATCCTCTGTGCAGCCAACTCTAGCTGCTTCACCGTTCTTGCCTGTAACTTGCGTTCAACTGTGTGACGTCCCTTGATGCAGAAGTTCACTCGACGAGATGTCACGTCGATTGTGGGTTCGCCATCGAAGGATGATATACGTAGTGGTTCATATGATCCTTCTGCTCCGATCTGACTGGCCAGGCTCTCGTCGATAAGTGTTACCGTGGAGCCATCATCCAAGAGCGCGTAGGTATCCACAGCTCCCGCCGGTCCAGAAAGGTGTACTGGTATTATTTTCAGGAATGACACCTTAGGGGTCCACGCTGAATGTACCTTTTCTTGTTCTTCGTTGGGGCACTCGGGTTCTTCTTTCTTCCTGTCGGCGTGTAACATCTTGTGATGTAGGTGGACACAGTCGTTTATTTCGCATTTCTTTGGTTTACAGCTGTGTTGCTTTGTTCTGTATTTGAGGCAACGAAAACACAACCGATTCTTCTTAGCTATGTCCCACCTAACATCGACAGTTGCTTTCTTGAATTGTTCACATTCTATGATGCTGTGTCCCTGTCGTTCACATAAACCACACTTCGGCTTGTTAGTTTCTTGCGTGGCATGTACCCGTTGCTGGCGTCGCTGCGTGTTCTGTTGAGTAGGTTGTGCGGTTGCAGCGATGTTTTCAGGCAGGGCGTACGGGCTGCATATTTCAGCTTCGATCTTGATGAATCGGGTGAACTTCAGTAGATCAGGTTCAGTTCTGGAGTTCATCGCTGAAAACTGGTACCACTGTCTCTTCAAGGTAGGTGTGAGCTTCTCAACAATAGCTTTAGTTACTTCGGGATTGTAAAGATAATGTCCACAGTTCAGTGCTTGCAGAGTTCCAACTATACTTTCAACTTTAGTAGCGAAGGTGCAAACATCACGCGGAGATTCGGTGAGGCGCGGTAGAGTTCGTAGACGTTCTATCTCAGCCATTGCAATTGAGTCTGAACGTCCGAAGCGTAGCTCGAGTGATTTCATAACTTCACTTGGGTCTGCATTCACTATTAATAGACCCTGTACAGCTTCCTTGGCTAGACCTCGAAGGCTTCTTCTAAGTCTGGACATGTTCTCCCCTGCTGTTAGTCTATGTGCCGTCTCATAGTAGGCGGCGCGAAACGTGAGCCAGTCTTGATGAGCTCCGTTGAAACAGGGTAGTTCGGTGTATCTCGTGGGCTGCTGGTACTGTGTAGATTGCACAGCGTGCGTGATCGCAGCAGCAAGTTCTTTCAAGTCCGTCCTTGGTTCTTGGACGGTCATTGTTGTAGGCTGACGTGCGGTGTGCGTAGATGGCATAGACTGTGGCACCCGGGTCCCGGCGGCGTAGCCCGTCGTGTAGTCGTGATGTGGTGCCGTAGTGTAGATCGGTTGCCATGATGTGTTCGTAGTTACGTACGTCGAGTTCTGTGGCCAAGGAGCGGCGGGTTCCGCCGACGCTGACGTTGGTTGCGGCTGCGCAGGCACATAGTTCGGTTGCCAGGATGCGGTTGTGTACACTGGTTGTAGGTTCGGGTGTGGCTGCATAGGCGCGGTGTTCTGCTGCCAGGCGGCGCTCACTGGCAGCCGGTTCAGGTGCGATTGTTCGATCGCAAGGTTTGACTGCCAGGCGGCGATCACTGGCGGTGGGTTCAGGTGCGGCTGTTCAGTCGCAAGGTTCGGCTGCCAGGCGGCGGCAGTGCTCACTGGCAGCATGTTCTCGGGTTCAGTAGTGCTGACTCCCGCCGGTAAAGTCGCCGGGATGTTCCAGGACACGGCAGCGTTCACTGGAACTGCAGGTTCGGTCGACGACTTTACGTTAGATTCATGTGGTCGATCGGCGATAGCGAGTAGCTGACTTGTTTGTAGCCACGTAGTCACTCGTTGATCATTGCCAGCTTCCGAGGCCACTGAGGATAGATCTTCATCGGTAGATTCAGCTTCGACCTCGGCAAGGCGTGCGGTTGCTAGTTCTACTAACCTTTGTGCTAGCTCCGCCTTGGCTTTAGCTACGCGACGCGATTTCGACACTTTATCACTCGTAGACTTCATACGGCGACCACTTTCTTTGTTCTTAGGTTCATCGGCGACTCTTTGTTTAGCTGTGCGTTTAACTGTTGACTCGGTCGCGGCGGGGGCCTCCGATGTATCAGCTGTCGTTATCGTAGGCTCCGTAGTGGTCGTCTCAGTCGTAGTCTCAGTAGTGGCTTCTGTAGTGGCTTCCGTAGTGGTTTCAGTCGCTGCTTCATTTGCTTTTTCAGTAGCGGTTTCGGTTCGTTCTGTAGCTGTAGTCGACGGTTGTCTACCCTTTTTCCCTGTAGACCTCGTAACTGGCATTGTTCTTGATGAGTTGTTATAAATATTCTTCAAATAAGTTCACACTGGAGTCTTGTTTAATAGCGTTTTCACTCGAATCCGGCTCGCGAAGGACCAGACAATGTGAGGTTTATAGGTCTCACATCTATTTATTTGCTGGATTGGAGGAACTACTATTCGGTTCACTTATTAAAACTCACTTTAAAACTTGAAGACGTATTTATTTCTTTAATCAGTCGCCCATGGCGTGGTTCTTACAACTAAACTTAAAAATCGAACATGCCTATACTTATAGATAAAACACATGGGTGCAAGTTGCGCCGACTGCGCCGAGTTATCAAATTTTCAAGTATCCAATAATATAACTAATTAAGTTTTAGGTTTTGCGATCGACTCCGAGTCCACCAATCAGAGGCAGGCAAGGGCGTCTCGAGGTTTGGACAGGTTTCGACACGTTCTGATTTGACCAAACTTGACTCCGGAATAGATCGCAATTACAATGATTCTTAGTTCTAAATATAATAGAATCAAACTATATCTAAACTAACTTATAGGTGCTATTATTTACATTGATCATACATAGTTACATATTATTACAGTACATAGAATGTATATTATCACATAAGCGATCTATGCTATGGGTGTCCTGTACAATACACATTATTACTTAATCAATCTATGGGCGTCCTGCACACGATGTATCCAAGTTTTATCTACAGTAATTAATTATCGCCAAAACTTGGATTTATTGCATCTAAACTACGCCTAAAAAGCGTAGTAAATGTTCATTCGAACACTTTTTGGTGTAACGTGAGCAAACGCGGCAACCAACACGCGGACAGCTTTCTGATGATGATGATATCTTGATTTAATATGTAACAAACACTTTCCTTGGACATTCTCATAGCCTCTGCTATGGGTCTCACTTTAATTCGGCGGGCGTCTAGCACCATTGGTGAACATTAGCGACGTTATCGTCAGAAGTCGCAGTTTTCGGACGTCCCGAACGTCCGTCGTCTCCCAAGCTCTCACAGTCACGTTTAAATTCATCTGCCCAAAATTTCAATGTAGTAAATGATGGTGCAGAGTCCCCATACACAGAGTCCAACTCATCTTTGATCTGCGTGGGTATATTGCCTTTCAAAAACAAAAACTTAATGACAGATTGATGCCAATTTTTTTGCGTTTTCGCAAAAACACTCAAATCGACTCACTTAAAAGAATGTCACTTATCAACTACGAGTCCGAGATGGCTGAAATTTTGGTTAGTAACTGCCAAAAAGATACACAACTACATTCATTAGCTTTTATTGATGGATGCTTCTATCTTCACGTTGAGGTCGGAAACTTTTCAGACCACCCTCGTAAGTACACAAAACCAAAAGCAATTCGTATCCATTCATTTAACATAATTCCAAGCCAGGAGTGTGTTATTAATTTATGACGTCCTTAGCATGTCGATAGTTAGCGCCACTTGTCATATTAATTACCGGCCGCAACCCGCGCGGGCATTATACCGAGCGGAGCACACACGCGACAGATAAGTGCCCTCGACTACCAGCCATATTATATTTATAACGAGAAATGATACTCAATCGAAAAATATCAGAACGTAAGTATAAAAGCCTACTTTTTCGTATGGAATACAATTTAAGCGGATCAGCGTTGTGAGCGTACTATACAGTAATACGGCATTGTGCCGAATGGCATTGTTCGAGCGAGCGATTCGATGTGAGCGCGCCAGCAATCTGGCCGCGCGTGCGACCGACCGATAAATGACCGCGTCCACCGCGTCACGTCGCGCGGGTTATTTGCTATGACTAATAAAATAATTAGCGTTTTTAGGTATCCGCAGTTCTTTTATCCAGATGCGTACCTACTACCTACTTGCTAGAATGTTTTGAATATGTAGTAAGGCCATAATAACAGTCTTACGCAATGAATTTACGTATAATCACGTTCTCTTCACATAATCCTGGCGAACACGAAACACCAAATCCTAAAGGAAATGAAAGGAAGAAAAATGATAGCAACACCGAAGAGGGAGGTAATAGCGGAAGCGGGATCGTTCCTCGCGAAATAGTTTTAAAATTATAAAGTGTAGGTACATAAAGCGTCGGCGCGTGATTTATGACGCTCGTCCGAGACGCGTCGCGCCCTCTTGATTAATAACCGCGCGACGCCGCGGCTAGCACAGGTGAGCGCGGCAGGCGCGGGCTGTGCCCTACTCGCCGTACCGCACGGGTGGGCTCGTGCGGAGTTATACATTACAGGGACAGCTAACTGAAACCGGCATCCCTGGATCCTATTCGAGGTATGTGTGCACCAAAGCTCGCTATGGTGTAGTGAATTACGGCCCACTCGCTGTCACGGAAAATAGGCCTGTGTCCCAGAAATGAAAACATCAGAAGGCTAATTTTTCTAATTCTGCTATGCCTTACAGCTATACTAATAATACTATAAAGAAATAATTTTATGTTATATATATGTTTGTATATAGGGGGTTATCTCTGGACCTACGACGAAGATTTTCTACGACGATTTTAAAAATCTTTTTGCATTTGGTAGACCAATTCTTTAATAAGGTTAAAGCATCACGCTACAACACTAAGGGTCAGAGTAAATTTTTTTTTTTTTAATTTGGGAAACGCAATGCAAAAATTAAGTAATAGCGCGGGCGGTTATTTCACGAGGACGAAGTTGCGAGGAGAAGCTAGTCGTTATAATAATAATTAATGCTGTCCTGTATCGTCCAACGTTTGTGAAGGGTCCAGTCCACACGTGCGCGTCTTGCGACACGGCGGCACGGCGGGCGGCGTCGCGCACCGCGTCCCGACCGCACCGCGCCGCGCGTCGCCCACACTCGGCACACGCTCCACTTATCGCACGACGCACTCGCGTCTACAAAGTAAACTTGCTCGTGTCCCTACACACTTGTTGTGCTCCCCAGCACTTGTTTAGTATTCGTTTGTGCCAAACTCTAGTAGGTAAACATCTCTGTAGCATGATAAACACGTTGTGCCACATCATTGCCAGATTTGATCTATCTTTTGGAAGGGGCAACTAGAATCACTTCTCTATCATGTAACAGTTGACGTTCAAAAGTGCCTTTTTGGGCCTAATTGAAATAAATGCTTTGACTTTGACTTTGATCGCTTTTCTTTTTTGTCTGGATTCACTTGATTTGGAAATTAAAAGTCAGAAAATATGAAGAAAATAATTAAATATATTTATAAGTACTTAGTTATTTTACAGTTTATTTTATACTAATACTTAGCCCGTGACTGCACACGGGACATAGTACCACCGACCCGACTCGGTGCTCCCTTCCTCCGCCTGCGCTCTTACTTCGTTTTCACTTAGTTTTGTAATTTATTAGTATCGACATCATACGAAATGATGTCTGCGATTAATCTACTGACGTATATAATATATACGTAAGTAGATCAATCGCGTATGTTTGTGTAAATGTTTGCACAGACATACTTGTTTACTTAGTACGGGTCCTCCCTGCGTACTTGTTTGTGAATCAAAAAGTGATCCGAGGGATGTGACGTGGATCATTACGGAGAGGCTCGTCCCGAGCGGATACCGCGTGTGTATTGGACGAGCACGCTCCACTCGCACTTCGTGAAATAGCAAGAAATTTAAAAGGGCCCCAAGCACGAGTTGTCGTCCCACACGCAATTATTTTAATTTATATTATTGTATTTGTTGCTCGCAGATCAGATGGCCCAGTGGTATCAGCCCCGCCTTACGAGTTGTAGGTCGTGGGTTCGAACCCAGGCAGGCGCTTTACTTTGTCTAAATAATTTCATCAGAGAGCAATAGTGCTTTCAAAACGGTGAAGGAAAACATCGGGAGGAAACCGATGCCCTACAGCCAAAAATTCGAAGACATGTGCCATCACCAGATTTGAATATACATTCCCTTAACAAATTTCATTGTAAATCTAAAATTAAAGAATATCTTTTAACTCTTGACTACAGTAAAACCGAAAAACTATTGAAATCGCAATATACATGAATAACAACTATATAATATATACACCCACACAAATTCACTCATACTCACACACACAAACTCACTCACTCATACACACACACTCACACGAACACACACAAACTCGCTCACTCATACGCACACGCACACTCTCTTACCACATCTTTTTCACACTAGAATCAAAAACATGATTGTATCCCTTAAAAATAAATACTACTTACTTACCTGTAATTTGGTATAATGGACGGATGGATGACCCCTGTAACACAGGTTCCACCTAACATGGGGGTCATTGATCAAATTTCTATGCACCTGTAAGTCCTAAGCTGCAAATGCTGCGCATAACTACTTTGTAATTTACATTTGGAAATAAATGATTTTTATTATTATTTATTATTATTATCTACCAACCCGCACTGGGCCAGCGTAGTAGATTACGGTCTACTCCCTCTCACCAAGAGGTCTGTGTCCCAGTAGTGGGAACAATGTAGGCTGATGATGAGATCAGATGGACGATGGGGTCGAAAGCTCTAGAGGGGCGACCGCGTCCTGGAAGACGTAGCGTTAGAAGGCCTTCCACAGGGTGGACCACTGCCTTGGTGCAGGTCCCCAGAATCCACATATGCGAGAAACACAGAACCGGTCAAAGCGGCGGTGCTTGGGGAGGTCTTTGTCCAGCAGTGGACATCTTTCAGCTTAAATTACGATGTTTTTTTTTTTCTCAAAACTGCTCAATATTTTTAAGTTTTATATAAATACGCATCAAATTGCCTTCTTGTGTATTTAATAAGCTTAGATCGCTTATTTAATACACAAGAAGGCTTATCAATGACTCAATTAACAAAAATAAGATACGGAACTATTTTTGTAGCCAAAACTGTTCGTTTATTGAAATTTATAATTGTATGTATTGTTTGCTTGGCTATTTTTTGAGAGCGAGATAGTCAGTACAAACCAGGCGTGAGAGACACACAAGCGTGTCGGATCTTATCTCTGTATCGGTAACTGTGAGTGTGCGACTATGATCAGTTGATCGCAGATGTATAATATGTATGTACATACGTAAGTGTGATACGTTTCGCTGCACGTAGTTGTGTACAGTGCACCGAACCCTGATTTAGTGATTGTGAATCGATATTAGAGCACACCGTATCTCCCGTTTTTATCTTAGCCTGTGACAGATGGATGGACAGTCTGCCTTAGTAATAGAGTCCCGCTGGTCCCACACTTTGAATTAAACATATGATCTTAAAACAAACTAACTTCATAAACATTTCTGAAATTGTATAGATCTACCAGATATTCACACGCAAAGTCACCAAACAGCTGTACTGTGTACCAACTTGTCAGTAATCATCCCGTTACACGGACCGCAAGTCCGCAATACCGATCCGTTCGATCATTAGCACATCACTAGCTCGTATCCAGTCTCATTACCAGAAGCCGATAAATACCCTTTGTGGGTGTAATAGTGTAAAGCTGAACAGGTAATGTACTGTGTACATTCCGTTGCCGCACACAAGCAGCTTACGATGTATAATGGCGAGCACAAAAGAAACCTCACTCTATAGACTAAAACTGAACGATAAAATACTACCGTCTGTTATTAGTTCGAGATGAGGAAAAATCGGGGAATCTCGAGTATGGTAGGAGAGCAAATATCCGCGAAATGCAATAAGACGGCGATAGGGGGACGAGCGAACCGCGCGTAATACAATATGCTGAACAATCAAGAGGCGGCCGCCTGCGTGCCTGCGAGCGCGAGCCGCCGCGCGCCGCCTCCTGCGACCGCGACCGGCCGCCGCAACCGACCAGCGCCCGGGGGCAGTTCACTGTCGTCTCAGCGGTATTCATAATACAGGGAAATAGAAATTCAACAAAAATATCGGTGTACTGTTCGTGAAAAGATCTTACACACGCGCTTGGTCTATAAGATGTCGCGTGTATTGAGTTTGTGTTTGACTTACTACGTACTGTTGGAACGCGGAGCTTTTTGACATTTCAAGAAACTGGCACGGTTACAGTTGTGATTACAGTCATAACATAACCCTACTGTAATTAATAGTGTCAGTCTCAGACTGTAAGCGTCAGTCTTTTTATCTACCGTTGTTAAGAAGAGTGAGTCTTCTGTCTATCACGTTCTCATGAAGTGTTTCATACAGATAAACTGATACATTTATATCGACTGACATCTGATATTACGACTCGTAATTTATTACTCGATTTCATATCAATAAGGGTAGGGACAAACTAAACTCTTGGCAGTTTACCTAGTATATCTCATTTTTCGTCAAATGGAAGGTTTTTTGTACATATTGCGTTGTTACAATAATAACTACTTGATACGCAAGTCTGTAATTATACGAGTATTATGCCCTGCACAAAAGGCCTTATATCTGCGAAACATAGAGTCGTGGTCAGTGGGAGATGCCACTTATATAGATTTTATTTTTGGCTAAGTATGTAGTTAGTTTACGTACCAAAAATATCATACATATCACAATTCATCATGCAGAACGTAAGGGAAAGGGAAGTAAATATATGTTAAAGTCCCATTCACACATGAATAAGGAGCTCGTAAAGAGGCTATCATGACGCGAGCACAACGAGCCATCCTCCGCGATATATGGCCACACGCACCGCCCCGATCGTCGCCGATCGTCGCCGATCATAGCTAATAATACACACAATAGAGCCGACCCTGCGATACCGATCTCTCAGCCCCACGTACTGCACTCATACGTCGAGGGCTAGCGTGGACGAGTCTCCGAAAGATAAGAAGATGGCGAATTAATCATGTATTATTTGGACCGGTACCACGTAATTCGACTAAAACTCCAGTTCACCGCTCTATTTCATCCAAATATACTTCTCATCAACGTTCTGCATAAACGTCTCGCATAAATTGCAATGTTCAGTACAAATACACTTTAACGCCACAGACAAGACTGGGGAGGCCACCTCGCACTTCACAATCATTGTGAGAGCAATTAGGTACTCGTGTGGCGCTGAAAAACGCCATTTAGTGAAGACCAAAGGCACAACAAACAGCCGCGACCCGCCGCCGCTAATTAAATATGAACAAGAAACATCCAAAAATTGTCACGACCTCTGACCTCTGACCCTCCCCTCCCCTCCCTCCCCCCTCTGCCGACAGGTGGTAATTGGGTTAAGCACAGCGAGTCGCGAATGCAACGGTGAACGCTATTTCGGTTGTCCATCGATATCGCGCTCTCGATAAACTGCACGTAATCTCTGACACGTTCCAACTGTTCAATACCAATTACACAATTCGATACTTTTATTCGTTTATTTTCTATGGCTTTGTAAATGAACGTTTTTAAATTACTGCGTCGTTTGTTGTTTGCTTTGAACGGCTTCATCAGCGTTAGCCACTTAGCAAGTGACTCTCCATAGCATTAATTTTCTTTCCAACATTAACCGTACTTCAACAGAGTTTGGTAGAAAGCTCTTTTGCTAAATTATCCTTCCAAATTTAGTCGTCATTCGTGAATCTCTTAAGAATATTATAAGTTGGGAGTGCACCAGAAACAATTTGAACATCTACATCGAAATGCACTCAGCGTGGTCGAAAGTTCGGAACAGTTAGTATCGGTAGCGATACACGGCGCGATGAGTCGTGCGCTGGGACAGAGTACGACACGAGCGACCCGCTCGCTCCGGCACAGCAGCGTGCAGCGGTACGGCACGGTGCAGTGCGACACAGTGCACAGTGTATGGCAGTAACCACAAGTGACGGACTCACACTCGCACGCCTACGTAATTCAATTCGCTACGTTTTGAGCACTCAATAACTCAAACTCTGCACCTGACGTATTGTTACCCGTGCATATTTGCATCACATACACAAGATACTAAAACAAAACTATTGATAAGGTACTACGGCTGTTATATATGTACCTACATATATTACGGAAGTATGTCTCATTTTTACCCAGTTTTATAGTAGAAACAAAGCTTCCTGCTAATAACATTAAGTTGTAATGTGATGGGAAACAAGCCCATCGCCATTTATCGCGTCATAAAGGGAGCTCTTATTAAAGAGCCTCGCGTTGTTACAGTTTCAGATGACCGGCTACTCGAACCTCATAAGCATTAATAGCTCCAACTTATCCTGTTACCAACAGAAGAAGATGTTCTTCTTTCATTTGGACGGAATAGGCACCAGACATAATACAAGTATGATATATATATTGCTCAGCGATTTGACCGCCAGCTTATTTGCGTAACAGCTGCCATGCAATGCAAGTAATGGCTACAACACTATCACGCACTCGGGCGCCATCTGAATCGTTTTAAAGGATGCTGCTAGTCGATAGACTTCATATGTTCGAAAAATGTATCTGCTCAACAACTTTCATAACGCAATATATGTCGATGAACTATCAAAATTAAAACCAGCTCGCAGGTTTCCAGATTAGAAGAATAATACGGCAGTGCTTCCACCGATAGATTAGATTCCATAATCCAATCGCGATCGGACTTTTATCAAATGCCAGCTAGTGTGGGAAAAGCCGAATGTCGATCGGAGTGAAATGTTTAAAGAAGGTCAATGAGAACCGTGTGTGATTAGGAGATGAGGGTTAGCCAAAATATAAAAATTACTTAACTATGCCATGGATGACTTCCACCTACATTTGGATATTTGTAAGTTCATTGGAACTTCGTAGTTGGTACGTTGACACCAACTGCTTATTTGTATAAGTATGTCATGATGCACTACTACATGTGAGTGGCTCTTGTACATTCGCTCGCAGGCGGTGGCGCCTGTCCCGAGCCGCCGCCGCCGCGCGCCGGTCTCCGGATACGTTTTCAATTAACTGCTAGCGAGGCCTGCTCCGTTTAATATCGCGCAGCGGACTTTAATCACAGAAGAATCAGGCAATAATACTTAGCCGCGGCTCGAGGGACGGCGCTGATTGAAATACCTCCCGCTACCTACCGCTACCTACTGACAGGCGCCAGTCGTTCAGTGCCGCTGCATCGCGGATGCGACTTGAAGAAATGAAGACTTTTTCGTTTGTAATATTTAATTAAATTTAACATCGTCGTACGGCGCTGCATTCGGCTGATTGTGAGTTTAATTTAATTAAACATTCCGGGAGTTATAATGTCGCAACCGTCGGCCACGGCGCTCGTGACGTTATCACGTGAACAGTGGCGGACTAGTGTTGTCGGCAACGACGCAGCTCACAACACCACACAACCCATAAAAAGCCCCTCAAAGCCCGTGCATCGTTATTGTTAGCACTGTGTCTGCCACAGTCTGCCGTTAGTCAGATTAGCACACGAGTACATACAGCATACGGCAGCTCATCTGTTAGTAGAACATATTATCAGCTGCGATTACGCGTTGGACTGCATGCGAAAAGTACAGAACCGGTCGGTGGTGAACATGAGGATGATGATGCGTTAAGCACAAAACCGGTCGGTGGTGAACATGAGGATGATGATGCGTTAAGCACAGAACCGGTCGGTGGTGAACATGAGGATGATGATGCGTTAAGCTGCACGTGACCTTCTTCGAAAGCTACTAAACAAGCAATTAGTTCATGTGGTCAAGTAGCGAAAATCTCGAAACGCAGAAACTTGCTCATTAACCGACGAAAAAAAACGGAGGAGGTTATCAATTCGACGCGTATATTATTATTATTTTTTTTGTTTTTTTTTTTATGTATGACCACGCATAACTTTTTACATAGTAGTCCGATTGTGATAATTGTTTTTTTATTGGAAAGGGTATAGTCCGAGGGTGGTTCCATATAAATTTGGAAAACAAAATCGAACCCTAAGGGTCGGAAAACAGGGGATAATTGATTGTTCACTCATTGATTGTAATGTATAACCACGCATAACTTTGTAAAGAGTAGTCCGATTTTGATAATTCTTTTTTCATTGGATAGGGTATACCTTGCCAAGTATTATTAGTACATAAAAGCCACAAAAAATTACAAAATAAAAACTTTTTAACAAAAAATTAAACCGCCGAAAAAAACAGAAAAGCAAAAAAGAATAAACCTTAAAATTTTGAATCGGCGCTGAAAAATCAATGAACAAAGATCACTCAAAGCGCCGACTCATAATTTTAAGGTTTATTATTTTTTGCTTTTTTATTATTTAGATTATGATGAATACAAAATGAACATCGAAATACTTAATATCAGAGATTCGTAACTGAAGTTGTTCGGCATCTCCCGAGTCACGGTAATAATATCTAAACAGTATTTTGACTCGTTCCTATCCTTTAAATAATTACCTACAGCACGCGCGGTACGTAAACAAGCGGTAGACGCGGTAGGGCTGCCCGCATAAAGTATTTTAACTTCATCTACCTACTTGAGTTTCTTTGATTGCAAATATTATTTTTTTATAACAATACCTAATAAAATGTTTCGACCGTTTTTTATTAAAAGTGACAAGTGTTGAAAATGTAAATTATGTCAATTTTTATTTATTTTAAATAAATAAAATCTTCACTAGACCAATTCAAATCCTGCGATCAAAATCGTATATCGATTCAATGATTTACGATCCAAAAGATCAATTAATTCAAAAGATCGGGCACCCCAGGCTAGGAAACTACCTCCTACTACTACGAGCGTAGGTAGGTCACTCGTGTGTCCCTTTTTTCACTCTATTCACTCACTTATTTAATAAACCAGGTATTTTACTTGGATAAAAAAAAAATATCTCTGGGTGTGTTATTGAAGAATTCAAGCAGCCAGAAACAGCAAGATATAGTTTATAAGTTCTGTTTGGTAAGTAACGGCTTACAATAAAATAATCACACCGCCCTCAGTCCTTTGTCAAAGCGGTGCGTACAATATAATATCATTGGGTGCGTACGCGACTGCGAATGTACTCGAAGTGTACCAGACTCGAGGCGCGTAGGTATGACTTGCAATCCGAGCGTTTGTATGAAGATGCAATACTGGTAGATATTATTACCATGCCCGAGTCCCGCGTTATCGCTAACACACACGTACTCAGGAGCGACACTCAACTGTGCTATAGTGAGGAACACGGGAACACTCGCCTGTTGAGGCACGAAACAAAACTTGCCAACAATTCCAAACTCAGCCGGAATTCGGCACAACTACCCCGTGCCAGCTTCGTGTGCCGATCATATGACAATAATATGCGAAGGTCCATTTTATACGACACTCGATGGCGAATATTGGAAATGACACTTTCAGAAATGAGTCCCAATATACTATAAATAGGGTGTCAGCTGTTTGTTAATCAATAACATCTTATTGCTGTCGTATATTGTTATCACATCTGTCCTTTTGCCTAATAAGAATGTGCATAAGCTTCTTTTTTTTTTCGTGTCAAAGGTACAGTCGATGAGGCGAGATTAGTATCCACCTCACCTCACCGAGTAAACTGCTACGTAGCATGGATACGTATCTGGTTTACCGACCGTACATTATATCTTTTATAATATACATCTGTATCTTCTTACAGGCCCCGTACATGGAGCTTCTATCAATGTAGATATACTTACGAGTATGTTTATCGCGACCATCACGGGCGTCTTCCCGAGCCCCACGTCTGTCTCGCGAGCCACGGTCACGAGCACAAACTTGTACAAGTACCTATTGCCGCAGGTGCACAACATAACCTGTTATATGCTTTCGTCAGCAACTGCTACTATTATACGCTTACGTGTAAGTATCGAGCCGTTAGCGTGCTACAAAAAAATAAATACAAGATGGGCTTATTCTCTACACATTAAAATGCTTTTTTGGGAGCTGCACGGATTGACCACAAAGGCACAAATGGACGCTTATTTGAATGTGAACCGTACGAAAAGAGTTTCTCAAAACTGAGTCTCTGTCCTAAACTGGGACTTTGTCAGTTGAGGACAGCAAATCAAACTGATTATGGTAACCTTTTTTTTTTAATTTTTTGTATGGGAAATCATCAAATGACTTCTCCCGCTCTAGGGCGGAGCGGGAGGGCGTGTCAGACTTTTACTGACTGAAACCCACCCGTGTTCCTTCAGTTGCCCGTGTGCCAGGGTCACGGTATCTCTTTCGAATCTCGCAACCCTGGCAAGCGTCGGTCCTAGCAGACCCCTTCAGTACTGCTGACATCTCTTTGACGCGCGCGGAACACTACGCGCCGTCGACCCGAGCCTGGTCCTTACCGGGCAGCGAGTTACCCATTGCTCGCTGCCCGCAAGCTCGCGCCTACGGTGGCCGGGAGTCAGCTATTGACTCCCGACGCCCTGGGCGTCTCCTCCTGCGGCGGCTAGGGACGTGAGGGTGCAGAGACTGTAACTCCCTCACGCACCCCGCCTCCTCCTTCGCGAGCATTACTGCTTCGCAGAAGGAGGTGACGGCTTCCCATGCCCTCTCGCTCCGTACCATGGCTCGCACCAGGGCCGGACGCGAGAGGTCGCCGCCGTCGATCACCTCCACGTGGACACGGCGGTGCTCCACACAAGCAGGGCACACCTCCACCGTATGCTCTACCGTGTCCTCCAGACGATCCTCGCAATGGAAACACCCGGGCATTTCCTCCCGCTTTATCCTGAACAGGAACCCACCAAAGCACCCATGCCCGGTGAGAACCTGCGTCAGGCAGAAGGTGAGGACGCCGTGGCGCCTCTCTATCCACTCCTCAAAGAGGGGGCTTACCGCCGCAATTGTGGCGTGCCCATAGCTGGGTTGCGACAATCGTACCTGCCATGTCGCCATGAGATCACACCGGAGCTCTGTCCGCCGTGCCGCGATCCGTCGCGGCAGCGGAGTTTCGCCCCGCCGCAAACCCGGCGCGGTGGATCGAAAATCGGCTGTAGAAGACATAGGATCTCGATGTCTTAAATGTTATTTTTATTGCTGGAAATGACTTCTGCCGATCATTACTGTGCTATAAAATGTCACATGAAGTAATTGTGTACACAAATGGAAATGTTATAATTTTTATAAGAAAAAAATGTATGGAGCTGACATGAAAAATGAGGATATCTCTGGAATCGCTAGGATAACCATTATATCCTTGCACACTGTTATAGTACTATTTATTTGTGAATTTTTGAAATACTTAATATTGCGACAACACTTGCGATTTTTTTTTTAAAATCGACAAAATTAAAAAATAAATAATGTTTATGATATGTACATTTTATTGCTTAAATATGGCTATACCAAGTGTAACTTACAATATTTTTTATGCTTAGACCAAAACATTCTAAGAAATCACAAAGTCGTATTACCTACTTATTTGAAATGACATGGTAATTATGAATTACATAATATGTAAACTTGTCTAATGCCTCAAGTCCACATTAGCTAATGATTAATAAAACTTAATACCTATATACCTGTTAAAAGGATACGTACCATAATGAGGGTAATTAGATAAACGTGATCATTAGTCAATAACAATAAATGGTAAACTATTGTATGATTAAAAATAAAAGCAAATTATAAAAAAAATATTAACTTAACCTAACCTAACATAAACAATAAAAGTTAACTTATTTTATACTTCGTCACCATCAGAATCCACTTCAGAATCAGGCTCTACAATAGATATAACTTCTAAGAACTCTGTCGGAGCTTCCTGATCCTGAAGTTTCAGTAGTTCTACTGTTTCCTTAAAGTATGTCTGCCTCTTGTGGGCAGTTAATTTTGGTTTTGTGGAAGAAATTAGAGGATCAGAAGAGACGATAAGCATATTGAGGATATCCTCGTTTGATGCTTGTCTACTCTGGGCACGCCACAATTGCGGCGGTAAGTCCCCTCTTTGAGGAGTGGATTGAGAGGCGCCACGGCGTCCTCACCTTCCGCCTGACGCAGGTTCTCACCGGGCATGGGTGCTTCGGTGGGTTCCTGTTCAGGATAAAGCGGGAGGAAACGTCCGGGTGTTTCCATTGTGAGGATCGTCTGGAGGACACGGTGGAGCATACAGTGGAGGTGTGCCCTGCATGGGCGGAGCACCGCCGTGTCCTCGTGGAGGCGATCGGCGGCGGCGACCTCTCGCGTCCGGCCCTGGTGCGAGCCATGGTACGGAGCGAGAGGGCATGGGAAGCCGTCACCTCCTTCTGCGAAGCAGTAATGCTCGCGAAGGAAGAGGCGGGGCGCGTGAGGGAGTGGCAGTCTCTGCACCCTCACGTACCTAGCCGCCGCAGGAGGAGACGCCCCGGGCGTCGGGAGTCGATAGCGGACTCCCGGCCACCGTAGGCGCGAGCTTGCGGGTGGCGAGCAATGGGTAGCTCGCCGCCCGGTAAGGATCAGGCTCGGGTCGACGGCGCGTAGTGTTCCACGCGCGCCTCAAAGAGATGTCAGCAGCAATGTAGGGGTCTGCTAGGACCGATGCCTGCCAGGGTCACGAGATTGTTCGAAAGAGATACCGTGACTCTGGCACATGGGCAACTGAAGGAACACGGGTGGGTTTTAGTCAGTAAAAGTCTGACACGCCCTCCCACTCCGCCCAGAGCGGGAGAAGTCATTTGATGATTTCCCATCCAAAAAAAAAAAAAAAAAATGCTTGTCTACTCTTTTTCCTCGAATGGTGTTCTCTGAACCTCCTAAAGTCTTTGTTTCGGGCCTCTGAAGCTTCTTCCGAAAGATTTCCAATTGGTACAATAGCATTTTCTGCAATTATGTCCCCTCCGTGAATCAACAATTTGTGGACGGTTGATGACATGTAGTACCAATCGTACAGTTCCACGTATTTTTCAGCGGTTGTTCTAGCGTATTCTTTAAATTTCGGCACGTCTATAATCTCTCCAGATGTGATAGCTTGCAAAATCACAGCAAATCTGCGTATTAGGTCTTCATCTAATCCAGTGATCGCGGCAGTTTTATCAGGAAATTCATAAAACCGCCTTGCTGTGTTCCCGTCGTTAGTTGTGCCTGATCCTTGCTTAACGATGTCAATCAAAAGGTTGAGATCATCTTTGAATTGATCTTGAATGAGTTTTTTTCGTGAATGCAATAACTCTTGATGACCTTCTCCTCTTGCAGACCACTTTTTGAAGTCGAGACGATACGCTATGTGTAGAAGACATTCCATCACATTAATGCGGGCATGACGTGATGATAATTCGAACTCATACACACCAGAAGAAATGGTTTTTGACGCAATGACATCTAACTTATTCATTTCTGTAGGCTTAGCCAAACACAGGTAGCAGGCCGCATTTGACTTAGCTTCAGACAGATATGTACAAATTTTGCCGTCAATCATCGTCATCATTAATTTGTGACTAATTTCATGTCCTTGACATTTTGAGGGAACGAGAGCTTCAATTTCGTTATCCATTGCAGTTTTTTCATTTATGACAACGTCTTTGGTTTCTTTCACAAAACTAAACTGGACTGGACGGCAATACCTAGGTGAGCAGGGTTTTGGATTCACCCATACGGTATCACCGTCAGCTGTCAACTTTATTGGAACCAAAGAGGTCATAAATATGCTGGAATCATCTTGACCACTCTCTATGTTTTGCTTATATCTACTTTGGTTAGATGCACCGTCAAATCCCCACTTTGATATTAATATCAATTGTTTATCTTGTATCGCATCAGGACTACGAATAGTTTCAAAAATTCTGTTCACTGTTAAATCTAGTAACGCTTGTAGTGCAATCGTAGCAGATGAATCCGTTACAGTCACAAATGTCTTCGGAGGGTAGCACTGTAGCTTAGCTTTTTGCACTTTATAGTAAGACGGATATATCTCCTTTGAACCTACTCGAATAGTCGTTTCCCTTAATGTGATATATTGCCATTTCGATAGTTTTAATGAAAGTAGCAAACCCAGTGCTTTTTCTGGTGAAAATATTGTTGAAGGAGATGGTTTGTTCAACATGTCCTTGATTTTTGCTGCTGCTTCTGGATTTTGGAGCATATGTTCAATAACAGATGCAATATCCTCACGACCATCTCCTTTCAAAAGTGCTGCAGCTGAATAAGCTACTTCATGAGGGTCATCGCCTATATGTTCATCAGATCGTCTCTTCTTCTGCTTGTTACTTAGATCTTCAAACGGCTTTCGAGATCTTTTTGTCATCGTTGAAGTTGATTTCATTGTTGAAGTTGATGGTACAGGTTCAGGTACAGGTTCAGTAGAAATATTTTCACTTGTTGATTCTTGAATGAGCAAATTGGTTTGCACGCAGTTTGGCCAGTCAATATTTGCCTCAAGCCAATTACTGTAATCACGTCTAAAAACTTCACTTTTCCTGTGGGATCGTAACCATCTCTTTTGAACTGCCCGTGTAAATCTTCGACAAAATTATTTCACGGTAACACTGTCTTCATCTGAAAGGCTAGAGCCCAGTCGAATAACAAGTGTGTTGAACAATATTTCATGATCGAAAGACGAAGCATCCTGATTGCTCAGAATAACAAACAAATCCAAATTTGTAATAATGCTTTCCATTATTCACGATCACTGAGTAAAAAGACACGGTAGGATAGATGTTAGTATTAGAAATGCTCTAAATGAACTGAAGTTGTGAATCCAATGTTTGACTATTTATTGTTATTGACTAATGATGGTATCAAATTTATCTAATTACTTTCATAAGTTAATCCTGCACTAATTGCTAAATTAGCGAGTACCCCAAATTATTTTGTTACGTATCCTTTAACTAGGTAGGTATATAGGTATTAAGTTTTATTAAACATTAGCTATTGTGGACTTGAGGCATTAGACAAGATTACGTATTACGTAATTCATAATTACCATGTCATTTCAAATAAGTAGGTAATAAGACTTTGTGATTTCTTAGAATGTTTTGGTCTAAGCATAAAAAATATTGTAAGTTACACTTGGTATAGCCATATTTAAGCATTAAAATGTACATATCATATTTATTTTATTTTTTTGACGATTTAAAAAAAAATCGCAAGTGATGCCGCAATATTAAGTATGTCAAAAATTCACAAATAAATAGTACTATAACAGTGTGCAAGGATATAATGGTTATCCTAGCGATTCCAGAGATATCCTCATTTTTCATGTCAGCTCCATACATTTTTTTCTTATAAAAATTATAACTTCCATTTGTGCACACAATTACTTCATATGACATTTTATAGAACAGTAATGATCGGCAGAAGTCATTTCCAGCAAAAAAAATAACATTTAAGACATTGAGATCCTATGTCTTCTACAGCCGATTTTCGATCCACCGTGCGGCGGCGGCGTTTCGTCTCCTCGCGCCACTCCCACATGTGGGCGAGGACCTTTACCTCCAGATTCCATGGCAATTATGGTAACCTTTAATTATATTAGACGTCTTCGTCTTATTGATTTGTTTACAATATATAAAATTCCATGAGTTTAATGTGAGACACTGGACCAAAGCGGACTCGCCTGTCCAAGTCACGAATACAGGTACAGCAGCATACGAACAGCAGTTTGGAGGGGGCGAGTGGTGCGAGGAGTGCACACAAGTCACAAGTCGAAGCAATACTAACGAACGACTTGTTGAAGTTGGGATTAACTCGACGACGACTAACTTGCCAGATACCACGATCAACCTATATATCAGGTAATGCATTCGTACACTCTTTTGAACGCTGTGGAAAACACTTTAAACTCTAGCTTGAAAACATTGTGATAATCCGATGTTGTTTGTGAGAAAGACGACGACGTAGTTCTCTACGGCGATAATAATTCAACACTAGAATATCTTGCAAAAGCTCTTTTCAGCTAGTTTTTCCATTTGCTATTATCATAGAATCAAATAATGTTAGAACTTGGTAGTCTACTTTTTATCTATTCAGACGTGTGTCAGTGTCTGTGACACTTAGTTCCTAATCACCTTGTTCATGTCATTTGTTTAACAAATTGTTTATTGAAATGTGTGTGTTATCAGGGTGCGGCTGTAACAGTTGATAGTATCAGGTTTCTTACAGAGCTACTTATGCTATTCGTCGTAGCCCTTTTTATATTGTTAAATATTTACACTCTACCTATTTATACCGTAATTCGAATACATTCCACCATTGTAGTCTATTTGAGTTAGAAACAGAAGAAACTTTTGCATTTACAATGTTAGTGAGACAAACTCTCATTTTAACTTCACTGTTCGTAATATTTGACGCCAAAAACTAGCAGTATGACCGTATTTAACTAACCTAGAAATGAAACGCAAACATGCTATATTATGTGCAATGTTTACGGGTTACAGTAAGAGTTAGAGCTAAGTGAAACTAAGTTGTTAATTACCACATTCAGGTGTAACTAGATGTAACTAAAATATATATATTATTTAGAATGTAATAATAACAAAAAAGGGAAGTGCTCTTTTGGCACCGAACAATTCGTCCGCATCGCTTGAAAAATCGCTGCCAATAGGAAAAGTGTCCAAAAGGCTAGCAGCATTGCTGATTCTTTCCGCTAAAATAGGCCAGCCCGCTGGTCACGTGACGAGGTGACCAACCGCTTGACGATGCCCGAAATGTTGAATGAGCTATTGAACCCCAAGGCCCTAGCGATTCAATCCCAAACGGCAAACATATTATATCTCCTAATGAGGTTATGATACTCTCACTTGCTCAGCTTGAGGTGTTATAAAGAAGATGGGATGGCGCGAGGGTGTCGATAAAGGTTGCATCCCACGCCAAAGTCCTACCAACTTCCAAGGCGTTTACGATCATTCCGGTACATTGGTAAACTTCATAAATTCATAAGCCACTAACAATCAAGATGTACATACGATAACAAGACTTTGGTCTTGTAGAATAGGTCCGGTGAACCTATTCTGTACTTATGCGAGTACTTGTTTAGTTGAGCCTCATCGAAACACCGCTGATGACTGGATCGAACTCCTTTTCACGGATGCGAAGATAACATGAAACGGAATTTTATTCCGTCGCCACTCGAACAAAAACGGAAACATGACAATAGTCGGTAGCAGAGGTTTAATAAACAATCAAGTTGTGAGTACCGGAGCACAGAGCATCACAAACAATGAACCAAGCGACTGTTTCTCCTTTACAAATATCTGCCTTTCGAGCTTGCCCTCAATCTTCATTTACGGCAGTATTTACATCATGACATGGCATGTAACGTAGGAAGACGCAAGTTATAGCTAACAAATAAATTACATAATAAAAAATGTAATTTTGATGGAAGCCTTCATGAAGCTGCTAGACCTGCATGCAATTTTAATGGATTATAAGTAGTGGAAATGTGGCTTAATTGAGCTAGTTCGGCGGTTTCTTTATGAAGGAGGCCCTCTATACTTACTCTTAGTCTACGCTGGTCAATAATTACATATCACAGGACATAAGGGTGAAGGTATAAAACTAATAGCACTTAGTGAACTGAAGAGAGACTAAGGTAGGTCTTATCTGTAGTCTCCATGAAGAGGTAAACTTTTTTGCAAACTACACGGTAGGTAGGGACGATGTTTGTCACGACGACACCGCATCGCTTATTCTGTGTGACGTACACGGATCTCGATCTCATTATGTCGTTACGGTGATACGAGCGACTTATTGACACATCAACATTGGAACAGAAGATTCACTGCATTATATTGGGCACTTCTCACAAAAGAAATATTCTGTGAATATCTCGCTGCGACTAGGACGTCCTCTGTGCGTTCTTGTTAATTGTATTGTGTTAATAATAGAACTACCTGTATCTGTGCACTTGTGGACACATACCGGTACACGTTGACGGTCGAAGTGCGCTTGGTGCGGCTCACATGACGCGTGTACCGCGGACGTCATCTCGTCTTGTCACAAACCCAATTATGTCTCACGCACTCAATGCTTATTCCTACTTCCCTACTATATTGTAATAATATTATAAATGTGGAAGAAACTATGTCTCTCAGTCTGTTACGCTTTCACACCTAAACCACTAAAGTGATTTTGATGAGATTTGGGACCAATGAAACAATGGATGGACTGTGTTAATTATGTTATAGATAGAAAGAGGTGACTACTGACTACCGAGATGACGACTAATAGAGAAGTGTGAAAAAAGACTGGCCAAGTGCGAGTCGGACTCGCGCACCGAGGGTTCCGTATAAACCTGTAGGTATTCATGGTTTACGCATAAGGTTTATGTTTATGAAATTGGATGTTTTTTTTTTTTAATTTTTATATTTGAGTTGACTGAATGAAAGGTAAATTGTGGTTTACGATTTATGACGTATTAAAAAAAACTACTTACTAGATCTCGTTCAAACCAATTTTCGGTGGAAGTTTACATGGTAATGTACATCATATATTTTTAGGGTTCCGTTGCGAAATGGCAAAAACAGAACCCTTATAGATTCGTCATGTCTGTCTGTCTGTCCGTCTGTCTGTCTGTCTGTCTGTCTGTCTGTCTGTCCGAGTATGTCACAGCCACTTTATTCCGAAACTATAAGAGCTATGCTGTTGAAACTTGGTCAGTAGATGTATTCTGTGAGCCGCATTAAGATTTTTACATAAAAATAGAAAAAAAAACAATAAAATTTGGGGTTCCCCATACGTAGAACTGAAACTCAAAAAAATTTTTTTCATCAAACCACTACGTGTGGGGTATTTATGGATAGGTCTTCAAAAATTATATTGAGGTTTCTAATATCATTTTTTTCTAAACTGAATAGTTTGCGTGAGAGACACTTCCAAAGTGGTAAAATGTGTGTCCCCCCCCCCGTAACTTCTAAAATAAGGGAATGATAAAACTAAAAAAAATATATGATGTACATTATCATATAAACTTCCACCGAAAATTGGTTTGAACGAGATCTAATAAGTAGTTTTTTTTTTAATACGTCATAAATCGTAAACCACAATTTACCTTCTATTCAGACACGAGTTCACCAACAGATGGTTTTTAAAACATCTGTTTACACCATAAACGGCTGTTTAACAAAATTTTGCTGTTCACCATGCACTAACCATTGGTTAAGTGCTGTAATCGAACGATTAGCTTAAACGAACTAGTCAAGTCAGTTTAACCATCGGTTATTGCTTCCTAACCTGAAGATTTGCATTGTGCATCACTTTTAGTAACGAAATACAGATGCAAGAAGCTTTGAATTATATATTTGAAGAGTGATGCGTTAGATGATTTTGTTTTTGTGTATTTTCTATTAAGTCTCTGTACTTTATCACGACTTCCATTAGTACTGATTTCTCGTCACTGGTAAAATTTACAGTACGTTTGTATTTAACTTCAATATTCACTAATTATATTCAAAGAAAAATAACACGACACGACAATAAACTTAGAAATTTAGTTTCATCACAAAAAAAATCACACACACACACACACTCTGACAATAAAAACTGATTGACGTTGACATTCAATATTCACAAAATAATGTTAAACCATTCGATCATTCGGTCATTTTCGACACACTCATTCAAAACCGGCCAAGTGCGAGTCGGACTCACGCACCGAGGGTTCCGTACAAACCTGCAGGTCATCATCATCATCATTCGTCATCATCGTTTATGAAATGAAATGTGTTTTTTTTTTAATTTTTATATTTGTGTTGACTGAATGAAAGGTAAATTGTGGTTTACGATTTATGACGTATTAAAAAAAAACTACTTACTAGATCTCGTTCAAACCAATTTTTGTTGGTAGTTTTCATGGTAATGTACATCATATATTTTTTTTAGTTTTATCATTCCCTTATTTTAGAAGTTACGGGGGGGGGGGACACACATTTTACCACTTCGGAAGTGTCTCTCGCGCAAACTATTCAGTTTAGAAAAAAATGATATTAGAAACCTCAATTTCATTTTTAAAGACCTATCCATAGATACCCCACACGTAAGGGTTTGATGAATTTTTTTTTTGTGTTTCAGTTCTATGTATGGAGAACCCCAAATATTATTGTTTTAAAAAAAAATTATATTAGAAACCTCAATATCATTTTTGAAGACCTATCCATAGATACCCCACACGTAAGGGTTTGATGAAAAAAAAAATTTTGAGTTTCAGTTCTATGTATGGGGAACCCCAAATATTATTGTTTTTTTTCTATTTTTGTGTGAAAATCTTAATGCGGTTCACTGAATACATCTACTTACCAAGTTTCAATAGCACAGCTCTTATAGTTTCGGAGAAAAGTGGCTGCGACATACTCGGACAGACAGACAGACAGACATGGCGAATCTATAAGGGTTCCGTTTTTTGCCATTTGGCAACGGAACCCTAAAAACGTTCGGTTATTTAACCGTTGGTTGGAACTGAATGGTGAACTCGAAAAAAACGCAGCTTGTGTAAACATCTGTTAAATACTAACAGAACGGTTACGTAACCAATGGTTATGTTGTAGTTGGTGAACTCGGGCCTCAGTCAACTCAAATATAAAAATTAAAAAAAAAAAAACATTTAATTTCATAAACATAAACCTAATGCATAAACCGTGAATACCTGCAGGTTTGTACGGAACCCTCGGTGCGCGAGTCCGACTCGCACTTGGCCAGTTTTTTTTTTAGTTTTATCATTTCCTTATTTTAGAAGTTACGGGGGGGGGCACATTTTACCACTTTGGAAGTGTCTCTCGCGCAAACTATTCAGTTTAGAAAAAAATGATTTTAGAAACCTCAATATCATTTTTGAAGACCTATCCATAAATACCCCACACGTATGGGTTTGATGATTATTTTTTTTTTGAGTTTCAGTTATATGTATGGGGAACCCGAAATATTATTGTTTTTTTTCTATTTTGGTGTGAAAATCTTAATGCAGTTTACAGAATACATCTACTTACCAAGTTTCAACAGCATAGCTCTTCTAGTTTCGGAAAAAAGTGGCTGTGACATACACGGACAGACAGACAGACATGACGAATCTATAAGGGTTCCGTTTTTTGCCATTTGGCAACGGAACCCTAAAAAAGACATGTTGCGCCGATCACAAATAAATTGGGATAACGGCAAGAGAATGATAATGATGTGACAGAGATAGACTGGACCTTGGAAAACGACATTAGCTACTTTTTATGACGAAAAAACGCTTGAAGGGGTGTAATGAATGAATGAATGAATGAATATAATTTATTTCAACCCACATCGAGATCATAATTTTTACAATTTAACCACAATAAAATATTTAAAAATAATTACAATAATTATAATAATTAATCATTATAATTAGTAATTATAACTAACAATTAATAATTATAATTAATTATTCAAACATTAAAATCAAAATCAATACAATTAAATTAATATGAATAAATTAAAGTTAATACAATCAAACTAAAATCAATACAATTAAATTAAAATTATAATTAACAATAAAATAAAATAATTAACAATGCTGCTGCCTCTGAGTAATTTGTTTGTTAATAACGGATGAAAATTTGTATGGAAATTCATCATTGTCGAAGATGAAACCATGAAACTTTGTATTTGGGCACATGATACGAAATAAATAAATATTTTATCTAGCATTTTTCAAATGTCGACCTTTGTGAGGATGAAATAGGGGATGAAAGTTCGTATGGAAGTCCTAACAAAGTCACAACTTCACGTTTGATGAAAACGTAACTTTGTTTGGTCTTCCGGGGAATGTCATCAAAAATAGACTAGATGTTGAGAAACAATCAGTTCAGTTCAGTTTATTTATTTGTTAACATAGGTAAAAAAATACCGATCTTATTTTGATGAACAGAGCGCTATGTTATGCCAGGAGGCGTACAAATATGGTGTCCAAATTAAGATGAGGATTACAAATAACTATTTACTAAAAAATATCAAATAATCATGCATTATGGTATCAGAATAGAGAATGAATTGAAACAATTATTGAATATTTTAATTATGTATGTCAGACCTATATGAGGAATTATATTTAATTTTGACTGGCCTGTTAGTCTAGTGGTTAGTGACCCTGACTGCTAAGACTGAGGTCGTGGGTTCGATTCCCACCCAGGACAAATCTTTGTGTGATGAGCACAATCATTTGTTCTGTGTCTGGGTGTAATTTATCTATAATATGTATGTATTTAGAAATATATAAGTATATTTATCAGTTGTCTGGTTGCCATAGTACAGGCTCTGCCTAGTTTGGGATCAGATAACGGTGTGTTGGTTGTCCTAAGATATTTATTATTATTTATATATAAACGTCAGAATTCGTATGTCAAAAAAATAAAAAATAATAATAAGAACATGTCAAAATAATTGAAATGTCAAAATAATTAAAATGGCAAAATAATTTAATGTCAATATTAATGATTCCAAATTAATTCGTCATTTAAGTATTCGTCAATGGTATAATAACATTTATCAATTAAGAACAATTTCATTTTTTTCTTAAATAGTGCAAAATTTAATTCTTTTATGGCGTTTGGAATTTTATTATAAATGTGAGGAGCCATACCCAAGACACTTTTTTTTACTATTGCAGTTTTACATTTATAATTACTCAAGGAATTTTTGTATTGACTACGAATTGGAACATTTCGTACCCTGGCAATTTTTTCAAAAAGGTTGGGATTTGTTTTGACGAAGATGCTAATTTCTAATATGTATATCGACGGTAGCGTAAGTATTTTTAATGACTTAAAATACGGTGCACAGCTGTCATCTGTTTTCAGACCACACATGGCTCTAATGCACCTTTTTTGTGCCTTGAACAGTAATCCCTTATGTGTGGAATTACCCCAAAAAATTATTCCGTATCGTAACAGTGAGGCTACTAGACCATGATAGGCAACAAGTAACGCGTCTATATTTACTTTTCTAGCCAACTGAAAAAGTGCATAGGCAGATTTATTAATTTTTTTACATAGCTGTTCTATATGAGCTTTCCAATTAAGGTTATGGTCAATATGGATACCTAAAAACACACTTACTGCTACTTCTTATATTTCGATGCCACTGTAATTGTCACAAATGTTAGGTGTTTCAACTCTTTGGTGGAAGTGCATGACTTTGGTTTTTTTATAATTGATTATTAAATTATTCAAATTAAGCCAATTAATTATGTAGTATGTTATTAGTATGTTATTATTAATTGTGTATTATGTAGTATTATTAATGTCAAGTTGATAAGTATTTAAGTCCTTACATTTTATTATAGCAGTGCTGTCGTCTGCAAACAAAATCATTTGTTGCTGTATCACTTTTGGCAAATCATTTATGTAAATGAGAAATAAAGGCGGCCCAAGCACACTACCTTGAGGTACTCCATATTTTATACTCCTAAAATTCGACACATACGTTCATTCGGTTTTGGTTTTTGCGCACACTCTAGTAATTTCAGTACATTGCAGTCTATTACTTAGATATGATTCTATTAATTGTAAAATGTTCCCTCTGATGCCATAACAATACAATTTGTCTAGAAGGATTTTGTGATCAACATAATCAAAGGCTTTGGTCATGTCTGTGTAAATGGCGCAGATAGGAGTCTTTTTATCAATAGCAGACATAACATTATTTAAAAGGTCGAAAATAGCCATGTTAATTGTTTTATTTCTCCGAAAACCGTTTTGTTCTTTGCACAAAATATTATATTTATGAAGATATTTGTATAGCGAATTATAAATAACTTTTTCAAAGATTTTGGAAAAGACAGGAATTTTGGCTATTGGTCGGTAATTTTTTAATTGCGTTTTATCTTCCTTTTTGTGGAGCGGTTTCATTATGACCTTTTTCAAGCCTTCGGGATAGATACCGTCCGCAATACCTATATTAATAATATGTGCAAGGGCAGGTGCTATGATTTCAATTACATGTTTAATTACTACAATATAAGTTAACCTTTTGCAGTAAATAGGGCTGAAGGGGTTGAAGTAGGGGATGAAAGTTTTTACGAAAGTTTATGCGTACGAAGTCGCAGGCAGAAGCTAGTACTAAATAACATATAATCTATTCCAATGGTAGTATTAGTAGATAGTGTAGTCCAATGGAACATATCAGTATCCACCTACGTCTCTCATACCGTCAACCCACAAATGCCCATGTTACACCCACTCTCATGAAGATCGGAGACGCTACACTCTAAGTTGTGGACCAGTATATTTACCTAGGACTAACTGTCCAGTAAGGTAGGTCCAACTTCGAGAAAGAGGTCAATCGTCGAATCTCGGCTGGGCAATTTTCGGGAAGCTACGCAATATCTTCTCTTCTCAAATACTGCAATGTTTCAAGATCTATGGATCACCACTTGTAATACGCACTGGTACAGGCCCAATTTGAGCGACCACGTTTCATGGCCCACACAGCCCAAAAAATTGCCAAGCTTAAGTCACAACGGGCAGCGCACTTTGCTAGCAGAACAGATGGCCAATTGGGTCTGAAGATTCTAGACTGGTGACCGCATACAGAAATACATAAAGTTGGAGGGCGGGCAATGCGGACCAAGGACCTTGTGAAAATTAGCCCGTCTGTTCAACGGCAAACAATAACGTAATACTAACGAGTTATATTGACTGAAACCATAGAAGTAAGAACTAAATTAGACGTTATTGGCTAAGTCATCCACCGGATTAAAATGAACAATAGCCTCAGCATCAATCCGTCAGTCGGACCGGTCACAGAGTCGCAGTCATACTGCTTCACACCACGTTCGTTTGTACTCTCCCTGGTACCTCCTCAGTGATTTCACATATTATCAGAGTGAACGCGCCCGTGCACGCCCCGCCAGCGCCGCCTTCTACAAGACGAACCTCTTTACACCGAAAACGCTAATTATTTATTTCATACTATTGAACTGAAGCCCTCATCTTTTTTACGGGAACCGATTACTTTTCCGAATTATTTTTGTTCGAATTTCATTTCACCGAAAACTATTGAGCGACGTCTTTTTTGCTATATGCATTATTTGACATATTTTTAGATCATCGAAGTATCATGTGTATGTGAACTATGTTTCGCCGATTTACAAAATAACTTTTTGCTATTGGCCGAAGCCTGTTTTGAACTTTTTTCATTTGCCAAATGATTTATTTGCCATATTTTCACCACAATGAAACAACATTTTAAGGAATATTATTCGGTCACAAATATATAGCCGGTTAGTTGGTAGCGTTTTCAATATGAAATTAAAATCATCATCATCATTTCAGCCGTAAGACCTCCACTGCTGGACTTAGGCCTCCCCCAATTTGCGGGCTTTTCCATAATCGCCACGCTTGGCAAGCGGGTCGGCAATCGCAGTATGGTGGTAAAATGCATAGAGAACGCTGCTGCCCATTCTCTAGTAAGTCCCTTAGTCGCCTTTTACGACACCCACGGGAAGAAATGGGGTGGTGTTATTCTTTACGTCCGGCACCATACGTTACGGAAATTAAAATATACGTAGAATAAAAAGATAATATATTCTACTACAAAAAGTGAGAAACGAATCGCTGTACAACCGACTTTACGTAGTCTTGTCTGCCCTACCCCTAGAGTGTAATTTAAAATCGCGTAGGCGTGGAGGGGTTGGGCGGCCTGCGAGCTGAGGAGCAGGCAGTCCAGCAAACCGAAGCTGGGGTGGTGAGTGTTTAAACCATCTGCGACGATAGGCTCGCGTGGGCCCGCCCAAACCCCGCGGCGCCGGAGCCGTGACAGAAACAATGCTTGCTGCATGTAGCATGCCTGATTGCATGTTGCATGCTTATTCGCACGCTGCATGCTTGCTCGCATGCTGCATGCCTACTTGCATCCTGCATGCTGCATGCCTGCTTGCACGCTGCATACTTGCTTGCATTCTGCATGCTTGAAGCAAGCATCCTTGTTTGCATTTTTCTTACTGGGACCCTTTAAAAACACTTTTGTTCATAATCAACTGTTTTTTTTTATTGCCATTACATTTAAATATTAATTAATTAAACAAAAGAGTAGGTTAATCCAAACCGTGGTAATAATGAGTGTTCGGAAACATAATACTTCGAACAAATGTTATTTCGGCTAAGTGTAACTTCGGTAAAAACTTTTTCAACCCAATAAAACGTCGGAGTAACGAAAAAAGTCGAATTGATAATAGGTCATCTGATACAGTGGCAGACGTGACTTCGATAAAGTAAAAAAAATAAAACGATAATAGTTGAAAAGTTTTAGGTGAAATGAAATGCGGTCAAAAATTTTTCGAACTTATGATAGGTAACCCTTTTTAATGCATGTACCTCAGTTAAGGCATGACATCGCCTAGCGACGGACGCCTGACAGCGTCAGCGCGCCCACTGACCATCGTATACCTGCGAAATCTAAATCGTGACCTAAATAGTTGAGTTATCTGAATAAATTAATACTCGATTAATATTCAGTCTGTAGGTGACCTGATTTGACAAGGCGTGGGTATTGCTGAGACAGAGGGACACTAATATTGACAAGATCATAATCAGGCAGTGACACCGTTTAAAATAACATATAAACTGACAACAACATTCTTCGGTAAACTCTCATGGCTAATTACTGCATATCCGTTTATATTTAAACCACATTTACGTATTAATACCGTGATCGAATTCATCTCGAGTATCACATGAATGATTAAGTTAATTTACCTTCATAAACAGTTACTTATCATGCTCAAGTTCAGGTCAAGGCATTTACAAAATTACTTTTCGTGATATATATATATGTCGTAGGATAATTTGATACTTCGAATCTTCGCGAAAATCCTAGGGGTTTTGCGAAAACGCGGATAATTAGACATAGGCGAAAAATTATCAAATCTTACTGGACAAAGTCAGGATTTTTGCGAAAATACTCGTTATTATAGCAATATTGCGAAACGAAACGTTGGCTGTTATAAAATAAGAACGCTGATTGGTCGGTCAGCGCGTTCAATAAGAGATCGTCTCTGATTGGTTGACGTCTTAAATGTCAATCATTTGTTGCCGCACGTTATTTGTTTACGTTTGTGTCTGAGTTAAATTGCAGAAGTGTTTTGTTTTTTATCGTAAATAGTGTACCTACTTGGACTTAAATAAAGTGGTAAAATCAATTTAGTGATTTTTCTTTCTCACCTATTCTAAACCTTCATAACTCTATGATACAATACTTGAAGTTAATCATCGGCAAACTAGGAACCAATTAGAAGTCAGCCAGCAAAATTGTAGCCAATCAGTGTTGAGCACATCAAATCTTACTATAGTAACGAGTATTTTCGCAAAAATCCTGACTTTGTCCAGTAAGATTTGATAATTTTTCGCCTATGTCTAATTATCCGCGTTTTCGCAAAACCCCTAGGATTTTCGCGAAGATTCGAAGTATCAAATTATCCTACGACATATATATTATTTATTTATCCTTAATTAAAACGGTTTACAACCAATGAAAATGAAATGAAATACATTACAGTTTTACTTCGAGTCAAGGGCTGGACGCAAAACTTAACAATCGTTCGCCGACAAATTCTATTCATTTTACTAAATCGAAATAGGTTATTGTTATCCTACACCAGTTTATGAATCTTATTTTTAATTCGCGTTACCCCATGTGTTTGTTCATGTTCTCGGAGTCTGACGAGGGCTGCTCGTGTTGTGATATGCCTTGATAAAAGTTTAACCCAAACATTAGTTTAAAAAGAAGACTGCTATTAAACTAAACGTATCGGCTTCGTTGTTTCTAATATAACTGCATGACGCGGTCGATATGTATCCTCAATGAGCATTATTCAATGAGTCGCTCACTAACTAGATAATACAATATTGCTCCTGAATCAACTCGTGACGTATTTATTACAGTCGGATGGGTGCGCTTTACAAATTGTTACATAGGTATACACTACCCCTACCTTACCTTTCTCATAAACCATGATTTATGTGACATATTAAATACAATTAAACAAAAGTGGTCTCCACACAATAATTTGAAACGTTTCATTATAAAAAGAAACATAAAGGAAAGAAACGTTTTGAGGTCAACAATAGAAAAGATATAATTTGCTTATTACAACAAAAGGCCGTGATTCCTGCGCATGTCCAATAATGTGTTTTACTATACTTACATAGTATTTCCCGTATGTACGTACATTATCTGACAACTTTTTTCCATGGTGCAGGCAGAAACTATCTAGCTTTTTAGGGTTCCATGACTAAAAGTTGCCAACGATACTGCTGAGCCTATGTAGTTGGTCTGTTCGTCTGTCTGTCTGTGTTGAGCTAGCCAGCAGGGCCTCACGCTCAGGGCTACTGACCGGTATGTGAGTCAGCAAGTTGTGTTTATTACTTAGTAGCAATCAAGCACATCTCCCGCATCAGTACGTTGTGAGCTCTATCGCTCACCGCGACGCGCATATTGCGAGCTTATATTGGGATCCTCTATGTACCTGATAGTGTACCTTTACGTGGGTTATCGTGGGTATAGCTATCTGCATAGTATTTGTGCGCCGTGACGTCACTGACGACTGCCATCATTGGTGTCTACCGCCGGTAAACATCGAGCGAGCGCCGCTAATTGATTCCTCTTCCTTCAAACTGGCGCGTGCTACTGCCACACTGAGGATCCTTGCATGAGTTAGTAGCTGAGCGGACAACCTGCTGGTACTAAACGCTACACGGTGCTGCTAGTATATGCACTAACAGGTAGTACTTATTCGTAAGCACACCTACTAATATGCGGCAACATGCACGGATTACCACGGGCGAGTGACAGGGTCAACTCCTGTAGTTTAAAACGTTCTTAATCTAGTCGAAATCTCATGTCAGCAACAATCAATCTCAAAAGGTGGGTAAAAAATTATGTGTATTTTCGATAAATTGAGAATGCGACCGTATAAAGAAACGGTCTTAAGAGTGTTGATTTTGCCACTCAGGTGCGGCGATATTTTTAGCATACCACATGTATTTTTAGCTATAAGTACAGATAGAACAACTATTCGTTTCGCACGTTAAAAAGTAACCTATGCTACTCTCTGGACTGTTAACCATAATTTTGCACAAAATCACGACGACCTTCAAAGAAGGAAAATCCAAAAAACATACCTTCGGACATAAAATATTTAAAACAATTCAAAAACGCTAACTATCGTGGCTTTGAAAATAACAGTTGTTCATAACTCGTATCGTATGAGGACAAAACACAACTCATTCCATGTTAATAAAAGTTAAAATGACGTGAATCAAATTTGTGCGAGCTACCCGCGCATACACGCGAACCTACCCACCACTATCTACAGTTATTTGTTATACACGCAGCTATCATTGATATCCAGTGATTACCAACACATACACCAGCATGACAATGAACGTCTGAACACAAGTGAACGCGAACATAACTTCATTCAACTTAGTAATTTATAGATTTAATTTGTACAATTACCTTATTATGAAAAAACCAAGACCAGTATAAAAGTTATTGCTGGATACAGCAGTTCTACAGTTCTCTTGTATTACTTGTACATAGCACATTATCATTCCGCGATATATCCGGTGGACTTCCCGCTATTTTTACTTTAACCACCATTTTCATTGGTCCGCGGCGTCACCACTGAACCTAAAGACTCCGGTGAATCCCACATAGCCCTTTGACTAAATTCTCTACAAGCACTCGATGCTAAAACAATTTTGTAGCCACTAGCCATTCAGCTAGTGACCATTTGACACAATAAATCTTGCACGTACTACACGACTACGTTCTTTGTTCCTCTACTCTCATCAAACGAGGAAGTATAAAAGAAAACATCTACTTATAATAAAACCTCCTGAAGGTGAATCGTGCTGAAATTAACGGATCGCTCCGTGCCGGTCCGCCCGGGATATCGGGCCCGGAACAATATTATAACATGTAATAAAATTAATTGTAATACTTGATAAACCTTGATATACGACTATACCAGGACGTATCGGAAATAAGCTAATCGTGAAGCCGCTGGGGGAGAGGAGGAGGGGGCAATGGACATCAGATAGAGCTGCCTTTTATGCTAATAAGAGCAATCGCTCTCGCAGATTGCACTGAGTTATCTGCTCGCAACAATCAGTGTCACTCGCAGGTACCTGTTCTCACTAGGACCATGCGAACATCCTTCGTAGCTGTAGCAGCTCACTTATGAACAGGTACGACTAAGCCCTTTTCCTTAAAAGCAGAGGTATCGCACACATCCGTCGCTACGTACCCTCACACTTCCCTGGTCGAACTGCACACTCACACCGCACGCACAGCAGACCAGTTCCTATCCACTAACCAAATATACAACGTCTAGGTTCATTGGCACTTAATCTTATCAAACACTTAACACTATCAATTATCGACGTAAGCCTTTCCACAAGCTACCCGTAGGCTATAACATGATAAGCTGGCGCATGTCTCACGCCGCTGTAAGGCGCGCTCCTCCAGTAAGTCTCCAGCGTGTGCCTTTGTGTGGTAACACGATTACGTCGGTAACGCGATGAGCTCACTACGATGTTATGATGAGCACAATATAAGTTACGTCTCGCGAACTCATCACAACATACACTGAGCGCCACGTGGAACGAGTTTTAGAAAAAACTGGCCAAGTGCGAGTCGGACTCGCGCACCGAGGGTTCCGTACAAACCTGCAGGTATTCACGGTTTATGCATAAGGTTTATGTTTATGAAATTAAATGTTTTTTTTTTTTTTTATATTTGAGTTGACTGAATGGAAGGTAAATTGTGGTTTACGATTTATGACGTATTAAAAAAAACTACTTATTAGATCTCGTTCAAACCAATTTTCGGTGGAAGTTTACATGGTAATGTACACATCATATTTATTTTTTAGTTTTATCATTCCCTTATTTAAGAAGTTACAGGGGGGAGGGGCACACATTTTACCACTTTGGAAGTGTCTCTCGCGCAAACTATTCAGTTTAGAAAAAAATGATATTAGAAACCTCAATATTATTTTTGAAGACCTATCCATAAATACCCCACACGTATGGGTTTGAAGAAAAAATTTTTTTTTTGAGTTTCAGTTCTACGTATGGGGAACCCCAAATATTATTGTTTTTTTTTTCTATTTTTATGTAAAAATCTTAATGCGGCTCACAGAATACATCTACTGACCAAGTTTCAACAGCATAGCTCTTATAGTTTCGGAATAAACTGGCTGTGACATACTCGGACAGACAGACAGACAGACAGACGGACAGACAGACAGACATGACGAATCTATAAGGGTTCCGTTTTTTGCCATTTGGCAACGGAACCCTAAAAACCGGCCAAGTGCGAGTCGGACTTGCGCACCGAGGGTTCCGTACAAACCGGCAGGTATTCACGATTTACGCATAAGGTTTATGTTTATGAAATTTTTTTTTTTTTTTTAATTTTTATATTTGAGTTGACTGAATGAAAGGTAAATTGTGGTTTACGATTTATGACGTATTAAAAAAAAACTACTTACTAGATCTCGTTCAAACCAATTTTCGGTGGAAGTTTACATGGTAATGTACACATCATATTTATTTTTTAGTTTTATCATTCCCTTATTTAAGAAGTTACAGGGGGGAGGGGACACACATTTTACCACTTTGGAAGTGTCTATCGCGCAAACTATTCAGTTTAGAAAAAAATGATATTAGAAACCTCAATATTATTTTTGAAGACCTATCCATAGATACCCCACACGTATGGGTTTGAAGAAAAATTTTTTTTGAGTTTCAGTTCTATGTATGGGGAACCCCAAATATTCTTGTTTTTGGAACGAAGTTCCTTATCGCGCGTTGTGAAAGGGGGCTAGACGGAAAAAATTCTTACAAAAAGTTGTCACGACTTGCTTTAACCGACTTCAAAAAAGGACGAGGTTTCTCAATTCGACCGTATATATTTTGTATGTTGTTTTTTTTTTTTTGTTGTGAGTAGAGAGGGAGAGAGGGATAGAGGGAGAGAGGGGGAGAGGGAGAGAGGGGGAGAGGGAGAGAGAGGGAGAGGAGGAGAGGGGGGGAGGGGAGAGGGGGAGGGGTGAGAGGGGGAGAGGTAGAGAGAGAGAGGGATAGAGGGAGAGAGAGAGGGAGAGAGAGGGTGAGAGAGGGAGAGAGAGGTAGAGAGAGAGGGAGAGAGAAGGAGATAGGGAGAGAGAGAGAATATTTTTGTTGAGTGTATACAGGTTTTTTGTACATAATAAATAATTTATAATTTTTAAATTAAAAACTATTATGAATTCTGGAAAGGAACTTCGTTCCATCCGGGTGTCCCTTGACACCTCTAAAGTTTCTTTTTTTTTCAGTTTGTGTGAAAATCTTAATGCGGTTTACAGAATTCATCTACTTACCAAGTTTCAATAGCATAGCTCTTATAGTTTCGGAAAAAAGTGGCTGTGACATACTCGGACAGACAGACAGACAGACAGACATGACGAATCTATAAGGGTTCCGTTTTTTGCCATTTGGCAACGGAACCCTAAAAACTAATGTTTATTATTAAACATTATACTATGCTAGAATTTTACTGACTAGAAAGTACTAGTAGTAGAACGTGAGGTCTAATAGATAAGTAAATATCAAGATTCGCCGAACCCAAATAAATTGGGACAAGGCCAGGGGAATGATGATGATGGTCAAACAATAAGTGCAGATATCTGTACCTCAGTACCAGTGTGCACTGTGCACTGTATCATCAGAATGACTGCGAGCTATTAACGTAGCTGTGACACATTTAATATATTATGTCACTCATGATGACCGCAACTTGTTCATCATCATCATCATTCATCATTTCAGCCGAAAGACGTCCACTGCTGGACATAGGCCTTCCCCAAGCACCGCCACTTCAACCTATTCTGTGTTTCTCGCATCCAACGTATTCATGCGGCCTTCACCAGGTCATCGGTCCATCTTGTGGGAGGCCTTCCAACGTTCCGTCTTCCAGTACGCGGTCGCCACTCCAGAACCTTCCGACCCCATCGGCCATCCGTTCTGCGCGCAATGTGCCCTGCCCACTGCCACTTAAGTTTGGCAATTCTTCGGGCTATGTCGGTTACCTTGGTTTTCCTACGGGTCTCTTCATTTCTGAATCGATCGCGTAGGGAAACTCCAAGCATAGCCCTCTCCATTGCTCTTTGGGTGACTTTGAGCCTTCTTATGAGGCCCATTGTGAGCGACCACGTCTCAGTGCCATATGTCATCACTGGCAACACACACTGGTCAAAGACTTTTGTCTTGAGACACTGCGGTATTTGGGACGAGAAGATATTGCGTAGCTTCCCGAACGCTGCCCAGCCGAGTCAGATTCGACGATTGACCTCTTTCTCGAAGTTGGATCTACCTAACTGGACAGTCTGTCCTAGGTACACGTATTCGTCCACAACTTCGAGTGTAGCGCCTCCGATCTTCACTGGAGTGGGTATCACACGAGCATTGGACATGACCTTTGTCTTGTCCATGTTCATCCTGATACCCACTCTTTCGGAAGCTCTACTGAGGTCATCGAACATTGTACTGAGGTCCTCCATAGTTTCAGCCATGACAACTATATCGTCGGCAAATCGAAGGTGAGTGATGTACTCGCCATTGATGTTGATGCCAGCCCCTTTCCAGTCCAGAACCTTGAAGACATCCTTCAGTGCAGCGGTGAACAGTTTCGGAGAGATTACGTCTCCCTGTCTCACCCCTCGCTGCAGAAGGATAGGTTTCGAGGCTTTGTCCTGGAGCCGGACTGACATAGTGGCGTTTTCATACAAACACTTCAGCACCTCGATGTACCGATAGTCAATCTGGCACCGTTGAAGAGACTGCAATACAGCCCAGGTCTCGATCGAATCAAAGGCTTTTTCGTAGTCCACAAACTCTAAGCAGAGAGGCAGGTTATACTCTTCGGTCTTCTGTATAACCTGCCGCAGCGTATGTATGTGGTCTACGGTGCTAAAGCCTTTACGGAATTCGGCTTGTTCGGGAGGCTGGAAGTCGTCAAACCTGCACGCGAGACGATTCGTGATGACTCTTGAAAACAGCTTGTAGACATGGCTCAGAAGTGAGATGGGTCTATAATTCTTAAGCAGGGTATTGTCACCCTTCTTAAAGAAAACGCCACAGGCATGGAACAGAGGTGTGGTGGTACCACCACACCTCTGTTCCATGCCTGTGGCGTTTTGCCCTCGAGTATGACGGAATCAAACAGCTTCTGAAGGGCCTTTAGAACGGGTTTTCCGCCGGCTTTCAGGCCTTCAACTTGTTCAGATATATTAAATACTCGTGTACGAGTTACTAAATGTGATAAAATTATAATCACAGAACCTGGGCGGGTTTATTGCGGAGTGTACCGCGGGACCGGCCGGGACCCGGCCCGGACCGACGCGAAGGGAAAGGGACGAAAGCAAGAAATAACATGCAAAGAACGTATATTCGGAAACATGTACATACTATAGTGGTACATACTATTATAGTAGTGGGACATACAGGTAAAACATAGTCAAGTATTCGGCCGTTCTAAGAGCACATCTCGTTACAGTTCGAGTCCAGATTGTAGCTTCTCCTGCCAGTCACTCACAGGTTTACAGTCTGTTCCCTGCGCTCTATGCGTCTTGTTTACACCAGTTACTGTAGCATTGTTTTCCCGATGAGTGAGATTCAAGCGTTGCCTGATCACGCGCTCATAAATAGAACTAACTTCCCACCTACAGTACGAATCCTAAGTTCCTATTAACAACTTAACAATACAAACGGAGTTCGAGGTAGTCACTAGACGAGTGGTCCTTCTGTCGCGCCTGCTTGTGCTGCGGTTGACGGCCGGACGGTGGAAGTAGTTTTATAGTGACTCGTGTGTTTACAAAGTACAATGATTAGTTCGGTACAAGTGAGTTGTTTTATGGCGTGCTCACAGAGGTCGTGTCGGACGCCAAGCTCGATTCTAATTGCTATACTAGGCGACCACAAACTTATGACATATCGAAAAATGGCACTTCTTATTTCAAGATGATTAAGTCTGTTATAATCATGTTGTACGGAATGATAGCCTGGACGCTTAGCATGTAACTTTTAGAATCTTCCTTTACTTTCGGGGCAAGCATGCCACTGAGACAATAACAAAGATGCGCCAGGAGAGCTGAAAGTAACGAACTGAAAGTCGAAAATATTATGGACACACGTCGTCGGCCGGGCACGCAGTCTTCGGTTGTCCGGCGTCGCTCGCCCCTCCTCCCATCCCCGCACACATCCTCACGTTACCCCCCTGGCCCTGCCGAGGGACGCACTCCAGACTTCATTTCGCAAATTATACTCTCAACAAACTCATATCCGCCCAATTACTTACCTGTGATACTACACCCTCTGAAATTGCTCCACATATAAAACCTCCGTTATATAATAACGAGATTTTTTATTTTCCGCTAACATTCCTTGAGGGATATGAAGTTACAGTATTATCTTTTGGCGTTTTCTTCCAAAGCCTTCAATTACTTACTGTACTTATAGTTGGTGTAACACGAAGAAATGTTTTTAAAATAATATTTGAAAAGGTTGTTTCCCGTAAGCATTGACAAAAGATTCGCAAGTAGTAGGGGCTCACCGCGCTCGGAGCACAAACAACAACAAGCGGAACTCTGAAAGTAGTGCAACTGTGCAACAATACGCACCAACCGACCACGAAGAGCGCTTTGTTCACATCGGCTGTGAAGTAAACTCGACATCCTATACCAGTCCGACTAATTTATAAATTGAAATTTCACTGAAGCTTGAAGATGATTAAACTAAATCGCCTGTACAATATTCTTACCGCTGAAAGCTTAATTAGTTCTTTATTTGCACAGACAAAGCGACAGACAATACGAGCTAGCACCGCGGTAGCGAACAGCGCAAATACGGCACGCCTCGCATGCCGCATGCCGCTGCGAACACAGCGAGCGTTACGGAGCGGCGCGCGGCGCTATCACCGTCAGGCGTGCACCGCGAAATAATTTAGACGCAGAATCAGTGAACACAATTTTCAGAATGAACTAGGTTCAGTATTAAAGATTAAACATTGCGGTCGAAGTGGGTTAGGTTATTAAGACGCTTGCCTTGAGGGTGAAACTTTACTTTTTTCACGATACATATTATAATACAACATGACCCAATTTCCTTCAACAAATCTATACGAGTGTGTTTACTACTGTAAAGTAGAACAACCTTCGATGACTCACGCAGGACCCCTTAATTCTTGTAGTCAGACTGGCACCGTGGAGTAGAAGCAGCATTCTTCCTTGAAGAGGCTACAGGACAAGTGCTGCTGTAACTGCGACTACCTATCGCAATAGTGTAAACATATATAACATTTTTGTTGTCCATTCAACCAAATAGACATATAAAAAAACCGGTTCCGATAAGATGGAGCCAGAAACCACACAGCATGGAACAAATTGCAATATTTGAGAGAAATGTTTTCAAAATTATAAACTCCAACAGTTCCAATTGGCATTAATAAAATGTTACCCTTTATTCACTCGATTCGCCAGGTCCTGACTTTTTCCGTAGGGATATCTATGTAGGACGTGTCATGGGAAACTCTAAACACTAAAAGCAGAATATTTGTGTCTTCTAGTGGAATACTTAACAGAATTTGCGACAGTTTGGTTAGAAAAACGTTCCCATCATATTGTAACTCAGAAAAAAGGTGGAGATATGGCGCAATATTGCCAAGCTGTTTTATAAAATTATCCGAAAATATCTGGTAATACAAATTATCTTAATTTTAGGTTTTATGGTTTTGGATTGGCCACCCTCTTGAAGAATATTGTATTCTAGGTTACGGCATTTACGTTGTACACATATCAAGCTTATACATTTTCAGTTTTAGCTGAGCTCGCATTGTAGACATGTTTCGTACAATGAGAGATCAACTTATACTGGAAATGTATAGCTTGATATGTAGCCGTGCGTACCTACCAGTTAAAAGCAGTGAACAAATTATCAGGAGAAAAAAATCTCCGGTTATATTCCAATCTGTAAACTGCATACCCTGACAATATACTGTTATGACAGTCTCCATCGTTAATCTACTCGTACCAATATTCACGAACATATAATATGCTCTACAAATATAGGTAAGGTCTATATATAATACTATCCCAGCTATATCGTAACAATCTGCTGCGCTGAACGAGTAGCAGTGGTGGACACTGCCTCGTGTGTGACAGTGCCGTCAGTTCACCCCTGTGAGGGGCACAGATATCAGTCTCGGCGAGTGACGACCGCTTTAACAAAATTATGATAGCCTTCAATATCGCTATAGAACATGCATTACCCGCGACAGTCACCCCCTCCCCCCTTCATCCCAGTCTCTCCATTGCTAACTGAAATACACTGGTGCGGTGGACGGTGCAACTGACTGCCACGAATTGTTGACTAGGAACAAAATAGAAAACAAAAACACAATCTCGATTTTCCATAACAACTTTGAAATTGGACATGCGGTATGAGGAAAACTAAATGATGCGTTTTATGACTTCCACGTTTTGGTTCCTACTACTTCATGTATCTAGACTTCTCGAGTGTAGTGAAATAGTGTGCACAGTACGGCGCCAGCGGCGATGCGCGCCGAGGCGGACTATGGCCGGCTCAATTACCACGGTTAATGCGGAGGTAATCAGCCGGAACTATACGGACCTTATCACGTTTTTCGCAGGATTTCCTCGTCTAAACGACGCTGATGAATCTCGGCTTACATATCCTTTTGGTAAATTTTACAAGAAGTTTGTTGGCTGTTCTAGATGTCCGCCACATAATCGGATTAAGAGCTAAAGAGTGAAGCAGTGCGCGAGACTCGTGCAGGACGTAGTTAGTGTTATCGCGGGTCGGCGTCAGGCGCGCGTTTGTTGTTTCACAAAGGAATACCGGCCGTCCTCCGCCCGCCACTATCAAGTAACGCGTATTTTTCCTTCACTATATTGTGCACACTATCTTTTATGGTGGCTAACCGAGCCCTTCTACTGGAAACATTCTAAACTTCAATCACGTAAAAGATGCTTGAAACTTCTTTTACGTATTTTCGTTTCTCCGAAGATTTAATAACGCCCTCATTAAATTGATGGGATTGAGATAGAACTACGTATTTTGAGCTACGTGAATTACATTCAGTAATTTAGAGGTTCAAATAAAAAACCTACTTCCTCAAAAACACTACAAAGTGAAAAATTACTTTAATTTCGGAAGTCAGTGTCTTAGGATCTGTATTTGAGTTATTAAATTAAAGTTATTTTTCACTTTGTAGTGTTTTTGAGGAAGTCGGTTTTTTTTTTGTAAAAAAGTTTTTTATTTTTTACTATTTATTTACGGTAGCTACCCAACACTTATTCCTATACCACTACTCGCCAGATGAAATTTAATACTTTACTACTGCTGTAAATCGTTGAGGAATTCCCTCGACTGTCTGTCTATGGTCTCCATCATCACAGCTGTAATGGTACTTATAAGCCTTATGGGGGTTTTCTCATCCATAGAAATGAATTAAGTTCAAACACTGTCTTTCGGCTCCATCATCAGATCAACTCCGGACCTTAATTAAATAGTAGTGATGAAATTGGCACTTTTAACCGTATGAAGTAAACCCAACAATAGGGAACTGCTGCAAATTGTTGAGGAATTCCTTCCACTGTCTATGGTCTTCATTATCAGACCTGAAATGGCATTTATGACCCATATGGGTGCAAGTTTTCATCAATAGAAATGAATTAAGCCCAAGTCGTTGAGGAGTTCCCTCGACTTTTGATTTTGATTTTGACTGTCTTTTGGCTTCATCATCAGAGCAACTTAAGACCTTCATTAAATAGTAGTGCTTTAAGATAATTAATGAAAAAAAAAATAAACGCACTAGTCGCCACTACGATTTTCGATTGCTCCCATCGACTTCACTGGGATGCCATCATCAGATCCTGGTTTCCTTCTCATGGTGCCACCCTTGGGATATCTCCATCCAACAAAAAAAAAAACATCAAAATCGGTTCATAAACGACGAAGTTATCGGTGAACACACATAAAAATATATATACAACATGTAACGTAATTAACGCACACCCTCTTAACTTTTACTCAACTTCAACTTTTACTATGTGACCAAACCTAAAATCGCGAAAAAAAATCAGATGTTTCATTCAAAAGTTCAATACCTACTCGACCAAAATGTATGAAACAGCTGATTTTGTATTCGCGATTTCAGGATATATACGGTCGAATTGAGAAACCTACTCCTTTTTTTAAAGTCGGTTAAAAAAGGGACTCTATGAATCATGTTTAGCTTCAAAGTCATTATAGATGTCATACGAAGCCCACTTTAGGTATTTAGTTACTTTCAGAGTCATTTGTATTCGCTTGTACATAGTTACTGTAATAAGTCGTGTTTATAATAATTGTAACATTTCATAATTATGTAGTAACAATTACCTATAATATAAAATAAAACTGGAACGCTTTTATAACCAAAGCTTCAAAACAAACACAATATTTTTGTATACTTTATAACTTGAGTAACACCTCAACTATTGTACAAAAGCCGACATGACTACGAAATAAAATGTGAAAGTCAAACTGTTCCCATGGACGTGCGGCTGAAGGCGCATCTGCGCCCGCGCCGGCTGCTCGCCGCAGTTGTGAACAACGATGATGCATCTCGAATAACTCGCCGCCTAATTTCTCAGCGACTGAAGCCTTCACTAGCATTTCCATTACGAGTACATTACGGCAATATATTTATCAAAACCTCGTCTTTAGAAACTAACGAGAAAACGAAACTATACAATTATGAAAGTAACAACAGCGAGAAAAAGAACGACTTCAAATTGTTTACAATATTTTTCAGACGATGGTTACCACCCTGAGCACTCTCCAGACAAAGGGACGCCATGGTGACGTATGAATGTAAAGTTGATGCGTCTTTTAATGTGCAATGTTACATTCATACCATGATCATTTACTTTATATTTCTTAGCTGAGCTCTGACCTTATACAGCATAAAAGTGTTTTAAGGAAATACCATGCAGGGCAAATATAATATATCCATCAACTTAAGCCTTCCGAAGTCATACCAATGTGATTCAGAACCCGCACAAGCTGGCCAGGCGTGCCGGCCTCACACTCAACGCTCGCAGCACGCACTCCATCAGGATTGCGCACGGTAAGCCGACGTGTGACCTGCGTGCCACGTGACGTCGCCTGCTGAATGAATGTATTGCTGTTTTAACTACTTCGTTCCTTGTGACCAACACATATCTAAATATTTTAAACATAGGTAATAAAACATGAATTTACGTTTTATGAACAAACATGGTTGCACGTCCATCTACACGTTGTCGTACTAACAACGCTACTCAAACTAATATTTCAGCGCGAGACAGAGCGCCACAGTCAGCGTGCGGGTGTGTAGGTGTGTGCGCGTGTGCCACTACAGCACTAATAGGGAAACTTGCACAATAACGCACCGCAACACAAACGACGCGCGCCGCTCAGCAAAAATGTAGTGTACAGTGTGGCGGCCACCGCGCGCGCGGGGCCCGGCCGCGCCCTGCAGCCGATGTGCTTCGGAGAAGACTGCACTATGTGAGGTTGAGTGGTAGTGCTTCACCAAGCTCTTGTCAGCAGTTTGTCTTCACTTTCATTGGCTTAACTGATGCCGCGAGAAGTCATACATTTTTAAATATTATCGCCTTTAAAATGTGGCTTACCTCCAAATACAGTTGGAATATTGATTCCAAAACATTTACAAAGTAGATATGTAGATTATCATAATAATATGAAATTCGTACCTGACTTTGATTGATTAATTTTTTGATTGATAACTACATCTCTTCCCAGAATATTTAATTATTCTTGTAACATTTATTCATGTATACACTCTTAAGAACTTTCAATAAACCTTATAATAGAATAATACAAAGACAGCGCATTGAGAAAATTGTTTAAACAACACTGTGAGCAAACTATTGCTTGCATGCTTGTCATGACATGTCTCGTGTTTGGTGGCCGCACACGAATGAGCCAACTTGTCGCGTTTGTGTTCTCAACTACAATATCCGGCGATGTGTCGCCGCCGCGCTTGCTTCGCCATGCTACCGCCACGCCACCGCCACGCCACCGCCACGCCACCGCTACGCCGCAGACGCATGATCATTGATCACGCACAAGTTGCAACTAATATTGAGTAAAGGCACGTGCTCGCCGCGCCGCCGCCGCCGCCCGCCGCCACCCGCGACTGTTGGTATCAGTTAAAGACTTGAATAGCTTCGCGTTTGTTAGTAACTTTACTCCAAAAGTAAAACTACGCAAGAGTTATGTTTTCTCAATGTAAGTATATGGCGAGGAGTTTGTTGTATGTGTGTAATAACGTTCTGTCTTGTCGTAGTAGTAACGAGCAGACACAACTATGTTGTCACACGTTATTTGACAGTCGAAGTAAAAGGTTACTAATAACATGTCTGTGAACATTATTTCCACCGGTTTTTTCTTTTCATGAATGCAGGGTACAATTACTTAGCCCTTAAGTCAGTCATAAGTTAGCTAGTCATAAGTTAGTCATTAAGTCCATACAATAAAGTATAATAATAAGCCACCGTACTGATGCAATTATACAAATTAAAAAAAACTGGTCCTTGTGTGACATCGGACGTCATTTGGCAGCTCACCACAGACACTACATACGCCACACTTGGCACCGACTGCGCGTTATATTATCACTTTCCGTATAAAAAGCGCAGCCCACATGGGGCGGTTCAAAAATCCCTCTACATCAGTTTCGTACGTTTTGTATACCAAACCATCGCACACTACAGACGTAGGCGGGCCGCTCCGCGCTCTTTTGTTTTGAAATGCGAAGCGCGGCGACCTGACGCCGCTGTGATGTGCGCCAACCTTTACAAGTTGTTTTTTTTATTTGACTCTTACAAGGTTATTTTTTACCTTGAAGTTGGCTAGAAGGAACGGGTCCATTCAAAATCGAATTAAGAGGCCGTATATGATTTTAATCCAATTTCGCTAATTTCCGTGATTTTACAGTTAAAATGCGGTATTTCTACAAGTTATAATGCAGAACATGAAATGTCATTTCAATTATGATCTAATTATTGATTCACTCATACCGACGACTGTTTTAAGAGGTTTATTGTAAACCTCTTACCGTATCATATATTTACGAATCGTTTTGTCGTCGTTTCGTTTTGAATAGTTTTTGATTTCGGCTACTCAGAACTATTGTTCATATATTTAAACAACAGAAATAAACCTTAGTTCACCATCAATCCTTTTCCTGAAAAAAAATGCATAAAATTTAATAGTATTGGCAGTAAATAATCGTTTAGAAAAACCTAAATCTCGCATTATAATAATCAACAAAAATAAATAAGTAGCTCTTTCATTAGATAATAGTAGTTGAAACGGTACTTCACGTTTTGCATTAAAACCTAAGGAAATACATTTTTCTAACTGTAAAAGTATGTTTGTAAAAACAAATAATTGAGCCAAATCGACAAGATTTCGTGTAAGTCCTCGTAACTATTCTACAGAACGACATTTTACACAACGACACATTACAGAATTTACAAGTTAATAGTTGAAAACAGTAACTGGACTCATTAACCAATTTCCTGATTCAACGGGGACTTGATTTTGACTCGACTTGAAACTAGTGTTCAGTTCAAATCAGATACGTTTATTTGTGCACACAGAGGCGCCTCACACAAAGGGACGGCAGCGACAGGCTCGTCCAGCGTGTTCATAGTTTGTGGCTGCGAGCAGCCGACAGCGCGCCGCAGGATATGACCCCGCGGAAGCGCTTCCACCAACAATAAACTATTTTCGTTGGGTTGTCGCACTCGACCTACAGTTTACACTGTTATGCACAACTGGTGGGTCAGTCGCAGTGTACTGCTCCACAATCATAAAGCCTTTCTATTGGGTTGTTCGATAATTCATGTCGTTATTTTTTCATATTTTTCAAATTAAATTTATTTATATTAACAACAAACTTTAATCAATGATATATTGACCATTTTGTTGGATGACCTTTTGCCATCTTTCGGTAAGCTGAAAAATTCCACGTTATAAGAAGCCCTGGTTTTTAGAAGCGAAGAACTGGTCCAACTCATTTTTAACAGCATGATCGGAATCGAAAGTTTTACCATTCAAATAGTTTTGAAGGGAGCGAAACAAATGGTAATCTGATGGTGCTAAGTCAGGGCTATAGGGTGGATGTGGCATCAGTTCCCAATTGAGCTCTGTTAATTTTTGACAGGGTATCAAAGAGATGTGGGGTTTGGCGTTATCATGATGGAATATCACGCCTTTCCGATTGGCCAGTCCAGGGCCTTTTTTCTTCATTTCTTCATTCAATTTAGATAGTTGACGACAATAGACATTTGAATCAATAGTTTGGTTTCTTGGAAGCAGCTCAAAGTAGACTATACCCTTGTTATCCCACCACACAGAAAGCATAATCTTTTTTTGGTGAATATTGGCTTTGGATGTCGATTGTGGGGCTCATTTTGCTTGGTCTATGATCGTTTTCGGACTACGTTATCATAAACAATCCATTTTTCATCACCCGTTATGAATGGGTCTCTTTTTAGAAATGGGTCGTTTTGGTTACGATTCAGCAAAGAGTCGCATATGTTAATGCGTTTGGTGAGGTGGATTTCCTTTAGTTCATGAGGAACTCAAATATCCAGTTTTTTTAAATAACCAAGCTGTTGTAAGTGCAAGTAATCGGTTGAATTCGATATGTTGAGTTTCTCTGCTATCTCTCGAGTTGTCATACGCCGGTTAGTTTCGATTAACGTCTTTATTTTGTCGTCATCAGTAGTGGTTGGACGACCAGTATGTGGTGCATCTTGCACATTAAAATCTCCAGAGCGAAAGCGAGCAAACCAACGCTGACACTGGCGTTCAGTAAGGCAGTCCTCACCATAAACTTCACATAATTTCTTCCGAGCTTGCACCGCATTTTTGCCCTGTCGAAAATAAAACAATAAAATATGCCGATAATGCTCTCTTTGATTGTCCATTTTCAACTTAATTTTTAACCAACTTGTTTTTACTAATGACGCTCAGTCTTTGACTAAAGATAGTCTAAATTGTAATCTTTAAAATAGTATATAATAATGTATGCCACGCAATCACTACTACATGAAATTGCAGTTCAAACCATCTATGAGAAAAAACGACATTAATTATCGAACAACCCAATAGAATCTTTTTCGATACCAACGGTAACTCATACAAATGTATGAAACCGATATGTATGATGGTTACACCGTTGGAAACCGTGATGATGGTGTCCATGGAAGTTTGAGTACGCTGAGGGCGTTCTTAAACTTTCATTGACAGAATTATGTAATAGCAACTGTAATGATATTGAACTTTGTAATTGTATTGATTTTTTTTTATTTATCATATTAGAGATTTTATTGTATTATGAATGTTTTAGTTTATAATTTTATTGAGTATGTTTCTTTTAATTTCTTATGTATTTTATATAGTTTATAGTTTTCAAACACAATGTGAATTGTTCGTGAAATAAAAATTGAAATTGAAAAATTGAAAATCAAGTTAAAAATAGGTTAGTTCTATCTGGCCAGCCCCTTTCATTATTTTACTGCTATTTTTAACCGACTTCAAAAAGGAGGAGGTTCTCAATTCGGATGTTTATATGTTTTTTTTAACGTATTTTCGGCCATAACTCCGTCATATATAGACGGATTTGTAAAATTCTTTTTTTGTCGAAAGGGATCTATTCCGAAATGGTCCCATATAATTTTCATATAGATCTGATGATGAGTTCGGGAGACAGACACCGGAACTCTTTAAAAAATGACAGCAAATCAACCGCGATTTCTGCTTTCGCATAAATATGCATTGTTTGTTTGGAATTAGTGCAGGGTGAATACCACAACTAAAAATTTAAAAATAAAAACTTTTTTACAAAAAAAAACGACCGACTTCCTTAAAAACACTACAAAGTGAAAAATAACTTTAATTTCGGAAGTCGGTGGCAAAAAAACCATAAATACAGATCCTAAGACACCGATTTCCGAAATTAAAGTTATTTTTCACTTTGTAGTGTTTTTAAGGAAGTCGGTTGTTTTTTTTTTGTAAAAAAGTTTTTATTTTTGTCAAAAACTTTGTATAATTAGATGTAAATTACTTATTCGTTTAATTATTATTAATTATTTAGCCAGCTTCCCTTTGCCACTACTTAAAAAGCCGCATAAAATATTATGCAGGCCTTATACAGCTAGTCGTTGCAATAAATTTAAAAATAATATAGCTCATAGGATTACACCATCTATAGTAGAACGCGAGAATCCTAATGAAATCTATGGAGCCCTATTTGATATTGTGCAAAAAGAATACGAATCTACTTTTAAGACCAAAACTATTGATATTAATAGCACTTCCGTTAGCTTCAACCAATGGGCTACTCCAGGAATTTATAAAAGTAGAGCAAGACTATACGAGTTATATGGTTTGAAAAAATACAGATTTGATACTCCTTTTTTAGAGTATGTCAGTAATTATTCAAAATTGTTTAAAAAAATCTGCGCTTTAGCTAAATCAAAATTTTTAAGCGATACCATAAAAAAATCCAATAATAAAATAAAAACCACTTGGAAAATTATTAACAATGAAACGGGTAAACCGGTTAAACAGGAAAAACAACTAGAGATTATGATTAACAACAAATTGGTTAATAAAGCTGCCGTCATAGCTGAGGCATTTAATGAGTTTTTTGCCAACATACCTATAACTACGACTTGCTCCTTAAATTCGTCCTCGTCTAAAGCTGAAAACCTTTTGCATAGTTGTGTGCCCGGATGTAGTCGCTTATTTAGTTTCGAACATGTAACGCCTCGTGATGTGGTTAATATTTTTAACACACTTAAGTCTAAAAACACTGGGGATTTCTGGGGCATCTCCATTAAACTGTTAAGTAATATAATAGACATCGTAGCCCCCTATCTAGCTGTTACTTTTAATAAATGTGTTGATTTAGGATCTTTTCCTGACCTCATGAAGAGTAGTAAAGTCATACCATTATTTAAAACAGGTAATAAAAATAACGTTGGTAACTTCAGACCCATTTCTATCTTACCTGCATTTAGTAAAATATTTGAAAAGTTAATACTCAAGCAATTGCTAAGACATTTTAATTTAAATAGCCTCCTTCATAATGAGCAATATGGCTTTACAAAGGGTCGTTCGACAACAGATGCGGGTGTTGCTCTGCTGAAACACATTTTTAATGCTTGGGAGAACTCGCAAAATGCTATTGGAATTTTCTGTGATCTCTCCAAAGCTTTTGATTGCGTTCACCATGACACACTTTTGCGTAAACTACGTCATTACGGTGTTCAAAACGAAGCTCTCAATGTCATAAGTTCTTATTTGCAAAATAGGCACCAATGTGTAGATGTCAATGGAGTAAAATCTTCCGGGCTACTAGTTCAGTTAGGTGTACCTCAAGGCTCAATACTGGGTCCATTCTTATTCTTAGTGTATATTAACGACTTACCATTCTATTTAAAGAATATCTGTGACATTGTACTATTTGCTGATGATACCTCACTTATCTTTAAAGTAGACAGGAATAGAAAAGATTTTGATGACGTGAATAGTGCGCTCTCAATGGTTACGGATTGGTTTACCACAAATAACCTAGTTCTTAATGCTAAGAAAACAAAATGTATAAAGTTCGCTTTACCGAATGTTAGGCATCTGGGACCCAACGTCGTCTTAGATAATGAGGTGCTTGAAACTGTAGACTCGGCAGTTTTTCTAGGCATAACAGTAGACGCGAAACTACAGTGGGGCCCACATATTTCAAGCCTAGCCGGGAGGCTCAGTTCAGCTGCCTACGCCGTCAGGAAAGTTAGACAATACACGGACGTTGATACAGCTCGATTAGTCTATTTTAGTTATTTTCATAGCGTTATGTCCTACGGCATTCTGCTGTGGGGCAAAGCCGCGGACATTCAAAATATTTTTGTTCTTCAAAAACGAGCTGTTCGAGCTATATACCAACTAGGTACTAGAGTTTCTCTGAGAGAGTTGTTTAAAGATATTGGTATTCTTACGGTGGCATCACAATTCATCTTCGCCAACATCTTATATATTAAGCAAAATATACATCTGTACACTAAGAACAGTGATATTCATAATATTAATACTAGAAATAAGGACAAGCTACGTGCTCCCTTTCACCGGCTTCATAAGGTTCATAATTCATTTGTTGGTCTTGGTATTACCTTTTTCAACAAGCTTCCCTCTGCTTTCATAGATTTGCAGTTTAATGAGTTTAAAGCTAAAGTAAAATCCAACCTTTGTTCAAAGGCATACTATTCTATCAACGACTTCTTAAACGATAAGAATAGTTGGCCGCTGTAATTAGCTCAATGTTTATGTTCTTTCAACCAGAATCAGAATTAGCTTTCCTCATCATTGTGTATGTAAGCGGGCACGCCCTTTATACCCGGAGGCTCTTATTTAGGTTTTAAGTTCTATTTACGATTTTATTATTTCAGCTTGAGTTTAGTTTTTTTTAAATGTTTTGTTCGTATATTGGCGTGTGCTAGCTGACATATATTATGACGCATAATTTGATGTATGTTTTGTTTTGTTTTATACTATTAATTACTTACATAATACTGTATAGAATCAAGTTCTTCTAACTTAACAGACAGCTGTGCTGCTGGGGAGTTTGTTCCGCCACTTCTTCTTCCCAGCCAAAGCACTAGGAAGTGTCGAAGGGTGGGCGTTTTTGGGGGACTGTCTCATGTAACTTTGACGTTCAAAAAGTGCTGACTCTCAGCCTAGTTTGAATAAATGACTTTTGATTTTGATTTTGAATATTGCAGAAATAAAATGTTGAGTAATAGTGAGCAGTAGTAACATTGTTCCACCAAGAAGTCTAACAGTCTTCATGCTATGTTAAAAAAATACTAAAATCAACACACACGGTTAAGTCGATGGTAAAATGTATCAAATCAGTGACCGCAGTCTGTAGACAGCGTCACGCAAATGAGTTGGATACCAGTGTTGTGTGTGTGTGTGTGCTTTTGAAATAATTACACCGCAGAGAGCATCCGAAAGTATTGCGGACAGTAACTAACCACATACCACACGCGATGAACGAACGATAAATGTTAACATTGCAACAGATTTTCAAAAACTAATCATTTAAAAACACGTTTGTGTTACGAAATATTTACTTATATAATACGACGGCTGAAAGGTAGGTTCCATTCATCAGCCGTGGTCAAATGTAAACAGATATTTCGTTTTAGTAAATTGGTTTATATTCAGTTGCACCGATAGATAACCCTATGTTGCACCCTATCATCACAAGTGCTCCATTTATAAATATTCAATATTTGAAATACAAACCTAAACGCGTGATACGATAAAAAGTTTCTGCCATAGACGCCACGCCACAAGCCGCGGGTCAGTGAACGGGCTCGGGGTGCGACAAAGCGCACAAAAACCTGCGATTGAAGCTAACCTCAAAGGGCCACAAAAAGCACCGTCGACGGATCGCTCCAAATTGCATTCAATCAACGCCTCGTAACTTAACGATGAGCTACGCAAGTGCTACGCCAGCGCTACGCCAGCGCTACGCTATTGCTACGTGCGTAGCATTCCTGTTGTGAGTGTCAGACAACAGGATTATTGTGTCATGAACTTGTGAATTACAAAAAATGAAGAATTAAAATTCAAACAAATTACGTGAAAACGAATATTATTAAATTGTTTAATTGACACGCGTAGTCAAATTTGTGATGTTTACTCTCTCTGCTGTAGAAACTGTCAATTGAACTTTAAACTGTCAATTTAACTCGAAAAATTAATTTTGGTTTAAAAACGATTGTTACAACTAGGTAGATTAAAATCATCGAAATTGAATTGAATATGGGTAGGTGCTGCTCCACTGGTCGTACATTGCTCCAATTTAAAGTCTCCGGCGATAATTCATACGTCGGGAGCGAGCGGCGACGCGAAGTAAGAGAATAGTTTCATGAATTATAACGAGTGCAGATAATGGATCAGATTCAATATCAGTAAGCTGTTTTCTCATCAATATCGTATAGCCGGCGCGGCTGCATCGAACGTGGGTCACTTGTCGCGGGTCACCACATGCGCGCCACTGCGCGTGTATCACCAGTCTCGTTGCTTGTTGTAGACAGTATGTAAATCTCTTTTGGTGTTGTCCGTTACAGCGAAGATATATAATTATAATTATTTTGATTGTTTCGAATAATAATATCTCGGTGAGTTGAAGGTAGCCGTTGTTTACACGTGAAGCCATCAGCAATAAGAGAATCATGTGGCTAACAACAGGTATATCTTGATTGCACTATTGGTTGAGGTAATCAAATAGCAATCAATAGTTGGCCGCGTCTAGCGAGGCGGGCGTCCAGTACACACTGACTCGTATGTATGTCGCGTGGCGCTTGAATGTCCCGAGAACACGTTATTCCCCGCATCCGTCGCAGGGTGCTCGCCACTGCTGGCATAACTTGCGCGCTTAAATCACGTTTATAACGTCTCACATGCAGCGCTCTCGGCGCCGAACGCCCCGACAAATTGAACGACAGTTATAAAGTGAGCGGCAAATAAACTGCCTTCACTTGCGGTGGAAGCGGTGCGGCGCGGCGGCGGTGCGGCGCGGCGGCGCTGCGGAGTAGTATACATTATTACAACATGTCGGTATAATTGTAAGAGTTATTTAAGTTCAAGTTTTATTTCCTCGTTCCAGAGCAGTCCGATCAGTCAATAGTAATACTAAAACTTCGTGCACTATTTGTAACTGAACGTTCTCTTAAAGCCGTAAATATCACGACGGTGCAACGAAAAAACTTTTTTACAAAAAAAAACAACCGACTTCCTTAAAAACACTTCAAAGTGAAAAATAACTTTAATTTCGCAAGTCGGTGTCTTAGGATATGTATTTATGGTTTTTTTGCCACCGACTTCCGAAATTAAAGTTATTTTTCACTTTGAAGTGTTTTTAAGGAAGTCGGTTGTTTTTTTTTGTAAAAAAGTTTTATTTTTGAATTTTTAGTTGTGGTATCTACCCCGCACTAATTCCAAACAAACAATACATATTTATGCGATTGCAGAAATCGCGGTTGATTTGCTGTCATTTTTTAAAGAGTTCCGGTGTTTATCTCTGGAATTCATCATCAGATCTATATGAAATTCATATGGGACCATTTCGGAATAAACCCCTTTCAAACAAAAAAAGAATTTTGCAAATCCGTCTATATATGACAGAGTTATGGCCGAACATACATAAAAAAAAAAAATAAAAAAAATATAAACATCCGAATTGATAACCTCCTCCTTTTTGAAGTCGGTTAAAAATACATTGCGTTACCATCACTGGCCGGATATGACGTCAGAAGAACATGTCGCGCGAGTCGCCTCTGTTACTTACAAGTGCGACATGCTAACGCTTTAAAGTGGTTGTGACGACGCCGCAAGCTATTATAAAGTGGAACGCGCAGTATTCAGCTGGTGGAGGTGCGAGTTACTATAATGATAATGTTACGGCCGGCCGTCATGTTGTATGACGTCATTATGATAACCGCGCGGCCCGCTCACTATGTGTGCGTCGTGGTTTGTCCTGTAGCCTTGCTGCTTCTGCACTGACCCGCGGTAGAGAACACTTCCCATAGACTAAGTCACTGGAGTGAACCTGAACGCAAATAATCTCTAATCTTATTCATTCAGAGCTGCGTGCTCTGTTAGATTTATTTCGTTGTGAATAAACTGTTCGGAATGAGCCTTCTGCACTCTCTCGTATAACGCGTTAATAACTTGCTACAAAGTGTGAGCCATCAAATTAAACGTAATGTTTGTTCGCGCCGGTAGCACTGTCTCTGGGGACCAGTGCCGCGCAAACCTTATACGGTATAGTACACCGCGGGCGGGTGTAGCACACAATGCTCACAAGTGACAAATGAAAACCCTAACCAAATATTAGCTTTTACATATCAAATTGGCGTTTTATATAGTAAAACAGAGCGACTTTTTAAAGTTAAATTAATATTTATTCAATCAAAGTATGAAGCATTGTTATCTATGCCATTGTTATCTATGCACTACCGCTATTTTATATGTAGTTCCTTTATTCCTTTGTTGAATAAATCGTGTGGGCGAGAATCAATAAAATGTTTGAAGACGGTTTGGACTGCCTCATCATCATTTCAGCCATAACATGTCCACTGCTGGACACAGGCCTCCCCCAATATAGGGGCTTGACTGTAATCGCCACGCTTGGCAGGCGGGTTGGCGATCGCAGTATGGTGGTAAAATGCATACAGTGGCGTTCACAGGGTTTTATGACCGCGTAGGCAGTTTAAAAAAAATCGTCTTTTGCAGTTGCACAAGTTGGTGAAGAAAAAACTCACAAGGTGGTTTAAAAGGTTGAAATGACGATTTTCTGATGATGCTAATAAAAGATTTCGGCCAGCTCAAATAACGAATCTAAGTGAGCGATTGTTACAGAACACGTCTTTTATTGCTTTAATTAATTATCTTAAAGCACTACTATTTAATGAAGGTTTGAAGTTGCTCTGATGATGAAGCCGAAAGACAGTCGAGGGACCTCTGCGACGACTTACAGCAATTACCCGGTGTTTGGACTTAATTCATTTCTATTGATGAGAACTTTGCACCCATATGGGTTATAAGTGCCATTACATGTCTGATGATGGAGACCATAGACAGTTGAGGGAATTCCTCAACGATTTACAGCAGTAGGAATACACAGCAATACTAAAAAGTAAAAAAACTTTTTACAAAAAAAAAACCGACTTCCTCAAAAACACTTGAAAGTGAAAAGTAACTTTAATTTCGAAAATCGGTGTCTTAGGATCTGTACTTGAGTTTTTTGCCACCGACTTCCGAAATTAAAGTTATTTTTCACTTTCAAGTGTTTTTGAGGAAGTCGGTTTTTTTTTTTTTGTAAAAAAGTTTTTTTTAGATATGATTTTAAAGCATCGCCATAAAGAGTTGGTGCGACCAATAATTATTTTTCGGTTGAAAGCATGGAAAGACGTGTAAAGTAGTGTAGTTGTTGACTTTGTGTGTTTCTTAAATACGTGTAAATACGTTTTAACGATGAACATGAACGTTCTGTCGATGCGCTGCTTGCTGGGATCGTAACAATAAACTTCACTAAACGTAAAACTTATTCGTAATACTTGTCTTAATACGATCATTATCAAATGTATTTTTCTTTAAGCGACCCGCGGGATAGAAATTATGTAAATCTGCAAATCCCGAACAATTCCACATTGTACTCGAACTACTAAACAACAAGCCACCACACAGCCAGTAGTATGTTTCTTAATTATTACTATGAAACTTACGTGTTGCATTACCTCTTTGCTGGGTTAATTCTTACAAAATGAGGTACACATCTCCCTTTAGCCTCCTTTTCATTAAACGGCAAATGCGAAAACTTCCCATTTATAACCTTTTTAACAACCACACATTTTCAACACAAACTTCACAATCGAACAACATTTTGAATAAAACAAACAAAAAGCAATTGTTAAATCAATTCAATAAACTATAATAATTGAAATTAGCAACAAATCGACCTAAGTATTTACGTTTCAAAATGCCAAATCACAAGAAAAACATAAACAGCGCACTTCACATTAAATAAACAATTTCTAAACTTTGATAAGTAAAAGATTGACAAATAAAATTGCATCATTGTCAACCAGAATTTTCGTTAACATTCGTACATATTCAATTTGGTCGCATAATACTCGCCATTAAAGTCGCGGTGACGCGCGTGTGGCCCGTGATTGGTTATCCGGTGTCCTGCCGCAGGAGTTCGCATTGTTAACACTCCTTTGTGTGCAATGTATAGACACGAAATCGTCGACGATTTTATGCCTTGCCTTTTTTTTTTTTTGGATGGGAAATCATCAAATGACTTCTCCCGCTCTGGGCGGAGTGGGAGGGAGTGTCAGACTTTTACTGACTAAAACCCACCCGTGTTCCTTCAGTTGCCCATGTGCCAGAGTCACGGTATCTCTTTCGAACAATCTCGTGACCCTGGCAGGCATCGGTCCTAGCAGACCCCTACATTGCTGCTGACATCTCTTTGAGGCACGCGTGGAACACTACGCGCCGTCGACCCGAGCCTGATCCTTACCGGGCGGCGAGCTACCCATTGCTCGCCACCCGCAAGCTCGCGCCTACGGTGGCCGGGAGTCCGCTATCGACTCCCGACGCCCGGGGCGTCTCCTCCTGCGGCGGCTAGGGGCGTGAGGGTGCAGAGACTGCCACTCCCTCACGCGCCCCGCCTCCTCCTTCGCGAGCATTACTGCTTCGCAGAAGGAGGTGACGGCTTCCCATGCCCTCTCGCTCCGTACCATGGCTCGCACCAGGGCCGGACGCGAGAGGTCGCCGCCGCCGATCGCCTCCACGAGGACACGGCGGTGCTCAGCCCAGGCAGGGCACACCTCCACTGTATGCTCCACCGTGTCCTCCAGACGATCCTCACAATGGAAACACCCGGACGTTTCCTCCCGCTTTATCCTGAACAGGAACCCACCGAAGCACCCATGCCCGGTGAGAACCTGCGTCAGGCGGAAGGTGAGGACGCCGTGGCGCCGCTCAATCCACTCCTCAAAGAGGGGACTTACCGCCGCAATTGTCCTTGCGCTGCGATCTGTTATGAACGGGTTGCCGTAGTAAATTACGGTATGACATTGCTATCATTTTATATAAGGATTTTGAACTTATTGAATAATTTTATTACTTAGTGTAATTTATTGTTCTTGATATATCAGTAACTGGTCTAGATCTTGTTCGACTAGATCTAGGGTCTGCAGTGTCTTTATGCCTATATGGACCGCACGCCAATGCATAGAGAACACTGCTGCCCATTCACTAGTAAGTCCCTTAAGTCGCCTTTTACGACATCCACGGGAAGTAATGAGATGATGCTATTCTGTACGTGGTAATCTTTTTTTGAAAGGTGGTAATTTGTTGGAATAAGGTCAAGACAGCATGGGGGTCGTCGGAGACACTCCAATCGCAGCTCCTCTAACTTAACTACCGTCTGTTGTGCAGTGTGTGGTCTAGCGTTGTCCTGAAACTACAGTGGGCTAGAGCAATTGAACAGTCTCGGTTGTTTAACGGCTAGCTTTACTTGTATGGTTTACAATGGTTTACAGTACAGATCTGCCGTAAGCGTCTGACCAGATCTTGGGAAGCTGTAGTGGATCGCACCAGCACTGGTCCACCAGATACTTACAAGTACGTAAGTAAGACAAAGGTCTGAGTGAACTTTCATTTGGGGCAGGAATTGGCCAGTTTCCGGCCGGTACTCGAGCACTGGCTCGGTCGGAGGCACGGCTCCCTGTTGTTTCAGGTGACGCAGGTGCTCTCGGCGCATGGGTACTTCGGGAAGTAACTGCGTCGCATAAACAGGGAGTCGTACGCCCGGTGTTACCACTGCGTCGACTGCCGGGGAGATACGGCGAGGCATACGCTGGCAGTATACCGCTTGGGAGGAGCCGCGACGTGCCCTCATCTCAGGAGGAGACAGTAACGTGTCGCTGCCGGCCCGGGTTGAGTCGATGGTCAGCAGCGAGGAGTTCAACACTTGTCTCCCCACTTGTTACCCGCAGAGGCGGGCCAGCACCAGTCGGGGATCGCGGAAGTAGCATTCGATTCCGTGATCCCTGACGTAGGTGTGGGATGATACACCGGGCTGGTTTTACACCACGGCTAATCTCTGAACATCACTATGAAGATTGATTAAATACCTTAAAATATATTACGTATAAGTTATTTATTTAACGAACGATAAATATTGAATAGTTTGCACATAACAATTTCAGATGAGAATATTTTTTGTTTTATACTTTTTAGAGCGTGATTTTTTAGTAGGTAGGTTTTAATTTTTGAACCTATTATTTTAATATATGTGTTAACTCACTACTCACTACTTTATTGTTTTGAAGGGGAAGGGGGGGGGGGGGGTAACCTACCAAGCGGTGCCATATAAATTTGGTTAAGTTCTGATTAGTGGTTTTGGAGTTAGGTTTAATAATACGTATTTTTCCAACAAGCATAATCTCTAATTGTAAGTAGAAAAAATATTTATGATATTATGATAACTACTTGTCATTGATAACTTTGATAAAATATTGTGCACATACTATGTAAATAATTACATAGCAAGTGTAAGTATCATATTTAAATTTGTGTAGGGTAGGTACCACAACTAAAAGTGAAAACTAAAATTAATAATATAATGTCTTAATAATAAGAACATTCTTATTAAAATCTAAGCAATCTAATTAATTAATCTTCGTTAAATGCCCATCTGTAGAGATATTGTTAAGCATCACGTGATGGGAGTTCCCTCCAACTGTCCCTAATTAGTAATGAGACGAGCCAGCCCGGGACCGCGCGTGCCGGGACTCTAGCTAGCTAACTCTATTCCATAATCATAATAAACTTATAAATACCCAAAATATATATTTAAATACCAAAAATGATGCCCACTAGCACCACAAATCAGTCATTGAATTTATATAAATAAAAATAAAAAATACCATAAAACGATTTAAAGCTTATTTTGTCCCTGTCGTCTTCAAACGATTGACCAAAAGAGTAGGATGTTTTAAATGAATGAATGTGGGGTGCAAGTGGACCTAAGAGTGTAGTTCTCTGTAGTGGGATGCGCTACGCCATTCGTAGAGTTCTATGGCGAATGGCGTAGCGCATGCTACGGCGTAGCTCATGCTACGCAACTGGTTCAACAATACTCGGTTTCACAAACACAATTTAATATTAAGAGAACTAAATTTAAATTTTGATTTGGATATTTCATTAGATAAGCAATGATTACCTACTCACTCCACTTTATTCAGTGATCCTTACAACGATAGTATGATGCCGGTTGTTATCATAAAAGTTTATCGTTATGCAAATTTTAAAGCAACGAGCGTTCTACTTGTAATGTTCGTTGTGTAGTAATGCAAGCCTCGCTTATCAGCGTTGTTATGAAGACGCGAGCGGCACGCGGGTGGCACGCGTGGCGCCGATCGCCGGTCGGGCGGCGGAATTTATATTGGCTTCCAGCTGACCGGGGCGTCTTAGTGGCCTTTACGTGCCCGCCTTGTTGAACATGGACGCGTTCTGTGAGAGGGGATTGGTGCTTTAAGAAGCACGTAAAAATAGTTCTATGATCAAAGAAACATGAAGTGAAATCATGGGATCTCCCTGGTGATGAATGGCAAGTTGGTGACTTCCGAGACGGTGGTTATACTTACGTACAATGAATTGGAAAGTAACTCGTAATCGATTTCATTATGTAAATGTTATAGGAAACAAGATCGTTTACAATGTCAAAAAAATATTTTATTACTAAACAAGGTTGGATAAAAAGCAACAATCAAAACTCAAATAGCCGTTAAAGTGTGGTAAAGATTTAGTTACTTTTTCTTTAAATTGACTCAAGCCGTCACAGTCCAGTGGAGATTTACATACATATCGATACTTTAAAAAAAATCAAGTATCGAAAATGGTTCAAAACCGCTGGAATTCAAAGGCGTAGAAAAATAGACTTTTTTTTTCATTGTTTATGACTTTTTTTTCTTTTATCGCTTTGGGCGAAATATGGGTATGCATAACTTAATTCATTTGTATATTTTATTCCGTTTGATTCCGATAAGTTCATGATTGTAATTTAGTATTCATGATGTAGTTAGAATTTCATAAAGTACGAATATTTGTGGCGTTCCGCGCATAAAGGTACCAGTAGGGAGGTATTGAGTTAAGGCCGGATGTAGAATCTAGAAGAGAACCATTATTATGCTGATTACAAAAAATTTTTTTTTCCTAACACTTTTTTATAACAGACATCCATAATTGAAATTCTGAAAAAAATAGTTTCGAGAAAATGGAGTTTGAAAGTTAAGGTTACAAAAAAACAATGTTCTACTCGTTTGTTACATAGATTTTTCCACATAGATCCCAACACATCATATGCATCAATGTATCACTAACATAACCGATACTGTACTGCCAATATACAAATAGTATTAAAATTCAAAAACTTAACATAATAATAATAATAAATAAATAAATATTATCGACATTTTATAAGACCTACCTACATCCGGTACCTTCTTACCAAACATGTCCTTTTAAATTTTTTTAAAAGGAAATGTGCTTAGAAATGTTGCCAGTAGATAATAATTGTATGAAATTGTAGCAAATTTGCTGTAGAACAATAATCAGTAAAAATCACAAAATGCCATATTTTCACCCGATTTTACAAAAACGCAAATAATTGAAAAACTAAATGCCGACATCTGGTACCTTTATGCGCAAAACGCCACATTTTTTAGAAAATTCCACCGATAAATTAAAATATCGAAATCTACTCGAACGGGAAACAGACAACAGATACCTATATTTAAGAATACGACTACACAGCAACTGCAGTCTTTTTATAGATAGAATAGAAGCCTTCTGTAAACAGTACGGCTTAAATATAGGAAACTATTTTATCTTGGACATACAAACAAAAATAAGTTTATTAAGGACAATTTAGATACAGTTTGATAAAAGCCACGAATATAAAAAGTAAAATACTGTGACGCGTCTATCAACACGTTTCACAAAATACATGGACGACATTAATTCCAGACTTTCAGATCTTAAGAGTCATACTTACAAAAGGAATAAAACAAAATCACTAAAACTTTGTATGTGTTACAATATTTTATATAACGAAGTGCGGTGTGCAGTGAGGGAAATAATTTTTGTGTGTGTAAGTATGTGTGTTTACGTGGGTATGTAATATGCGCGTCCATTTCCGAAGAATCGGACCATGTGAACCGAAATATAAATTAAATTCGTGCAAGTACCTATACAAACTATTTTATCATTAATGCGCCCAATTCGGGCGAGTAAATTCGTGCATCGTGAATTGACTAATAGCCGAAAAGTATTACAAAAAATATTTAAGGCGTAATAAGTTTATTAGCTATCAATAAATAGCTAAAGACAAAACGCTGATCAGTTCTCTCAATCTAAAACCCACCTATAGTAGGATGTAACGACAGTCATAGCTCTAAAATATCTTGTGCGAGAGTACTTGTCCCTGTACGTGTACCGTACAGTAGTACCTGATCCATAGAGCAGCTCTGTGTGAAAACAATAACAATGTATTTCATTATATTTTAAGCCGGGAGAGTCTTAAAATAATAAAGAAGCGCGGCCGGCGCAGTGTAGCTATTATTGCTAGCTCATCATTTACAACTAGCGACATTCAGTGTGCAGCACGGTGCAGGGTGCAGTGCGGTGCGCGCAGTATTTGCACAAACATTCATTGTATTTTTTTTTAAAGACGCTTTTAATAGCATAACTTATCTAAAAAAAAAATACCAAAAAAACCGGCCAAGTGCGAGTCGGACTCGCGCACCGAGGGTTCCGTACAAACCTGCAGGTCATCATCATCATCATTCGTCATCATCGTTTATGAAATTAAATGGTTTTTTTTTTTAATTTTTATATTTGAGTTGACTGAATGAAAGGTAAATTGTGGTTTACGATTTATGACGTATTAAAAAAAACTACTTACTAGATCTCGTTCAAACCAATTTTCGTTGGTAGTTTTCATGGTAATGTACATCATATATTATTTTTCGTTTTATCATTCCCTTATTTTAGAAGTTACGGGGGGGGGGACACACATTTTACCACTTTGGAAGTGTCTCTCGCGCAAACTATTCAGTTTAGAAAAAAATGATATTAGAAACCTCAATTTCATTTTTAAAGACCTATCCATAGATACCCCACACGTAAGGGTTTGATTAAAAAAATTTTTTGTGTTTCAGTTCTATGTATGGGGAACCCCAAATATTATTGTTTAAAAAAAAAATGATATTAGAAACCTCAATATCATTTTTGAAGACCTATCCATAGATACCCCACACGTATGGGTTTGATGAAAAAAAAATTTTTGAGTTTCAATTCTATGTATGGGGAACCCCAAATATTATTGCTTTTTTTCTATTTTTGTGTGAAAATCTTAATGCGGTTCACTGAATACATCCACTTACCAAGTTTCAATAGCACAGCTCTTATAGTTTCGGAGAAAAGTGGCTGTGACATACTCGGACAGACAGACAGACAGACAGACATGGCGAATCTATAAGGGTTCCGTTTTTTGCCATTTGGCAACGGAACCCTAAAAATGAGCCCAAACTCGATGGGTTTATTTTGTTTAGGTAAGAAGTTTCTACGGCTGTCTTCTAGCTCTATCATCTTAACAGCTTTACTCAATATGATACCAATATTATTGTATGGTCACCGAAGATACGTAGGTACGCCAAAGGAGATGGGTAAAGTTTAGAACATTTTTCGCCTATCATAGTCATGAAAATTCAAAGTATTTATTGACGTCATGTTATTGTGTATATGTGAAGTTTAGGTACCTATCGACCTTTAGATCTATTCTAAAATAGTAAGAAGAAAAAATTGCGATTCGTATAAAAAAAAAAAACATCAAACTGGTGCACAAAGCGCTTAACAGTTTATTTTGTAATGAAAGTTTAAAAAAAGTGCTTAAAATAACAAAACTGCAACGAATTTGCCAAGTTTGATGATTTTTTTTTTTATGCGACTTGCTATTTTTTTTACTATTTTAGAATAGATGTAAAGGTCGATACCTAAACTTCACATAAACACAATAACATGACGTCAATAAATACTTTGAATTTTCGTGACTATGATAGGCGAAAAATATTCTAAACTTTACCCACCTCCTTTGAGTCCAATTGGACATCTGGAAGTGGTTCTTATTTAGTGTGGCCCTTCATTTACAAGCTTTTATATAACTTGCGATGGCAAGTTATATAAAAGCTTGTAAATGAAGGGCCATGACATAAATACCCACGTTTTAAAACAGCCATCCAAACTAGCTCGATGCGCGTTGGACGAGAGCTGAGCTCTAAGTAACGCTCGTGTGCCGGAATACGCCCCCGATACGATGAAGTCCATGGAAGTCCATCACCATACACAATTTCAATCCCGAGCTACTCGTATATACACAACTGAAAACTTCCAAACGGCAAAATTCAATTACAGTTTGCAACCCCTGTTCTGGACTGTTGTGGACTTTATGTACTGGGAATCGGAGCCGAGACGATATACTGCCTTACTTAGCAATAGATTAGGTTTATGAGAGCTAATACATAGACACGTAATACGCTCAATAAACATCGCATCCGTGAAATCTAAAGGGAAATCGTTAGGGAATCTCCATTATGTAAGTTGGTGTCGACGAGCAGACGACATCAGAACATCTGTCTATCGACACGAAATTGATTCGCTATTATTTTAACAGAAAACCAAATAAGCAGTATTTTATTTGAAGTAAAACCCTCAAAGAAGAATACGATGAAGGCAAAGATTAAATAGACAACGATTGGACGAATCATCGGGAAACGTATTCGATCGGAGGTAATTAATAGAATTAACGGATTTCTTTAACACAAGCGGTGTTTACGGACGCGGTTCACTCCGCAAAGTAAATGAAACCGACGCTACCGGGCGACACGCACGGTCCACGCGCTGGAAGCGAGCGGAGTGTGCGACGCGTGGGCAATGCACTCACTCCAAACTCGTTCACAAAAACTAGTTGACGCTAGCTCGTCATCATAGCACGTCATTAATGATTCTGCGCGCGATTTCGTTCGCGTAAGACACCACAATTTACAAGATTATCAGCCTCATTTATATAAACTGTATTTTTTAGGGTTCCGTTGCCAAATGGCAAAAAACGGAACCCTTATAGATTCGCCATGTCTGTCTGTCTGTCTGTCTGTCTGTCTGTCTGTCTGTCCGAGTATGTCGCAGCCACTTTTCTCCGAAACTATAAGAGCTGTGCTATTGAAACTTGGTAAGTAGATGTATTCAGTGAACCGCATTAAGATTTTCACACAAAAATAGAAAAAAAACAATAATATTTGGGGTTCCCCATACATAGAACTGAAACTCAAAAATTTTTTTTTCATCAAACCCTTACGTGTGGGGTATCTATGGATAGGTCTTCAAAAATGATATTGAGGTTTCTAATATCATTTTTTTTTTAAACAATAATATTTGGGATTCCCCATACATAGAACTGAAACACAAAAAAAAAAAATTCATCAAACCCTTACGTGTGGGGTATCTATGGATAGGTCTTCAAAAATGAAATTGAGGTTTCTAATATCATTTTTTTCTAAACTGAATAGTTTGCGCGAGAGACACTTCCAAAGTGGTAAAATGTGTGTCCCCCCCCCCCGTAACTTCTAAAATAAGGGAATGATAAAACTAAAAAAAATATATGATGTACATTACCATGAAAACTACCAACGAAAATTGGTTTGAACGAGATCTAGTTAGTAGTTTTTTTTTAATACGTCATAAATCGTAAACCACAATTTACCTTTCATTCAGTCAACACAAATATAAAAATTTAAAAAAAAAACATTTCATTTCATAAACGATGATGACGAATGATGATGATGATGACCTGCAGGTTTGTACGGAACCCTCGGTGCGCGAGTCCGACTCGCACTTGGCCGGTTTTTTTTCTGTCTTTGTTTTTGCGTCAGCCTTTGCCCAAAATGCGAAGTGACGTCAGGTGACCCGGGATGGGGCAATCGACGTGCTGTTGTTCGTGTGAGAAGCAATTCATCCTGAATCGACAGGCAGCTTTGAATTAATGAACGTCTGTGTTTTTGCATATACTACTGAATGGCACAACACGACTTTAACACTGACTTATGGTTACTTCTAGATTATTTTTGATAAGCAGCTATCACTTAAATAATATAACAGTAAACACACGGAATTTCCCATTCAGCTAACTATAAATATTTATTATTATTATAAGCAAAGATGATAGAAGAGGCCTAAACTTCATGTATTTCTGTGTACATTTTACGAACTATCATAATATTTGTAATAGTAAAACAAAATGTAAAAAAGCACCAAAAAAGGAACCACTGACAGAGTCGTTGAAAACACACTTGCCATAGCTAATACCAACATTCTACCACGGCCTGCTCAATCGCCAGACGTGAATCCCATTGAGCACGCATGAGATATGCTTCAAAGAAGAACTCTGCCAAATATGGATACCACATACTCAACTCTAGAGACTTTTGATGTGTGTATCTTGTTTAAAGTATTGAAAGTTGACTAAAATAGTCGTTCTCATAGTATGTCATCATACTATCATCCCATGACTGCAGACTGACTCTTCAAAGCTATAGCAGGACGATAATAATTTGTTTAGGTTCAATCTGTAACTATTTGCTGTGTGCGTTTCCTATTCAGCCCAGTAAAGTAATGGAATCATTCGACTTTTACACACATGATATTGTGTTCTCTCTCATAGTCCCAGCTCCGACCCATTGAAATTTATAACTTTTGTGTATATGTACAATGACATGAATATTTACTTTGTTTAAGTATTATATTGTTTTAATTATAGTGAATATGAAGACTTGTGAGAGACTGCCGTCCATACTAGGATACCCTGTGTGACGGATCACCAGGCTCTCACCCCGAATTAAATATAACCAACATTTTAGTGGTACAAATTTTATACTCTTGACAAATAATATAATGATGAAGAAAAATTGTTTTAAAAAAGACTATTATTAATATTCTATTTTTAGGGTGTTTCGAATTTTATACGTATGTCAGCGTAGTTTTCGAAGACAGTTTTTTATATGTATAGTAGTTAATGTTGTAGTAGTTATTCTGCACACATCTTAGATTCGCCGATGACGTAGTTATGTTTGCAGAGTCACCAACTCACTTATTAACCAACTGACTCATCGTTAAATACATTCGAAGCATGCGGCATAGAATTAGGAAATGAGAAATTAGTTATTATTTGCGTATACCGTACACCCCAGTCTGATCCTAATCAGTTTTTAACCAAGCTCGATGGTGTCTTACATTATCTATACAAGAAATACAATTCAAAAACACGCATAGTTTTAACAGGTGACTTTAATATTAATACCTTGAAAAAAAGCGAAATCACTCAACAATTTCAAGACCTAGCACACAGTCATAATGTAAAAATTCATATTGAGGTACCCACTCGGAAACTTTCTTGTATAGACCACATATTGAGCAATATACCAGGCGCAATCGCAAGAGTACTACCACTTCATCTCTCTGATCACGACACAGCACAAATGCTAAGCTTCCTTCTAAGGTTAAAAACAACAAAACCCGCAATATACTATATTTATAAAAGAGATTATAGCTTAGATTATACGCATAAGTTTAGAGAATGCCTACAAAACCTATCTTGGACGGACGTTTATATGGAAAACGATGCTAATAAAGCATACAGTTGTTTCCATGAAATGATATGTCTGCTTTACAATTTCTGTTTCCCAAAAGTGAGAATAAAAATAAATTTTAGTAATAAAATAAAACGAAATTGGATAAGTAAGGGTCTTAAACAAAGTTCTAAAACAAAACGCTTCCTACGATACCAATACTACAAGAATAAAAATTTAAGAAACAGGACTAGATACACTACATATTCTAATCTACTACAAAAATGTATCTACAATGCTAAACGGAATGCTAACATAAAATACATGAATAATAATGAAAACAAATGTAAGGCCACATGGACAGTTATAAAAGACGAAATACACAATACGACCCCTAAAGACACTATTGAACACATTAAGATTGACAACAAAATAGTCACAAAACCAGTAGAAATAGCCACCGCTTTTAATAATCACTATACAAATTCTACCCCTACACAAACTTGTACAAATAATTCTCGCAGTGAAACCCTAACTGCTAACTCGATGTTTCTCACACCCATGTCCGAAAGTGAGGTGAAACGACTGATACTATCGTTGAACAATACCAATTCTGAAGGTTACGATGAACTCAACACCAAAATAATTAAGTCTTGTGTCGATGAAATAAGTGGAGTGTTGACTTATCTTCACAAGGAGTGTTTCCTAATATACTAAAAATATCTATTATTAAACCGATATTTAAAAAGGGTGATAAAGCGGATGTAAATAATTATCGCCCCATAACACTAATACCCACCTTGTCAAAAATATTTGAAAAATGCATGTATCAAAGAATAATTAATTATTATGAGAAATTTAATATCATCAGAAAAGAGCGATTCGGCTTTCAAAAACACAAGTCCACGTCTTTGGCCATCTTTTCACTTTTGAAAACAATACTGACCAATATCAATGGCAATCAGCTGAAGACAGGCTTATTTTTTGATCTATCAAAGGCATTTGATCTGGTTTCACATGAAATATTATTTAAAAAATTAGAGGCCAACGGAATCAGAGGACTGCCGCTTCAGTGGATATCGTCATATCTAACTGACCGACAACAGAGGGTTACTGTCACTAAACTTGATGAAAGTAGGGATATGTCACAATTCTCGTCTGAATATAACATTGTAAAACGCGGCGTTCCCCAGGGTAGCATATTGGGTCCTATCTTGTTTATACTGTACATAAACGACATCGTAAAGGTGACTAATCATAAGTGCTTTCTTTTTGCTGATGATATTTCTATAATTGTTACTACCGATAAAAAAATGAAAACAACTACTGATCATGAAGCGGACATAAATACTACAATAGACAATCTAATTAATTACTTAAATAACAATAATTTATCTATAAATCTTACAAAATCTGTATATATACAATTTAATCAATCTTACCAAAATAAATTTAATTTTAAAATGAACATACCACAAATTACACAAGTGACAAATACTAAGTTTTTAGGAGTAGTTATTGACGAACATTTAGACTGGAAAGCAGTATACGCCCTCAGACAGATTAGAAAGGTAACAAACATAAAAACGGCTGTGATGTCATACCGTGCATATGTTGAGTCCTCGTTACGGTATGGATTAATTATGTGGGGAAATGTTACGAAAGAAATGTTTACGAGTCATATATGGGATTCCATCTGATGAATCATGTCAATCTTTATTTAAAAAGCTTGGTTTGCTACCGTTACCTTCATTATATTTGTATGAAGCATGTATGTTTGTTAGGAAATATAAACAATTATTCAAAACAGCAGAAGAAATAAATTCTCGAAGTCGGCGTGACCCATTTAGACTTGTACTAGACGAGCTCCCTAGGTTAGCAAAATATAATAAAAGCTGCCTGGCTATGTGTGTACGTGTTAACAACAAATTACCAAACGTATTAAAAATATTAAATTGCAGATTATTTAAAATTAAATTATATGAATGGCTGAATGAAAATAATTTCTATAATATTAAGGATTTTTTTGGACATGAATATATTTAAATTCATATTTTATTATTCACCTACATTTGCATGCTTTAATTGTAAGCTAAACATGTATGATCTCATTTTTATAACAACACCTATGTATACCATGTTTTAAGCAAATAAATGATCTTATCTTATCTTAACTGCCCTCAGAAAAATGATGGTAGACCTAGCGAAAGAAAGCGAGTTAGTTGGACTCACCATGAATCCCGATAAAACCAAACTTTTAACCAACTATCAAAGAGAAGAAATCGTGGTAAGCAACAAAATCATCGACTACCAAGATGAGTACATAACTTGGGACAAATCATTTCTAACATGAACCAGAGTGAAAAAGAAATAGACCGACGAGTAGCAAACGCATGGAATCGGTATTGGTCCCTGAAGGAGATTATGAAATGCCCTGATTTTAGTCTGAAATTAAAAGGGAAACTATTCAATTCATGCGTGCTGCCGGTCCTAACATATGGATGCCAGACTTGGGCTTTGACAAAGGCCCATGTTAACAAACTAGCTGTATGCCAACGTGCCATGGAAAGAAGTATGATGGGGGTAAAAAGAAAAGACCGTATAAGGAACTAAGAAATTAGGCGTGTAACGATGGTAGCTGACGTCACACGGAAAGCCAGGAAACTTAAATGGAAGTGGGTTGGTCACACCCTCAGAGGCAAAGATAAATGGAGCAAAAGGGTAACAGTCTGGTACCCGCGAAATGGCAAACGACATAGAGGAAGGCAGAGGAAACGCTGGATCGATGAGCTAGAAACCGCAGGAGGTAAACTATGGACTCGAATAGCAGTCGATAGGAAAAAGTGGAAGGAAATGGAGGAGGCCTTTGCCAATGGGCACACAGACCAAGACAGCCGGTGTCAACAATAGAACTCATTTTATATATTTTTTTAGCTTTATTCACAACATATATGTAATTTTATTGTAGTAGCATAATTTTTAAATGGTCTGAATAAATGGTTTTTATTATTATTGCGTTTATTTCTTTAAATACATATTTGTTACATTTTTAAATATTTTTAGAAAAATAAATTTACAACAAAAAAACATTTAAAAATATAAAAAATAGTGGACCTCCGGTAGCGGGAGCAGGGTCCAAGCTACCGGTGGTTAGGACTCCAGAGACAGGAACCTCCTCACGATACGAGCCGTGTCAAGGAGTACTGCCTTCTGAATCAGGCTCTTGATCCAACCGCCTAACGATAGCCTCGACAGGTGTTGGTCGAGGGTATCGGCCATCAGCCCATTGGCTGATACGACAATCGGCACAATGACAGCCGAGTCAACATTCCACATGTCAACAATCTCGTGTGCTAAGTCGAGATATTTAATCTGTTTCTCTTTCTCAGCTTTCACGAGGTTGCCGTCATGCGGAATGGTAACGTCCACTATCATTGTTCGGCGCGCTAACCGGTCTATCACCACTATATCAGGCTTATTGGCGACAATAGTCCTGTCAGTAATGATAGACCGATCCCAGTACAACGTGACATGGTCATTTTCGAGAACTGGGTCGGGCACATACTGGTAATACGGTACCTCAGAGTCCACTAGTTTATATTGCAAAGCAAGTTGCTGGTGAATAATCCTGGCTACTTGGTTATGCCTGTGTAAGTATTCGCCGTTAGCCAGACGAGAACAACTAGAGATAATATGTCAGATAGACTCACCCGGATGGTGACATGCCCGACACACGTCAACCGTCCCGCAGTGGCGTGCACAGGGTTTTATGATCGGGTAGGCAGTTCAAAAAAAAAAAAAAAACGTCTTTCGTAATTGCTCAAGTTAGTGAAGAAAAACTCACTAGGTGGTTTAAAAGTTTGAAATGGCGATTTCCTGATAATGCCAATAAATGATTTCGGCCACCTTAAATATCTGATCCAGGTGAGTGATAGTTGAAAAAGGCCCTTCATGTGATTCGTATATGTAAATATATTTAATAGGTAAATTAAGTACGGGTAACAGCAAAAATAATAAAGTAAACAAACTCATTTATAAATGACATCTACGCGTCTATCTTTTTTAAATATGATTTTAAACCATCGTCATAAATAGTCGGTATGCGTCTTCATTCGACCAATAATTCTTTTTCCGTCGAAAGCACAGAAAGATGTGTAGGTACTTGTTGTTGACTTTGTGTTTCTTAAATAGGTGCGTAAGAATACGTTTTAATGAAAAACTTCTTCGTAATACCTACTTCTCTCAATACGATAATTACCAAAATCTTTGAGCAAGCCGTGGGATAGTAATCATGTAAATCTGCAAATCCCGAACAATTCCACACTGTACTCGAACTACTAAAATAGCAAGGAAAAAAAAAATGTGTGTAAACAAAAACATAGCCGGTTTTAGTTGCTTAATTATTACTATGAAACTTACGAGTTGCATTACCTCTTTGCTGGGTTATAATTCTCGTTACTCAGGTACACATTTCCATTTAGATACACTTTTTAACAAACACACATTTTCAACACAAACCTCACAATCGAACAACATTTTGAAAAAAACAAACAAACAGCGTAGTAAGTAAAAATTAAAACAGTTCAAAAAACTAATTGAAATAAGCAACAAATCTACCTAAATATTAACGTTCGTAAATGAATTAATCACAAGAAAACTCAATCAAAATAAAAACATAAAACAGCGCGCTTCACATGTACGAAATCAATATGGATCCTTTCGTAAACAAACAATTTCTAAATTTTGATAACTAAAACGTTGACAAATAAAATTGCATCATTGCGAATCGTAATGTTCCTGAGGCTACGTACATATTCAACTTGATCGCATAATACTCACAGCGCGCTGTGATAATACTCACCAATCACAGGCGCCCATGCGCCATTATTGAATGGCGCAGGGAAGCCTGTGATTGGTTATCCTGCGGCAGGACTTCGCTTTATGTGTGCAATGTATAGACACGAAAATGTAGAAGAAATTACCACTACATGCGTACATTTATGAATGAAATAAAGACACGATCGTTCGCTGCCTGCTTACGTTACGATCTATTATGAATGCGTTGCCGTAGTAAATAGAACGGTATGAACGTTGCTATTATATTTACATTAGGCGTTTAAACTTTTTGAATGGTTTTATTACTTACTGTTAGTATAATTCTTTTATTTTTGAAATATTAGTAACTAGTCCTTATCTAGGGTCTATACCCTAGGGTCTGCAGTGTCTTTTTGCCTATATGGACTGCACGCCACTGCCGTCCCGTCCTTCATAATATGTCTCCGGTAGTTATTCGTCAAGATAACTTCGTCCATAATTGCACAGACAAAACCTTCAGTTTCCCCGAAAAGGTCACCAAAACGTAGCCAGGATACGGACGCTAAGAAATCTACACTGGGCTCATGAAGAGCCCTGTAGAAGCGCCCGTGAAACTCCTTGCTTCGCCATACTTCCTTGCGGTCATCAGTAGTAAGTACTACAGGTTTGCGCCAGTTCTCTTTGGCCATGGATAGCGGGGTGAGCCCCTTGTCCACTGCGACCACATCACGGTGCATTCCCACTTCGGCTTTCAAAAAGTATTCCCTGAGACTGCACACCTCACGGTTGTGGAGGGTCTTTGCATTTAAAAAGCCTCGACCCCCGAACTTCCGCGGGATGTACAGCCTCATCACCGACGATCGTGGGTGATGCATCCGGTTTGCGGTCAGCATTGTACGGACCCTCCTATCCAGGGCGTCGAGTTCTGTCTGAGTCCATTTAAGTATACCGAAAGAGTACATCAAAACCGGCATGACCCAACCGTTGAAGGCGCGCACCTTGTTTCCGCCTGAGAGAAGACTAATTAATACCTTCTTCAGGCGACCAAAGAAGCGTTCCTTCAACGATTGCTTCATGTCAGCATCGTTGATGCCTAACACTTCCGACATACCCAAATACTTATAGCTTTCGGATGTGGAAAGGGATCTGAGGTGTATGGAATCCGAAAGTTGGATTCCCTCGGATTCCATAACCTCACCTCGCTTTACATGCATGACTGCACATTTGTCCACACCAAACTCCATCCTGATGGCGCTACTAAAAGTTTCAGTTACCTTTAGTAGCTCCATCAGTTGCAGTTTGTTGGGGGCAAAGAGTTTTAGGTGGTAGGCAAACTATTTCCAATATTTGGAGTCGAATATTGAAAATAGTTTTGAATCTATAATAATAATAATAAGTAATAATAGTCTAATATTAGTCTAATATTAATCCGGGAACTAATATTAGTCCCCGAGAATATGTATCCCGTGTCACAGAGCGCATCGACTTCCTGAAGCAGAAAGTTTATGCATGGGCAAACCGTATCCGTCGGTATAGGCGAAGAGTGGACCGGTTCACTCAGAACCGCATGTTCCAGACCGATGAAAGGTGGGTGTACAGAGCCTGGGAGCGACCCAACCCAACTCAAGGTGTGACTGACGCGTGTCTACCAAATAATAACGACATGAGTGAATTTTGGCGAAGCATTTGGTCGGTGCCCGTCAGTCACACTGAAGGACACTGGATGCGTGCTGTTGAGCAGGCATGTGAGTCAATACCAAACATGGAGGCTATTATCATCAGTCCTCTGGATGTGGCCCGTGCAGTCCGTCCGTTGCCTAACTGGAAATCCCCAGGACCGGACGGACTACAATTTTTGGATCAAATGGCTACAAAGGTCACATGCCTGCTTAGCCTCACAATTCCACTCATCTTTAGAGACTGGGTCGCTACCACTGTTCTTTACGACAGGAGTTACCCACCTTCTTCATAAATCGGGTAGTACTGCGGAACCTAAAAATTATAGACCCATAACTTGTTTACCGACGGTCTATAAAGTTCTTACATCCATTCTTAGAGAAAAAATTTCACACCATATTAAAAATAACGGAATTATGTCGGTGTCTCAGAATGGATGTAGGAATGGGTCCCGTGGTACTAAGGAGCTGCTCCTTATAGACATGACCATTAGCCAACAGGTTCGTAGATCTCGGAAGGATTTGTCGACATGTTGGATAGATTATAAGAAGGCCTATGACTCGGTGCCACATACATGGCTCATGAAGGTGCTAGAATAGTACAAAATAGATGCAACTCTACGCACCTTCTTGATGTCGTGTATGAGGCAGTGGAGGACGGTCCTTCTATATCCAGGATGTCCACAAATCCAGCAGATCAATGAACCGATCAGGATTGAGCGAGGAATATTTCAGGGCGACAGTTTGAGTCCGCTTTGGTTTTGCTTAGCCTTGAATCCTCTAAGCACACTGCTGGAGGATTCAGGTCTAGGCTATCGATTGAGAAGAGGTGGTCAGGTGATATCACACCTCCTTTACATGGATGATCTGAAACTCTTTGCCCCCAACAATTTGCGACTGATGGAGCTACTGAAGGTAACAGAAACGTTCAGTAGCGCCATCAGGATGGAATTTGGTGTGGACAAATGTGCAGTCATGCATGTAAAGCGAGGGGAGATTGTAGAATCCGTGGGTACCGAACTTACGGATTCTATACACCTTAGATCCCTCTCCTCAACCGAAACCTACAAATATTTGGGTATGTCGGAAGCATTAGGCATCAATGCTACCGACATGAAACAATCGGTGAAGGAACGTTTCTTTGGCCGCCTGAAAAAGGTATTTAATAGTCTTTTATCAGGCGGCAACAAGGTGCGTGCCTTCAACGGTTGGGTCATGCCGGTTTTGATGTATTCTTTCGGCATACTCAAATGGACTCAGACGGAACTTGACGCTCTGGATAGGAAGGTCCGTACATTGCTGACGGCAGATCGGATGCATCACCCACGGGCATCAGTGATGAGACTGTACATCCCGCGGAAGTGTGGGGGTCGAGGTTTCTTGAACGCTAAAACCCTCCACAACCGCGAGATCTGCAGTCTCAGGGAATATTTTCTTCAAACTGACGTGGGGATGCACCGAGATGTGGTCGCAGTGGACAAGGGCCTCACCCCGCTCTCCTTGGCGAACGAGAACTGGCGCAAACCTGCAGTACTGGATACTAAGGATCGTAAGGAAGTATGGCAAAGCAAAGAGCTTCACGGTCGCTTTTTCCGGGCTCTCCATGGGCCTGATGTAGACTTTTTGGCGTCCGTATCCTGGCTGCGTTTCGGCGACCTCTTTGGGGAAACCGAAGGTTTTGTCTGTGCGATTATGGATGAAGTTATCATGACGAATAACTATCGGAAATACATTGTCAAGGATGGTACGGTTGACATCTGTCGGGCATGCCACCGTCCCGGTGAATCAATCCGACATATTATTTCCGGTTGTTCTCGTCTCGCTAACGGCGAGTACTTGCACAGACACAATCTAGTAGCTAGGATCATCCACCAGCAACTTGCTTTGCAATACAACCTTGTGGAATCTGAAGTACCATACTACAGGTATGTGCCCGACCCAGTTCTCGAGAATGGTCACGCCACATTGTACTGGGATCGATCTATCGTCACAGACAGGACTATTGTAGCCAATAAGCCTGATATTGTGGTGGTAGATCGACGAGAGCGTCGTGCAATGATTGTTGATATCGCTGTCCCTCATGACGAGAATCTCGTGAAAGTTGAACAAGATAAAAAAATCAAGTATCTTGACTTAGCACACGAGGTTGTCGACATGTGGGACGTGGATTCTGCAATCATTGTACCGATAATTGTTACAGTAAATGGGCTAATAGCGAAGAGCCTCGACCAACACCTCAGGAGGCTCTCACTGAGCGGCTGGGTCAAGAGCTTGATTCAGAAGGCAGTACTCCTGGACACGGCACGCATTGTCAGGAGGTTCCTCTCTCTAGAGCCCTGACCACCGGCAGCTTGGACCCTGCTCCCGATGCCGATGGGTCACTATTTTTTATATTTTTAAATGTTTTTGTAAGATTTTTGTAAAAATATTTAAAAATATACTCAATATGTTAGAAAATGAATAAAAGAATAATAATAATATTTCACAACTATCACACAACGCCATCTAGTCCCAAGCTAAGCAGAGCTTGTGTTATGGGTACTAGACAACTGATAAACATACTTATATATTTCTAAATACATACATATTATAGATAAATTACACCCACAACAACAAATACAATACATTACAATCTGGTTTTTTGGTCGATAGGTATTGAAATGACAGACTCGAAGGTGTGCATGACTGAAAAATTAAGAATTTTGAGTTAGTTCCCTTTAGATCTAGGGGTGCGATATGGAAAGTTTTTTTTGTGCAATTTTGTACTTTTCTTATATTCAAACTCAATTCAAAATTTTAGAACATTATATTATTGACATCGTTTTATTTTTCCTGACTTCTATCACATATAATAATTTTTTTTTTTTTTTTTTTTATGAAGACTTAGTAGGTCGTTTTTTTTACATTTTCGTCGCAAAACAAGAAAAAAGTCGCAAAAAATGCGGTCTAAGAAAAACAAACGTTGGCGAGTGTTTAAATCGAGCTCCTTCATATGATACCCCACATGCTCTAGTAGCCCCATTTCGATTGTTAGAGAACCCGTTCAATCAGTGTTGGAAAAAAATAAAACATATTTTCATTTCTTCCTTATTTGCAATATACTTGGGCAATCGTCATCTAAAACTATTCCTAATTTCAAGTTGATAGCATTAGTAGTTCTTGAGATATCCAGCAATGACAGATAAACTGAGTCGCACCATAAGTGTTACTTTTTACCATTTTCCTAAAAATCTAAACTGTTGTAAACTATTTATCAAATAAGTAAGTGAAGTGCGTGTGCATGTGGACACTGTGAAGTGTCCTTATTGTTTAGTATTGAGTTGTGCGGGAGACAAGACCTCGTGAGTTATCACGCGCGTGACGTCACCAATCTCAGTTCCAAAGATCTGGAGTCGATGCTGAATGTTTATTCTTCCTGCATCGTTTACCTACACACAAACACACACACACGTACGTATTGTGCATCACACGTATTTATTTATAACTAGTCTTGAGCGACAAGTGTCGTTCGTCTACTAGACAAGTATTGTGCGTTTAAGTTTGTTATAAATTCAGTACAAGATCAGCAGTCGCAGCCACCATAAAAACAAAAATTGATTAAATTGTATCGAAAGATAGTGGCTGGGTGGCGGGGAGCAGAGATAGGGTCTATTAATTGATAAGTGTTAGATAAGACGCGCTAAGTGCGGCCGCGGACGTTTAATTAAGTTGAGCTGCCGCCCGCCGCCACTCAGTGCGAGCGCAGCTATCTGTACTTGTATACGCACACACTACATACAATGCATCCCATGGAGGCAAGAACACTTGGACTTTCCTTGCCTCCATGATATTGCTAGCGCACTTCATGGATCGTAATCATGGCCAATGAAATCAGTTGGATTTCTACCATTACCTACTTACTACCTTAAGCTTTGTTTTATTTGCCTTCTATTAGAGACGTAAATATGTAATGTAATAATAATAAATAATGTTCGTTCTATCATCACAGACAGGACTATTGTAGCCAATAAGCCTGATATTGTAGTGATAGATCGACGAGAGCGTCGTGCAATGATTGTTGATATCGCTGTCCCTCATGACGAGAATCTCGTGAAAGTTGAACAAGATAAAACAATCAAGTATCTTGACTTAGCACACGAGGTTGTCGACATGTGGGACGTGGATTCTACAATCATTCACCGATAATCGTTACAGTAAATGAGTGCATCCCATCCATCCCGGTCATCCCGCCCCGTTAACGGGGCAGTTGGGAAAACTTGTGCCATCGACCCCGGTTGAGCCGACCCTGTCGTTTACCGGGGTGGATGGCACAGATCTAGTCGCAACTTCCCCGGTGTATTTCTAACGAAGCGGACAGCACAGATTGAGTAGCATACGCGCCGCATAGTAGAAAGTACTATATTTATTTTATATTATGTTCCAGTATTTGTTTCTTGGTGCTTACTAGTAATGAACATGTTAGTCTCTAATTTTAGATGGTATAATCCATTATTAATAAAAAAAAAACAATTAAAACTGGTAACATAACATTTTCGAGAATATTAAATATTATAATTACACTTCATATTTATTTTTATACCAATAACTAGCTGACCCAGCGAACTTCGTACCGCCTCAGAATCAATTAATTGTACTTTGAAGGCATAAAGCGTTTTCTAGCAGATATTCCTTTATTTGGTAACCTCCTGCCAAGTTATGATAACCTAGTACGTCGAAGGCATAAAAAGTTTTCTAGCTGACACTCCTTTGTCTGATAAGCTCCAGCCAAGTTATGACTACCTGGTACTTCGAAGGCATACAGCGTTTTCTAGCTGACACTCCTATGTTTAGCAAGCTCCTACCCAGTTATGACAACCTGGTACTTCAAAGGCATAAGGCGTGTTCTAGCTGACACAACGGGTTAGGTGAGCTCCTATAGAGTTATGACCACCTGGTACTTCAAAGACATAAGTGTTTTCTAGCTGACATACAAAATGTGTAAGAAAATGAAAAATCTCTTTAAACACTACCGGGGCGTAAGCTACTCAATCTGTGCTGTCTGCTTCATTAAAAACACACCGGGGTAGATGAGACTAAATCTGTGCCATCCACCCCGTTAAACGACCGAGTCGACACTACCGGGGTCGATGCAACAATTTTTCCCAACCACCCCGTTAACGGGACGGGACGACCGGGGTGGATGGGATACACTCCAGTAAATGGCCTAATAGCGAAGTGCCTCGACCAGCACCTCAGGAGGCTCTCATTACACGGCTGAATCAAGGGCTTGATTCAGAAGGCGGTACTCCTAGATACGGCACGCATAGTCAGGAGGTTCCTCTCTCTAGAGCCCTGACCACCGGCAGCTTGGACCCTGCTCCCGATGCCGATGGATCACTACTTTTTATATTTTTAAATGTTTTTTTTTTTAGATTTTTGTTAAAATATTTAAAAATATACTTAATATGTTGAAAAATGAATAAATAATGTAATAAATAATATTTATGTAATAAATAATCAATGCCTTGACTATAGAGTGACACTACCGTCCCTGTAACATGGCTCAGGCGTATCAAGAAGGGCGTCCTCGAGTCAAGTAGCAACTTCTGACACGATAACACGCATATTATTACGACAAGCTTAGCTCCCCTAAGCATCGAACATGTCCGCAGGAGCCCAGGAGCTCCCACCAACAAGAGTACGGTCACATCAGCAAACTTATGACCACCGAGCGCACACCAGGTGCGAATATTTAGTACACTGCACACTGTACGTCCTTCTTTTCTTTTATTATTTTAGGAATAACATTTCGCAGCTCAACGTATGAGGTTGTCGGCTACTTAACCGGACTTGCCGATGGAATTAAGGCCTCCAGCCAGGGCTTTAAAAACTTAAAACTGGAGCGGCTACTCGCAAAGGGCACCCTCTGTGGGGTACGGACCTAGGCTTAGGGCATCGCTGGTAGAGGGCAGCAAGGGACGGGCTGGATCGAAATGTTTTTTATTTAGGGACAAATTTAAAGCTACAGGCTCAGCGGCGCGGACTGACTCGAGCGAGGCTCGTGGCGGACATGGGAATGGTTGGGGTATGCCTCGGTTGGAGAATAGTATCTACTAATGCAGAAGGGAGTGTAGCGGGAGACTGCCGCGATCAGGGGATTGGGGTGCTTCACAACAGAGTCGAAGAAACGCTGAGAAAGGCGTTTTCAACTGCTGGATGCTGGGCATTTTGAGATCTACATGGAGATCACGTTTCGGACATAGAAGAGAGCTCCCGTAACCTTTCGAAGGAAACGGTTTTGGAAGGTCTGCATCCTATGTTTGTGGTGGAGGTTAGCGTACTCGCGTACTCGAAGACGACGAACGCATAAGTTATACGTCATAGAGCGTATGACCGCGGTGTAGATACGCAATTTGCACCTAACGGGCAATTTGCTACGGGCGGTCGGAATGAGGCGGAGCCTACCAAAAACAAATGCGGCGCGCGAATAAGCCGTCATTACGTGCTCCCTAAGGTAAACTGGTGGTCGAGGATCACACTTAAGTATTTGGCTTGCTTCGCCCAAGGGATTGGCATACCATACACAATGATCGGTCTGGGGGTATGTCCTACAGTACACGGTACGCTTTTTTATCGCGTGGCGGGTAAATCGACTAAATCCATGACCCCGCCGGCGGTGGCAGGGGGTACGCAATTAATAATAACCCCACGGTCAAGTAGTCTCTTTCGGCGCCTGAATATTGTCACCAAAGCATTTTACGTTGTCAGCTACAGTTACTCGCATGACAAGGTTCTCCGTCAACGCCCACTTGCCACCTCGACGACCATGGACGGTCTGACTCCGGGCAGCGCGAGGTTTCACACGACGGCGGTAGTGACCACAACAACAGCGTCAGGAAACTTAATCCTGAAATGTCAATGTTAAATCGGTTACTACGTTAAAAAAATCCAAATAGATAGAATAGAATAGATTCACACAGAAATTATATAGTTTTACATAATTTCACCGCGAACACATAATATTGTTACAACAGATGATCAGTGGACCTCTGAGCCCGGTTGCGGTATCTCTTACAAACATTACTAAACTTATATCCGGCGGTTTGCAATCGTAACTTTTTAAAACGTTCCTTGATAAGTTCATTTCCGTGGTAAAGGCGACTCTCCCGGGCTAAGGACTCGCCGCATGAATATTCAGCGCACACCGAGCGGCCGGCCGCCCACTTGTGTGCTCGCAGCCTTATTACTACTTGTACACGTGTACCTTGTTCTTTTGGAACATGTCACAAAACACAAACATTTGCATAAAGTAGCTTCACTAGGGAAACGGCTCGGTGACCACACAATCCGCATTTCCTCACTTTCAAACACGACTTCCTAAAACTGCAATAGTGAGATGAGCGCAACATTTTATTAGCTAGCTTTCTTTTTATTTAGCTAGGTACGGGTACCTTGCTAACTACACAGACGATATCATGTGCTGCACGCTTACAAGAGGGACGTCGTGGACGGCATAATTTGCACCAACAACAACTTCGTGATAAAGGTTGTGATACACCACTTAATAAGATGTTTTACGCGCTTAAATCTTTGTATTATGTTGGAAGCTGCAGGGCTCGTCACGCCTGAGGTCGCGTTATAAATCGCGCTTCAACAAAAATTGCGTCTTCTAAACAAGGTGATGCGGGCTGGTCGTGTAGGTGCGACCCCACCGTACCGCACCGCACCGCGCCGCCCGTGACCCGCTGCGCACAATCATCAATCAGCCACTTACCGCGACGTCACGTACACCACTTGACGGCCTCCGCACACAACTACGACTCACTACTCATACTGTAACTAAGTTCGAGAAGTTCATTACGAAACACGTCTTTGAATGAGTCGATTAGGTCTGACGACGCGCAACGCCTGCTCGCCGGCAGATGTCAGTCCGTGCAGCAGCTGAGAGGATTGCGTCCAATTGTTTAATTATATTATTCCTCATCATTTAGCAAGCAATCGTTCGGCAAAATGTATCAGTAATGAGGGCGCTGCGGGCGCGGCCGGAGAGCGGCGGGGCGTGCGGGGGGCGCGCTGGAGCGGCAAATGAGCGGCAGATTACCGGCGCGTTGTTTTGCCAAATTTTAATAACCTGCCAAGCTACACAGCGCGCTATAATACCTAGCCCCATGTACTCGCGTCGCTCTCGAACATAACAGTCTACAATTATTCAAGTTCTCAAATACGTATACATTAACAAATTCTGGTGTTTTTCAAAGAGCATGGCGGGATAAGCATGGGGTAGCGGCCCCAGCGATCATTTAACTGTAAATTTTTGTGTATGATGGTCTTATGGAGTACAGCTTACCTATAAAATATTACTTAAAAATATGTATTAGTTTTCAAGAAAACAAAAAAAAATAAAAAATTACAAAAAAAAATTTTTTCGTTCCTAGTTACAAATATGTCTTTAATACATGTTGTACATAACTTAGAGAGACAACGTATCATGATATTTTTGTCAAAAAATCTCTCTCGAGATAATTTTCATTTCTTTTTGTTCAAATTTTTGAAAAAATATTTTCATGCTTTCTAAGCACGATACACCTACGAAATTTTTACTAAAAAACCGGCCAAGTGCGAGTAGGACTCGCGCACCGAGGGTTCCGTACAAACCTGCAGGTATTCACGGTTTATGTTTATGTTTTTTTTTTTTTAAATTTTTATATTTGAATTAACTGAATGAAAGGTAAATTGTGGTTTACGATTTAAGACGTATAAAAAAAAAACTAACTAGATCTCGTTCAAACTAATTTTCGGTGGAAGTTTACATGGTAATCTACATGACATATTTTTTTTAGTTTTATCATTGCCTTATTTTAGAAGTTACTGGGGGGGGGGGGACACACATTTTTCCACTTTGGAAGTGTCTCTCGCGCAAACTGTTCAGTTTAGAAAAAAATGATATTAGAAACCTCAATATCATTTTTGAAGACCTATCCATAGATACCCCACAAGTATGGGTTTGATGAAATTTTTTTTTTTGAGTTTCAGTTCTATGTATGGGGATTCCCCATACATAGAACTGAAACTCAAAAAAATGTTTTTTCCCCATTGAGGAATCCCAAATATTTTTTTTTTCTATTTTTGTGTCTAAATCTTAATGCGGTTCACAGAATACATCTACTTACCAAGTTTCAACAGCATAGCTCTTATAGTTTCGGAAAAAAGTGGCTGTGACATACTCGGACAGACAGACAGACATGACGAATCTATAAGGGTTCCGTTTTTTGCCATTTGGCAACGGAACCCTAATAAAAAACACCTTCATCATAATCTACAACATAAATTTGGATCCAAATTTTTACGTGGGTAGGTACAAGGGTGATTTTTTTTTAAATTGGAAGACAAAGATATTTTTTTTTTTTTTTTTTTTTTTATATTAGCCTACACTGTCCCACTGCTGAGCAAAGGCCTCCCCCAAATCCCTCCAAGTATCCTTTTCCCGGGCCACCTCCATCCAACCCTTAAAAAGATATAAGTACAAAAAAAAAAAAAAATTAGAAAAGAATCTATCAATACATGTGAGTCAACAATTTTTTTTTTCAATGACTATAAAAAAAAATTGTTGACTTTTCCTCATTTAGACAATTATTAAATAACAAAAATCACTTTTTTTTTTTTGTTAAAACAAATAATTCAACGAGCGTTCTTTACGTCTTTTTTTTGTATTATTTACGCGAATTCTTAAGTTTTTGGCACACTGTTTTAGAACTTAATGATTATAAACACACTAGCAACTGCCCGCGACTTCGTCCGCGTCAAATTTTTGCTCCCCTGACCCTTCCCGTCGCATCGAATTGCCTGACAGTTTTCATACATTTTTCGTTGCTGCTCCGCTCTTTTTGATTATAGCGTGATGTTATATAGCCTTTCTAAAGAAATAGGCTACCCAACAGACAAAGAATTTTCCAATTCGAACCAGTTGTTTCTGAGATTAACGCGTTCAACCAAACAAAAAAACTCTTCAGGTTTTTAATGATTAAATAACAAAAATCACATTTTCATTGAATCAAAATAAAAATAATTCAACCAGAGTTCTTAAAGTAATTTTTTTTTTCGTATTACTAACGCGAATTCTTAAGTTTTACAGAAGATACATTTAATCGATAATTTCAAAATATGCATTTTAAGGTAAAAGTACAAAGTGAACGTAATGTCAAGTGCTAAAGAATAATGCGTAACAATCATCTTTTGAGTGGTCGTCCATCGTACTGTGTGGCGTCGGACGAAAAGAATAGCACCACCCCATTTCTGCCCGTGGGTGTCGTAAGAGGCAACTAAGGGATATACTAGAGAATGGGCAGCAGCGTTCTCTATGCATTGCAGACTATCATACTGCGATCGCCAACCCGCCTGCCAAGCGTGGCGATTATGGCAACCCCCCGCCCCCCAAAATGACAAGCACCAAAAATAAATGCCCCCTAGTGCCCGGCGGCCCACCTAACCTTGGCTACGGTAGCGGTCAAGGCCACGGTAAGGCAAGGGGTGCAAAGCATCCCCGGAAGAGATCCGGCTACCACAATCACCGATAATTGGACCTGGCAACATATAACACGCGTACACTTCGCACCGACGAGAAGATTGCCGAACTGGAGGAAAAATTGAGCAGGTTACGATGGGATATAGTAGGGTTATCTGAAGTCCGAAGAGAGGGGGAGGACTCGATAATCCTCAAATCCGGAAACCTGCTCTATTTCCGGGAGGGCAACCAGCAGTCCCAAGGTGGTGTCGGGTTTATCGTCCATAAGTCCCTTGTGAGCAACGTGGTGAAGATCGAGAGTATGTCAACCAGGGTAGCGTTCCTTATACTCAGAATATCCGCAAGGTATTCGCTGAAGGTCATACAGGTTTACGCCCCGACCTCGTCACACCCCGACGATGAGGTGGAGACCATGTATGAGGATATTTCCAGAGCCATGCATGGTTCCAAAACTCACTTCACCGTTGTCATGGGAGACTTCAACGCGAAACTGGGCAAGCGAGGCGATGATGAGTTGAGAGTGGGGCAATTTGGAGTTGGACGTCGCAACCACCGGGGTCACCTACTGGCTAGTTTTATGGAGAAGGAAGGCCTCTTTATGATGAATTCCTTCTTCAGAAAACGTGAGCACAGGAAGTGGACCTGGCAGAGTCCTGATGGTGCAACAAAATACGAGATTGACTTCATTATGACGACGAAGAAGCAAATATTCAATGATGTCTCTGTGATCAACGCGGTGAAAACCGGGAGTGATCACCGCATGGTAAGAGGCAAATTGAATATCAATATCAAGCTGGAAAGATATCAGCTGATGAAGTCAACGCTTCATCCAGCACCGATCCAACTTCAAAACCCCGAGAGCTTTCAGCTCGAACTCCAGAATCGTTTTGAGTGCCTAGGGAGCTCCGTGGACGATTTTAACGATGGGTTCGTGGAAACTGTTCACACGGTCGGGTCTAAATTCTTCAAGACCCGCCGTACTAATAGAAAAAAGAAACTCTCAGATCCAACATTACAGGTCATGGAACAGAGGCGCGGAATGATCCTGTAGTCTTCAGAAGCTGCGCTCGAGTACCGGCAGCTCAATAGACAGATCTGTAAGTCCTTCAAAAGCGACCTTCGCCGCTATAACACAGAGCGGATCAAAGACGCGATAGAGCGGAATAAAAACTCCAAGGTCTTTACTAAGGATCTGTCTATTGGACAGAGCCAGCTTACGAAACTGAAGACCCATGATGGCAGAGTCGTATCCGCCAAACCTGAGCTGTTTAAGGAGATTGAGAGGTTCTATGGACAGTTATACACGTCAACAAGTGACCCCGTTAAAATCTGGCAAATGACCCAAGAGCTAAGTTGACCCGACATTACACCAAAGACATCCCGGACTTCAGCTTGTACGAGATTCGGATGGCTCTGAAGCAGCTCAAAAACAACGGGTGATGACGGAATTACGGCTGAACTCCTGAAAGCTGGCGGGAACCCCGTTCTCAAGGCCCTTCAGAAGCTGTTTGATTCCGTCATACTCGAGGGCAAAACGCCACAAGCATGGAATAGAGGTGTGGTGGTATTTTCCTTTAAGAAGGGTGACAATGCCCTGCTTAAGAATTATAGGCTCATCTCACTTTTGAGCCATGTCTACAAGCTGTTTTCAAGAGTCATCACGAACCGTCTAGCGCGCAGGTTCGACGACTTCCAGCCTCTCTAACAAGCCGGGTTCCGTCTACGATGCTAAAGCCTTTAGGCTTTGGCACCGCAGACCACATACATACGCTGTGGCAGGTTATACAGAAGACCGAAGAGTATAACCTGCCTCTTTTTTTTTAGCGTTTGCGGACTACGAAAAAGCCTTCGATACGGTCGAAACCTGGGCTGTACTGCAGTCTCTTCAACGGTGCCAGATCGACTATCGGTACATCGAGGTGCTGAAGTGTCTATACGCAAACGCCACTATGTCAGTCCGACTTCAGAACCAGACCTCGAAACCTATCCTTCAGCAGCGAGGGGTGAGACAGGGAGACGTCATCTCTCCGAAACTGTTCACCGCTGCACTGGAGGATGTCTTCAAGGTTCTGCACTGGAAAGGGGCTGGCATCAACATCAATGGCGAGTACATGCCTCACCTTCAGTTTGCCGATGATATAGTTGTCATGGCTGAGACTATGGAGGGCCTCAGTACAATGCTCGATGACCTCAGTAGAGCTTCCGAAAGAGTGGGTCTCAGGATGAACATGGACAAGACAAAGGTCATGTCCAATGCTCGTGTGATACCCACTCCAGTGAAGATCGGAGGCGCTACACTCGAAGTTGAGGCCGAATATGTGTACCTAGGACAGACTGTCCAGTTAGGTAGATCCAACTTCGAGAAAGAGATCAATCGTCGAATCCGACTCGGCTGGGCAGCGTTCGGAAAGCTAGGCAATATCTTCTCGTCCCACATACCGCAGTGTCTCAAGACGAAAGACTTTGACCGGTGTGTGTTGCCAGTGATAACATATGGCACTGAGATGTGTTCGCTCACAATGGGCCTCATAAGAAGGCTCAAAGTCACCCAAAGAGCAATGGAGAGGGCTATGCTTGGAGTTTCCCTACGCGATCGAATCAGAAATGAAGAGATCCGTAGGAAAACCAAGGTAACCGACATAGCCCGAAGAATTGCCAAACTTAAGTGGCAGTGAAGACGGAGCGTTGGAAGGCCTCCCACAAGATGGACCGATGACCTGGTGAAGGCCGCAGGAAAACGTTGGATGCGAGAAGCACAGAATAGGTCGAAGTGGCGGTGCTTGGGGGAGGCCTATATCCGGCAGTGGACGTCTTTGGGCTGAAATGATGATGATGATGATCATCTTTTGTGGATTATTCATATCTAGTACTAGCTTCTGCCCGCGACTTCGTCCGTGTTAAATTTCTTGTTCCCCCGACCCTTCCCGTCGCGTCGAAGCGCCTACTCGTGCCATTTTCCCCGTTTTTGCAACATTTTTCATTACTGCTCCGCTCCTCTTGGTTTTAGCGTGATGTTATATAGCTTATAGCCTTCCTCAATAAATAGGCTACTCAACACAAAAATAATTTTTCAATTCGGACCAGTAGTTCCTGATATTAGCACGTTCACTCAAACAAAACAAACAAACAAACTCTTCAGCTTTATAATATTAGTATGGATACGTACTATTATTTATTTTTTGTGTCGAGACAGGATCATATTATGAAAATTATTATTTCATAGTGACAAACGTTGACACTTCAATTTTTGACCTTTGGTTCACTTTGTACTTGTACCATAAAATGCTTATTTTGAAATTATTGATTAAATTTATCTTATCTATACTTATAATAGTATAAAGCTGAAGAGTTTGTTTGTAAGTTTGTTTGGTTGAACGCGTTAATCTCAGAAACGACTAGTCCGAATTGAAAAAATATTTTTGTGTTGGGTAGCCTATTTATTGAGGAAGGCTATAGGCTATTTAACATCACGCTACAATCAAAAGGAGTGGAGCAGCAACGAAAAATGGACGAAAACTGGCAGGCAATTCGATGCAACGGGAAGGGCCAGCAAAAATTTGACGCGGACGAAGTCACGGGCCGAAGCTAGTGTGTTTATAAACATTAAATTCTAAAACACTGTGTCAAAAACTTAAGAATTCGCGTAATACGAAAAAAAATGACGTTAAGAACACTCGTTGAATTTTTTTTAAATAAAATAAATAAATATAAAAAAAGTGATTTTTGTTATATAATAATTGTGTAAATGAGGAAAATTTTCTATAAAGATTGAAAAAAAAAAATTTGTTGACCCATATGTATTGATAGATTCTTTTTTTTATTTTATATTGTTTTCTTACTTTCTTCTTTGTTTTCCAATGAAAAAAAAACACCCTTGTACCCACGTCAAAAATTGGATCCAAATATATGTTGTAGATTATGATGAAGGTATTTTTTAGTGAAAATTTTGTAGGTGTATCATGCTTAGAAAGCATGAAATTAATTTTTCAAAAATTTCTTTTTTTTTTTAAATAATTATCTCGAGATTTTTTGACAAAAATATCATGATACGTTGTCTCTCTAAGTTATGTACAACATGTATTATGGACATTCATATATTTGTAACTATGAACGAAAATTAAATTAATTAAGATTTTTTTTTAATTACTATTATTATTTTTAATTTTCTCGAAAGCTAATGCATATTTTTAAGTAATATTTTACAGGTAAGTTGCACTCCATAAGACCATCATCCACAAAAATTGGCAGTTAAATTACCGCTGGGGCCGCTACCACATGCTTATCCCGCCATGCTCTTTGCACGGTTTGACCACTCCCTTGAATGCAGCAGACCGAACTAAACCAAACTAAATAAACCCTTACAACAGAGCAGATCGTACGACATCGATTTAAAGAGATAGCACGGTATAATGCAGTGGCTAGCACACAACTTTTTCTCTCGTTTTGCTTTTTTTTTTTGTTAAGAGATAGAAATATTAGGTTGGGGAAAAAGTCTTTTCGCATTTTAGTATGTATGAACTTGTAATAAAATCTCTTTGGCTATACTATTTGTATCTGGCTGGTTTTGGTATCATTGAAAGTTTAAATTTTAAAGAACATAATTCCAAATTCAAATTAGGAAAATGTGTGATTTTCATTTGTTTTTCGTACCGTCAAGATGAGTGAATCTAATGAAGAAATTCGATACATTTTAAAATTTTACTACAAAAAAGGTAAAAATGCAAAGCAAGCCGCGAAAAAAATTTGCGATGTTTATGGACCTAGTGTAGTGTCTGTGAGAGTAGCACAAATTTGGTTTAAGCGTTTTCAATCCGGAAATTTTGATGTCAAAGATGCACGTCGCTCTGGTCGCCCTATTACGGATAAAATGGATGCCATTTTTGAAAAAGTGGAGCAAGATCGGCATACCAGTAGTTACGACGTAGCTGAAGAACTGGAAATTGACCACAAAACAGTTTTGGCGCATTTGAAAAAAACTAGGTACACAAAAAAGCTCGACATTTGGGTACCTCACAGGCTCACTGAAAGAAACCTAATGAACCGTGTACTCATTTGTGATTCTTTATTACGACGTAATGAAACCGAACCATTTTTGAAGAAGCTGATAACTGGTGATGAAAAGTGGATCACGTATGACAAGAACGTGCGAAAAAGGTCGTGGTCAAAGGCCGGTCAGGCTTCACAGACTGTGGCGAAACCCGGGTTAACTCGCAACAAGGTGATGCTGTGTGTGTGGTGGGATTGGAAGGGCATTATTCATTATGAGCTGTTACCACCAGGCAGGACCATCGATTCTGAACTCTACTGCGAACAACTGATGAGATTAAAGCAAGAAGTTGAGAGAAAGCGGCCGTAATTAATCAACAGAAGGGGTGTGGTTTTTCATCATGATAACGCTAGACCTCACACATCTTTAGCCACCCAACAAAAATTAAGAGAGTTTGGCTGGGAGGTGTTAATGCATCCGCCGTATAGTCCTGACCTTGCACCTTCAGATTTCCACCTGTTTCGGTCTCTTCAGAATTCTTTAGGCAGTGTCAGGTTAACATCACGAGAGGACTGCCAAAACCACTTGTCGCGGTATTTTGACCAGAAGTCCCAAAATTTCTATAGCAATGGGATCATGTCCCTACCTACAAGATGGCAAAAAGTTATCGAACAAAATAGTACCTACATACTTTAGTTAAATTTAAATAAACTTTATTAAAAAATGTTTTGAATTTTCTTAAAAAATGCGAAGAAACTTTTTCCCCAACCTATTATAATATCAATTCATCTGTATTTTTTTTTTTATGTTTGTTACCTCATAACTTTTGACTGGGTGAACCGATGTTGATGATTCTTTTTTTATTTGAAAGCTTCCCGAATGGTCCCATTTTAATTTTAATTTGGTTTCATTCGAACAATGCGGTCCATGTGAACAATGCGCTCCATGTGAAAACCATATAAGTCTTACATTTGCATTAAGTATTTGCGCGACAAATGAAAGAATAACGTGATTAGATTGTTGCGGGGTATCTACCATAACTAAAAAGTCAAAAATAAAAACTTTTTACAAAAAAATAACAACCGTCTTCCTTAAAAAAAACACTACAAAGTCAAAAATAACTTAAGTTTTTATTGTTGAGTCATGGTGCCTCGTCAGTTTATTTAATTCAGTAAGGTACTAGATACACGGCAGGTAGTGCGGGCCGCCTGCTCGCCGGGGACGCGGGGCGCCACAGGTGGGCGCGGCGCGGTCACGTGACACGCCGCCACGCTGTCGCTCATGTCGGTCAACAGCGCACTACTCGGCACTGAGCGCCTGCAGCCATCACAATATCAGCCCGCACTCAGTTAGCAAGGAGTTACAAGACCCAGCGCGTTCCTATATCGGTGAGTCTTCAATATTGGTTCATTATGCATTATATAGCCAGTCATAGAGATGGCCAACAAACTCTCAACTATTTTACTGGTCTCCACTCAATAGACAATGTTGTACAATATTTATCCGCGTCTTAATCGTTTACACAAAAACAAATGTCCTTTACCAGATTGCTGAAAAGCTTATTTACGGAAAAATATATTATTTCGTGTGAATATTATTATTATTTCATTTGTGTTGGTCGGTCGTTTATTATATTATGTCCTACTTTATGTGCTTACAAAAAAAGAGTCGCCACAAAATACCTATTATTTTGTGGCGACTCTTTTTTTGTTTTTAATCAGTATCATATAATCAGTCAACTTGTAAATGGCATTAAATTTCATATTGTTTAAGAACTGTTTAAGTTAACTGTTATGATTGGATTTGAATAAATAAACCTATCGTAGACACTCGACATCTCCTATCGTGGCCCGTAGCTTGCGCTACGCAAGACAGGTGCGTAGCGCTACGCACCCGTAGCTTTCGCGTAGCACCCCTCGTAACAAATCATACTAGCTGCACACTCACAAGTTACTATACCTACCGTTAAGCGACAGCTGCTTCGTATAGTTTATGTTAATTTTGTTTACGTAATGATTGTAGGTGTACTACGAATTCGCTAGTTTAATATATAATGTATCTAACGGAGGAAACTCTTGTAAATACCACGCCACTCAGAAAGTTTTGCGAAAAAAAGGTATTTTGTATGAGAGACTGGCCAATTATAAACTATTATAAAAATAATGATTATTTATAAGTAAAAATAGGTACGTTCCAATTTCAAAATTTCCCTCCACATTTTTTGCGAGCTAATTAAATTATCGTGTCTCATTGGAAAATGGATTTGCGCCGGGAACATTTTCGCGCTATGATTTTTTACGATTTCAAGTGTCGCCTGAAACCGGACGAATCATACGATAGACTTCAAATTGCATTCATTGATGAAGGCCTGGAAGGGCCTTCATCCATGAATGCAATTTGAAGTGCAACTGGCAACTGTGTATCGTTGGTATAACGAATTCAAACGTGGTCGACTAACTTTGGGGGAGGAAGAAAGAAGTGGTCTTCGAAAACATGCTAGCAAAGAAAAATTTTATCCAAGACAATAGACGAATTACGTATCAGGAGAATCAACACATACTGCAGATTGAATCGGGAAGCCTTCACAAGATTCTACACGTGCATCTTCGCGTGAGGAGGATAGTTTCACGCTGGGTGCCGCACAACCTCACCGATGCTCAGAAGCAGGCCCGGGTGGAATGGTGCCGTGTTATGATAAACAAATTAGAAGCAGGCTCGTCTCGGCGTGTTTACGACATTATTACAGGTGATGAGTCCTTGATTTATCAATACGATCCAGAAACGAAGCGCCAGTCGACGGTTTGGGTGTTTCAAAACGAATCAACGCCTACCAAAGTGAAGCGATCTAGAAGCGGGGGAAGATTTTGATCCCGAGCTTTTTCAATTTGACTGGCTACTTGGTGTCAATCCGTTTACGGATCCAAAGAAGCATCAACGCCGAATGGTATACTACAAAATGCTTGGCAGAAGTTTTCTCTGTTGTGAGCAACAAGCGACCAAACACAGGGCTCCGCGGACTTGTGACAGATGCTGAACGGTTCACGTAAAGCCAACTTCATTAGCTCCCACTTTGACCGAACACGTCTTTAGCGTTGGTTTCAAACACGGAATAGATAAATGTTTCAAATGTGGAGTTTATTATCGCGCTTTTCCTTGTAACGTAATTATTGAACAGGTTTATTTTGTTAGCATAGAGTACCATTGGAAATTAAACCTTATGATTGTACCGTTTGAACTCATCCACATCGTAACAAACGCGCGGCAAGTGCGACGGTGATCACTTGGAGAGTGGAAATAATCATTACAATGATAACAGTGTATCTTCAGTAGGAAATGCTTTACTACGGTGGTTACCAAACTTGTTGATTCTTAGGTTTTAAGGATTATCAAATCAAATCAATCAAATCAAAAGTCATTTATTCAAACTAGGCTGAGAGTCAGCACTTTTTGAACGTCAAAGTCACATAAGACAGTCCCCCCAAAACGCCCGCCCTTCGACACTTCCTAGTGCTTTGGCTGGGAAGAAGAAGTGGCGGAACAAACTCCCCAGCAGCACTGCTGTCTGTTAAGTTAGAAGAACTTGATTCTATACAATATTGTATAAGTTATTAATATAATAAAACAAAACATACATTATTCGCCATATGTCAGCTAGCACACGCCATTATACCAACAAAACATTGAAAACTAAACTCAAGCTGAAATGAATAATGAAACAAAATCGTAAACAGAACTTAAAACCTTACTAAAGCCTCCAGGCATAAAGGGCGTGCCCGCTTACATATACAACGATGCAAATGATACATATACACAACAAATGAAATTAAAAGAAAATAAAAATAAATTAACAAAAGCAGTTAAATAAAAAAACAATTATATGAACTACCCATATAAACTGTCAGTGTGTGAGTTACAGTAATTACAGAATGTAAAACAGTGTCATAGAAGAAAAAATAAATATTATCTACACAATTAAGTGAGCAACTAGTTTGATAAACTCTAAGACTGTCCTATGGAGCGAGACCAGCATGTTTCCAAGCGTTCTTATCTTGGATGTAGTCCTCTAATTTGTAATAAGCTCGTTTACAAAGTGTACTTTTAATATGACTTTTAAACCTCCTTTCATTTAATTGCAATATATCAGAAGGTATTTTGTTGTAACATTTAACACAGTACCCCATAAAAGATGTATGTACTTTTGCTAATCTGAAAAATGGTTGATCTATCTTGTCTTTATTTCTAGTATTAAAATTATGTCTATCGCTTATTTTATTAAAAAGATGTAGATTTTTTCTTACATACATAATATTTTCGTAAATGAATTGGCAAGGTACCGTCATAATATTAATCCTTTTAAATAGTTCCCTGAGGGATTCGCCGCGACATAGATTATAAATGGCTCTGACAGCTCGCTTTTGCAAAATAAAAATGGATTCAATGTCAGCAGCCCTACCCCACAGTAAAATGCCATACGACATAATGCTGTGGAAGTAGCTAAAATAGACCAAACGCGCGGTTTCTACATCTGTTAACTGTCTTATCTTTCTAACAGCATAAGCGGCCGAGCTCAACCGCCCCGCAAGAGATGTTATATGAGGTCCCCATTGTAATTTCTCGTCTAGCGTGATTATATTTCCAACATATAATTTGTACCATTATTTTTTCTAATACTGGACAGATTTTTTAGTTTATAAGTATAAAATAGTACACATGTGTTACAGGGAAAAACTTGTTTGAAATTAAGTAGTTTAGTTTCGTTGTAAATTATTTAGAAAGTAGTTATTGTGTACGTTCTAGTACATTTTCTGTAAGATTTGGATTGGTTTTATACTCGTTCTTATCGTTTGAAAGACAAACCCGTGCAAGATATATTATGAAAACTGATGATAAAGAAAAATGTATTTTAGGTTTTTTATCAGCTATTTGGTGATAAGAACTTTAAAATTTAATTAAAACTATGAACGTACGTCGCACCGTAGCTGTTAAGTCACCAATTTGCTTGTATAACCGACGGTGGAGGCGCGGCGCTGAAGTTGAAACATTAATTCATTACCTCATCGTCAGCTCAATCAGCGCGCACCGACTGTACCACCATTTCACTAATAATTCATCATTTCATCGAACGCCAGGAATTGTTGGCGCTTGAGTGACCGTTTACAGGAGGGCGCTGTACACAAACATTAGCTAAATGAACACTTATAAAACGTTTGAAGTGCCCGGTTCCAATCGGTCGTTTCCTATTCGATGTTTACTATACACGGTTCGTTTAAAAATAATTGGCTTTTATAATGTTTTTAAATTTCAAGCTTCTTAGGTAAGATAGGACAGGAGGCCTGTCAACGAGTACAAAAATTTAAAAAGTAAGTTCTGACTCTGGCCACGCGCCAAAAGATTCTTGTAGAGCCTATTCATGAACACGATTGTTTACCTTTTGTAAAATAAACATTCGATTTTCGAAACAGCCCTACTTAGTACCAATATTAGTTTGAATGATTGTTATACTAGTGACTTACCCTGGCGTGGCGCACGACGGGCGCGGCGAGGGGAGAGGCGGCGCGCGCGGGCGGCGGGGGAGGCGCGCCCGCGCCGCCCGGCGTGCGGCTGCGGCGCGGCTCATCTGTACAAGATACAAGATATTTATTTTGTAAAACATGAGTGCAGAATTATACAGGTCTTAAAAAAAATGGCATGTGTGCAATTCACACGTGATAGAAGTGAAACCTTCAAAATGTTTGGCTTCAAGATAATGATACGAATGTAAAATTACGGGAAGAGGACAATTGTAGGTTTTAGTAATGATTATAGTGATACAAAGTTTGATAATTATTTAAAACATTTTATTATTCGTATCATCGATTTATCGCGACAATATTCTGCATTCGTTTTCGGCATATTTGAAGAATTTTATTGTAAAAATGATAAAAAAACTACAAACTTATATTACGTACACGTATACAAAACACCACGGTTGTTGTGATGCCTTTACTCAAGCCTTGTACTACGAATTCGTGCGCGCACAAACGCCTCTCATCTGTCAAAAATGATGGAGTATCTTGATCGCAAAAATAACTCGATCTGTCAGTCGCGATTGGTCGCGATGGTTCATCGATTAGCGGCAGACTTTAATTTTTACAGAATTTAGCATTCATAATCTGCATTTATGATGGTTATGCATGGACGAGTGAGTACACAATAGATGGACAATGCAATATAATCGCTTATCTCAGCCCTGGGACGCGCCAACGAAGGTTGACAGTTTGACATAAACATTTGGATGAGCGTGGTGATCCGTACGATTATAATTAAGTTTAAAGTGCAAAGTTGTGTGTTTGAAGTGTTTTTGTTGAAACGTAAGATGGACAGGTAAGTAAAATACAGTTTTTATTGCCAGGATTGTGTTTTTGACAAAGATTTGCACGTAAATAGTTAGTTCAACAAACATTGTCATCCATTTTGCCGCCATTTTTCCGCGGCTGGCGTCGGATTTCACAGTATTACGAGTAATAATTCTACTATTGATAGCAAACTATTGACGTTACTTAGGTTACTATGTATTGTATTATTGCTATTATGCATTTATAAGATATTTGCGTAACATTGTAATGAAAAATACGCAACCTAAAAAGATGAAGGAACTCGATTGTTGAACCGGGAATTTTAAGTCACGTGACACTAAAATCGCCTTTGTGTTTTGTACGGATGATGAAATGTGTGGATATGACTTCCGTACATTTTAATGTTAAAATTTTTGGGTGATTTGTTTTTAACTGACTTAAAAAAAGAGGTTATTGGACACGTATGTAGGTATGTAATGTTACTGTTAATGTAACTGATATTTTGTATTTTTCCAGCTCACATGCCAGAGGACGCGGGGTGGTGGAAGGGCACCACCACCACCACTTGACATGATTTTGCAGCCACCGGCAATATTAGTAACTTACGGACTTTTCTAATTTTCATTTATCTCTAAATATTCAGGTACTACAACACTGCTTTTGTTCCAGGTTTATGGACAATGACCGGCCATTGCCTGAGCTGGCATTACCGGTGCCTCCGTCACCAGCACCACTGTTCGTCGTGCTATCGCAATTATAATTTTCTTTTCTTTTTTTAGTTTTCATTTTTTTCCGTATTTACATAAATAATATATAGGTACGATAATAGACTTGAAATAATAATAATATGTACAAGTACATAAAACATTTTTGATTAAATTCTAATATGTACAGGTACATAAAACGTTTTTAATGTGTTTTAATTTTTTGAAGTTCAGATGTGACAATATTTGCCGTATCCATATATCTTTCGTCCATGGTCATGACGTCATGTATTTCCTATCTCATTTTCTCCCACGTTAAATCTTATGAAGTTATGTCTGTCTCTTTTTACTGTCGCTTTTTCGTTTCATTGAGTTTCAAATCACAACCAACGGCGCTAAAGAAGTTTTCACTTCAATAATGAGAGGTAGCTACATGTTTTACCAATCATGGCGTACAAAATTAGTCGCACTAAGACAACTATTACAATAATTATAAAAATCGTTAATAACAAATTAAAACAATGATATAAAAAGAAAAAAAAAACATAGGATTAATTTGAAATGTCAACAATTAAAATTCAATTTAAGTAAATTAGAAAAAATAATAATACAGGTACACATTCCAAATTCTATTGCAGAAGATTATCATTAAAAAAGTCATCTACGCTGTAATAGCACTTTTCTAGTAAAAACCCCTGAACGGACTTTTTACATTTATTTATTTAATAAGTTTGGATGACTTACAGCTAAAACAAACAGAATAAAAATAGTGTGTGAGACAGACAGCCAATTACAAGTCATCACTTATAGAAACAGATTGGAAAGAAATTTAGTTAAAGGTAAACATTTAACAACATCAGGTATTTTATTATAGACAATGGGTGCCCTAGCAAAGAAGCTCTTTTTCAGTAAGGCAGTTTTGCACTTGATTGGACACAACAAATTCTGATATTGAGAACGAATTGGGGTTCTTCTAACGTCAGAATATTTTTGAAAAAAAAAGCGGATTTGCTTTTACGAATAGTGCAGTTTCTAAACTACACCAAACAATATACTATTACTAAACTAATTCGGCCTATTACGGTTCATAATAAAATAAATAAAAAGCCAAACTAAAAAGTAGAAAATAATGGAAAAAAGATTGGGTGCTTGATGTAAATTATAAAATACCTTGAAAAGCACCCCACGGTGTTTTCATTATTTTCTACTTTTTAGTTTGGTTTTCTATAAATGTAGGTATGTTTTTAGTGTTTTAAACTATTATTTCTTTGTATTTTTTAGTTCGGCTAGCTACAAAACCGAGTATTTAGGTTTTTTTTTATCCTGGTGATCCTGGCCAAGATAATGGCACAAATCCTTGCCACTCCACGTATCTAAGCATACTGATTGACATCAATTTGACTTGGAAACCGCAGGCTGATGACGTATGAATGAAGTACAATAAATCAGCCTATGTATTGTCTAGCTTATCGCACAAAGTTAGTAATGATACACTTCTGCTAGCTTATCATGGGTTGGTTGCGTCAGTGTTAAGATTTGGAATCATATTTTGGGGTAATTGTATTGAAATGGAAGAGATTTTTAGAGCCCACAACTGTGAATTCGATCTACATAACATAACAACATCACGCCTTGTTACCGCAAACGGTTGGGCAGACGTGTACCTGTAGTACACCCACATTTCGCCTGTTATGTTTCAGTCCCATGTAATCGAGGGCGAGCCTATTGCCATCAACTGGGCACAAATCCAGACTCCAGACGGAAAAACCCAATAACATTCGCCCGACCTGGGAATCGAACCCAGAACTTCGTGCTCAGCAGTAGCGCTTGCTACCGCTACACCAACAAGGCAGTTGGAGGTGGCAATTTGTGTAAAAACCAATCTGAACATATTTTCGTCGCTGCTCAAAATAAGAACACCTAAGGGCCCATTGAGATCCCAATACAAGAACTTGCTACATTCGGGTAATTACAAGACAGCACTTTTAAGGAAAGTATTATTATTCAATTATTTTCAATTTATTTATTTATTTTCTCACCACAATATTAAAAAGTTTACAGGTCCATATTATTAAGTCTTAAGCTATTAATAGACATTACAATATTGTGGGAGACTGGTGCCTAAGCTAGGCCAAAACCTGTGTTTCAGGACACCAGGTCTCCACCCCGAGTAACAATGTCTGGGCGTTGTATAGCGTTACACCATATAATTATCATGCGGCGAGTACAACGTTATGGAGATTAGTACGGTTGTGTACGAGAATGAGTGTGTGATTATGTGTTAGGGTGTGTGTGTGTGTGTATGAGTGTGTGAGTGAGTGAGTGTGCTTTTAAGAGTTTTTTTCAAGGACACATTCGGTAGTTTCGTATGATAGCTTCAATAGCCAACTAGTAAGCTTGCTTATTTATCAATTTATTCCTAGTTAAAGTATATATATCCAGAAGACGATGGATTTTATTATAAATTCGGGCACTGAGTACGTTGAAGTGTCGGTCTGCGAAAGAAGTACGACACCGTGTTACAAACTGGGTAACCTTTACGTTTGTTGAAAAGTTTATCATCAAGAGGAAGCAAAGAATGACGGCGTAATACCGCACGTAGAATGAAGAGTTGACGAACGTTGAGAACTTCTGATTCAGAATAGAGCAGGGCGGTGGGGTAATCTCTGCGCTTGAACTGCATAACTTTAAGAATCGCTCTTTGCGCTCGTTCAACCTGGTCAGGTGACTTTTGCAGGTTCCTCCCCAAGAAGAAATACAATAAGTAAGAACAGAGACACACAAGCTTTGATAAACAAGAAACAGGGTTTCACGATCAGCGGAATGTCTCAGCTCTTTGAAAATATATATTAATTTTCTAATTCGCGAACTTAGTGCCTCAGTGTGGGAGCGCCAGCTAAGATGCTCATCAATGAGCACTCCAAGGTATTTGGTGCTTGTCACTGGTGAGAGGGTGAGGCAACTGCAAGCATTGGCACTGTGATCCAGAACGTTCAGGCAAGAATGGGCTTTGACTGTACTAGATTATATGGGAGGTGCGCCCGTGTGAGGGAGAAAGAATGCCGCCATGGGATCTGGAGGCAAAGGTCCTCGCCCACATGTGGGAGTGGCCCGAGGAGGCGAAACGCCGGGGCGAAACTCCGCTGCCGCGACAAATCGCGGCACGGCGGACAGAGCTCCGGCAGGATCTCATCGCGACATGGCAAGTACGGTTGTCGCAACCCAGCGCCGGGCACGCCACAATTGCGGCGGTAAGTCCCCTCTTTGAGGAGTGGATAGAGAGGCGCCACGGCGCCCTCACCTTCCGCCTGACGCAGGTTCTCACCGGGCATGGGTGCTTCGGTGGGTTCCTGTTCAGGATAAAGCGGGAGGAAACGCCCGGCTGTTTCCATTGCGAGGATCGTCTGGAGGACACGGTGGAGCATACGGTGGAGGTGTGCCCTGCCTGGGCGGAGCACCACCGTGTCCTCGTGGAGGCGATCGGCGGCGGCGACCTCTCGCGTCCGACCCTGGTGCTAGCCATGGTACGGAGCGAGAGGGCATGGGAAGCCGTCACCTCCGTCTGCGAAGCAGTAATGCTCGCGAAGGAGGAGGCGGGGCGTGTGAGGGAGTGGCAGTCTCTGCGCCCTCACGTCCCTAACCGCCGCAGGAGGAGACGCCCCAGGCGTCGGGAGTCTATAGCGGACTCCCAGCCACCGTAGGCGCGAGCTTGCGGACGGCGAGCAATGGGTAGCTCGCCGCCCGGTAAGGACCAGGCTCGGGTCGACGGCGCGTAGTGTTCCACGCGCGCCTCAAAGAGATGTCAGCAGCAATGAAGGGGTCTGCTAGGACCGACGCCTGCCAGGGTCGCGAGATTGTTCGAAAGAGATACCGTGACCCTGGCACATGGGCAACTGAAGGAGCACGGGTGGGTTTTAGTCAGTAAAAGTCTGACACGCCCTCCCGCTCCGCCCAGAGCGGGAGAAGTCATTTGATGATTTCCCATCCAAAAAAAAAAGGGAGAGAGAATCGGATAATCTTAGTTTTTAACCGACTTCAAAAAGGAGGAGGTTTTCAATTCGGATGTTTATATGTTTTTTTTTTTTTTTTTTTATGTATGTTCGGCCATAACTCCGTCATATATAGACGGATTTGCAAAATTCTTTTTTTGTTCGAAAGGGGTTTATTCCGAAATGGTCCCATATAATTTTCATATAGATCTGATGATGAGTTTGGGGGACAGACACCGGAACTCTTTAAAAAATGACAGCAAATCAACCGCGATTTCTGCTATCGCGTAAATATGCATTGTTTGTTTGGAATTAGTGCGAGGTGAATACCACAACTAAAAATTTAAAAATAAAAACTTTTTTCCAAAAAAAAAACAACCGACTTCCTTAAAAACACTACAAAGTGAAAAATAACTTTAATTTCGGAAGTCGGTGGCAAAAAAACCATAAATACAGATCCTAAGACACCGACTTCCGAAATTAAAGTTATTTTTCACTTTGTAGTGTTTTTAAGGAAGTCGGTTGTTTTTTTTTTGGAAAAAAGTTTTTATGTCAATATTGAGAGTCAACAGGTTCGCCGAAAGCCATGTCATCACACGTTTAAGTGATTGTTCCGCTCTTAGTTTAGCACTAACCCAGTTGTCGTCATATGTGACCAGTGCCGTATCATCAGCATAGGTGAATATATCGCAGTTAGGTATTGATAAGCGGCACAAATCGTTAATGTAAAGTAAGAAGAGTGTAGGTCCCAAAATACTTCCCTGGGGTACACTAAAATGGATGTTTGCATCATTACTGTACCATGAGTCGATTTTCACACATTGTGAACGATTTGACAGATAATCTGAGAAGATTTTAAGTGCCATACCGCGGATTCCAATGATTTCCATCTTCGATATAAGTGTAGGTATAGAGACGGAGTCAAACGCCTTGGTCAAGTCAATTCAATTCATTTATTGCAGAACATAGAAATAAATACATTTTGAGATGTTGAGTAGATGTGCAGTTAATTATGTCCTACCAATTAAGGCATGCAAAATATTATTTATAATTACAAACATACACTAGACAATTTAATACATTTCAAAGATTGGTTACTAATTATGTCAAAGAAAAATCTAAATTATTCAGTTCAATACATCAAGAAAGACGCCAAAGCACTTGAGCCCCTCATCCAATTTGGTTACTACAAGACTTGTGAGATCTAAGACCGCGTCTTCAGTAGAGATTCCCCGTCTAAAGCCATATTGATTTTTTGCTAATATAATTATATTTTGCAAGGTACCTACGCGGTAAGATTGTTGTTGAGTACCCGTTCTAGAATTTTAGACAGGGAGCTCAACACTGAGATCGGTCTATAGTTGTTAACGTTGGATCTGTCTCCACTCTTGTGGATTGGGTGAACAACAGCCTTTTTGAAGGCATTGGGGAAAGTACCAGACTCGATGGCGCAGTTACAGACGTGCGTTATGGGAATAGCTAAAGAGGAACTGGACTGTTTGAGGATACTTGCAGGAATTTTGTCATATCCAGTGGCACAGTTACTGCGTAAGTTATCAATAATCCTTTTAACTTCGGCTTCGTCGACCGGCATAATGGCAAGGGAATTGCACGGTGAAGGTTGTGTCGGGCATTTAACTTGGGATCTAGGCGGTTTTTTAATTTTCGAAGCTAAACTCTCACCCACGGTTACAAAAAAGTTATTTACCTCATTAATGGATACTATGGTATCAGCAGAGCTTACTAGAAGTGCACTTGGGGACAGAGGGGGGGAATTCTGGTTTATTATACCTTTAATAGCTTTCCATGTGGCCTTAGTATTGTTTTTAGCTTTAAGCAATTCATTTTTATCGTGCGACCTTTTTAGTTTTTTCAGAAGGGAATTGAGATAATTTCGATATCTGGTATACGTTGTCAGCAGAATATTATTATCGGGGATGATTTAGATTTTTTATGAAGCCTGTCTCGATTTCTTATGCACCGAACTAGACCTGGTGTCATCCAGGGTTTAAGAATTATGACAATGCGACCTGTCATTTATAATAAAATCCCTCATGGTTTTAATGATTACTCTGTTAACAATAAAAATATTTTGATTTTGAACATTTTTAAATCTAAGGTAACTGCACTACTTTTAGGCAAATGTTATTACTACGTGAAAGACTTTTTAAATGATATGAATTTATCCAGATTAAGACTGTAAGACATAAGTACCTGACTGTCATATTATTAATTGACTTCAGTTTATATTTTCTTATTTTTATTGACATTATTTTGTTTGTATAAATACATATTTCAATTTATTTAATAATTTGCACGCCGTAATGTAGACTGTAGCCGATCTAATTTATTACGTACAACATCTTATATCTATCATCTTATATCTATTCATAGCAAATAAAGTACTGATTCTGATTCTGAAAGAGGTATTCTTGATCGAAGGTACAATTTCTGCATAATAACCGACATACCCTAATACACGAAAATTATTCAATCAACTAATAAAAAAAATATATTCCTTTGAAATGACAGACCAACCCTTGCAGCAAAATTAATTTCATTTGACAAATTTATTTTATTCCTACACTAATATGACCTAACTAACCACCCAACCTAACTTTTCTTGAATATACTTAAGTCGGTTTATTGCAAGAACTCATTATGTGACATATTCACTATTCTGAGATAAACAGTATTTTAGTTCGAATTAGTTAGTGGTTATGTTGATTTGCCCATATTATCCTAAATATAATTACGGTGGTGAAAAATTAAATGTTTTCAATTAGATTAATATGTATATGAATAAAAACAAGTGAGAGTCGCTAGTCCTATAAAGTTATGTATTTTTTTAAAACAAAAAATAAAAGTTAATGACTTCTGGCTACTGTAAGTCTGTTCGGTATGTGAATTAATTATTTCTTAAATTGTAAAAAAAACAACGAAACTCAATCAAACGTTTATTAAAAAAACCTGCCAAGGGCGAGTCGGACTCGCGCACCGAGGGTTCCGTAAAAACGATGTATTACCTTAAAATTATTAAAAATATTTTTATTATATGATGTAACTAAAAATGTATGGTTTTCGCAATTTTTCCTTTATCTGTGCTATAAGACGTTGCTTCGTACCAAATTTCAAAATTCTAGATCGACTGGAAGTACCCTTTAGGTTTTGATTCCCTTGCGAGTTTCGAAAATTTGCGGAAATTTGCTGCATAAACGGCTATATCTTTTGATTGCGTTAGCTTAGAAGTTTCATTTTTTCACAGCTTCAAGGGACAGTAGACTTCAGTATTTGGTAGAAATTTCAGCTTGATACCTCCACGCGTTCCTGAGAAAAAGGGTCTTGACAGACGGACGGACGGACGGACGGACAACAAAGTGATCCTATAAGGGTTCCGCTTTTTCCTTTTGAGGTGCGGAACCCTAAAAAAGGGATAACCAGTATTATAATGAACAAAACTATGCTAGTCATTAAAACAAATTAAATTCTTCAAAACAAACAAAATATCATTTTTTTATCACAAAAAAAACTTCCCATGTAAGTCAGTCTTCGAATAAACAGGTAATTAACAGAGCTCTTACTTAAGTAGTTTACCTATAGACCAATTCAAATGAATAAGCAATTGGAAGTTTAATAATCAAAACGAAATAACTTCGGAAAAATAAACAAAACAATTATATCTTAACAGTTGTCGTAAGCACTTGCAATAGCTAGTAGGTACCTATTGCATAGTCTCAAAAGTTATCCATAATAATATGTAATGTTAAACTTAAATTATTTTTTTCTTGGTCAGGTAAAATATTATACCAATGGTTGTAGTTCTGCAGGTATAATTCTTTCGTTGCACATTTTTATTAAATCTTTTTTCTTTGTTTTTGTAACTGGAAGCTTCCTGGTATATATGCTTTTTAAGGGAATAGCTATTAGTGAAAATGAATTCTGTATAATATATATGTTGTTTTTTGAATAATTATGTATTACATAAAAATAACTAGTGCAGGTTAGTGATTCTTTGTAAATGCCTGACTTCCAACGTTGCAGTTATGGATTTTATGGCAAGGCCGTAACGCCTAAAATTGACTGGATAGAAATTAGTGTATTTTTGCATTTTGTGGAATGTGTCCAAAGGAGTCCATTATAGATAAAAACGTATTTAGTGATTTTTTGCAGTGCACTAAGCCGACGTATGTATGTAAACGCGAATGGACTGAATGACTGATGCTGACTGACGAGTAGGTTCTTGACATACCTCGACTACTACTACTACCACTACTACTACTATCGCATATAATTCACTAGCTTTTGCCCGCGACTTCGTCCGCGTTTTTCTTGTCCCCCGACACTTCCCGTCGAGTCGAATCGCCTACCCGTGCGATTTTCCCCGTTTTTGCAACATTTTTCATTACTGCTCCGCTCTTCTTGGTTGTAGCGTGATGTTATATAGCCTATAGCCTTCCTCTATAAAAAGGCTGCCCAACACAAAAAGAATTTGTCAATTCGGACCAGTAGTTTCTGAGATTAGCGCGTTCAATCAAACAAACATACAAACAAACAAACTCTTCAGCTTTATAATATTAGTAAGTATAGATAGGGTGGAGTTGTACAACTGGCGTTCAACCAGTCTGTTCCTGAATGCACCTCGCCTGAGTCCGGGAAGTTGCATCCAGTTGAGTCCTTGTGAACACTTGTGACCCTCCGAGTGTGAGGCTAACTTAGGAGTACCAGTGCAGTAAGTACCGTGATATCTCCTGGAAGGCGTGGGGTCGGGCGTGCGCGCGCGCCGCGCGGGCTGTGCGGGTGGCGCGGGGGGCAGCGCCAGGAGCTGGCGGTACAGCTCCAGCTCGTGGTAGAACTCCAGCGAGTCTGGCGAGCCCCCCCCGCCACCCGGCCCGTCCGCGCCCTCCCCACCGGCGCCCACCTCCGCCGTGAGCCCGTTGAGCACGAGGCGGCGCGCCGCCATGCCGCGCCAGCCACAGCATGCAGCCCGCGCGCTCACCTCACTGCGCGCCGCGACCACATCGGACCATTGCGGCGTCCCTCACGAGATCGGGCAGTGTTCAATACCAACGTCGATTGATATTTATCCGCATCTGATTAGACTGGTACCGGACAACATTATACTTAAAAAAAAAAAACAAGATTTCGCGCTTAATGTAATTCAGTATAGAACACCCAAAATATCATAGAAAGTCACTTTAAAGCGCGTCTCACCACGTCATTTAAGATGACAAAGTAAGTTGTAAAAGTTGTGGAAGTATTCCGAGCACATCGTAATCGTATCGTATTTCGCGCGCGTTTCTCTCAAGGTGCCGGTAGCGTCCGTCGCGCCGCACGCGCGCCGCCACACTGCCGGGCACCGGGAGCACGGGCGGCGCGGACTCGCGGCACGGCGCCTTCCGCGCGACACACTGCGACCGCCCACCAAAACGACGCTACTCATTCATTCCTACTACGACTTTGGTTCAGCAAAACATAGTTTAGTAGGTAGGTATAGGTAGTGGAACATGATGATATCTAAACTATTCTATTGTAACTGTCTATTGTTTCACTCCAGATCAGTTTGAACTACATACCCATGTTATAGGTAAGGAGGGGAGTGCCGGCGCAGGAACACGCAACAAATTCTTTTGCAAACCGGCGCGGGCAGCGCGGGCGACATCAAAAAGTTTTGGTTTTGAACTATAGCGTTTTTCTTCTAAAAGGTATAAATACGAAACACACACTTATCACAAACACAAGTTCAAGCGTTTACAGAGTGGCGTTTGACTCCATTTATTTGCTTTATTACTTATTTTAGGTTTTTCTTATGTCGAGGATCTCGTGGCTAAGCAGTAGCAGCCGCTTTCCGTCCGAGCACCGGTGAGGGTGACCATCCATTACCTACCAAGACTTCTTCATACTTCGGAGAGTACGTTAAGACGACTGGTTGGCTCCGGCTGTCATTCATACACCTGTGACAGTCATTACGAGTACCTACACCGACACCTAGCTAAAGGTATCTTTTTCTTGGTTTAGGTACCGTTTGCTACATAAAACATTTATTTCATCAATTTCACCATTTACTGGCACTTTTCAAATCAAATCAAATCAATTTATTTGCAATAAGTGTTGGTACAGTTACGGTCTTAACATAAATAATTATACATCGAAAACACTTAGTCTTAATACTGTGACATGAAAATATTTGGGTTTATAGGTACATGGTCATGATAAATTATATTCATGGATATAATTAAATTAAACTCGCAATATTATTATAATTATTAAACACATTAGGGAAAAAAATGTCAGAGAAATGTCAGATTGTTATAAATTTTTAACCGACGAAAAAAAACGGAGGAGGTTATCAATTCGACGCGTATATATTTCTTTTTTTTTTGTTTGTTATTTTTTTTTTATGTGTGACCACGCATAACTTTTTACATAGTAGTCCGATTGTGATAATTCTTTTTTATTGGAAAGGGTATACTCCGAGGGTGGTCCCATATAAATTTGGAAAACAATATCAAACCCTAAGGGTCAGAAAACAGGGGATGATTGATTGTTCACTCACTGATTGTAATGTTTAACCACACATAACTTTATACAGAGTAGTCCGATTTTGATAATTCTTTATTCATTGGATAGGGTATACCTTGCCAAGTATTATAATTACATGAAAGCCACAAAAAAAATGTAAAATAAAAACTTTTTACAAAAAAAATTAACCGCCGAAAAAACTGAAAAGTAAAAATTAATAAACTTTTAAATTATGAGTCGGCACTGAAAAATCAATGAACAAAGATCACTCAAAGCGCCGACTCATAATTTTAAGGTTTATTATTTTTTACTTTTCAGTTTTTTCGGCGGTTAATTTTTTTTTGTAAAAAGTTTTTTGCATCTCTTATTAAATATGTCGCTCACTGAGTAGAAATTCTTTTCCTTTAACCATACTTTAAGACTCCTTGTAAATTTATTAACCGGTACGATTTTAATGCTGTCAGGAATAGCATTAAATATGCGGCCACACATTGCATAGCTATTCATGCTATATAAAAAAAAAAATTAACCGCCGAAAAAACTGAAAAGTAAAAAATAATAAACAAAGATCACTCAAAGCGCCGACTCATAATTTTAAGGTTTATTATTTTTTACTTTTCAGTTTTTTCGGCGGTTAAATTTTTTTGTAAAAAGTTTTTTGAATCTCTTATTAAATATGTCGCTTACTGAGTAGAAATTCTTTTCCTTTACCATACTTTAAGACTCCTTGTAAATTTATTAACCGGTACGATTTAAATGCTGTCAGGAATACGTGAGTATCTTGAACTTTTTGAAAAAAGGTTTGCAAGATTCCCATGGGCGTATTCCCGCTATGGCGCGGATGCATTTTTCTGTGCGATGAACACTCGTTGACTGTCTGTTGAGTAACCCCAGGTAATAAGACCATACCTCAATACAGAATCAACATACCCGTAGCATACAGATAATACGGTTTATAACGCTGAAGTTTTTGAAAGTTCGTATAGAATGAACACAAATTGCAGTGTTTATCAATCATGATACCGAGAAATGTCGTTTCGTTTACTTCTTTTAAGTCCTGTATAATTAATGTAAAGGAGTGTGTAGAGATCGCAGCAGGTGGCTTTCCGTGGTTTCTGCCTACCCCTATGGGAAAATGGCGTTAGTTTATGTATGTGGATAATAGGCAACATGCAATATTTTTATTTTTGTTTTCACGTTAAAGAATTCCATGTAGAATAGACTACAAATATATAAAAAAATTAAAATATTGTAATTTATCGGAAAAAATGCGGTTTTAAATTGACAGTTTAAATTTTCTCGCGAAAACGGACCTATAGTTCCGATGACGTCATTCTTGTCTGTCACTGGTCGTATTTGTTCGTCGGCTTTCATACTTTTGCATATTTTTTCGACTTTCGAGATATTTTTAGGGTTCCTTTGCCAAATGGCAAAAAACGGAACCCTTATACATTCGTCATGTCTGTCTTTTTTTTTTTTTTTTTTTTTTTTTTTTTGGATGGGAAATCATCAAATGACTTCTCCCGCTCTGGGCGGAGCGGGAGGGCGTGTCAGACTTTTACTGACTAAAACCCACCCGTGTTCCTTCAGTTGCCCATGTGCCAGGGTCAAGGTATCTCTTTAGAACAATCACGTGACCCCGGCAGGCATCGGTCCTAGCAGACCCCTTCAGTACTGCTGACATCTCTTTGAGGCGCGCGTGGAACACTACGCGCCGTCGACCCGAGCTTGGTCCTTACCGGGCGGCGAGCTACCCATTGCTCGCCACCCGCAAGCTCGCGCCTACGGTGGCCGGGAGTCCGCAATCGACTCCCGGCGCCCGGGGCGTCTCCTCCTGCGGCGGCTAGGGACGTGAGGGCGCAGAGACTGCCACTCCCTCACGCGCCCCGCCTCCTCCTTCGCGAGCATTACTGCTTCGCAGAAGGAGGTGACGGCTTCCCATGCCCTCTCGCTCCGTACCATGGCTCGCACCAGGGCCGGACGCGAGAGGTCGCCGCCGCCGATCGCCTCCACGAGGACACGGCGGTGCTCCGCCCAGGCAGGGCACACTTCCACCGTATGCTCCACCGTGTCCTCTAGACGATCCTCACAATGGAAACACCCGGGCGTTTCCTCCCGCTTTATCCTGAACAGGAACCCACCGAAGCACCCATGCCCGGTGAGAACCTGTGTCAGGCGGAAGGTGAGGACGCCGTGGCGCCTCTCTATCCACTCCTCAAAGAGGGGACTTACCGCCGCAATTGTGGCGTGCCCTGCGCTGGGTTGCGACAATCGTACCCGCCATGTCGCCATGAGATCCTGCCGGAGCTCTGTCCGCCGTGCCGCGATTTGTCGCGGCAGCGGAGTTTCGCCCCGGCGTTTCGCATCCTCGCGCCACTCCCACATGTGGGCGAGGACCTTTGCCTCCAGATCCCATGGCGGCACTCCGGCAAGGAGGCTCGCCGCCTCGCAGGAGACCGTGCGGTATCCCCGGATTAACCGAATGGCCATGACCCTCTGGGCCGCACTCAAGCGGCGCGCTGGGCGCAGCCTCAATGAGGGCGCCCACACCGGTGCCCCGTAGAGGGCCATGGACCGCACGACCCCCGTGTAGAGCCTCCGGCAGGAGGCGTTTGGACCCCCCAGATTAGGCAGGAGCCGCTTTAAGGCAGCCCCAGCCCGCTCCAGTCTGGGAGCCAAACGTCGGAAGTGCTCGACGAAGTTCCACCGGCTGTCGAGGACAAGTCCCAGGTACTTCATCGTCGACTCGACGCCGATGTGAACCCCTCCTACCGTGAGTTGGGAACCCGCAGGTGGCGTGTTCCGAGGACCATGAAAACCCATGGCCTCAGACTTGTGCAAGGCCACCTCGAGTCCCAATTGCCGGATTCTTTCGACGATTGTCGCAACCCCGCGTGTCATTAGTTCGGCCGCCGCTTCGTGCGACCTCCCCTGCGCCAAGACCAGCGTGTCGTCAGCGTAGCAGACTACGCTGACGCCGTTAGGGAGGTCGGCGCGCAGCACCCAGTCGTAACCGATGTCCCACAGATGCGGCCCCACGACCGATCCCTGTGGGACACCGCACGACATCTCTCGCCGGTTCCACTCTCCCTGGTGACCGGGGTAGATTACGGCCCTATCCGTCAGATAGGCCTCGACCACGCGACAGAGGTAGGTCGGCATCCGGTGATACCGGAGTGCCTCCCTAATGCAACTCCAGGGCAGGGTGTTGAAGGCATTGGCGATGTCTAGAGACACCGCCAAGACGACCCCACCCCGGGCCACTGCATCCCCCGTCGTGAGGGCTCGCACGCGCATGATGGCGTCCACCGTAGAGCGCCCCTTGCGGAAGCCGTACTGACCGTCCGACAAGTCCGGCCCCTCCCGCACCAGCCACCCGACGAGGCGGTCTGCAATTACTCTTTCAAAGAGCTTGCCCACCTCGTCGAGCAGCACGATGGGCCGGTAAGCGGACGGAGAGTCCGCTGGGCGCCCAGGCTTCTTAATGAGGACCAGTTTCCCCGTCTTCCAACGAAGCTGTCTGTCTGTCCGAGTATGTCACAGCCATTTTTTTCCGAAACTATAAGAGCTATGCTGTTGAAACTTGGTAAGTAGATGTATTCTGTGAACCGCATTAAGATTTTCACACAAAAATAGAAAAAAAACAATAATATTTGGGGTTCCCCATACATAGAACTGAAACTCAAAAAAAAACAACATCAAACCCATGCGTGGGGGATATCTATGGATAGGTCTTCAAAAATGATATTGAGGTTTCTAATATCATTATTTTCTAAACTGAATAGTTTGCGCGGGAGACACTTCCAAAGTGGTAAAATGTGTCCCCCCCCCCCCCGTAACTTCTAAAATAAGGGAATGATAAAACTTAAAAAAATATATGATGTACATTACCATGTAAACTTCCACCGAAAATTGGTTTGAACGAGATCTAGTGAGTAGTTTTTTTTAATACGTCATAAATCGTAAACCACAATTTACCTTTCATTCAGTCAACTCAAATATAAAAATTAAAAAAATAAACATTAAATGTCATAAACATAAACCTTATGCATAAGCCGTGAATACCTGCAGGTTTGTACGGAACCCTCGGTGCGCGAGTCCGACTCGCACTTGGCCGGTTTTTTTGTAAAAATTTAACATGGACTATCCATGAACATCAGGTGATCATAACAATACCACTAAAAAGTGTCTACTTCAACATAGTTTCCAAATAAATTGTTTTTGACTGGACCTTTCTGACTCAAGACTGAAAAAAAGTTGGTTTTAAGCTGCGAAAAGAAAGGAGAATGGGCAAAAATGTATGAAGCCTGGTACTCGGCCCAATAGTCATAATATATATATCATTGGGAAGGTCTTTTTACAAGGATTAATGATAACCAAGTCGCTTGTCTCCATTTGCTGTCGGAACGGAGTTATTTTGTGTTAAGTATTTAATTATTTTTTTTGTTTTTTTTTTTTGTTTTTGTTGATTTTGTTAAGATAATGGTGATATTATATCGTTGTCTTGTATAGAATCATGTGTGTGTTGATTAATAGGTACTAAAATGAATAAACACTCAAGAATAAAAAAAGAAAAAGAAAAGAAAAGGAAGAAACGTTATTTATTTTTTTAAACATTATTATCAATAATGATATCATTTAGGAACGCTGCAGGAGCAGTGAAGCCTTCATGTCTGGCATATCCTAGATACCACACGATTGAAACTATATGAGCACAAGTGCCGACTGTTCGTCGTCCGGTCAAACATGTGCAGTAATAATTGCATAAAATGTTATGGATATTGGTTTCGTTTTCATTAACATTGTTTTTTACCAATACATAACAATAATACGTTTTTGACCGTACGTGACGCGACTGTATGCGTCCGCGTAAAAGCCAAGTATCTTCGTTTATGCCATATTCAATTAAATCTTGAAGTGCACTTTCTCTATATATTTCTAAAATGTATAGTCCATTTGACAAATGCTCGTTGCAGTAGGATCGGGCTAGCTTTAGTTGATAGGTGCCCAAAGAAAGTAAAATAATCTGTTCTTCCGTCAGTAGTGGGAAGTTCTGTATTTCTTGACTTTCTATTCTTTGAAAATCTGCTCTTCGGCTATTCAAACGTTTTCTTTCTACATAATCATAAAGTAGATTCGGGGAATCTATTCTCTCCCTAATTATGTTTAGGAAGGCCTCTGCATGAATGTTATCATCGATGGGTATGTGGAAGTTATTTAACATAGCTGCGGCGATTTTAAAATCAATGAACATTTTTGGTAGTGTTTTATTAAAATATTTATGCCGCAAAAGCTTGAAATCTCGTTTGAACCTCCCGTTCACCACTTCCACTACCCACCGGCATATTGTAACTGATCGAGCTTCATTACCTTGCTCTGTAGTTAACTGTGTCTCCCATCTGTCTTTACATGGTGGAACGTAGGATTCATATCCACATGCTTCGATAGCCTCTAAACTGTCCCGGAAGCCGCGATCTAATATGAAGACATCGTTCGGTTGAAGAAAGCAATGTAATGGGTTTTCTCCATCATTCATTATGTCGCTCATGATGTTCGCATCGGTCTTAGTGGCAGCGTATTGTCCCAAAACATCGATTATATAGCCATTGGAACACACAAGTAAAAACGGCTTTAGCAAATTCTGGAACTTATGCAGGCTATAAGATAGACGCTGGAACAAGAAGTTCGAGCTTTTATTGATATATATATAAGTCCCATCGCATATCACGATAGCTTTATTGTTTTCTTCATTGCCAAATAATCCTCTTGGTATAGTAAGGTTCTTTTCTAAAACGTCGTTTCTGTTCATATGGTCCACTCCCAAGTGTAATATTACATATTCATTTATGAGGCATTCGCGCACAATAGTTAATAAACGTTCCAGTTTTCTTCGTGACATATTAAATAACGTCGCTAGTCTTTCATCTGAGTCTCCGGTACGTAGTTTCGTAAGATATATGCCTAACGCAGTTCGAGGCTCCTTGCACCTCTCACTTAGTGACGGTGTTTGTTGTAGTATGGAATCAAACTGTTCGCAGTTGCGTCCTGTCCAAAAGTGCATATCCTCGTTGCTTAAAGCACCTCTCGTGTTGAAATCTAGCCTAGGTCCACGATTTAAAGCCATTCTCAACATGTCACAAACGTCACTAAACTGTTGTGCATTGAAGTTATGTGTGACATTGCAGAATTGAGGCAGCTCTTCCCAAGAATTGCTCTCAAGGTGTTGTCCACATACTCTAGCACCGTCAGGAATATATAACTTATATTCACAGAAAATGTGAATCTTGATCGTCTCTGGTATTCGATGGCGGGTTGTGTTTTGGCAGGTGTTAAAGATACAATGCCCTGGAGTGTTTGGAGCTCGAGTGTAGTCTGGAACCTGAAGTTCTCGTACATTCTGTTCTACTTCTGCAGGTGGTCTTCCTACAACGTTGTCAATTCTCTGCCAACATCGGTGACACACACGTCGTGTGTTGTTGAACTCCACCTGAAAATAGTAAAATACGATCTTGTTGATGTAATGTTGTATTTTTATGAAAATATTTAAAACAATGCGGGTTGTAGGCTAAAAATTCAGGGCTAAAGTCATAGCATACTTGTATTGTTTTCACATTTTAAGTAATGCAAGTAAAAAAATATCTTATGTATAGCCGAAGCGACGGCTTAGTGAATAGAATAGATAACAATATCAAACGCACAATAAGTGGTCAGAAAAGTGTTTCAATAATAAGAACTATAAACGTGCGAACTAAGTCATAAAAGGATTGTGAAAAAGCTTCACAAGTCATTATTGATATAAAGGAATGCCGCTCAGACGCAGGTATCTGGGATTACACGTGTTTTTTTTTTCTATGAAGCGCGAACACTATTCTATTCTAAAAAAACACCCACAGCTAAAATAAATACGTGCAGTTGGTAGTCTACAGCTCGTTTCGGAAACGCATTTTTACACACAACACTAGGACAGTTCAATAAGACCTGTAAGTGCGAGTAAAAGGTCCACTTAAAATGATTTATGACTCAGTTCGCACGTTTCTAATGGCTCAAGTATAAAAATATAACATGCAATAATATTATAAACAAACCTCTTCTAAAAAGAAAAATTGAAGCTGGTAAAGAGCGATATAGTTTAATGAAGTACTAACCTCCAGAACGGCGTGTTCTCGTATGCGCGGGGCGCATTCTTGGAAGATCATCAGTCAACACGTGCTGTTGGTATCTAGCACGATGTAGGCCTCGCCGACACATCACACAGTTGCGATGTTCCTCCATAACGATGTTCCAAATCGAAAAGCACAACAATAGTCCACAACACTAGCCATGATAAACGTTTATAGCGGGTAACAATGTCCAAAAGGGGTAGCCGGGGTCAGTGATGAAAACGGTATAAGAAAGTACTAGATATGTAATAAACAGCAGCGGAACGTCGTCTCACGCACAGAACGATACGACGACTAATGAAGGATGCGGCACAAAAGGTTGTCCACTGGCACCGCGCACCGCCCACCCCACCCCTCGGCTGGTTCCCTATCCCCGAGTCACCGTAGTATCAAAAAACAGAAATCTTAAATGTAATACTACTTTTTTATGTAAAAATACATATTTTCAAAAGTCATCACCATTATCATATCATATCACGAAATATTATGCATGAATAGTTACACAATATATTTCTCGTTTTAAATAATGTTATTTTACATTGTTATTTTTCGTATTTTCAACCATGATAGGTATGTAATATTACTGTATTTGCAATTATGATATTAACTAACTTTGGGGGCTTCCCGAGGTTTTCGGACAAGGATTTGGGACAAGTCGCCATAGTAAATATTTTTCCTGATTAAAAGATCTATCCAATGACGCCACAATGATTGCTATTGGAGCGAGTACCAAAATGCCCAATCTCCTTTCAATTTTCTCCAAACACCATTACATTACTCAATACTTTAATGCATTCCACATTACATCACATCATCATCATCATCATGCATCATTCATTCTTCATTGCATTGCTTTCTTTCTTTTTTGCATTATTCGATGCTGTGAACTGTGAAGATCACTTTGACGTAAGTCAGCTAATATACTTGTAATGTGTTTAGTAAATCTGTTTGTACGTGAAAACACGTTAGTGACCTACCTAATACTTACAAACTTGTCTATTACATGTATTTAAGTACATTTACAGTTGGAGAATGACGTCGAAAATTGGATAAAGTTTAAAATAGGTGGAGGAAAACTTTTTCCGAAAAAAAATGTCATGTCAACACTAACTCTTCATAAATTCCTGGAGTCTGCTTTTATAAACCCAACTTCCGTTTTTATTACAAAAAAATGTAATTAATATTCCAATAAAATAATATTCACTTTTACATCAATAGCCTCAATAAGTTGTCATAACAGGAGTAACGTCACTAAGCGCTGATTGGTGTTTTGAAATACGTTTTGTTCAAGTCATTTTTAATTCGTAATTATTGTTAAAAATGAACATTATGTAATATAAAAACAATGCAGTGGCCCTTCTATTATAATTTTTAAACATTTTAATCATAAAATTTTCATAAATATTATATTTGCATCTTCCCTATTGATGTCTAAAGCTTTGTTTTCGCGTCCAGTACTAAATTGGATAAAATTTGTTTTTGTTAGATTTACTCGTAGACTATTTTCGTCAAGCCATGTTATTATTGATTCGATTGTATTATTGATGTCAGTTGTATATTTATTAATGTCATTATAAAAAGTAAAGCAAGTAAGAAGTAAGAGAGAGAGAGAGGGAGTAAGTTTAAATATTATCTATATATATAAAATTCAAAGTCCTGAGTGACTGACTGACTGACTGACTGATATATCAACGCACAGCCTAAACCGCTGGTCCTAGAAACATGAAATTTGGAGAGTGTATTCTTTGTAAAGAGTAGGTATCCACTAAAAAAGGGTTTTTTGAAATTCCATCCCTAAGAGGGTGAATTGGGGGGTTGAATTTTCACGCGGGCGAAGCCGCTGGCGGAAGCTAGTTATTTATATATGCTAACATATATCGGGATTCTCGAATCCCGGTCCTTTGGAAGGCGTACGAGGGGCCGAAGCCAACTCGTAGAGGCCCCTTAGACAATTTAGATGGAGTGAGGTACCAACCGACGATTATTCCTGTATACACTGTGCAAGTGCACCCAAGGACAATCTCCGGTTGGTATTGGACTATTGCAGTATATGGAAACAGATTTTGGACTATGTATTTGGATGGCTAAAATCACGGAATAAAGAAAACTAGAGGAAGTGCCCCTCAGATATCGCGCGCGTGTCAACATTAAGCGCAGATGCGCAGCATTTAGCTTATTAGCCGTCAGATACTTGTCGCGATTGGTTACCGCAGAAATACGCGAAATATTACAAATTATGCCTTGTTGTGCGGTTTTGACCTGCAAAAACGAAAGCAGAAAAAAAATGTATCTTGTGGAGGTGTATCCTATCATCAGTAACTACTAAACTTTGTTAATTTTTAATATAATTGATTTTAATTGCAATACCACATGTTATGACTTCAATGCAAACTATAAACAACCTTATTTTCATTGACACAAAGTCTTAATGCACTTAGTCGTCATCTGGAAAATCATAACCAAAATTCTAGTAACTTCGACGCTACTCGATTAGGGATGGGACACATCCGTAATGTAGGTCGGTATCGATAATTTTGTCTGATTTTAGTAAGGATTCAATAGCTCACATAGCTGGTTATATAATAAGACAGTTGATTAAAAAAATTAAGTGTGATATTTGCGTTAGTGCTTTAGTAACAGAAAAAAAAAATCATTACATAGATTTATTATAGCTAAAGATAGAGGGGGATTATTATACCCATCAGAATCTGTGATTAAGATATGTCAGATGTCCGAAATATTTTTAAAAGACGGTTACATATTTAATAAAGATTATATCATGGCTAAAATAATGCGCCAGTTCATTGGGTCATCGATATTCCAAAACATAAGCTATCATCAATTAGGGGAATTTCTTACGTCTAATCATATTACTGTCTTAATGAAAGCTATCACAGCAAAATATTTTAATATACGAAATCATCACCTATTAAAATTAAACATAAAATTATAAAAACGGCAAGTAATTAAATAAATATGTGTTATTTCAAGGTTAGTAAATATTTTTAGTACTATCTGTTATCGTTTCATTTATCGTTAGCTTCTATCAGCGGTTTCGCCCGCGTACCTGATTTTATGAAAATAACATTACCCCCCTACATACAAACATACAAATACCTCTTTAACATTGATATTTTAACGATAATCAACCTTTTCCGTTATTAAGCATTTGTATGATGTTAACAAATTATTACATTGCTCACTCGAATAAATTACGTAACTTCAATATTAAAATATCGATATATTTCCTCATCTCTTACTTTTGTTTTGCTACTCACCAACAGAGATTACAAGTGCATGTGAATATGACATCTATTTCAAAGGAGCTAGCGTTCTGAATAGAATGAATTGGTTACAGCGCCATCTAGCATTGAGTTGCTGAACTCGTTGTAAATTTGTCTATCTAAAGTTTCTAAACGAAAAACGTCTTTATTGTGTGTGTCATGTCAAATAATAACAACTTTCATGCCTTGTAATACGACTTAATTTTTGAAAGATATACGAAGATGATTTGTAAACCTTGCGTGTGTAATTTGTAGCCAATCATATTACTGTTTTTTATGTGTGTAATCAACAATTTGCTATGCAAATGTGTGAGTTTGGCGACACTGGTTCCCGTGCTTAACCAGTGTAAGGGCACTTCTCTGTATTCTTTGTTCTGTGGCTAAAATGGACTGGTTGCCAAGAACTATGGAAGGTCTATGGCCCCTGCCGAATCAATGTTTCACATATACACGGATTAAATGGCAGGGGGTGACTTGCACACTCAATAATGGGCCCCGGAAACCATCGCTGGCACATAGTGACGCAGCGACAAAGGGGCAACACTTCCTAAGGTGCTTGAGAAGTGGAGAGGTATTCCACGGCTTTCAGAACAATCCCAGAGCCCGGAAGATGGTCAAGAGCCCTACGAGCACTTACTGGAATACTTCCTTTCCCCGAGCATGTTTGCTTTTGCGAATCTCCATTCAAGTCAGCCAATAAAGGCAAGAATTAGTTGGGAGCTCTGAAACTCGTCAGTGTTCACTCCAACTGGCCAATAAAGGCAAGCCAGAGATGAGGAACAAGATTTCTCCCGGGAGATAGGGTCCGTGGGGTCACTACTGCCTAACAGCTCGCCACATGCAGCCCTGCGGGAAGTCATTATTCATCAACGAATAGAAAACAGGGGTGATTAGTAACTTCAGGAATGTCATTTATATATAGTAAAAACAATAGGGAACTAATCACACCCCCAAAGATAGGTGACGTGGCTCACAAGGCTGCCCAACTTAAATGGGACTGGCCAGGACATGTCTGCCGCACGCCGGACAAACTGTAGGCAATAACACAGAACTTTTGCCCTGAGACAGTGTTCGACGCTAGTCCAGAGGCCCTGGCCATAAGAAATTAATTAAGTGGAAGCGCGATGGAGGGCCCTGGGCAAACGTGGTGCGAACTGTCCGCCGTGCGCGGAGCTGATTAACAAATATTCAAACACTCACCTGACTGAGGAAACTGTGGTCTCGGTTCCGAGCCTACCCGGATTTATGTATGTAAATGAGTGTATATTGTATTGTGTAGTGAAGTAAGTATTCAGGATTCAGGCCGCTTCAGTACGCTAAAGATTTGGTAGCACGCGGTTACTATATACGGTATCAACCGTCTAGCCCCCTTTAACAACGCGCGATAAGGAACTTCGTTCCAAAAGCCATGGAGTGGGAATGAACGTTGTGTGGTGGATATAAATATAAGATTTTCAATACTGGGAATTATGGAGGTAGTGATGATTATGCACATGTAGGTAATCAGTTTAGGCAGGAATTCAAGATGGCGGATGATTATTCAATAAAAATTTGTATGAGCATCTATTTTCAGTGTGGTGATTAAATTATGCAAGTGTCATCCATTTTTGGAAAAAAAATCTTTAATACAGCTTGCGGTATATGCTTGGTTCTGAATATTGAATCTATGAATTTGCGACTTTCACTGTTAGTGTTTTACAAATTCCTTCGTAACGTTAACGTAGTCGTTTGTCTTCTACTACACTATGTCCGAACAGGCGAAACGGACACGTAAAATCTTGAAAGGGCATCGACTCACCGTCGCTACTCGTACTTATGAACATTCGCGCTCCCTCGAAAATTCCACGCATAAACCCGTAACTGCACTTTGGCTCCCACAGGGACGAACGGTGTTGGGATGTAACTCCCCATGCGCTAGGTTCTGTAGGGTTTTAAATAGTTACGGCGATATAATCGATTTCCACTTTGATTCTCTCACTAAGCTGAAATCTAAAATGCTGAACTACTTATCAGAGTTGCTGTAAAGCGTCTAGTTGTGCATTCTTAGTTTTCATAATATTTACAAAGTCCTGCTATGTATAAACTGTCATAATATTACTATCTTCTTTTAAGTTTTAAGTTAGCATGTAGATTGAGTGTACCTTTTTTTTTATCTCGAGGTGGAAATCCTCGTGGATGGTGTCGGCCCGCCTCTATGGGCCTTCTCACGTTAGGGGGGGTGTTAAACTCCCCCCCCCCGTACATCACAGAGAGGGGCGCGTGGAATACTACACGCCGCCATCTTGGGTCCTAAGGAATAGGGGGCGACGGATGTCTCCAGATCCGTTGCCCCTGGACCCATTTAGGGGGGCTGGAGGGCATTGTCCGCCCTCCGCTGACGCCCGGTGCGCCTGCAGCGGGCTGGGTGAGCGGAAGATATCTCCCGCTCCCTTTCCGCAGCCTCCTTCTGCGACATGACTGTTTCGCAGAAGGATACCACCGCTTCCAGGACTCCTCGCTGCCGACCATCGACTCGACCACGGCCGGCAGCGACAGGTCACTGCCTACTCCTGAGATGAGGGCACGGTGCGGATTCTCTCAAGCGGCACACTCTGCCAGCGTATGCCGCGCCGTGGCCTCCTGGCAGTCGACGCAGTGGTGTGACTGAGCGTCCGGCTCCGCGTTTATGCGGCACAGGTACTTCCCGAAGCAACCATGCCCCGAGAGCTCCTGCGTCGCCCGAAACGACACGGAGCCGTGCCTCCTCCCGAGCCAGCGCCCGAGTACTAGCTGGACCGCCTCGACGGTGGCGAGGCCGGCGATAGGGCGTGAAAGCCTGTCCTGCCAGCCCGCCACCAGGGCTGCGCAAAGCTGCGACCGACGGAACTCCATGTGTCGCTCTGTCAGCCGCTCGCGCCACCGATACAATGACGCGAGTACCTACTTTCGCCGCGAGGTCCCACGGTGGGGATAAAAACCAGTACACAGGCTGTCTCGTAGGAGATCGTGCGGGGAGGGATATGAAGATTCGAGTCACGTTACCGTGACGCACGCTATTTCGTAAAACTTTACGAGTGGTTTTGTATCGACACGATGGACTCGTGTCGAGCCTTCTTATCGATCACTGAGTTCCCGCAAATCGAAATGTGGTATAGTTATTGATTGATGGTTTATCATGTAGCAAAACTAAAAAGCGGACCACGTACGGTATTGGTCTTGTTTGTCTTGCAAAAGGACTACGAGAAGTAATTTATCCGTTGCTCTTATTTCCTAAAACCAATACAAAGCTAAGGCTTTATCGGGGTCACAAGTTCGATACCCGGACCAATTCAGACTGGAATATATTATTCGTAACAGTGGATTTCGATACCAAGTCGTTCGTACTATTCAAACAATTTTTCGAATCAGCTTGTTCGAGATCACGTCATTCGATATAGCGGTTGTGAACTCAATGTGTTTTCGAACTGGCGTACCGTGTACTAGTGTAGCTAGTGTACCGTAGCGTATAGTTTTTCGAAATAGCGTGCGTCGCAATAACGTCATTCGAATCTTCGTATCACTCCCGATCGTGCGATATCCCCTGATGACTCTGACGGCCATCGCTCGCTGCGGTCTTCGCAGGACAGCGATGCTGCCGGCCGTCAGGTCAGCCGCCCAGATCGGGGCCCCATACAGGGCCATGGATCGCACGATCCCCACGTAGAGTCGCCTACAGGCGGCGCTCGGGCCCCCCAGATTGGGAAGCAGCGTTGACAGCGCCCCAGCCGCGCCCATCAACTTGGGCGCCAGCCGCCGGAAGTGGGGGCCGAAGTCCCACCGGCTGTCGAGCACCAATCCCAGATATTTCATGGTGGACTCGACAGCGATCCGACACCCCCCCACCAGTCCGACACCCCCCCACCAGTCCGACACCCCCCCACCAGTCCGACACCCCCCCACCACGATGTGTGCTCTGGCCGGGCGGCGCCCGCCGTGGGCTATGAAAGACTATGGCCTCCGACTTGATGAGGGCCATCTTCAAGATTGTAAATGTACCTAAGCTTACAATCAATAGAATTTAACTTAGCTCATGTGGGCTACCTATAGGTAGTTGTTATACAAAGAGAATAGTTTTTTTTAAGCTCAAAAGTGTAAACAATTGTTGGTGAACCAAATAAATAAAAGAATGTTTGGTGACTAGGTGATCCGGAGGCGACTGGCGCAGCTGAGAAGTGTGAATTGTTAAGTGGCGTTTCACGGAAATGATGCTAAAAGGGTCGAATCGAGGCGACACCGATTCGGAGCAAGGTGACACGGGTGAATAACAAACAGAAATAGGATACTTAATAACATTTTATTCTATACTTAAATGCAGATCAGACATTACAACATCGCGATACATTTCACGGGCCAGCGGAGCCATCACACGGCAGCCAGCAGCGAGTGCAGGCGGCGCGGGGCCGGGCCGTGCGCCGGACACATCACACGGCAGCCAGCAGCGAGTGCAGGCGGCGCGGGGCCGGGCCGTGCGCCGGACACATCACACGGCAGCCAGCAGCGAGTGCAGGCGGCGCGGGGCCGGGCCGTGCGCCGGACACATCACACGGCAGCCAGCAGCGAGTGCAGGCGGCGCGGGGCCGGGCCGTGCGCCGGACACATCACACGGCAGCCAGCAGCGAGTGCAGGCGGCGCGGGGCCGGGCCGTGCGCCGGACACATCACACGGCAGCCAGCAGCGAGTGCAGGCGGCGCGGGGCCGGGCCGTGCGCCGGACACATCACACGGCAGCCAGCAGCGAGTGCAGGCGGCGCGGGGCCGGGCCGTGCGCCGGACACATCACACGGCAGCCAGCAGCGAGTGCAGGCGGCGCGGGGCCGGGCCGTGCGCCGGACACATCACACGGCAGCCAGCAGCGAGTGCAGGCGGCGCGGGGCCGGGCCGTGCGCCGGACACATCACACGGCAGCCAGCAGCGAGTGCAGGCGGCGCGGGGCCGGGCCGTGCGCCGGACACATCACACGGCAGCCAGCAGCGAGTGCAGGCGGCGCGGGGCCGGGCCGTGCGCCGGACACATCACACGGCAGCCAGCAGCGAGTGCAGGCGGCGCGGGGCCGGGCCGTGCGCCGGACACATCACACGGCAGCCAGCAGCGAGTGCAGGCGGCGCGGGGCCGGGCCGTGCGCCGGACACATCACACGGCAGCCAGCAGCGAGTGCAGGCGGCGCGGGGCCGGGCCGTGCGCCGGACACATCACACGGCAGCCAGCAGCGAGTGCAGGCGGCGCGGGGCCGGGCCGTGCGCCGGACACATCACACGGCAGCCAGCAGCGAGTGCAGGCGGCGCGGGGCCGGGCCGCGCGCCGGACACATCATACGGCAGCCAGCAGCGAGTGCAGGCGGCGCGGGGCCGGGCCGTGCGCCGGACACATCACACGGCAGCCAGCAGCGAGTGCAGGCGGCGCGGGGCCGGGCCGTGCGCCGGACACATCACACGGCAGCCAGCAGCGAGTGCAGGCGGCGCGGGGCCGGGCCGTGCGCCGGACACATCACACGGCAGCCAGCAGCGAGTGCAGGCGGCGCGGGGCCGGGCCGTGCGCCGGACACATCACACGGCAGCCAGCAGCGAGTGCAGGCGGCGCGGGGCCGGGCCGTGCGCCGGACACATCACACGGCAGCCAGCAGCGAGTGCAGGCGGCGCGGGGCCGGGCCGTGCGCCGGACACATCACACGGCAGCCAGCAGCGAGTGCAGGCGGCGCGGGGCCGGGCCGCGCGCCGGACACATCATACGGCAGCCAGCAGCGAGTGCAGGCGGCGCGGGGCCGGGCCGTGCGCCGGACACATCACACGGCAGCCAGCAGCGAGTGCAGGCGGCGCGGGGCCGGGCCGTGCGCCGGACACATCACACGGCAGCCAGCAGCGAGTGCAGGCGGCGCGGGGCCGGGCCGTGCGCCGGACACATCACACGGCAGCCAGCAGCGAGTGCAGGCGGCGCGGGGCCGGGCCGTGCGCCGGACACATCACACGGCAGCCAGCAGCGAGTGCAGGCGGCGCGGGGCCGGGCCGTGCGCCGGACACATCACACGGCAGCCAGCAGCGAGTGCAGGCGGCGCGGGGCCGGGCCGTGCGCCGGACACATCACACGGCAGCCAGCAGCGAGTGCAGGCGGCGCGGGGCCGGGCCGTGCGCCGGACACATCACACGGCAGCCAGCAGCGAGTGCAGGCGGCGCGGGGCCGGGCCGTGCGCCGGACACATCACACGGCAGCCAGCAGCGAGTGCAGGCGGCGCGGGGCCGGGCCGCGCGCCGGACACATCATACGGCAGCCAGCAGCGAGTGCAGGCGGCGCGGGGCCGGGCCGTGCGCCGGACACATCACACGGCAGCCAGCAGCGAGTGCAGGCGGCGCGGGGCCGGGCCGTGCGCCGGACACATCACACGGCAGCCAGCAGCGAGTGCAGGCGGCGCGGGGCCGGGCCGTGCGCCGGACACATCACACGGCAGCCAGCAGCTCGTGCAGGCGGCGCGGGTCGAGCCCGTGCGCGGCGGCGCGCGCGACGGCGTGCGCATGCGCGGGCCAGCGGTGCGCCAGCAGCGCCAGCAGCGCCGTGGCCGCACACAGCGCCGCCGCCAGCGGCAGCAGCGCGGGCGCGCGGCGGCGCGGGAACACGGACAGCGCGTGGTGCGCCGGCAGCAGCTCGCGGTCGGCGCAGGCGGCGCAGGCCGCGCCGGCCGCGCCGCGCTCGGCCGCCGCCCAGGCCGCGCCCAGCAGGCGCAGCGCGCCGCCGCACGCGCGCCAGTGCCACAGGTGGAAGAAGGCGTAGGCCAGCGCCTCGCTGTCGCCGCGCCGCAGCACGTGCTCGGGCGGCAGTGTGAGCGGCCGCAGCTCCAGCAGGTACTCGGGCACGTGCGGGTTGAACTCGATGGCGCGCCGCATGGCGTCCAGCGCGCCCAGCTCGCCGGCGCCGCGCGCCGCGCCGCCCGCGCCCCCGCCCGCGCCCCCGCCCGCGCCCCCCGCGCCCCCGGCGGCGCGCGCGCGCAGCAGTGCGGCGGTGTAGCACACGCAGGCGGAGCGCGGCAGGCCCACGTCGTCGTAGCGCGCCAGCACCGCCTGCACACGCGACCGTTTGATAAAACATGTGTTGTAGAATTCCTAGATAAATAATGGTTGTTTCATAATATGACAAAGGATTAGCTAGTTGTATATGAAATTCATATACAACTAGCTAATCCTTGGAGCAAAAAGAAAAAGAGCCTGAAAAAAAGTTTAACTTAGTTTAGCGTAGTAGTATTTTTGGACTAAAGAACTAGGTAGCTAGTTCTTTAGTCCAAAAATACTACTACGCTTCACTTAGCTTCTTCTTTTCGCTTCGCTTCTACTATGCTTTAATTAAATATCGTCAACCAAAACTATTATTATGAAGAGAATGAAAGACATGTACACTGGATAATTGTTCGATTTATTGTTAGTTCACAAAGACTGAACGCACATGATCGTAATATAATAATAATAAATTGTTTATTAATAAAAAGGGTCACATTTATAATAAATACGTTAAACAATTAAAATAGAGCAGATTTGCTAATTTTCCTGAACTAGGTAGAACCTGTGTTTCAGGCTACAGATGCACAAATTCTTATAATGTAATAAATTAACAATGTGTAGTAATAACTAAAATTAAAACTTAGGTAACAAAAGTAAAATAGCGTGTTAGCGGTTTTATTTGCAGACAACTAGTAAATCTTCTGTCTGTGCATAATCTATGGTTAGTAAATATTGAAGTATATTTTTTTTACAGCTATAGTAGTTTAATTTATAGATACTTAGTTTTCTATTTAATCTATTGTACAGAAATGGGCCTAAAAATGTATAGAATCTTTCTACAAAGACATGTTTTGAGGTCTCATTTGTTATACATACTATATCATTCCGTCTATTGTTAGTATTGTCAGCAGTGTAGGTAAGCATGGTGTGCTGTTTTAATACTAACTGCATAATGAAAAGCTGCCAACAGTCAGCACGTTGCAAGTTTTATAAAGTAGATCGGTGGGAAAAAAGAAGGGATGGAAGTTTGCTACCTTCAAAATTGCTCTCTGTGCTCTTTCAAGAGGAAGCAAATTCTTTTTTTGGTGCACCGCCCCAAGAAGTGATACAGTATTGAATAATAGATTGACATAGGGCCAAATAAACTTGTGTGATTAATTTTTTGTCTGCTAATGTTCGTAATTTCTTAAAAACTTATATAAGTTTACGCACTCTTTTACTAAGGCTTTCAATATGTATTTTAAACCAGAGTGTTTCGTCCATTTGTAACCCCCAGGTATTTAATGTTGCTCGTTTTGATGATAGAAGGACAATTACACGTACTAACTGCACAGTTTCCGCATTTATGGGCATAGATGAGGGTTAGTAATGTTAGGTTGAGGTTTGCGCATGGAGAAGTGAATATATTTTGTCTTGTCGGAGTCACAGAATTTAATCCTAATTGAGCGACTGCGAACAGTTCGCTTCTGCTTTTTGCGGTAAATATTAACGCCGTGTCGTCGGCATATGATATTATTTTACCGTGTTTAATATTTAGATTACACAATTCATTCATATAAATTAGGAATAGTGTGGGGCCCAGAATACTCCCCTGGGGTACACCGAAACTAGTATTTTTCTGTTCATTACTCATAATATTATCTATTTTAACACATTGGTACCGGCCGTCTAAATAGTCAGTAAAAAGTGAAATGATGAAAATTCCTATGGTTTCTAATTTGTTCAGAAGAAGAGAAACAGATACCGTGTCGAACGCCTTGGCTACATCGAGGAAGACTCCCAGGGTCTGGTGTCCTTTGCCAAGTTCTAGTGAAATATAGTCAGTCAGGCTATGCACCGCATCGGCAGTCGATAATTTCGCTCTAAAACCAAATTGCGCAGGGGAATAGATGTTGTTTTTAGGGTTCCGTTGCCAAATGGCAAAAAACGGAACCCTTATAGATTCGTCATGTCTGTCTGTCTGTCTGTCTGTCCGAGTATGTCACAGCCATTTTTTTCCGAAACTATAAGAGCTATGCTATTGAAACTTGGTAAGTAGATGTATTCTGTAAACCGCATTAAGATTTTCACACAAAAATAGAAAAAAAAAACAATAATATTTGGGGTTCCCCATACATAGAAATGAAACTCAAAAAAAAAAATCATCAAACCCATACGTGTGAGATATTTATGGATTGGTCTTCAAAAATGATATTGAGGTTTCTAATATCATTTTTTTCTAAACTGAATAGTTTGCGCGAGAGACACTTCCAAAGTGGTAAAATGTCCCCCGTAACTTCTAAAATAAGGGTATGAAAAATCTAAAAAAAATATATGATGTACATTACCATGTAAACTTCCACCGAAAATTGGTTTGAACGAGATCTAGTAAGTAGTTTTTTTTTAATACGTCATAAATCGCAAACCACAATTTACCTTTCATTCAGTCAACTCAAATATAAAAAAAATAATTTCATAAACCTTATGCATAAACCCTGAATACCTGAAGGTTTGTACGGAACCCTCGGTGGGCGAGTCCGACTCGCACTTGGCCGGTTTTTTTTCTAGGTAATTAACTAGTCTAGTGTTTATAATTTTCTCTAGTATTTTTGAAATCGACGGTAGTAAGGATATTGGCCTATAATTATTAACTACGTCTTTACTACCGGATTTAAAGATAGGGATTACAACTGCCTTTTTAGGCAACTCGGGAAAATTCCTTCGGAAAGACAGATTCGAAAAATATGCGTTAAGGGAGGTATCAAATATGCTTAAAAAGTTTAAGGATCTTATTGCTTATATTATCCCAGCCAGCTGCACAATCATCCTTTAGCCCGGAAATTATTCGGGATATTTCATCTTCATCAGTGTCCAACAGAGCAAAAGATTTTGAGATACGGCTATTGCTATTGGACAGATGATTGGACGCAATATTGTGAAATCTGCTCAGCAAGAGTTTTCCCAACATTTATAAAAAAGTTATTTACATTGTTAGCTGTTATGAGTGGTGACGAATTTGCAAGTAGTAAACTCGAACTTGATTCACGCTGTTTTGACATATTGGTGATATTTTTAATACTTTTCCAAAGTTGTTTGCTATTTTTACCTGCTCTATTTATTTGTTTTTTATAGTAATCAGTTTTTACCTTCTTTAAGAGATTGTTGCAGGAATTCCTGTATCTTTTATAAGTAGTTTGAATTATAACATTATCAGGGTATCTCTTAGTTTTCTGATGAATTTTATCTCTGTGTCTTATACAGCGAATTAATCCAGAAGTAATCCACGGTTTAATATTATAAAGTTTCTTATTTACTGTAGAAACTGTCGTGTTATGTAATACTGCTTGTTGGACCTGTTTTATTAAGTACAATAAAGCCAAATTAGCGTCAGCAGTATTGTAAACTACGCTAAAGTCTATGTTGCATAAATCACATTCGAGTTTGTTTGTATTTAATTTGCTAATTGTCGGAGGACGATTTAGCTTAGGCAGCGATAAATTTAGTGTTAGTAGAACTGCGTGATGGTCAGTAATTGTTGAGTTAGTAACAAGCGTAATATATAATAGGCTAGTTTTGATCATCATATGATCTAGGCAGGAACCGCTCTGATGTGTAGGCAATGTGTGAGCGGGAAGAAAACCATAGTATAAACAGATGTCAAGGTAATCCTGGATCCCTACATCGCAGTTCTCAGAACCAATATTTATGTTTAAGTCACCTGTTAGTATAACATTCTTAAATGAACTGAGTGCTTGGAGAATCTGGTTTAAGGATTTGTTAAAAGAATCTAAGTTTCTAGCGGAAGGGGATCTATACATAGCGATTACCGCTGTAATTGTACCAATTTTGATGACTTAAAAATTGCTCATACACTCTTGTAGACTATGTTCCTCGACTACTACGATACCGTCATTTTGATTATGGTTTACTGTGGAATGTAATACGTTGTACCCAGGTATTACTGGAATATTATCGTAGCGGTTGGCTAGCCAACACTCGGTAAGTAGGTACCATTATATCACAGTCAAAGTTAAGTCTATGAAGAAAAATGTTAAAGTTATCTATGTTTTTAAAAATACTACGAATATTTTGAGTTAGTACAATTAGTGAATTTTGATAGTCGGAAAGATATTTTATGCAGTCCTCAACGTCACATGTCTTTGATACTGTTAAAAATGTATTATCAATATCTGTAATTAATTTATCATCCATATTTAACTATAAATAATAATAAAAATTAAGTCTAAAATATAACCAAGTATGCGGCGCTCTTAGGCGCCTTCATAATCTATCGAATTAATATACCTGTATTCGGCAGCTTTTTTAGCCGGACAATCTGTCTCCCGTTTCGTGGTTGGCTTGTTTTTTAAAACGAGATCATGTAGCACATTTAGGCGGGTTGGCTTTCTTTGCGCAGACTTGTGTTGAGTGTCCTTCTTCACCGCAATGCCCACAGGTGGGGACAGTTAATTTGCAAGTCTTGGCTGCGTGACCGTACTGCTGGCAGTTGTAACATCTAGTTACCAGAGTGAAGTCTCGTACCGGGCAGGACGTCCAATTTATAAATAGTCTATCCTGTGTGATGAGGGCCTTACGAATTACGGCTGGAACTTCTATAATAAAGTTGCAATTATCTGCATCTTTCCTACCAGACTTGTGACTCAGTTTTACAGAGGACAAAAATATATCTTGGGACATAGTCGGCAGTTTTTCAGACAAATTCTGTTCAAAAATACATTTGAAAACTTCATTTTCAGCCATTGAAGTGGGCACTCCTATGACTATAATGCGTGGTTTGCGTTTTTGAGGATCATCTACGGTAAGGCCTGACGAAGCGAGTTGTACTTTTTGCCTTAGCTTATCGAGGTCATCTTTGGTCTCAGTGCTGATTATCAGGCCTCCTTTTCCTATTTTGCGCACGCCTCGAACTTTTAATTTCATTTCTCCGGGACTTATAATTTTCTGGACCATGTTATGGTTTCATCACTGGTTATCGAGTTATCACAGGGATAAATCGCCACGGAGCTAAGATTATTGGGGCGCACAAAGTTGTTGGACCCCTTCTTCACCATATCGGCAATAAATGCAGTAGCTGCACCCTGTTTCGAACAGGACTCCTGAATTGTTCGGTTCATCTCGGTAAGGCAGTCAGACAGGTCTCGAGCTTCGGCCATTGTTTTTAGAGAGGCATGGGGTCTGTATGGCTTTTTGCTTAAGCGACTGGTATTGAACAGCCATTTGCGCAGCTCCATGACCAATTTTCCGGCAGAGACTACTAATTTTTAACTTCTGCTCAGAGTTTAGTTTTCCTTCAGAAGTAATAGCACATACCTCATTGAGGCACTGCTCAATAGAACCCATCCAGGACTGGATCTCTGGAGTGGACACTACTTCAATACCCTCATCTTGGTCTTTTCTTGTTTGTCGCGGCGGTGTCGGTGCCGGGGCCGGTACCGGGATCGGAGTTGGTGTCGGTGGAGGGCTGCGACGTATCATCGCGCTCCGATTAAAGGGGCTGCCTTCCATAAACCAGGAAAGATTAAAAAATAATCCAGTCAGTTTATTGTATTAACTTGTCACTTAAAATGTTTTCTGTATAACACTCTAATACACTAAAACTAGGTCACTATTTATGCGAACGTTAATTTATTTAATTATTAAAGGGATTAAATATAATGACCATCATAAAAAATGCTTTGATAACCTTAGTTCTTTTACCAAAAATATATACTTGACACCAGAAAAATAAAGTCTAAAATTACAATAGTACTAGCTATTTTAGACACGACTGCACTTCAAATTGTATTCGAACACCAAATGTAGAAAATGATCACCAAATCTTAATAATTGGGTGTACTACGTGAGCTCCACAAATGAATGTGCGAATGCACGCTTGTGCGACACACTCGAGCTCACATAGTACACTAGGTTAGGTTAGGTTGAAACTGTGACCTCCTACTAGAAACGACTTGATTCAGTGTGCCGCACAAGCGTGCATTCGAACTACGGTGAGTCGCAATACAGTTTTGTCGCTCAAGTGTTATTCGCACATCCATTTGTCGAGCTCACGTAGTACACTCTTAATAATTTGGTGTTCATTAACAATTTTTGGGTTAACAATGATTTTTTTGGAGTCAATTTGCTTAAATAGGATAGCAACATGTAAAAACTTTGGTTATAGTTTTACATTGAAACGCTGGTTTAATTTTGGTGATCATTTACTACTTTTGGATTCATTTCTGACTAAAACTAAATCGTCTTTATTATAGATAAGTAATATTTCTTATCATATGCTAATTTTAGATTTTCCTTACTTGTTTCTAAATTATGTGTAGCTTCTTTTAACGCTACCTGTAGCCTATATTTTAAATCTAAAGAGTAATCATTGGGATTATATAATGGATCTATTCTATTACAATTCTTAATATTATTAGGAATATTACTCGGCCTACCGAATATTAGTTCAAAGGGCGTGTACTTTGTCTCTGAGTGGACGGTATTATTATAACTGAAACACCAAAACTGTATCCAGTGTGACCATTCATATCCGTTATTGCCTGAATAAGTCCTAAGGAAAACGCCTAAATGCTTATGGGCATTGATTGATGGTGGTATGCTGTGGACATTAATTTTTCTTGCATACTTCAACCATAGTGCTTGAAACAAACTCTGAACCTCTATCTGTAGCTGTAACTTTAGATAAGTATACCGAAATGTAAGACAAAGTTTTGCATAAATGATTTTGCAATTGTAGCAGCTTTTTTGTTTTTTATAGGATATCCTTCAATAAACTTAGTTAATTCACATTGAAACGTTACAAGGTACCAATTTCCATAATCTCGTCTTTATCTAAGGGACCTACCAAGTCTAAAAATATTTTTTCAAAACTTGACGACGCAGTCGTTGTGATCGTCATCGGCTGTTTTGTGTACCTACTATATTTAGTCTTCTGACATGTAGAACACTTTTTTTACAAAATGAAGAACATCTTTATCGATACCTGGCCTGAATATCGCCTCTTGATATTGTTAGTAATTCTGCGGACACCAGCATGTCCACTGGTTGGCAGTAAATGATAGTCATTTAAAATACATTGTTTTTCACTATCGTTATCTATTCTTTCTATTCCTCTTAGTATGCATACTCTTGGACCGGTCTAATCTTTTAATGTTTGTATTTCAGTACACAAACCTTTTATAAACTCTTCATTTTCATAATTTTGAACTATGCATACTTCTTTTACTTTTATGTTATTGCTAAACTTCTCTAACTTAGTCACAAATTCGGCTCGCGAGAGATGTGCCCTAAAGTTGAGGTTTACAGATAACAACATTTTACTAGGGATGTAAGCGAAACACTCGTGTTCATCACTTATCAAATTTTCTCTTCTATATTTATCCACTTTGTCTTTCTCTAGCAAAATCAGATGATTTTGATGATTTTTGATGATTTTGCAGTTGATTTTTAGCATGCATATACCATGGAGATCCATGGTATCACTCGGCTTCCTTAGTAACTCTAAGACTCTAGGCTGATCAGACCCTTCGTCGGTAGATATACTAATTGGCGGTGATACATTCTTACTTTTCTCATCCATTCTCCTTTTTTGTGCTATCATCATGACATTTACTTCCGAAATTTTCTCATTCATACTCTTTAATACACTGGATATCACGTTTACTCTGGATAATTCATCCGCGACTACATTATCCTTCCATTGCACATACACTATTTTAAAATCATACTGTTCAAGAACTACACGAAACTTCAACAGCCTGCTCCCTCTAGCAGATCTTTCATGCTAAATAAATAAATGAGTGGTTTATGATCTGTCATTATCGTAAAATGTCTACCGAATAAATATGGCCTAAAGTACTTTACTGCTCATACTATAGCAGTAAGTTCTTTTTATATTGTGGGGTAGTTTAATTCTGCCTTATTTAATGGTCTAATAGTATATGCTACGGGTCTTAGGTCATTGTTACACAGAACTGCACCAACAGCTATACCTGATGCGTCTGTCTGTAAAATAAATTCGTTAGATTCTGAGAAATCTGGATACTGAAGTATGGGTGGGCTAATTAACTCTTGTTTCAAAATTTCGAAAGAGTGTTGACATTCCGCTGTCCAGTTGTAAACTATATTTTTTCTGCACAATTTATTTAAAGGTAATGTTATCTCAGCAAACGATGGTACCTTCATCTACATTTTTGGATACTGGGTAATTTGTAAAGCTGTTGTCTTTTCTGGATCTGGTAAAACTCCATCTGCGGAGACAAAATGTCCAAGATAATAAATTTCCTTTTTTAGAAATTGGTATTTATCTGGATTTCGTTTTAAGTTTACTTTTCTTAACCTTTCGAGTACATCTATCAAATTTTTATTATGTGAATTTAGACTTCGCCCAAAAACAATTAAATCATCAAGATAAATAAAACATTCGTCTTACGTCAGACCAGACATAGCTATAGACATTACTCTACTGAAATTACTACAGGAGGTTTTAAGTCCCATAGGAAGCCGCTTTAACACTAATGATACCAACACTTAATAGATATCTATTCTACCATAGGGGGTCAAATGACCCGAAATTTATGTTTCTTACTTAAATGTATGAAATATGGATGTTAGAAAGGAAATAAAAATTTATTATAATTAAACAAAATAGTATATTGACAATTTCTATTACAAACCCAAAAATAAGAACTTTTTAATTCATCGCATTTTGTGCATATAAGTGTGTCCATCGTAGTTTTTCCGCTAACATATTTTTTACATTTAGAGCAAATTTTGTTAGTTTTATTTTCTTTACAGTATCCTATTTGACCCCCCTCTTGCGTTGATTAGAATCTGTAGTAGACTTAGGCAACGATCGTTTCGCATTTGTATTTTCTTTTGGTTGTCCACGGGCTTCTCGAAAATCGGCGGCAAGTTCTAACGCTAGCTTGAGTAAAAAATCTTGTCTCGAGATATTATCTCCTATCGTTTGGTTGTACAAAATCCAGGCATTTATGCCAGCTAAATCAAGGATATTGAAAAATACTTGGAGAAGCCATCTGCAAGACTTAGACTTTGTAGTAAATTTCCTCGCCATTTGATCGGTCATGTCTACACTAAATTTGGTTTTGTTGTAATATGAAACAGTTTCAGGTAAACGCTTATCATTGTTTTCTACTGTTACAAATTTATGTTTAGAACTAAGTAAAAGTATATTTTTGTTTGGCTTGCTTTTATAGATTGTTGAAAAATTTTCGATGAAAATCTTGACATATTATCTTTCTTTTGCTTTGCAATTAGTGGTAATTCCCTTTTTAACCGACGACAAAAAACGGAGGAGGTTATCAATTCGACGCGTATATATTTTTTTTGTATGTTTTTTTTTTATGTATGATCACGCATAACTTTTTAAATAGTAGTCCGATTGTGATAATTCTTTTTTATTGGAAAGGGTATCCGAGGGTGGTCCCATATAAATTTGAAAAACAAAATCAAACCCTAAGGGTCAGAAAACAGGGGATGATGGATTGTTCACTCACTGATTGTTATGTTTAACCACGCATAACTTTATACAGAGTAGTCCGATTTTGATAATTCTTTATTCATTGTATACGGTATACCTTGCCAAGTATTATAAGTATATTAAAGCCACAAAAAATTATAAAATAAAAACTTTTTACCAAAAAATTTAACCGCCGAAAAAACTGAAAAGCAAAAAATAATAAACCTTAAAATTATGAGTCGGCGCTGGAAAATCAATGAACAAAGATCAATCAAAACTAGCGTTGTTTTTTTTTCACAAAGATTCAAGTAATCAAGTAATCATTTATTTAACAAAACACTTAGCCTAGGTAACATCAGTATTGTCTCAGTTATAGATAGGTATGGCTATTACATATGAGTAAGACCCCTGCCCTTCAAACTAGAAGAGTCCTGTATCTTGAGGGACAGTGTTCTTTAGGTGGATTGTACACATTTTTACAAAAATATATATAATTGCGTAATAATTCTGATGAACATTTTATTAAAAAGGCTTATGAGATAACAGTAAGGAGTGTGTGTGTGCGTGTGTGTGTGTGTGTGTATGTGTGTGTGTGTGTGTGTGGTTTGCTTGGAAAAGATCTGTCAAAGAAATGAAAAGTAATCATAATAATTAATTAATTTATGAATGTTATTATATATTATGTTGGTACAATCGTTGTTAGTTAGTAGAATGGATGAGTTCCTCCGTATCAGAGTAATTTAGGCTTAAGAGAAAAGTTAACAATTTGCGTTTGATTTCAAAAGAGGTAAGACTATTTATTGTTAATTCGATTTCTAGCTTGTTATATAATCTGGAACTTAAGATGAAATGTGGTCTTGTAGCGGTCCACCTGACATACTCGAGCGGATCTACGTCGATTATGGGGTAGCTGTTTTGGTGGTACGGAAGCATGTTTGCGAAGGGTGGATCGGAAAACAAAGAGTTGTCTGACGGTCAACAACTTGCAGTCCTGATATAACTGTTGTGTCGGGTATCTAAATGGTTTGCGTAGCATTACCTTCAGAACAGCTCTTTGAGCCCTCTCCAGTGGTAACAGTGATGTTTTTGTTGCTCCCCCCCAGGCAGTCACGCAGTATGTCAATATTGACTGGCACAAGGAGTAGTAGACCATGTTTAGTGTGTCGGGGTCCGCTGAATTTCTAAGTAGTTTAAAAATATATATTATCTTGCGAACTCTAGATGTAAGTGATGCAATGTGTTGGTGCCAATTTAGATTCTCATCTATTACTACTCTGAGATATTTAATATGTGATCCTTTACTCAATTGTGAACAGTTACAGTCAGGCTTTAAGTGGCAACTGTGATATTTAATATTAAAGTCCTGTAAATGCTGGCTCTTCTTACTTATAGAAAAAGGTATGTATTTAGTTTTATCGAGATTAAGGGTAAGAAGATTAGTAGCAAGCCAGTTTGATACCGTGATAAGACAGTTCTCAGCGTGACATTTCGTTTCACCCCAATCTGAGCCGTGTACGATCAACGCTGTGTCCTCTGCATAGGTAAAAACATTACAATTCGTAAACTTTTGTGTACATAACTGGTTAATATATATTAGAAAGAATGTTGGTCCCAGGATGCTTCCCTGTGGTACTCCGTAGTTACTTAAGGTACGCTCATTGCTTGTACAATTATTTATAATGACACTTTGTATTCTATCTGTGAGATAACTTTTAAACAGATTTAGTGGGGTTCCTCGTACACCGATATTCTCAAGTTTTAGTAAAAGTTTAGGGACAGAGACAGTATCGAATGCTTTGGATAGGTCCAAAAAGATACCAAGACATTTCTTACCCTGATCCAGACTGCGGGATAGGAGATTACTTAATCCAGTCACCGCATCCTCTGTAGACCTACCCGAAATAAATCCGAACTGATTTGGTGCTATGATGTTATACGCATCAAGATATTTCATAAGTTTGTTATTTAAAATTCTTTCTAATATCTTAGACATCGCAGAAAGTACAGAAATAGGTCTATAATTGTTAACACACTGTTTGTCACCAGACTTGTAAATTGGGTGAATAAGTGCTTTTTTGAAAGCTCTGGGAAAAACACCAGAAGTAATCGAAAGGTTACAAATATGTGTTATTACTGGGATTAGAGACTTACATGAGGCTTTAATTAAATGAGTTGAAATATTGTCCCAGCCAACGGCAGTGTCAGTACGAAGAGTCAGGATGACTTTCTCTAACTCAGTCTCGTCCACCTCTTGGAGGACGAAGGAATTAGATTGAGAATCAGAACAGTATGGAGTCTCTTGGATTTGGGATTGTTCCGCAAGTAATTTTTCGGCCAGTTTGGAGCCAACTTCCGCAAAGTGACGGTTTACCAAGTTGACCGAGTCTTCTGGGCTGCTACAAATTTTGAGAAGATCGGTGCACGGTATTTTAGAGATGTTTGTATGGGTTATGGTTTTGATGACGTTCCACGTCGCCTTTGGATTATTCTTAGTTTTTTCGAATTGACCCTTCTCATATGTGATTCTCAGTTTCCTCAACAAATCATTACAAAAATTACGATATCGGCTATATGTAACTTGTAAGGTAATATTATTTGGGGATTTTCTTAAGTCATAGTGCATCTTGTCCCGATTATTAATACAGCGAAAGAGACCAGGCGTTATCCATGGTTTTATGTTTCTTTTTTTACGGGGAATATTTACAATGGACGTGTTATTTTTAACTATAGATGCATCAATTTCAGTTAGCCTGCCAGCTGCCTCGTTAGCGTCAATAGTGGCCATAATTTGAGAAAAGTCTGTTGATTCGACGATTTTCGCTACAGCCGAGTAATCAATTATATTTTTTGTACGATTTATTTTAGATTTTTGAGGTTTTAGTGGAAGAGATAACAAAAGCGCAGCATGGTCTGTGACGGTGCGATAATTAAGGTTTTAGCTATTTGGTTAGATTTCAGGATTACGTGGTCTAAGCAGTTATTAACTGTTGTAGGTGATAGGTGAGCTGGGAATAGACCGTGCGAGGATGTGAGGGTAAGATATGAATTAGAGGAACGGTCCACATTATTTTGTTTTATATCTATATTGATATCGCCAATCAAAGCAATTTTTTAAAAAGGGGTTAGTTTTGTTAATACTCTATTCAAGCTATTTATAAACTTGTCTGTAGTCGTAAATGACGGAGGTCTATAAACAGCAAGTATTGCAATAAAATGGTCAATAACGCAGAGTAGACTACTTGCTTCATCGAGACAGGGCTCAGTAATGGAGCAGTTTACGCCGTCTTTGCGAAAATAATTACACCGTCATTTTGATTGTCAGGATTTGAGGATTGAAAGGACGAATAACCCTGAAGATTAGGAATTGCTGATATAGTTCTGAGCCAACATTCTGACAGTATTATGACGTCACATCTCAGTTGTATCACCGCTAGGAGTGCCTGTAGTTCGTCAAAGTTTTTATTAAGACTTCTAATATTCATGTGAAAAATATTGAAAGTATTTCCAGTATCACTGACTATTTTGGTACATTAGTCAGGGAGGCAGACGTATGACTTAGATACTTGAATAGACTCAAGTACCGTAGTTATGTTATCTATGTTCGCCATAAGTAACAAAAATAAACATTGACAAGTATTATTTATTATTTATTTATATATACTTTATTGTACACCATTAAAATACAAAACAAAAAAAAAACATTACAATGACTACAAAATATACAATGGGCGGCCTTATCGCTTTATGCGATCTCTTCCAGGCAACCATGGTATGGACAGTGATAAGTCTGGACATAAAATGGGTATGCCAATGGTGTAAACATACGATGTGCTAAAATTGCTAAGCAGATGTTTATATTCTAAATAATAGATACATAAATACATACATACTAAATATATAAAGCACAAAAATAAATGAAGACAGTACATAGAAAATTACAGTTAGATGTCACCATGAGGATACGAATACGATAGCAAAGCGGTCCACAGACGAAACCAATTTTCTAGTTTGTTAATTTGTTGTTTACGGAAGGTACTTGTTGCTTGTATATATCTGTAAAGTGTGATTTTTATGTTGATGAGTGTAATGATTATAGTTGGATTTAGTAAAATAATTAGAAAACTAAAACGTAAGAGATAGAGGTTAAAATGGTTAACATTTAACGTAACATGCAAGGATAAAATAGTTGTAAAATTAATTAGATTAGCACTTATTGCTCGGTAGGAAATGTAAAAATAACAAAAGAAGCAATATGCAAGTGTGCTGCAAGTGATAGTCCTATCTAGTCATTGTTCCTGTGTTATTTTCGTAAGGCAATCTTCTGAGTGAACACGGTACAGCTTGGCACCAACATCTCTGCGTAGAAAAACCTTTCCGTTTGTTGTCCAGCAGAATTTAAAACAGTTCTTTTTTGCAAAAACTCGTGCATGGTAAAATAGATTTTTAACTGACTGACTTAAAAATTCAGTTACATAAATGGGTGTACGTTGCCCTGGGATGCCAAGTGTTTCTGAGCTCAGTTTCGCTGCAGACGGTTTGTCTTTATTATATGACCGGACATTTGCGAGGAAATCAAACTTTTGGTTTACTGAAGTAAACTCAGCAATAATGGGCCCGGAGGTCCCAGATTTGCCGGGAATACGGTACAAGTCCCTCAATTCAGATGACTGAGTGCTCATACCAATGTTAGAAACAGTGGTAGCGATGTTAGCCCTATCTTCTTTTTCCAAAAACGGTATATTTCTGACTTCAATGCATGATGAGCGAGAACTTAGCTCAAAGTCTTGGATTTTCTTCTCAAGAGACTTAATGTATTCTTTTTGGTCTTTTCTTTCCTTGTCCATTAAGTCTAGCCTTAGCTTGACCTCATCGTACTTTGTACTTAGAAGTTCATTGATTTTTCAATCTCCTGGTATGTTTTCATAATTTCCTCGTTTTGTTCCTTAATTTTAGACATGTCCGCGGCAACGTTAGTCAGTTTCAGATCCTGCTACTGTCTCCATTTAGTCAAGAGGTCAACCATCTCCTGTTTAAATGCACTGAAATCACTGCGGGGTGAATATTCCACGCGTGGGCGCTTATTCGTTCTGGTAGAAACGTTGCTAAGTTCCAATTTCTTGGGACTAGATAGAGTTGTCACGTCTGGATCAGATTGTGCATGAGAAATATGGCAGTCTGACGTTTTAGGCGGTGATCTCTGGATCCGAGGCATTTCGTTTTCTGACCCCTTGCGGCCTGTTTTTAACCGACGAAAAAAAACGGAGGAGGTTATCAATTCGACGCGTATATTTTTTTTTTTTTGTTTCTTTTTTTTTTTTATGTATGACCACGCATAACTTTTTACATAGTAGTCCGATTGTGATAGTTCTTTTTTTTATTGGAAAGTCCCATATAAATTTGGAAAACAAAATCAAACCCTAAGGGTCAGAAAACAGGGGATGATTGATTGTTCACTCAGTGATTGTAATGTATTACCACGCTTAACTTTATACAGAGTAGTCCGATTTTGATCATTCTTTTTTCATTGGATAGGGTATACCTTGCCAAGTATTATTAGTACATAAAAACCACAAAAAATTGTGAAATAAAAACTTTATAACAAAAAATTCAACCGCCGAAAAAACTGAAAAGCAAAAAATAATTAACCTTAAAATTATGAGTCGGCGCTTTGAGTGATCTTTGTTCATTGATTTATCAGCGCCGACTCAAAATTTTAAGGTTAATTATTTTTTGCTTTTCAGTTTTTTCGGCGGTTGAATTTTTTGTTATAAAGTTTTTATTAATGTTGTAGTAAATTGAAGAGAATGCAACTTATTGCAATGATAAAACTAGTAGGCGTTTTTTCTGTTTACGTTAAGTGACAGGTTTTTTTTTATACTCAGGACGAGGGTAGATAAATATTGTACTCACTGATGTTTTGACTTTTATTATACTTTGTCGTTAGTATTATCACCAGATTATCACACAGTTATGTAGTTCACAGTTTTGGCTTTAAAATGATGTGTATCAACCACTGTTTGAGTACGTATTTGCACTGTTAAACTTTTTATTCAAGGGAGCAAAATTTTATGCGTCTGTTCGCAAGAACACTTTTGACGTTTCTCCGATTGAACATACATGATCTTAATATAAAGCTTACTTGGCTAAACCTAAATAAGGAGTGCTTACACATACATTCTTATTAATACTAAAGGTTATAATATAGTCCGACAAGGCCTGAATGGAACAAAAAGTGTCGGACACATAGTCCGATATGGCAGTTAACGTGTTAAAGGAGATGTTTCATTTTTATATAGGGTTCCGGCCATAACGTGTACCGTTTAGCGAAGCTGAATAAATTATTCATGATAGAATAAAGTTACATTTTTTTCATAATATCAAATGGTTTTATGTACAAAATAAAAATTAAAAATGTTTGACGTTTGTCCTAAGAGTTAGCAAGTGGTTATTTTGAATTCGTTTAGAAACACACTTCGAGAATGGGGACTAAAGATTTTTGTAACGATGAAATGGTCACACTTAATTATGTTTACTCAAAAATATTTATAAGAGAATAATAGTAATTTATTTTTAACACTACAAGAATAATAATAATATGACGCCATGTTGAATAAAACATGGTAATAATTGAAAAACTATTATTTTTTGTACACAACAAATCAGGCGCAAATTAACCAGAGAATATTTTCCATAATTTGTGGTATTTTTTTCTTTTTTGATAAATGTACATCTGATGGCGGAAAATGAAACATCTCCTTTATCTTATTTACACTTATACTTTAATATTATAAAGCTAAAGAACTGTCGCGCGTTCCGTGTAGTTGTGAAGTGTACCTATAGTGTATGAATAGCTAGTGCAATTACTTTGTTCGTTTAAATTATAATTTGATTTGAAGTATAACGGTTTTTCTATTGCGCATCAACCAACAGTTCCCCATAGTACGCCCACAGTAAATCAAAAATATGATTGATGAGAGCGAGATAGGCATGCCATCTTCTACAGATATATTTGTAACTATGAACGATTTTTTTTTTTTTCTCGAAAACTAAGGCATATTTTTAAGTAATATTTTACAGGTAAGTTGTACTCCATAAGACCATCATCCACAAAAATTGGCAGTTGAAATTACCGCGGCACAGTGGAACGAATGTATGGGAGCGGTTGGACGTAGACATGTCCGAAAAATAAGAGTAAAATTATGACAAACTAATGATGCCATCTTATTCGATTACTTAATGCCTTCATAAATTGTGGTGATGAATTTCTTCATAACTCCCATATTTCGGGAGTAATTTGAGAAAATGTGAAATTTTACTATGAAAATGAGTGTATCGAGCTCTCTCCCTCCTGATTCCGGGCTTGTTTCAAGTAGCGGTCTCTAATATCGTAATGCTATTACTAAGAGCTATATTTAATACTAAGACACATAGTGCGCCAAATGTGCACTTTCTGGGATAAAAGGAAATGAAAATTTAAAAAAAAAAAACGTTTTTTCCCCATTTGTATTTACTTTAAACCGCAGACAGACTTATTAAGAGGTCTATAAATATATTATATATATACAGAAATATATATTAACAAAAATATTCACAAGAACTGATGAGAGTATGACTTTTAAGTAAGTTGATAATAAATTACCTAGTTTCATTAAAAGTACAATAAATAATTAAGATGTAAGCTCTAATTTACTAAGTTACACATTTTAAAACAATAACATCATTTAATTATCTTCGTCATCATCATCATCATCAATTAATTCAAATTCAGAATCGATGTCCGCTAAATCATTTATGTTAACAAATTCGATATCACTTTTCTCAGAATCCGTAAGCTCATAAAATTCCTTAAAAGAAGATTTTTTTACAAACTTATTTCCTTTTGGACGGATACTTGTAACAAGTGGATCAGAAGACAGTAAAAGATTGTGCATAATATCTTCATTGCATGAGATACTGCTATGCTTTCGAGAATGCCCCTCTCTATATTTTCTAAAATCTTTATTTCTAGCCTCAGATGCCTCTTCGGATAGAAAACCAATGGGCACAATTGACATGTTCTGAACTATGTCTGGCCCATGCATTAAAATTTTATGAAGTGAAGAAGGCATATAATACCATGGGTATAACTCCACGTAAAGCTTAGCAGTATCAAAGCAGAACTCTCGGAATTTAGTTACGTTGATCTTCTCTCCTGATGAAATACACTGCAAGATCACACAGATTTTTCTTAAAAGCATAGCATCTATTCCGGTCAGTTCAGCAGATTTAGTGTAGTTTTCAAAAAATCTCCTTGCCGAGTTGCCATTGTTGGTGGATCCACTGCCTTGTTTCACAAAATCGAGAAGTAAGCCCGTTTCTCTTCTTACAGCCTCTTGAACTCTTTTCTTCCTGTCATCAACTTGCCTTTTTGCTATATCACCCCTTACTTGCCATGATTTTATGTCTAATTTGTAGGAAATGTGTAATAAGCATTCCATTGAGCGAATCCAAGCGTGAAGGGTGCTTAAGCTATATTTATACATGTCCTCGTTTGCGTGTTTATCTTTGATTAACTCTAAATTATTCATTTCTTTAGGACAAGCCTTGCATATGTCACACACTGAAGCTGCTGTATTGGATATAATGGAATGAATTTTACCATCAATCATTGTCAACAGCAGTTGGTGTTTGACACTAATTCCATCAGTGATGGTGGATGGAGTTAAGGCTTCAATCTCTGCTTCGATTTCAGCCATCTCTCTCTGCACATTTTCTTTGGTTTCCTTTATAAACTTAAACAATATTGGCCGGCAAAATGAAGTGGAAGATGGTCGCTCGTTTTCCCAAATTGTTACACCTTTTGAGACGAGCCGCAGTGGTACAAGACTAATCATAAAATTACTAGCAAGATCGATTTGCTCATCTTCACTCGTCCTTTGATGATAAATGCTTTGGCTAGATGATCCGTCAAAACCCCATTTGCTGGTCAATACGAGCTGTTGATTGGGATCAACAGGGGTTTCTAACGACCTAATAAGTCTTCTTGAGGTTAAATCCATCAAGGCTTGTAATTTGATTTTTGCAGAGCTCTCTGTAACTGTGAGATCTTCTTTGGCCGGATAGCACTTAATTTTTTCTTTAACCAACATGTAGTAACTCGGGTATTGAAGAGCTCCTTCTTGAGTGTTGAAATCCCGAAGAGTGTTATAGCGCCATTTCGATAAGTTCATCGATACATAAAGAGCCAATGCCTTCAAAGGGGATATTTCCCGTACCTGAATTGATTTACCTTCAATGAAGGCTTTGATTTTTGAGGCCTCTTCTGGATTCTCCGTCAAGTATTTCATAACATAAGCTGTATCGCTTTGTCCTGCCTTTTGAAGCGCCCTTTCGGCCGAAAACATAATTTCAGCGCTGCTACTGCTGCATGAAAGACTATCTTCAGTGCGTCTTCTTTTTTGCCGGTTACTAAGGTCCTCAAAAGATTTACGAGGACTAGGATGTGTACAAGTTGAAGCATCAGATTTAGCAGGAGAAATTATGGGCTCGATGACGTCACTTATATTTTCTGTAGAAGGTTCCATATTTTCATTCTGTAATTCCGGCCATTGAATTGCAGCCTGTAGCCAAATCTCATGTTTCTTCCGAAACTTATCTGTGCTTCTTCCAGACTGTGTCCATTTTGCATAAATGCGGTAGCAAAATCGACGACACCAGTCTTTTAAACTTGTTTCAGCACTTTCACATAACTGAACACAACTGTTATCTTTTAAAACACTGAACAAATAGTTAAAGTCGCGTAAATCTTTATGTGCGCGTGCGCATAAAGCAACGTGAATATCAAGATTTGTATTAAAATTTGGAAAATACATTGCGAGATTAGCTTGGATACAACGAGGTGTAAATCAACACTGATTTTAAAGTTACTAATAGTGACCTATTTATATAAAATCCAGGTATCCCAGGTATCCTTTGTTAAATATTGCAAGGTAATTAGTTATTGTGATAATTAGTAAATGATGCATGCTAAATTAGTGTATTAAGAGCCATTTAGTAATTAAATAATAGCAATGTTCTTATCAGTAATCATTAGTGCATCAGTTTTATTCAACAAGTACTCAACGTTTACTAGTTTTAACTGTCAGTCAGCAAAACGCTCTATTGATAACATCCGAGCAATCTGTGCTTGGTCAGATGTTGTAGCCCTCCAAGAGACATGGCTTCTTCCCCATGACATATTGATGTTAGGAACCATAAGTCAAGACTTTGAATTCACTGGTAAGTCAGCGGTTGATACAACCGTCGGACCGTTAAGAGGAAGGCCGTATGGGGGAGTGGCCATTCTCTGGAGGAAAGGCATGTTTGAGTCGGTCTCTGTTTTGGACTGTGGTAGTAAACGGATTGTGGCCATAAAGGCAGCCATTGGTGAGCGCTCCATTCTGATTTTTTCTGTCTACATGCCTACGGACTCGCCAGAGAATTTGACTATGTTTACGGATATATTGAGTGAGATAAATGCTATTGTAGCAAGTTATGATATTGAAAATGTTTTCATATTGGGAGATTTTAACGCGCACCCCAAACAAAACTTTTATAATGAATTGACTAACTTCTGTACAGACCAGTCATGGGTTTGTGCCGATATTGAGTTCCTAGGTGCTGAGCAAAATCACTACACATTTATTAGTGATGCGCATGGGTGTAGGAGATGGCTCGATCACTGTGTGGTAACTTTATCAGCCTGGCACACTGTTGTAGATGTAGGTATTAAAGAAGATGTGTATAACTCCGATCATTTACCCATATATATTGTATGTGATTTGAGTATAGTAAGGTCAAAACTGGTGACTCAGACAGTGCCTCGTAGTGCGATTATATGGGGTGAAAGAAACTGTTCTGAAATTGACAGATACCGGTTTTTATGTAATAGTAAATTGCGAGATATTGATTTCCCTCAAGAATTTACGGAGTGCAGTCATGGGTCATGCAGCTTGACTGAACATAGAATAATTTTAGATAAGTTTTATTATCGGATTGTGAACGTTCTTAGTGAGGCAGCTGAGCAATCTAAAGACAGAAGTGACTTTGGGTCTCACAGAAAACACCGATCTCTGTGTGGCTGGAATAAACATGTACGTGATGCTCACAGTGAGGCTAGGCTTAAATTTCAAACCTGGATGGAACATAAACGACCAACTTATGGTTATGTTTATGAACAAATGCGAGAGGCTCGCAAAGTTTTCAAAAGTCGCTTGAAATGGTGCCAGAATAACCAAGAACATATAAAAATGGACATAATAGCAGAACAACGAGCTTCCAAGAACTTTGGCAAATTCTGGAAATCCACAGGTAAGTTGGACGTTAAGCCTGGCCTTGCGGTGAGTGTGGAGGGGAAGAGTGATCACGGGGATATTGCAAACCTGTTTATGAAACATTTCCAGGTGCAATCTCCCCTTGGTCCCTCAGCTCCTTCTGAAGATGCCGAGTATTGTTGTCAGGCAAAGGAGACTTTTATGCACTTCTCTGCCAAGCAAGTCAATAGAGTCATACAGGGAATGAGCAGAGGCAAGTCTCCAGGTCATGATGGACTCAGCATTGAGCACTTGAAATATGCAGGAGTCCACATGCCGAGGGTCTTGTCATTGTTCTATGCGATGTGTCTACGGCATTCGTACTTGCCGGAAAACTTCATGAAAACACTTGTGGTTCCCATCGTTAAGAACAGGGTAGGGGACATATCTAGTAAGGGGAATTATCGTCCGATTTCCTTGGCTACGATCATGGCTAAGGTGTTGGACAGTATGCTTGACTCATGTTTGAAAACTGTTTTAAATCTTCATGAAGCACAGTTTGGGTTCCAGCCTGGACTATCAACTGAAACTGCTATCTTGAGTCTCAAGCATACTGTTCAATATTATACCGATCGTAAGACGCCGGTGTACGCCTGTTTCCTTGACCTCTCAAAGGCCTTCGATCTCGTCTCCTATGATGTGCTTTGGGACAAGTTGAGGAACAGGGGTACCCCTGCTGAAATACTGAAAATATTCCAGTTCTGGTATGCCAATCAAAAGAATCAGGTTAAGTGGTCTAACTCTCTCTCTCCAGCATACGGATTGGAATGCGGTGTGAGACAAGGGGGTTTGACATCCCCTAGGCTCTTCAATCTGTATGTTGATGGCCTCATCACCGAGCTCAGCAGTATGACGGTTGGATGTCGAATAAACGGAGTGAGCGTTAATAACATCAGCTACGCAGACGACATGGTGCTGCTGGGCCCGACTGCTGGGGCAATCAGGGAATTGCTCAAAGTTTGTGAAACTTATGCTGCCTCACATGGACTTATTTATAATGTCACCAAGAGTGAATATATGCTCTTTAAGGCCGCTGGTAGGTGTCCAGACTATGTACCAGAAATTATAAAGCTAAATGGGCTCCATTTAAACAGAGTCTCCAATTTCAAGTACCTTGGACATTTCATCACCGACGACCTTAAGGATGATATAGATATTGAGAGGGAGCGTAGGGCACTGGCGGTCAGAGGTAACATGCTGGCCCGTAGATTTGCTCGGTGCTCTGACCTAGTAAAAATTACTCTTTTTAAGGCCTACTGTCAGAGCTTTTACACGAGCAGTCTATGGGTCAACTACACTAAGAGATCGCTGGATGTCCTGCGCGTTCAATATAATAATGCTTTCAGGATATTGCTGCGACTGCCCCGTTTCTGTAGCGCTTCAGAAATGTTTGCTGAGACCCACACAGATGGCTTTCATGCCATAATACGCAAAAAAACAGCTTCGCTGCTGTGCAGAGCGCGGAGTAGTCGCAACTATATCCTGAGAGCTGTGGCGGAGAGCTATACTCCCAATATCAAGCATTTTATGCGGAGGTTGATTAGGTAGGGAACATACCTATGTCTTTCTGCCTGGTCGTCCTTTGTTTTAATAATATTCTTTGTATATCAATGTTACTAACACTAGAATATAAGCTGTGTGTAATACTAACAAAATATGGATCACTGTTATCTGAATTAAATGAATTTTAATTTTTAATTTAATTTAATTTAATTTATATGTAAACCTTAAGTCCCTAATTATATATCCTAATTAGCTTATATCTTCTCTAATTGGCTGCTCAGAAATGTTATTGTAATAAGGTAAACCTTTATAAAAACGGTTTTAATCAACAAAATAAACAAAAAATAAAAAAATTGTGTTATAAAATAAACATCACTCTTTATCCCAGAAAGTGCACATTTGGCGCACTATGTGTCTTAGTATTAAATATAGCTCTTAGTATTAGCATTTTGATATTAGAGACCGCTACTTGAAACAAGCCCGGAATCAGGAGGGAGAGAGCTCGATACACTCATTTTCATAGTAAAATTTCACATTTTCTCAAATTACTCCCGAAATATGGGAGTTATGAAGAAATTCATCACCACAAGTTATGAAGGCATTAAGTAATCGAATAAGATGGCATCATTAGTTTGGCATAATTTTACTCTTTTTTTTCGGACATGTCTACGTCCAACCGCTCCCATACATTCGTTCCACTGTGCGCGGGAGCCACTACCCCATGCTTATCCCGCCATGCTCTTTGGATGAATAACTAACATTTTGTGTAATATTGATCTTTTTCCCGTACTTTCTTGACAGATATACAAATAATAAAGCTGAGTTGGTTTTTTTATTTAGTTTGTACGCGCTTATCTCTAAGAGAAACTACCAGCCGTAATTAAAAAGTTGTTCGTGTATCTGATAGTCGAATTCTCGGCTTTAGACCATTTTACATCACGCTAGCCTAAGGAGAAAATAAAGAAAAAAAAACCGGCCAAGTGCGAGTCGGACTGGCGCACTGAGGGTTCCATACAAACCTGTAGGTATTCACGATTTGTGCATAAGGTTTATGTTTAAGCAATTAAATGTTTTTTTTTTTAATTTTTATATTTGAGTTGATTGAATGAAAGGTAAATTGCGGTTTACGATTTATGACGTATTAAAAAAAAACTACTTACTAGATCTCGTTCAAACCAATTTCCGGTGGAAGTTTACATGGTAATGTACATCATATATTTTTTGGTTTTATCATTCTCTTATTTTAGAAGTTACGGGGGGGGGGGGGACACATTTTACCACTTTGGAAGTGTCTCTCGCGCAAACCATTCAAAAAATGAAATTAGAAACCTCAATATCATTTTTAAAGACCTATCCATAGATAGCCCACACGTATGGGTTTGATGAAAAAAAATTTTTTGAGTTTCAGTTCTACGTATGGGGAACCCCAAAATTTATTGTTTTTTTTTTTCTATTTTTGTGTGAAAATCTTAATGCGGTTCACAGAATAAGTTTACATGGTAATGTACATCATATATTTTTTTGTTTTATCATTCTCTTATTTTAGAAGTTACGGGGGGGGGACACATTTTACCACTTTGGAAGTGTCTCTCGCGCAAACCATTCAAAAAATGAAATTAGAAACCTCAATATCATTTTTAAAGACCTATCCATAGATAGCCCACACGTATGGGTTTGATGAAAAAAAAAATTTTTGGGTTTCAGTTCTACGTATGGGGAACCCCAAAATTTATTGTTTTTTTTTTTCTATTTTTGTGTGAAAATCTTAATGCGGTTCACAGAATACATCTACTTACCAAGTTTCAACAGCATAGCTCTTATAGTTTCGGAAAAAGTGGCTGTGACATACTCGGACAGACAGACAGACATGACGAATCTATAAGGGTTCCGTTTTTTGCCATTTGGCAACGGAACCCTAAAAAGGAAGAAAGAACGCGAAGTCGGGGGCAGAAGTTTTACTGCAAAAACCCTTTGGTTTTGCAGAAAAACTTCTGTTCGCGACTTTTTTGGTCTACGTTCAGAAAATTTAATGGCAGTATGCCAAGAAATTTTTTGCCAACCTGCACGTCCGCGTAGGCCTTCTGCTCGAGCAGCACCTCGATGAGGTTCTCGTGCAGCGCCAGCGCGTGCAGCGCGGGCGGCGCGTCGCGCGCCAGCTCGCGGAACAGGCGCGCGGCGTCGCGCAGCCGGCCCAGGCGCCGCGCGCACATTGCGGCGCGCCGCTTCACGTGCGCCAGCACCGCCGCGTCGCGCCGCGCCTCCGCCGCGCTGGCCGCGCCGCCCGCCGCCGAGTGGCGCCACGCGCCCTCCGCGGCGCGCCAGGCGCGGCGCAGCACGCGCTCGGCCTCGTGCACAGTGGGCGCGTCCTCCTCGGCCAGCAGCAGCAGCGCGGCGGCGCAGTCGGCGCGCACGCCCAGCGCGGCCCGCGCCGCCGCCACGCGCGCACCCGGCTCGCGCTCGCGCCACGCCCGCGCCATCGCCTCCTCCGCCGGGCCCTGCCACCCACACAACTCAGCATCACTAGCTACACTATACTACTACGCGCTCACCCAGCGCGGCCCGCGCCGCCGCCCCGCGCGCACCCGGCTCGCGCTCGCGCCACGCCCGCGCCATCGCCTCCTCCGCCGGGCCCTGCCACCCACACAACTCAGCATCACTAGCTACACTATACTACTACGCGCTCACCCAGCGCGGCCCGCGCCGCCGCCCCGCGCGCACCCGGCTCGCGCTCGCGCCACGCCCGCGCCATCGCCTCCTCCGCCGGGCCCTGCCACCCACACAACTCAGCATCACTAGCTACACTACACTACTACGCGCTCGCCCAGCGCGGCTCGCACTGCAGCACAGTGGGCCCATACTGAAAATTTGTGGACTTTGGCAACAAAGTTCCAATATCGATGCGATTTTTTTTTAAATGACGTATTATGATATTCCGGACAACTTTTATAAAATTTCTTCTCAAGTTGATAGTTTGTCTTGAAAAAAATTAATTAGAATTTTTTGAACGGAGTGAATCACGTTTAATTTTTTTTCTTCAATTGTACTAATATGTTAGGTGTTGGCGTGAGTATATGATAGCTAGGGTCATTGTCTATCCATAAAAAAAAAATCAGCTCCGGCCATCAGCGGCAGCGCGAGTAATCATTCGGTAAAAAAAATGTTTTGTAAGAATTTTTTTGCCATTTAAAAATAAAAACTTTTCACAAAAAAAGCTTTTTGCTAAAAAATAAAAACCGACATCCCTTAAAAAAACACTACAAAGTCAAAAATAACTTTATTTGGGAATTCGGTGTCTTAGGATCTGTATTTAAGGTTTTTTTTGCCACCGACTTCCGAAATAAAATTATTTTTGACTTTGTAGTGTTTTTTTTAAAGAAGTCGGTTTTTATTTTTTTCTAAAAAGTTTTTATTTATAACATTTTAGTTATGGTAGATACCCCGCACTAATTTAATCGCGTTATTCGTTCATTTGTCGCGCAAATACTTAAGCAAATTTAAGACTTATATGGTTTGCACATGGATCCCACTGTCCAAATGGAACCAAATTAAAATGGGACCATTCGGGAAGCACCAGCTTTCTAATAAAAAAACACCATCGAAATCAGTTCACCCAGTCAAAAGTTATGAGGTAAGAAACATTAAAAATAAATAGCAAATAAATAATAGTTTAAAAAAACTAAAACACACGCTTCCATTGAAAACCAATCTAAAAAGTACAAAATAATGGAAAAAAAGTGTGGGATGCTTTTTAAGGTATTTTTTTATTGATATCAGGCACCCCACACTTTTTTACACGCTTTATATAAGCTTCACTTGTATGTTTGTATGTATGTTTGTGTTCCGTCCCGTGACCACAGACAGCCGACAGTACGACAGTTTTTTGTTTAGTCTGTGCGCCTGCGCATCGTTACGTGTAGCGGAGTGACGTGTGTCACTTGTCAGTTTGATTTTCACTTGGTTTTGATCTTGAAAATGGGTTGGTTGGTTGGCTATTTGGTTTTGTCTTAAGAATATTAATTGATTAATCTTGTTGAATCTATAGTTTGCGGACAATTTGTTGAGATCCGATTGTTTTGTGTGCAAACAACCCCTGTTAACAATATTGAACGGGTTTTATTTTGGAATTTGATTGAAATAGTTTGAGGTTATAGTGTGACCTTTGAACGCCGCATGCTGTGAGAATCTCTAGCGTCTTGAGCGGCCTGAATCCTGGAATACTAACAGATTCACTACACAATACAATATACACTCATTTACATACATAAATCCGGGTAGGCTCGGAATCGAGACCCCAGAATTCCTCATCCAGGTGAGTGATTGAATATTTGTTAATCAGCTCCGCGCACGGCGGACAGTTCGCACCACGCTTACCCAAGACCCGCGCAAAGGGGCCTTTTGCTGTCTGTCCTGGAACGGTAAGCCTGGCGCCGAACATTATGGTAGCAGAGCGTGGTTGTAAGAAATGCAACCAACAAAAGTAGTAATTTGCAGTAAGCTAATTACTTGGCAGTCTCTTTAGGGAAATAGTAATTCACTGTAAATATTTGTTAACTGTACTTATTTGTTTATTGAAATTAATTTGTTTAAATTGTTGAGACAAGTAAAGATGTTACCAACGTCAGCCGGGCTACATAATTATACTAATAAAGTTAATTGGATTAGACTATGTTACCAGCCCCTTGTTGTGAGTTCTGACCCGTTGTATTTGATGTCTGGAAGACATTAAAATATAGGATTGTTGTACCATTGACATAGTTGTTTTGAGAGTTAACATTTGAAATTGTCATTTTTGAACATTGGCATTGTTTTAACTTGAAATAAAAGTTTATTGTTGTTCATTGGATTGGAACCAATGTTTTGTTGTTGTCTTGAGTTGTAGGAACCAGTTTGATTGTTTGCGTTGTGTTTCCTTTTGTAATTTCTTGAGTTATTGACTAACAGTTAAGCCGTTTAATTGTTGCTTGGATTTCCTTTGTTATTTATTGTTTGAATTTTGTTATTTAATTTGAATTGTTTTGTTGTGCAATGGCATACAAGAAATATTGGAGAGCCGGACACCTGTCCAGGTCAAGCTGGAGACCTCGGTTGTTTCAGGTCCCGGACTATTGAGAAGACTGCCTACTTTGGAACTGCCACACTTTGACGGTCGCTTGGACCATTGGTTGGGTTTCCAGAACCTTTTTGAAAGTTTGGTTGATGCACGCTCGGACCTCAGACCCGCCCAAAAGCTGGCCTATTTGTTGTCTGTCCTCGAAGGTGAGGCCCGAGCCTTGGTATAGCATTTGTCGGTGACTGACTCAGCCTACTTTACCGCTTTGGAACTACTCACCCGGCGGTACCAAAACAAACGTTGTTTGGCTGACGTTCATATTAAACAGATTTTGGGGTTACCGGTCATTACTAGATTGTCAACATTGCGTACTGACCTGTTGAACCCGTTGGTGGCAGCGACAAACGCTTTAAAGCGATTGGAGTTGCCGGTGGACCATTGGTCTTACCTTTTGGTGCATGTTGTGCTGCAACGGCTTCCTGCCGATTTGAGGGCTCGTTTCGAGCAAAAGTATGGTGGGGATAGTGTCACACATCTCCCCCCATTTGGTGACCTCGTCAAATAATTGGAGGATGAGTGTCGGTTTGTGGATAACTCTAGCGTTGCCACGGAGTCATGCCAACCGTCTTCCCGGCCACGAGACCAGGGACGGACTAGGGCTCGCGGGCCTGTTGATAGTCGCCCGCCACCCGTTTTGCTGGCACCCAGAGTCGTCCTGTTTGTGAATTTTGTAGGGACACCGGGCATGGCATGGCAACTTGCGCGGCCTTTTTGAAATTGCACCTGAGTGCCCGCCGCCGAATTGCCAATGCACGCCGTCTGTGCTTCTCATGTTTGGGGGCTCACTTCCATCGGGACTGCCCCAACCCCCGCCCTTGTAGAATTTGTAGGGGGTCCCATTTGGATATTTTGTGCGCTAACGCGAAACACGCTGGCAGACCAGCCGCTGATGCGAGGTTCGCGCATGGGGGGTTACCATGGAGTTGGTCACCGGGCTTCTGGCTCGCCGGTTCAGAACCGGGGCCCGCAATTTTGAGCGCCGCACTCCACCCCCCGCGCAAGTTGATCGAGAGCCGCGCGACCGCCATTTGGTCTCCCCTTGTAAAGGCAATTGCGCAGCTGTTGCTAGGCAGCGCTGGCCAGACCAGCACCGCCTTCCCTCCCCTCCATTGGCGGAACGTCCCCGGTTGGAGTCACGCCCCCCGCCATTCGGGCATCCGGTGGGATGTGCCCTTCCAGCGATGGCGCGTGGCTCGGGACACCGCGCGGGCGAGGAGTTTGACCTCCCTCCTCGTCGCGGGGGACTTGGGCCTGGGTGCGGCGATCGGTCGCCGCCCAGGCATTGTTAGGAACTTGGCGCCTCCCCCGCTAAGGTACCCCCTCAGATCGACACGGTTTTGTTACCAACGGCATCGGTCAGGGTCTAGGGGCCCACGGCACGGGGGACTTTGTTATGGTCCGTGCCATTTTTTATTTTATTGTATGTCCGGTATTGTTTTGGTCGAAATGTTTTCTTCAGCGCCTTTGGACTGCGGAACTTGGTTGGGACGAGCCACTTCGGGAAACCCTGTTGGAAGATTGCCTCCAATTTGTATCCGCATTCCCTGCAGTCAACGAGGTCGTGTTACCCCGCGCTATTCTCCCCCCTGGGAGCTACACTGCTACCCTTCATGGGTTTTGTGATGCGTCTTCGCACGGTTATGCAGCTGTTGTTTATCTGCGCACCGTCAGCGCGACAGGCCAGGTGAAGTTGTCACTGGTCATGGCCAAGAGCAAGGTGGCCCCCCTCCGGACGGCACTGACCATCCCTAAGTTAGAGTTGTCAGGGGCGGCGCTTCTTGTGCATCTATTGAACCACGTTGCTCACACTTTGGGTGGAACTGTGGACATTCGGGCTTCTTACGCCTGGACGGACAGTCAAATTGTTTGTGTTGGTTGAAGACGTCCGTCCGCTCTTTGGAGGTCTTTGTTGCGAACCGAGTGTCCCAAATTCAAAATTCTGAAACGCCTTTGACTTGGAGGCACGTGCCTGGAGATCTGAACCCAGGCGACGTGGCCTCACGTGGGTGCATGGCACCCCGCCTGATTGCTCAGCCCCTATGGTGGGGACCAGACTGGCTGACTCACCCCGAAGATGATTGGCCTCGAACGCCAGTCTTGATGTCGGGTCCTTTGCCCGGGCTCAAGGTGCTCGCTGTTGGAACGAAGGACTCTCCGTTTGAACCTGATTTTTTGTTGAATCGATACAGCTCCCTCGACAAATTGTTGAACGTTACCTTGTGGATCAGGCGTTTTGGTCATAATTCTAGGAATCCCGGGAACAAACGCCTGTCACCGGTTCTCTCTCCTCACCAGCGACAGGAATCACTCCTCCTTTGGGTCCGCTCCGTGCAGGCTGCACACTTTGAGAAGGAGATTGAAACTTTGAAGTCTGGTAAGGCTAAATTGTCGGGAGCCGTTAGTAAGTTGAACCCCTTTTTGGACAATACGGGTCTTTTGCGTGTTGGGGGACGGTTGAGGCACTCTAGCCTTCCTTATGGGGCCCGTCACCCCCTTTTGTTGCTTAAAGAGGGCCATTTGGTTAAGTTGTTGGTGACTGATCGTCATATTAAGAACTCGCATGCCGGTTGCAATGCGCTGTTGGCCATTCTGCAGCGAGAGTTTTGGATATTGTCGGCCCGTCGTACTATTCGTAGCATCGTCTTCCGTTGTTTGCCGTGCTACCGGACTAAGGCCTCTACTATGCAGCCAATGATTTTGATTTGATTTGATTTTGATTTGATTTGGTTTTGATTTGATTTTGATTTGATTTTGATTTGATTTTGATTTGATTTTGATTTGATTTTGATTTGATTTTGATTTGATTTTGATTTGATTTTGATTTGATTTTGATTTGATTTTGATTTGATTTTGATTTTGCAGGCGTCGGAACAGGCTTTGCTGGTCCCTTTTTGGTGAAGACGTCTACTCTTCGCAGTAGTAAAATTGTTAAGGCTTATTTGTGTGTGTCTGCCTGTCAACTAAGGCAGTGCACTTGGAGTTAGTAACCTCCCTCTCGACAGAGGCTTTTGTGGTGACCTTGGATAGATTTGTGTCTCGCCGTGGGTTACCTATTTTGATCAGGTCTGATTGCGGTACTAACTACAAGGGTACAAGTAATTATTTGAAAGAGGTATACGCCTTCCTTGCTGAGAACCAGGCTGACATTGGTAACAAATTAGCTCGCCGAAGGGTCACTTGGTTGTTTGACCCGCCAGCCTGCCCCCATTGGGGGGGTATTTTTGAGGCCGCGGTGAAAGCGGTAAAGGGACACTGTCGCAGATTGTTGGGAGACACCGTTCTCACCTTTGAGGAGTTAGCTACGGTATTTTGCCGCATTGAAGCTGTATTGAACTCGCGTCCATTGTGCCCGCTGTCTTCGGACCCGAACGACTTGGAGGCCCTAACCCCGGGCCATTTTTTGATTGGACAGCCTGTTCCGTCCCGTGACCACAGACAGCCGACAGTACGACAGTTTTTTGTTTAGTCTGTGCGCCTGCGCATCATTACGTGTAACAGGGTGAAAGCTGTCACTTGTCAGTTTGATTTTGACACTTGAATTTGAGCTTGAAAATGGGTTGGTTGGTTGGCTACTTGGTTTTTTGAATACTAATTGATTAATCTTGTTGAATCTATAGTTTTGCGGACAATTTGTTGAGATCCGATTGTTTTGTGTGCGAACCTGTTGACGATTGAACGGGTTTTATTTTGGAATTTGATTGAATTCTCCAATTCTCCAATATTTCTTGTATGCCATTGCACAACAAAACACTTCAAATTAAATAACAAAATTCAAACAATAAATAACAAAGGAAATCCAAAGCAAACAATTAAACGGCTTAACTGTTAGTCAATAACTCAAGAAATTACAAAAGGAAACACAAAGCAAACAATCAAACTGGTCCTGGTAACTCAAGACAACAACAAAACATTGGTTCCAATCCAATGAACAACAATAAACTTTTATTTCAAGTTAAAACAATGCCAATGTTCAAAAATGACAATTTCAAATGTTAACTCTCAAAAAAACTGTCAATGGTACAACAATCCTATATTTTAATGTCTTCCGGACATCCAATACAACAAACAGGTCAGATACCACAACAAGGGGCTGTAACATAACCTGATCCAATTAACTTTATTAGCACAGGTAACCCGACTGACCTCAGTAACATAAGTTTACTTGTCTAAACAATTTAGACAGATTATTTCAATGAACAAATAAGTACAGTTAACAAATATTTACAGTGAATTAATATTTCCCTAAAGAGACTGCCAAGTAATTAGCTTACTGTAAATTACTACTTTTGTTGGTTGCATTTCTTACAACCACGCTCTGCTACCATTATGTTCGACGCTAGGCCTCACGTTCCAACACAGAGAGCAAATAGGCCAGCTTTAGGCGGGTCTGAGGTAAGCGTGGGTTGAACTGTCCGCCGTGCGCGGAGCTGATTTACAAATATTCAAACACTCACCTGGATGAGGAATTCTGGGGTCTCGATTCCGAGCCTACCCGGATTTATGTATGTAAATGAGTGTGTATTGTATTGTGTAGTGAAGTTAGTATTCCAGGAGTAAGGCCGCCTCAATACGCTCGAGACTCACAAGCACGCGGCTTTCTTACGGTCACACTATAACCTCAAACTATTTCAATCAAATTCCAAAATAAAACCCGTTCAATATTGTCAACAGGGGTTGTTTGCACACAAAACAATCGGATCTCAACAAATTGTCCGCAAAACTATAGATTCAACAAGATTAACAATTAATATTCTCAAAACCAAATCCCTCCAACCAACCATTATCAAGATCAAATTCAAGTCGCAAAATCAAACTGACAAGTGACAGTTGTCACTCCGTTACACGCCACGATGCGCAGGCGCACAGACTAAACAAAAAACTGTCGTACTGTCGGCTGTCTGTGGTCACGGGACGGAACATCTACCCCCCCCCCCCCCCCCCCGGACGGACCTTCCCGTCCGCTAATCAATTGGCAATCTTGACAAGGTTGCGACCGCTCTCTTCACGACCGATCCGTCCACCAAAACCTCTGCAAAACGAGGAACCCCGTCGGTGCCAGCCACCAAATTGAGAATGCGTCCCCGGCGCCAATACAAAGGCTCAAGGTTGGCATCCTTAATCATGACGAGGTCTCCAATTTTGGGCGGATGCGTTTTATCAGTCCACTTGACGCGCTGCTGGAGGATGTGCAAATACTCCAAGCTCCAACGCTTCCAAAAATTCTGAGCGAGCTGCTGCACCAACTGAAACCGCGATAGCCGATTTTGGCTCACATCGAGAAAAGGGTACTCCGGCAGGGCGACAAATTGTCCGCAAAACTATAGATTCAACAAGATTAACAATTAATATTCTCAAAACCAAATCCCTCCAACCAACCTTTATCAAGATCAAATTCAAGTCGCAAAATCAAACTGACAAGTGACAGCTGTCACTCCGTTACACGCCACGATGCGCAGGCGCACAGGCTAAACAAAAAACTGTCGTACTGTCGGCTGTCTGTGGTCACGGGACGGAACAGTTACTTTGCCTTTGCGAGAACTTATTACCTAAAACAAGTGACCGATCGGAGTGGTGTTTGCTGGGATTACTGTGTGAGTTTGTTTATTACTACAATGGAGGCTTTTTTTTCGTTACAAGATGAGTTAATCGAGAATTTGATGAAAGCTGAGAGAAATTATAAGAAAACTCCGAAAGAAAGAATTAAACGTCAGTACTTAGAAACGAGATTGGAGTTGTTAGAACAATTATTTAAAGATTTTAAAGACGGACACAAGGAGGTAGTTGTTGCGAAAACGAAAACTAAGAAGGAAGCATATTTTACAGAAGGAAAATTTGAGATTTTTGAAGACATATATGTGCAGTATAAATCAAGTTTGCGAGAAGCTTTGCAACAGTTTTTGCCGCCAGTTACCGAGTTATCTAACCCAGCAGTTGCCAATAGTGCGAACAATAATTGCGGTGATGTAAAACTACCCCGCATACAATTTTCTAGTTTTGCGGGTAAATATGAAGAATGGCCAACCTTTTACGACATGTTTTCCTCATTAATACACAATAATAAGAATATTTCATTGGTGCAAAAATTACATTATCTCAAGGCTAATTTGAGTGGAGAAGCATTAAATCTATTGAGTAATTTCTCGACGACTGATGCTAATTATGAAGAACCATGGAAGCAGTTGGTTCGGCGATACAATAACAAGCGTTATAACTGCAATGAAATTATGAGGACATTATTTGGCACAAAGAAAATTCAAACCGAGTCAGCCAATGCAATTAGGAGTTTGTTAGATACGACGTCTACCTGTCTAAAATCTTTGGAAAACTTGGACATTAGTACTGAATCCAGTTACGCTAACGCGTCCGTTGTTTACTTAGTTGTTTCAAAATTGGACACGGAATCTGTTAAACAATGGGAACAGCAGATAAGTATGATGTGTGATGAGTTGCCCACTTTGATACAATTAAGAGATTATTTAGAGTACCGTTTCAGGACTTTAGAAATGATCGATACAAACGGGAACCGTGCCGCGCAACAAGCTAAGCCGGCTGCTAAATCGAAATCTTTTCACGCATCAGTAGAGAAGGAGAAACAGAACAAGCCCAATGCTAAACAAGAGTGTCCGATGTGTCATGAGACTCATTATCTCAACCAGTGCAAGCGTTTTAGTCTTATGACACCTAAGGAAAGACAGGACTTCGTTCAAACGAGCAAATTATGTTTTCATTGTCTGGCACCACATCATGCGGTAGTTAAGTGTCGACAGTCATTCAGCTGTAAGAAATGTGGGAGAAGACATCATACGATGTTACACTTTGAAAGAGAGAACAAGGAGCCAGCCAGTAGCGTGGAGCAGGCAGCCGCAGTATCACCGAGTGAACCACAACAGGAGAGAGCGAGTACAACACGAGGTGACACAAACATAACTGCTACATTTTCTAGAGGAGAGCTACAACCCGACAGCGTGCTACTTGCGACAGCTATGGTTAAGGTATTCCGTTCTAACGGTTTTAAACAAATAATTCGAGCTTTAATTGACCAAGGGTCGCAGGCATCTTTTGTTTCTGAGTCAACTGTGCAATTATTAGGTCTTACACGCAAACCAGTAAGTGGCTGGGTGTCTGGGCTAGGAGAGGGCCGTATGAAGATAAAAAACACGGTTTCACTTCGCTTGGAATCACGTCATAATCCAGCTAATTACATCCTAGTTAACGCATATGTTAACGCATATGTTAACGCATATGTTAACGCATCTACCGTGTGGTGCCGGACGTAAAGAATAACACTACCCCATTTCTTCCCGTGGGTGTCGTAAAAGGCGACTAAGGGACTTACTAGAGAATGGGCAGCAGCGTTCTCTATGCATTTTACCACCATACTGCGATCGCCAACCCGCCTGCCAAGCGTGGCGATTATGGCAAAGCCCCCCAAATTGGGGGAGGCCTAAGTCCAGCAGTGGACGTCTTCCGGCTGAAATGATGATGATGATGATGATAACGCATATGTGTTGCATTCCTTAACGTCACTACTTCCGTCAACCAACGTCAACACTTCCAAATGGGTAGAAATTGATAATCTTTCTTTAGCTGATCCTACATACGCGACGTAAGATTGATATTTTGTTAGGTGCAGAGGTTTATAGCGAAATATTACTGGATGGCGTTATGAAACATCCAGTTTGTAATTTAATAGAATAGAATACGGTGTTTGGATGGATTTTGTCAGGAAGAATGTCAAAGGGAGCTCGAACGTTAGCAAAAGATAATCTCATTAGCATTAGAGGTTGCAAAAATTCGATAATTTTGTTTTTCGAATATTCGAATATTTTTTCAGTGATGTTCGAATATTATTCGAATATTTTCAAAATATAAAAAACCAGCCTTTTATTTATTTATAAATATTTTTTTTTTTTAATTACAATGTCTTAGCACCAATTATAAAATTAAAATCAAAACAATAAAATTGGACACAAAATTTTAATTGGAAAAATCAAATAAAATTTTAAAAAAATCAACAATGTAATAGCGTCAATTAGAAAATTAAAATCAAAACATGATAAAATTGGACACAAAATTAAAACAATATTAAAACAATTAACAAATGGGTAACTTTTTTAAGCCTTTTTTTAAATTTATATCATCACATTCATCACAGTCACAGCACATAATAATTATTATACTTTATTTATTTATTTTACTTTCAAAGAATACGTAAATAATAATAATTATTTACGTATTCTTTGAAAGTGAGACATGAGGAAACTTAAAGCGTCTTTGGAATCATCGTTTAGTTTATATCTGAGATGATTACAGATATACTTCGAATTTGAAAATACCCTTTCGCACTCTACACTAGTTGAAGGAATGCACATTAACACGTCATAAGCCTGAGTTAGGTGTATTTGCCTTGGCGCTCCTGCACCATCTGCATTTTTATTGATAATTCTAGATCATCTTCGCAAGTTGCTGTGGACGTAGAAGGCCTTGCACACATTTCATCATTTATCTTTTTCTGCAGCTGTTCTTTTATTGACATATTTGAGATTCTAGATGCTTCTTCGTTTTGACAATGCTGTAGGTCTGCTAGAAACATGTCATCTTCGTCATCAGAAGCGCCAGTATAAGTTGTCGTTGAAGGTCTTTGTTTAAAATATTTTTTTTTTAATAACAACTACAAATTTTAATTTCTACCAACATCAACTTTAGACTAGTAATTTTTTTGGTAGTATTCGAATATTCGAATATATATTTATTTGCTATTCGAATATAAATTTGGAAAGCAAATTCGAATAATTCGAATATTCGAATATTCGATTGCAACCTCTAATTAGCATGCACATTCAGGTGAAAGAGGATGAGTTACTTAAAAGGTTTTGGGAGATGGAAGATGAGCCTAATTTAGTAAGAAAAGAGTTTTCTGATAGTGAGAAAGTATGTGAAGAGTTTTTTGACTTAACTACAGTGAGAGATAATGAAGGGAGATTTATAGTGAGATTACCTTTTGCAACGGACGAGCCTATGTGTCAATATGGTAATACAGAAAAGAAAGCAGTGAAGAGGTTAGAATATTTAGAGAGAAAGCTATCGAAAGAGTCAAAGTTAAGAGAAGAATATAATAAAGTTATGAGTGAATACTTGAGTATGAACCACATGAGACTGGTTTCTGAGAGTGAGCTAGAGAAATCTAAAGCTGTCTATCTTCCTCACCATGCTGTGGTGAGAGAAGAAAAAGACACAACTAAGGTGAGAGTCGTCTTTGACGCATCCAGCAAAGGTGATAACAGTGTATCACTAAATGATGAGCTTCTTGTCGGACCAAGGTTACAACAAGATTTAAGGCACATTTTGATGAGATGGCGTCAACATAAAATCTGTATCGTAGCCGATATTGTCAAAATGTATCGGATGGTGAGAGTGGCAGACAGGGACACAGATTTTCAGAGACTTGTCTGGAGATTTGATCCAGCGGAGCCAATACAACGTTACAAGTTGTTACGTTTAACGTTCGGTACAGCATGCGCGCCATATCTAGCTGTCAAGGTATTACATAGACTTGCTGAGTTAGAAAAGCAAAAGTATCCATTAGCGGCGAGAATAACGAAACAATGCTATTATATGGACGATTTAATGACCGGTTCTGACACGGTTAATGAGGCAATACAAATTTATGAGGAGATGAATGATTTAATGAAGAGTGGTGGTTTTGAGTTACAAAAATGGAATAGTAATAATGAAAAGTTCTTAGAGCAAATTGGGAAAACTGAGTTGAGTGAAAGGCAACCTATTAAACTGAATGATCTAATAAAGGTATTAGGTTTGAGTTGGAATAGGAACTGTGGGAAGAATGATAATTTTGAATACGTAACCTAAAGATTTAGACACTAAAAGACAAGTATTATCTGAAGTAGCGAGATTGTATGACCCTTTAGGCTGCATCGTCCGTGTAGGTGCCGGACGTAAAGAATAGCATCACCACCCCATTTCTTCCCGTGGGTGTCGTAAGAGGCGACTAAGGGATATACTAGAGAATGGGCAGCAGCGTTCTCTAAGCATTGCAGACTATCATACTGCGATCGCCAACCCGCCTGCCAAGCGTGGCGATTATGGCAACCCCCCCCCCCCCCCTAAAATGACAAGCACCACAAATAAATGGCCCCTAGTGCCCGGCGGCCCACCTAACCTTGGCTACGGTAGCGGTCAAGGCCACGGTGAGGCAAGGGGTGCAAAGAATCCCCGGAGGAGATCCGGCTACCACAAACACCGACAATTGGACCTGGCAACATATAACACGCGTACACTTCGGACCGACGAGAAGATCGCCGAACTGGAGGAAGAATTGAGCAGGTTACGATGGGATATAGTAGGGTTATCTGAAGTCCGAAGAGAGGGGGAGGACTCGATAATCCTCAAATCCGGAAACCTGCTCTATTTCCGGGAGGGCGACCAGCAGTCCCAAGGTGGCGTCGGGTTTATCGTCCATAAGTCCCTTGTGAGCAACGTGGTGAAGATCGAGAGTGTGTCAACCAGGGTAGCGTACCTTATACTCAGAATATCCGCAAGGTATTCGTTGAAGGTCATACAGGTTTACGCTCCGACCTCGTCACACCCCGACGATGAGGTGGAGACCATGTATGAGGATATTTCCAGAGCCATGCATGGTTCCAAAACTCACTTCACCGTTGTCATGGGGGACTTCAACGCGAAACTTGGCAAGCGAGGCGATGATGAGTTGAGAGTGGGGCAATTTGGAGTTGGACGTCGCAACCACCGGGGTCACCTACTGGCTAGTTTTATGGAGAAGGAAGGCCTCTTTATGATGAATTCCTTCTTCAGAAAACGTGAGCACAGGAAGTGGACCTGGCAGAGTCCTGATGGTGCAACAAAAAACGAGATTGACTTCATTATGTCGACGAAGAGGCAAATATTCAATGATGTCTCTGTGATCAACGCGGTGAAAACCGGGAGCGATCACCGCATGGTAAGAGGCACATTGAATATCAATATCAAGCTGGAAAGATGTCGGCTGGTGAAGTCAACGCTCCGTCCAGCACCGATCCAACTTCAAAACCCCGAGAGCTTTCAGCTCGAACTCCAGAATCGTTTTGAGTGCCTAGGGAGCTCCGTCGACGATTTTAACGATGGGTTCGTGGAAACTGTCCATACGGTCGGGTCTAAGTTCTTCAAGACCCGCCGTACTAATAGGAAAAAGAAACTCTCAGATCCTACATTACAGCTCATGGAACAGAGGCGCGGAATGATCCTGCAGTCTTCAGAAGCTGCGTTCGAGTACCGGCAGCTCAATAGACAGATCTCTAAGTCCTTGAAAAGCGACCTTCGCCGCTATAACACAGAGCGGATCAAGGACGCGATAGAGCGGAATAAGGGCTCCAAGGTATTTACTAGGGATCTGTCTATTGGGCAGAGCCAGCTTACAAAACTGAAGACCGATGATGGCAGAGTCGTATCCGCCAAACCTGAGCTGTTTAAGGAGATTGAGAGGTTCTATGGACAGTTATACATGTCAACAAGTAACCCCGTTAAATATCTGGCAAATGACCCAAGAGCTAGGTTGACCCGACATTACACCGAAGACATCCCGGACGTCAGCTTGTAAGAGATTCGGATGGCTCTGAAGCAGCTTAAAAACAACAAGGCGCCGGGTGATGACGGAATTACGGCTGAACTCCTGAAGGCTGGCGGGAAACCCGTTCTCAAGGCCCTTCAGAAGCTGTTTGATTCCGTCATACTCGAGGGCAAAACGCCACAGGCATGGAACAGAGGTGTGGTGGTACTTTTCTTTAAGAAGGGTGACAATGCCCTACTTAAGAATTATAGGCCCATCTCACTTCTGAGCCATGTCTACAAGCTGTTTTCAAGAGTCATCACGAACCGTCTAGCGCGCAGGTTTGACGACTTCCAGCCTCCCGAACAAGCCGGATTCCGTAAAGGCTTTAGCACCGTGGACCACATACATACGCTGCGGCAGGTTATACAGAAGACCGAAGAGTATAACCTGCCTCTTTGTTTAGCGTTTGTGGACTACGAAAAAGCCTTCGATTCGGTCGAAACCTGGGCTGTACTGCAGTCTCTTCAACGGTGCCAGATCGACTATCGGTACATCGAGGTGCTGAAGTGTCTGTACGAAAACGCCACTATGTCAGTCCGACTTCAGGACCAGACCTCGAAACCTATCCTTCTGCAGCGAGGGGTGAGACAGGGAGACGTTACTTCTCCGAAACTGTTCACCGCTGCACTGGAGGATGTCTTCAAGGTTCTGGACTGGAAAGGGGCTGGCATCAACATCAATGGCGAGTACATCACTCACCTTCGGTTTGCCGATGATATAGTTGTCATGGCTGAGACTATGGAGGGCCTCAGTACAATGCTCGATGACCTCAGTAGAGCTTCCGAAAGAGTGGGTCTCAGGATGAACATGGACAAGACAAAGGTCATGTCCAATGCTCGTGTGATACCCACTCCAGTGAAGATCGGAGGCGCTACACTCGAAGTTGTGGACGAATATGTGTACCTAGGACAGACTGTCCAGTTAGGTAGGTCCAACTTCGAGAAAGAGGTCAATCGTCGAATCCGACTCGGCTGGGCAGCGTTTGGGAAGCTACGCAATATCTTCTCGTCCCACATACCGCAGTGTCTCAAGACGAAAGTCTTTGACCAGTGTGTGTTGCCAGTGATGACATATGGAACCAAAACGTGGTCGCTCACAATGGGCCTTATTAGAAGGCTGAAAGTCACCCAAAGGGCGATGGAGAGGGCTATGCTTGGAGTTTCTCTACGTGATCGAATCAGAAATGAAGAGATCCGTAGGAGAACCAAGGTAACCGACATAGCCCGAAGAATTGCTAAACTGAAGTGGCAGTGGGCAGGGCACATTGCTCGCAGAACAGATGGCCGATGGGGCCGAAAGGTTCTGGAGTGGCGACCGCGCACCGGAAGACGTAGAGTTGGAAGGCCTCCAACAAGGTGGACCGATGACCTTGTGAAGGCCGCAGGAACCCGCTGGATGCGGGAAGCACAAAACCGGTCGAAGTGGCGGAGCTTGGGGGAGGCCTATGTCCAGCAGTGGACGTCTTTCGGCTGAAATGATGAGGCTGGATTGCCCCAGTGATAGTTAATGCTAAAATTCTCATTCAAAAACTGTGGAAATCTGGACTTGAGTAGGATGACAGTTTGACTGATGAATTGCATGGTGAGTGGCTAAAATACAGACAAGAAATAATAGATTTAAAAAATCTTAAAGTACCTAGGTGGGTAAATTTTACACAAGAGTGCAAAAGAGAGCTACACGTATTTTCAGATTCTTCAAAAACAGCCTTTGCGGCAGCAGTTTACATACGAGTGATTGATAGTTCAAATAGGGTGCATGTACATTTACTATCCGCAAAGACTCGAGTTGCCCCAATCGTAAAAGAGATTTCTATACCCCGTCTTGAATTGTGTGGCGCCACCTTAGCAGCCAAGCTTATATGTGAAGTATCACAAGTGCTGGAAATATCCAAGGAACATCTCTATGGATGGACCGACTCCACCATAGTGTTAGCATGGCTCAAAGGCGGCTCCAGTCGATGGGCAACATTTGTCAGCAACAGAGTGTCCAGTATATTAAATATTAAGGATTACCACCAGTGGAGTCATGTCTCCTCAGAGACAAACCCTGCGGATTGTGTTTCGCGTGGTCTGCAGCCCAAGGAGTTGAGTGAGCATACATTGTGGTGGAGAGGACCGCAATGGTTGTCAGAAACTACAATACACACAGAGAGTAAACTTATTGAGGACACACACGAAGAGAAACGAATCCAGTCTTTAACCGTTATATCTGACGTGAACGATGAATTTGTTTGGTCAAAATATTCATCTTTAAATAAGCTATTAAAGATTGTATCCTATAGTAAACGAGTTTTGAATTATAAATTAAAGAAAGATAATAGACCTAACCTACCTAAATTTATCACACCAACTGAAATGAACGAGACTTTAATATCATGCATTAAACAAGTACAAGAGCGCGAGTTTTCATTGGAAATAAAACGATTAAAGACTGGAGGATGTGTGCCGAAAAAGAGTAAATTGCGATCTCTTTGTCCCTTTTTGGACCAAAAGGGGACACTAAGAGTAAGTGGACGCATAGCACAATCGGACGCGTGTTATGACACGAAGCACCCGATAATTATGCCTGGTAACCATCATTTTACCAAGGTTTTAATTGCGGATGCTCATGTAAAAACATTATTACACGGTGGCCCTCAGGCTATGTTAAATTTACTTAGAACCAAGTACTGGATCTTACGCGCTAAGGAACGTGTTAAAAATATTTTAGAGAGTCCACTATTTGTTTAAGATACTCCACAAGGAAGACTACTCCTCTAATGGGTCTGCTTCCAGAGGCAAGGTTGAAACCCAGTAGGCCATTCTTATCTACTGGTGTGGATTACTGTGGTCCAGTTTATATCAGATTTTCGCCTGGGCGAGGATATAAGTCTTACAAAAGTTACTTTTGCATATTCGTGTATGGTTACACGAGCAGTCCATTTAGAAGCAGTAACTGACATGACTGCCAAGGCTTTTATTGCTGCGTTTAGGCGATTTACTGCTCGTAGAGGCCATTGTCAGGATTTATACAGTGACAATGGCACTAATTTTGTAGGCGCTGATAAGCAAATGCGAGACATGTTCAATAGGTCAAAATCTTCTCTTCCTGGAGAAATAGCAGAGCAACTTTCCGTAGAAAGAACTACCTGGCATTATATTCCTCCCACCTCGCCAAACTTTGGCGGGTTGTGGGAATCGTCGGTGCGCGGAACTAAGACACATTTAAAAAAGGTAGTAGGAAATATTACACTTACATACGAAGAAATGTCGACTGTCCTGGCGCAAGTGGAGGCGTGTTTAAACTCGAGACCGATTTCATTGTTGAGCGATGACCCAAACGACCCTTTACCCTTGACACCAGGTCATTTCTTGGTCGGCGAACCATTGATAAATATTGCAGATGAGGATTACACTAATTGTAACGTTGTTGGTTTGGATAGATGGCGATTAACGCAAAAAATTGTAACAGATTTCTGGAATAAGTGGTATAAGGAGTAGTAATATCTAGTTAATTTAAATCAAAGGTATAAATGGAACACTAAACGTGAGGAACCAGAAGTAGGCGATATTGTTGTTCTAAAAGAAGACAATATACCGCCAGCTAAATGGTTACTTGGTAAAATTGTCAAAAAATATCCTGCACCTGATAATGTAAGTCGAGTTGTATCAGTAAAGTGTAAAACCGGAGAATATAAGCGTCCAGTAAGCAAAATTTGTATTCTAACCAAATGAAATTTGTTTATTTTACCTATTACATTGTTTAAAGTCAACATTTATTTACCTACCTTTTATGTTCAAACGAAGTTAAAAAAAAACCCCAACTGTATTTATGTAATTTATGTACTATGATGAGTTCTCCCAAGCCTACTCTTTATCTGTTTTGTTAAGTAATTTTGTTATATGTACTGAGCTATAGGTAGTACTAATGACCTACTTCTAAAACGTATTTGTTATCAATGTACCTAATTAAACATTCCGGCTGAGCCGCACGTTTGCTGCTTTGCTTGAATGTATTTACTTATTAACGTTCTGTTATTCAATAAATTGTTTTATGATTAAGCTGTTGAGAGGAATGTTTCTTTTGAGTTTTTATTATACTTGTTATGTATTAAGTTTATGCATAAGTATTTCTATATTTTATTATTGTTTCAGTTTAAGTTATTTTTATCAAAGATTCGTTTAAGAGTAGTTACACACACACATTTGTGTTTGTATTGGTGTGTGTCTAAACATATATTTTTACAGTCCACTATGATCTAGTTAGTAGTGAATAAACCTTCTTAAAAACTACACGTTGTTTTCTTCCAAAAAATCAACCTTATGCACTGAACAGTGATGAATATTTCAATTTGACGACAACCTTATCTATCCATTAATCCCTGTCAGCCCTTGTTAGTACATTCTACAACATTTATTAGGTTTTTAAGAATGTATTTATATAGTTATTAATTTCTTCCAGGTAATATTAAAAATTAAATAACTGTGGGAAAAATATCATAGAAAATCTAATAGAGGACTCTAAGGAGAAATTAAGAGTAGCTGTATGAGAAGTTGAATGTGGTAGAATGAGAAAATACAGTGCTACAAAAACATTCCAAATACCTCGTATGACCATTATGGAAAATGTAAATAAAAGAAGAGCAAAATCTACAACGCTCGGGCCGTGGGGTCCGAGTGCTCTTATTCTATTTAAAGAAATTTCTAAACGGCTGGTGGACACTTCCCGTGACCCAAGAGCTGGTTTTTACCTTGGCCAGAGGCTAAGCATTGCCATACAACGTGATAATGCCGCCAGTCTCTTGGGTACACTACCAGTCGACAGCGATGCGGATGATTTTTAGACACTATGTTTTTAATTTGTAAATAGTTTTAGTTAATTTAGGTTATAATTTTTTTTTTCTTTATTAATTTAAAAAAAAACAACACTTGGGCGAAATACAGGTCCGTCACCCAAAATTGAATATAAGTTGGCAACAAATCTCCATGTAGTGGAAAAATATGGTTTTGGGCTAGAAAGAGAGAATATTTTAGTACCTACTGTGATCAAAGTTGGTTGTCTCTTAATTTTTTTTTTTTCTTCTATAAAGTTCTATTAATAAAAGCTTATTTAAATACCAAAAATTTAGTTTTTTTTTTTTAGTATTGCAATTGTTTTAAACCTGACTGGTGATCTATACCGGACTTACCCAGCAAATGCTTCTTTTTGCAATTTATGCCGATTGGAGCTTTAATATGAAAACTACAGCACACATAGAAATGCTCTAGAAACACATACGCATACACAATGTCATTATTTGAATAAACTGACTACTTATGGGTTTTTATTCTATTAGATGGTCTTATCGTAAGCTAACACTTTCAGTGCCCAGTCGAAAAAAGAATTATTCAAAAGTAGACTCTATTCACACCTAGCTTATTTTAGTGATTTGCACCCGGTAGGCGGGTGCACAGCATGGTCCCAAGGTACATAACTACTACGTAGAACTCGGAGGTGAGTCGTGGGCATGCGAATGAATTACCGTTCGACCCGGGAGCCGGGTGCTTGGCACTAAAAGTGTTAAGTAGTTATACTGTGGCACAAGAATCTTCATGAGATACATTACAGATCAGATACGAATTTGTTCTGATGTAGCCAATCATACACTACAACAATACGTGCCAAACACATTGTGGAATGTAAATAAATGCTAAGATATGTGAGTAGCGTGTACCTCGGCGCCGCAGCCGAACCAGGCCTGGTGCTCCTGCGCGGACAGGTTCATGTCGTAGTACGTGAGCGGCGCCCGGCGCGCGGCGCTCCACAGCCGGCCATACTCGGCGCCGCGCAGCAGTGACATGGGGTTGCGCCACACCTTGCAGTCCGTCGCGTCTGGCTCCGCGCTGGCGCCGCCGCCGCCCAGCCACGGGCCCAGGTGTGTCAGCGACACCTGCTCGATGAACGACGTGCCGTATTTGCGGAAGTACCACCACTCAAAGATAAGTATCAGCCCGGAGATCAGCGACGATGTGCCCGTCAGCGCCACGTAGAACTTGGGCGTCAGCGCGCCAAGGAACGCCGATGAGTCCCACATAGCGAACACCGTGATGAATTGCGGTCGCGCCGCCGCCGCAGTCAACACAAACTAGGACCGCTCGACACCAGAGTAGTCTGCCTTAATTTAACTCTCGAGATAACACTATACATCAGTTTTACGCCAATCTTTTTGTGATATTTTAGCAGACTTATCAACAGCAATAACATTTACATAAATATACACCACAGAAAACACATACATTTTTTTTTTTTTTTTGCTTTTGGCAAACACATACATTTACATTAATATACAGATACACCACAGAGCATGTAAGGCCCCATTCCGAGTTATTTCATAATTGCAGAATTGCTCAAAGTGCTTAAATTAATAATTTGTGTTCCGATTTGAAATCACTCAACAGTGCGGAACGCTTGTTAACTTGCCGAACTGTTCTCGCTCAAACTCAAAACCTTTAGACAGGGTGTCTAAAGGTTTTATAAAACTTGCATACACCACATTTTTTTCAAATATGATGCGACTCAAAACAAACATTTGTCATTGTCACAACTGTCGTTTTGTTATTTCATTTTTGACAGCGCTCATATCCTACGATTTTTTCGGAAGGGGTTTATCATCACGCTCAAATTGATTACAGTGTAACTCGGAATGCAGCCTAAATAACAAAATGTCGACATTGACAAGTCATTCTTCGTTCTTGAACCTCCTCAACATGCACAACGGCTGAAAGCATAGAGATGTAGGCATTTTTATGTAGAAGTCGGAGAGATGGTATTATTTATAAAAAGGCATTGATACAAGAAGTGTAAATCCATAACCTTTTGGTCTAAGTAACTCAGCTCAAATTACTATGAGGCACCGCTAATTTCGCAGCAACTTTTCGATTTTCAAATGAATGTAGCAGAAATTAACGACTTGCTGCATAGGTATGAGCAGAAGCGGACACACTAACTCCTCCATATTTTCACTCTCTCTCTCTCTCTATTTCTACCATTAGGGGTGTATTTGTTTTTGAGTTTTTCACTTTTAATCAGGACCAACTTCCAAACTTTTCTGAACAATTTCGAATAAAAAAAAAAAGATTTTATGACTACCTATCGACTTTTTTGTGCTCACTACAGTGTGACACCCACCTACTGTCTGTGGGTGCAGTTCATAAAGACAGTCGTACAGCTTGGCAAAAAAGAGTCTGACGCGGTGACAACTGGAACTAAAATATATTTTTTGTGGCAACACTGCTTTGTTTATCAACTACTACAGGTAGTTTCTCTATCATTGTGTTGTTTCCAGTTGTATTTCACTTATTTCTAATTATTTATTTAATTTCTATTTTTACTTTTTCCTTTCGCACGTTTTCTCTTAACATATCCGACGTTGGCAGAATTGTCGACATCGGCACCATTGCCAATAGAGAAAAATAGAATAGAATAGAATTATTTCCAAATGACTACCTATCAATTATTACTGCTTGTGTACATACACAAAATTAATAAAACAATAAGGAGATGTGGTATGAGCTGTGCCAACCAAGTTTTCGTAAGACATTTGGCGGAATCGGAAGCGTAACAAATTTTGTTTCTGATTGACAATGTTTTCGAAAGAATTCCCGACATGACAGGTATTTATCCAAGAAATTTATCTTTTATTCAATGCCGTTTTTAGTCAGTCATTGTTTTTCCTTTCATAAACTTATTTTTATAGGTTATAGTTTCAAGCCATTTTATTGTTTTATTTACTAATAGATAATTGAGGTTATGTTTTCTAATTTGACAAATCGCGTGTACGTTGACTCTTCATGGTTGATACTTGAAATTAATCAATGTACATAGAATTAATATGATTGTCCTTATAATTTTGTTTAAGGTAACTTTGTCAATACAATTACTACTACACTACAAACTATTATTAAACCTATTGAGATTGCGCAACGTGCTATCCTAAAGGTTTGCACTTTTAAGCCTCGATTATTTTCAACTTTTTTATTATACCAATACTGTGAAGTACCTACTAACTGTTCGAGTGTTCGACAGATCTTCCTACATAATATCGTTCTAAGGCAACATAAAAATCTAAACTATGACCCCAACTATAAACGTAGGCGCAGATATCAAATAGTGTGTACTCGTAAACACCAACCACACACTTCTTTCACTAGAAGATTTTTTGTGTTCTTGGGTCCTTATATGTATACTAAAATGAACAATAACTTTCATATCTTTTATCTTAACAAGAACCAGTGTAAAAATAAGGTAAAGGAATTCCTTTTGACACTATCTTATGATGAGTCAGAAAACCTTTTAATCGTACCCGCGTGATCAGATTTATTTTAATCAATTTACTACACACACACGTACACACACAGACACACACACACACACACACACACACACACCCCACTTACTCACACTCTACAAGTTCTACTACTCAAACCTCCCAGTCCGTTATCAGAGAGGTATGGCGCTGTAGTCAAAATACAGGATTTTCACCTAGTTCGGCTACAGATGCACCGATGTTATATTGTTTTCATTAAAGCCTACATTTATTTATGTAAATACGGAAAAAAATTAAAACTAAAAAAGAAAAGAAAATTATAATTGCGATAGCACGACGAACAGTGGTGCTGGTGACGGAGGCACCGGGTAATGCCGGCTCAGGCAATGGCTAGTCATTGTTCATAAACCTGGAACAAAAGCAGTGTTGTAGTACCGGAATATTTAGAGATAAATGAAAATGAGAAAAGTCCGTAAGTTACTAACATTTCCCGTGGCTGCAAAATCATGTCGGTGGTGGTGTCCTTCCACCACCCCGCGTCCTCTGGCATGCGAGAAAGAAAGAAAGAAACAAACAAAGAAAGAAAATTTATTTGTCAAACACGCGTTTACATAAACTGACTAATCCGGCATGCAAGTTATTAGATTAATATGTTGTGAGCGTCCATGTTTTGCCAATAACGGCGTACAAATTTTGTAGATATAAAAATTACATTTCATTTACTTAATCATTTAAAATCGAGCTGGAAAAATAAAAAAAATCAGTTGCATTAACAGTAACATTACATACGAGTACCTACATACGTGTCCAATAACCTCTTTTTAGGGTTCCGTTGCCAAATGGCAAAAAACGGAACCCTTATAGATTCGTCATGTCTGTCAAAAAAATAAAAAATAATAATTTCATAAACATAAATCTTATGCATAAACCGTGAATACCTGCCGGTTTGTACGGAACCCTCGGTGCGCGAGTCCGACTCGCACTTGGCCACTTTTTTTTTAAGTCGGTTAAAAACAAATCACCCAAAAATTGTACCATTAAAATGTACGGAAGTCGGCCTGTCATAAACACATAATTTTGTAGCTTCCTTAAATAATATTTATTTTAAAATAGGTAGTTATTTGTTCTTTTTAACTATATTAATGTGCTAATTAACTTTTAAACCCACCTGCGCTTGAAACTTTCCTTTCACTTTCACTCTTCAACAACCACAACACTCAAAATATTCCAACTAACTATGGACAGCCAGCTTGTGAACAGTATGGAAGAACTGGAGAAGCTGTTTAGCTCCCGCATGCGTGAGTATGAAGATAAGCTGCAGAGAGCTACAGCTGGAACTGACCCTGCTCACTCAGATCTTGCTGCACTGTCCCTGGACTTTATCTCACTTTAAAACACAGATCGAACTCCTGACATTGAGTCTAGATGCACATGAGACTGTGATGCGAAGAAAAATCCTGCTGTTTCACGGTATTGCTGAGACACATAATGAAAAGCTGGGTGATTCAATTCTTCAAATAATTTCCAAACAGCTGATGATTGACAACTTTAAATTGGATCATTTGGACGTATGCCACAGACTAGGAGCCCCCCAGGGTAAAACTAGACCTGTACTGGTTCGATTCAATGGAATGGAGCATCGTCGGTTAGTTTGGGATAGTAAAACTACACTGAAGGGCAGTGGCATCACCATTTCAGAGTTTCTGACTAAAACACGGTACCAGTTATTTATTGCGGCTCGCAAGCACTTTAGCATTAATATTGCTGCTGGTCTGCAGAGGGAAGAGTTATTGTCTTGACACCAGACAAGTCTCGCCGGAAGATAGCATCTATGGGTGAGCTAAATTCATTAATCGCGCTATTCCCGACTCCAGCCAGTGCTACTGTTCCTGATGATCCCATGCCGGTTGCCTCTACCTCGTCTATCGCGGCATCTACATCGCCTGTAACAGCAACCCCCAAACGAAAAATTGTGAGGAAGGCTCGCCGCTAAGTTTTCTTATTTTTACACGCTTTATATTAGCTTCACTTGTATGTTTGTATGTTTGTATATTTGTATGTTTGTATGTTTGTTTGTAACCGACTCCTTATAGCGCGATTTTGACCCACTTTAAACGACCAGATTTCATTCAAACTTTGCACACCTGTCAAGGACTAATGACAATGCAATAATTTCATAAATTTGTGCCATTATCCTTGCCAGGGTTACCAGGACACCAAAAAAACTGTCACAAACTACGCTGACATACGTCTCAAAATTCGAAATACCCTAAAAAATAGAAAATAAATAATAGTTAAAAAAAAACTAAAAAACACGCTTCCATTGAAAACCAAACTAAAAAGTACAAAATAATGGAAAAAAAGCGTGGGGTACCTGATATCAATAAAAAAATACCTTAAAAAGCACCCCACGCTTTTTTTCCATTATTTTGTACTTTTTAGTTTGGTTTTCAATGGAAGCGTGTTTTTTAGTTTTTTTTTAACTATTATTTATTTATAATATTGTTCCTCATTCACGCTTTACTTTGACTGTTTTGTGTTACAATCGTGCGGTGTCGGTACACTTTAGATTATTATTTCCTTTTTGTTAATTTACCCACAGTATTTATTTGTAGTTATTTTTTGCTAAAATCTTCATGTAGTTTGCCGGTACATAAATGTTTTTTTTTTTTTTTGCTTTTGGCAATTGAGCCGATGTCGACTATTCTGCCAGAGTCACGTTTAGACGGTAGCGCAGCGGCGAGCTGTTGACTTTGTACTTTGTGGAAGGTTTACAGATGCTGTTAGTCGTGAGGTTAGTCGTATTTAAAATTTTAGATTATTGTCGTTTAAAAAAGTTGTTAAAATTTGAATAATTTTGGGGGAGAAGTGAAATAAAAGGGAATGAAAGTTAGCTGGGAGAGGAATGTTACACTTGAAAGTTCTTCATAGAGATCGAAAGATTTGGTATTCAAGGAGCAGGAGAAGAATATATGGTCCAAAGTACCATCCGCAAGACCGCATTCACAGAGGGAGCTATCCCTAACATGGATCTTATTCAGAAACACTGGGCTACAACAATGTCCGAGTCGCAATCTGCAAAGCGAAGAAACAGTTCTTTTGGCCAATTTTGGGTACTTAAAAAACCAAGGCTTCCGCTGGATGTCAGGCTGTATGGATGAATAGTAGATACCCTTGACTTTTGAGGTCTCATTCCACTTTTTGGTCCATGAGTCGAACAGTTTGGGTTTGGCACCATTTCGCAAATCGTAGTTATGCGCTACGTAGTGCTTTCGATCAACCGGATTTGATGTGGCATACTTTGCTAACGAGTCAGCGCACTCGTTGCCAACAATCCCCGAATGACCAGGGATCCAGGCTATCTCGATATCTAAGCCGTTTTGGGAACAGTCAAATAACAAGCTCTTAATTTCTAAAATGATTTTACTATGGATTTTACTACGAAGTTGATTCTGTTTTGGGGCCTGAATACTACTACGGGAATCTGAAAAAATGACTGATTTTGTAATTTGGTGTGACTTGAGACTTGATATAGTGTATGGCTTCTAAAATGCCAATACACTCCCCAGTAAAAACTGATGTTTCTGGTGGACATTGAAAGAGTAGGGCAATTTTTTAATTTTGAAAGTATACAGCATTGATATATATGTTACACTAGATTAGCAATTACCGCGTCAAAGCGTTGCCACTGGACATAAGGCCACAGCCTTATGCGTAGCTGACGTCAGTTCAGTGCTCTATGTGACGCCAACCGAGTGACACGTGACAGAAAATATCCCCAGAATGGGTAAATGCGTTGTGAAAGAGTGTGATTCAAGATCTCAAAAACATAATAAATTAACCGGAATTACTTTCCACTCGTAAGTTTATTGTTTCAGTGTATAATCAAAGTAAAAACGCAATAAAATGTAAAATTTTGTAGATTAGGTTCAGTGTTACCACTTTTAGTTCCCACATTTGTGGGAGTTTTTAATTTATTGAATTAAGGATTTTAAATATTTTTAAATAATAAAATCGTTGCAGGGTGCCTAAAGATGCAGTACGGAAATAAATATGGCGGTTAGTTAGTTTGTTTCCTGTTTTAAGCCCTTCAATTTCCTGAATTTCTTGTAAACCGTTTACATACTTCCATTCTATTTTATCGTTATTTTTGTTATAAAACGTTTTCTTTGATGCAAACCATTGCGAAACGCACAATTTGTCAGAATCTGAATGGGATTGAAGATTATTTCTAAGCCATTGCGTCATTTGTTCGAATAAATTGTCGGCTCAGCAACGTAAATAACGCAATGAATGTTGTTTAACTATGAATTTTAAACCAATTCCTACCGATAAAAAGTTCCACAATTAACCCTCTGTTTCCCATTAATTCGAGCATGTGACAAGCGTCTAATAAAGCAAATTATTCACTTACAAAAAACGAGTCTAAAAGGCAATAATATACAAAACAATGTTACATAGCGGAGTATGATTTCACTATTATTTAATAAATAAAACATGTCCAAAAAGAAAATGTCTTAATTATTTACATTAGAGATAAACTTCTGACGCACATTCAATAAGAAATACATAATTCAAATAATTTAAAAATAATTTAATGAATAACGTTTCATTAAACGTTTTTATGGCTTAAAAGTTGGGTAAAATTTCGCATGGGTAGGCAACCCCATCCTGCCATTGCATGTTTATATTGCGATCTTTTTCTAATCTAAGCGCCAGTATTATTCTTGCGACTTGTGTGAGTGAGACAGATATATTATGTTTACTTTAAATGTTTAGTAGTGTCAAAGTTACGTCGTCGCGTTTAAATAGTGGTAACAGTTTTTTGACACATTTTGTTGAGGTTTGCATCTCTAGTTATTTAACTCAATGGTATACAGATACTCCTGTACATTCTTTTGGTGATAATTTTGATGCGTTAATACTACATAAATGTTAATATTTTTCTGTAAATGTCAAATGTGACGTGACGTATGTCGCCTGTCAGTGTACTTTTTGGTCGTAATGACGTTACGTTTCGTTTCACTATCCTTTTGGTATAGTATGTTTCTAAATGTTGTGGTTGATATAATCGTTAGTTTGTTACGCATGGCCAACCTCAATAGATCGCTGCATCGGCATACCTGCATACACATTGCACACGGCACCTACGGGCACGAGACGCAAGCTCAGCATAACGTGACCAATTGACGTCAATCGAACCTTTCCATAGAAACTTAGAAACGTGGAGCGGCACTTTTGGATCTGACATCGACCAATTGACACTTTAGTATAATTAGTCGTCATTTCAATACTTTGTAATACAGTAATAAATTAGTTTATTAAAATAAATTTGCATTTTTTTGGATCCTCCGGCTGCACCCATCGTAATTAGTTAGCTTTTAATATTTGTTTTTTTTTTTGTTGATTAAGTACCTTCTGGGTTAACATAATATTTTATGTCTTGATTTATCCATTCACATTGTAATGTTCATTCTTAGTTTATATAAACGGTATGCGAAAATCTCTACCAACAACAGCGAATAGGTGCTTTTATTAGTTGAGCGTATTAATAATTAGTAATATTGTTTTGTTTTTATGTAGATTAGTAGTTTTGATATTGTTAACTATTTGTTTTATTGGTATTATTTTTAGTCGTTATTCATATACATTATTATTTTTGCAAATTATGTTCGATGCGGACATTGATGATGATTACTTCTCCTGTTCTTCCTCTTCTAGCAGTTTCCTGAGTGCGGCGGGTGATTCTTCCTCACCTCTTACTCTTGGCGATCAGATTTCCTCTTTACTTACCCACCTTCCCAACAACCTCAACATAGCCCACATCAATGCCCAGAGTGTTCCGTGCCATTTTTCTGATCTTCTGGCTTCCATTAACTGTGCACATATAGATGCTTTGCTGATCTCGGAGTCCTTCCTCAAGCCCTCTCTTTTATCTATTCACTATGCCCTTCCTGGTTTTGTAGTAGTTCCTGGTGGTGTAGCCATTTACTTGCGTAGTGATATCCCCTATAAGATTATCAGTACATCACCATCTTCCTATTCCGGGTCAGCGGAGCATCTATTTCTTGAAATTTCTCTGCATCATGTTAAAATGCTCCTTGGAGTGGTGTACAGTCCTAATCTTAGTATTGATTACTTTGATTCTTTTGATTCGCTTTTAAATGATTTCTGTCCCTCCTATGACCACGTAGTTTTGATGGGCGACTTTAATACCTGCCTTCTTAAAAACGACAGTCGTACTCTCAAACTTCAATCTCTAATATCTTCTTTTAATCTTAGTATTCTGCCTCTTTCTGCTACTCATCACTTCCCTAACTGCACCCCTTCTCTTCTGGATTTGATGATTGTCTCTAATCCCCATAATGTATCTATCCACGGACAACTTACTGCTTGCTTTTCCTATCACGATCTCATTTTTTATGTCCTACAAGATTCGCCCTCCCAAGCGTAAGCCGCAATATTTTTACCTTAGGAACTATAAGGGCATAGACTCGGAGGCATTGCTACGCGATGCTGGTAGTATCGACTGGACGGCCATCTTGGAGAGCACTTGTGTTAATGACATGGTTCACATATTCAATAGCAAAATACTCAGCTTATACGATCGTCATGCCCCCACTCGTCGAGTTAAAGTAAAGTATGTCCCGGCTCCCTGGCTCACTCCGGCCATCAAGGAAGTGATGGCAAGAAGGTACAGAGCCAAAAGGAGGTGGAAACGCTGTCCTTCCGAGCTTAACTTGAATGCGTTCAAGATACTGCGTAATCGTTGTAGTCGTATGTGTAGAGATGCAAAGAAACGCTACTTTCACAATTCTCTCGACAATCGTAACTCTTCAGAGGTCTGGAAATTTTTAAAAACTGTCGGCATTGGTAAGTCTCCAGTTATTTCCAGTAACGACACTGACGTGGGTGCTCTCAACAATTATTTCTCACATCCCCCTGTTACGTTGGATCCTCACGTCAAATCAGCTACTTTAAATAAACTCTCCTGTATGCCAGCGCCGCAGTCTCCTTCTTTCGAATTCAGGCTTGTAGATGAAAGTGAGGTTAAAAAATCTATTAGTGCTATCTCTTCTAAAGCAGTTGGTAATGATAATCTTTGTTCAAGAATGATTTCTCCTATCCTCCCCACTGTACTTCCTGTTTTGAGCCATATTTTTATTTCTCCTTGTTTTCTTGTACTTTTCCTGAGGCTTGGAAACAAGCCCATATTATCCCCTTACCTAAAATTTCAAACCCCGTTTCACCAACCGATTTCCGACCCATTTCTATCTTACCATTTCTCTCTAAGATTCTTGAGCACATTGTTTATCAGCAACTTTCTGCCTTTTTATCTTCTAATGACGTTCTTAGTCCTTTTCAATCTGGTTTTCGACCTGGTCATAGCACAGTAACGACTCTTTTAAAGGTTACTGATGACATCCGCTGGGCTATGGACCACAAATCTCTCACCTTACTTGTACTTCTGGACTTTAGCAGTGCCTTTAATTCTGTTGACTTCGACATCCTTCTTGCGATCCTTAAATCTCTCAATTTCTCTTCTTCTACTATTGGGTGGTTCGACACTTATCTTAAGGGCCGCTCGCAGCGGGTTTGTCTCGAAAAGTCTTCTTCTGACTGTTGCTCTCTTGCTGCGGGTGTGCCTCAGGGTGGCGTTCTCTCTCCCCTCCTCTTTTCTATTTTTATTAACTCTGTCACCAGACTCATCTCTTCTCACTTCCATCTCTACGCCGACGATCTGCAGCTTTACACTCACTTCTTGGCGCAAGATGCGGATGCCGCTGTATCTGCCATGAACAGAGACCTGGATGTAATTAGTGAGTGGTCGCGGTCTTTTGGACTGCTGATCCACCCTAAGAAATCCCAGGCCATAATTATCGGCGGCAGATATATGCGGAATAGGCTCAATGCTGCGTCGCTGTCTCCACTCTGTCTGAACGGAGTTCAGATAGAATACGCGAAAACGGTTAAGAATCTGGGGGTGACCATGGACTCTTACTTATCGTGGAGTGCCCAAGTTGCTCAAGTCAGTCGCAGAGTGCACTTCACGTTTCATTCATTGAAATGCCTCCAGAGCTTTCTGCCCTTCAACACCAAAATTTCCCTTGCGCAAACTCTTATTCAGCCCATTATTGACTACGCTGATGCCTGTTATTTGGATGCCAACGAGGAGCTTTTAAATAAACTTGAGCGTTTGCAAAATATCTGCATTCGTTTAGTTTTTAATCTTAAAAAATATGATCACGTTTCTAACTTTCGCAAAGTTCTCAAGTGGCTCCCTATTCGACTTCGCAGGAACTCTCGGATATTGTTCAACATGATTTAAATTCACTAAATGACTGGTTCCAATCAAATCTTCTAACTATCAATACCACAAAAACCAACTATGTCGTGATTGTCCCCAAAAACAAAAAAATAAGCAATGATATACAACTCAAAATAAATGATCAATTCATCCAAAGAAAAACTAAAGAAAAATATTTAGGTTTAATTTTAGATAACTATCTGAGTTGGAAGCCTCACATTGAGAAAATCAGGTGTAAACTTTTGTCACTCACAGGAGCTCTTCATAATATTTATAAATAAATGCCTTCCTCGGAAAGTTCGATTCATAATTTATAATTCTTTAGTTAAACCACATATAGACTACCTAATAGAAATCTGGGGAGCCGCAGCCAAATCTAATCTAGAAACTTTACAAACAACACAAAACAGATTAATCAAAATATTATTTAATTTCAAGTTTCGAACATCAACACAGAAAATATACGAAGATACAAAAATAATGAACATTTCCCAAACATATATGTATTATACATGTATACTAATACGCAAAATATTACACAAAGATATCCATACAACACTAAATTTCACAAAAAAATATCAAGTCCACAAAATTAAACTACGAAACTCCAATTTCTTAGTAACACGTCCTCCCAGAACTGTTAATTACGGGAAAAGAAATATAGAATTTGAAGGTGTCAACATGTATAATAAAATACCGATGGAAATAAAAGAAGCGAAAAGTATGTCTTGTTTTAAAAACAAACTTAAATCCTATATATTTTGTCAGTAAATATAATAAGAATATAAAAATAAAAAAATGTATCAAAAAAACCTATTATAAAACAAAAAAATTGCAAGGGTTCATGCAACCAAATAAAACATAATAATAATAATAAAATAATAATAATTAAAAAAAACCACATTATTAGAAAGTACGCTGCCATGTATGCCACATCTAGTAGTACATCAACTTTTACTCTATATCCGTGTTTACTCGGTTGGTAATTAGTTGTTTACTTGAATTTTATATCACTACCTTCATATTTTACTTTTACGTCATTTTTGTACGCTCAAAACCATTTTGTTAATTTAGTTTCTCAGTAAGTGAATTATTGTTAATTCTTAATGAGGAATAATAAAGTTCTTAAACGATATTGTGTCTGTTATTTAACATTCTCCACAACCCCAACCCCATCCTATTTGCGGGAACGCTTCTCCTACGCCCGTCCTTTAGATGCACCTTGCAGGTCGCATCTTAGAAGTCTCCTCAAGTTCCCTCCCCACTCAACCGACTTCTACTCCTACTCCTTCACCGTGCATGCGGTTCGGTTATGGAATGCACTTCCGCCTGACATAAGGAACTGTCCTACTATTGCTGTATTTAAAAGAAGAGTGAAAGAACACTATCTCTCCACTTTGTCATAATTTTGCTCATGAATGTTTTTATTTCAATTACATTATTAGTATAATATATATTTAGTGATATTTATTCTAGAAGTATTTATGTATGTTTGTATGTATGTATATTTTTATTTTGTATGTTTATATTTAAATTATAGTATTATTTTTCTTCTACTATTACACACGTTGTCTACATCTCTTTGTAGATTCTCTCATAATGCAGGTATGCTGGAAGAGATTTCTATAGAAATAAGCATTACCTTTGTACATATTTTTCTGTTCCTTTCTTCTTATCTATTTATATGTGTGCATAAATGGTTTGATAAAAATAAATAGTTTGCTATCAATAGTAGAATGATTACTCGTAATACTGCGAAATCCGACGCCGGCCAACGCGGCAAAATGGATGACAATGTTTGTTGAACTAAAAAAATGGCATGTGTGCAATTCACACGTGATACAAGTGAAACCTTCAAAATTTTTGGCTTCAAGATAATGATACGAATGTAAAATTACGGGAAGAGGATAATTGTAGGTTTTAGGATAATTATTTAAAACATTTTATTATTCGTATCATCGATTTATCGTGACAATATTCTGCATTCGTTTTCGGCATATTTGAAGAATTTTATTATAAAAATGATAAAAAAAAACTACAAACTTATATTACGTACACTTATACAAAACACCACGGTTGTTGTGATGCCTTTACTCAAGCTTTGTACTACGAATTCGTGCGCGCACAAACGCTTCTCATTTGTCAAAAATGATGAAGTATCTTGATCGCAAAAATAACTCGATCTGTCAGTCGCGATTGGTCGCGATGGTTCATCGATTAGCGGCAGACTTTCATTTTTACAGAATTTAGCATTAATAATCTACATTTATGATGGTTATGCATGGACGAGTGAGTACACAATAGATGGACAGTGCAATATAATCGCTTATCTCAGCCCTGGAACGCGCCAACGAAGGTTGACATAAACATTTGGATGAGCGTGGTGATCCGTACGATTATAATTATGTTTTAAGTGCAAAGTTGTGTGTTTGAAGTGTTTTTGTTGAAACGTAAGATGGACAGGTAAGTAAAATACAGTTTTTATTGCCGGGTTCCCTCTATCTGGCAGAAACTTGACGCTCCGAATTTTATTTGGCATAACACACTTGGCATAATCTTCTTTAAACGAGTATTTGTAAGGCATAAAAAATGTTTAGCATAATCATTGTTTGGCCGAATATTTATATTGTCGACTTTATGCTGGCATACTCTTAAGATGGCAGAATTTTATTAAGCATAATTACCTTTGGCAGACTTAACATTCCGCAAAAATTCGTTTAGCATAACATTTATTTAGAGCGAAATTTATTTGCTACAATTTCACTTGGCATACTATGAAGATGGCAGAATTTTATTTTGAATAATTTTGTTAGGCATATTGTCATTTCTATAAAATTGCATTTTAACCTTAAATTAAAATGAAAATAGTGTCTCAAATAGTCAATATATGTTGTGCTACAAAAGTTATTGACAGAAACGAATCGCTGCAGAACCGACTCCACGTAGTCTTGTCTGCCCTACCCCTAGAGTGTAATTTAAGCCCGCGTAGGCGCGGAGGGGCGAGGCGGCCCGCGAGCTGAGGAGCAGGGGATTTTGGCGGAGCCGGCCAGCAAGCCAAAGCTGCGGTGGTGAGCGTAAAACCATCTGCGACGATGAGCTCGCGTGGGACCGCCGGAGCCACGCAGCGCCGGAGCCGTGACAGAAAACATGCATGCTGCATGTTGCATGCTCGCCTGCATGCTGTGAGCTTGCTTGCATGCTGCATACTCGTTTGCATGCTGCATGCTTACTTGCATGCTGCATGCTTGCTTGCATGCTGCATGCATGGTGTATGCTTGTTTGCATGTCTGCATGCAGCGTGCTAAATATGATTTTTCTGTAATGTAATAGATGAGCGTTGGATATGAAATGTATGCCAAAAGATGATTCTAACTGTAAAGTTTCTGAGATATGATAGTTCTGCCTTTTAAGGACTATCGATATGAAATAATGCCAAGAGACGATTCTGACTGCGAACTTTCTGCGATATGATGGTTCTCCTTTAACATTATTACGGATATAAAATTTATGCCTAAAGATGATTCTGGCTTATAAAATTATGTGTTGTGAATGTATGATAAATGAGTGTATGCCAAACGATTTTCTGCGAAATGAAGTTTATGCTATCCGCTGTTATGCAAAATAATATTATGACGAAAAAAATTTTGCCTTAAAGGGTGGACCCTTTATTGCCAGGATTGTGTTTTTGACAAAGATTTGCACGTAAACACACATGCCATTTTTTTTTAGGTGTTTATTCTACCTAATTTATTATCTATAAGTAGTTTGAAAAGACTTGGGTTATAATGGGAGCCGTGAACCTCTAAAAAAGATTTCATACTCCTTAAGTTTCGGATACCGCACGGTCTCCTGCGAGGCGGTGAGCCTCCTTGCCGGAGTGCCGCCATGGGATCTGGAGGCAAAGATCCTCGCCCACATGTGGGAGTGGCGCGAGGAAGTGAAACGCCGCCCGGGGCGAAACTCCGCTGCCGCGACAAATCGTGACACGGCGGACAGAGCTCCAGCAGGATCTTATTGTCGTAACCCAGCGCTGGGCACGCCACAATTGCGGTGGTAATGTGCAATTGCGGCAGCGGCAATTGCGGCGGCTCTTTGAGGAGTGGATAGAGAGGCACCACGGCGTCCTCACCTTCCGCCTGATGCAGGTTCTCACAAGGCATGGGTGCTACGGTGGGTTCCTGTTCAGGATAAAGTGGGAGGAAACGCCCGGGTGTTTCCATTGCGAGGATCGTCTGGAGGACACGGTGGAGCATACGGTGGAGCATACGGTGGAGGTGTACCCTGCCTGGGCAGAACACCACCGTGTCCTCGTGGAGGCGATCGGCGGCGGCGACCTCTCGCGTCCGGCCCTGGTGCGATCCATGGTACGGAGCGAGAGGGCATGGGAAGCTGTCACCTCCTTCTGCGAAGCAGTAATGCTTGCGAAGGAGGAGGCGGGGTACATGAGGGAGTGGCAGTCTCTGCGCCCTCACGTCCCTAGCCGCCGCAGGAGGAGACACCCCGGGCGTCGGGAGTCGATAGCAGACTCTCGGTTACCGTAGGCGCGAGCTTGCGGGCGGCGAGCAATGGGTAGCTTGCCGCCCAGTAAGGACCAGGCTCGGGTCGACGTCGGGTAGTGTTCCACGCGCGTGTTAGATTATCAATTTTGATATTTTATAATTGTTGGTTGGATAGTGACATCTATCACATTAACGAAACATTAAACCAATATAGAACCACCGAAGTACCTAATTTGACTAGATAAAGTGTTTACAAAAAATAATTGTTATAACTAGTAAGAAATAACTAAGATTTTATAACTATAAATAATTAAGACGTATTTAATTATACTTGTAGTATATCCTAGGTTTAATATTGCCATTTTACTTTAATGTGATGATTCAAATGACTCACAATACTGTCAGTTTGTATTGACATTCTTTAATTGAATTCTGATTCGTAACTTCTCAGTTACGAATCAGTTCTTATTGAATTGCTTAATAACCTTAAAAAGTTTTAAAACTGTTTCACTACATGACAATGGTTTATTATTATCTGTGTTAGAAGTTATTAAGCCAAAATGTGTAATGATCTGCAATTTGTTCAAAATGACGGTAGGTGTAGTGCGAGGCATTTCCTTACGATATTCGACGTTGGTAGGATATAAAAAGGATTGTAATCATGTTATCGGGGCAAAACCCACCGCAACCCTCTGGTTGTCGCGGCAGCTAGCTATACCCCCTCCCGTATCAGTAAAGTCCGCCGTCCGCGGCACATTCTCAGCGAACCCGATGATCCCACTACTCTCCTCCAGGAGAGTCGAAAAGAGACCAGTACAGTGAGAACAACACACAAACACAGATCGTACCGACCTCGCCGCCGAGGTCCGTCGTCGCGACCCCGACTTAATAGTCCCTCCCGACCCTTGCATGAGCCAGCCCGCGATGCTGCGCCTGTAGCTTTAAATTAGCCCCTAAATAATTTAACCCAGATCCAGCATGTCCCTTGCTGCCCTCCCCCAGTGATTGCCTAAGCCGAGGTGCGAACCCCCCTCGGGGTTACCCTTAGGACTTTCGCTTTAGTTTGTAATTTTACTATGGCCCGGCTGGAGGTCTAAAAAGTTTACTTTTTAGAAATCGCCGGGCAAAATCCGTTTAACTAGTCAGAATCTTTTTCAGATTAACTACGAGATGTCCAACAAAAAAAAAAAAAAAAAAAAAAAAGTTATCGGGGCAGTTGCTTGACAGATGTCCAGTTGGTTAGTTCTAGTGCTGTTATTGTGTGGAAAGGATCTACCAGAGGTCACGTAAGTTAAGTAATTGATATTATATCCTAATTATTGCCTATTATGACAATGTTGTTGTACTGGTTATAGTGTTGCCATATTGCTAATGTTTTAAATCATATAAATGGAATATTCATATTCTTTTCTAGATATTGTTGTAATTGTGATTATGTTGATATTATTCAGAGTTCTCTTGGACAATGGTCCAAGATATAGAGATAGTATTAATGTATTTAAGATAATGATAATGTATGGCAATGTAAGAAATGTGTTTATATAATATATATAGTCCTCCAGACCGAATTTCGGCCACGGCGGCCAATCTCAACGGAGACTAGCCATCGGCGCGGGAGATATTATAGTGCTCAAGTGTATGCGCAGACACAGGAGCACTCACTCTTCCCTCACTCTCATAGTCCGATGGGACGGCAATCCGACACGACCGGAGAGAGATCAGGCGTAGGACCAACTGCTTAACGTGCTTTAAATATAATACTATATAATACTTCAGTACTGTTTCCATGGAGTTTCTTGTCCTTCTTCTCCATGAAGACCTAGTTTTGGAACGGACGACTAGCTTTCTGATTAATACTGACAAGCCTAATTGAAATATATGTGTAGTCTTGTCTTTCTGTGCTTTATTTAGTGAAACCCTTTCCCAACAAACCGTATTCATAAGAACCTTCATACACAGTAAATAAGCCGTCACCATTCTGATACACAAGGCTTTATATTTGGTATATTTATATAATACTTATAGTTATATACAGATTTTTCTATTACGCGCCTCAAAGAGATGTCAGTAGCACTGAAGGGGTCTGCTAGGACCAATGCCTGCCGGGGTCGCGAGATTGTTCGTAAGAGATACTGTGACCCTGGCACATGAACAACTGAAGGAACACGGGTGGGTTTTAGTCAGTAAAAGTCTAACACGCCCTCCCACTCCGCCCAGAGCGGGAGAAGTCATTGATGATTTCCCATCCAAAAAAAAAGGGTCGTTAAACAGGGGATGATTGATTGTTAACTTACTGATTGTAATGTATAACCACACATAACTTTATACAGATTAGTCCGATTTTGATAATTCTTATTCATTGGATAGGGTATACCTAGCCAAGTATTACTAGTACGTTAAAGCCACAAAAAAATTAAAATGAAACTTCTTAACAAAAAATTAAACCGCAGAAAAAACTGAAAACCAAAAAATAATAAACTTTAAAATTATGAGTGGGCGCTTTGAATGATCTTTGTTCATTGATTTTCAGCGCCGACTCAAAATTTCAAAGTTTATTTTTTAAGCTTTTTAGTTTTTTCGGCGGTTTAATTTTTTGTTAAAAAGTTTATTATACTATAAACTGTCAGTATCAACAGAATTCGTTCATCATCATTCACGTCAAATACGATACAGGTATACCAACCATCGAATGGTTGTGAATACCCTAGATGGTGGCCGGAAATGCGATTGTTGGACATTGTTTCTTGGGTGTCGGGTTCAATGGACAATCCTTGAGTGTCATTTAATTTATTTTTTATCCCGAATAAGTTTTCATTAGGTATGTTATCATGATGGCACTAGCATCTCTTAGATAAACGCTTATTCTAGCGAAAAATTGCGCAATCTACTAAATACAATTAAAGTAAAAGCCTGTGTGCCATCAAGTCTTGAAATTTGGCTGTTGAGAATTCCCTGGATCTCGTGTTTGTTGATTAAAACACCAAGTATTTTATCACTTTTAGTCCTAGTATACAGGGTGGCCATACCTGCTAAACAGGCGCCCTCATTTTTTCCACTCTTTTTTGCCAAGCTGTACATTTAGAGTATGCACTGAAAATTCATATAAATTATTTAAAAATAAATATTTTCACCCAGCCCTCTATTTAATCCATAGAGAGTAGTAATTTATGTACTGGCAAATTACCAGTACAAAAATTACTATTCCCCATTGGAAATTTAATCAATAGACAAGAGAAATGGCGGCTTGGTAACATTGGGCTGAGAACTGTCAACTTTTTATTCTTCTTGAATCTTCGAGATTCTTGACATTTGACTTTACGTAACAATTCGCTGCATTAAAGACAGGAGGTTATCAATAAAAAATACCAAAATGTTGGGCCGTATCGGAAAGAAACAAATTGAAATCGCCGCATCATTCGCAACATCAGCGGTTGGCTTTGGAGGTGCGGCTTTCGTCGGTCTCATATACTTCACGGACTGGAAACTGTTCTGTGCCAACATCCCCTTCTACGGAGGAAAATTCAAGGATGTAGAAGAAGAGAAGTAAATCAGAACATGAAGCTAGCGGATCAATCGTGAATTGTATACCTATTTATTTAGATTTAATGTAATTACAGTATCTAAGTTAGAGTTTTATCGATCTCGTGTTTCTTTGAATTTCCTTTTTTCATCAGCCTGTACTCTAAAGGCGAATAAAAGTTACACAATACAGTCACAACGAATGATTGACAACATACATCACAATTTAAGTCCTCTATGATGGAGATGCACTACTTGGTACTGTTTGAGAATACCTCTGTGATGACTCGAAGGAAGCTTGTGAAAATACCATAAGACAGATCACTCCGGAGATTGTGTGTGGTGAACAATTCCCATGATATGCAAGCTTGTCAGATTTGTGGAAACGAAAGTTTATGCAATGTTCCATTTCCATGAGACAGAAAGTCCATTCTGCAATCATATCAGTTTAAAGTGAAATGTGAACGTAGATAGTGTCAGGAGTAGTTGTCTTTGTAGTATGTTGCCACTTGCTCCAATGTGTGGGCAGCATTGTAAGTGTCATGGTCAACTAAATGTAATGATTTAACATTATCATTGTGTGGCAACTATTATGGAGTCACACATGTTTATAGCTATACCTTAGGCACACTAAATTTCCTTAAATCATGATTGGCTCAGTTGTTGGAAATGGTTTAAAACATAATAATTTAGAGCTGTTAGTTCTGGAAAACTTGTGGGTGACTGTCTCATTACAAACAAGCTGTAAGCCTGTAACTAGTCCAAGCTTACACGTGTGAGCTAGTATTTGTATTGGTGTAACGTGGTGAGTAAAACTGTTGTTTGGTTTAGTGGTTGTTAGTACTACTTCTGAAGTTTCGAGAATGTGATATTAGGGTTTCATCAGAAGTTTTTCAGTTTGGATTATTGCCCAGTTGGCAATAGGCTCATCCCAGTTACAGGGAAAAACATAACTAATAAAAGTGGGTGTAATATACATAACTGGGGTTTCAAGTGTGATGTTATTATAGGAGTGAAACTGTTTACTTGTATAGTCAGTAGTTCATTTCATAAAGTAGTTGACAGCACACTGCCTGGCTGGTAATGGATTATATGATTGATCAGGATAAGCTGCGCTTGGTCCAGTTACTCTGTGGATGTCTCACAATCTTTACATACCAAGACCTCTGTATGCCTCGGACAAAACGTTAAACTGTTGGTCCCAGCTAACAACCGTAGATCTTTGACACTTGTTATGGGTCAAAAGCTGGTCCACAGTGTGACAAGCAGCCTTCCCAAAGGATATAGTATCACCCAGTGAGTGGGTTGTATAGGTGAGCTAGGTAGTGGCTCCATGTAAAAAACTGGTGTTCAGCTGTTTCCATATAGACTGGAAACTGAGCCCAACATAGGCCAAGCACATGATGATGAGATAATCAGGAAAATACACTGAAATAAGGTTTTATTGATTTATTAAAGTACAGGGACAGATTTAAAAAAGTGCAAATAATTTTCTAACTAATGTGATTTTAATAGCTACCTGTACCTACTCACAAATTAAACTAATATTCTATACTTAATAAGTTTATCTAATTACAACACATTCATAAGAAATTGTAAAATATAACAGCCACAAGGATACTGTATGGCCATGCTGATGAGCTCACTAGGATACCTACTGTAACAATAGAATAGCCGAGCAGTGAACTGACATGCACGGAGCTGGCTCAGCAGTGGCAGTATTATCAAATATTCATAAGCTTAGTTGTCCTAGTTATTAAATCTGAGTAAATGTTGGGTTACCTATGTATCTTCTAAACATAAGGTTATTATGACCTTAGGTAGAACGGGCTGGTGTCCGCAACTCCACATCAGAGCGCGTATTTTGCGTACCTATATGCATATTATATTATGGCCTTGCAACATGACTGCCTATAAATGTATAGGTACAAAAAGGTATACAATGTTTTCTCTACACTTAGACCATGCAGCCACGGAGCACACCATGTACTTCCATAGCACACCGAAACGTAGGTGTTCATTCGCATCCATATCAATTGTCATTTCCCTTATCTTGTTATAGGAAATGATGAAAGGTAAGTGCCCTATTGAGGTTAGCACGCAAAGGAAAAATATCTTATCAAGTTCAACTTGGAATGTTGTGTCAGGTCACTTTCCTCTTTTGCATTTCCTTTGAACCAAAAAATGCGCTTAACTTCTTTAAAAAAATGCAATGCTAATATGTATGCTGGAGTTTAATCTTTAACCAGGTACCTAATGGTAAATATGGCTGTACCTACATAACTGGGTACCTAAGTATGTTATTTTGTAATCAATTCCCAGCTCAGGCAAGCGTCTGGACTCTTCAACAAAGATTAAAATGCATTTTTCTTTTCTACATCAGTAGGTACCTGCACCAAAATAGAAAAGGAACCAGGGTTGTTGGATATAGTTGAAGTAAGTTTTGTAAGATGCCCATGGATTTTTTCAAAATCCATGGGCGAATTAATTAATTAATTTTTCGAATTTAATTTAATTTGATAAAATAACTGTTTTCTATTAATTAAACCAAATATTATTTGAAAACATGCATCAGTTTCTTACTAAACTTCAACTACATAGGTACGACGATACCGGTTGCTTATCTTTTTTGGTGACCTTACAATGAATGTGGACAAATGTGGCGTTCCGCGCATAAAGGTACCAGATGTCGGCATTTAGTTTCCGAGTTATTTGCGTTTTTGTAAAATTGGGTGAAAATATGGGATTTTGTGATTTTTACTGATTATTGTTCTACAGTAACTTTGCTACAATTAACATCTACAGACCAAATTACAAAGCACATTTTTTTGAAAAGGAAATGTTTGTAAAAAGGTACCTACCATATGTCGGTAGGTCTCTTAAAATTTCGATATTTTCATAATTAAGTATTATGTTGAGTTTTTGAATTTTAATACTATTTGTTTATTGGCAGTACAGTATCAAACGATACGATATGTTAGTGATAGATACATTGATGCATTTAATGTGTTGGGCGTTAGCCAGGAATTGCCGAGACTGGGGGATTGTTTTTTTGTAACCTTAACTTAACTCCATTTTCTCGAAACTAGTTTTTTCAGAATTTCAACTTTGGATGTCTGTTACAAAAAACAAACATACAAATATACAAACATACAAGTGAAGCTAATATAAAGCGTGTTAAAAAGTACCTACTAGGATTTTTTTTTGTAATCAGCATAACAAAGGGACTCTTCTAGATTCTAAATCTGGCCTTAACTCAATACCTCCCTACTGGTACCTTTACGCGCGGAACGCCACAAATTAACTTAAATATTTAGGGTCTGACTGAAATGTACAGGGCAGAAAGATAGTGCAGTCCTTGAGAAAACGTTGCTAAGGTCATCAATCTTTCTTCAATGTAAATGTCAGTATTTGTATTAAACAATTAAGTTCCTATGTATTCATAATTTAAAGATTTCCATTCTTAGTTGGTACCTACACAACCACATTCCTACATATGTAGGCAGGTAGGTACTACATACATACACAAACACTTAATCTACTTGCAAACCCTTTACAACAAATTACTTGTTTTTATCTCCAGCTGCCCTTAGGTAGTTAGACAGTATTATGTAGACCGATTACATTACATAATGTGTATTTAGAGTATATAATTAACTAATTCCTGATCTTTGAGGATAGATAAACACTCAAATTAAATTGTAATCTTTTAATTTAACACTTAGGCCAAATTGGGTAAGTAGGTACTCCCTGGACAGTTAAGCAAGTTTCGTCAAATAGTTCCTAAAGTACCTATGTGACTATATTACAAATGTAGGTAAATATAATATTAACATAATTTTAATACATTAATATATTTTATTATTCTACTTGCCAAAACTACCATAATTCATAATAAATAAGATTATTTTGGGGTTCTGAGAGAGGAAGCATAATAATATTCAAGTGTAATAATTACACATTTAGTTATACTGTACACACGGGTACATATCAAGTATACATTTCCAGTTTTACACTCACCTCCCGTTGTATAGGCTTTTCGTACAATGAGAAGTCAGCTTATACTGGAAATGTAAAGCTTGATTTGTCGCCGTGCGTACACACGGCTACAAATCAAGCTTAGATACATTTCCAGTTTTACCTGAGCTCGCATTGTATACATTTTCCGTACAATGAGAAGTCAGATTACTGGAAATATATAGCTTGATTTGTCGCCGTGCGTAGGTACGCGTATAAAATTTTACAGTTGGTACCTTACTTTCCGCGAGCATTCGCTCCGCCATTCCGTTTTGCAAACATTCGTTGGGCGAGCTATTGTGATGCTACGGCTACACTATCGCGTTATCATGAATTGCAAGTTGCGCTCTTTCTGTCGCACCTAGTACGACGTCTCGGTGTATGTACAACAGAGGGAGCGCTATTCGATGTTCGCAATAACGCGACAATGGAGCCGTAGCATTACACATCGAACATTAATTCGCGGAATTAACATACATTCGCGAACAGTTTCTAGAATATTTATTGGTTTTTCGTGCGCAGGTGCTAACCAAATCCTAAACTGCTCGTTCCACGATTGAATGTTCGTTGCGTTGCGTAACAAGCTCATGCAGCGATGTTTGCCATACAACTACGCAAAACGAATACTCGCGGTGAGTCCGATCCTCTAAACAGACGAGTCAATACCAACGTCATGTCATATTTAGATCTGTCATTCATAAATTATAGCCACACTTTCGGCAAACAAACAGAACCTAATGTATGCACATTAGTAGTAGGTAATTAGTATTTGATTTATATTAAATGAAGGCGCTCTTAAATCTCTCCTCTTTCCTATAGTAGGAACTCTTTATTTCCATACGTGAAGAAGAGTGTTAGTAATACGTCTGTAATGCTGTCGGACGAACGCGACTAAGTTTTATACATTTATGAATATTATAGAATGTGGCCTTTCATCGAGCCTTTGGTTAATGACTGGCGAAGAGCTGTAATGGAAGGTTGCGCCTCAGCTGCGGGCAAGTGCAGGCCAGCCGTGCGTGGCGGCTAGAAGCGCAGCTCCGCGTCCCCGCTGCCGGCGCCGTCCTCATCGTCAGCCGGCGCGCCCTCCACGCCGTCCGGGCCCTCCTCGGACTTCTCGCCTGCAACATTCGTCACACTTTAGTTTGCAAGGAAGTGGTAAAAGATAGAAATAAACGTGAACAAGACAGCAGCAGATCGACACAGGATGGTCGGAGTCGACGAATTTAACTAGTGACTACGAGAAGATCTTCGGTAGGTGGGCACGCACCGGGGCAGGCAGGAGCGCCCTTGGTGCGGGAGCCGGGCAGCTCCTGGCCGTGCGCGTCCACGCACCAGCACACGGCCAGCGCGGCGTGGCACTGGCGCGGCCGGTAGTAGCCGCGCGCGTCGCACGCCGGCACGTAGGCGCCGCCGCCCGCGCCGGCCGGGTGCGCGCGCGCCAGCGCCGTGCAGGGCCGCGCGGCGCGCCGCAGGCAGCCGCACCACGCGGCGCGCGACACGCCGCCCGCGCCGCCGCCGCCGCCCGCGCCGCCGCACGACGCCAGGAAGGGCCTCAGGCAGCGCTCGCGCTCGTCGTGGCGCAGCGCGTACAGGTCGGTGGCGGACAGCTGGCCGTCGCCGCCGGAGTCGAGGTGCGCGAACATCCAGCGCACCTCCGGTTTGCAATCGTTCGGGAAGCCTGCGGGGAGTGACCGTTAGTTCTGGCGCATATCTCTTGTCGTCAGCTGATCGCCGAAACCGTTCGCTTACCGTCCGGCGGCGGCGCTGTCGCTCCCGCTTCGTCCATTAAAACCGAAAACCAGTCGAGAAGTCGATTCGCCATCTTGTCTAGCGCGCAACCCTCGGCAGATCCTGTTGATGTTAGAGTTTTGTATATAAAAAACAACCCCTAATAAATACATAAGTAGGTACCCAATCGAAACCCTTCATTGGGTAAAGGATCTAGCCGGTTAAGCATATGAAAACTGCACTCGCGTCTGATGAAGGGTTCTTACCTTTTTTATTGTTTTTCACCTAAAATAGCCATACACTTCAGTACCTATTCAAGATATCTTCATAAAATTGAAACCATATATGACTATTGATAAACAATATAATATATATTTTTTAGAATTTTTGCAATATTCATCATCATCATTTCAGCCGAAAGACGTCCACTGCTGGACATAGGCCTCCCCCAAGCACCGCCACTTCGACCTATTCTGTGCTTCTCGCATCCAACGTATTCCTGCGGCCTTCACCAGGTCATCGGTCCATCTTGAGGGAGGCCTTCCAACACTCCGTCTTCCAGTACGCGGTCGCCACTCCAGAACCTTCCGACCCCATCGGCCATCCGTTCTGCGAGCAATGTGCCCTGCCCACTGCCACTTAAGTTTGGCAATTCTTGGGGCTATATCGGTTACCTTGGTTTTCCTACGGATCTCCTCATTTCTGATTCGATCGCGTAGGGAAACTCCAAGCATAGCCCTCTCCATTGCTCTTTGGGTGACTTTGAGCCTTCTTATGAGGCCCATTGTGAGCGACCACGTCTCAGTGCCATATGTCATCACTGGCAACACACACTGGTCAAAGACTTTTGTCTTGAGACACTGCGGTATTTGGGACGAGAAGATATTGCGTAGCTTCCCGAACGCTGCCCAGCCGAGTCGGATTCGACGATTGACCTCTTTCTCGAAGTTGGATCTACCTAACTGGACAGTCTGTCCTAGGTACACGTATTCGTCCACAACTTCGAGTGTAGCGCCTCCGATCTTCATTGGAGTGGGTATCACACGAGCATTGGACATGACCTTTGTCTTGTCCATGTTCATCCTAAGACCCACTCTTTCGGAAGCTCTACTGAGGTCATCGAGCATTGTACTGAGGTCCTCCATAGTCTCAGCCATGACTACTATATCGTCGGCAAATCGAAGGTGAGTGATGTACTCGCCATTGATGTTGATGCCAGCCCCTTTCCAGTCCAGAACCTTGAAGACATCCTCCAGTGCAGCGGTGAACAGTTTCGGAGAGACGTAATCTCTGTCTCCCTGTCTCACCCCTCGCTACAGAAGGATAGGTTTCGAGGCTTTGTCCTGGAGCCGGACTGACATAGTGGCGTTTTCATACAAACACTTCAGCACCTCGATGTACCGATAGTCAATCTGGCACCGTTGAAGAGACTGCAGTACAGCCCAGGCCTCGATTGAATCGAAGGCTTTTTCGTAGTCCACAAACGCTAAGCAGAGAGGCAGGTTATACTCTTCGGTCTTCTGTATAACCTGCCGCAGCGTATGTATGTGGTCTACGGTGCTAAAGCCTTTACGGAATCCGGCTTGTTCGGGAGGCTGAAAGTCGTCAAACCTGCGCGCGAGATGATTCGTGATGACTCTTGAAAACAGCTTGTAGACATGGCTCAGAAGTGAGATGGGCTTATAATTCTTAAGCAGGGTATTGTCACCCTTCTTAAAGAAAAGTACCCCCACACCTCTGTTCCATGCCTGTGGCGTTTTGCAATATTAGAAACTGTAAAAAACGAGAAGTATATTTTTTGGGGGTGGTTTTTATACCAACCCCTAAAATGACACCTAACAAAAAAATATATCTTATTTGTTAATTAGTTAGCTATTACATGTTAAAGTTTCAAAAGGGTCGAATTCGTGGAACATAGCTTAAAAAACTTTTTACAAAAAAAATACAAACCGACTTCCTTAAAAAAACATTAATTAAAATAACTTTAATTTCGGAATTCGGTGTCTTAGGATCTGTATTTAAGGTTTTTTTGCCACCGACTTCCGAAATTAAAGTTATTTTTGACATTGTAGTGTTTTTTTAAGGAAGTCGGTTTTTATTTTTTTGCAAAATGTTTTTATTTTTAACTTTTTAGTTATGGTAGATACCCCGCACTAATCTAATCGCGTTATTCGTTCATCTGTCGCGCAAATACTTAATGCAAATTTAAGACTTAGATGGTTTTCACACGGGGGATCCATCTGACGAACTGTCCGAATGGAACCATTCGGAAAGCACCAGTTTTCAAATAAAAAAAAGAATCATCGAAATCGGTTGGCGTGATATTGAGTTATTCGTCCATTTGTCGCACACATACTTAAAGCAAATTTAAGACTTGTATGGTTTTCACATGGAGCCCATTGTCCAAATTAGGGTTCATTCCCGGGAATTCTCGAGCCGAGAATTCCCGGGAAATCGTAGGGCTTTGTTCCCGGGAAATCAAGCTCGAGAAAAGTCGAGAACTCGAGAAATCATGTACCTATGTAGAAATTAAATTGCCCATTTTTGTGTTGCGTGGCCAAAGCGCAGCGGCACCTTTTGATCTCGTTGCAACCGCTCTACGGCGTCGTTTTTACACGTTCATTCGTGTTTCGACTCTAGCCAAGTATAGTTTACGTAGTGAGTGTTTCACAGATGACGGGATAAATTGAAATCAAACAGGTAAGTCTTTTCACTTTTATTGACACATCATGGCTTTATTATTATCAATAATATAATCTAAATATGATCTTAAATTTTACTAGGTACGATTTTTTAGTCAAACTTTAATACATAAAATAACTAACGATACATTAATTATACTACTCAGTCTAATTATATTTCCTATTTTTGTAAAACAACAACACACAAGCTTGAGTTTAATTATTCTAATATGTTTTTCTTATGTAAGTATTTTGAAATTAATTAATGTGTTATTTTAAATTTGTGAGACGAATATTGCCAGTTGTGTTGTGTGTGTATCACATATTAATCCAAGGGCTTATTATTAATTTGAATTGCGTTTGTTATAGATTTTACCGAAACGTCACTATAACAGTAAAGATGGAAGCATCAAAAGTATGGAAATATTTTAAAAAAAGGAATCTGCAAATGCGCAATGCCTAAAGTGCCCAAAAACCATTGCTTGCAAAGGTTCAAATACTAGCGGGTTGGTGAGACATTTAGCACATGTGCATAAAATCAATATTACTAAATGCGGGACCCAAGAAGAATCCGAATCTGAAGCATCTACAAATTCAGGTGTGAGTACATACACCCAAAAAAAGCAGGCCTGGGTATAAACGTAAAAAACCAGCCAAAAATGGTGCTGTCATTATAATTATGAGTCTGAATAAAATTATTTCTGTATTTTTTTAAAAGTTAATTAGCTTATTCATAAGATTAATTTTTGAATATAATCAATAAAATTTTTATAATTAAGTTGATACTTTTATTTGAGAGGAATATATATATATAGAGGAATATAATATACTACTGAATTTGTTGACGTTATTGGAACCAAATAATATGAGAAAACGTACGTAAATGTAAATTTCTCGACAACCCGAGAAGCCCCGAGAAATTAGCCTCGAGAATTCTCGAGACCCGAGAAATTAAAAAGCTCGAGAAATCATGAACCCTAGTCCAAATGGAACCAAATTAAAATGGAACCATTCGGAAAGCACCAGCTTTCAAATAAAAAAATAAAAAATCATCGAAATCGGTTCACCCAGCCAAAAGTTATGAGGTAGCAAACATAAAAAAAAAATACAGACGAATTGATAACCTCCTCCTTTTTTTGAAGTCGGTTAAAAATCGATATCCGTGGTTAAAAATAAAAATCTATTACGGATACGTGCATGCATATACAGTCAAGGACAATATTAAGTGGACACCGAAGGAAAAAATAAACATGAATATTTTTTTTAACATTTATTTGAAATAAGTGGATCAGCTGTGGTATACATAAAGGAGATGTTTCATTTTTATATGGGGCTCCGGCCATAACATGTACCTTTTAGCGAAGCTGGGAAACTTACCGGTAGGACTTCTGATAGTCGGGCGTCGATTTAAGGGGTGGTAGAGGGGTTGGAGGTGAAGAGCCCCCCCTGTGAAGGAAAAGCGTCGATACCCCCCCCCCCCCCTTTTGAGTTTTTTGAAGTGAAAACTTCTTTAGCGCCGTTGGTTGTGATTTGAAACTCAATGAAACGAAAAAGCGACAGTACAAAGAGACAAACATAATTTCATAAGATTTAACGTGGGAGAAAATGAGATAGGAAATACATGACGTCATTACCATGGACGAAAGAAATATGGATACTTACGGCAAATATTGTCACATCTGAACTTCAAAAAATTAAAACACATTAAAAACGTTTTATATACCTGTACATATTACAATTTAATCAAAAATGTTTTATGTACTTGTACATATTATTATTATTTCAAGTCTATTATCGTACCTATATATTTTTTTGTAAATACGGAAAAAAATGAAAACTAAAAAAGAAAAGAAAATTATAATTGCCATAGCACGACGAACAGTGATGCTGGTGACGGAGGCACCGGTAATGCCGGCCCAGGCAATGGCCAGTCATTTTCCATAAACCTGGAACAAAAGCAGTGTTGTAGTACCTGGATATTTAGAGATAAATGAAAATTAGAAAAGTCCGTAAGTTACTAACATTGCCGGTGGCTGCAAAATCATGTCAAGTGGTGGTGGTGGTGCCCTTCCACCACCCCGCGTCCTCTGGCATGCGAGCTGGAAAAATACAAAATTTCAGTTGCATTAACAGTAACATTACATACCTACATACGTGTCCAATAACCTCTTTCTTTAAGTCGGTTGAAAACAAATCACCCAAACATGTTACCATTAAAATGTACGGAAGTCATATCCACACATTTCATCATCCGTACAAAACACAATGGCGATTTTACTGTCACGTGACCTAAAATTCCCGGGTCAACAATAGAGTTCCTTGATCTTTTTAGGTTGCGTATTTTTCATTACAATGTTACGCAAATATCTTATAAATGCATAATTAATAACAATAATACAATACATAGTAACCTAAATAACGTCAATAGTGCTATCAATAGTAGAATTATTACTCGTAATACTGCGAAATCCGGCGCCGCCGGCCGCGGCAAAATGGATGACGATGTTTGTTGAACTAACTATTTACGTGCAAATCTTTGTCAAAACACAATCCTGGCAATAACAACTGTATTTTACTTACCTGTCCATCTTACGTTTCAACAAAAACACTTCACACACACAACTTTGCATTTAAAACTTAATTATAATCGTACGGATCACCACGCTCATCCAAATGTTTATGTCAAACTGTCAACCTTCGTTGGCGCGTCCCAAGGCTGAGATAAGCGATTATATTGCATTGTCCGTCTATTGTGTACTCACTCGTCCATGCATAACCATCATAAAAGTAGATTATTAATGCTAAATTCTGTAAAAATGAAAGTTCGCCGCTAATCGATGAACCATCGCGACTGACAGATTGAGTTATTTTTGCGATCAAGATAGGTACTGCATCATTTTTGACAGATGGGAGGCGTTTGTGCGCGCACGAATTCGTAATACAAAGCTTGAGTAAAGGCATCACAACAACCGTGGTGTTTTGTATACGTGTACGTAATATAATTTTGTAGTTTTTTTATCTTTTTTATAATAAAATTCTTCAAATATGCCGAAAACGAATGCAGAATATTGTCGCGATAAATCGATGTAATATATACGAATCATCATCGTCATCATCATTTCAGCCGTAAGACGTCCACTGCTGGACATAGGCCTCCCCCAATTTGGGGGGCTTTGCCATAATCGCCACGCTTGGCAGGCGGGTTGGAGAGTATGGTGGTAAAATGCATAGAGAACGCTGCCCCCCATTCTCTAGTAAGTCCCTTAGTCGCCTTTTACGACACCCACGGGAAGAAATGGGGTGGTGTTATCCTTTACGTCCGGCACCATACGGTACCGAATAATAAAATGTAAAATAATTATCAAACTTTGTATCACTATAATCATTACTAAAACCGACACAATTATCCTCTTCCCGTAATTTTACATTCTTATCATTATCTTGAAGCCAAAAATTTTGAAGGTTTCACTTCTACCACGTGTGAATTGCACACATGCCTTTTTATTTTTTTAATATTCTAACCTAACTTTCGAATTTTCGTGTATCGACATCGATTTAAAGGCCGGAAGAGGTGTGAGGTTGACGAATAAAACGAAGGGGAAGTAGCATCGCTCGACAGGACACTTCGCTGACAGGGCTTGTCAACAGAATCAAGTCGTTTCTGGCATAGGAGGTCACAGTTTTAACCTAACCTAACCTCCCCAGACCATGTCGTTTCTGGATCTGCCGGCCGCTGCCGCGGCACTGCTCGCTTCGCTCGCTCGGCTCGTGCATAGGAGGTCACAGTTTTAACCTAACCTAACCTCCCCAGACCATGTATAAAAGCTGATGTGCCTCAAGGAAGTGTCCTAGGCCCAATTTTGTACTTGTTATACACATGTAACATCCCAGCACTAGAAAACAACACCACTGCGACCTTTGCAGATGATACTGCAATTATGGCTACTGTATCAAGCCACAGAGAAACAGTAGAAAAAGTTCAACTAGCTGTGAACAAAGTTTATGACTGGACACAAAAATGGAAGATCAAACTGAATGAGTGAAAATCAATTCACATTGACTTCACAAACAAACACTTGGACTATCATCCAATCTACATAAATGGCAAGCAAGTGCCTTATGCTAATACAGCCAAATACCTTGGCATAACTCTCGACGTCCAACTGCGTTGGAAAGCTCATGTCAAAAAGAAAAGACAGGAGCTCGATATACGTTATAAAAGTATGTATTGGTTACTCGGGAGGAAATCCTGTCTATCATTACATATTAAAATAACCCTATACAAGCATATTCTGATGCCAATATAGACGTATGGTATCCAACTTTTGGGCTGTACTAAACAAAGCAACGTCAAATTATATCCAACAATTCCAAAATAAAGTAGTCAGGGATGCTGTCAATGCACCCTGGTACATAAGAAATGACGACCTTCACCTGAAAATGGAATTCGTTACCACCATTATCCAAAAATTTGCTTAGCCCCACGAACACAGACTTCACCGACACGTGAATGTTGAGGCAATCCAGCTGCTAGACAACACAGACTTAGTGCGAAGGCTAAAAAGAACTAAACCTTTTGAATTAGTGTAGTGTAAAAAGTGAGTTAATAATAGTAACAATATTGTGCTATACATAATAAAAAATGAACATAGTGTTTAAAAATTGTATTAGACTCTAAGAAAGTGCTACGGACTTGTATAAAAGTGCAAATGGACACTAATCTTAGTTATAATATAATCTATTACGTAACATATTAAGTTAGAGTTAAATTGCTTACTAGCATTTTTGGCTAGATCGTAATTAATTACTAAAAATTTTGTTCTTACTAATAAAGTATTAAAAAACTCTTTTGATTTGAAACTCTACGTATTCTTCTTGACGTGAACTATTGCGACAAAAAACTTGAAAGTCCGGATCATCCAAATCACTGCCGTAACTGTCATTTCAACACTATCACCACGGCGAGTAGACATAGTCGGTTGCGCAACTCTATAAACTATCAGTCTACATTTATGACAAAACACGGATCCAATATGTAAAGTATTTTTACAATAAGGTTGACATCTATTTAAATCTTCATTCGTAATGATGCGTTTCAACTTTCCACTGGTTTTTCTGAGACTTATTTTACAATTAACACATTTATTATCTTTATGACTTTCACTTGTTTTCTCCATTATTTCTGATGGCAAATTATGTTTTGACTCGCTAGTTAACTTCTTATACTTAACTTGACAAAACTTGCATAAAAATAAACAAGTCACTACATGTTCTTTGTTAGGCAACATAAGATAACATTTTACCGAGTCTTCAACACGGTGTTCGAAATTCGCGCAGGTCGAATGCCATCAAATCGAATACTGTTTATCGTTGGTTGTTCATAGTTTATTTGTAGGTACACATTTGTCGACAATAAAAAGATATAAGAACGTATTTATGATGATAGATATGAAGATAGTGCACAGATGTTTATATAGTTTAGATTTTTATTTTTTTAAGTTATGTTCCACCAATTCGATCCTTTTGTAACTTTAACATGTAATAGCTAACTAATTAACAAATAAAATGTATTTTTTGTTAGGTGTCACTTTAGGGGTTGGTACATATTTAATAAAAAACCACCCCCAAAAATATACTTCTCGGTTTTCACAATTTCTAATATTGCAATAATTAATAAAATATATATTATATTAAATTTATTAATAGTCATATATGGTTTCAATTTCATAAAGATATCTTGAATAGGTACTGAGAAAAATAAATTTTCGTTAAGGGTTGTCGCCCCCATTATTCCCTTACTATAGGGGTTAGGGGTGTGAGATTAAGTGTTTGGCTATTTTGATGAAAAAAAAAAACTGGCCAAGTGCGAGTCGGACTCGCGCACCGAGGGTTCCGTACAAACCTGCAGGTATTCACGGTTTATGCATAAGGTTTATGAAATTAAATGTTTTTTATAATGTTTATATTTGAGTTGACTGAATGAAAGGTAAATTGTGGTTTACGATTTATGACGTATTAAAAAAAAACTACTTAAGTACTAGATCTCGTTCAAACCAATTTTTGGTGGAAGTTTACATGGTAATGTACATCATATACTTTTTTTAGTTTTATCATTCCCTTATTTTAAAAGTTACGGGGGGTTACACACATTTTACCACTTTGGAAGTGTCTCTCGCGCAAACTATTCAGTTTAGAACAAAATGATATAATATTAGAAATCTCAATATCATTTTTGAAGACCTATCCATAGATACCCCATACGTATGGGTTTGATGAAAAAAAAAAAAATGTTGAGTTTCAGTTCTATGTATGGGGAACCCCAAATATTATTGTTTTTTTTTTCTATTTTTGTGTAAAAATCTTAATGCGGTTCACAGAATACATATACTCACCAAGTTTCAACAGCATAACTCTTATAGTTTCGGAAAAAAGTGGCTCTGACATACACGGACAGACAGACAGGCATGACGAATCTATAAGGGTTCCGTTTTTTGCCATTTGGCAACGGAACCCTAATAATAAAAACAAGGTAAGAACCCTTCATCAGACGCGAGTGCAGTTTGCATATGCTTAAACGGCTAGATCCTTTAATCATTTTAAAAGCTTTTATTTAACTAGACTTGTATGTCCTTTTACTAGGTATGTCGCCCATAATCGATCTAAGTTTTTTTGGTGTCACCTTGTGCGAGCCGCCGTCTCGATTGCCTTTCCGGCAGAACTTCGTTGTGTGAAGACTCAGATTTTCGTCGCCGCCAATCCTATAACGGTTAAGTTGTAAAGGTCATTTGAAATAGAACTGTAACAGCTGGCAATTAACGCTTGGGCCGGGACGCGCATTATTTATATTATGAGAAAAAGCGACATCGCTCCTACTGACAAGAAAATGATACATGATTGAAAAATACCACGCGTCGACGCCCAGGCGTTAGTTGCCAGCTGCTACATATAGAGAATAATCATAATGATGACGCGGGCTACCTCAGAGCATCCCACTATAAGTGCGACGCAATGGACTGCAGACTCATTGTAATGTAATGCAGTGAAGCGCGTACCGTATCGTAGTCGTGCGGGCGCGCGCGCAGGCGCTGGTGCGGGCGCGGGCGGCGGCGCGGGCGCGCGCACGGGCAGAACCCGCGGCACGCCAGGCGCACCGGCCGCGCGCCGCGCCGCACGCAGTTGTGCAGGTCCAGGCGGCACAGGGACGAGTACGTGCGGTTGTCCGAGCCGCACAGGAACTGCGCGCGCAGCCGCCCCGGGCAGCCAACGCATCTGCGCTAGACATGGGCAATATGTATCACTAAAAAGAAAAGATTGATATGTATCTTTCGATCACTGGGATATGTATCACTCATTTATATCTTTATATCCTTTTGAATCCGTGCACGACGACGACGCGACGATGCACTGATGCGCTGCTCAGCGCGGTTCGCTTCGTTTAATTCAATCCAACGAATCAGTAAGAGCATAGATGCACGTGCTGTGCCCATAGCTGCTTGCTCTTTAACTTACGTTTCTTTCTGTTCTAATTTATTGCACTACTCGTTTCGTTCTTTTTAAGTATCTATTTTTATGATTGATCAATAGATACCCGAAAAAAATGAACTTTAATTTTTAGTTTATTATAATTATATTACAATGAAATAATAATAATAATATATTTATTTGCATAAAAACACGCTATACAAAGATGGTAAAAATTACAACATAGAACAATACATGTTTTGCCAATATAGTAATCGGCATGCAAATTTTTTCGCAGGTTACATTAGTTAACATTTTATATCAATGTAATCTTTAACACTATAAAAATTATTAACACATAACCATTCATAAATCTTTTTTTTAATAATCTAGTGTTTAAATTTTTGAGATCATTTGGTAACTTATTATATAAACGTACACACATTGCAAGGCAACTCTTATTATACTTTGTTATTCTTGGAATATCACTTAGTACGAACTTGTTGGGGTCTCGTCGGTTACGGACATTAACATCATCAGCTTTAATAAATAAATTTTGATGTGTCTTTACAAACATACATATCTCATAGATGTAAAGAGAAGGCAGCGATAACAAACCAAGTTTTTTAAACACAGGTCCACATGATTCGTCTGGCTGGAGCCCGTAGATTGCTCTTATACACTTTTTTTGAGCAACGAATGCTCTATCATGATCGGTGCTGTTACCCCACATTACTAACCCATATCGCAACAACGACTCGACATATGCGTGATATGATGTTATCGCCGTTTTAATGTTAGTTATACTTCTAACCTGTTTGAATGCATATACAAACTTATTTACTCTTTTTGAGACACTATCAACATGTGTTTTCCAGTTAAAATCATGGTCTATATACACACCTAAAAATTTAGTTTGAGACACTTCTTCAATTTTAGGTATATTCAGTTTTATATCGTATTTGGGATTATTTAATTAATTAAATTGTATATAGATGGACTTGTTTAGATTTATTGATAAGTTATTTTTTATGTTTAGCCATTCAATTAGTTATTCAATTGTGTTGTTTATGTCAGTTTCATGATCACTAACTGTGTTATTTTTTCTATCGGATGTAACAATTATGGAAATATCATCGGCAAATAATATACATTTATGATTTGTAATATCAGTAATGGAATTTATATAAAGTAGAAATAGGATTGGCCCCAAGACACTTCCTTGGGGGACGCCAAATTTGTTAAATTTATATTCAGATGAGTGTGGTACCATATCATTATTTTTATCTATTTTAGTAATGGTTACCCGCTGTTGTCTGTTATTAAGATACGATGATATCCATTGGAGTGCTGGCCCCCTAATCCCGAGTCTTTTTAACTTCTGCAATAATAAGTCATGGGACACTAGGTCAAAGGCTTTTGATAAGTCGAAGAATAACCCTGTAGTAAAATGATTTTTGTTAACATTTGTTAAAATTATATTAATAAGAGAGAAGATAGCTGTTGTGGTAGATTTTTGTTTTTGAAATCCGTACTGTTCGTTTTTAATAATATTGAATTTATTGCAGAAGTCAATCAATCTTCTATACATACATTTTTCGAATATCTTTGACAGAATGGGTATTATATGTTATAGGGCGATAGTTACTGACATCGGATTTTTCTCCCTTTTTAAAGAGCGGCTTGACTATAGATCGTTTCAATGCTTCGGGAAATGTGCCTACTGAGAACGATAAATTTATTAGATACGTTAAAATTACAATGACTTCATTTGCACATACTTTTATGATTTTCCTGTTAATTTCATCATAACCTTCAGAATTTGTGTTATTTAGTGATAATATCTCTGTTCGAACGTCGTTTTCGGATACAGGTTTGACGAACATTGAGTGGACTGTTGAACATTCATTGGAATACTTGTCTTTAGTTTTCGTTTTGGTGCAATTATGTGACATATTAATGTAGTGGTTATTGAAAGCAGATGCTATGTCTACTGGATTTGTTAATACTGTGTTATTAATTTTGATGTTATCTATATTATGTTTAAAATGAGTGTTACTAACTTCATCTTTAATCACTCCCCAAGTGGCCTTGCATTTGTTGTCATTCTTGTTTATATACTTGATATTTGCGTTCTTTTTTGAGGCGAAGATACATTTTTGTAATAACTTTGAATAAGTCATATATTTTGTTTTATTACCAGCGTTTTTACTTGTGTAATAATTATAGCGTAGATTCCGTTTTGTTTTGCAACTTTGTTTAAGTCCTTTACTAATCCAGTTTTGTTTCTTTTTATTTTGGATGTTTATTTTAATCTTTAATTTCGGGAAACAAAGATTGTAGAACAGGCATAGCAATTCATGAAATGAACTAAATGCTTTGTTTATATCATTTTCAGCGTATATTTCTGACCATGCCATGCTTTGCAAGCATTGCCTAAATTTTCTAATATTATCACAGTTGAAATCTCTTTTATAAATTGAATAATATGTTGAATTTGTTAGTGTTTTATTTTTTAAAGGAAAGCTCAACATTTGTGCTGTATCATGATCGGAAAGATAGAGCGGGAGTACTGAAGCAGTCGCTTTAGGTATGTTACTTAAAATGTGATCAATACAGGTGGATTTACGTGTGGGTTCATTGATGTGAATTTTCATATTATAATTATAGGATAGGTCTTGTAACTCACTTGTGATCTTGCCTTTCTTTAATGTGTTAATATTAAAATCACCAGCTAAAACTATGTTTGTATTGTGTTTATATTTTTTATATAACTTATGTAAAAGACAATTGAGTTTAGTTAAGAATTGGATTGGATCTGATGTAGGTGTACGATAAAGACAAATAATAATTAATTTACTGGATGTGAGTTCTATGCCACAAACTTCAAATGAGTTCGGTGTTGCAAATGTTTTTATTACTGTTAATTCTTTGTAAACTAAACCTTTTTTAATTAAAATGCAAGTTCCACCTCTTTGCTTTTCTCTACAGAAACTGGAAGCCATCTCATAATCAAATATTTTCGCATGGCTCTTGTAGCCTTTTTAACAAATGTTTCAGAAAGACATATTACGTCTGGATTATTTTGGGAATCTCGTAACTCTTGTATAGTTAATTCCAGTAATTCACGTTTTGACAAAATGCTAGCAATATTTTGGTGCAAAATTCTAAAATTATGTTGTGTAATATTTTTATTAGGCTCGAAAAAACGTATTTTTTTTATTTAAAACAGGGAAATAATAAGGCATTGTTCCTTTTTTAACTTTAGTCATGGTCTTGCTTATATTTTCCGAACATTGAATATTTAATTTAACAGTATCAGTGTGTTTTAAGTTGTACGAAACAATCTCTTTATCAGATAAAATTAAGTTCTCATGTAAGTTTTTATTTGAATTATTACTATTAGTTTCTTGAGTTCGCTCGGGGTTAAGTATTTCGCTTTGTAATCGCTACAATTAATAACATGATTTATGGATTTAGACATATTGGATAAATTGGAGGATTTGCAGTACACAAATTGACATTCATACATTACACATAAATTCTTAATGCGGTTGTTTAATTTATTCGCACTGAAATATGGATTTTTTAGAGTATTTAGTACAATAATATTGTTTTTATGGTATGTTTCTAAGATCATTTGTAGCTGCGTTACAACAGTATTTAAGTTGCGATCATTTTCGCCCAAACATATTAAGAGTTTGGCATTAGTACTTAGCTTTATATCTTGACAGCTATTTACTATTTGGCTGCTTACCTAGAGCATACGGCTTCGTCTCTGCAATCACGTCGTATTTTTCATATTGTGTATCCATCCTTGAGTGTAATATGGCGGAAGCCAGTCCAACGCATTGTTGAGTGCCGAAGATAAGTATTCTTCTAGATTCTTGGTTTTTCTGCTTGATGGTAGTATTTATTTGCGCAGAGTTTCTTGATCTTCTGTTTTCAATGTGTAAGTACTGTGTCAAAGTCTCTATTTCTTTTGTAAGGACTGTAATTTCTTGTTCAGCGTTCTTTAATTTGTGCTGGAGATCTGTGATTTCTTCTTGTAGGCATGCCAATTGAGTGCTATTCATAGAATTGGAGGTGGCTGTGAATGCCCGTAAAGATGGTGCAGAGAATGCACTATGAAGTCGTAGGGAGAGGCTTTGCTTCTTTATTATGTCCTCCGCATTATTTTCCATCGTAGATAAATGGTAAGGCAATTTGAGTGTTTCAATCTCCGAACTAAGTTTGTTTATCTGTAGGTGCAGTTCGCTATTTTCCAATTTTGTTTTTTCTAGCTCCTTCTGTGTACAATTGAGTTCTTCACTCAACTGAGATAATTATTGTATCTTTCATTGCTGAAGCTGCTATTAAGCCTGATATTGTACCGTCGCCGTCGACACTTTTATACGGTTTATTAAGTGTAAAGTGCGACTCATCCGATGTTTCGCAAACGGTAAGTATATGAGAATCCAATAGCTGAGAAGTAATTTGGGGTATTGGTGGTGTTTCTTTTAATGAAGTTTTCTTTGTATAAAGAGGACCCGGTAAAATAGGAGAATTGTGTTTTTTTCCCAATGTGGTGTTCTGAGTTTTCTGATGTGATGTATCGTTAGTAATAACTCTGTTGTTTCTTATACACAACTTGCATCTCCATTTCTTTTTTGCTTCTTCGTCTTTTAACCGATATGTGTGTTCTGGATATCCATCGCAGTGTAACTCGTATCTATGATTGCAAACTGAACATAATGCAGTAGTTTTTATGTCAACGTAGTTTTTACATTTATGGCAAGGTACTAGTCCTGACATCTTACGACTACTGTTAGTGGATCTTGTTATCATCTTGGATGCCATGCTCACGTACTTCTATGGATTTACTGGTAATTTTTATTTTTTTCCGTTTTATTTTCAATTTTATTACTTAATTCAGTTCAATGATATGTTAAGAACAAAATTCAGCAATCTATTTTTATTTTAATTAAGTAAAAAAAAAAAAAAAGAGAAAAGAAAGAAAAAGAAAAATCAAACAGAAGAAAAAAGAAAAAAAAATACAAAAAGTTACGTTATGTCTACTGGGGATCGACCCTGATATCATTTGATAGAACACTTCTTTGTAGCGTCCATGACAGTCTAGCTATCGAAGCTTACTATGATACCACGAAATAGGAGTATTACTACTAGGGAATAGGATAATAATTATAAGAAGCGTCATGAAGCGCGCCGTTTTTTTTTTTAAATTGTTTGCACTTTTGTTTACACTTTGGTTTTTAAATAAAAAATCACATAAAGTTTACCTGAGTTTATGAATGTTAAAGTTTTATGTTTTTAAACGTAGTTCGAGCTTCGATAAATGTTTTTAATCACACACTTTACACTTGTTTGAACTTTTGTTTCTTTGCATTAGTTAATTTTGTTATTTATTCTTATCTTTCACAATTCTTTTCACAAGGTGGTGATAACGTTTTATAGTGACTACTGTTCGTTAATACACAAGTTATACATACTTTTAACTACTTTTACACAGAATTACTATTTTTAATGTTTTTTAATACGGAGCTAGTTGTTTATTATGGCAGTGGCGCCATCTAATTCATTAAAAATTCATTAAATTAATGACTAACGTATACAACATTGGTAGATGACGTACCTACATCAGTTTATAATGGTCATTATGGTCAAACACTTATTCTCGGTATTGAGAAAGTGTTGTGTTCCTTGCGAAGCATGTGTGGTGTGACTATGAATGATAGGCTGAGGAATGATGTGATAAGAGAACGGTGTGGTTTAAAAGAAGATGTAGTGACAACAATTGAAAAATTTATGCTTAGATGGTTTGTTTATGTTGAGAGGATGAATGAAGGACGGATCACAAAAGGTATTTGCAAGGCAGATGTGAGTGGAAACACCGGGAGGGGACGCCCTAGGAGGACATATAGTGACCTTATTGGTGATGTTCTTCAGAAAGGTCAGGTGCGTAGTACTCGCAACCGGCGTGTGTATATGACCAATTGTATGAACCTAAACGAGGCAAAAGGAGTGTGTAGAGATCGTAGCAGGTGGCGTTCCGTGGTTTCTGCCTACCCCCATGGGAAAAAGGCGTGATTGTATGTAATGACTAACGAATACAACATTGGTAGATGACGTACCTATATCAGTTTATAATGGTAATTATTGTTAAACACTTATTCTCGGTATTGAGAAAGTGCGACAGAACATTCTAAGTAGGGAGGTGCGAAAGAGATTTCTGGACTTTCCGAAGAGACACCGTGTCGCCAGCCGCTCATGCTTGTGTGTGCGACACAGATACAAAAGGACGACGATTGAACGAGTTGTAAATGATACACTGATACATTCGGATTTGAACTGATATAAAGAGTGAGTGATCAGAACGGATTGATACATATCTTTTTTATCTATCATTTCTGAGTTACCCATCTCTAATCTGCGCAACCTTATGTTATAGTAGCGATAGGCACCACACAGACTATACACACGCTTGCTACCGCTTTGAAAAGTTCAATATGAAAAAAAATATATGTTCAATTAATCGTTATTAAATTTAGAGGCTTTGGTGTTAAATACGTACCAAACCGAGATTAGTTCTTGATCAAATAAATTATGGAGCCCAGTTATTTGCAGTATCGAAACGTAGAACCTGGAAATAGCTATGGAGCTACGAGCTACTATACTCACCGGGACACGGTTGGGAGCACGGTAGTGCCCCAAGCGAAGCGCAAGGGCATTGCCTACCTTTTCTCGAACGCTTTGTCGTTTTTTTGAACCCTCATAAAGTCATAACTTAATATGGATTATATCAGATAAACAAAATTTTCGGGATATGATGTCATTAGTGGACTTAATTAAATAAAGTTTCCGTTGCATAGCTGATTTTATTGGTATCTAAAAAATCCCGATTTCGTCACTGACTCACGCACTGTTGATCATCAAAATTTTTAGGGTACTTCCTGAAGTCCTAGCCTAGCATCGAAGACGGACGTGTTATGAGTTTATTTATGAGTGGTCAGCAATGTAGGGTACATTGATGACCACCACTTCATGTAAGTTTTATGTTACTATAATATATCTACTTGATAATGAGTACATTATAACATTGTAAAACATTTTCAAAAGAATAACGGTGGAGTTTCTTGCCCGTTCTTCTCCACACGTGACTGCCTTTTAGAATGGGCAACTAGAGTCAATTCTATTTAAAGGTGTGCCTATTTAAAATATGTGAATGCTTTATAGAATACCTAAATTGAATTATAACGTATTTTATCAAAAACTGGATGATATATTGAAAAAAATACGTTCACTTACAAATAAAAATATAATTTTAACAAGAGATTTCAATATCGATGTATTAAAAAGAAACAAAAGTACATTGAATTTGAAAATTTTCTTTTACAGTATAATCTTAAACTTGCCCTCTATGAACCGACCAGATTAAGTAGCAATTCTTGCATAGATAACTTTGCACACTCTTACCGAAAAGAATGCAAAGCGGAAATAATCGATCTAGTTCTTCCGGATCATACTTCTCAGTTACTCAAAGTACCTATCAATAAAGTCTGTACACTAAAATTTTGGAAAACGAAGAAACAAGAAATTTCAGCATGTAATTTATCTAAATTCAAAAATCACTTAAATTGTTTATCTTTCTTGCAAGTGTACAACGCCAAAGATGCAAACGCGTATTTCCAATCTGTACAAGGCTAGAACGCAAGGGTGTGAAACTAGTCGCGTATAGATTGGAAATCACTTTTTAATCAAGGTCTTCCAATCTATACAAGAGTAGTACGCAAATACTCGTTTATACTTTGTAGTGCCCAAAGTAACTAAATTGTTCCATAATATACAGTGCTACTCCGCATGCAAACTAAACCTGTAGGTATAGACGAGCGGCCGGCGAGTGTCAGAAACGACATGGTTTGGGGAGTTTAGGTTAGGTTAGGTTCAAACTGCGACCTCCTACGCACGAGTCGAGCGAGCGAAGCGAGCGGTGCCGCGGCAGCGGCCGGCGAGTGCCAGAAACGACATGGTTTGGGGAGGTTAGGTTAAGTTAAAACTGTGACCTCCTATGGAAACGCCTTGATTCTATTGACGAGCCCTGTCAGGGAAGTGTCGTGTCGAACGTTGCTACTTCCCCTTCATTTTATTCGTCAACCCTACACCTCTTCCGGCCTTTAAATCGAAATCGATATCGATACACGAAAATTCGAAAGTTAGGTTAGAATATTAACAAACAAATTTCTCAAAAATGGGGAGGGGGGTTCGAAACGTTTCCTTCACAGGAGAGGCACCACCCCCCTCCTCCCGTACCACACCCCTTAAATCAAAGCCCGGCAATCAGAAGTCCTACCAAATTCCTATGATGGCATTCTGGCCTTGTATAAATTGGAAAGATACACGTGCGCGTCTACGTTACAAACTATATACGAGTAGTACGCAAAATTCGTGTATACATTGTAATCACAAGTTTAAAAAATGCATTACAAAATATACGCGAGCAGATTCCTATGGTTGCGTTTTGGCCTTGTACAGAATGGAAATACGCGATGCAAACGAGTGTTACGATAAATTTATAGATGACTTTTCGTTATTATAATATCGTCTATGCTTCCCGGAAAAATATGTCACTATATTTACTAATAAAAAGATTAAATGGTTATCTCGTGGAATTAAATTATGCAGTAAAAAACAGAGACAGCTACTCTGGGCGTATAGACTTCATCCCAATTCAAAAAACAAACTTGTTTTAAAAAAATATTCCACTCTTTACCGAAAAATAATAAAATTAACCCAGAAAGCTCAAAATAACCATTTCATCAATGTTTCACAAAACAAATCAAGGGCGGCCTGGCAAGTAATAAACAAATCAAAATTTTGTTTGCTTCAAGAACCAATATTATCTCTAAAAAAGGATAACTTAATTTTAACCCACCCATTGGATATAGCCAATGAATTTAATAAATATTTTATTGAGACTGTCGAAAACAATCAACAAACGAATTGTACGTCAACAAAAAAACCTTTTAGTGAAAATTCGACATCGCATTCGTTATTTATGATGCCTGTAGTAGAGGATGACATAGTAATAAATAATTACCAGCCTTAAAAACACAAACACTGTCGGACATGATAGCATTTCAACAAAAGTGATAAAATATGTCAAGGAAGTAATAGCGAAACCACTGTCATATGTAATCAATCTCTGTATTGCTGATGGTATATTTCCAAATAGTTTAAAGAAAGTAATTATTAAGCCCCTTTTTTAAAAGAAATGACAAAACGAATGTTAAAAATTATAGACCAATTGCAAAAATTCCGATATTTTCAAAAATAATAAAGAAAGTAATTTATAATTCTATTTATGCTTACTTCGAAAAATTCAAATTATTTTGCAAGGAACAAAATGGATTCAGAAAAAATATGAATGTTAATATGGCACTGTTTGACCTATTATCAAATGTCTTGACATCTGTCGATAAAAAAAACCTGTTTGTGCAATATACACAGACATGACGAAGGCGTTTGATTTTGTAAATCATGAGATTTTATTGCAAAAATTACACAGGTATGGAATTAGAGGGAACATCCTTAAGCTTTTAGAATCATACCTAAGTGACAGATTACAATGTACGGAAATCTCTAGAATATGTCCTACAACAAAATTAGAAATCACATATACCTCTGAACCAAGGTACATAAAATATGGCGTACCTCAAGGTAGCGTTCTAGGACCACCGCTTTTCTTGATATATATAAATGATCTCCCAAAATTCATAGGGCAAAAAATGGTACTCTTTGCAGACGATAGCACGACTATTATAGAATATAATAATCCAAACAATTATCAAAATGACATTAATAATTCTTTAAATAAAATAATAAATTGGCTTAGTGATAATAATCTAATAATTAATTTAAATAAAACGAATATAATGCACTTTCATTAACGGCTTGAGAAACCACTAATTAGTGTTGCTTATGATAATTATGAAATTGGGGAAGTTAGTACCGCGAAGTTCTTAGGTATGAAAAGCTGACTCGGAAACCTCATTTGGAGGAAATTTGCAAGCGATTAAGTAAATCAGCATATTTGTTATTTCAACTTTCAAAAAAAGTAAATATTGATACACTATTGATGGCATATGATGGACTTGTTGCCTCAGTTTTGCGATACGGTGTTATTTTTTGGGGACAGTCAACAAATAGGGAACTTGTTTTCAGGATGCTGAAAAGATGTCTACGGTGTATGTGTGGTTTAAAAACAACAGATAGTTGCATTCCTTACTTTAAAAAGTTAAAAATATTACCTCTACCAGCTTTATACATTCTAGAAACTGCATTATTTGTAAAAATGAATCCACATTTATTTAAGAAATTCAGTACAATAAAGAAAACACCCATGCGTGCTCAATATAATAATGATTTATGCCTTGTGAAATGTAAAACTTCTCTTATGAGGAAAAGCTTCTTTGGCATTGCACCACAAATATATAATAAAATACCCAATGAAATAAAATGTATGCCAGTGCAGAAGTTTAAAAAAACGCTTAATGGGTTACTACTTGAAAAATGTTATTATACTCTAGGTGAATTTCTTAATGATGAATCTCTGTAACTTTATAATATTGACATTTTTACTTATACTTGACATTATTAATATATTTTTTTACTTACGTTATTTTTAAATTAATCTTCTGAATTCACTATAAATTTTGACATGAGATGAAATTGATTATGAACATTGTAATTTTACTTGCTTGCATAATCATATTATGACGAATTTGTATTTTAATTTAATAGTACTTATAATATATTTTTTTAAATAATTTGTATGTCAATTGGCAAAACATAGCGCACTACCTAATCCTTAAGATCTTGTATATAATTGTCACCTATGTTTACGAATAAATGATTTGATTTGATTTACCTTTAAATGATATTGTGTTATTTTCCTTATACTGTAATACCTATAAGTCAGTTTATAGTTTGTGATTTTCGAGTACCTAATGACGATTAGATGCATTTGGGTACCAATCCATTTGTTTCTACGTTGAGGTTAAATATATTTGATATTCAATAAGTTGTTTTAAAGCAAGCATACCCTATTTTACTACATATACTATACCACGTATTTGATAAAAAATAATAAAAAATCTAAAACTTGGATCTTTTACCCCCTTAAACTAGGGGAAGGAAGTTTGTATAAGACTTCCGCAAATGGTGCTAGAGGTCTGAAAATTGTAAGAGGGACTCCTTATAAATAATAGTAAAATGAAATTAAAAAGACAACTCTGATTTGCAAGAAATAGCACAAAAAAAAAAAAATAGTGCGTGGAGACCATCCGCGCGGAAGAAGTAAAACTTCGTAATGTGGAAATGAAAATGGGAAGGGGTAGAAATTGATTTATAGTGAAATTATATTGTTTCTTTAAGACAAACTTGATTAAAGCACTGATAACATTAAAATGTTCGATTTTTCAAAACCTCTATCCGTCAAATCATTGGCGTGTGCACGAACACTTTGACAATTGTGCTTTCATACCCCCTCCATGGTGGCGTTAAACATTTAACGCAACCTTGCTGGAAGTCGCATTAGAAGTTTCACTTCAAAAAAAGAAAAAAAAAATGAACAAAATAAAATAATCAACAACAACAAAACATAAGCAACTTACGAAAAGAAGTGAAATCCCACCAAAAACATTTTCATGTAAAATATTGTAGAATGTTGCTCGTACTGTCAAAAAGTTATCAGATCTTATGTAGAGCCAAGCTTCTAACTCTACAAGCCCTAACTTCACAAACTCTATACCTTAGTCAAAATATGTAGCTTGGCCGTTTCCGGGGGTACCCCCCAGAGGAGGGTTCGGTGACGGACAGCCGCGGTGGATCCGCGGATGAGGGCTTCCGCGTGCCCGTGTTCCCGCCATAAGCGGCACAGGAGGACACCGTGGAGTCTTAGGTGTGTTCGAGTCCCACATAGCTGCACTATCTCCCCGTGGTAGCGCAGTATGCCTGAGCATTTCTCCATACAGAAAAAAGATGTGTGGTGTAAGTCCGCTCACCGCTTGGCGTCGTCGGCGTCGAGGTCGGGGTCGGGGTCAGCGTCGCGTGCGCTCGCGTCGTAGAACACGTCGTCGTCGTTGTCGTCGCGCTCCCACTCACCCCCGCCGCCCGCGCCCCCGCCCTCCCGCGTCTCGCCCTCCCACCCGCCACCGCCACTTGCAGCCACTATTATGTCACTGAGGATTTTTTTATTTCATTGTTATATTTACTGGCCCTGCTCCAACCTCAAATAATAGAAAAAAACGTAGGTACGCTTTCAGTTAATTGGGTAGGTAATTAATGTTATGAATAGATTGCTAAAAATCATAAAATATAATAATTGCTGATGACAGAAAATACATTATTATGGGGGTCGGGACGGGTGGGGGTGGATAGGTATGAGATGGATTACCCTCTCCGTAAGATATCCTTCTTGGTGGCGCAGAGCGCGGTGAAGGCGTCACGCAGCACGCACACCTCGCGCTTCTTGCACACCAGCGACCGACACAGGGAATCTGCAAATATATTACCGATACCATAACTGCCTCTTCCCTTCTCACTTCCTCTCAATTCTTTAACTTCCCCAAATCTGTAGGTAGGTGAGTAAAGTTCCCTGTGCTCTCATTCGGAGATACACTGCTAAAACACAGGTACTCACTGTGGGGGTCGTACACATATCGACGAGGTCTGCGCGAGTGAGCGCCATTCACCACCGCTGCCACTCCTGACTCCTGTCGAAATAATCAAAACGTGATCGTTAACATAAATACCAAAACCGGTGGAATAATCAAAGTACGACAGGGTGGAAACCACGCGTTCAGCATAAATGTGATTCTAGAAATTTCAGTAGTGTAGAAATTAGAACACCGGGAGGGACTGCCCCAGGAGGACATATAGTGACCTTATTGGTGATGTTCTCCAGAAAGGTCAGGTGCGTAGTACTCGCAACTAAAGTGTGTATGACCAATTCATACAGAACCTAAACGGGGCAAAAGGAGTATGTAGGGATCGTAGCAGGTGGCGTTTCGTAGTTTCTGCCTACCCCCATAGGAAAAAGGCGTGAGGTTATGTAAGTATGTATGTATGTAAATGGTAAAAAATAAAAATAAACTTTAGAGGTGTCAAGGGACACCCGGATGGAACGAAGTTCCTTTCCAGGATTCATAATAGTTATAATTTTTTAATTATTTTATTTTAAAATTCTCTCTCTCTCCCTATCTCCTTCTCTCTCTCCCTCTCTCTCTCCCTCTCCCCCTCTCTCCCTCTCTACTTACAACAAAAAAAACAACAACATACAAAATATATACGGTCGAATTAAGAAACCTCATCCTTTTTTTAAAGTCGGTTAAAGCATGTCGTGACAACTTTTCGTAAGAATGTTTTCCGTCTAGCCCCCGTTCACAACGCGCGATAAGGAACTTCCTTCCAAAATAAAATCATACTTATATTTAATAAAAAATTGGAACAATTAAATATTATTTTTTCAGTCCTTGATAATAAGATCTAAGGAAACTCAAGCAATGTAATGTCGAGTCGTTTAGAGATGTCCTCAATTAGCCCGTTGACGAAAACGCCCTTTCATATTCCACGCTGATTGGAGGAATGGTCATAAAAAAGTTATATATCAAATTATCTGTTTTATTCGTACTATCCGAATAGTAAGACAATTGACATTCGAATAAGTATTTTATATTGCGGATATCCGGATAATTCGGATATCCGGATATCCCGATAGTATGCCCTAGTCACGAATCACTGTATTTTAACTGCTGTTGTTGATCTTATTGCGTGCTGGCTCACACCGAAGCCGGTGAACGTTTTTGTGTGAACGATAGCGTTGCGTGCACCATGTTGCAGATCAAGCGAAATGTTTCATAAAAAATACTTTTCGCGCCGCATAAATACTGTGCGTATGGCATGTCAATTTCAATTTCATGTGGAAGTAATTAATTATTATTAGGCCAGAAGAATACATTATTTTTAGATAGGTACCTAGTAGGTAAAAATTAGACGTCAATTTAATTAGAAGACACGCCGTAATTTTGCAGTGCATTTTCTCAGGCGAAAAAATTGAAATCCAAAATTCAAATTATATTGTGACGAAACAGCAAATTTATTCGTGCAGTTATATCCATGGTATAACATGCCATCAAGCTTACATAAATTGTTGATTCATGGATCGCAGATAGTGGAGCACCTATCAGTAGTGCCTATAGGTTTTTTGTCTGAAGAAGCATCTGAAGCAAGAAACAAGGATTTTCGTAAATTTAGAGAAAATCATACACGAAAGCACAGCAGCATCGCCCTTAATGAAGTCATTCTTCATAATCATCATCTTCCGATCCTCTTCTAACGAGCCTACGACCGAAGATGACCAACAAAGTGAGAAAATCTTCATTTAGAGAACTGTACGATTTGCTCATATATGATCGGAGCGAATTGTGCTCATTGACATTTCAACTGATACAATAGTTGGAGCAGTTTCAGAATGTGTCATGAATGTGTGCATGATGTCATTATTGATGAAGATGAAGAAAATATAGTTTAAGTCTTATAGTACCTAATATATGTGTTAGTAACTAAATGATAGTATTAATTAATTATTTTTTTATAATGAATATTTATAATTAAGTTATTCGTAGTTGTTTTATTTTTTATTCATAAATTATTATGGGTTTAATTGTAATTTACTTTAAGGTTTAATGATTATATTACAGTGTTATATTATATGAGTAAAAAAGATGAATGAAAAGAATGAGGACATTGTGGAGGGTAGCCAATTAGTAAATACTTATATTTTGCCGTTTCGTAAACAACTAAGTATTAATATTGTAAAAACTTTACTTACGATAGAAACATTGTGTGGAAGCTAAAGCCAAGTGTACGTGACATACGTGATATCGTTTGCAGAGTGATCAGTGACTGTATTTAAGCAGAAACATAAAATAAACGTTAAAAAAAGTGACTCTGCAAGTGCCAGTTCACACAAAAGTAGGTGTTTTGAAAAATTTTGTCAACTTGACTCTGATCTTTGGTATTACTTTGACGCAATCACACCTCTATTTCAAGTAACATTTCTAAAATATCCGTGGCGGCGTCGGTAAAGCCGTGACCGAGACTCTAGTGATAGCGAGTTCAAATCCCATCGTAAAATTCACTATTTGCTTTCTTTACTTATTTGTTTATTTTATTTTTTTAAATTCTTTTTCGCAATTATGATTTGCGCTGGTTGTAATGCTGTTATTCTCGTGACACAAAAGAGAATTAAATGCTGTTTAAGCAAATGTGCCCTGCAGTACCATTTGGAATGCGTTAAGTACGATGAAGCGTCAACACCTCAGTCTAAATGGACTTGCCCAATTTGCGTCTCTGGCCGTCCTAAACTGGACAACACGAATACACCAGTCCACACTAAAGGTAACACAGTTCAATCTGACTAAGCGGCTCCCGTTGCTGAACTGACTATATCCAAACGACCTAATAGCCAAAGTAAAACAATAGTTGGTCAGAGACTTACGCCTGCTGAGTTACGCTTCGAGTCGCAGACGTAGGCACTGAAGGCAACTTTCAGGACACAATACTGTCAGGAATTCGGAAACTGCGGCAGGAAATGAATGAAAAGTTTGATGGTCAACAGGCCTCTTTGGCGAAATTTGAAACGACTCTAGCTACGGTTCAAAGGGAAGTTAACGACATAACCTTGAAATTTTCATCCATGTACGAAGAATTGGATGAGTTCAAGAAGACTGTTACTTTTCTTTCTGACGCTTATGATGATCAAGTCGAACTGAATGCTAGAAATAGCAACTGTTTTTCCGAATTCCTCAAGAATAACGCCACGATGAGCGCTCAAGTGAGGGAATTGGAGACTAAATTGCAGCAAATCGATCAATTAGCACGTGAAAGCAACATCGAGATACAGTGCGTTCCTGGACACAAAACCGAAAATCTGTTAACGATCGTAAAACAGTTGGGTAGAGTTGTGGGAAATGAACTTCACGACAATGAAATCCAGTCATTTCATAGAGTTGCCAAATTAAATGAAGAAACAAGTCGTCCACGCAGTATAGTCGTCAAGTTAGCCAGCCCTCGCATTCGTGATAATCTCCTTGCTGCAGTTAGAAACTTTAATAAGAAGAACGAGTCTGATAAGTTGAGCAGCAGCCATAGTGGTATTGGAGGAGAAAAGCAGTCAATTTATTTGACGGAAAATTTGACTCTGGCTAATAAAAAACTACATGCAGCGACACGAATCGCTGCTAAGGAAAAGAAATATAACTTTGTATGGGTTCGTAATGGTCGCTTATATGTTAGGAAGGATGTAACAACAAAATCCATGCTAGTTAAAAATTTAGAATCTGTAGAGTCTTTGTAATTTTTGTTTTATTAGTCACAAGCTTTGCTTGCTTTTTAGTCAATAAGGAATTAAATTCAATTTTACAATATATTATCAAATGTAAGAGGCTTACGAACCAAGACAGAGGATTTTTATACTGCTGCTTTAAATTTTGATTATGACATAATTGTAGGCACTAAAAGTTGGCTCAATGATACGGTGTTCGACCATGAGTTTATAGATAACCGATACAGAGTGTTCAGGCGCGATAGGTCATCTACGGTATCCTCGACTACGAAGAGTGATGGGGGAGGTATTTATTGCAACTCTCGCCAAATACTAGGTCTCACGGAGATTAAACTGGGAGTCCCATTCCGAGGAATTGTGGATCATAATCAAATGTGAAAGTGGCTGGAGAATTAATATTTGTGCGGTTTATATCCCACCTCCAATCAATCAGGACTATATCGGTGTACTGTTTCGCAACTTTACAGAAGTATTTAACAAAAAGAGCATAAACAATTCTGTGAACTTGCTAATCGGTGATTTTAATATGGGCTATATCACTTGGGAATATAATGCGGATTCTGGTCTCTTGGTTCCCAAAGGATCTACTAGTAATCTCGAAAACACTTTTTTAGACATGCTGGCCTTTAATGATCTTCATCAATGCAACACAATACTCAAGGCTTCAAATCGTATTTTAGATTTAGTTCTTAGTAGTAGTAACAACAAAGTGCTGGTATCTCAGACCTCAATTCCACTCAAACAAACTGATCCTCATCATCCAGTGCTAGAGATCTCGTTTACGCATAATCATAGCAACTCTCTTATGCAAAATAAAATATCTTACTTGAACTGTTATCTTTGTAATTATGAAGCGGTCAACGCTGAGCTTGGGAAAATTGCTTGGTCTGATGTGTGGAAATCTGTATCTAACGTTAACAAAATGTTGCAGAAATTCTATGATATTCTGATACCAATGATTAAACTGCACACTCCGATGACAAAAACACGAGATGAACGCTATCCTGTCTGGTATAGTCGAGCTTTACTAAAAAACATAAAAGAAAAAGCAAAATATCACAATATATATAATAAATACGGGAATCCTCGGGATAATTTGACTGACCTGTTAGTCTACTGGTTAGTGACCCTGACTGCTAAGACTGAAGTCGTGGGTTCGATTCCCACCCAGGACAAATCTTTGTGTGATGAGCACGATCATTTGTTCTATGTCTGGGTGTAATTTATCTATAATATGTATGTATTTAGAAATATATAAGTATGTTTATCAGTTGTCTGGTTTCCATAGTACAGCCTCTGGCTAGTTTGGGATCAGATAACGGTGTGTTGGTTGTCCTAAGATATTATATTATAGTATTATAAAATTACGTTTGAATGCCTAAGAAACCGTTGTAGTGACCTGATAAAAGACTGTTATGCTAATTTTAAAAGAATATTGCTGCACATCTGCGTACCAATCCTAAGTACGTCTGGAGGTACCTAAAAAATAAACGTGTAGGTAACAATTATATTCCCAACAAAATGACTTGGAATAACATTAGGTTTGCCAGGGGCGGCCAGGAAATTTGTGATTTGTTTTCCGATAATTTCCAGTCCATATACAAAGCAAGTAGTACCATTAATACTGCAACGGGTGTAGAATTAATTCCTTGTAACAATAACACTATCAGTCGGTGCAAACTTGAAGTGAAAGAAGTTTTTGATTACTTGTCTTCCCTAGATTGTGATAAAGGATCCGGGCCTGATTCAATCCCTCCTCTCTTTCTTTGAAAATGTGCAGAAAACCTGGCTTATGCTCTGACTTCATTGTTTAACTGCTCTTTAGAACAGAGTTTATTCCCTAATGAGTGGAAAATAGCGCATATCACGCCAATTTTCAAATCTGGTAGTGTTGATGATGTTACAAATTACAGGCCAGTGTCCATTCTATATGCTTGTGGTAAAATTATTGAATCGCTTGTTCAGAAGAAAATGCTTTCTCACTTTAAAAGTGTGTTGGATGACAACCAACACGGATTTCGCCCCAAAAAATCAACACTGTCTAATCTAATTGAGTATGTTTCATATATATCATCCGCATTAGATGATGATAGAGAAGTTCATGCAATATACACAGACTTTAAAAAGGCCTTCGATTTGGTAGATCACAATTTACTTATTGCTAAATTGGAAAGTATGGGTATTCATGGGTCATTGCTACGATGGTGCAAATCATACTTAACAATTCGCTCACAACTGGTGTATCTCAAGGGTTTTAAATCTAAACAATGTTATATACCATCAGGAGTCCCACAGGAATCACACCTGGGGCCTATATTTTTCTTAGTTTTTATAAACGATTTGGGCAGCAAAATTGATTCGAAATACAAACTTTTTGCTGATTATTTAAAAATATATCGAACTATATACGACGAATCAGATATTCTTCAGCTTCAGCTAGATTTAAATAAAGTACACAGATGGTGCATACAAAATAAAATGACACTAAATGAAAACAAATGTTACTTCATTAAATTTAGCAGAAAAAGGAAATCCAATCAATATTACTACACGATTAATAACAGCCCCTCCAAGAAGTTGATACTATAAGGGACCTTGGTGTTTTAATAGACAGCAGTTTGAGTTTTAGGAGTCATTACGACCAAATGATTAACCGTGCATCTAAATTGATATTTCTCATCCCCCATTGCAAATAGCGTAAAGTTTATAGCCAGAACGACCAAACGTTGACGTGAATTTTGTTTAGGGGAGGCAGCCGTCCAGCGGATATAACCAGTAAATGATAAATGAAATTATTCTTGCAAGTAGGTTTGTACAAACACTTTTACATGTCAATCATATTTTTTTAAACTAGATGAGGTCAGCGTTTCCTATCTGACTATTCTGAGAAGAAAGGCCGAAACAAACTCAGAAGTCACAGTCTCTTTTAAAGACCAGACATAATCTTGGTCAGATCATGTGAAGACCATGTGGATTGGTGTCTGAAGTGGTCTTTTAAGGAAAGAACCACACAGATTGAGTGGACTTGTCCAGTCAGTGCACGCATTTGTCAGTAATCATGCAGCTCAACTCAGAACTTAAGGAGGTCAATGATTTGACATTTATGAAGGTCGCATAAATTACTCAAACTGCCAGACCATGATAGAAATTAAATGAGAAGAAAAGGAAACCAAAAACAAAAACACCCACTTTTGTTCACATTTACAATAAATAAAACAATATAATACTTTAAAAGTAAATATTCATGTCATTTTAGAAGTAAAATTCATCAATGTCAATGTATTTGTCAAATAATCGTACAGCTCAACCCAGAACATAAGGAGCACAATGATTCCACGAACAATACCAAAGAAAGGCCATCTTGGTAGGCCGCATTAAGTACTCGAACTGCCAAATTATCATTAAAATGAAATGAGTATTTAAAATCAAATAAAAAAAAATATATATCATGTACATAGTCCTCACATTCAAAATCATTAAAATAATAATAATATTATACTTCTCAGAGTAATCATGTCATAGTTTAAACAATAATCATCAAATGTCAAAGTGAATATTCCCAATAAATAATAATAAAAAAATATAACATTCAGTAAAAACTGGAGCAGCTTAATCCCAAGCTTTTTTTGTCCTCAATATAATCTTTAATAGTATAAAACTTTTTAACAAAAAATTAAACCGCCGAAAACAACAGAAAAGCAAAAAATAATAAACCGCCGAAAAAAACAGAAAAGCAAAAAATAATAAACCTTAAAGTTATGAGTCGGCGCTTTGAGTGATCTTTGTTCATTGATTTTTCAGCGCCGATTCAAAATTTTAAGGTTTATTATTTTTTGCTTTTCTGTTTTTTTCGGCGGTTTAATTTTTAGTTAAAAAGTTTTTATTTTGTAATTTTTTGTGACTTTAATGTACTAATAATACTTGGCAAGGGATACCCTATTCAATGAAAAAAGAATTATCAAAATTGGACTACTCTGTACAAAGTTATGCGTGGTTATACATTACAATCAATGAGTGAACAATCAATTGTTAGGTTTTAAAATAATATACTAAATTATAATATTGTCTTAGTCGATTATTGAGACTTTTAATTTATAATACTGGCAACACCAGTTTTGAAATGGCGCGCTTTTGGATGGAACTTAAGGATAGGCTGGTTCATAGGCTGATTCTAGCGATCTATGAACCAACCGCCGAGACAAAATTACACACCGATGCAAGCAAAATAGGAATAGGTGGGATTTTAGTTCAGCGTAAACGGGCCTGCGACCCTTTTCAACCAGTGGCATATTATAGTCGGCAAACTTCTCCAGAGGAGAAGAACTTTCATTCATTTGAACTAGAGACTCTGGCTGTAGTATGTTCACTCAAAAAAATCCGGGTTTACTTGTTAGGGCAAAGTTTTAAAATTGTCACAGACTGTAGCGCTCTACGTACCACGTTTTCGAAAAGGGACATGATTCCACGCATAGCTCGTTGGTGGCTCCTGCTACAAGAATTCCAGTGTAATGTAGAGTATCGCGCCGGTACCAAAATGGCACACGTAGACGCTCTGTCACGAAATCCTGTCGAATTGGTAGATGACACAGTTATTACTGACCATTATCCAAGTGTAATGCTAATCAGTAACGATGACTGGCTGCACACCTTGCAAATGGGGGATTTGGAACTCCGACGAACTCGTGACATATTCACTACTGATATGGATACTGATAGTTTAAAACACATAAAAGACAATTATATATTATTAAAGATAACAAACTATTTGAATGCTTAAACGGTGATAAAAATAATTTACGATGGGTAGTCCCAAAAGGCGCAAGGTGGCAACTCTGCCGCATGAATCATGATGATATCGGACATTTTGGTGTAGAAAAGACGTTAGAACGCATCAAAAAAACTTATTGGTTCCCCAAAATGTCTCGATTCATCAAGAAATATGTTCAGGCGTGTCTTGAGTGCGCATATTCAAAGAAAACCGCAGCTGATGAGGGACACTTACACCCAATCACTAAAATAGAAGTGCCTTTTCACCCCATACATGTTGACCACCTTGGGCCCTTCGTTCGTTCAAAGTTGGGAAATTCTTACCTCTTTGTAATAGTAGACGCGTTCACAAAGTTTATTTTTATTAAAACCAGTACGAAATACTAAAACGCAAACGGCTGTTAAAATTCTAGAAGACATTTTCTATACGTTTCGTATTCCCGAACGAATCATTAGTGACCGTGGTACATGTTTCACATCCTACGCATTTAAACGTTTTTGTTTAGATACGGGCATACGGCATATTTTGAACGCGGTCGCTAGTCCGAGATCGAATGGGCAGGTAGAGCGATACAACCGCACCATTCTGAACTCACTGACGGCACAGAACCTTAATTTTGACGAGAGGAATTGGGATGATAAAGTAGGTAGAGTCCAATGGGGCATGAATAATACTCGCCAGAAGACCACAGGTAGGACGCCGGCTGAGGTCATGTTCGGATTAAAAATGAACGCAGAGATTGATCCTAGGCTTAATGAGTTAGTACGGGAAACTAGAGAGGAACTCGATCCAGAAACTTTACGCGAATCCGTAAAAGATAAAATTGACTTAGAACAGGAAAAACAAAAATCTGCCCATGACAAAAAACGGCTTCCTGCGCGGATATATGGTGAGGGCGACCTTGTAAAAATAACAAGAACTTCGTTTGTAAATGATGGAAAAAGTAAGAAGCTCATTTCACCTTACATTGGGCCTTATCGTGTAATTGCTGTGTTGGGTAACGACCGTTATAGGCTGGCTGCTATACCTGGGTTATCTAGTTCCAAAAATAAACGCAAAACCACTGTAGCTGCCGCTCGCATGTTACCATGGGTTCATGTAGCCGCTCTGGATGTAAATGGGGGCAATGATTATTCTGATGATGAGACAAATAGCTGTAATGATGAAGATACAGATACGTAAATTAATTAACTTTAGAGATTACTTAGTAATTTTATTCATCACTGTATAATTATCTTTACTGACATTGCTGATTATGATTGAAAGTTGCCACTAGCTTTATTGTTCCCTTTTCGTTCGTTTTACATTTAATCAATAGCGTCGGCTATGGGTGGTAAGGTGAATTAAACTGTTTCATTGATAACGTTAATCAGTATAAAAAGATATCTTGGATAAGTTTAAGTGCGATTATGGTACGCTTGATATTATAAATATTTATATTTACTTTTTATTTTTTGTGTGAATTGAATGGTTTTTGATCTAATCATAATAACATTATTGGTTTTGAAACCATCCTTGAATATATAAATGTTTTGATTTCAAACAATATTATTATCTTTCATCTATTGCTTGTGAGATGGAAGGTTCACAAGTATTTAATGTCGCCATGGTTTGTGAGAAGGAAGGTTCACAATCATAGTGATTTAGGTATAACTTATCTAAGTTATTCTCTTGTTCTTATCTATTAAACTAATGAATTTATTGCTTGTGATAAGGAAGATTCACAAGTATTTAATGTTACTATGGTTTGTGAGAGGGAAGGGTAACAAGTACCTTATGTGACTATTTATTTATTTATTTTTGATTTACCAATAACTGGCGATGGGCTAGTTCTGGTGACTATTTATTTATTTATTTTTGGTTTACCAATAGCTGGGGATGGGCTAGTTCTGGTGACTACTTATTTATTTATTTTTGGTTGACCAATAACTGGCGATGGGCTAGTTCAGGTGACTATTTATTTATTTATTTCTGGTTTACCAATAACTGGCGATGGGCTAGTTCTGGTGACTATTTATTTATTTATTTTTGGTCTACCAATAGCTGGCGATGGGCTAGTTCTGGTGACTATTTATTTTTGGTTTACCAATAACTGGCGATGGGCTAGTTCTGGTGACTATTTATTTATTTATTTTTGGTTTACCAATAACTGGCGATGAGCTAGTTCTGGTGACTTTATTTCTGGGTTACCAACGATTGGCGATGGGCTATTGTTGGTGACTTAGGACATGTCTATTGCTTGTGAGAACGAAGGTTCACAAGTACCTGATGTCGCAAACGGCTTGTGATTATGGTTCGTGACTAAGGAAAATTTAGATAATATATTTATCTATGAATTTATTGCTTGTGAAAAGGCCCGTTCACAGCCATCGTGACATAGTAATAACGTAAACATTTTGTTTATGGTTTGGTTTTATTTTATTCATGTAGGCAACCCTCCTCGTTCACTACCATCATGTTATGTAGGACTATTAAATGCCTTTTTTTTTACTCATTTGTTTTCTATTGTATATTCTGGGATGGTTCGCAAATAGTACTTTAGTAATAAGTGTTAGAAGTAATGTCTAAATAATTGTAAGCCGTATTCGATGCTGTCACCCTTACTTGCCGAGTGTTAGGTTATAAATGCTAATTTGTATGCGCGCATGAGGACATGCACGATGTCAGGATGGTCGAGTGTTAGGTTTTAAAATAATATACTAAATTATAATATTGTCTTAGTCGATTATTGAGACTTTTAATTTATAATACTGGCAACACCAGTTTTGAAATGGCGCGCTTTTGAGACAAAGGTGGGGAACACGGGGTGGCACTCGGTCTATTCGCTCGGGGCCAGCATCGAAGACGGACGTAAGTTTTGTTACTACAATATTCTTAAATATTAAGTGCTTATAACATTGTAAAACATTTAATAAAGAGTAGCGATGGAGTTTCTTGTCTTTCTTCTCCAACCGTGTGATTACTCTTTGGAACGGACAACTAGAGTCAATTCTATTTAAAGGTGTGCCTATCTATACATCTACACAAATAAATAAAATTGGAGTGTCTGTTTTTAATATTAAGATAACCACTTTTTACTAAGTGTATATGGATGTATACACGATACATATACCAAAACAACATTTTTTACAATTTTTGTCTGTCTGTCTGTCTGTCTGTCTGTCTGTTCGTTCCCGCTAATCTCGGAAATGGCTGAACCGATTTTGACGGGACTTTCACTGGCAGATAGCTGATGTAACAAGGAGTAACTTAGGCTATTTTTATTTTAGAAAGATTCTTTTATTTTAGAAAAAAATAACTATCTTCGAAAACTACGCTGACATACGTCTCAAAATTCGTAAAACCCTGGCTGAATCCTACGAAATAGATCAAAATAATGTACTACAGTATTGTACACCTTAAAAAGGCCTACAAAAATGTCCTGAATGGTATATGTCTATCTCTTAGGGATAACCCACAATAACCATTTTTTATCTTTTACTTTTTACGAGAAATAAGGGCTTATTTGCGAAGCGGTTTTAAGCAATACAGCATTAATCCTTATCCAATTAAGTACCTTAAATACATTGTGCATTTAATATAGATCAATATGGCCCTTTACAGCATGTAATTTAAATGAATATCTTAGAAGATATTAGAGATTTAAAAAGTGGGCGCAGAGCGCGTTGGCAGGGGCCGGGTAGTACAGGATAAGTAGGATTGTAATTCATATTACTTTGGCTTCAAAGTAATTGCGAATATCATGTGTGTTCATTATACTCAAAATAAACCTAATAGTATTATTTCAAGTAAGAGACCGCGAAATTGCTTAGATGTTTAGATTGTTGGATGTTTGTTTCTCAATGATGCAAAGACGGCCAAACGGATTTAGATCGAATTTGGCACAAAGATATATTATATCACATGGATACGTAACAGATAGGATACCTACTTTATCCCGGTAGTAGGTTCCCGGGTGTTATTTTCCGACAGCTATACGGGCCAAGCCACTGGCAAAAGTACTATTCCTATAATTAAGTTCGGTGTCTGGTAAATGATTGAGTGTCTGTATAGGTAAAATAGGAGCGTTAAGAAAAACCAGGAAGACTTATATTCAACTAAACCAAGCCCTATGTCACAGTCTTCTTACTCTGAATACTATTACTTTTATTTTAAAAACACCAACACACATGATGTTCTCATAAACTATGAATCCTAAGTAATATATGTTATAATCCTACTACTAATAATATTATATATGTGAAAATATGTATGATTGGGTGTTTGTTTCTCAATCACGCAAAAATGGCTGAATGGATCTGGATCGAAAATAGCACACAGAGTCTATATTACCTATATAAAACATCGAATAACACATTCTTATCGCGGTAGTACGTCCTCTTGCATTAATTTCCGACATCCACGCGGGCGAAGCCGCGGGCAAAAGCTAGTTTGAAATAAATGAGGTGTTTGGTGTACCTTTAAATGATACAATGTGTTACGTGTTATTTTCCCTACCCAATAGTAACACACAATCATCCCCTGTTTTCCGACCCTTAGGGTTCGATTTTGTTTTCCAAATTTATATGGGACCACCCTCGAAGTATACCCATTCCAATAAAAAAGAAAGAATTATCACAATCGGACTACAGTGTTAAAAGTTATGCGTGGTCTTACATAAAAAAAAAAAAACAAAAAAATATATATACGCGTCGAATTGATAACCTCCTTCGTTTTTTTTCGTCGGTTAAAAAGGCTTTCTGGCACAACTTACGTTTAATGAATGATTTGAATTTATTAAGACTTAGATCTTGAACATGGCTTGGAAGTTTTATTATAAAAGGTTTAATAAACTTCCAAGGTCCTTCGGTTTTACAAGGGGTCGTTCAACTACCGATTGAACTCCTAGGACACATTTATAATGCATGGGAAGATAAATGAGATGCTTTGGGCATCTTTTGTGATTTATCTAAAGCATTCGATTGCGTTCTTCATGAAATTTTAATCAGGAAACTCCGCCACTATGGGATCCGGAACAGCGCTCTGGATCTTTATAATTCATATTTGAACATTAGGATTCAGAGTGTCAATGTCAATGGAAAAAGATCACCTGGATCTATCGTAACTATGGGAGTCCCACAGGGCTCAATTCTTGGTCTTTTGTTGTTTCTTATTTATATGAATGACTTGCCTTACCTCATAAAAGATAATCATATTATAGTTTTGTTTGCGGATGACACCTCACTTTTGTTTAAACTTAAACGTCAGCAGCTGGTTACTGACGATGTTGATAGCGCGATCTCGAAAGTAGTTCACTGGTTCAATATAAATAATTTGCTTCTTAATGAAAAAAAAAACCAAATGCATTAAGTTTACACTACCTCACGCTAGGCAAGTGAAAAGGAATGTGTTAATAAAGGACGAAGAATTGAATCCTGAAGATAGCACTGTATTTTTGGGCTAAAGCCCAAAAAAAAGCCTTGGCAAAGTTAAATTTGGATGCCAAGCTTCAGTAGGGTCCACATATAGATAAATTGGCGAAAAAGCTAAGCTCCGCTGCTACGCTGTTAGAAAAAATCGGAATTTAACTGACATAGAGACAGCTCGTTTAGTGTACTTTGCCTATTTTCATAGTGTAATGTCGTATGATATTCTATTGTGGGGAAATGCCGCCGACATTCAGACTATCTTTGTCTTGCAGAAAAGACTCTATTCTTTTTGTGTTGGGTAGCCTATTTATTAATGAAGGTTATATGCTATATAACATCACGCTACGATCAAAAGGAGCGGAGCAGCAACGAAAAATGGACGAAAACAGGCAGGTAATTCGATGCGACGGGAAGGCTCAGGGAGCAAAAATTTGACGCAGACAAAGTATCGGGCAGAAGCTAGTATATTATAAGTGTGCTAACTACATCTTACTCTGAGAACTTGAGCTGTGTAGCATTATCCAGACTGAAATGATAATGCTTTAAAAATACGACGAACGCTTCGAGAAACGATACGTAGCGTCACTCATTACACTCCCGCTTCTGTGTTTGGCTCGTGTGGGCGGGGCCGCGGGGTATCACCGTGTCCCACTCACTCTCCGTTTTAGCATGTGGCGTCTCTTTAAACGTGGCGTCTATGAATGTCTCATAGGCAAATATATTAAATACTATAGATTTATAAATACAAAAGTAATTGTATTGAGTATGTCTGACCTTTTCTCGCTTAAACGGATAATAATAAAGTTTGGCAAGAATCTATACTAATACTAAGATACTAATACTATACTAATATTACTAATCCATACTTTTTAAAATTACGCTTTTAATATTATAAATGGGAAAGTAACTCTGATAGAGAATCTGTCTGTTACGCTTTCACGAATAAACCACTGAACCGATTTCGATGAATTTGGTAAGGGTGAAGTTTGAACCCCAAAAAAGGACATAAATGCTACTTTTTAACCGACGAAAAAAAACGGAGGAGGTTATCAATTCGACGCGTATATTTTTTTTTTGTTTGTTTGTTTTTTTTTAGGGTTTTGCACCTCAAAAGGAAAAAGCGGAACCCTTATAGGATCACTTTGTTGTCCGTCCGTCCGTCCGTCTGTCTGTCAAGACCCTTTTTCTCCGGAACGCGTGGAGGTATCAAGCTGAAATTTATATCAAATACTTAAGTCTACTGTCCCTTGGAGCTGTGAAAAAATCAAACTTTTTAGCTTACGCATTCAAAAGATATAGCCGTTTATGCCGCAAATTTCTGCAAATTTTCGAAACTCGCAAGGGAATGAAAACCTAAAGGGTACTTCCAGTTGATCTAGAATTTTGAAATTTGGTAAGAAGCAACGTCTAATAGCACAGATATAGGAAAAATTGCGAAAACAGTAAATTTTTTGTTACATCATATAATATAAATATTTTTTTAAAGAAACATGTCCAATCTTGACCTGATTTTTTTTTTAACGCGTCTAGTGATGTAAAATATCTTAAAAAATTGGCAATTTTTTGCTTATTTCGTATCACGTACATGAATTTTCAAAAAAAGCCAGGAAAAAAAAATCTAAAAAATGTTTATCATTCTCAATAGACTGTTGAAAACGTAATGTGTTTTACACACGTCTCGTTTCACATAATACGAAAAAACTTGTTCGTTCATGTGGTTAATAAATGTTCAAAATAATGAAGTGCTATTTTTTTTTCTTCACTTTTTAATTTATGACTAGCTATGATTTTTTATAGTTTTATATTAGGGTGTGGAAAGAAAAATAAACGTACAGTGGACAGGGCGCGTAAAACGAACTTCTTTACGTGAATGACAGGCTGTCACTTGTTTGACGTTTTGCAGTCGTTCGTTTGCTGTCACTACGTATTGTACTGAGCGATTTTGGATTTTCTGATACCCCGATACCCTAACAGGTTTTGCAATTTCCACGGACTCCGATACCTAACACATACGATTACTTTGGCCTGTTTTACACGGATACCGATTTAGTTCTTTTTGATGGGATCTAGACGTTATCGCTTTTGTTGGAAAGAGCTATGCACATGAGCCTTCTATGAGATGGCTTTGTATAACCTGCAACATAAGTGTTATTACGCTTCGGCGTTATCGGGCCCTTCAGCTTCATAGCAGAGTCATCTCGCTAATTAGCAGTTGGATATCTCCAGTAATAGTAAGTATCATCATCATCATTTCAGCCGTAAGACGTCCACTGCTGGACTTAGGCCTCCCCCAATTTGGGGGGCTTTGCCATAATCGTCACGCTTGGCAGGCGGGTTGGCGATTGCAGTATGGTGGTAAAATGCATAGAGAACGCTGCTGCCCATTCTCTAGTAAGTCCCTTAGTCGCCTTTTACGACACCCACGGGAAGAAATGGGGTGATGTTATTCTTTACGTCCGGCACCACACGGTACATAGTAAGTATAATAACAATCAAATACCTAACTATTTAGTATCCAGTCAATAGATGCTAGTGGAATGATTGTTTTATAAAAAAAGATTGATATTTAGAAGAGCTAATGTATATTTTTCAAGTTTTATGAAATATAGAACTAGTACTACTAGAAATAGGTGACGCCCCTAAGACGAACCGCTGACCGAATATGTCAGTTGCATGTAGCTTTTCCCCATGTTTAGCTAAAACGTTCTTTTAGGCAGCTGTTTAAAGCGAAACACGTAAAAATACAAATTAAATATAGGTACTCATTTCCATTGCAGGCTTTAAAATCTCATAATTGATTTGTTATTCAGATAATGGAAGATTACATTTGTAAAGAGTGTTTTGATGTATCCATGCAGACTGTTAATGCTCAGATTTGTAGAAACAATGAGTGTGACCCATCTGCTGGTTCATCTCGCCGTGGTCATACTTAAGTATGCCTTGTTTGTCATCGATCATTGCTCAACATTCTCAAAGAAAACTTGCACTGTAGGTTGTTGTGCGCATGTTTTGACTTTGGTGTGGTACTTAGGTTGGGCTCGGCATGAAACTAAGATTGTGGCTCCAGCGGCATTTTTAAATGAAATGGTTGTACGAGAAGACATTGAATAAATAATAATAAATCAAATCATGTTTTTTTATTTAATTTTCCCGACCTCTCCAAAAACATGCAGCACTTAGTTATATATTTATGTCGTGATGGCCCAGAGGTTAACACCTCACCTCATGCACGAGGCGTGAGTTCAATACCGGGCCAATGTGTTTTTTTCAATACCTACGTAGGAACTACAGTGAAGGAAAACATCACGAGAAAACCTGGACTTGTATAATAATTAATCAATGAAAGTCAGAAATCGCCACCTCATCTTGACCAAACGTGGTGATTACTGCTCGTGCCTTCTCTGCATGAGAAAAGACCTTTGCCCAGCAGTGAGACAGTATAAGGGCTGGTATTATTATTTACTTTATCCGGGCAGACAAGGTGAATCAGCCTCTTAGAGTTCGATGGCTAAAAGCACCGTCCTGCTGGAGTCTGGTCCACTTCGACGACAGATTTTGACCGATATTTCAATGAACTATACCTAAATTGTTCTAACTTGCTGTATGTAGTGTAGAAAACAAGGATGGCTTAACATCACACGTGAAGTGTTTAAAACTCAGCATCGTCGGGCTATTACGAGAATATAACTGCTGTTTGCCACCGCGCGCCGATTTGATGATGATATTAAATTGAAGTCGGAATTATTTCTGAGTGAGTGCAACTCTCTCAGCGATTAACAAATAATTTCATTTTAATAATCATCTACTTTTTGAGGTTACAACAGTTGTCAAACCTGATCTGAAAGCTGTAAATCTGTTATAACCTTAAAAACTTATTTACGTAATAGCATTTTTCCCCGGCCTCTAAATGAGAAGATGATAACTTATTGTGTTATTATAAACAATAACTGATTTTATACAACACTGTTTGTAGGTAGACGCGAACTGTAAAACGAATCAAGTGACAGGTCATTCAATGTATGGAAGGTGGGCATGATTCTTTAAACTTTATACCTACAGGTTTGTACGGAACCCTCGGGCCTCGGTGCGCGAGTCCGACTCGCACTTGGCCGGTTTTTATGTATGACCACGCATAACTTTTTACATAGTAGTCCGATTGTGATAATTCTTTAATGGAAAGAGTATACTCCGAGGGTGGTCCCATATAAATTTGGAAAACAAAATCGAACCCTAAGGGTCGGAAAACAGGGGATGATTGATTGTTCACTCATTGATTGTAATGTATAACCACGCATAACTTTGTACAGAGTAGTCCGATTTTGATCATTCTTTTTTCATTGGATAGGGTATACCTTGCCAAGTATTAATAGTACATTAAAGTCACAAAAAAATACAAAATAAAAACTTTTTAACAAAAAATTAAACCGCCGAAAAAAACAGAAAAGCAAAAAATAATAAACCTTAAAATTTTGAGTCGGCGCTGAAAAATCAATGAATGGTTTTTCATTTCTTTACTGGGTGACTTCGTCTGCGTCCGCGATAACCGACATTGATGCGGACGAAGTCGCGGGAAAAAGCTAGTATAATTATAATAGTAATCTGGGGTAAGAAGTATACGTATGGAACGTATAGGAAATATCTATACAGTAATATTTCAAATTTTTAAAGAATCTATTCGTGAGTAGGTAATGCGTGTGATGCTAGAACATGCACTCATACACAGACAAAAACCGGCCAAGTGCGAGTCGGACTCACGCACCGAGGGTTCCGTACAAACATGTAGGTATTCACGGTTTATGCATAAGGTTTATGTTTATGAAATTAAATGATTTTTTTTCAAATTTTTATATTTGAGTTGATTGAATGAAAAGTATAATGCGGTTTACGATTTATGACGTATTAAAAAAAAACTACTTATTAGATCTCGTTCAAACCAAATTTCGGTGGAAGTTTACATGGTAATGTACATCATATATTTTTTTTTACTTTTTTCATTCTCTTATTTTAGAAGTTACAGGGGGGTCTCTCGCGCAAACCGTTTAGAAAAAAATGATATTAGAAACCTCAATATCATTTTTGAAGACCTATCCATAGATACCCCACACGCATAGGTTTGATGAAAAAAAAAATTGAGTTTAGTTCTAAGTATTGGGAACCCCAAAATTTATTGTTTTTTTTTCTATTTTTATGTGAAAATCTTAATGCGGTTCACAGAATACATCAATTTACCAAGTTTCAACAGCATAGTTTCTTATAGTTTCAGAAAAAAGTGGCTGTGACATACGGACGGACAGACAGACAGACATGACGAATCTATAAGGGTTCCGTTTTTTGCCATTTGGCAACGGAACCCTAAAAAGTCCTCGTAGTAGGTACCATTTCGCGGCACTCGTTTTCATTCGGTAGAAGACATAAAGGAAAATTCGCGGAGGACTGAGGACTGAGAACTGAGGGGTAATTGCGGAACTTTTTATCGGTAGGAATTGGTTTAATATTCATAGTTAAACAACATTCATTTCGTTATTTACGTTCCTGAGCCGACAATTTCGCTGCCCTAGTTCAACAGTAAGATATCTTAAAAAAAAAACAAAATCGAGTTAAGTTTTGTTTCATGTGAAAAATTTGCTCTTCTGTCCGGTTCAAAAATCAGATATTTGTAAAACGCAACCAAAGTGCCTAAATTTCAATGTCAATGAGACATTTAAGCATATTTTTACCTACCTTTAGTTCAAGATTCTGACATCTTAAGATATTTATAAAGTCAGGATGATTTCCGTAACACATATGTAACACATTAAACTAAGCTATAGTTTAAAATAATCAACCACAATTCAATTAACAACGAGTGAATTAATGACACTAAAATCATAAAAGTATGAATAGGTAACTCAAAACATACTTTGTTCAACATAACTTACTGTTGAACTAGGGCAGCGATTTATTCGAACATTAGACGCAATGGTTTAGAAATAATCTTCAATCCCATTCAGATTCTGATAAATTGTGCGTTTCGCAATTAGGGTGCTGAACTCGATTCCGGAAAAAGCGTCAAGAAAATGCTTTCATGATTGTAATATTCGTTGGCGTAAGTGTATCGTTTCTGAAGGAGCGTACTTTGAAGGTGATAAATATGGATGAATAACTAACATTTTGTGTTTTATTGATCTTTTCCCGGTACTTTTTGACAGAGTAGTATAACTGATTAATCTAGTAATAATTGTGCTTTAAAAATAGATATCAGCGTTGAGCGACATCGGCAGCGGGCGCCGCCGCGGCTAGACGTGTGTGGCGGCGGCGGGCGGGATAAAGGTGTCTTCAGACAGCGAGCGGGGCGTGACGTGACGCGACGTGGCGGGGCGCCGGCGCGACGCCGGCGCGGCGGGAGCCTTCACACTGCGGGCGCGATCACGTCCCGTCCCGCCGGCGCACAGTGGATCGTCCCCATACAAGAGGTCGGACATAGAATCAAAAATTGAAAAAGTATTTAATTAAAAAAAAAATCAAAATATACAGTTGCATTCTTCTATTAAAGAACAACACACATGTGCAAAACACACAAAAATAACTATAACTAGCAATGAATTTGATAAGCTAATTATGACATGAGCCAATCACACTGCAGAGCTTAAGGGCTGTGAACATAGTAATTACAATAACTCATTAGATTAAGCAAGTACTGGTAGTCGTTACTTAATGACTCATTAACGCTTTTGTTATGTTGCAACAAAAGCGTTCATAAGTCATTAAAGTCCTCAAAAATGCACCTGTTATTTAAGGAACTACTTAGTGATGACTAATTCTCAGTAATAAGTATACTTAATTTACCTCCATTCCATCAGTAATACACATACAAAGATAGTTACTATAGGCAAAATAACTCGGTAGGGGCACTCTGGGGGCACCATGTGTCCTTGAAGAAAATGTGGCATAAAATGGGTAAATAACAGTAGTGAAATCCACAAGTCGAACAAAGAGGGAATCATGAGATACATACATTTTTTTGTTCGTTTCCATACAAAAATAAAAGTTTTCATCGAATAGCGCCTAAAGTGCTGGTCAAATAAAAAAAGCGTAGAACAATTTTTGTTGTACTTTAATAGAGAAATGCAACTGTATATTTTGTTTTTTTTTTAATTAGATCCTTTTTCAATTTTTGATTCTATGTCCGACCTCTTGTATGGGGACGATCCACTGTGCGGCGCCGCGCCGCGATTCATTCATTGAAAAAATGTTGAGCGATTCAGACGTGGAAACGCTCTTGCTCTTATTTTTTAATGAAGTATCTAACTAATATCACAAAAAAAAAAAATATGGTTAAATGCTTTAAATATGAGTATGCTTAGTCAAGTTCACAATCTTTTTTATACTATAAGCCAAGACAGTCTAAAAAATCACAAAAGTTCGTTTCACTAAATTGAAATCACATGGTAATTATGAATTACCTTTCTTATCTCGCGATTTGCAACCCACTGTGCGGCGCCGCGCTGTCTTGTCACGTGAATGATCAAAAAGTTACAAAACAGAAAACCAAATCATTTCAATTGTTAGGAAGTTGGTCCTATGCTTTAAACCGAACTGTTTAAATTTTTTTGCCTTTTCAATAAGATTTAACGGGTTTCTTAGATTAAATGTATCAAATGCTGTCAAAGTTTGAAACTTTGGATTGAATTCATCGAACCCGGGGAGTATTTTGTTTTATAATTTATTATTGTAGTTATATTTACACACAATACAACATTCGCAAACACCGCTCAGGGTTATGAGCGACGTCCAGTACACACCGGCACCGTTGATGACTCCTTTTGCTTGACAAATTGTGGAAGCAAAATCGAAGACGAAAACATTTGCCTCAGACAAATAACACTACAAATGTTACTTCACACTTATTTATCTGTAATCAGTATACTCCTTTGTTTCCAATCCGCATTGTCGAAATTATGAAACTTTGTTGCTTCTAATCTCATGTCCCTATTTAACAGTTACCTACATTACATTCTTAGTGGAAATTACTTAGCCCAATAATTATATGAAAATATTACTCTTTCCGTTTACAGAAAAAATTGTGATAAGCCCCAGAATTAATTAAATAGCTTCATACTTTCCTATACATACCTCCAAATTTTCATATTCTATTCTAAACTTAATCTTTTGCTTTTTTTAAATATATTTCTTTCTAACTGTTCTACCCTCATACCTTCACAAGTTCACATAATATATAGTTTCCTCAGACACTCAGCTGTCTCTTGTCATATTCCAGGTGCCATTGGGGACATTTTCTAATATGATGACCCGCGGAGCCACAGCTCGTGACATGAGTGACAAGTTGAAAGCAGTGCTGAAGGAGCTGGAGGCATCAAGAAACGAATGCAAACAGCTGTTGCAGGAAAGAGAGGATAGTGAGGTTGAAGTAAAGAGGATTGTTGATAAAAACACTCAGCTCAAGAGCCAGCTCTTGGAACTTCATACCCAGCACGTGGATATACTTGACCAACATCACCATCTCCGTCAACTAGTGTCTGACTTCCAACATTGCAGTGACACTCATGACCAGGCACTGAAACGCATAACAGGCCTTGAATCAGAACTATGCAAGGCACACAACACAATATCCACCATTAATTCTGTAAAAGCCAATGAGCAGGTTGCCCAAACCAATAGCCTTTTCGACGAGCTGGTTGGTAGTGTATCCGGAGTGCAGTATGAGGTGCCCACCATTTCCATAGACCTAACTGGGGACGATACCTTAACTAGATGTCCAACTCTGACTAGTCATAATAAAATTAAGAAATACATTAAAATTAATAAGAGTATTAAAAAGTATAAGAAACTATTGAAGACACAAAGTGTTTATAGGTCCAATATTAATCTTAGGAAAGAACGTGTCAACTTACAGAGCCAACTAAAAGTTTGTCATAATAAGTTAGAAACTAGCAGACAAATATATGATGTTGAAATACAAATCCTTCAAAAGGAATTAATGAGTAGGGAATATACTCTTAAGGAAATATCTTGTAAGTATGAGTCGAGTCAACAAATGCTAAGTGAGCGCTTACAGGAGGCCTGTGAGTTGGTGGACCTGGTGAAGTACAATGCAGAGAGGTATGAGTCACTGACAAACAACCTCACCTGTAGTTGTGCTCCCACTCCGCCACCTCTCATGTCTCAGCATGTAATTCCTACCGCCTCACCTGTTTCAGCTCATACTCTAGAAACTATCAATCCCACTCAAAGTAATGTTCTGGTATATTCTGATAGATTAGGAGCAGGTTTTGGATCATTGTTAAATAACCGCTCTAAACATACCATTGCAAACTGTTGTTACCATAACCTGCATTTTAATGAGCTTGTTCATAAAATAAAACAAACAAATATGAATCAGCAGACTACTGTAGTTCTCTTAATTGGAAACAGTCTGAGTTTAACTAAAACGGACATTGTTAATGGTATTGACACCCTACTTAAATTAAAATTTGGCAAATTAATATTATGTGCTTTGCCTTATTCAGATAATTTGAATAATGAAGAAAATGATTACATTTTTAGTTTAAACAACTTAATGCATATTTTAACATGTCGTCATAGTGACCGTTTATTGTATTTTGATACTAACAATTTTGTTAGAGATTTTGTGTTAGCTCGGGAACATATGTTTCTTCCCAAGAATAGTAGACATGTATTAGCTACTTTGTTAGCTTACAATATACACGCAGTTATTGATAATTTAACTGAGATTAGGTTAAGTGATGAAACAGTATTATCTAGCATTTCTAATAATACTGTTATTGATTCTTTAAACTTTTAGAGGGGACAAAAGGGAAGCATAATAAGAATATTTTGCTGTTTCATCAAAACATAAATCGTTTCTCTGGCAAAATCCTAGACGTGGAAATGTTAATAGATAAATATCATATGGATATCTTGTGTTTTTGTGAAACTTGGTTAAAACCAGATAGAATGTTGTTTAATATAAATAATTATTCAGTTGCCAGTGCGTACAACAGGTCTTCAATAGGGGGTGGTACCTTGATATTATGCAACAGTTATCTTAGATATAAAGAAAGAAAGGATATTACTGCTTGCTCTGTTGATCGCTTATGTGAGGTAGCATGTGCAGAGGTTGAAGGCCATACTTTCTTATGTATTTATAGGCCACCAGCCTCAAACTTGTCATCATTTTTGATCATTATGGAAGGAATATTAGGCAAACTTTTTGAAGATAATAAATTAATTTTCGCTTGTGGTGACCTAAATATTGATCTGTTAGTTAATTCACCGGAAAAATGTAAGCTTATCTCATTGTTTAAATCATTCAATTTAAAATGCATATTTAATGAACCGACAAGAATAACACCAACCACAGCCTCATGCATAGATAATGTATTTACCAATTGTAAAATAAAAGAGTCGTCCATAATTAGTGGCGTTAGGTCTGACCATACCGGTCAGCTTGTATCGTTTGACTTAGACAAAAAGTTACACTTAAATAAAACCATTGAACTTAGACCCCTGACTAAAAATAAATTGAAAATGTTTAATAATAATGTTCTTAGGAATCTCTCAGCAGAAAGTTTTGATTCACAAGACCCAAATATTAACTACGGCACTTTTTTTTCTACAGTATGCCAAGAATTCAATAAAGCATGTCCTGTAAAAAAAGTTTCAATCAATATTAAACCAAAATTTAGTGAGTGGGCTACTGCTGGCATTAGAAAAAGCAGAGATATTTTATATAATTTGTATCACGAAAAATCATTGACTTCTGATCAAGCCCTTCATAATTATGTAAGAAACTATTCTAAGATATTCAAAAGAGTCTGCGCTCAAGCTAAATCTAAATTGATAAGTAACAAAATTAGTATTTCAAACAATAAAATAAAAGCTGTCTGGGAGATAATTAATAAAGAAACTGGAAACACAAAACAGCGAGATCAGAATGAGTTGACTCTAAAAATTGATAATAAAACTATTTCAGATAAGTTAAAAGTTGCTGAGACCCTTGAAAATTTCTTTACTAACATTCCAATAGAAGTTACGAAATCTCTCCCCTCATCATCTATATTAGCTGAATCTCTTCTTAAAGAAAACTTCAACAAGGACATTCCTAGTTTTGAATTCAAACCCATTTCTATTGCCACAATTAAAACAACATTTAAAAGTCTTAACATAAAAAACACAGAAGACTTATGGGGTATTTCGGTTAAAGTTCTTGAAAATATCATCGACACCATTGCTCCTGTCTTGACAGGTATATTTAATCAATGTTTAGACCGCGGTACGTTTCCTGATTTAATGAAACATAGTAAAGTAGTACCAATTTTCAAATCGGGTAGTAAAACTGATCCTTCTAATTATAGACCTATATCTGTGTTACCAGCATTGAGTAAAATTTATGAAAAAATCATGCTGGACCAGATGTTGGCTCATTTCAACTCAAATGGAATTTTACATAGTCGACAGTTTGGTTTCACGAAAGGTAAGTCAACGAGTGACGCGGGAGTAAAACTTATCAGTCACATATTAGAATCCTGGGAGCAGTCCCAGGATGCAATTGGCATTTTCTGTGACCTCTCAAAAGCGTTCGACTGCGTTGACCACAATACACTGATCTGTAAATTACACCACTACGGAATTCGTGGACAAGCTGCCGATCTTGTTCTTTCCTATTTATCAAACAGACAGCAAAAAGTAAACGTTGGCGGGGCTACGTCCTTGGGGTCTCTTGTTAAGATGGGCGTGCCGCAAGGTTCAATTCTTGGCCCTTTCTTATTTTTAGTTTACATTAATGACCTTCCTTACATGATAGCTAAGTTCTCGGATATAATTTTGTTCGCTGATGACACTTCACTTATTTTTAAAATAGATAGAAAAGACAGGGATTTCTTACATGTTAACGATAGTTTAGCTATTCTTTCGAAATGGTTTGCAGCTAATAATCTCTTACTTAATGCGAACAAAACGAAATGTATTAGGTTCTCATTGCCAAATGTTCCCCAAGTAGATTTAAATTTAAAACTTGATGGCAAGAAACTAGATGCTATTTCGGAAACTGTATTTTTAGGAATTACTCTAGATTCGAAACTGCAGTGGGGTCCCCACATTAGAGCTATGTCAGGTAGATTAAGTTCAGCTGCATATGCAGTAAGAAAAATTAGGCAGTTGACCGATATAGGTACAGCTCGATTAGTATACTTCGCTTATTTCCACAGTATTATGTCTTATGGCGTTCTACTGTGGGGTTCTGCAGCTGACGTAGATTCAGTTTTCATTTTGCAAAAGAGGGCAATCCGCGCAATCTATAAAATGGGGCCTCGCGAGTCTCTTAGAAACAAATTTACAGAAATTGATATACTGACTCTTCCCTCTCTTTATATCTTTGAATGTATTTTGTATGTTCGCAAAAATTTAGGCCTTTTCAAAATAAGAAGCGATTTCCATAACATAAATACGCGTAGTAAAAATGAAATTGTGATACCAAAATTTAGATTAACTAAAACTAGTAAATCATTTCTTATAAACAGTATCCGCTTCTATAACAAGTTGCCAAAGTCTGTTACTGAACTTAGCTATGGAAAGTTCAAATCACACATCAAACGTGTCCTTATCAAAAAAGCATATTATAAGATAAAAGACTACGTTGAAGACAAGGAAGTTTGGCAATAATTCCTTCTGCACATGTGGCTTCCCTGGTAGCTCATTACAGGATGACCTGTGTCTATTAACTGCTCCCGAATGACGATGTACATTTTGTATTCAAGTTTTTCAGTTTTTACATTCTTTCACATTTACTCATTTTTGAAATTATACACCTACAATTGTACATTGTACTCTTTAATATTAGTTGTCATGGCAATAATGACATTTGGTTTAAATAATGTAATATGTCTTATTTAAGAAATAATATTATTTATGTACGAGTAGATTATTTTATAGATTATTTTATACTTTGTGAATGTGAGAACGTTGTAGGCCTTGTAGACTGTAGACAATTTTCTATCTTATTCAGTACCTGGTACTTGTTGACAGGCCTACACTGTCCTCCCATACTATTAACACTGTAATTTGAAACAATTGTAAAAACTAATTATTTTTAAAAGAGTAACCGTGGAGTTTCTTGCCGGCTCTTCTCCATAGGAACCAACTATTTGGAACCGTGCACCTAGCTTCTGACGTTTCATAAGTGCCCAGGTTTATATGGAATAAAAATATTTTGATTTGATTTGATTTGAAATTATACACTTTAAATTAATTGAGTTTACTTACTAAATAAAGGATACAGTCATTGTAATAAACAAGCTTGCGTCGTGTGACTCTGATCACATTAGCATAAAGTTCAAATTCAATTGATGCACGTGCGCTAGTTGTTTGAAACTGTACTCGTAATGAAAATGTTTTAGTCAATCACAGCTAATGTCGGCGATCGCTCACTTTCATTCACTATCCATTACTCGTATCAACTAACATACAAAAATGTTATTAAATGTAAGACGCAGTCAATCAATTTAAAACTTGTGATACTTCTGCAATTTATCGCCATCCTGCCGACGCTGCGCTCGCGCCCCGCTCGCGGCACGCCGGCCTCTGAGTTGTATTCCGACTCGGCGCGGCGGCGGCGTGGCGCGTCGCGCCGAGCGCTCTGTGTGAAGTCGTCCATAATATCTAGTACATTACAACTACTCAGCGTCGCGTCGCCGCCCGGTCCCGCCGCGTCGCGCCCGCTGTGTGAAGACACCTTAACAAACGATGTCGCCGCCGCGCCGCCGCCGCCGCCCAGCCGCGCCGTCTCCTCCGCCGCCTTCTCGGCGACTGCTGGACTAGACCAACCTCGCTTATTGACATCGCAACCAACTCGTGAATAACCATTCTCCAAAAAATAATATCCAAGTACGTAGGTACAGAGGTGCTACGATAATGATGTGTTCTGGTGGGCCATGAAAGAGAATGGTTTTCCCGGGGAGTAGGTATAGTAAATTTTTTGCTGTGTACAGAAACAGACCATGTGGTAGGTACCTACTTGCGGTTGGCTGCTAGCAATACCGACGAGTTCAGTGTCGATGTAGGCTTGCAGCAACGGTCGGCTTTAAGTCTTACCTGATCTTGTTGATTATGGACGCTCCAAAATCAAAATCAAAAGTCATTTATTCAAACTAGGCTGAGAGTCAGCACTTTTTGAACGTCAAAGTTACATGAGACAGTCCCCCCAAAACGCCCACCCTTCGACACTTCCTAGTGCTTTAGCTGGGAAGGAGAAGTGGCGGAACAAACTCCCCAGCAGCACAGCTGTCTGTTAAGTTAGAAGAACTTGATTCTATACAGTATTATGTAAGTAATTAATATTATAAAACAAAACAAAACAAAACATACATCAAATTATGCGTCATATGTCAGCTAGCACACGCCAATATACAAACAAAACATTAAAAAACTAAACTCAAGCTGAAATAATAAAATCGTAAACAGAACTTAAAACCTAAATAAGAGCCTCCGTGTATAAAGGGCGTGCCCGCTTACATACACAACGATGAGGAAAGCTAATTCTGATTCTGGTTGAAATAACATAAACATTGAGTTAATTACAGCGACCAACTATTCGTTAAAGACTAATCGTTTAAGAAGTCGTTGATAGAATAGTATGCCTTTGAACAAAGGTTGGATTTTACTTTAGCTTTAAACTCATTAAACTGCAAAATCTAGGAAAGCAGAGGGAAGCTTGTTGAAAAAGGTAATACCAAGACCAACAAATGAATTATGAACCTTATGAAGCCGGTGAAAGGGAGCACGTAGCTTGTCCTTATTTCTAGTAGGTATTAATATTATGAATATCACTGTTCTTAGTGTACAGATGTATATTTTGCTTAAGGACGCTAATATAACATTTTTGAATCGCTCAAGTTTAGGTATCTGAGTCGCCACACAACAACATTACGCGCACGCACACATTGAAACCATTGTCTGCTCGATTTTAAACATTAGTTAACTAATCTTGATACTCGAAGGTATTATTAATTTTATTTTACTAGCACTGTTGAGTAAAATTTGTAGTAAAGTAACTTTACTATCTGAATTTAGTGACAGTAAATAACTTTTACTACCATGATCATCAATATTTTTGGGGTAACGTATAATTTGACAATTAAAAAAAACGAGGTGTAACAATAAAGTACTTTAACAATATTTTTGGATAATAAACAAATATAACTGATGGTGATCGTAGAATATCGTTGTAATCGTTGAAAATATACAGGATATTCCTTAAAGAAAACTAAGCAAAAATTGTGTGACGCGCGACCCTCACCTTTGAGATTGCAGCGCGTATTCAGATTTTTTTATTTATGTAAATAATTAAAGTTACGTTAAATATTGTGACTACATACTAGCAAAACCCCCAAAATTGATACCCATGTCGACATTTCATCATAACAGTACGTCCGCCATTTTAAATTAAAAATCGAAGATTTTATAATCCCTACCCCCAATATGGATAAAAGATCTTTTTATAAAAAAACAATACCCGCCGTATTTGGATCAAATTTGGATGAATCATTCGTAATAACTATCCTAAAATTATCCAAATTTGATAGCTATGCCCACTTTTTATTTAAAAAATTAAAATATTCGTCGTTTTGAATGAAAAACTTGTGGGGTCGCCTTTTTTTGGCTCCAAATGTAATTTGTATGGAGTTTTCGGCTTCAGCACCTTCGAAAATCTTGAAAACGACACCCATGATGAAAATTTTGAAAATTTTCGTAACCACCCTTTTTGATTTTGAATCAGATTCAGCACCCTTGTTTACCCCTACCGCAAGCTACATTAAAGAATTTCGTTCCAAAAATGGACGACACTTGCATAATTTAATTACCACGTTGAAAATATAACTTTTTATTGAGTAATTATCCGCCATTTTGAATTCTTGAAAATGAATACATAGTCATAATTACCCTACCTCAATAATCCCAATAGAATTTGCGTTATTTATTTCTAAATCAAGTTCTGATAATAAGTTTGGTACTCATAGTTTTGGTCCGAAAAGTATCAACATTTTTCAACCACAGTATACAGCACGGCACTCACTTTATTTATTATTTTGATCGTATTTATTTTGTACAAAAAAGCGATACGCCCGTGCTTCCTAGGGCGCGTCTGAGCGCGGAATGAGAAGCCGTGAGTTTAAAATGTATGAAGAAAGTTGAGAACGTTCTTTATTTTTCTCATAAATAAAAAAGTTATGTATTTAATTACAAAATATTTAGGCAAAACGTAGAAGATTATACTAGCCACAATTTGTTGTCATTTTGAAGTTAAAATATGCAGTTGATCTCACTATACGGGTACCTTTCCAGACCCCATTATTTTTCATTTTCTTCGATTATTGTGGTGGGGAAAACGTATTTTTGTGAAAATATTGGTATGGGACTACCTATATAATTTGTATGGTACCATAATGGAAATGAATAAATTATCTTTAATTAAAGACCATAATTGACTTCGCAGTTGTGATTCCTCTTGATGTAATTGGTACTGGAAAACCACCGATATTTGTAGAAAAATGTTATAGCGTCCTTAATACATAAGATGTTGGCGAAGATGAATTGTGATGCCACCGTAAGAATACCAATATCTTTAAACAACTCTCTCAGAGAAACTCTAGTACCTAGTTGGTATACATATAGCTCGAACAGCTCGTTTTTGAAGAACAAAAATATTTTGAATGTCCGCGGCTTTGCCCCACAGCAGAATGCCGTAGGACATAACGCTATGAATATAACTAAAATAGACTAATCGAGCTGTATCAACGTCCGTGTATTGTCTAACTTTCCTGACGGCGTAGGCAGCCGAACTGAGCCTCCCGGCTAGGCTTGAAATATGTGGGCCCCACTGTAGTTTCGCGTCTACTGTTATGCCTAGAAAAACTGCCGAGTCTACAGTTTCAAGCACCTCATTATCTAAGACGACGTTGGGTCCCAGATGCCTAACATTCGGTAAAGCGAACTTTATACATTTTGTTTTCTTAGCATTAAGAACTAGGTTATTAGTGGTAAACCAATCCGTAGCCATTGAGAGTGCACTGTTCACATCGTTAAAATCTTTTCTATTCCTGTCTACTTTAAAGATCAGTGAGGTATCATCAGCAAAAAGTACAATGTTACAGATATCCTTTAAATAGAATGGTAAGTCGTTAATATACACTAAGAACAAGAATGGACCCAGTATTGAGCCTTGAGGTACACCTAACTGAACTAGTAGCCCGGAAGATTTCACACCATTAATATCTACACATTGGTGCCTATTTTGCAAATAAGAACTTATGACATTGAGAGCTTCGTTTCGAACACCGTAATGACGTAGTTTACGCAAGAGCGTGTCATGGTGAACGCAATCAAAAGCTTTGGAGAGATCACAGAAAACTCCAATAGCATTTTGCGAGTTCTCCCAAGCATTGAAAATGTGTTTCAGCAGAGCAACACCCGCATCTGTTGTCGAACGACCTTTTGTAAAGCCATATTGCTCATTATGAAGGAGGCCATTTAAATTAAAATGTCTTAGCAATTGCTTGAGTATTAACTTTTGAAATATTTGACTAAATGCAGGTAAGATAGAAATGGGTCTGAAATTGCCAACATTATTTTTATTACCTGTTTTAAATAATGATATGACTTTACTACTCTTCATGAGGTCAGGAAAAGATCCTAAATCAACACATTTATTAAAAGTAACAGCTAGATAGGGGGCTACGATGTCTATTATATTACTTAACAGTTTAATGGAGATGCCCCAGTAATCACCAGTGTTTTTTGACTTAAGTGTGTTAAAAATATTAACCACATCACGAGGCGTTACATGTTCGAAACTAAATAAGCGGCTACGTCCGGGCACACAACTATGCAAAAGGTTTTCAGCTTTAGACGAGGACGAATTTATTTAAGGAGCAAGTCGTAGTTACAGGTATGTTGGCAAAAAACTCATTAAATGCCTCAGCTATGACGGCAGCTTTATTAACAAATTTGTTGTTAATCATAATCTCTAGTTGTTTTTCCTGTTTAACCGGTTTACCCGTTTCATTGTTAATAATTTTCCAAGTGGTTTTTATTTTATTATTGGATTTTTTTATGGTATCGCTTAAAAATTTTGATTTAGCTAAAGCGCAGATTATTTGAAACAATTTTGAATAATTACTGACATACTAAGTATCAAATCTGTATTTTTTCAAACCATATTACTCGTATAGTCTTGCTCTACTTTTATAAATTCCTGAAGTAGCCCATTGGTTGAAGCTAACGGAAGTGCTATTAATATCAATAGTTTTGGTCTTGAAAGTAGATTCTTATTCTTTTTGCACAATATCAAAAAGGGCTCCATAGATTTCATTAGGATTCTCGCGTTCTACTATAGATGGTGTAATCCTATGAGCTATATTATTTTTAAATTTATTGCAACGACTAGCTGTATAAGGCCTGCATAATATTTTATGCGGCTTTTTAAGTAGTGGCAAAGGGAAGCTGGCTAATAATCCACAGTGGTCAGACGTTAAGTCACTTAAAACAAACTTATTTTTGGCATCACAATCACTAAATATATTATCAAGACAAGTCGACGAAGAAGCCGTGACCCTAGTTGGTTCAAGGAACAAGTTTATTAAATTAAAAGACCTAAACAGATTAAGCAGTCTAATACTTAATGGAGTAACATCTAAAATATTAATATTGAAATCTCCACATAAAATTATACATTTATTAATTGATTTTAATTTATTGAGTGAATCCTCCATTACTGAGTCGAAACGAATAAAATCCCCAGAGGGGGGACGATAAACGCATATTATGACATAACGCTCCAACTCAACGCAAGACAACTCAATAATGCGCTCAATGGAAAGATTAACTAGATCTAACCGTTGTTTACATTTCAACTTGTTCGAAACAAAAACTAATGATCCTCCGCGAATAGCACTTTTCCTCACAAATGCACTTTGCACAGTAAAAAAATCATTATTCATAAACACTACTTCATGTTCCTTCAACCAGTGTTCAGTCAAACATAATACCTGAACATCATAGTTTTCAATAAATAAACTTAACTCTTTGCCAGACAAACCCTGCATATTTTGATGTACAACATTCAACACATGCGGCTTACCTGTTGTCGCACCTAATAGTTTAAATTACTAGGTGTATCAAAAGTGACGTTAGTACCACTACTAACAGTAATCGATGGTATGCTACAGGTACCATTGTTACGGTGTAACCGACGACGTCGGACATGCAGTAAAAGGCTGTTTGCCGTTCTTTTTGGTGAAGAAGAACCTAAAATATGCAGAGCAGACTAGAGACATAGCAACAGAATCTGGAGGATCTTCATCTTGCTAGCCTTTTCCCTGAATATGGATGTAGGAGAGGATGTTCGCTTGAGTCTTCTTCTTGGCGTGTCGAAAGCAATCTAAATATAGTCAACCGAGAATTTGTCTACGAGCTTAGCACTTTCAGCAGCGTCCATGAACTGCTGTAGCCATGGTAGCGTGTAAACAACAGGACACGTTGGGAAAGATATTAAGTACCCCATTGTTTGTGGGACAGCACCACATTTACACTCCAGAGCAGAGTCATCTGCGAATCTCCACTCAGGAACTCAGACTCAGGTAGGCCGAAGTAAAGAAAACCTGCTCAAGGTTTTCTTTACTTCGGCCTACCTGAGTCCGGAGCCTATTTAACGACTTCCAGGTAATCTAAGGCGACTCGCGTCCGGGTGCGAGATGTTCAGCAGGTGGAACGAATGGGTTTAGTAGGGAAGCACCATGTCACTGCAGGCTAAGTCTTTCCATAAACCATTCGCCAGTAAGTGCAAGGTCACGCTTCAAAAAGCTGTTGCGGCTTTTCAGCCTTTACGACACGAGGATGTTATCGTGCAAAGGGTGTCGTGTGTCAGAAACCATCTAGGTTCTTTCACTTGACACACAAAACTAAAAATAATAAGTATGTTCTATTTCGGCTGTCTGTCTAGTTCTGGAGCCATAGTGCTTGATGGTGCGGTTCTCCCGATCTGCTCCGACTTTCGGTATCTTGATTCAGCACCCACTTGGAACTAAGATGCCCAAAGTGAAGGTGAAGATGCAGTGCCGGATTTACCATAGAATCTGAAAAAGCTGAAGCTTAGGGCGGCAAAATTAGGGGGGCAGCGAAAATGCCCCAAAAAAAATTTGGTACAGAAAAAAAGTAACGCTGCGGACACGAAATGGGGATGCAGCAGTGGCCGGGCGGTGCACGGTAGGCTGAATGAATTAATTAACGCTAATGAATTAATCTAATGAATTACTAGTTAAATCCTTACACACAAAAATTAGGGTTTACGTTAATTTCGCAATTAGTGCAGGCTGATCTGCCATACAAACAAAAAAAAAAAATAATGTAACTCCTTCATTTGTACACGCAATTACCCCACACGAAATTTTATAGAATTGTAATGATCAGCAGAATCCATTTCTAGCCAAAAAAGGACCCTTCAAAATTCGAGCCTCTATGTCTATGAAAAACGATTTTCAGCCTACCGTGCGGCGACAGCAGCCGCTTACTCACTCGTGCCGCCTCGGAAGGGCCTGCCGCTGCCACTTCGACTGTCTTCGTGTTCGTTGCAGGACTTGAATTCACCCGCCCAACTTTTAGACATTTTGACGTTGACAGGTGCATGGCAGGCGCGGTCCCATGGGGGGGGGGGGGCTCCTCCTCCTCCGGTCCTAGGGGTCATGACCCTCTCCAAAATCAGTCATGCTGTAGAGACCCTGAATGATTTGCCTGTCTTACAAACTTAAAATTGTTCTTACTTGAGCCACGGAGACTCCGATGGACATTTGCAAAAAGATTAAGAATATAAACAATCATGAGCAAAGGGACTGCTGCATACCGGCAGAATCAACAAATTGTAGAATCAAAAATTTAAATGTCAAAATTTGTAAACCACCCAACCCATAATGATCTTCTCCTACCAAATAAAATACTAGCTTTAGCCAGCGGTTTCGCCCTCGTGAAGGTCGAAAACTAAGTATCTCACGGGAACGTACTATCTGGATAAAAGTACCCTGTGTCTTTTTCTAGGTTATAATCTCTCTGTGTGTCAAATTTCATGCAAAACCGTTCTGTAGTTTTGTGTGAAAGAGTAACAAACATCCACATATCCTCACAAACTTTCACATTTATAATATTAGTAGGGTAAAAACTAGAAAGTAAACCCGAATGCACCCCACCAGTACGGCTTAGAGGGGCTAAGGTTGAGGCTAGATTCTAAAACCTAGGCTGCTGTACAACGAGTTTAAGTTTTTCGTCATAACTCGATAAAGCAAGTTCTCTTTTTTCAATCATCATCACAACATTGAGGTTTCTAATATCATTTTTTTCTAAACTGAATGGTTTGCGCGAGAGACACTTCCAAAGTGGTAAAATGTGTGTCCGCCCCCCCCCCCCCCCGTAACTTCTAAAATAAGAGAATGATAAAACTAAAAAAAAAATATGATGTACATTACCATGTATAATTCCACAGAAAACTTGTTTGAACGAGATCTAGTAAGTCGTTTTTTTTAATACGTCATAAAACGTAAACCGCAATTTTATTTAATTTCATAAACATAAACCTTATGCATAAACCGTGAATACCTACACGTGTGTACGGAACCCTCGGTGCGCGAGTCCGACTCGCACTTGGCCGGTTTTTTTTTTATGCTTGAGTATAGTTTTCATTTTATTTGTTGGTATATTGTGTTGGCTAGCTGGCATATCGTCGGCCTAATTATTTTTCCATAGTTTACAGGACGAAGAAAAATCTGTCTAACATATTTATCGCCTTAGCAATCCAAATTCTGAAGGTCCCGTTGGTTCTTATAATATTCCTCGATTTTTTGAAAGCATAACTAATAGCATATCCTACATAAATTTAAAGAAAATTTGTAAAAAAATATATAGCTGCTTTTCGAGGTGGAATTCATTTTGGTTGAGGACTTAGCAAATTTAGACTTAAATAAAGTATAGGATCTAGTTAATTGTATAATGAAACGAAAATATTTAGTAACAAAAATTAATCAATTAGTCTCATAATAAGTAACGACACAGTATTAAATCTAAGATTGAGTTTTTATAGATAATCTGTAGATACCTGAGTAGTAAATAACACACTTTTACACATATTGTTCTTCTATTTTATTATTTCTTCTATTTTATTTTTTTATTACTAGTTTATAATTAATCTATACTAATATTATAAAGCTGAAGAGTTTGTTCGTTTGTTTGATTGAACGCGCTAATCTCAGGAACTACTGATCCGAATTGAAAAAATATTTTTGTATTGGGTAGCCTATTTATCGAGGAAAGTTATAGGCTATATAACATCACGCTGCAACTAAGAGGAGCGGAGCAGTAATGAAAAATGTTGCAAAAACGGGGAAAATCGATCGGGTAGGCGATTCGACGCGACGGGAAGGGTCGGGGGATCAATAAATTTAACGCGAATGAAGTCGCGGGCAGAAGCTAGTTTGTAATATAACAATAATTATTATCATAACAGCCATTTAATATTGTATTAGACCGATATGCAACGATCATTAATTAAAAAATAAAATAAAATTGTGACAATGTTATAAAAAAAAAAAAACAGATCAATGAATATTTCATGTGATTCTGTTTCAGTTTATTTTAGTACTATCATAAAATTCTCGTTTATGATGAAAGCATTTTCAACATCTTAAGCAGAGGATACAATGTAAGTGTCTGCTGGCACGACATTTACGTCTTCCAATAGAACAAAATTTGAACAGACACAAACACAACAAATTTGTCACATGTTCAGTTCAAAACTGAGGCCCCCCTAGGATTTAGCAGTATTTCGTTACGGAGATTGGCTGGTGGTCAGATAGGAGTTTTTCGTGCGTGCATTTCTTGCGTTTTTTATGATGATATTGTGATAAATGATGATTTACCATACAGTATATAATATTCTGAACTTTTTGTCTGATATAAAAAGTATATTTTGGTCAAAAATGGACTTATCAGGTTAACGAATTAGGCCGACGATATAGCAAATCAATTAATTTAATGTTTTGTGTCTCTTAATGTTTTACTATATACCATTGTATTGAATCACGTTCTTCTAACTGGACAGACAGCTGTGCTGCTGGGGAGTTTGTTTGCCACTTCTTCTTCCCAGCTAAAGCACTAGGAAATGGTGACGGGTGGGCGTTTTGGGGGACTGTCTTTTGTAATTTTGACGTTTGAAAAGTGTTGATCCTCAGCCTAATTTGAATAAATGACTTTTGATTTGATTTAATCAAAAAATAAAAAGAATTATCAAAATCGGACCACTCTGTAAAAAGTTATGCGTGATTATACATAAAAAAAAAATATATACGCGTTGACTTGAGAACCTCCTCCGTTTTTTTTCGTCGGTTAAAAAGCTCAGGGCATAACGTCACTCCGAGGCAGCCGGATACCTACTTGATTGATCGGCACAAAGTTACGGCTCACTTTGGCCAACGTCCCAAATACTAAAAAATAAAAATACTTAATAATGATAGGTGCCCATTGTACGCGCCCCGCACTAGGCACCCATAGTTGTAAATTTACCCATCTATATCATTACTGTGTAAAACGTTATTAGGGAAGGAGCCAAATATTAGTACCTGGGTGAGGACAAACACACAGAAGCAGTAGGTAGGTTGGTATCTACGTATATTGCACCTAGCGAAACTTACCTGCATGACATGTTTTCAAATCTGTCATAGCCCAGAAAATCCAAATAACAGACACCTATTATGACCCAAAAACAGCACTAAGGACACTGGTAAAATAAAATCAATAACTATAAACGTCGCTATTGTATGTGCATTGAATTAAGTCTGCTGGACCGTGACTTAGCTGGTTTGTGATCGCTGTGATCCACATCCACCGCTTCATCAGCCAAGGCGTATGTGCGATGGGCTAGTGGCTGTCAGTCTCAGGAAGCGATAGACATTTTAAAAACATCCCTGGACGATCGAGCCCTTCTCGTGAAGTAGGGCCGCGTCGCGTCATGTTTAATTCGTGCGCTAGATACAATAGTGTGCCCGGGGGAGGGGAGACGGGCCTCACCGCGTCGTCGTCGAACTCGAAGTCCTGGTCGGAGCGCCGGGCCCCGGCAGCGGCCACCGCGAGCGTCAGCAGCGCCGCCAGAGTCACCGCCCTCACAAACGAGTGCATCGCGCCAACACACTCGCGCCACTGCCGCGCCACGCCGCGCCCCTGCGCCCCGGCGCCCCCGCGCCTCCGGGCGCCGAGTCCCCGACCCGCCGCCCTCGTCCCACCGATCTGCTCAAATCAAACTGCCTGATCAATGCCTACAGCCGCTTAGCTTCTGAGATGAAACAGAAATGCCCAAACAAGGATTACGTCGTCAGTGTACCTAGTGCTTCTTCAGTTTTGGTTTCCGAAAACGTAAATTAGTTTAACCTACATAGTATTCATTACTCATGAAGTCATGTTATGACTTATATTTTATTCCATTACAGGACAATGCAAGACGACGAATGAATAAATTGGCAAGGCTTTTAAAGACTAAGCTATGGGAAAATGGGAAGGGTTTGCAGAAAAATTAACGTGAAAATGCGAAACTGCATTATTACGTGCGCCATAAACTAGGGCTCGGATAAATATGTGCTAAAAATGTCAAAATAGGTACCTACATAGGTATAATATGGATCTCAAAACGGAAATATGCGTTATATAATATACGTAATGTACGTTAAATATTTTTTTGTTTTACAAGAGTTTCTGTGACTATCGTTATGTTTACGTAGTTTTTAGGGTTCCATTCCAAAATGGTATAAAATGAACCGTTATAGTGAGACTGTATATCTGTCACAGCTGGATATCTCAAGACCTACAAATGCTATCAATTTGTTGGAATTTGATAAGGTTTTAGATGACATTTGCCCAACTATTTTGCAAATAAGAAAGATATTTAAAATATACAATTAATTTTTGAGGTCTTAAAAAATCGAAGTATGGCTGGGCTATTAAGGAGCATGTGGAGTGTGATATAAAAGAGCGCTATTTACATATTCTCAATTTTCTTTCCTTTTTGCCTAGGCCGCACAGTTTCCGACTTTTAAAGAAAAATTTAAAAAAAAATATCGTACCGTATACCCCTTATCTCCGCAGTTTGCTTACAGCACGCGTAGCATGACCACCACAGAAAAAACTTTATCTATTCTTAGTAGAATAGAGATAGAACTGTCATGCTACGCCAGCATAAAACGGTACAAATCTTTCTACAATCTTTAATTCTGTCTTTAATCTTTCTACAATCTGTAATTTTGTCTATTCTTCCGTCGACAAAACCCCTTTCTACGGTGGTCATGCTACGCATGCAGAAAAATCAGAATTTATTCTGTGTGATAGAAGTTTATGTAAAGACTAGCTTCTGTCCGCGACATGATCCGCGTTAAATTGTTTGCATCCCAACCCCGTCTCATCGAATCACCTGCCCGTGCGAGGTCTTCGTGTTCGTGGATTTATTTTTGCTCGGCTCCTAAAGGTCCTAGCGTGATGTTATATAGTCCTCGGTAAATGGGCTATCAAACACTAAACGTAGTTCTTGAGATTTATTCGTTCTGACGAAACTCTTCAGCTTTATAATATTTAGTTTTGATTACAATTATAAACGTTATAGTGAGCCAACCTTAAAAGTTAGACATATTATGTTATCCCGGACTTTTTTTGGAACGAAGTTCCTTATCGCGCGTTGTGAAAGGGGGCTAGACGGAAAAAAATCTTACGAAAAGTTGTCACGACATGCTTTAACCGACTTCAAAAAAAGGACGAGGTTTCTCAATTCGACTGTATATATTTTGTTGTTTGTATTTGTTTGTATATTGTTGTTTTTTTTGTTGTGAGTAGAGAGAGAGAGAGATAGAGAGACAGGGAGAGAGGGAGAGAGAGGGACAGAGAGAGAGAGGGAGAGAGAGGGAGAGAGACAGGGAGATAGGGAGAGAGAGAGGGAGAGAGGGAGAGAGAGACAGGGACATAGGGAGAGAGAGAGGGAGAGAGAGAGGGAGAGAGAGAGAGAGAATATTTTTGTTGAGTGCATACAGGTTTTTTGTACATAATAAATATTTTTTTAAAGTATAAAAATTATGAATCCTGGAAAGGAACTTCGTTCCATCCGGGTGTCCCTTGACACCTCTAAAGTTTTTTTAAACTTTTTAAGCGGAACAGTTCCGTCATACATAATTGTGGCGTTACTTTTACGCAGCGCACGCAACGGAAGCTCTAAAAAAGAATAACTTTTTTTTTTTTTCCCCGTTTTTGCAACATTTTTCATTGATGCTCCACTCCTATTGGTCATAGAATAATGTTATAGTCTTTCTCGATAAATGGGCTACCAAATGCTAAAATATTTTTTCAATTCGAACCAGTAGTTTCTGAGGTTAGCGCATTCATCCAAACAAACAAACTCTTCAGCTTTATAATATTAAGAATAGATTTCTGGAAAAATTAAACGATGTCTCTTAATACCACACTTTTTAGAAATCATAAAAAAACATTACATTCGTTTCACTACCTATAAGCCAAGAGATTGCTCTGACCTCAAACTGCAATACTATGTGCAGTAACTGCCTTAAATTCTATAAAATATTTGTAAATGATGGTACGGAACCCTCGGTGCGCGGGTCCGACTCGCTCTTGACAGTTTTTTTCAATGTTAGGTCGGTACCACTTATGTTACTATATGGTATTTTAGCATTAGGAAGGGTGTCGCATCTGAGAATGTATAATGTTTGTGGGTCGAGCGGCATCCGGCTCCAGCCCCCGCGCCCGCCGCGGGCCGCGCCGCACGATACAGCCTTCACTCCTTCAGATTGCTCGAGAGTCGAGCCGCACAGCGTCTTACTACACAGCGCGCTACATAACTACACAGTCCTGCAGCTCGACCGAGTATTGGCGAAATGTAGGTATTAGTAGTTTAGTTCAGTACCTAACTACGAGCGAATGTGACATTACACTTTTAAAAAGTAGATACTTAGGTGCTTAGTTGTGTTTTAAAAAGGAAATAATTTCACGACATGGTCTTTTTAGATTCGATAAAGATTCTTCGATGGGGTGAATTGGATGGTGGGAGGTCTTTACATAGAAAATGGGAATTACCTTTGGTATATACCTACATACTTAATTAATAATACCTACATGGCAGTGCTTGAAAATAGTACCTATATATTTTTGGTTGGTTAAACTTTTACCAATTTACAAAATGAAGACTCAAAAGATTTTATTTCAATACTAGCTTTTGCCCGCGGCTTCGCTCGCGTGGATGTCGGAAATTAATGCAAGAGGACGTACTACCGCGATAAGAATGTGTTATTCCAGGTTATATAGGTAATATAGACTCTGTGTGCTATTTTCGATCCAGATCCATTTAGCCATTTTTGCGTGATTGAGAAACAAACACCCAATCATACATATTTTCACATATATAATATTATTAGTAGTAGGATTATAACTCATATTACTTAGGATTTATAGTTTATGAGAACATCATGTGTGTTGGTGTTTTTAAAATAAAAGTAATAGTATTCAGAGTAAGAAGACTGCGACATAGGGCTTGGTTTAGTTGAATATAAGTCTTCCTGGTTTTTCTTAACGCTCCTATTTTACCTATACAGACACTCAATCATTTACCAGACACCGAACATAATTATAGGAATAGTACTTTAGCCAGTGGCTTGGCCCGTATAGCTGTCGGAAAATATCACCCCGGAACCTACTACCGGGATAAAGTAGGTATCCTATCTGTTACATATCCATGATATATCTTTGTGCCAAATTCGATCTAAATCCGTTTGGCCGTCTTTGCATCATTGAGAAACAAACATCCAAAAATCTAAACATCTAAGCAATTTCGCAGTCTCTTACTTGAAATAATACTATTAGGTTTATTTTGAGTATAATGAACACACATGATATTCGCAATTACTTTGAAGCCAAAGTAATATGAATTACAATCCTACTTATCCTGTACTACCCGGCCCCTGCCAACGCGCTCTGCGCCCACTTTTTAAATCTCTAATATCTTCTAAGATATTCATTTAAATTACATGCTGTAAAGGGCCATATTGATCTATATTAAATGCACAATGTATTTAAAGTACTTAATTGGATAAGGATTAATGCTGTATTGCTTAAAATTGCTTCGTAAATAAGCCCTTATTTCTCGTAAAAAGTAAAATATAAAAAATGGTTATTGTGGGTTATCCCTAAGAGATAGACATATACCATTGAGGACATTTTTGTAGGCCTTTTTAAGGTGTACAATACTGTAGTACATTATTTTGATCTATTTCGTAGGATTCAGCCAGGGTTTTTCGAATTTTGAGACGTATGTCAGCGTAGTTTTCGAAGACAGTTATTTTTTCTAAAATAAAAGAATCTTTCTAAAATAAAAGTAGCCTAAGTTACTCCTTGTTACATCAGCTATCTGCCAGTGAAAGTCCCGTCAAAATCGGTCCAGCCATTTCAGAGATTAGCGGGAACAAACAGACAGACAGACAGACAAAAATTGTAAAAAATGTTGTTTTGGTATATGTATCGTGTTTACATCCATATGCACTTAGTAAAAAGTGGTTATCTTAATATTAAAAACAGACACTCCAATTTTATTTATTTGTATAGATTGGCGCAAATGCAAGTTTTTGTGACTTGCCTGCAAAATGCCATGCACCATATGTCCTGAAGAAACCGCTTCGATCTTTTGGCTCTGCAGGTTTAGCATGGCGCTTTCTATTCCTACGAAGAATAGACACGGCTCTTTCTGTACAGTTATAAAATTCCGCGCAGAAAGCGATGAGACCACCCATTGTATGTTTTATGTGTTAAATGTTCTTGTTGTTATGTATTTTCTGGTGTACAATAAACCATATATAAATAAATAAATAAATGTTGTGCATAAATTAATTAGATCGGCTACAGTCTACCTTACGGCGTGCAAATGATTAAATAAGTTAAATATTAATACAAACAAAATAATGTCAACATAACATAAATTAAAGTGAAGTCAATTAGTATTATGGTAGTCTGGTACATATGTAATTTTTAATTAATTATAACATAGGTAGGTACATTAGGTACTACTACTGTTAGGTAGGTTATCGAAACTGATAAAGGAGACGGATACGCTTTCATACAATCTTGGGCCTGGATGTAAAAGATGAAATTGGTGTCTATTGATAGGTACTATATTATTAAACAATCACTGAAAATTTTGCAGATTTTGGCAATCTGAGAACCGAGTTAAATAAGATTTAGGAAAAGTGAAGTTACGTAACAATCTACACTTAACAGCTGATTTTTGAAGTGCGATTCTCATTTTTTAAATATAGTTGTTAAATATAAAGAACATAATTATAATTCATCATCATCATCATAATTTCAGCCTAAAGACGTTCACTGCTGGTCATAAGCCTTCCCCGATTCGGGGGGGTTTGCCATAATCGCAACGCTTAGCAGGCGGGTTGGCGATCGCAGTGTGGTCGCCAGCTATAAAATAGTACTCTGTGGTGGTCGCAAAATGCATAGAGAACGCTGCTGCCAATTCTAATTCCCTTAGTCGCCTCTAACGACAACCACAGGAAGAAATAGGGTGGTGCTATTCTTTACTATTCTCTCTATTCTTAATCATTATATAAGTATTTGTAGAAGGGCTGGTGGCTAAGAAATAACAGCCGCACGGGTTAACCGATCAGGTTAAGCTACGCTTGCCGCAGTTGGTCTGTGGATGGGTGACCATCTTTACATACCAAGACCCTTCCGTGCCTCGGAAAGCATGTTTAGCCGTTGGTCCCAGCTGTCTTTCGTAGATCTTAGATAGTCGTTACGGGTCATCAGAAGCCCAGTCTGATAACTAGTTTGAGCAAGGGATATCATATTACTCAACTCAGATAGGCAGTCACTCCGTGTAAAATACAGGTACCCAGCTGCATCCGGTTAGACAGGAAGCCGACCTCAACATAATTGGGGAAAGGCTAAGCAGATGATAATTCCTGCCGGGGTCGCGTGATTGTTCAAAAGAGATACCGTGGCCCCGGCACTGGGCAACTGAAGGAACACGGGTGGGTTTTAGTCAGTAAAAGTCTGACACGCCCTCCCGCTCCGCCCAGAGCGGGAGAAGTCATTTGATGATTTCCCATCCAAAAAAAAAAAAAAAAAAAAAAAAAAAAAAAAAAAGCAGATGATAATTTATATAGGTATTTCTAGAGTGAGGGAGAGAAAATAAAAATGTTCTTTAGTCATATTTTTTATTCGTCTTCAATTATGATAAAATTGTCTTCTTCTTCTTCTTCTTTCATTGTCGTCTTGGTACTATATTATCTTGGTACCTAGTCCAACTAAAGTACCATATTATTTTCATAACAAGAGGTGGGCTTTGATCCAACTACCAGCAAGCTTGGCAAACATGGTCACTGCATTTTACCTGAAAGATGTAAAAAGTGGTTAATAACAGATAACATGATTAAGTACTTTAAAAAATTCTTGGTCCGATAGTTACTTAGTTCTATATAATGTATCTACATGGGCCTTTTAAATGTTTACCTATACTTTATTATATTAATTAATACCGAACTACCTGCTAAATATCTCAAATATTATGTTCACTGATAACATGTGTGATTATTGGAGAGCGAGGAATACTTACTGTCCTACCGTGATACAGTTTATACTATGTAGTACAGAGGTCAGTGTGAATTACTTTCTAACAACCAAACAACCACGTTTGATATGAGATCTTATTTGTTTGTTTTTTATACATACATATAACTCATTGTACCTAAGGTTGTTATTGTGCTACTAGAAATAAGAATGTTGCCCCTAAAACGACCCACTGACCTTTTATTTTTTATTATTATTTTGTTAGTATAATAGTAAAGGAGCAAGCCAGCGTGGTAGACGTTGGTGAGGTAAACAAAAAGTGAGTAAGTACTTACAGATTGTGGTGTACCGTAAACCGGGGTTACTTTGATCAATTCTGAACTTTAACTCTCTGTAACTTTTGAATCTTTGGTTCTAAAATTTATAAAAAGAAACCTAGTAATCGGTTTTTATAGTTCTCTCTATAAACGTTAAAAAATAAATAAAAACTGAGTAGTTTTTCAGAAAAAAAAAAAACAACGTGATCGAAGTCAAAATGATTTTGGGGTTATATTGATACCTTCCTTTTTTAATATGATATCTGAAACTAACCCTAATAACTATTAAAAAACAAAAAAAATCGGTCTGCAGGAAAAAAAGATTTTGCAGTTTTTATTCCTTGGGGTAACATTGTTCAAATAAAATACACAAAATCGATCAGTCTACACGTTTTAATTAAGTAAAACAGTTATTTGACAAATCAAAATAAGTATTCTTAAAAAGCAGTCATAATATACAGTTCTTTTCAAGCTTGTAGCTACCTTAATTATTTATTATTTATATATATTGGCAAAATGAGATCAATCAACAATGGCACTTATTATATAATCATAAAAAGAGATCAATATAAAATAGCATTAACGCCTTTAACATGATGTAAATAATCTAAGGAAGTTCAGAAATATTAATATCAAAATTAAATTGAACGCATTCAATATTATTTTTATCGAAAATATGTTTGGGCTTCGGCAGATAGCTCAAAATATCAGTCTCCTCTATTTCTGATATGTCATCGCGTACCAGTCTAAAATCTTTTTTATTTCCTATCGATTTAAATCCTTCGGCTACTAAGGGGTCTAGGCTGATAATGCGGCAAACGTATTTGTAAATTTTCTTTCCTCGACGTGAGTAAAATTTCGCCAAGATAAATCTCCCTATTTCTAATTCCTCATGCTCCTCGGAAACTGGATTTTCAGACCCACTGCTCTCCTCTACAGGGATTGCCTCATCTACATTAACTGTAGCGATGGGCAAGTTTCCTTGATCCATATCAGATGGTTCAATGTCATTGGCATTTTCCGCGTCTGGGGTAGCCGCAGCAGTTGACACGCTAGCGCCTGGTTCCACATTTAACCGTGTTCTTCTTCTTGGAGAAGCTGACTGGCTACCATATCGCTGTTCTTTGAGATAGTTGGTCAAACAGCTTTCAGCTTCATTAGTAGGGTCACCATTTTCTACAACAGGCAGTCTTTTCAGCACTTGATCTCTCGATAAGGGAAATATGCCAGTGCCTTTAAAGGCGCTCAGTAAATTTCTTTTTACTCCTTGTGTGACATTCGCAAAAGGTGAGTTGGGTTTTGCTTGGACTGAGTCTATCTTTTCTAGTGCCTTTTGGAGCAAGCGTGGAAAAGTCTTGTATCTTTTGGAACAGTTGACAATCGAGTATTTTGTAGTTTCCAGTTAGTTAACACGTGTCTCCAAGCGCCTTTCAATGGCCTAAAGAATGCCACATCTAATGGCTGGCACAGATGTGTAGAATTTCGCACCAGACAAACAAAATCAATGTTATTCTGTTCACATTCATTGAGGACATCAACATCTATGTGTGAGGACAGGTTATCCCCAATCAAAACTTTTCTACCTGGTAATGCTTTAGCATGCGGCAAGAAAGAGGTCCTAAACCAATCACGGAAGGTCAATCCAGCCACTATTGGTTCTATTAAATCGAGATCCACTGGAACAGCAGGTCTTCTGACAACACGGTGCACCCTGTGGTCCCCCTTCTTTCCATGTGTCATAAAGATGAACACTTTTGTAGATCACATAAGGCGGTAAGAGGACACCGTCTGCAGACCCACACATCATCACTGTAGTGGCACTTTTGGAGAAATTCATAATCTTCTCTGGATATTTCACCCCACGCCTGTAAATGCCTTGTTTCTTTTCGTCGCTCATGTTCGTCTCGTCATAATTAAATATATTGGACGGCGGCAAATCTTTAATAACTGATGTAAGGTTGTAAAAGTATTTATTTATACTGTCAATAGATACTTTTGCCCTCGCTTTTAATATTTGATGATACCCTTTGAGAGTATTCGTCTTTATGGCGACGTAAAAGGGAATATGCCCACTCAACTCCAGGAAGATTATTTTCGAATTTGGTGACCACTCGCCCTTGTTTATCTAGAAAAGCTTTTGCAAAAAATCTCAAATCCAGCAATGTTAAAGGATACCCCCAATCGCAACACTTTGCAGCTGATTTCAGGATAGCTTTTTCCTCAGGTTCTGAGAAAACTGTCTGCGCGCCAGGTTTTCTCATGTGCATTCCTTTATATCTATTATAAATAGTTCCATAAGGTATATTATACTGCTCTGATGCACCTCTGATGGACAATTTCCCGTCGACTACTTGACTTACAGCCTCGTTAACCGTCGCTTCAGCGTAGTTTCTGTATTCACGGGTACCCAGTTTCTTTTTATATATTCGCGGCATTGTCCTGGTAAGCAAATAAAACAAAATAAAATAACAAAATCTATTCAAATTCTTGTATTAATATCTGGGGTAACTTTGATCATTTGATCAATCTCACACCATGTACCCTATCAATGACACCCCGCAAGAATTTAATCGACGCCATTACAAAAATTTTGAGGTTAGAACAACAAACATTTTTTATTTGGATTCCCGAATATAGGCTACTTAACAGATATTATCAAAAAAGTTCATGATACATACACGTATTAAGCTGCATATGAAGTTTTACAACACATTTTTTCTAGTAAAAATCGGTATTAACAGAGAACTTACCTTTTTTATATATAAAACAACGTGAGATCAGCAGTGCACCCGCAAAAATGATTGTAACAGTTCTTCAGAGTGGTCATCCGAAAAAATAATAACCAAAAATGGTTCCGTTTTACGCTATTTGCATTTTTATGTGAATAGGAAGTTTCGATCAAAGTAACCCCGGTTTACGGTACGCCATTGACGAATTACTGCTAATATCATTTCGTCATCCAAATCTCGACGATCTGTTGTATTACAGCGATTAGTCGCTAGCCGATAATTTACACAACGATCCATGGTGTCGTTTTCCAATCGGTAGGCTGTTCGTAGAATCCAAAATGACAAGTCCAAGTTCAACACATAGTTTAAGCGGGTTCTCCGTGTCGGGTATGGTAGCAAGGCAAGGGTCATACAAGAAGGTAGCCCCGAAGTCCGTAGAATGAAAGCAATGGTTGAGGAAACATCACTAAAACTATGGGTGGAAACACGATACACACATGCAATAAACAATATGAAACGAGTGAGTGTCAGCGTTATGTCATGCGTGTCATGTCAGAGTTAGCACAGACTAAACACACATTAATCGATTAACAAACGTAGATCAATTTATGTTAATTAAATAAATATTTAATTGGTTTAAGCTGTGCAGTATGTTATTTCTAATAGATTTAATTATTTTAATTGAATTAATCATCTGGTGAAGGCATCTGCTTAAATAGTATGAACGTTAATCGATTATAATTTAATCGATATTCCATTTACTTGGGAACCTTAACTTAATTTTAGGATTTCTCATTTTCCAGATTGTAAATTAAGTTGATTTTTCAGATTTTGATATAGAAAAATATAAGCTTTTTTTTAAACCATTTCTCCACTTGTTACAATTTGGCCCAGAAATGCCCGTCTCCAAATATGGTTTAGCAAGTCTGATTGTACCAAAGTCTATGGACACAAGCATTGCCTCTGTCAACATCGACCAATCAATTCAGGAGACGTCGCAAATTGATAAATATGCGAAAATGTGAGTGTAAAATAATATACTACGAAAATAAATACGAAAATAAATTTCCTAGGTATAAACTTGTGGATCATGTTATCTCCGGTGGCATATTATAATAAAATATATATCCTCGAAATATGCAAATTTGCACATAAACACCGAGAACTTTACACTAAACAAGAAGACATACAAACAAGATACACACTCCGATTCAAAACCCGACTAAACCTACCTTTATTCCGCCTAAAAATATATTCAACGAGCCCTCTGGTAATGTCAATAAAAAGGTACAATAATTTACTCGAATCAATTAGAAATGAAAATAATCTCCATCTATTCACTAAAAAATGAGGAAATCTATTAAAAAGTAAATTTTATTACAGTATTCGCGAATATTTAAGTGATAAATCCCTGAAACTCATTTAGAATACTCAAAGCATGTTTTTTATTTATTTTAATGTTAGAATATGTTAGATTATAAGATAAACAATCAATCAAATGAAATCAAAATATTTTTATTTCACATAAACCTACATGGGCACTTATGAAACGTCAGAAGTTACGTGCACGGTTCTAAATAGTTGATTCCTATGGAGAACAGCCGGCAAGAAACTCTTTTAAAAAGAATTGGATTTTACAATGGTTTCAAATTACAGTGTTAAGGCGCGGACTGACTACGATTTTAAATGCTACAACTACATGCTACAGCTCCAACAAATAAGGTTGAAAATTGAATAAATATTTGGATTGACGATGTGACTAAGCTGCGAATTGGCATTTATTTTACGGTTTTATTTAGATTATTCGGACTACACACATTAGATTAAATAATTGTCTGGTTAAAGTTTTAAAGTAATGTTTATTCTATTGAACTCTTTAAAAAAAAAAAAATGTTGTTATCGCTGAAAATAAAGAGATGTTCGACGTCAAAGTTTTTTTTGTGAAACAATTTTTATTGGGAATATCAAACAATTTTTCACTATTCTATTCGGTTAGAATTTTTCTTTAAACCCTTCTCTGACCACTGTATTTTTTGTGTCGTATATTTTCATTGCGTTACGTCATACTCGATTGTCAAAGACACCAGTGTTTTGTGAATATTGAGGTAACACCGCGCCTGATACTTATGGGAAAACAGTGTAGGACTGTCAACAAGTACTAACCAAACTAAAAAGTACAAAATAATGGAAAAAAAAGCGTGGGGTGCTTTTTAAGGTATTTTTTTATTGATATCAGGCACCCCACGCTTTTTTTTCCATTATTTTGTACTTTTTAGTTTGGTTTTCAATGGAACCGTGTTTTTTAGTTTTTTAAACTATTATTTTTATTCTGTGAATGTAAGAACGTTGCAGGCCTTGTAGACTGTAGACAAGTTTCTAGTTTATTAAGATCCTAGTACTTGTTGACAGTCCTACACTGTTTTTATTTTATATTTTTTTAGGGTGTTTCGAATTTTGAGACGTATGTCAGCGTAGTTTGTGACGTATGTCAGCGTAGTTTGTGACGTATGTCAGCGTAGTTTGTGACGTATGTCAGCATAGTTTGTGTCGTATGTCAGCGTAGTTTGTGACGTATGTCAGCGTAGTTTTCGAAGACAGTTTTTTTGCTGTCCTGGTAACCCTGGCAAGGATAATGGCACTAATTTATGAAATTATTGCATTGTCATCGGTCCTTGACAGATGTGCAAAGTTTGAATGAAATCTGGTCGTTTAAAGTGGGTCAAAATCGCGCTATAAGGAGTCGGTTACAATCAAACATACAAATACTATACAAACATACAAGTGAAGCTAATATAAAACGTGTAAAAAGAATCTACATATAAGGTAGTGTTTCATAAATAAAACATAATAACCTATTTAAACCAAATGACATTATTTGCCATAACAACCAATAATAAAAACTTCAAGTTAGAATTGTAGGTATCGAATGTCAAATAATGAGTAGAGTATGTCAAAGAAGAATATCAAAATTATTGTTAATAAAAAATGTACATCGTCATTTGGGAGCAGTTATTAACATGGTTATCCCGTTAATGATCTACCAGGGAAGCCACATTTGCAGAAGGAATTATTGCCAAACTTCCATGTCTTGAACGAAGTCTTTTATTTTATCACTTAGTAGCTTCTGCCCGCGACTTCGTCCGCGTTAAATTTCTTGTTCCCCGACCCTTCCCGTCGCGTTGAATCGCATCACATACCCGTGCGATTTTCCCCGTTTTAGCAACATTTTGTATTACTGCTCCGCTTCTCTTGGTTTTAGCGTGATGTTATATAGCCTGCTATAGCCTTCCTCGATAAATAGGCTACCCAACTCAAAAATATTTTTTCAATTTAGACCAGTAGTTCCGGAGATTACCCCTTACATACAAACTTACAAACAAATGTTACATCTTTATAATATTAGTATAGATTACTACTTTAGACATAATATGAGGTGATTACCTCAACCAGAGGGGTAATTGTGGAACTTTTTATCGGTAGGAATTGGTTTAATATTCATAGTTAAACAACATTCATTGCGTTATTTACGTTGCTGAGCCGACAATTTATTCGACCAAATGACGCAATGGTTTAGAAATAATCTTCAATCCCATTCAGATTCTGATAAATTGTGCGTTTCGCAATTATGGTGCAGGTCATTAGCTAATGCGGACTTGAACATAGATTACATTCAAAAGGTAATTTATAATTATCATGTCATTTCAATTTAGTGAAATGAACTTTTGTGATTTCTTAGACTGTCTTGGCCTATAGTATAAAAAATATAATTATTGTGAACTAGATTTAGCATACTCATATTTAAAGCATTTAACCATAAAAATAAGTCATTAACATTAAAAAATATTTTTTTAATTTTAAGGATTAAAAAAAAGCACCAATGGTGGCCCAATATGAAATATCCCACTTTCACTACATTTGCGCTAACCATCATAAAAATCTACGCTCATCGCAGAATCGTCTTCTTCAATGTCCCAGTCATCGCACAGACTTCATTCACTCTTCCTTCTTTGTCCAGTCTATCTGTCTGTGGAATGCGCACCCCCAAGAAATCAGGATGGCACCCAACCGATCGACTTTCAAAGTTAAAGTTCGCGAGCACATTCGCAAAAACTTGGCAGTTTCATTACAACGGTAATGTTTCTTCATTGTTTGTCTTACTTGATTTTAGTAAGATCATTTATTTATATATAAGTATATATAATAAGTATATATATCTATATACAGTTAGGTATGTATATTGTATTTATGGTTTAAATAGGTTTATGCGTTTATATTTTAAATATTTGTTCACCAAATTTATTGCACCTACCACTGTTTGTCTCTGCACCACCCAAAGGTTGACTGGTAGAAAATGCCTTTGGTATTAAGTCCGCCTCTGTACATTTGTGTGCGTGAAGTATTAAATAAATATGTCAAGAAATTACAAATAAATGGTAGGTACTATATCTGTGTGTAAGGATATAATGGCAAACCTTATGATTCCAGAGACAGCCTAATGTTTCATGTCAGCCCCATACAAATTTTTCCTAAAAAAAATTATAAAAAATATAGTTAGGTTTATGTATTATGTTTATGATTTAAATAGGTAATACGTTTATATTTGAATATCTTCAAATTCATTGCACCTACCACTGTTTGTCTCTGCATCACCCAAAGGTTGACTGGTACAAAATGCCTTATGGCATTAAGTCTGCCTCTGTACATTTATGTGCTTAAAGTGTTAAATAAATAAATAAACTCCGTGATTTGTACATGCGATTGCCCAACACGAAATTTTATAGAATAGTAATGATCAGCAGAATCCATTTCTAGCCCAAAAAGGACCCTTCAAAAGTCTAGCCTCTATGTCTATGAAAGGCGATTTTCAGCCTACCGTGTCGAAAATCGATGGAGCCGTTTCCGAGATTCAGATTATATATATATTCTTTTTGGTAAAAAGACATTTTCTAAAAGTGAATCCTAGCTAGATCGATTTATCGCCCCCGAAACCCCCTGTATACTAAATTTCAAGAAAATCGTTGGAGCCGTTTCCGAGATTCAGATTATATATACAGGATAAGTTTTTATCCAGTGCGTAAATTGTAACCATGAATTCAGCATATCATTCTAAACCCCCCAGCGTAGAAAACTTTCGTCGGTTATACAAAAAAAAAGGCATGTGTGCAATTCACACGTGGTAGAAGTGAAACCTTCAAAATTTTTGCCTCAAGATACGAATGTAAAATTACGGGAAGAGGATAATTGTAGGTTTTAGTAATGATTATAGTGATACAAAGTTTGATAATTATTTTACATTTTTATTATTCGTATATATTACATCGATTTATCGCGACAATATTCTGCATTCGTTTTCGGCATATTAGAAGAATTTTATTATAAAAATGATAAAAAAAACTACAAAATTATATTACGTACACGTATACAAAACACCACGGTTGTTGTGATGCCTTTACTCAAGCTTTGTATTACGAATTCGTGCGCGCACAAACGCCTCTCATCTGTCAAAAATGATGAAGTATCTTGATTGCAAAAATAACTCGATCTGTCAGTCGCGATTGGTCGCGATGGTTCATCGATTAGACGCGAACTTTAATTTTTACAGAATTTAGCATTAATAATCTGCATTTATGATGGTTATGCATGGACGAGTGAGTATAGACGGACAATGCAATATAATCGCTTATCTCAGCCCTGGAACGCGCCAACGAAGGATGACAATGACATAAACATTTGGATGAGCTTGGTGATCCGTACGATTATAATTAAGTTTTAAGTGCAAAGTTGTGTGTGTGAAGTGTGTTTGTTGAAACGTAAGATGGACAGGTAAGTAAAATACAGTTTTTGACAAAGATTTGCACGTAAATAGTTGGTTCAACAAACATCGTCATCCATTTTGCCGCCATTTTACCGCGGCCGGCGTCGGATTTCGCAGTATTACTAGTAATAATTCTATTATTGATAACAAACTATTGACATTACTTAGGTTACTATGTATTGTATTATTATTATTATGCATTTATAAGATATTTGCGTAACATTGTAATGAAAAATACGCAACCTAAAAAGATGAAGGAACTCGATTGATGAACCGGGAATTTTAGGTCATGTGACACTAAAATCGACATTATGTTTTGTACGGATGATGAAATGTGTGGATATGACTTCCGTAAATTTTAATGGTAAAATTTTTGGGTGATTTGTTTTAACCGACTTAAAAAAAGAGCATATTGGGCACGTATGTAGGTAAGAAATGTTACTGTTAATGCAACTGAAATTTTGTATTTTTCCAGCTCGCATGCCAGAGGACGCGGGGTGGTGGAAGGGCACCACCACCACCACTTGACATGATTTTGCAGCCACCGGCAATGTTAGTAACTTACGGACTTTTCTAATTTTCATTTATCTCTAAATATTCAGGTACTACAACACTGCTTTTGTTCCAGGTTTATGGACAATGACTGGCCATTGCCTGGGCCGACATTACCGGTGCCTCCGTCACCAGCATCACTGTTCGTCGTGCTATCGCAATTATAATTTTCTTTTCTTTTTTAGTTTTCATTTTTTTCCCGTATTTACATAAATAATATATAGGTACGATAATAGACTTGAAATAATAATAATATGTACAAGTAGGGGAGGTAGGGGAGCATCGGGCAGTCGGGAGGTTTGGGCACCCCCTAATTTCTCAAAATCTATTCTAGATATTTTTTGTTTTCTACCACAGCACTATAGTTTAATAACTGGTTACACCGCTTATCAAAAGTGTCAGCTGTCATTTCACTTGGTTGTCAAGTTACATGCGCTTAACGGTTTTTGCGTAGAAGTAAATATTTTGTTTGTGATTTGAAGAAAAATAACAAAGAAATCTGCAAGAAAGTGTAAGTATCTGTGTTAACTTCTCCTTTTGTGTTTAATGAAGATTATATTTACCTGTCAATTAGGATTCAACATTTGATAAAAATAAACTTATTCAAATCTATTTGAAAAGTGAGGTTATGCGTGCCCAATGCTCCCCCATTGGGCACGCAGGTAGGAGGGAGGGAGGGAGGGTCTGGTCAAATGGTCTGTTTTTAGTGTAATTTGGTGTCATACTTTTGTACTTTTTTATGCCTATTGGGTTGAATAGTTAATTATTTCTTTTCAGGACAGCGCCGTTTTTATTTAAAAAGAAAAATAAGCGACGTGAAATCGTTTTACGAAAGGGTCTGTCCGAGTATTTCACAGCCATTTTTTTCCGAAACTATAAGAGCTATGCTGTTGAAACTTGGTAAGTAGATGTATTCTGTGAACCGCATTAAGATTTTCACACAAAAATAGAAAAAAAAATTTGGGGTTCCCCATAAATAGAACTTAAACTTAAAAAAAAAAAATTCATCAAACCCATACGTGTGGGGTATCTAAGGATAGGTCTTCAAAAATGATATTGAGGTTTCTAATGTCATTTTTTTCTAAACTGAATAGTTTGCGCAGGAGACACTTCCAAAGTGGTAAAATGTGTGTCCCCCCCCCCCCCCCCGTAACTTCTAAAATAAGAGAATGATAAAACTAAAAAAAATATATGATGTACATTACCATGTAAACTTCCACCGAAAATTGGTTTGAACGAGACCTAGTGAGTAGTTTTTTTTTAATACGTCATAAATCGCAAACCACAATTTACCTTTCATTCAGTCAACTCAAATATAAAAAATAATTTCGTAAACATAAACCTTATGCATAAACCGTGAATACCTGCAGGTTTGTACGGAACCCTCGGTGCGCGAGTGCGACTCGCACTTGGCCGGTTTTTTTTATGTTAGAGTATTTTTATTATTCACTAAACAGGTAGCTATAAGAAAACTTCAACTTAGATCTCTATAGAAAACTATATTGACAATGTTTTTGATATTTGTCCAAGTTTTATTGCATAATTATGAAACAATCTGTGATTTTATTAAGAGCACAAAAAAGGAAAATAATAGAAAAATAGTAATTTTTTTTTCTTGGCAAGATAATTATGAAACAATCTGTGATTTTAAATAGTAAGATTACAAAAATGACAAATATTGTATCACATTATTATAATGAAACTGAAAAATGATAGAAATTTAAGTTAGTCTTTTAAGGCGCGGTGTTACCTCAATATTCACAAAACACTGGTGTCTTTGACAATCGAGTATGACGTAACGCAATGAAAATATACGACACAAAAAATACAGTGGACAGAGAAGGGTTTAAAGAAAAATTCTAACCGAATAGAATAGTGAAAAATTGTTTGATATTCCCAATAAAAATTGTTTCACAAAAACAACTTTGACGTCGAACATCTCTGTATTTTCAGCGATAACAACATTTTTTTTTTAAGAGTTCAATAGAATAAACATTACTTTAAAACTTTAACCAGACAATTATTTAATTTAATGTGTGTAGTCCGAATAATCTAAATAAAACCGTAAAATAAATGCCAATTCGCAGCTTAGTCACATCGTCAATCCAAATATTTATTCAATTTTCAACCTTATTTGTTGGAGCTGTAGCATGTAGTTGTAGCATTTAAAATCGTAGTCAGTCCGCGCCTTAAATAATAAAAAAAATATTCTATCGACATTTTTATTTCTTAGTCCCCGCACAATGCGAGTGATATTTGTAGGTGTGATTCGTGGAATAGGAAATTAATTATTTTAAATTTTTATTTGAAGCCCACCTACGGGTGTGCTAAGTGGAATACTTTAGGTGTGCTTCGTCTGGGTGTGCTTCGTTTGGGTGTGCTTCATGGAATACCTCGATTTTTGGACGTTAATATCTAAATAACCGTTTAAGATGTGTTTGTAAAATCTGGAGCACATATGAGGCGTTTCACGTCAACTCTCCTAGCTCGGCGCGCGAGCGCCAAAACATCTACTTTTGCAGCTCACGAATACAACAGTAAAATGAACACATATTTTTTTTAGAAAATACGTTTCCGCTGTATTTTTTCCTCAGCTTTCCGATTCAACCATTTGTTTAAAAAAAAGAGTTCCTAACCTCAAAAAAATACATGTTATATCTCAAAACGGCATTTTAAATATTTTTTTTGATAAGTAGTCTAGATCAGGGCTGTCCAGACAACGGCCCGCGGGCCGCATGCAGCCCGCGGCTTGTTTTCATGCGGCCTGCGACGCATATTTTAATACAGAGTAAATTAATCAGAAAATAGTTTTGGACATAAATAGTTTGGATAATAGAATTTTTTGTCAAAACATATTATTGTAATCAATATTTGGTATAATTTATTTATCTTTATTCTTGTAACATTACATTCGCATGATCATTTAAAAGTGAAGCTATCTTTTTCTATTATTCTATTATTGTCGTACCTAAACCGCTTTGAATTTTACACATTTTAATAAGTATTTAACAAGCAATTTTGAGAAAAACACTTAAATAACTTCATTATGTCTAAGAACTAAGAAGAACTAACTAAGAAGCGAAAATTAAGTGATGAACATCGTGTATTTAATGAGAAGTGGGAAATTGACTATTTTATTTGCAACAATAATAATAAAATTCAGTGTATGATTTGTATGCAAGTTTTATCTGTGAGTAAAGAATATAATGTTAAACGTCATTATACTACTTTACACGAAGAAAAATATAAAAGACATGTCGGTGAAGCAAGAAAAATTGTTGTGGCTGAGTATAAGAAAAAACTAACGCAACAGATAAGTTTTTTTTCAAAAGTAAATACAGACAATGAACAAAGTTTGGCTGCTTCTTATGAAGTTTGTTTGCAATTAGCCAAAGCTAAAAAACCATTCAGCGATGGAGTTTTTATAAAACAATGCGCAGTTGCCATGGCTCGTCGCTTCATGCAGCCGAAATTGGTTGAAAAATTTGAATCTGTAGCATTATCTCACCAAACAGTTGCGCGACGAATCGATGATATGGGCGAATATGTTTCGAAAAAAAATATGTGATTACATTGTAAAATGTGAATATTATTCATTATGTTTGGATGAAAGTACGGACCAGACCGATATTGGTCAATTAATAATTTTCATTCGCTGCATTTCAAAAGATTTTGCGATCACTGAAGAAATGTTAAATTTAGAGCCACTACATAGCTCAAATAAAGGTAGCGATATCTTTCAAACTGTTAACAAAACTGTTATGGAATGCGGTGGGTTTGAAAAATGTTCTTGCATTGTGACCGATGGAGCAAAAGCTATGACAGGAAACGTTACAGGACTTACGGGACTTCTAAAACAAAATGGCATTGATTGCCCAATAATCCATTGCATCATACACCAAGAAGCCTTATGCGGAAAATCATTGCGCCAAATGAATGCCATGAAAATAGTTGTTAAAATAACAAATCTTATTAGAGGCGGAAGCAAAGCTTTGAGCCATCGTAAATTTCGTAATTTTTTAACTGAAATTGACGCAACCTATGGGGATCTGCTATTGCACTCAGAAATCCGATACAATTGATATGAAAACTAAAATACAAGATCCTGAATTTCTTGCTGATCTTGCATTTTTAAGTGACATGACACAGCATTTGAACGAATTAAATTTGAAATTACAAGGCAAACAACACAATATAGCCAACTTGTATGGACATGTAAATGGGTTCAAAAATAAACTAAGATTGTTCAAAACATCACTGGAAAAAAATGATTTTTCTTTTTTTCCGAGTTGCAAAGAACATTTTACCGAAATGGGAAATTTTGAAGGATGCAACTTTTCTGACCACCTGAAGTACATCGACGAGGTAATTTTTTGAATTTGAGCAGCGTTTCGCAGATTTCAAAGAATTAGAGAGCGATTTGTCTCTTTTTACGCATCCATTGACAGTGCAAATCGAAAGCGTAAAGACTGAATACCAGTTGGAATTATGTGACGTACAGTCAGATCCCTTTTACAAGGGTAGAACAGAAACTGGAATGGATTTTTTTAAGATTCTTGGCGATCGTTTCCCCATACTAACACATTTTGGCTTGAAAATGGGATCGATGATGGGCAGCACTTATTTATGTGAAAGTGCGTATTCAACAATGAACTTTATAAAATCTAAGTATACATAGATCTTCACTGTCAGATAAGTCACTTCTTCATGCAATCCGTCTGGCAACAACGAATTTTGACGTTGATATCGATATGATTGTTAAAGATAAATTAACGAATAACCAATAAACGTATAAAGAAATGGTAACCCTGTTTTTTTTTTCTTGAAAACTGAAAATATTTGTTTCTGCGGCCCTCCACCTTTTGTAGTAAATTTAATTAGCCCGCGAATGTATGTAGTTTGGACAGCCCTGGTCTAGATCGAAAGAGCAGCTTTTTTTACATCGAAATAGCTATTTTTCTAGGGAGAAGTTTTTTTGTTTTTGACAGTAATACGGTGACGAACAGTAGGTTCCGCGCCGCGCGTCGGCGGCTATCGGTCCACTAACCACTAAACTCATTTTTAACCGACGAAAAAAAACGGAGGAGGTTATCAATTCGACGTGTATATTTTTTATTTTGTTTTTTTTTTTTTTCAAATAATGAATTCATTCAACCTAGTCTCTTTTTAATCGACTTCAAAAAAGGAGGAGGTTATATGTATATGTAATTTATTTATTTAGACAACAAACATCCATAGTGTTAGTGTGATAATAACTTAAAGCTAGTGTTAGTAGTACATTATTATTATTACTGAACTTTGAAAGTTTAAGCATTTTGCACAGAAGATAACCAAGTAAAATACGAATTTCTCACCTAGCCATCCTCTCCACAAGATGCCTCAATATGGGAGAATAAAAACTCTCTGATACTGTTTTCAGAATGCTATTGCTACTGGGTCGTGTTCTTGTTACTAACGATGCGACTTTTTTGCGAATGACCGCATGAAAACAGCCAGTTCGATTCTGTGCAAACATTTCTGACGCGCTACAGAAACGGGGCAGTCTCAACAGCATTCTGAAAATATTATTATATAAGACGAGCAGGTCATCTAGCGACCTTTTGGTGTAGCTGGTCGACAGACCCCCCATGTACAGACCCTGACAGTAAGCCTTGAAAAGTGTTAGCTTGACCTGGTCGGTGTTGACATGTTAATGTTGGCACGTAGATTCTCCCGCTGTACCGAACGAGAGGGAGCGCAGGGCATTGGCGGGCCGAGGTAACCCTCGGGCCGCCAATGTCCTGCGCTCCCTCTCAATATCTACATTGTCTTTAAGGTCGTCGGTAAGTATGTGCCCTAGATATTTAAATTTATTTACTCTTTTTATGCTCAAGCCATATAGGGTAAGATTAGGGGCAAAGTCTGCGCATTTACCGCCGGCCTTAAAAACCATGTACTCACATTTTTTAACATTGTACACGAGTCCATGTGCAGCAGCATAGTCCTCGCATACTTTCAACATCTCTGCATGGAACCTGCAGTCGGGCCCAGCAGCACCACGTCGTCCGCGTAGCTGATACTGTTAATATATATAGACACGCGGCAGCGTGTCAAGCCAAGTTCAAGTAATAGAACTGGCGAGTAGCACCGTGTGTAATATTACACGAACCATTTGGAGCCACTTTTGACCCCCTCATAACTCAAAAACTAGAACTAGTGTCTAGATAAGTAGGATTGTAATTCATATTACTTTGGCTTCATAGTAAATGCGAATATCATGTGTGTTCGTCATACTCAAAATAAACCTTATAGTATTATTCCAAGTAAGAGACCGCGAAATGGCTTAGATGTTTAGATTTTTGGATGTTTGTTTCTTAGTGATGTATAGACGGCCAAACGGCTTTAAGGCTCGTACAGACAGGCGCGACATGTCGCGCGACCTGCCGCGGAGGTGATTCTGCGATATATCGCGACGCAACATTCACACTGGCGCGACAACTCGTGCGCGTTAATATTTTATAATTGTTGGGTAGATGATGACATTTGTCTGTCACATTAACGAAACATTGAACCAATATAGGAGTACCTAATTTGACTAGATAAAGTGTTTACAAAAACTGACTCGTCTTAAATAGTAAAAATAACTATGATTTTAGTACTAGAAATAATTAATAAGTATTTAATTATAATTGTAGTATGTCCTAGGTTTTATATTGCCATTTTACTTTATTAAGCTGATCCAAACGACTGGGACAGTACTGTCAATTCATTTTGATATTCTTTTATTAAATTGCTAAATTACCTTAAAATGTTTTTGAACTGTTTCACTACATAACAATGGGTTATTATTATCTGTGTTAGAAGTTATTAAGCGAAAATGTGTCATGATCTGTAATTTGTTTAAAATGGCGGGAGATATAATACTTTAATACTGTTTCCATGGAGTTTCTTGTCCTTCTTCTCCATGAAGACCTAGTTTTGGAACGGACAATTAGCTTTCTGATTAATTACCGACAAGCCTAATTGAAATAAATGTCTAGCCTTGTCTTTCTGTGCTTTACTTAGTGAAACCCTTTCCCAACAAACCATATTCATAAGAACCTTCCTACACAGTAAATAAGCCGTAACCATTCTGATACACAAAGCTTGACAGTTGGTATATATATATATATATATACCTACTTATCCATGATATACTGATTTGATATACTGATTTTCCTATTACGCGCGAGCGCGACCGTCGCGTCGCGCTAGTCTGAACGAGCCTTTTAGATCGAATTTGGCACAAATATATATTATATCATGGATACGTAACAGATAAGATACCTACTTTATCCCGGGTACGTTCCCGGGTGATATTTTCTGACAGCTATACGGACCAAGCCACTGGCTATACTAGTGTACTATTCGTATCTATGTTCGGTGTCTGGTAAATGATTGAGTGTCTGTATAGTTAAAATAGGAGCGTTAAGAAAAACCAAGAAGAGTTATATTCAACTAAACCAAGCCCTGTCGCAGTCTTCTTACTCTAAATACTAGACTATTTTCATAGACAAGAACTTCACTTGGACTGCCCAGCTACAAGAAGTTAGCCGCAAGCTATTTGCATCCGCTGCATCTTTGAAGAGACTGCGTAATTTTCTGCCGACTGCCACCAAGATTGCGCTTGCACAATCACTTCTTTTACCCATCCTTGATTATGCTGATGTGATGCCAGCTATCTTGACCTTACCCAGGACCAACTCGATAAATTTGAGCGGCTTCAAAATGTCTGTATAAGGTTCATATTCGGTTTGCGCAAATATGACCATGTATCCGAATTTCGTGTGAGGCTCAAGTGGTTACCAATTCGCCTTCGCCGGAACGCTCATATTCTTTCCCTTTTATATAATGTGCTGTTTTCTCCGTACACCCCTCTCTATCTTAAGAATTGTTTCCAGTATCTTTGTGACCCCCACACAAAGTTGTTAAGGTCATCAGATAACTAAAGCTTAAAATGCCAATGCATTCTACAACTTTCTTCGATAAATCCTTTACTGTTCAGGCTGCTCGTTTGTGGAATGCATTGCCAATTCATATAAAACGCGCGCAATCTTTACCTGTATTTAAAAGACTCGTGAAGGAGCATTACTTGTTGTCGTGATCTTGTTTCCGTAGCTGTGATAATCTGTAGTCGTCTTTTATTTTCTTAGCTCATATATTTAGTATGTATGTATATAAGTATCTATTATACAGGATATATATGATTATTCTATGTATTTATTCAAGTAAATTGTGTTTTGCACCAGTGACAACCCCATTTTAATGTCCACGCAATCACTGTCCATTCCAAGGTTGCCTGGAAGAGATCGCAGAAAGCGACAAGGCCGCCCATTGTATGTTTATTTTGTGTTAAATGTTCTTGTTGTTATGTATTTTCTGGTGTACAATAAAGCATATATAAATAAATAAATAAATACTATTACTTTTATTTTAACAACACCAACACACATGATATTCTCATAAACGATGAATCCGAAGTAATATGATTTGTAATCTTACTTACTACTAATATTATAAATGTGAAAATATGTATGATTGGGCGTTTTTTTCTGAATCACGCAAAAATGGCCGAATGGATCTGGATCGAAAATGGCACACAGAGTATATGTTACCTATATAATCTGGATTAACACATTCTTAGCACGGTAGTACGTCCTCCTGCGTTAATTTCCGACATCCACGCGGGCGAAGCCGCGGGCAAAAGCTAGTAAAGTACATGCGGCTATCTCCAAAATTATTACATATTTTACAGGAGAGCGTTTTGAACGCAAAACAGTGATATTTAATAGAAGAACAAAGCTATCTTCTCCTATTTTACATAATTTAGGAAACATTATTGTATCTAATATTTTTTTGTTCCAAAATACGGTATTGCGACAATGAGAAAAATTCTTGTAGTTGTTTTTATATACGTGACTTAATATGTGTAAATAAAAACTTAGAATCAAACCAAAAAAAAAAAACTATGACTGACAAAGAATTCTGAGTAGAATTATGTAAAAGAGTGAACTTCGTTAAAAGTCCAGTTGACTCTTTCTACTTTGACGCCGTCGTACTGTCTATACGGAACGCAATTTATGTCCACTCTTCCGTCGACAAAACCATGCTCCCACGCGTGGCATAACCACCGTAGAAATGGGTTTTGTCTATTCGTGGTAGAATAGATATAAAATTGTCAAAATATGCTTTACAGATTTGTAGAAAGATTAAAGATAAAATTAAAGATTGTAGAAAGATTTGTACTGTTAAATGCTGGCGTAGCATGTCAGTTCTATCTCTATTCTACCAAGAATAGACAAAGTTCTTTTTATGGTGGTCATGCTACGCGTGCAGCTAAGCCTGCTGGTTTTGTTTAGGTATCAACATACTTAGGTTATGTATAGCTTTATGATTGGCCTCGAAAGTAGGTAGTAAGGTAACTATGCAACAGTTAAGTGCAGGCGCCAACAGCAGTGGACACCGCCACTGTCCCACAAGTACTCTAGGTACAACCCGTACAACGTTGTAGATGTACATAGGTAGATGTAGGTACGTATCTCTATTACCTATAGTCAATAGTATAGCCTGAGCAATTTTTTCAACAAACTACGCATGTTAGGAATGGGTTAGGTGGGTACAGTTAGCATCTACAGTATAAATATACACAAAGGCCGGCTGTATGTTATGCTAACTCGTAGGTACTTAGCTGTGTGTTACTTTATTGGGGTCAAACAAAGTTGTATGCGAGATTAGGACGCACAATGCGTGTCGTACAGGCACATCAAATTTTCAGTGCGAGAGGCCGCGAAACCTCTGAAAGTGCCGGCAGGGCGCGCGCCACGGTCGATACGCGCCCCTGCGTCATCCGCGCCGGCCCGTGGCCCGCTACAATGCCCGCAACACGCTGTGCGAGTGCGACACTACTCCTCGCCACGAGCCCACATCACTTACACTCGGATTCTGTGGTTACGTGATCAGCGAGGTGTGTCTCGCACATCGAGCCCAGCGCTGGCGCACAATGGTCTAGTATCTGGTAGAAGAGTAAACAAACCCTGTTCAGGCACAGAATACACAATAGTAGGTACAACTACAGAAGAATCACTCGGTTAATCATTGAAATAAAAAGTGACTCTTGCTACGCCACAATAAAGTGCCATACAGAGCTCAGAGGGGTTACTGCGTAACAGACTAACAATTGGAATGGCTTGAACAGTTCTTCGACATACATTGCGTTATTTACTTTGGTGAGAATCCACCGTTACTCTTTTTAAAAAAGAATATTTTTTATTTTTTTCCTAATTTTAATTTAGTTTTTACTTTTTACTCATTGTTAATTTATTATATTAAGTATTAATGCACTTACTAGCCTGAAACACAGGTTCAACCTAGTTCAGGCAAATGAGCAACTGTGGTCTATTTTAATTTTTAAGCAATATTGTAAATGTGCCCACTTTTATAAATAAACGATTATTATTATTATAAAAATGTTTTTTAATATTAGTATACAATATTTTATTAATATATGTATGTGAAGACGATGCATCTACAAATATATATTAATTATACAGGATAATTTTTTAACCAGTGCGCAAATTTTAACAAATGAAACTTAAACGAGTTAAAATAACCATGTGTTTCGTTATCTTAATTATTCATGTTCATACATGTTTAAATTTTAAAGTTCATTCCAAATTCCCGCCCAAAGATCGAATGGTAATTGCAATGTTGTGATCTCCGCGACCGGAACCGAGGCTCGAACCAATTGGTAGAACGTAAGGACAACGTTCATACGCCTTGGCCAATCCCGAGCCTTCTTTCGGCCGCGTCACCGGCGTCCCTGCGATATGGCGGGGGAGTCGTTCTTCGCCGGCGCACGAGGAAGCGTGTTCTCGTGCAGCCGAAAATCATAGTGAAGGACCCTTTATTTTGTGTGTGTGCAGTTATCAGTCTCAACATTCCGTGTATTTTGAAGCCTCAAAACGAACTTTTACAAGCTGGAAAACAAAACGTGGGAGCCACGCCACCTACCTACAGCTGCCGTACTCCGCATGGACCAGGGCGTACGTAGCCAAAAGGTAAGGGCTTCTTTCTTAGTTGCGGATTTCTTAAGCGTTGCAACCAGCCAATTCGATCAATACTTATTCGTGGTTGCCCCCAAAATGGGCAGGTAAGGTCTTGCTGCCACATTTTTATTGGTGCCAAAACCAGGGACTTTAGATTTACAATTCATTCAAATCGGTCTAATTTCCTCTTCACAACGTTATTTCTACACGATTTAGATATATCTCTTGCAAGTTGAACAAAGAAATTGCAATTTTCAACAATATTATTCTAACTATTTTACTAAGTAGGTACTTCGTAAAACAAGCCTCAACCAACCGCCATTATGTAAAATAAAATTACATATTGTGTTAAAAGTAAAACCTTTGTTTAGTTCTCGAATGCAAACAAATATTTCAATATTATTAAATTCGTTCGTTGAATTTCATTAGTGTTCCTCGTGTAGAAATTCATTTATTTCGTAACAAACAACGACACGAGCACGTTAGTGCAGAAGCACTATACAATTTAGTAGCGTATTTCTTAGAACTCGGAATAATTTTATTTCAAATCGTTTTTAAGTTCACATTCCGTTCGGGCTAGTGTTTTGAGGTTTTTCTTTTCGTACCTATTCGTATTTCGCCTTCTCACACGCAAATTAAAATACTCTCCCAAAACAAGCGGTTATCGTATCGTGCATAGGCAATATTCACTCGATTTCATCGACCTTATGTCATTGGTGTAAGAATCATATTCGCTTGCACTTCGCATCGGCTAGTCTTAGCAATTTTCTCCGAAGTGCAAATCAATTTCATCGACCTTATGTCATTGGTGTAAGAATCATATTCGCTTGCACTTCGCATCGGCTAGTCTTAGCAATTTTCTCCGAAGTGCAAATCGATTTCATCGACCTTACGTCATTTGCCAAAGAATCATATTCGCTTGCGCTTCGCATCGGCTATTCGTCTTAGCAGTTTTCCCCGAAGTGCAAATCTCACCGCTTGTTTTTGTTCATTCATTTAGATTTTATAGTTTCATATTGTAGTTAATACCTATCAGTAAAAGTTTGATATTAAATAGGTAGGTATCTTACAAAAGGTTATTTATCTATTCTCGCACTATACTCACCTACCGTGTGCTTAGCGTGCGGTCAGGTACATACCTACCGTGTAGCGTTTATTCGTTGTTCGGTAATTGCCTACATTTTTTTCTTTTGTTGCTCGATTTCGTTCTTACGTTGTTTACCTATTCTTGTGATAGGTAAGGTATACTTTATTTTCTTTAAATCGTTGGTTATTAAATCGTAATAAAATGTCTTACAATACTAGACGAAAGTCGAAAATGGATCTTTCATCTAAGAAACGTAAATCTTTCACCGTGGTTGATGATGAACCTGCACTTACCGTTCGAGACTTACCTGGTTTGCGGCGTATGCGTACCCTCGCATTAAATCGTTTAAGGAAGGCGCTTGAAGTCGCTGAGTTAGCTCAGAAAGAACCTTCTCATTTGAATGCGTTTCTTGCTCATTATTCCGTCGTGCAGAAACTAAGCGAGAGCTTTGAAGAGGCACATTCAGATATTCTTTGCATTGTAGACAGCGAGTCAGAAGAAGGGGAAGATAAAGTTCGAGAAGAATTCGATCAGATATATTTTGACATCATGACCATCCACAGGCAGTTAGTTCCCACCGATGCAGGAGAATCTAAACAAAATTCAATCGCTATCGACCACTCTCGTAAAGCTGCCTAAAATAAACATTCCCACATTTAGTGGAAAAATAAAAGATTGGCCGAGATTCTATAGTCTTTATAATTCGTTAATTCATAACAACAAATCGCTCTCGGACGCTGAACGCATGCACTATCTTTTTCAAGTCTTTCTGGGGATGCTCTTTCCCTTATTCGCACGTATCCTGCAGAAGGCACATTGTATCTTGAGGCATATCAAACATTGACTCAAAGATACAAAGATAAACGTGAGTTGGCATTTACTTGCTGGAAGGAAATACTCGAAATAAACTTAAAATCTACATTGCCTGACGAACTTCGTCGTGCTCTCGATTCTACAACAGAGAATTTAAATATTTTAAGAGGACTTGGATTACCTACCAATGAATGGAATTTCGTTCTTTCATACCATTTCTTATCCAAATTAGATTCACAAACGCGGTGCGCATATGAACGAAAACATATCAATACAGAGCTACCAGACTTCAAGGAGTTGTTGACATTTTTGTACACTAAGTGTGAGGCGCTCGTTCGAGACACACTTCTCACCTCAGGATCGTTCGAAGACCCCTGGTAATCGTGGTCAAGAAAAGCCTCATATTCAGACAAAATCAAATAGTAATTCGTCAAAACCCAAAACCACAGTATTTCTTTCCAACACAGAACAGAAGTCAAAGTCTACTCCTCCGACGCCTCAATCTGTCAATCCGAAATCCTCATCTGCTTCTTCGTCACCTGCGAACCCAACCATTAAGTGTTCATTCTGTTCAGAAAATCACTCTGTCAGCCATTGTAAACAGTTTGAACAGATTCCCGTCGCTAAACGTATTGAGCACGCAAGAACTAACCGTTGGTGTTTCAACTGTCTTAGACCTTCTCATCGTATCACGGAATGCAAATCCATTTTCAGGTGTCAAAAATGTCGTCAGCGTCATCATACTCTTCTTCATCTAGACCAGTCTGACAACGCAACCTCGTCACCAACTCAATCGACTTCTTCATCAACTCAACCTGTTTCTAGTGCCTCAGTCAACAACCAAGTTCAAGTACTTACAAGTCTCCGTGAGCAGCCTGTGGTGCTTCTTTCTACAGCTAAAGTTCAAGTTCGTGACTCATCAGGTAACTTTCAATCATTTCGCGCCCTTATTGATTCGGGAAGTCAGGCCCTTTTCATCACTGAACGTGCAGTGGAACGGCTTGGTGCGGTTCGTAATGAAACTTCACGCCGTGTCATTGGCATAGCCCAGTCATCTGCTGCTGTTTCAGGAACAGTCCAGATTGAAATCGGTGTTAACGATCAGTGTCTTTTCAAGGTCAACGCACTCACCTTGCCTAGCATCTGTGGCAAAATGCCATCTATTCGAATTGATAAATCCTCATGGCATTATTTGCAGGGTCTTACACTGGCTGATCCGGATTGTCACAAGCCTGCGCCGATCGATCTTCTTCTAGGTGCTGAGATCTTCGCCTCATTATTGCGTCCTGGTAGTGTGGGTGGAGGATCGCAGCAACCAGTGGCTCTTAATTCTGTCTTCGGTTGGATCTTGCTCGGCGGTACCGGTAGTAAGGATGAAGTACAATCTTTTTTCGTAAATGAAGACGACTGTCTTCATGAAGAAGTCAAACGCTTATGGGAGCTTGAATCATTCGAGACGACTTCACGCCTAACTCCCAACGAAGAACGCTGTGAGGAAATATTTGCAACTCAACACACTCGCGATCCCACAGGTAGTTACATTGTTACTTTTTCGTTTAAGGAAGAAAATCAGGATCGGTCTTTTCCAGGGTCTCGCGAAATCGCCTTGCGTTGCTTTCATTCAATAGAACGGAAAATTATCAAGGATCCTGATTTATATAAACAATACAAGGAATTTATGAAGGATTATTTAGACCGCGTAGGTCATATTCTTGACGTCATTCCAAGTGCTCGTTTGAATCACGTGGCTTCCGGAGACAATCCGGCGGACGTAGTTTCGCGTGGTCAACTTCCGTCAGCTCTAGCCAACAATCGCTTATGGTGGGCGGGTCCTTCGTGGCTTTCTCAACCTATTATCTCTTGGCCTAAATCTGTCGAAACGCTGGATCAAACTGTACTTGAAATAGAAGAAAAAGGTCCGCATTCATTACTCACCCATGATGATTCTCCAGTCTCATTCATAGATACCTTACTCGAACGTTATTCGTCAATTCGCAAATTCCAACGCCTTTTGTGCGTATCGATAAAATTCCTTGGTTTCCTTCGGAGCAAACGTACATGCATATCTGATCCTGCATCAATTCGTACCCAGCTTCATAACGCACTTACTTTCGAGGAATTAAATACTGTTTTCGTCCAAATCGAATCGATGCTTAATTCGCGGCCCCTCTGTCCATTGAGTTCTGACCCCAACGATTTAAATGTACTCACTCCGGGTCATTTCTTAACATTGGAACCGTTGACGTCCGTTCCTGATGAGGACTTAACTTCCATCAATATACACCGTCTCGGTCGTTGGCAGCTTATACAGCGTTTCCAACAAGATTTTTGGAATCGTTGGAGGCAGGAATACCTCCAAACCTTCACTCAACGGGCAAAGTGGACCAAACACTCAAAACCGTTAAACGTAGGATCGGTTATCATTCTTAAAACTGATAACGCTATTCCGTTGCACTGGCCTCTTGCGCGTGTTGAGAAACTTGACCCTGGCCCGGAGGGAGTAGTGTGCGTTGCAACCGTTCGCACAGTCGATGGTTCTCAATTAATGAGACCGTTGGCAAAGCTGTGTCCTTTACCGAACCTCATCGATTATTGCGTTATTCGTTCTATTTTAGTAAGTTAGTTTTATCGTAAATTTAGTACTTACCTTTACTTTTCTATTCGTTTGCATTCAAGTCTCTAGGCTCTAATTACCATTTTTCTTTAAATTTTCTTAAGTGAGAAAATACACAAGTGTATTTTGGTGGGCGGTATGTTTCGTTATCTTAATTATTCATGTTCATACATGTTTAAATTTTAAAGTTCATTCCAAATTCCCGCCCAAAGATCGAATGGTAATTGCAATGTTGTGATCTCCGCGACCGGAACCGAGGCTCGAACCAATTGGCAGAACGTAAGGACAACGTTCATACGCCTTGGACAATCCCGAGCCTTCTTTCAGCCGCGTCACCGGCGTCCTTGCGATATGGCAGGGGAGTCGTTCTTCGCCGGCGCACGAGGAAGCGTGTTCTCGTGCAGCCGAAAATCATAGTGAAGGACCCTTTATTTTGTGTGTGTGAAGTTATCAGTCTCAACATTCCGTGTATTTTGAAGCCTCAAAACGAACTTTTACAAGCTGGAAAACAAAACGTGGGAGCCACGCCACCTACCTACAGCTGCCGTACTCCGCATGGACCAGGGCGTACGTAGCCAAAAGGTAAGGGCTTCTTTCTTAGTTGCGGATTTCTTAAGCGTTGCAACCAGCCAATTCAATCAATACTTACTCGTGGTTGCCCCCAAAATGGGCAGGTAATGTCTTGCTGCCACACCATGCAATTTTTATTTTGATATATTTTAGTACATAAAAAATAAATTATCGTTAAGGGGCCTATACACAGCGAGCGCGAGAGAAAATTAGGTATTGAAGCGCTACTCACACAGCGGTAGACGCGCGTGTTAGATTATTCATTTTGATATTTTATAATTGTTGGTTGGATAGTGACATCTGTCACATTAACGAAACATTAAACCAATATAGAAGAACTTAATTTGACTAGATAAAGTGTTTACAAAAACTAATTGTTATAACTAGTAAAAATAACTAAGATTTTATAACTATAAATAATTAAGAAGTATTTAATTATACTTGTATATCCTAGGTTTTATATTGCCATTTTACTTTAATGTGCTGATTCAAATGACTGTCACAATACTGTCAGTTTATATTGACATTCTTTTAATTGATTCGTAACTGAGAAGTTACGAATCAGTTCTTATTGAATTGCTTAATAACCTTAAACAGTTTTAAAACTGTTTCACTACATAACAATGGTGTATTATTATCTGTGTTAGAAGTTATTAAGCCAAAATGTGTAATGATCTGTAATTTGTTCAAAATGACGGTAGGTGTAGTGCGAGGCATTTCCTTACGATATTCGACGTTTGGTAGGATATAAAAAGGATTGTAATCATGTTATCGGGGCAGTTCCTCGGAAGATGTTTAGTTGGTTAGTGCTAGTGCTGTTGTTGTGTGGAAAAGATCGACCAGAGGTCACGTAAGTTAAGTAATTTGATATTATGTAATACTTATTGCTTATTATGAAAATGTCGTTGTACCATTTATATTGTTGCCAATATTGATAATATTTTAAATCATATAAAATGGAATATTCATATTCTTTGCCTAGCTATTGTTATTATTGTGATTATGTTGATATTGATGATAATTTATGGCAATGTAAGCAGTGTGTTGATATAATACTTTAATACTGTTTCCATGGAGTTTCTTGTCCTTCTTCTCCATGAAGACCTAGTTTTGGAACGGACAATTAGCTTTCTGATTAATTACTGACAAGCCTAATTGAAATAAACGGCTAGTCTTGTCTTTCTGTGCTTTACTTAATGAAACCCTTTCTCAACAAACCATATTCATAAGAACCTTCCTACACAGTAAATAAGCCGTAACCATTCTGATATACAAAGCTTGATATTTGATATATATATACCTACTTATCTATTTTATACTGCAATTTTCTATTACGCGCGCCCCGCTCACGCACACATAGATGTTTACATAGTGGTTTGCGCGACAGGAACCTTGAAGATAATATTAAAAATAGAAGTGGATACTATATTATTCTTTTTATTGCATTTATACTTAGTGAGGAAGGATGGGAGAGGTGGTGGTTTATTGCAGTTTTGTATGTAGGCATCAATCAGCTGTTATAATATTATGATTTTCAAAAACAAAGTCAATTAATACGTCTACATCATGATGTTTTTTTCACAGTGCAAGTGCCCTTTTTGGTGCTTGAGACTGCGCATTCAATCTAACGAGCCCAAACTAGAGTTGAAAAGGACTCCAGTCTTCGAGTCCTAATTTTAAAGACTATTTGTTTGTATGTGGTTGTTTTTTTTTTTTGTTGTGAGAAGAGAGAGAGAGGGAGAGAGAGATGGAGAGAGGGAGAGAGAGAAGGAGAGAGAACACTAAAAAACACGCTTCCATTGAAAACCAAACTAAAAAGTACAAAATAATGGAAAAAAGCCTTTAACCCTTAATTTGGCAAAGAAAAAAGTAAGAACTACATAAATTTAATTATTGTAAGGCTTTAGGGGGGTGCTAAAGAGCCCCGAAAAAATGTAAAAATAAATCCTGAGTTGCCCACTGTTGGGAAAATTCGTGTCCGTCACAGCGGACATTACCAATGACTTAACGATAAACGTGTAGATTTGCATGTCCGCTGTGGTGGACAGTGCCAAATTATGGAAAAATCAAAAACGTTACTATAATTATGTTTATTTTATTTAAATAAGAAAATACAAAAATGAAAAATGCAGAAATTGACCTGAACATGTTATTTAATTTCGTGTGAAAATTTAAAAAACAATTTTTCGGGGTTTTGCCTGTTACAAAGCGCTGTAAATAGGATAGGGTAATATGTAACAACATTAGAAATTTATATAAATTGATTCTGTACACACTAACAAGCACACAGCACACACTACACGACACTTATATAGATCTCTCTCAGACAAACATAGGTAGACTGTAAGTAGCTGACACACCCACAGGCCGAATACACCATCGACCTGTGGACATTATGTACCATATGAACCAGGGAAATAAACATCTTTCTATTCTATTGTATTTTATTATGGAAGTCAGAGCAGGTATGCATTTTAACCTGGAGATCTTGAGATGGTTGAGTGCGATTGTCAATGGAGAAACAAATGTAGTTAGTCTTTGAAATATTTAAAGTTAAAAGGTTACTTTCAAGCCAGTTAGCCACTATAGACAAGCCACGTTCGGCCATGTGACCGACGCTGTTTCATGTTTCTCCTGAGAAGACAATTGCTGTATCGTCAGCATAGGAGAATATATGGGCTCCGTCGATTTTCATGTTGCATAGGCTGTTTATATAAATGAGAAACAACGTCGGACCGAGCACACTACTTTGTCCCACTCCGTATGTGACTATTTCTTCAGAACTAGTGACTGATCCTATTTTTACCACGTATCTGCGTTCGCTTAGGTATTTTTTAAACAGTTTAAGTGGTATTCCTCTTACGCCAATGCCTTCAAGCCTGTGTAAAAGTGTAGGGACACTGACTGTGTCGAAGGCTTTTTTTAGGTCTAAAAATACTGCTAGACACTTATCACGACGGTCCATTTTTTCAGTGACTATTACATTGTACACGTGTTATTACAGCTTGCTTCAGGGCGATAGGAAAAGTTCCTTGTTCAAAGCATAGGTTAATCAGGTGTGAAATAATTGGCGATATAACGGACTTGGCAGCTTTTAAGAAATTTATAGGGATTTTGTCCCAGCCAGATGCACTGTCAGATTTTAGGCTCATGATTACAGTTGCTACTTCATCAGGGTCAGAATTGAGAAGAACAAAGGACGAGACCGGTGAAACCGCAACGTCTTGGGGTAAGCTAGGGTGGTCGCAGTTAGATTTTTACTGAAGATTATTTATTATCTCGTCAGCAAGACATTTCCCTATTGTGGAAAAGTATTTGTTCACTTTGTTAACTGCCTGTAGAGGGGTAGTGGCTGATTCCAGCATTGCTGTATTTTGTGTTTTAAGTGAACAAAAAAACACGCTTCCATAGAAAATCAAACTAAAAAGTACAAAATAATAGAAAAAAAAGCATGGGGTGCTTTTTAAGGTATTTTTTTATTGATATCAGGCACCCCACGCTTTTTTTCCACTATTTTTTACTTTTTAGTTTGGTTTTCTATGGAAGCGTGTTTTTTAGTTTTTTTTTAACTATTATTTATTTTCTACTAGCTGACCCGACAGACGTTGTCCTGTCTCTTTGATATTTGAGCACGCATTCTGTCAATTCTATGTCAAATGTCATAATGTTACATTAAGAAAGTTTACAATGGTGCCGATTCCCTTATTCACAAACTAAACTAAATTTAAGTTCAGTGCATCTTTTTCTTTCTATTTCATTAAGAAAAGGACAGAAGATAAATTTTAGTTCAGTCCTGTCAAATTAATTATATAACATTGTCCTATTATATGTGTTGCGTCAAGCAGCGCCATCTATTGACTTTCAACGCACCCAGGATCCATACATAATTAGTAGCGACATCTGTTGCTCAAAAAAATGAGAGTACGGCTCGCTCGCGACAGCTTCGAGAAAGGTCGGTCCGTCCTCACCAGTGTGATATATACCGCAGGATCGTGTGTACGATAACTTTTGTAAAACGGAAGAATATATTTTATTGTAAAACAATACACGAGCCTTATTGAAGAAGCCCTGCCTGCCTCCTGTCTTCATTGCCAAAACATTGGACCTTCGAGCCACATACAAGATATCAGCTACCTACGTGACGCGCTGGGTTGAAGAAGTGTTGAAGCGAGTGGAACTTTGAAGTAGAAGTACGTTGAGGAGATTGGAAGCCCAGCCACAGATTACTGAGCAGAAGCCATTGATGCAGCAGCCAGCAACGGTCAGGTTATCCAGTTACCTTTTTCCCTCCTTCTCCCGTGGCTTCGCCTTGTGTTAATATCGTACTTAACGTTTTCAGAACTGATCGAAATCGGATCTACTGGCATTGCTGAGGCTGTCTTCAGGTGAGAAAACACGACTGAACTGTGAGTACCTACTTTCGTAAACTACCAAAATGAGTGAAGATGAAACTATTTCTCGTTTAGATAGTCAGATATATGATCTTAAAAAACAACGTGGTGTAATTAAAGGTAGATTAACATTATTCGCAAATTATATTAATAAGTTAGATAGATCGGTTTTAGATTCTGTGATAAAAACTCAAGTGCAAATGCGTATTCAGGCGGCTACCATTTTCTTTGCCGAGTTTAATGACGTGCAATCTAAAATAGAAAGAAATGTGGACGAAAAAGCATTACTGTCCCATTTAGATTACAGAGATTCGTTTGAGTGCCAATATTATTCAATTGTAGCAATAGCAAAGCACATGATAGGCGACGGTGAACAATATGGATTGAATAATTCTCAGTGCATTTCTGGGAAATCTGTGTCTATTAAATTACCGCAAATAAAGCTACCTGTCTTTGACGGTTCCTTCGATAAATGGTTAGAATTTAGGAACTCGTATTTTTCAATGATACATGATCGCGACGACTTAGATCCTATACAGAAATTTCAATACCTAAAATCGTCTCTCAGTGGATCTGCGTTACATGTTATCAGTTCGTTAGAGTTTACTGCACCTAACTATATTAACGCGTGGGACCTGCTTGAAGCTAGGTATCAAAATAATAGGCTATTGATACATAACCATGTGAAAGCGTTGTTTGCGGCACCTTCTGTGGGTAAGGAATGTTCGGCACAGATCAGAACGTTAGTAGATTGCGTTTTACGTAATCTGAGAGCCCTAAATTCTCTTAAAGAACCGGAATCTTCACTCGAGGATATGTTTATCATTTATTTAGTTGTCAGTAAACTTGATTCTGCCACTGAACGTGAGTGGGAGAACTACAGAAGTTCACTTATCCCTGATTCTCACAAAACGTCTAAAACGTTAAAACTAGAAAACTTATTAACGTTTTTAAACAATAGGTCTGACATGTTAGATATGATTGATTCAGGTAGCAGTAAAAATAATCAGTCACATTCACAAAATAAAAATGAGGGTAAACAGTCAGTTGATCATAAGAAACAGTATAACTCTCAAACTACACTTAGTTATGCGAGTGCGAATAATAATGATAAGGTCTCATCAGGTAGTAAAGGAAAAAGTAAACATAACTTGATATGCCCATTATGTAGTGGTAAACATGCATTATATTCATGTGTTAAGTTTTTAAATATATCGGTACAAGACAGATTAATCATAGTTCAGTCAAAAAACGTTTGTCAAAACTGTTTACGTACAAATACTCACACAATTGAAAATTGTAATTTCGGTCCTTGTAAATTATGTCAACAGAAACATAATGCATTAATTCATTAATAGCGTTATTCCAAATACGTCACCACAACGTTCTATTATCAATAATACGTTGCCACAGTCCTCTGTATTACACTGCGTTAGTAAAACAGCGGATTCAATTGATAATCGTAGTTGTAATGCGTTCATGGATAATTCTAAATCGTTACAGACTGTCTTGCTGTCTACGGCGCTAATTGAGATTGCGGATAATGATAATCGTTATCACACAGTTCGTGCTCTGCTGGACAGCGGCAGTCAAAATTGTTTTATAGCTCAAAGCCTATGTTAACGTTTAAAAATACCAATCATACAGTCCACTATACGTGTTTGTGGCGTTGGACAATCCGTTTCACAGTCCAGTCACAAGTGCGATATTAATATTCGTTCTAAAGTATATGACTTTCATACAACCTTACATTGTTTAGTGTTGCCTAGTATCATTTCGAAGTTGCCTTCGATACACGTTAATAGTGATGCTCTTCGTATACCTAGCAATATTCAACTTGCAGATCCCACATTTTATGTACCAAGTGACATAGATTTATTAATAGGCGCGGATGTCTTTTGGGATTTGCTAAAAGAAAATAAAATTAAACTTCACACCGGTCCGTACTTACAAGATTCGATGGTAGGTTGGATTATATCCGGTCCAGTTTATAATAATAATCGTTTATTAGAGCTTAGCACGACAGATGTCCAGTGCAATTTCACGTTAGTTGATTCTCAATTACGAAAGTTCTGGGAAATCGAAGAAGTACATATCCCACCCGTTATTACTGAGGAGGATCGTTTTTGTGAAGAGTTGTTCTTGCAGACTACTGCACGCGATCAGCACGGTAGGTTTTCTGTAAAAAAGCCATTTAAACAATCACCTGAATGTTTGGGTGATTCGCATAATTCTGCTAAACAGCGTTTTTTATCTTTGGAGAGGAAACTAGATCGCTTACCACAGTATAAAAAGATGTATTGTGAATTTATGCACGAGTACGAACAGTTGGGTCACATGACGCGTTTTGAGGATTTTAATCATTTAAATAAGCCGTATTATATTGTACCACACCATGGGGTATATCGTGAAAGTAGCGTGACAACCAAATTACGTGTCGTTTTTGATGCAAGCGCGACAACCTCTAATAATAATTCGTTGAATGATATTCAATACGTGGGCCCTAGGTTACAAAATGAAATCTTCTCAATATTGCTTCGTTTCCGGCAATATCGATATGTTGCTTGCGCAGATATTGAAAAATTCTTTAGACAAACTTTAATTCATCCTGAACAACGTAACTTACAACTAATATTATGGCGAACTGATAACAGCATGCCAATCCAAGTTTATCGTCTCAACACAGTGACGTATGGCACTGCATCAGCACCCTACCTGAGCAACCGTTGCTTGAAACAGTTGGCAAAGGAATGCACGGATGACGTCATCACTAGCGTCATCAATGACGATTTTTATGTCGACGATCTCTTGACGGGGCATGATAAACGCGAAACGTTGCTAGATATTTGCAATAAAACGTCCGCCATTCTACAGAGCGGTTGTTTCCCCTTAAGGAAATGGACTTTTAATTTTGATGTAACTTCAGAAAGTACTAAGGATTTATGTATAGGTGAATATTGTCAGTCCAAAACCCTGGGTGTTGGTTGGTCTAACAAGAACGATTTATTTAATTTTTCAACTAGTATTGATAAAGATAATACGAAGATAACTAAACGTTTAATTATGTCAGTCATTGCTCAGATTTACGACCCACTAGGATTATTGGCACCAGCTATTACCACAGCTAAGGTTTTATTACAGCAATTATGGCTTGCAAAAATAGGTTGGGATGATGAAGTCCCAAGTCAAATTGCATGTGTCTGGTGCGATTTTATTCATTCGTTACAATATTTGTCCGAAATATTAGTGCCGCGTTATGTCATGTGTACTGATGCTGCAAATAAAGAGTTACATATTTTTACCGATGCTTCTCAGTCTGCATACGGTGCATGTGCATACATACGTTCACATACTAATATTGATGAGTCGCGGGTTACCATTCGATTATTATGCGCTAAGAGTAAAGTCTCACCAATTAAATCGTTAAGTATTCCACGACTTGAACTATGTGGAGCTCTAATTGGAGCTAAACTTTATAATAAAATCATAAATTCTCTTAGGCTGAAATTCGATAAGGTATATTTCTGGACTGACTCCACTATAGTTCAAGCCTGGCTTCGGACATCACCACATTTGTTAAAAACGTTTGTTCAAAATAGGGTTGTGCAAATTAATGAATTAACAAGCAACACTACTTGGTTACATGTTAAAAGTAAGGAGAACCCTGCTGATATATTATCAAGAGGTGTTCTCTTTGACTCATTAAAGGGAGACAACACTAGTTTGTGGTGGTGCGGTCCGTATTTTCTTCGTGAACCGTCATCTAGTTGGTTGACAACAAATACTAGTGAAATTGAGTTTATTCAGAGTACATTACCGGAATTAAAAGGTTGTAAAACTACAAATTTGTTAAATGTAAAAACCGATATTATAATTGATTTTGAAAACTTTTCTTGTTTTAATCGTTTGCAAAGAACAGTCGCGTATGTCTTACGGTACATTTTTAATTTACGTGCATCGCGTATCGGTCAAGATCGCAAAACCGGTTCATTGACCGTGAGCGAGATTAATAGTTCGTTACTTGTGTTGACACGTTTAGTTCAATCACAATCATTCATTAAGGAATATCATAACCTTAAAGACAAGGTGCACTTAAACAATAAGTCAAGTAATAAAACATTAGGTTTAAGTATATTTTTAGATAAAGTTAATATAATTCGTGTTGGTGGCAGACTTAGTAATTCAAAGTTTGATTACGATAAGAAACATCCAGTGTTGTTGTGTCATAAACATCGGTTTACTTGGTTGTTGTGTTCATACGAACACAAACGTTTACTTCATGCTGGACCTCAGCTTCTCGTGGCGACTAAGCGTGATAGATGGTGGGTGCTAGGAGCACGTAATTTAGCAAGGCTAGTGGTTCATAAATGTGTGACCTGCATTCGCATGAAAGGAAATACGTTAACTCCACACATGGCCGATCTCCCTGCCGAACGTTTAGAAGCTGGATTTCCATTCATGCGATGCGGTGTTGATTATGCCGGGCCAATATCTATATTGAATCGCAAAGGCAGAGGTTCACAACTAATTAAAGGATATATTTGTTTATACGTTTGTTTTGCTACCAGAGCTGTGCATTTAGAATTAGTTAGTTCGACGGTTGTCCACTCAGGATTATCTATTGGCATTCAAACGATTCATATCACGACGCGGTAAGCCGTGTCAAGTTTTTTCTGATAACGGTAGGAATTTCGTTGGAGCTGAAAGGGAGCTTTCAACTATATTTGAAAGGTCAGACGAAATAATTGATTTTGCTAGTAGTAATAATATTAAATTTAGTTTCATTCCGCCTTATGCGCCTCACTTTGGTGGTTTGTGGGAGGCAGGAGTGAAGTCGTGTAAGTATCACTTGAGACGTGTCGTAGGTAATGCTAAGTTAACTTATGAGGAGTTTAGTACGGTATTGACACAGGTTGAGGCCGTCCTGAACTCCCGTCCTATGTCACCTATGTCCGCAGATCCAAATGATTACCTTCCACTCACACCTGCTCATTTCCTAATCGGCCGGCCGTTGACTGCGCCTGCCAGTGACGACTTCCCGAAGACATCTACGCCTAACTGTCGCTACCATCGGCTGGAACAGCTACGACAACATTTTTGGGAGCGGTGGTCAAAAGAATATGTGTCTGAGCTGCAACGCAGAACGAAGTGGGCACACAATAAAGATGACATCGCTAAAGATAGTCTTGTCGTCATCAAAGAAGACAACCTACCACCATTCAAATGGAGAATGGGTAGGATTATTAATCTGTTCCCAGGGAATGATGGCGTCTCGAGAGTTGCAGAAATCCGAACATCAACAGGCACAATCAAGCGTGCTTCTTCGAAAATCTGCCCGCTGCCGGTTTCCACAAACGAAGCCAGCGTAACTTCTGTTTAGTTGGAAGACGGTTCTTCCAAGGCGGCCGATATGTTGCGTCAAGCAGCGCCATCTATTGACTTTCAACGCACCCAGGATCCATACATAATTAGTAGCGACATCTGTTGCTCAAAAAAATGAGAGTACGGCTCGCTCGCGACAGCTTCGAGAAAGGTCGGTCCGTCCTCACCAGTGTGATATATACCGCAGGATCGTGTGTACGATAACTTTTGTAAAACGGAAGAATATATTTTATTGTAAAACAATACACGAGCCTTATTGAAGAAGCCCTGCCTGCCTCCTGTCTTCATTGCCAAAACAATATGGTTGTTAAGTATTCTTAAATAAGTGTTCTTCAATTTTCTAATTTACCGCGCAATTTTTTAATTTTTTCTTTCATAAGAACCTTCTCCTGACAATTACAAACACAACAAACTAAAAAAAAGTGAAATCGGTCCAGCCGTTCACGCGTGATGCCGTGACCAAGGGAAATAGGGATTCATTTTTATATATATAGATAGATTTTTAGGGTGTTTCGAATTTTGAGACGTATGTCAGCGTAGTTTGTGACGTATGTCAGCGTAGTTTGTGACGTATGTTAGCGTAGTTTGTGTCATATGTCAGCGTAGTTTGTGACGTATGTCAGCGTAGTTTTCGAAGACAGTTTTTTTGTTGTCCTGGTAACCCTGGCAATGATAATGGCACAAATTTATGAAATTATTGCATTGTCATCGGTCCTTGACAGGTGTGCCAAGTTTGAATGAAATCTGGTCGTTTAAAGTGGGTCCAAATCGCGATATAAGGAGTCGGTTACAAACAAACATACATACAAACATACAAGTGAAGCTAATATAAAGCGTGTAAAAATGCATGGTTATTATAACTCGTTGAAGTTTAATGATCCAAATCTATACTAATGTTTTTTTCCCGTATAAGTATAGATTTGGATCAGTTTGGTGCACTTAACTCATTTTTGAACAAGTTTTTTATTTTTTATTTATTATTAACTAGCTTTTGCCCGCGGCTTCGCCCGCGTGGATGTCGGAAATTAATGCAAGAGGACGTACTACCGCGATTAGAATGTGTTATTCCAGGTTATGTAGGTAATATAGACTCTGTGTGCTATTTTCGATCCAGATCCATTCAGCCATTTTTGCGTGATTGAGAAACAAACACTCATACTTTCACATTTATAATATTAGTAGTAGTAGGATTATAATTCATATTACTTAGGATTCATAGTTTATGAGAACATCATGTGTGTTGGTGTTTTTAAAATAAGAGTAATATATTCAAAGTAAGAAGACTGCGACATAGGGCTTGGTTTAGTTGAATATAAGTCTTCCTGGTTTTTCTTAACGCTCCTATTTTACCTTTACAGACACTCAATCATTTACCAGACACCGAACATAATTATAGGATAATACTTTTGCCAGTGGCTTGGCCCGTATAGCTGTCGGAAAATATCACCAAGTAGCATATTCAAGTAGGTATCCTATCTGTTACGTATCCATGATATAATATATCTTTGTGCCAAATTCGATCTAAATCCGTTTGGCCGTCTTTGCATCATTGAGAAACAATTTGAAACAAACATCCAAAAATCTAAACATCTAAGCCATTTCGTGGTCTCTTACTTGGAATAACACTATTAGGTTTATTTTGAGTGTAACGAACACACATTATATTCGCAATTACTATGAAGACAAAGTAATATGAATTACAATCCTACTTATCCTTACTGCCCGGGCGCTGCCAACGGATGGACGGGACGGACGTACGACCCGCCTACTGCTGCTCTACCCCCGCTTTTTAAATCTCTGATATCTTCTAAGATATTCATTTAAATTACATGCTGTAAAGGGCCATATTGATCTATATTAAATGCACAATGTATTTAAGGTACTTAATTGGATAAGGATTAATGCTGTATTGCTTCAAATCGCTTCGTAAATAAGCCCTTATTTCTCGTAAAAAGTAAAAGAAAAAAAAAATGGTTATAGTGGGTTACTCCTAAGAGGTAGACATATACTATTGCGGACATTTTTGTAGGCCTTTTTAAGGTGTACAATACTGTAGTACATTATTTTGATCTATTTCGTAGGATTCAGCCAAGGTTTTTCGAATTTTGTGACGTATGTCAGCGTAGTTTTCGAAGACAGTTATTTTTTTCTAAAATAATTGAATCTTTCTAAAATAAAAGTAGCCTAAGTTACTCCTTGTTACATCAGCTATCTGCCAGTGAAAGTCCCGACAAAATCGGTCCAGCCATTTCAGAGCTTAGCGGGAACAAACAGACAGACAGACAAAAATTATAAAAAATGTTGTTTTGGTATATGTACCGTGTATACATCCATATACAATACACTTAGTAAAGTGGTTATCTTAATATTAAAAACAGACACTCCAATTTTATTTATTTGTATAGATGTATAGATAACCAACTTACACTAACAGTTTGCACCACACATACAAGTTATGGGTCAATACTATTTATAACTTATACAGAATACACATACAATCACAGAATTTAATAAATTATAAAATTTGGATATAATTCGGTAAAAGTAGAGAATTATAAAAAAAAAATATAAGATGAAAATAGGTATAAAAAGGAAAAATTAGATAATAATTAGATAAAAATTTCATAAGAAAATAGTTACATAAAAAATTGACATAAAATTGTGCAATAAAATAATCAATAATATAATACAGTTCAATTTATTTAGTCCATGGAAATTGTACTGGGAGTGGCTATGGACTCCAGGTATCGAGTAGCAGTGTTCATATGGAATGCAATAAAGAATTGAGTATTGAGTATCTCAGCTCAGTATTCGCGAAAACATCGGATGATACGTCATACAGCAAAATGTTGTTAATATTGGTGAGGGCTAGGTATAATGGACTAGTCTTAAGGGTTACGGAACTGGTTTGTGGTATCGAGAACAGGGGACGTTGGCGAGGGCGAAGTGTGTGTATAATGGGTGGTGGGATGATAAAGGAGATATCCTGCAAAACGAGGAGTTGAAGTGGGTACCACGAATAAGGCGAATGAAATAAGTAACCAGACCAAGATTTCTCCTAACTTCCAAACTTTGGTACCCCACCATACCCAGCACAAATGGTGTTGGGTACATGTACGGGTAATAACCATAAAGTTTTAAGTAGAGGTAGCGGACAAAAGACTTCTGAACCTTCTCGACAACCAGTGTATACTTTTTAATGAGGGTTCCAGATAGCATTGTTAGTCTCTAGCAAACTGCGGATAAAGGAGTTGTACAGTATGGTTATTGCTTGACGATTGGTAAAAATCTTGGCCTGACGCAAGACAAAACCTAAGTATTTACGGGATTTGTTGCATGTCTATATTATGTACCAGCACGCAGCAGTAATGTGAGGTGTGAATCAAAATGAGCACCCAAATCGCGTAAAGTCAAAACGCGTTTCAGGGGCTCATTATTCAAAGTGTAGATGTATGTATGGGTTGTTCGGCTTTGTGGATTTATTGATCTAGTTGTGGATTGGATCTCTTTTGCTGTACTACCTCCAACTGGGCTAGGATAACAGTAGTAAATAAATACAACTGTTATGTTTTCACGTGGACCTGAATGATATAAAATAATGAACGTTTAACTCATTATTAAATTTAATTCACGGTAAATATACATTACACTTAAAATAGATAATTAAATACTTATGGATATGGACAGTGCAATATTATTTATCACACAAGCATGGCAACTGACACACTCGAACAGTGAGGCGGCGTCCAGTCGGCCAGTGTGCAGTCACACACGAGGGTGCGGCGGCGCGACCCGCACGGGACATGGCGCGTCGCTACTCGCTGACTAGTCCGCGCGCCTCCCGCGCCGCTCACAGGCTAGAGATGAAGTGCCACTTGTCCACTGCGAACAGAGATCATACCTTACTTATAACCTGCCTATTATATAACCGTTGAGAAGCACCCAGCGAATAGGCACTGAGCTCTGCAGACTGGAGTCGTCAATCTGATCGCATCATCGTTGAATATGGCTATAATTGCGGTTGCCAACTTTTTTTGAGAAAATCGACGTATCTTATTCTTTCAATTTAAAAGAAAAGAAAAATAAAACGGTCAAGAGCGAGTCGGACTGGTACACCGAGGGTTCCGTACCATCATCTATATATATAAAAATAATAGTTAAAAAAAACTAAAAAACACGCTTCCATAGAAAACCAAACTAAAAAGTAGAAAATAATGGAAAAAAAGCGTGGGGTGCTTTTTAAGGTATTTTTTTATTGATATCAGGCACCCGTTTTTTAGTTTTTTTTTTAAACTATTATTTATTTTCTATTTTTTAGGGTGTTTCGAATTTTGAGACGTATATCAGCGTAGTTTGTGACGTATGTCAGCGTAGTTTTCGAAGACAGTTTTTTTGCTGTCCTGGTAACCCTGGCAAGGATAATGGCACAAATTTATGAAATTATTGCATTGTCATCGGTCCTTGACAGGTGTGCAAAGTTTGAATGAAATCTGGTCTTTTAAAGTGGGTCAAAATCGCACTATAAGGAGTCGGTTACAAACAAACATACAAGTGAAGCTAATATAAAGCGTGTAAAAATGAATTTCTGTTCGTTAGTCTCGCTAAAACTCGAGAACGGCTGGACCGATTTGGCTAATTTTCGTCTTGAATTATTTGTGGAAGTCCAGAGAAGGTTTAAAAGGTGAATAAATATGAAAATGCTCGGAATTAAATAAAAACAACAACTTAAAGATATAATTAAAACTTTTCACTCTTTAGATGTTAAAAAGACCGCCGATCTATGGGGTTATTGTGTGGACGTTGCTAAGTCGATTATAAAAATTGTAGCACCTACTTTAGCTGTTATTTTTACACGCTTTATATTAGCTTCACTTGTATGTTTGTATGTTTGTATATTTGTATGTTTGTATATTTGTATATTTGTTTGTAACCGACTCCTTGTAGTGCGATTTTGACACACTTTAAACGACCAGATTTCATTCAAACTGTGCACACCTGTCAAGGACTGATGACAATGCAATAATTTCATAAATTTGTGCCATTATCCTTGCCAGGGTTACCAGGACAGCAAAAAAACTGTCACAAACTACGCTGACATACGTCTCAAAATTCGAAATACCCAAAAAAATAGAAAATAAATAATAGTTTAAAAAAACTAAAAAACACGCTTCCATGGAAAACCAAACTAAAAAGTACAAAATAATGGAAAAAAAGCGTGGGGTGCCTGATATCAATAAAAAAATACCTTAAAAGCACCCCACGCTTTTTTTCCATTATTTTGTACTTTTTAGTTTGGTTTTTTAATAATTGTATTGACCGTGGTGAGTTTCCTGATCTTATGAAAAACAGTACAATAATACCGTTGTTTAAATCGGGTAGTACATCAGACCATACTAACTATAGACCTATTTCAGTGCTACATATCTTTAGTATTTTTTTTGAAAAACTAATTCTAAATCAAATACATTTTTTTTTTAATAAACATAATTTATTACACAACAGTTTGGATTTACAAGGGGTCGTTCGACTACCGATGCAGGAGTTGAACTTTTAGGACATATTTATAATGCATGGGAGGACAAATGCGATGCTTTGGGTATTTTTAGCGATTTGTCCAAAGCATTCGATTGTGTTTTTTATGAAACATTGATCAGGAAACTTCACAATTACGGAATCCGGAACGTCTCACTGGATTTTCTTACTTCGTATCTGAGTGATAGGACTCAGACAGTTGACGTGAACTGAAAAAGATCACCTGGATCTGTAATTAGAATGGGAGTCCCCCAGGGCTCAATTTTAGGCCCATTTTTATTTCTTACTAGCTTCTGCCCGCGACTTCCTCCGCGTTAAATTTCTTGTTCCCCCGACCCTTCCCGTCGCGTCGAATCACCTACCCGTGCGATTAATGCCGTTTTTGCAACATTTTTCATTACTCCTCCGCTCCTCTTGGTTGTAGCGTGATGTTATATAGCCTATTGTCTTTCTCGATAAATAGGCTACCAAACACAAAACGAATTTTTCAATTCGGACCAGTAGTTCCTGATATTAGCGCGTTCAATCAAACAAACGAACTCTTCAGCTTTATAATATTAGTATAGATATAACCTGGATTAATACATTCTTACCACAGTAGTACGGCCTCCTGCGTTAATTTTCGAAGTCCACGCGGGCGAAGTTACGGGCAAAAGCTAGTTATGTAATAAAAGCCAAATATAAAAGTTTCATCATTCTAGCTTTAAAAATGACAATACTTCCTTACAACCTTTCATCCCCCTTTTCAACCCCTTTTCAGCAATAAAAAGTAGCCTATGTCCTTTCTCAGGCTCTAAACTATCTGTGTACCAAATTTCATTTAAATCGGTTCTGTACTTTTAGCAGGAAAGCGAGACAGACAGACAGACAGACAGACCGACAGACAGACAGAGTAACTTTTGCATTTATAATATAACTAGTTTTTGCCCGCGACTTCGTTCGCGTGGAATAGTGACTTCCGGCAGATTTTTGGTTTTACCCACATAGTTCCCGATCTCGCGGGATCTCTTCAAAAATGAAATGTGGAAGATATTCTAGGGAACTCTTCAAAAATCAACATAATGAGCTCTGCGTTTGAATTGAAGATATGTATACTCACTTAGGGCATTCAAGCCGTTATTGCCGATCGAAAAAGGCGAAAATGTTATTTTTCCCTTATTTTCAAAATATTATTTTGATTTTCCATTTCAGAAAAAAATACTGTTTCTCCCTTGACAAATTTTCTATTATTTTAGGCTTTAAAGATTATTAATGTTTCTTACACCAAGACATTTCTGTATACCACGTTTTTAGTTTTGCCAACCTTTGCAAAAATATATAGGTCTTGTGGTTTTGACCCTCTTGAGCACGCAACGTAGAGTTGTCCATGGGAGAAACAGTCTTTTTCAAGATGCACCCCCGCAACTTTAAGCGTTTGCCCTTGGGCTTTATTTATGGTCATTGCAAACGCAGTTTTCAGCGGAAACTGAACTCTTTTGAATTGGAATGGCAAATCAGTTGGAATTAGAGATGTGCCCCTCACTCATGAGGTGCCTCGTTTGAGGTACTCGTGATTGCAGATTGAAAGAGTTACTCGAATTTCAACATTGAACCACCTCACTCGTTCACGCGTCCTCACTTAAAAATTGACGCGAATACTCGTAGAGTTTCTGTCATGTCTATGTAGTCTGTGGTTTCTGTGCGAGGCGTTGGCGAGGCGAGAGCGAGAATGAGTATTGCAAAGACCTTATACCCTAAAACGGAGTATTGAGGTATTGAGAGAATGAGTGAGCGAATGAACCGACTTATTTCTTGTACAGAATTTATAGAATGATTGAAGAATTTTGGTATGTAGGTATACAATGAAATAATGATGTTTGGTATGTGTGTGATACTGATGTTTTGTAGAATTTTATTTAGATTGTGAAGAGATACAAAGAAATATGTGAAATGAGTTGCAGGGTAAATAAAAGACACGAAGCAAATAAAAAAAACTGAGTGTATTCATTGAGATCAAGTGTCATTGAATCGTTTATTTTGGCCGTTTAAAATTATGAGTGAAAGAAAAGTATGTGTGAGGGAGACGTCATAATCGGAATCGTGAGTACTTTACGAGTCAACGCTCCCCTCCGCCCCGCTCTGTCGGCTGAATTCGGCTGAGTTCGGGTCGGGCTCGGCTCGTGAGGTGAATACGCCGACAGACGACTCCTCACCTCAAATGAGGGGTACCTCGTGAGTACCTCGCGAGGTAAAATGAGGTACTCCCTCAATCTCATTTTAAAATGACGAGTTACCCATCACTAGTTGGAATGATGGGAATGCGGGGAATAATTAGTTTAGTATCTACTAATAATCGAGATCAAACTAAACTTACATTATACAACAACCAGACAACCCAACAAATAAACCTTTTAATCGACAAATACAACGGAACCAATTTTGAAAACAACCACCAGACAACCCAACAAATAAACCTTTCAATCTACTAATACAACGGAGCCAATTTTAAATTTACGAAACGATCAATCCACAATTCCACGACAGTACCGAAGCGCTCGGCCGATACCCAACCAAATGCGTGTAACGAAACCATAGCGCGATCTATTTCGATCCCAACGCCATCTATCGAGCATAGTGACAACTCGGATTATTCATCTATACTCCGTTCGGGCATTTTCTTTGTACTAAAAGTTTTATTATATTGATATTATTTTTTTCATACCTTTTTACTATTTATTTACTTTTTTCCGATGAATTAAAACAATAACAGGAACCGAACTCGTGTAACGATCGACATCATTGCGCGATCACCAACTCGACATATAGTACTAATAGAATTATCTACACTCCGTTAGAGCATTTTCTTTGTACTAAAAGTTGTATTATATTATATTTTCATACCTTTTTACTATTTATTTACATTTTTCCGATGAATTTTCAGTACTGAATTGATGCTGACTCTTGACCAATAGATGGCGCTGTATGTCCGGAATAAATTTAATTTTTTATTTTATTTTATTTTTTGTAATAAAAACTATCCTATGTCCATTCTCAAGTTCCAAACTATGTCTGTACCAAATTTCACACAAATCGGTTCAGTAGTTTAGGCGTGAAGCAAAGACAGACAGACAGAGTTACTTTCGCATTTATAATATTAGTTTGGATATTAGTGTGGATGTGGATTTATATTATATAAATGACTTGCGTTACCTCATAAAGGATAAGCATGATATAGTGTTGTTTGCAGACGACACTTCACTTTTATTTAAACTCAAACGTCAGCAACTGGTTACTGACAATATAAATAGAGCCCTTGAAACTATAGTTAACTGGTTAAATGTTAATAACTTGCTTCTTAACGAGAAAAAAACTAAATGTATTAAGTTTACGATACCTTATGTTAAACAAGTAGAAACTAGTGTCCTCATAAAGGGTGAAGTGTTGAAACCCGAAGATACCACAGTATTCTTAGGCATAACTCTTGATGCCAAGCTTCAATGGGGCTCTCATATAGATAAATTGTCGAAAAAGCTTAGCTCTGCAGCATACGCCGCCGCGCCGTTAGAAAAATTCGTGATTTAACTGATTTAGAGACAGCCCGTTTAGTTAACTTTAGTTATTTTCATAGTGTGATGTCGTACGGTATTCTGTTGTGGGGAAATGCCGCTGATATTCAGACAATTTTTAGTTTTACAAAAAAGGGCAATTCGTTCAATTTATAAATTAAGTCCCAGACACTCCCTCAGAGACAAATATAAAGAGATTAATATAATGACTGTACCTTCTCAGTATATTTATGAAAATCTTTTGTATGCACATAAAAATATTACTCTCTTTAAAACATACAGTGATATCCATAATGTAAATACTAGAAACAAACACTTGTTCCTACAACCAGGCTCAAGAAAATAGGTGGCTCCTTTAGATGCCAATGTATACATTTTTATAATAAACTTCCTAGTCTCATTCAAGAACTAAGCCTAAATAAATTCAAATCTTTTATAAAACGTAAACTATGTCAGAAAGCCTATTATACTGTTAAAGACTATATTGAGGATAAAACGGCTTGGGTTTGAGCTGTTCCAATAAATGTACACTCAATTTGTTTTTTTTTAATATTATGCCATTTTATTTTTCTTTTTTTTTACATGACATTAATATTAATTGTATGAAGTAGTATTAAATTACTTTAAATATTGAGAATTTGATGGCTATGTGGGTCATTGTATCACTTTTGATTATGGTCTGATAGTTTGAGTAGTTTATGCGGCCTACCCAAATGTCCTTTTTTTGGTATTGTTCGTCAAATCAATGAGCTCCTTAAGTTCCAAGGTGAGCTGTACGAAAAAAAATTGGTTGCCTGTAAAGTCGGTATACGGGCGAAAGTTTTACGTGACAACGACTTTGAGTGGTAAAATAATTTTAATGTGAATATTCATTCGTATAATAGGAAGAAGGATGAAACTGTCTCTCTCGCTCTTAGGCGGGCTAACCATGCCCGAGTGGAAGGGACGCGTGCCTCTCACTCGCTCTCATTGTGAGCGCATAACGTGAGCGGAGCGTAACGCAGTTTCTTGAAGTGTCACCCGGCAAACCAATTTATAAGACGTTGTCACGTCAAAAATGACCATTTCAGTCACCAATCTGCATGGTCTTCACATGTTGTGAACAAGATTATGTCTGGACTTTAAAAAAGAGACTGTGAGCTCTGAGTTTGTTTCAGCCTTTCTTCTCGTAGTCAGTTTGGAAACGCCGACCTCATCTAGTTTAAAAAATATTTAATTGACGTGTAAAAGTGTTGGTACAAACCTACTTACAGAAATAAAATCATTTATCATTTAGTCTACAGTTTAATTACCTTGCGGGATTTTGGTACAAACAACTTCATAAGAAATGTCCCATTCTTGGTCATTCCGATGACAGACCGTTTTACAAGTTACCTTTAAACATAATAGGGAACATGCAATATTTTTATTTTTGTTTTCACTTTAAAGAATTCCATGTAGAATAGACCACAAATATATTAAAAAATTAAAACATTGTAATTTATCGGAAAAAATGCGGTTTTAAATTGACAGTTTAAATTTTCCCGCGAAAACGGACCTATAGTTCCGATGACGTCATTCTTGTCTGTCACTGATTGTATTTGTTCGTCGGCTTTCATACTTTTGCATATTTTTTCGACTTTTCAGATATTTTTTTGGTAAAATTTATAATGGACTATCCGTCAACATCAGGTGGTCATAACAATACCACTAATAATCCAGCCAGTGAGTCCGTGTATACTTCAACAAAGTTTCCAAATAAATTGTTTTTGACTAGACGTTCTGACCCAAAATTGAGAAAAACCGGCCAAGTGCGAGTCGGACTCGCGCACCGAGGGTTCCGTACAAACCTGCAGGTCATCATCATCATCATTCGTCATCATCGTTTATGAAATTAAATGTTTTTTTTTTAATTTTTATATTTGAGTTGACTGAATGAAAGGTAAATTGTGGTTTACGATTTATGACGTATTAAAAAAAAACTACTTACTAGATCTCGTTCAAACCAATTTTCGTTGGTAGTTTTCATGGTAATGTACATCATATATTTTTTTTAGTTTTATCATTCCCTTATTTTAGAAGTTACGGGGGGGGGGGACACACATTTTACCACTTTGGAAGTGTCTCTCGCGCAAACTATTCAGTTTAGAAAAAAATGATATTAGAAACCTCAATTTCATTTTTAAAGACCTATCCATAAATACCCCACACGTAAGGGTTTGATTAAAATTTTTTTTTGTGTTTCAGTTCTATGTATGGGGAACCCCAAATATTATTGTTTTAAAAAAAAATGATATTAGAAACCTCAATATCATTTTTGAAGACCTATCCATAGATACCCCACACGTATGGGTTTGATGAAAAAAAAAATTTTGAGTTTCAATTCTATGTATGGGGAACCCCAAATATTATTGCTTTTTTTCTATTTTTGTGTGAAAATCTTAATGCGGTTCACTGAATACATCCACTTACCAAGTTTCAATAGCACAGCTCTTATAGTTTCGGAGAAAAGTGGCTGTGACATACTCGGACAGACAGACAGACAGACAGACAGACATGGCGAATCTATAAGGGTTCCGTTTTTTGCCATTTGGCAACGGAACCCTAAAAACGTGATATCAAGCTGCAAAAAGAAATGACAAATTATTCTCCAAAGACCACTATTCGATGCTATGAAGAACACTTTGACGTAAGTCATAAGGCGAATATACTTGTTATATATCGTGTGTGTTATACGTCTTAAGGCGAATATACTTGTTATACGAGTATGCTTAGTTAATCTGCTTGTACGTAAAAACACGTTAGTTACCTACCTAATACTTACAAAACTTGTCTATAGTAGATTTTTAATTTTACAGTTTGAGATCGACGTCGATAATTGGTAAAAGTTTAAAATGTCTGGAGGAAACCTTTTTCTGAAAAAAGATCTCATGTCAACACTAACTTTTGGTAAATAAATTCCTGGGGTCTGCTTTGATAATCCCAACTATCATTTTTATTTAAAAAAACGCAATTAATATTCCCATAAAATAATATTCACTTTTACAACCATAACCTCAACAAGTCGTCGTAACGGGAGTGACATCACTAAACGCTGATTGGTGTTTTGAAATACGTTTCGTTTCAAGTAATTTTAATACGTAATTATTGTTAAAAATCAACATTATCTATACAAATAAATAAAATTGGAGTGTCTGTTTTTAATATTAAGATAACCACTTTTTACTAAGTGTATATGGATGTATACACGATACATCTATACAAATAAATAAAATTGGAGTGTCTGTTTTTAATATTAAGATAACCACTTTTTACTAAGTGTATATGGATGTATACACGATACATATACCAAAACAACATTTTTTACAATTTTTGTCTGTCTGTCTGTCTGTCTATCTGTCTGTTCGTTCCCGCTAATCTCGGAAATGGCTGGACCGATTTTGACGGGACTTTCACTGGCAGATAGCTGATGTAACAAGGAGTAACTTAGGCTACTTTTATTTTAGAAAGATTCAATTATTTTAGAAAAAAATAACTGTCTTCGAAAACTACGCTGACATACGTCACAAAATTCGAAAAACCTTGGCTGAATCCTACGAAATAGATCAAAATAATGTACTACAGTATTGTACACCTTAAAAAGGCCTACAAAAATGTCCGCAATAGTATAAGTCTACCTCTTAGGAGTAACCCACTATAACCATTTTTTTTTCTTTTACTTTTTACGAGAAATAAGGGCTTATTTACGAAGCGATTTGAAGCAATACCGCATTAATCCTTATCCAATTAAGTACCTTAAATACATTGTGCATTTAATATAGATCAATATGGCCCTTTACAGCATGTAATTTAAATGAATATCTTAGAAGATATCAGAGATTTAAAAAGTGGGCGCAGAGCGCGTTGGCAGGGGCCGGGTAGTACAGGATAAGTAGGATTGTAATTCATATTACTTTGGCTTCAAAGTAATTGCGAATATCATGTGTGTTCATTATACTCAAAATAAACCTAATAGTATTATTTCAAGTAAGAGACTGCGAAATTGCTTAGATGTTTAGATTTTTGGATGTTTGTTTCTCAATGATGCAAAGACGGCCAAACGGATTTAGATCGAATTTGGCACAAAGATATATCATGGATATGTAACAGATAGGATACCTACTTTATCCCGGTAGTAGGTTCCCGGGTGATATTTTCCGACAGCTATACGGGCCAAGCCACTGGCAAAAGTACTATTCCTATAATTATGTTCGGTGTCTGGTAAATGATTGAGTGTCTGTATAGGTAAAATAGGAGCGTTAAGAAAAACCAGGAAGACTTATATTCAACTAAACCAAGCCCTATGTCACAGTCTTCTTACTCTGAATACTATTACTTTTATTTTAAAAACACCAACACACATGATGTTCTCATAAACTATGAATCCTAAGTAATATCAGTGGCGTGCAGTCCATATAGGCAAAAAGACACTGCAGACCCTAGGGTCTAGACCCTAGATAAGGACTAGTTACTAATATTTCAAAAATAAAAGAATTATACTAACAGTACGTAATAAAACCATTCAAAAAGTTTAAACGCCTAATGTAAATATAATAGCAACGTTCATACCGTTCTATTTACTACGGCAACGCATTCATAATAGATCGCAACGTAAGCAGGCAGCGAACGATCGTGTCTTTATTTCATTCATAAATGTACGCATGTAGTGGTAATTTCTTCTACATTTTCGTGTCTATACATTGCACACATAAAGCGAAGTCCTGCCGCAGGATAACCAATCACAGGCGTCTTTGCACCATTCCATAATGGCGCATGGACGCCTGTGATTGGTGAGTATTATCACAGCGCGCTGTGAGTATTATGCGATCAAGTTGAATATGTACGTAGCCTCAGCAACATTACGATTCGCAATGATGCAATTTTATTTGTCAACGTTTTAGTTATCAAAATTTAGAAATTGTTTGTTTACGAAAGGATCCATATTGATTTCGTACATGTGAAGCGCGCTGTTTTATGTTTTTATTTTGATTGAGTTTTCTTGTGATTAATTCATTTACGAACGTTAATATTTAGGTAGATTTGTTGCTTATTTCAATTAGTTTTTTGAATTGTTTTAATTTTTACTTACTACGCTGTTTGTTTGTTTTTTTCAAAATGTTGTTCGATTGTGAGGTTTGTGTTGAAAATGTGTGTTTGTTAAAAAGTGTATCTAAATGGAAATGTGTACCTGAGTAACGAGAATTATAACCCAGCAAAGAGGTAATGCAACTCGTAAGTTTCATAGTAATAATTAAGCAACTAAAACCGGCTATGTTGTTGTTTACACACATTAAAATATATTTTTTCCTTGCTAGTTTAGTAGTTCGAGTACAGTGTGGAATTGTTCGGGATTTGCAGATTTACATGATTACTATCCCACGGCTTGCTCAAAGATTTTGGTAATTATCGTATTGAGAGAAGTATTACGAAGAAGTTTTTCATTAAAACGTATTCTTACGTACCTATTTAAGAAACACACAAAGTCAACAACAAGTACCTACACATCTTTCTGTGCTTTCGACGGAAAAAGAATTATTGGTCGAATGAAGACGCATACCAACTTTTTATGACGATGGTTTAAAATCATATTTTAAAAAAGATAAGCGCGTATATGTCATTTATAAATGAGTTTGTTTACTTTATTATTTTTGCTGTTACCCGTACTAAATTTACCTATTAAATATATTTACATGTACGAATCACATGAAGGGCCTTTTTCAACTATCACTCACCTGGATCAGATATTTGAGGTGGCCGAAATCATTTATTAGCATTATCAGGAAATCGCCATTTCAAACTTTTAAACCACCTAGTGAGTTTTTCTTCACTAACTTGAGCAATTACGAAAGACGTTTTTTTTTTTTTGAACTGCCTACCCGATCATAAAACCCTGTGCACGCCACTGAGTAATATGAGTTATAATCCTACTACTAATAATATTACATATGTGAAAATATGTATGATTGGGTGTTTGTTTCTCAATCACGCAAAAATGGCTGAATGGATCTGGATCGAAAATAGCACACAGAGTCTATATTACCTATATAACCTGGAATAACACATTCTTATCGCGGTTAATACGTCCTCTTGCATTAATTTCCGACATCCACGCGGGCGAAGCCGCGGGCAAAAGCTAGTGTACAATAAAAACATTGCAGTGGCCCTTCTTTTATACTTTTTTAACATTTAAATCATAAAATTTTCATAAATATTATATTTGCATCTTCCCTATTATGTACAGGATAAGTTTATATCCAGTGGGTAAATTGTAACCATGAATTCAGCATTATCATTCTAGACCCGCTTGCGCGGAAATTTTTCGTCGGTTTTACAAAAAAAATACCAGCTGTTTCATAGAAAAATGCAATACCTACGGGGTCAAAATGTATGAGATAATATTATATTCTAAAATATTTATGATGCTACGGCACCCTTGGTGCGCGAGTTCGACTCGCTATTGACCTTTTTTTTTTTTTTTGTTAATCTGTACGCTTTCATTTACTCTCTGAAAAGATCTGGCAAGGCGCAGTGATGATAGGTGGAGTAAGACTGTGACAGAGTTCACTTTGTTACAGCCTTACGCCACCCATCATCATTATTATCTTGGTCGTCATCGGGCGGACGAGATAGGAGCTATGATGGGCAAAACCTGGATAGTACAGGAGCCTGGGGATGGGCACAAGGAAATCCAGCACTGGGTGAAGTGGGGCTGTGGACGATGATGTGATTGTGAATATGTAGGGTAGGTGCAAATGGTAAGGTGTAGAGTGTAGAGTGGTGAATACTGACCGCTGAGCGGGATGGGCTGCGGCAAGCCGCGCGGCGGCGCCTTGTTCAGCACGGCGCTCGCCTCCGAGCGCTCCACGCGCGCCGGCGCGCCCTCCACGCTCACGTTCATCCTGCGGGCACACCACTGTTACTGCGCGTCGCGTGCGGCACAGGCGTCGCTACACACCCACTGACCACTTACTTGTTGATGTCCGTCGCGTCCGCCACCTCGCCCGCCACCAGCGAGCGCCAGAACTCGTGCACCTGCGAACGTAATACTACGTATACACACGGTCGTCGCTGAATGTCGCTCGATCGGAGGCTCGACCTCGCGAATCGAACGCTCCGAGGACTGAGAGTAGCTCACCTCGTCGATGACCTTGTAGGCGAACTCCGCATTCTTGCACTCGCCGTCGAAGGCGAAGCGGTTGACGGGCTTGCCGTCGGGCACCTTGTAGAGGCGGAACCACTCCACCGTGGCGCGCAACAGGCCCGGGAAGTGCGCCTCCACGTCGGCCACGTCGTTGAGCTTGTCGGCGGCGGGGTCGCGCGCGTCGATGGCCAGCAGCTTCCAGTCCGTCTCGCCCTCGTCGATGAGCGCCAGCGTGCCGAGCACCTTGACGGCGTACACGTCGCCGCGCGCCGCCACGCGCTCGCCGATCTCGATGACGTCGATGGGGTCGTTGTCGCCGCGCGCCTGCGTGGCCGGGTCCACGTGCTGCGGGTTCTCCCACGTCTGCGGCAGCGCGCCGTAGTTCCAGATGTAGCCGCGGTGCGGGAACACGTTGCACACGAAGCGCAGCGCGCCCTTCTTCACGTCCTGCTTGATGGGGTTGAGCGGCTCGCCGAGGCTAATCTCCATTTTGGCGTTGCTCCAGCGCGGCACCTCCACCACCATGTTGACCAGCCGCTTCGCCTTGTCCGCCCACAGCGGGATGTCGTGCAGCGGCGAGATCGGCCCGCTCTCGTCCTCTGCAACACGACTCACATACACACCAGTACACCACGTGGTTTGCCAGCTGGCGCCCATGAGCACATGTCCGTGCAGTTCGTTCAAAGGTTAATGCCATATTGTTGGCGTTAATAGAGGTGCAACCTGACTGCACTCGGTCGACGTCAACCATATTATAAATTAAAAAAAAAAAAAATAGTTCAAAAAACTAAAAAACACGCTTCCATTGAAAACCAAACTAAAAAGTACAAAATAATGGAAAAAAAGCGTGGGGTGCTTTTTAAGATATTTTTTTATTGATATCAGGCACCCCACGCGTTTTTTCCATTATTTTGTACTTTTTAGTTTGGTTATCAATGGAAGCGTGTTTTTTAGTTTTTTAAACTATTATTTATTTTCTATTTTTAGGGTGTTTTGAATTTTGAGACGTATGTCAGCGTAGTTTTCGAAGACAGTTTTTTTTGCTGTCCTGGTAACCCTGGCAAGGATAATGGCACAAATTAGTTTGTGACGTATGTCAGCGTAGTTTTCGAAGACGGTTTTTTTGCTGTCCTGGTAACCCTGGCAAGGATAATGGCACAAATTTATGAAATTATTGCATTGTCATCGGTCTTTGACTGGTGTACAAAGTTTGAATGAAATCTGGTCGTTTAAAGTGGGTCAAAATCGCGCTATAAGGAGTCGGTTACAAACAAATATACAAACATACAAGTGAAGCTAATATAAAGCGTGTAAAAAGAACGATATTTCTTACGAATTGATCGATGAACGACCAACCATCGACCGCAATGGGTGATTGTTACTAATGAATCGTCGACTGTTCAAATCCGTCTGCCATGCACGACAAAGGATATCATCCTTCGACTATCAACGTCGATCAGCAGCAGTCTGACTGCAGCTCAGTGTCATCGTGTTGATAATAAATCATGTTGTATCATATAATCACGCGCGGGCGCACGGCGGCATGAGGGCATCAGATTCAGGTTGAGGGCGTGCCGACAGTGCCGTGTGCGCCACGCGTCCAAGACTAGACGGTTGCTCATTTATATTAGGCATCATCATTAGTGAGTCTAATCCACGCTGGATCTTAACGAACACGTGACACGCTGGAGGAGGCGATAAGCAATTGCGTCAGAAAACATGTTACTACTGAAACTAAACGACCTTCGTAACCTTGCGTTCGTCGACGTTCGACGCTTTCTATCTGATCTAAGAATGTTCGCTGGCTCCAATCTTATTGTTCCACATGTTTTGTGATCTATGAAAACCAATTTTAAGTAGGATTTCGGGTATTGACAGGCTTTAGGGTAGCCCGCAAAGATAGACTACGGCCGGAGTTAGGAGAACATAGGATACTTTTAGTCTCAGTCGTAGGTTCCCATAGGATACATTCTAACGCTTGATGATTTTGATAACACAGTGATGGATTAAATTCAACATCTTACATTATTAAGTTTGTTCTACATGTATATTCTTAAGAATACAAGTATTTATCTAAAGTTGCCCAACTGGATGTTGAAGTTACAAAACAAAACCATTCATAATCATTGGCACAGGCAAACTCATTCAACATGAGGTACAATACAAATTGTGCAAATCAGACTCAAGCACCGGGTCCATACTAGAGATGAAACGGATATCCGGTAACTATCCGGTATCCGGCCTATCCGGCGGCCTTAATACTATCCGGCCGAATTCCGGATAACTAACTACTATTCGGCCGGATAGGCAACCCACCGAATTAAAAAAAATCTAGATTAAAAAAATATATTTTTAAGTAATTATTTGCTTTATTTAGTTAGTCTCAGTATCACTTAAGAAATATAATTAGTTTTAGTTGTAAATTTTTAATCACACAATAGTAAATGAATGTAATACAAAGAAAATGAATTAATTAGTACTTGACTCTAACGATCACGCACTTGTCTGCACTGCATGCAACACAATAAGACAATGAATGAAACAATTGCTAACTTCGCTCATCAACGAAAAGACCCGAATCGAACCGCGTCCACTTGATCGTTCGCGCGCCGCCTATGCAAGTGTGTGTGTGTGCGATGCACCAAACGGCTAAGTTCCGCCAGATATCCGGTGGCCAGATATTCGGCTATTCGGCCACATGGTTGGCCGAATATCCGGTATCCGGCCAACTGCTATCCGTTTCATCTCTAGTCCATACCACCAAAACAATATAGTTTCTCTTATTTGTTTTGCTTTTGTTTTTGATAGTCACAATAACATATTATAAACACATGTGTGAAAAGTGACCCTTTGAACTGGATAAGTCAGTCAAATTTTTTAAGAAGATACAATCGTGTGAGGCTCACAGAGCACGACTGGACTTATTAATAAAGACCCACTTTGAGTATGGAATTATTATCTTAACAATTGTTGTTACAGTTTTACTTGAAATGGCATTTTGATTGTTGACTTACTGCAATGGTTGTGAAATTGTTTTGTCTTTGCTTCAACAATTATTCTAGCTAGTACATTCAGCAGCTCTGATGAACTGTTAGTAAAGCAAATTTTTCAAAATTCAAGAGTTAGGGTTATGCATATCAGCCAGGCTTCTTCAATATAAGTTCTGCCTTCTCAGTGTGCTGCTGTGTTCCTTGCACACTAACAGCTTCTTAGTTTATTATTATTCTAACTTCTTGTCCAGATGTGTTCTATTTTGCATAGTTCAGACTTGAAGATATCAAAACATTCTTAAATGTATCATAATGTTTTCAGCGTTGTACTTATATTATGTAGTAGGTTGGCACATAAACACACTATGTTATTATATCGTCACATCCACGGCAAACTTACGAATCTGCAGTTTTGGTAAAATCGATATTATGATGAAAATCTGTTCGTAATGTCTAAAATATTGACAATCCGTTATTCATTATATAAAAAGTACCATTTTAAAAACCAAAATGTACCATGGTACCTATATACCCGTTAACAAAAAAAAGAAATCGTTGATATTTACTTTCAAAACGATCCCCTGTAAAATACATTTTCTGCAGATTCGTAAGTTTGCCGTAGATGTGACGATATGTGATCCGCACATGGTTCAACTAACCTCAACAATATTAACAACCTGGGATTCAGTCATAACTCATAACATGCTATTTATATAACTGCAATGAACTAACACAATCATTTTCCTGATTATTATCACCACACTGAATGTAAGAGATATGGTTATTATAATCTTGACCTTATCAGATAATGTAATCTTATGCTCTGAAAGCCACTAGCAGAACAATAACGTAATGCTATTAAAATTTCATTAATTTTGTTCACTTTCTAATATTATAAAAAAAACAAAAGGAAACATGACCTTGTTTTTAAATGTACCTATGTCAGATATGTTTGGTTTCTGCACTCGGTCCTTCATTTATAGGTATCAATAACAGTCCTTTTTTTCAAGATTGCATGATCTACTACGAGATAAAACACAAAAGTTATGTAAAATAGACAAAGAATAAATGTTTTCATTCAAAGAAAGTTAATAAATTACATTAATAATAGCACATACGTTTTAGAATGTTAGAAGTTCAAGGTCATAGGTGATAGGTTATACCAACCCACTAGTAGACCCATACAATTAAATCATTTTGGAAACCATAGAGTGACAATGTAATGACAACAATAATATACATGATATTGACAGAAAAGTTCAAAGTCCGGTCAGTTTCAGTAGTTTAAATAAGTAATATCACAGGTAAAAGGCAGCAGCCTCCCAAATTGCGGTGGGTAGACGGCGGGCGGCCAGGACTCGGTAGTTCAAACTGTGCCTCAACTTACTGAAATACACCCGGTAGTCGGGCGCGTAAGCCGATCCTCGTTCTTCAGCGATGTACATTTTGTTGGCCCCGAGTGGCTGCGTGCTTGCACTGTTGACGCCGCTAGCACAGGTCTGCGCGTAACTAACGGAGCCTGTCACCAATGTTCGTCTTAATAACGACAAACAAACCGGAACCGACACAACCGCAATGCAACGTGTTAATGACATTTTGCTCACTGACAATGCACTGACTTTGACAGCTGAAGCAGTGCTGTCCGCGTAAATTTGCTTTGTAGTTTTTTAGTCTGGTAATACCGACAGATAAAGATTTAAGTTATGGAGTTAGTATGTACTATTTAAAAGTACACTATATTTGCTGCTAAAAATAAAAAGATACTAACACAACACACTCTTAACATAAATGGTAAAATTTTAGAAAAATCAAATGCAGAAAAATACCTAGGACTTATACTGGACAGCGACTTGTCGTGGAAGGCACATATTGAGAAAATAAAAAATAAGCTCTCTGCCTTAACAGGTGCACTACGCAGCATTGTTCGTTGTCTTCCACCACAAGTCTGCTTAGGGTTGCCAGGTCATAGAACCGAAAAGCCGTACCGACCTGCCAGTTTAGCCGGACATTTAGGTAAAAAGGCTGGACATCTTTAATTGTTTAGTCTTAGTAAACATAAGACTAATGAACTAAATACACTTTAAAATCTTTGTAACATACCTAAACTAATTGACATTTTTGGTTGGCAGACACCAGACAACCAAAAATTTTAAAAGCTGATTTTCCTTTAAAATTGTGTAGTAATAACGCAGGGAGGACAGTGCTAGTTCGCTCACTTGCGCTAGCAATACAAGGTGGGGTGAAGACAAAAATGATCATATTTTAAAAAGCCTACCAAAAGCCGGACAGGCCGAACACCATCTAATTTAGCCGGACATGCAACTAAAAAGCCTGACTGTGTCCGGCTTTATCCGGACGCCTGGCAACCCTAAGTCTGCTATATGATTTATAACTCCATGGTGAAACCTCAATTGGACTACCTAATTGTATGGCTATTGTATTGTATTGTATGGCTGTACTTACAAATCCAACCTACAAATCTTGTAAATAGCTCAAAATAAAATTATTAAAGTTCTTTTTAAGTACAATTACCGAACACCGACACTAAAACTTTACAATGACACGAAGCTCATGAATATTTCACAGTTATTTAGGTATAACACCTGTATACTTGAATATAAAAATTTAAACAAAAACTTACACACACAAAACAATCACAATTAAAAAACAGATACAGAACTAGACAAGCAAATGACATAGTGTTACGGGCACCTAGAACAAACTACGGCAGGAGAACTATTCTGTATGAAGGAGCACAGCTTTACAACAAATTACCTCGAAATGTAAAAGATCAAAACACCATGTATGGTTTCAAAAAATCTCTAAAGAAACACATTTTAGCGGATTTAAAATTTTAGGCTATCTTCGGTAATAATTTATTAACCATTTTTGTTGTGTAACCGTCGCGTCGGTTAATATATCTTATTAGAAATAAGTTTTTTCTCATATAAGTGAATGTAATTCTTTTTGAGAAATAAAGTTCTTAAACCATATTTAAACACCTTTCTTTAGTTTTACTGGTTACCGAAAATCTTTGCTAATAGAATAATTTCAATTTTTAGGGTTCCGTACCGCAAACGGAAAAACGGAACCCTTATAATGTGAAGTGTAGACTGCAATAAATATAAAAATTAGTATAAATGGCGTTGGTTCGGCATTTACAATGTTTATTACCTATAAAAGTGAATTAGAAAAAAAGTGCGGAGCGAACGAGAGCCGCGGGGTTCTAAAAGAGCACCTTTATATGCGCCCGTGACGAGGCGGGTGCGCGACTGACTTGGAATGATTGATGCGCGGGACGTCACGTTTCGTGTCACGGTGTGATATTAGTTATTATCTGGGGCACAATATCTCTTGTCTATGTCAAATGTCTATGATTGTCTTAATTAATGCGGTTATAAAATAAAAATTATTAAAGAGTACCTATACAACGTGATTATTTTCTTCACCGAGTTTTATTAAATTATAACATCACAAACATTCTGCAAGCCTATAACTCATTGTGATGAGCTAAGGTTATGGGCCCAGAATACGCCACTGCATAAATTACGGCGAGAGCAAACATCTTGTGAGAGATTTTTGCTGGCTGTGTTGGCCGAGTTGAGATTTTGAGACGCCATCGGACGCTATTGTTTTGTTGTTGAATTCGCCGGTCGTCGTAAGAGTGGACGAAAATGGATCTGTCGCAACCGCAATCGATTTCTGGAGTAAAGTTTTTGGGGACATAGGTGAAAGGATTCTACCTGTGTCCTCTTACGAGTATTATAGGTGAGGTTGTGGAAGCCGGAAGTAAAAATCTTGCTTGTAGGTAATAATATTATAATTATCACACACGTAGTAGTGTTTAGAATTACATATACTATTTGATACAGTTATATAAGTAATTAAACTAATAAGGACCAAATAAACTAATGACTTTGAATCTAGTCCGCGTCCCGTTACGGTTGAAGCAAGAGAGCGACGCTAAGAGTAGCGTCCCGGGTCGTGGCTTGGTGTTGCCACTTAACAGCTAACAACCTTACAAAAACTTATACAACTAAACATAGTACAGGCGACGCCACGTAATGTAAGGTGCATTCACAGATGCACAATACGTGACGCCACCCCCCCCCCCCCCACGGAGAAGGATGAACTGATTTAACAGAAATCCGAGAAATCCTTAAGCCTGACTCGTCTGCCGGACCGAGTGGTATACGGCAGTTTTGTAGTGTTTGTTGGACTGGCGTCTGCGTTTGGAAATGGATCTGCCTGTTTTGGTTTTGATGTAGAATTGTCAGAGATTTTTTTTTGTTTTCATCGGAGGATCAAGGGCTGTAGGACTGGCGTGTTCCATGTATGCCGGCTTGACGCGATCTATGCTAACAGCGACGTTTTTACCCTTAATGAACAAAGTCATTGTTTTGCCATCGCTGGCGCGATCAATGACTTGGTATGGACCTGTATATGGAGGTTGTAAAGGGCGTCTGACTGTATCGTCACGAAGAAAAACGTGAGTTGCTGACGAGAGATCTTTAAAGATAAAAGATGATGGTTGATTATGGCGAGATGCAGGGATTGGTCGTACAGTCGACATTTTGCGTCGAAGTTGTACGACAAAATCTGCAAGATTGTTTGTAGTGTCAGTTTCGGAAACTGGTACAAGGTTTTCGCCGGGCAACCGAAGTGTTTCTCCCTAAACCAATTCAGCAGCTGTAGCTTTCAGATCTTTGAAAGCGGATCGGCCATGTGCAGTGTAGAATCCTGTTGATTCCGTATTTAAGTTGGATAATAATAATAATATAATAAATTGGAGTTTTTTGATGATCGTTACATTGTTTGGCGCCGCGACCGAGACTATGTTTTAACCGGACAATCGCGAGGTGGGGGGGTACTCATTGCTACTCGTAGAGAATTATCAGTTATTTGCCAACCTAATTTTCATTCTACAGCAGAGGACCTTTGGCTATCTATACACCTAAAAAATTGTACCACACGGAAGAATTTAACCTTGCATATTTGTGATATTTACTTATGCCAACAAAACTTAGGCCTTTCTTTCTCTTCACAACTCTCTAATTTTCTCACAAAACTAAACCAAACAGTTATAAATAATATTTCTGATACCTTTCTCGTAATTGGTGACTTTAACATGAGCGGAATAAACTGGATTCCATCTGACAACCTATCGCTTGTCCCATCAAATCCTAACAGTAATGATGAAGTTTTGTTTTGTGATGAATTATGCACTCTTGATTTTGGCCAGTACAACACGGTAACTAACAGATATGGTAGAATACTGGATCTCGTCCTATCCAATGAAAAAGTTAGTGTAACCGAATGTTCTAGCCCTCTGGTGCCTATTGATGCCTATCACCCAGCGCTATTACTTAATTTGGACCTATCTGTAACACCTCTGCTTGATTGTGCGCCTCGTATTCAATTCTTGTTTGATAAAGGCGATTATGAATCCATCAGCAGAGACATTTCTATGACTGATTGGGAAACTGAGTTCTCCGCGCGGTCAATTGATGATGCAGTTAACTTCTTTAATCAGTCTATTTATGACCTACAATTAAAATATATTCCACAAAAAGTATCTCGAAATAAAAAGTATCCAACATGGTATAGTTCATCACTAGTTAAAGCAATAAAAGAAAAACATAAACACTTAAAAAAATTCAAAACCTACGGTAATATATCTGATGAATTAACATTCAAGCATCTTCGTGAAAGGGTGAAGTCTATGGAATTTCAATGCTACCGCAACTATTTGGATCTAACTGAAAATTCTATTAAAAATAACCCAAAATATTTTTGGACTTTTGTCAAAAAACGACATAGCTCTAATGCAATTCCAAGCACCTTGAACTATAATAGTGACACCTTGCGGACCGGGCAATCTATTTGTCAGGCTTTTTCAGAATACTTCCATTCTACTTTTCTCTCCAATCCCAGTGTTAATCACCCGATCTCTTCACCTTTTCTCGTTAATGATTCATCGAACCTAACTTCTGATATCTGCAGCATCATCATCGATATCGATGAATTAATTAACTTACTTCATAAGTTGGATACATGCAAATCGGCAGGTCCTGACAACATCCCATCCAAACTCCTTGTTCGGTGTGCACCTTCGATAGCGCAACCCATTTCAATTTTATTCAGAAAATCTTTGAATACCTGCGTTGTGCCGCAAATATGGAAATCTGCGTTTATAACGCCCATACATAAAAAAGGTGTCAAAACAGACATAGTGAATTACAGGCCAATTTCTAAACTGTGCATTATAGCGAAGGTCTTTGAAAGAATAATATATAATCAGGTTTATACTGCTCTGAAAAATTCATTTAGCTCGTTCCAACATGGTTTCTTAAAAGGGAGGTCAACTGTCACGAACCTGATTCTCCTTAACGATTTTATAACCAATGCCATGTGCAACGGTAAGCAGGTTGATGTGGTTTATACAGACTATAGCAAAGCCTTTGATCGAATTGATCATAATATTCTAATATCTAAGTTAAATGGCATGGGAATTCGTGGCGATCTACTCCGATGGTTTTCCTCTTACCTTGTCAACAGGTCCCAAGCAGTAGTACTCAATAATTATATTTCTAGCTGGGTCCCTATTCCTAGTGGAGTCCCGCAGGGTTCGTTGCTCGGTCCATTGCTATTTATAATCTACATAAACGACATCGACTCTTGCTTGACTTCATCCAAACTTTTGTGTTTTGCTGATGATATGAAAATTTATACCACAATTTCATCACAAATGGATGTAGCGGCACTCCAGAATGATCTGAGTCGCCTAAAGGAGTACTGCCAGAAAAACAATCTGGATCTTAATCCCGCTAAATGTTCGGTTATTACGTATTCTCGGAAGTGCTCAATCATTGCTACATCGTATACCCTAGGCGATCAAGTTCTTCCCAGATTAAACTCCATCCGTGATCTGGGGGTTCATCACGATTCCAAGCTCAGTTTTGAAACACACGTTGATGCATTAGTCGCTAAAGCCTCAAAATCACTGGGTTTCATAATGCGGTTATCCAAGTGCTTCACTCAAGCCAAAACTCTGAAAATTCTATATTGTACTTTTGTTCGAAGCCAATTGGAATACGCATCTGAAATATGGAACCCATGTTACCACAAATATATTAACCGCATTGAAAGCATCCAAAAAAGGTTCATAAGGTATCTATGTTATCATCAAAAAATACCGTATCATTCTGAAAACTACTACAACCTATGTAAAAAATTTCATATATTGCCTTTACTCAACCGCCGCGAGATTTCTGACTGTATGTGTTTGTTGAAAATCTTTAACAATACTATAAATTGTTCTGAAATTTTAACAAAATTTTATTTCAACATTCCCATGAATTCTAAGCGATACAATCCACCTTTACGCGTGCCATTTGCTTCAACCAATTATAGGCAGAATTCGTTCATTGTGCGTGCAAGCAGAAATCTTAACAAGCTTTGTAAACAGTACGATATAGACCCGTTCCTAACTAGCGTCTCGTCAGCCAGGAAGTGCATAAGCCGTAATTTTTTCATGTAGTTCTATTTTTTTTCATGCATTCTATCTTTTCATTCGTTTATTTTGTTGTGATGATTATTATTTAGTATGAGCAACACAGCTCTAACACTGTATATAATGTAACTTAGTGTGAATGTCCTTAGAATTAAATATTTTATTTTCTCTGTTCCTTATAAGTGGAGACCTGTAATTGGCTTTCTGACTAATATACTGTTCTTGATCTGTTCGTTGTAGCTGTAAGTCTCCCATGTTATTTAAATAAATAAATAAATAATATCACTTCACTGGCTCATCACCACATCAAGCGCTTATGTGCAGCCTCGCTTCACCATCCCCGTTTCCCGCCATTGCTACTGCCTGACAGATGACATTAGTGACAGGAGCTGCATCCGCTTATGGGCATGAGATAGTGTTATATATCTATGGAATGCATACACTACATGCAGACTGCACAAGCTAAATTAAATTCAGTGTTACGCTTTTTTTTCCTACCTGTTTCATCATTTATTATTTGCCAGGTAGTTTTTATTTGATCATCCGCTGATTTTATTTTATTGCTAATATAAAGCGCTTTAGCCAAGTTGCAAACACTTTTATTTTTTTTTGAATATTTTGCAAGATACTGATGAAAGCTTCTATTAGTCATATGTTGCTTTAGGCCATAAAGTTCAAAAAGTATTTCTCTGCTTTTACGTAGCCTTGGGTAGTTTCTTTGTTCTTCATAATTGGTGTGAATGGATTACTCTTTTTGTTTGACTCAGTACCTTTACTAACATCTCTGCTTTTCTATTTATTTAGTCTGCAAATTTTAATAGAATGGCCATATTTTTTTACAATAAAAACAATGCAACTTAGCACGACAATCCCTTTTATAATGGCCCATCTTGTCACAACCAAAGCACTTTATCTCGTTAAATTTCTTAATAGTTGTTGCCAGTGCTACCCACTCTGTATCTGATTTAGTTTCACTAGTTATTGAAATAGACATATTGTATTCTTCCTCAATCAACAATCTTGCCATTAGTTCTCCTACAGTTTGATTTTCTGTAGGGACCGATTCCCAAACTGCAATAAAATGGCGATATTTTTCTGGTAGCGACATAAGTACCTTGGTGATACCCATCTTGTTAGTAGGTTAGGTTAGGTTAGAGTCATCAGGGGATATCGCACGATCTCCTACGAGGCGGCCTGTGTACTGGCTGGATCCCCACCGTGGGACCTCGAGGCGAAAGTACTCGCGTCACTGTATCGGTGGCGCGAGGAAGCGCGGGAGCGAGGCGAGCGACTGACGGAGCGACACATGGAGCTTCGTCGGTCGCAGCTCCGCGCAGCCCTGGTGGCGAGCTGGCAGGACAGGCTTTCACGCCCTACCGCCGGCCCCGCCACCGTCGAGGCGGTCCGGCCAGTACTCGGGCCCTGGCTCGGGAGGAGGCACGGCTCCCTTACGTTTCGGGCGACGCAGGTGCTCTCGGGGCATGGTTGCTTCGGGAAGTGACCTATCGCTGCCGGCCGTGGTCGAGTCCATGGTTGGCAGCGAGGAGTCCTGAGACGCGGTGGTATCCTTCTGCGAATCAGTCATGTCGCAGAAGGAGGCTGCGGAAAGGGAGCGGGAGATATCTTCCGCTCACCCAGCCCGCAGCAGGCGCACCGGGCGTCGGCGGAGGGCGGACAACGCCCTCTTCCAGCCCCCCTAAATGGGTCCAGGGGCGACGGATCTGGGGACATCCGTCGCCCCCTATTGCTACGGACCCGAGATGGTGGCGCGTAGTGTTCCACGCGCGCCTCTCTGTGATGTATGGGGGGGAGTTTAACACCTCACTCCCCCCCAACGTGAGGAGGCCCGCAAAGGCGGGCCGGCACCGGTCGGGGATCGCGGAAGACATATTGGTTCCCGTGGTCCCCGACGTAGGTGTGGGACGGAACACCGGGGTGGTTTTAGTCAGTAAGAGTCTGACAGACCCCTCCGCCCACCCCAGGGCGGAGGACATCCATGAGGATTTCCACCTCGTGATCAAAAAAAAAAAAAAAGAAAAAAAAGGTTAGCTTAGGTTCGCTGCCGGCCGTGGTCGAGTCGATGGTCGGCAGCGAGGAGTCCTGGGATGCGGTGGTATCCTTCTGCGAAACTGTCATGTCGCAGAAGGAGGCTGCGGAAAGGGAGCGGGAGATATCTTCCGCTCACCCAGCCCGCAGCAGGCGCACTGGGCGTCGGCGGAGGGCGGACAACGCCCTCTTCCAGCCCCCCTAAATGGGTCCAGTGGCGACGGATCTGGGGACATCCGTCGCCCCCTATTGTTACGGACCCGAGATGGTGGCGCGTAGTGTTCCACGCGCGCCTCTCTGTGATGTATGGGGGGGAGTTTAACACCTCACTCCCCCCCAACGTGAGGAGGCCCGCAAAGGCGGGCCGGCACCAGTCGGGGATCGCGGAAGACATATTGGTTCCCGTGGTCCCCGACGTAGGTGTGGGACGGATAGCTGAGCTAAATAGCTGTCCAGCATCCGCCTGAGGTTCACCGGGCACCTTTCCTCAGCCAGTCTGGTCTTAATGGCCGGCCACCATGCGCTGTCGAAAGCTCCCTCTATGTCAAGTGAAACAACAGTGATTAGCTTCTTTTCGTTTAGCTTTAGGGTCATTCCGTCGTTTCGTGCAAATAGTAACGTTCCGCGGAATTAAAAAAAAATGTTATTTTTTATATTTTTTATTGATTTAATCGAGTTTAAATTGTCACCAGAGTCATTAAAACTGGTAGGCGCGATATTATCTTGTTTAGTCTTTGAGAAAATAACAATTGAAATTACACCTGGAAGGCGATGAAAAGTGAGAGGATTGTAATGAACTAGGGCGCGATGGTAATGATATAAGTCGGAATGGCAATTATATACCGTAAAACAGTTCTGAAATAGGTTAGGATGGTAATGAACCGTAAAAGAAGGTAATTTAAAATAACGAAATAAAACAATTTCATTTAAATAATCACTCTCTTTTATTAAAATTCAGACTTTCATTTTAATGAGTCTAATAAATCAACTTCGTGGAAGGAAGCATAATCACTTTTTTTTAATAATTAAAGGCTCTTAAACAGTAGTCAACCCCATCTTACATCTTACCTATAGGTACTGACTGACTACATCCTAATAACAGTTAATATAATAATAATAGTAGGTAACTATATAGGTAGCTTTTTTGGTCTCTGGCGCAAAATTAAACATTAATTTTAAACAATTAGACTTAAAAAAATATAAAACAATCATACTCATTATTATTAATATGGAATGGACAATCAACATTAACAAAATATAATAGGCTTGTAATATATAACAAACGAAAACGAAAGTAAAGGATTGCTTAATATTATAAAGAATGTGTTGAACATTTTCAAACAATCTTAACACGTCTACCGACAATCATTCTTCAACGTTACTCTAGTCAACCTTAAATTTAGGTCGTAACACAGCTTTTGCAAAATCAGTCATAAATATTATAATTAAAAAATATTTAATTCCTCACTATCATCTGATTCATCATATTTATTGTAGTCTATATTTAGTGTGTCTTTGTTTTCTTTTTCAGATTTATTTGAATGCACATAAGTCTCGAATTGCCGTTGGTGTTCAGAATTAAATACTTCTAATTTTTTTGGGATTAGTTTATGATTTGGAATCTTATAAAATTTACGGTTTTCCCAACTTATTCGTACGTCAGATAATATCTTGATTTTAGGAGATTTTAAGACAGTCGAAGTTGTAGGTGGAACGTTCAATAAAGGTGAGAGCTGTAAATCGATTGGGCCCTCTAGAGTTTGTAAGTTTTTGATAACATCTGATTCATCCAGGTTATTTAATAAAGTGGATGTATCTATGCTTAATAAGGACTGATCATCATTGATATAAGTGCCTTCATTTTGAGGGCACTGGTCAATCTCATCAACATCAACTCTCTCCTCTTCGCTGTAGTCATGGCCCTTAAAATGAAGGAAGCCTAAATGCTTGTTATGAATGCACGGAATGCCGCAATCTTGACACTCGAAACAACTTAGACTTCGTAAAGTAATAGTCCTAATATTTTCAGCAGTCCAAATTACTTGATGTACTTTCATTGTTCCTTTAAATCCTGAAATATGTGGTGGAAATATTCTTTCTTCAATATCGCTCTCTGTTATCATCTCAAAGTGTACGTTTGGTATATTTTTGGTTACTAAAGCCCAAAAATCTTCAAAAGTGCCAACATCTCCACCATATTTCACAAAGTTATCAGCAGTTCGTTTAACGACTGCACCAACACCGTCCGGAGCTCCTTTACCATGTCCGGATTCTTGGTAGTTCCATGTCACCTTAGTTATATTATTGTAGATATCTTTTAATTTAGTAATCATATAAAAAATGTTTTTATTTCTATACTGACTAGAGGGCGAATCAGATAAGAAATGTACTATTTCATACGGTACTAGTTCTTGTGCCATCTTTAAAATAGGACACAAGTGAGCCCATATGGCTCCAGCGTCATGGTTTAAGCAATTACTAATGGTACAAAAAGATTTAGATCTAACTATACCTCTTTCTCTGTCCTTATAGTATAGAACTCCCGTGTGTAAAGATACTTGTTGTCTACTCCCTCCGAAGTGGAACGACTGTATTTCCTGATTGTATTTTAAACAATAGTTCTCACTGAAGTCCACGTGCACTAGTATCTCCATGTCTTTTAAATTTTGTTTCAGTTGCTTGATAACCTCAAACTGCACAATAATATTTAGATTGTGTTTGAGGAATGTATCCAAAGTTGACTCTAATTTGTGAATAACGTTGCGCGGATAATCTTCAAATCTTTTTTTTATACTGACTAATTTAATCTTTTTTGTTCCCTCTTTTGCGGTATATGGCTTTTTCTCTACAACCCACTGATAAAACATAATTTTTTTGTCGTTTTGAAATTCATGATAGTTCAAGACTTTACTTGCGCAACGTTCACATGTACGTTCGAGACATTTTTGCTTTGCATCACAACAGAGACTATTAATAACATGTGTTCCCGTACTTTCAGTGATGATCTCCGCGTTTTTGAGTGCTTTAATCAATAAATTTACATTTGAATGCAATTTGCATTGACAGGTATCTCGCTCTGTTTTAGGAAAAACCACCCAATATGGTCTATACTTACAGAACGTCGAATAACTTACACTGCATTGCTCCTTCAAGAATTTCACATGTAGATTTTTTAAATTATCATTCAGGTACCTCTTCTGTTTCTTCACATCTTGCTTCTTAATAAACTCTCTTTTGCCCGCTGCAACTCTACTGTTTGAGTCTTCCTCGAAAAATGATTGGATTTGATTTATCAATATTTGTTTTTTTGCTACAACGATATTTTTCTTTCTTCGGGAATATGGTAATTTATGAAGCAGCTTATATTTTCTCAACTTTGCGTCATCTTTGATAACCGTAGCCAGAAATTTCCTCTTCTCTTTTTTTGGCGTACTTTTATAGCTGTGTTCCAAATTTCGAGATATAGTTTCACTAAAGAGCAGTTTTTTTTTTACTTCTTCCTTCTCTTCTGGTTTTATCTCCAACAATACTTCATCAACTTTTTTTTCAATAGAATCACACACTTTTTTAGTTATATTACTTCTTTTACGTAACGCATCTTTTTCTCTCTCTAGTTTACTAATCTTATCTCTCAATTTCTTTACCGTCTTCATATGATTGTAACGCATACGCCTTAATATATTATTGGACCTTAATAATCGTACAGATATATTTTGACTGATTGTACTAGGACCTGGTTCAGACAGCATCAGGGGATCTGGCCTGGGAGGCTCTAGATTTACATCATTTTCTGACTCACTCTGGGGTGGTGAGTTTTGTAGCAATATTCTCTGTAATCTACTTTCTTTTTCCTTTCTTTCCAAGTAGTTTTGCGAGTTTTTTCGCCAACGCCTTCTTTGTTCTCGTTGTGCTCTAGGAGTCATGTCTTTAATGCTACAAATCTTATTCCTCTCTTTTCTCAATAAATATCTTTTCCTTTCTTTTTCTTTATGTAGATTATATAAATCAGGATCGTTTTTTATTTGTGAATATTTTTCTCGTTTACGTAGCCTATCTTTTGCCAGTTTTTCTTCTCTTGATAACTTTTTACGAGTTTTCCCCATATTAACACTGAAAATAATAAAATATGGCATATAAGAATTAAAAAAAACTTAGAAAAATATGCGCCTCATGTTGTTAATACATTTTAATAGTAAATTAATATGTTCCTAATTAAACATGTTCGTAGTTAATAGAATAAAATCATATTTTTCATTTCCTTCTAAAACATTTTCATTACCTTCCCGCAAAAAAATGGAGGGAACGGATGGTAATGAAGTGGAGATGAATGAAAAAATCTAACATTTTGTTTAACAATTTAATTACCTAAAACATTAGAAACTCAAGAATAAAATACGATCAAAATCAATTTGAGAGATAAACAAATCAAGTATTTACAATAATTTGCTTACCACAGTACCTTGTGAAATAGCAGGAATGTGATGAAATTATTTCTGGACGAAGCACTATTTACAATGCGAAAAACGTAAATAATTACTACAGCGATAGGCGTACGTCCGCCTTGTTTTGTTACCCGCGTCTGACTGACCAGTAGAAACACGTTGTGACCTGATCTATATTAGTGACCGAATAAACCATCTCCAAAATTATGAAGTTTCCGAGTACGGATGGTGATGAAGTTTTTATTGTGACAATTAGAAATTACAGTTTTTTTAATACTATTACTGAGTTGATTGTAAAATCAAAATAAGTAAACAATAGTTCAGAGGTTTGGTGTAAATATACCGTATTAATTTAAACCGTCAATTCGAATTTAGACGAGTAAACATCAAAACTTCCGCCAAGTACCCTAGTTGGAAACAGAGAGGAATGATTTTACACGCAGTTTTAGCAGCTTTTTTGATAATATTAATTAATAAAATTGTGATATTATCGATACTCCTTTTAAAGTAACTATGTTTTTACCCATTCAGCATAAAAAAAATATGAAAAAATAAAATTTCCATAGGTAAATTAGTCTGGATATCTGTTTTGCACGAAACTACGGAACGACCCTTTACTCTAATGTGTTGTATCATGGTGTAGAGGGAGTCTTCGGTGCTCCTCTGGGGCATGAAACCAAACTGACGAGTACTCAACCGCGGGACCAGGTGCCACTTCAACCTTGCCACCAACATTTTCTCGAGGATTTTGCCCATAACCGGCAGGAGGCCAATCGGCCTGTAGGACTTCGGGGTGGTGTAGCACTCCTTTCCGGGCTTTCGAAGGATCACCACTGTGGCCTCCTTCCAGGCCCCCGGGAAGTGGTCCTGCTCAAGGCACTTATTGGCCAGTGCAAGGAACATCCCCGGGTCCCGGAATATAACTTGGGCACAGATATCAGCCGTAAGACCATCCGCCCCCGGTGCCTTCCTGGGGTTGAAGCCTTCCACCGCGGTTTTAAGCTCCTGAAGTGTAAAGGGCGGGTCATGGTTTTCATCATGCGCCCACTCGTTTACACGACTGGCCGCTGCTCGCGTCCGACGGTGGTCATCATTGTCTTCCCCAGGCAGGTCCTCGGGGTAGAAGGTCTCGGCCAGCAGTGACGCTGAACCCTCACCATCGAGTGGCACCCCATCCTTGAGCAATGGTAGATCCTCGTGCCTTTTTTCGGTACGGCCCAAAATCCTGTAAATCCCCTCCCAGAGTCCTTCCTTGTCCTGTTTTTCGCAAAAACCCTTCCAGCTCGTAATCTGCGCCCTTTTGGCCTCTAACTCATAATTTTCTTTTGCTCGCAGGTACTCCTCCACCACACTTGCTCTCCGGACTGCTGCAGCGCAACGTATGCGGCGTCTTTTGGTGTTCACCTCTTTCATCATCTCAGCAAGCTCATTGGACCACCACGGTATCGTAAGTATGTCATTGTTTTTAATTTTAGCCAAAGTTTCTACGCAAGTTTCGGTTACTGTACTAATGTAATTTCTAACGGTATTTTCCAGTGTTCTGTTATTACTAATTTTATCAATTTCTACTTGGTTTAGATTGACGTCTGCTTTTAATTGGGCCAGTTTCTCATGAAACTGGCTCCAATTTGCTTTTCTTGTATTATAAATTCTGGTTGTTCTTTTAACATTTATGCCTCTAGATTTTTGAAGATTGATTTTAAATATGATACCGTTGTGGTCCGAGCTTGTGAGACCCTCTTCGACTGTCCAGTCCTCCACCAGGTTCAACATGTCCGTTGAACACGCCGTAATATCAACAAAACTGGTGAAGGATTTCCCACCTCTGATGGTGTCGAAGGTTGGCGTGTTTCCGGTGTTGAGCAGCTGCAAGCCCATTTCATGTATTGCACCCAACATTTCTTCACCCCTGCTGTCCACAACCAGACTACCCCACCAGGTGCTCTTGGCGTTAGTGTCACCTCCCAAAATGATCTTTATGGGGCCTATTTCCTTGCGAATCTGCAGAAGCTGCTCCAGGTACGGTTGTATTGGGTGGTCTGGTTCAAAGTCAAAGGAGACTACTGCGATTTCCCAGGCGCGGGTTCGGATTCTCACCACCGTGTGACGTCAAGCTCTTGATCGAAGACGACTATTGCCGCCTTCACAGTTCCACTTCCTTGATCCGCGCACTGGTACACTCTAGCTCCTCGGTAGTCTCGCATTCTTCGGATCCCACCCACATATGGCTCCTGGAGCAATGCGAACGCAACCTTCCGCTCACTGGCCACTATCATGAGTTCTTGGGTCGCAAGATTCTTCCTCTGTAGATTCGCTTGGATCACCTGGTAGTTTGGGAGGGCAGCGGGGTGTGTTCGGGTTAAATTGCCTGAGTTCGTGTTTCCGGTAGGGGTTGATAACACCTTAGCAGTAAGCCATCGACAGTCGTGCTAATACATCCCATTTAATGCGAATAGGGCACACGCTGTCGAAGGCGTTGTGGTCAATTCTTTCCAGTTTGGCTGACAGGCAATTGTGACACTTTGGTGCCTCCTCTGCCAGCCGAGACGGACAATCCGCACGCATGTGGGGCTCACGACAATGGGTGCAGAGGTCTGCGGGCCGCGTGCACAGTTTCCGGCTGTGGCCGAAGCACAGGCAGCGAGTGCACTGCACCAGTGGCGACTGGTCCTGCACCCGCACCCGCTGCAGGTCAATGTGCACGCGACCCGCAAAAGTCAGCCTCTGCCACACTATCGGGGACACCTGCAGAATGACGTGGCACATGTGGGGGTTCCTTGTCTTACGGCGGTACTTTACCCCCAACCTCACATCACTCGCAGGAACGTCCCCGATTAGGTGGGTGTTCTGCCGCTCCAGGGCCTGCGTGATTTCAACATCCGTGTGGCAGGAAAGGACGTCCCAGATGATGACGAGCGGGTCCTTGTTCCGGACTTCTTCTGCGACCAGATTGCTGGATTTCCGGATCCGCTCCGTCACTCTAGTCAGCTCTTCTTTCGTCCTAAATCCGACCACCACCTTTTGGTCCCTCGCCTTGCGCAGTCGCTCTACTCTGGTACCCTCATTTCGGGCATCAACCGCCGTCCGGAGCTTCTCGATTACCTCTTCACTCGTGTCTTGATCATTCTTAGATGACACGACTACTGAGTGAAGAGGTTCTCGGATGTGTTGCTTCGGGCCGGCAGCGACTTCCGCGAAAGTTGGGTGTTGGTTGGCGACACAGCGAGGGGCCAGCAAAAGTTGCTCCGAAAGATCCTTTGTGTGTTGCTGGCACACCTGCAATGCTTCTTTGTGGTCCTTGAGGCCTGCCACCAGGCTCTGCATCAGCTCCATAACCGGCCCGTCGGCCGGCTCTGTAGCTGTGGTCAGATTTTTTGGTGCGGCCGCCGGTATCACTTCCGGTGACACGGCAGATACAGGTCTGACAGAAACTTTGCTCCGCTCTGACTTTTTCACCAACTCATACAGTCTATTGATTGCACCGAGCACCTCCGTTTTTATCTCTGTCTTAAGATTGCGAGAGTTGCCTAAGTGAAGCTTCGCTTTACTCAGGCAAGCTCTCGCCTCTGCCGTGAGGCTGGGGTAGCCAGAGTCGGATCTCTTTGTGACTTTTGCGGTGTCAACCGGTACACGGCGCGCTACCGAAGTGCTGGCAGCAGGTGGTGTGGCTTCGAGCATTTGGTTGACCGGGGACTTGCCCTGAAGCTCAACTTTCTCGGCCTCCCATTCACCGATGCTTCGCCTCACGCTAGGAAGCGAGGGTCCAGCCTTCTCTGTTGAGCGCGGCAAGCTCCTAGGGCTCGCGTCTTTCTTTGCCGGAGTACGGAACATACTGGTAGTTTTGGTGAAAGTGTTATTCATACAGTACTAATTAAAATAGTCAAATGGTACCTAGATACGAGCGATTCAGCTGAAAACAGCTTCGAAATGCGACACCTGGTTGCAAAGATATTTCGAAGTATAGGAATTTTGTATCGGTTAGGTGGATTTCATAGGTACTGATGTTGCTACGAACTGCTACGAACAATGAAAAATTCAAAGTTTGCAAACTTCTGTTTGAGCTAGACGCACCGGTTAGGTTTTTTTTTTTTTGGCTTGTTGTTTGATTCACAGTTTTAGTTTATGATTTGAGATGCATTTTTGTTATTTCACTTTTCACATTATCTGCGATTGGATACAGATAACGTGTTTTAATGGGCATTTCGCAATGGTTTCGCAATTTTATATACTAAGCAGTACTTAATATATAAAGTAAATGATGTTTGATAAATATGATAGATTTAATAGATTGCCTTAATTATAATGAGTATATTTATTTACAGTTATATATTGATATTATTTACATTTATATATATATCATTTTTTTTTTTTTTTAATTATATTATGTGCCGTTGAAGTTCTTGAGTTGACTGAAAATTTTTGTAACATATGTCACGTACGCGTCAAGCACTTCTTCTTTTCGCGTCAGCATTCCGATATCATATGCCGTGATTCCAAATATCTCTGAGATTGCCTCATATTGCATGCGGTGCATGGTGAATCTGGGGCAATCCCTCAGGAGGTGGTCAAGTGTTTGTGTCGTGTTGTCGTGGCAGGGGCAATTGTCGTCGTCAGTTATTTTGAAGCGATGGAGGTACTGTTTGTGAAAGCCGTGGCCCGTCAAAATCTGTGTTACATAAAAGTTTTGCTCAAATTTTCTTCTGAATTTATGGATTTCTGCTATGGTTGGAAATATGGTTTTGGTGTGCTGACCCTGCTCACTTGATGTGTACCTGGCTTGCCACTTAGCCAAGTTCGTTTTCCTGAGTTCACGTTTGACATATGATATCGGATATGCGCTGTAATCCGGTGCTTTATGAAGCCGAGTGGCCTGTTTCGCGGCAGCATCTACAGCTTCGTTGTCCCGTATTATCCCGTATTGTTCGTAGCCCGTAACTCCGCTGTGCCCTTTGACCCACTTGATCACAAGGCTTGGTGATGGTGAAATGTCAGTCCTCGTTCGTGTGTGTCTGTGAATGGTCTTGTGTATTTCTGCGACAAGTGGGTGTGTGTTACTCCGGTCTGCTATTGCCAGTATGGACGACTGGGAGTCCGAGAAGATGGTGGTGTTGGTATGTTATGGCCTTCTGTGAATTTGCTCAGTACAACGCAGTAGCTAACTGTAACAATAGGCAGTTGGACCTCGTATTGAGTGCGCGTGGTGGCCTGTCGGTGAGCGCGGCGGACGAGGGCCTGCAGCCCGTGGACGCGTACCATCCTCCGCTGGCCGTGCGCACAGAGCGCGGGTCGCGCGCGCGCCCGCCTCTGCCGCCCCCCGTGCCGAGTACCTCTCCTGCATCGCCGCGTACGCGACCCTCGCAATCTCAATCTTTGATAAGTCGTACATGTTGGAATTTTAATAAAGCGGACTTCCAACAAATGTATAGTTTAGTAGCTAAAATAGATTGGAGTGGGATTTACGGATCATGCGATCCAGATATAGTTTTAGATTTGTTTTATAATAAGATATATGACGTTTTCAACAAGTGTGTTCCTCCGAAAAATAAAAATATTAATTCATTAAATAATAGATACGTTTATCCAGTCTGGTATACAGCTGAAATTATTAGAGATATAAAAAATAAATATTTATTACATAAAAAATATAAATCTAGTAAATCGCGTAGTGATTATGTGGAATTCGCCCGATACAGGGCAAGAGTGAAAACCGAGACAGCTCGGGCGCATGATCAGTATCGCAACCGCGTGCAAGGGCACTTGGCTAAGGATCCGCGAGCGTTTTGGAGTTATATTAGATCTAGGAAAGGCGATTCCAATCAGCGGAAGTTAATTAAAGACGGGCGCGTATTATCGGAATACGAATGTGCCAATGAGTTCGCTCGGTTTTTTCAGTCGGTGTACAATCCGGAACCTCCCGAACTGAGTGTGGCGGCGGCGAGTGCGGGCGAAGCGGCGGGCGCGTCGCCGGGCGTTCGGGTGCATCTAGCAAGTGTGGGCCCCGCTGACGTACAGCGCGCACTCGCACGCTTGCCGCCTAAGCGCTCAGCCGGCCCGGATGGTATTCCGGCGTACATTTTTAGGGATTGCCGTGCGGTGTTGGTGAAGCCGTTGCTACATTTGTTCAACGTTTGTATTAAGACCGCAACTTTTCCTGAGCGCTGGAAACTTACCCAAGTTGTACCCGTGCCTAAAGGTAGTAAAGGCTCAGCACCCTGCGATTATAGACCTGTAGCGGTATTATGCACTCCAGCTAAAGTGTTCGAGTCGACCATTCACGGTAGCCTGTATCCGCAGATTAGCGCTCTGTTGTCCGACGCGCAGCATGGTTTCCGTCCTGGGCGGGGGACAACGGGGAACCTACTGGATCTTATGACACATATAGTACCGACGGTGGACGCGGGTCAACAGGTAGACGTTGCCTACTTCGATTTCAAGAAAGCGTTTGACACAGTAGATAACGACGTCCTTTTGGCTAAATTGGCTGGTGTAGGCTGTACACCTCACACTTTGTCGTTTTTTGCCAGCTACTTACGAACCGTTGTCAGTACGTTGACTGCAGTGGGCAGTTCTCTGAGCCCTATTTCACGAGATCAGGAGTCAGTCAGGGCAGTAATGTAGGGCCTCTTTTCTTCATTTTAACAGTTAACGACCTGCCGAGCGTAGTTAATAAATCCATACCATTGGTGTTCGCTGACGACTTGAAATTAGTTCTTAAAATAAACCAGGAAACTGACCATGACGACCTGCAGCAGGATATTAATAGGGTAGTAGAGTGGAGTCGTAGCAATAAGTTGTGTTTCAATGTAAAATTAGTACAGGTCTGTGAGGAGTACGCAGTTAACCATGGACTCAAATATAATGTTGTCAAGAGTCAATGCATGGTATTTGAGGCCAGCGGTACAAAATGCCCGGAAAATGTACCTCCTGTCTGTCTAAATGGTGTTCCGTTAGACAGAGTGGACCAGTTTAAGTACTTAGGGCATATTGTTACGGCTGGCCTCAAAGATCATGCTGACATCGAACGGGAGCGGAGGGCCTTGTCGAAAAGGGCGAATATGCTGGCTCGCAGGTTTGCACGATGCTCCGATCAAGTTAAAATCACCCTTTTCAAGGCATATTGCACCTCAATGTACACGTGCAGCCTGTGGGCTCGTTACACACGAGCATCCTACAACGCCCTCCGCGTCCAGTATAACAACGCATTCAGGGCTGTGTTGAGGCTGCCCCGCTTCTGCAGCGCTTCGGGCATGTTTGCGGAAGCGCGCACCGACTGTTTTCACGCCACCATGCGCAAGCGGTGCGCGTCCTTAGTGCGCAGGGTGCGGGCCTGCTCCAATACGGTTCTGGCAATGATCGCAGGGCGATTTGACTGCCCTTACATACGTCAATGCTGTGACAGACATGTGTAGCATTTTATTTATAAATTTGAATTTTATACATATAGATGGCTTGTTTGTAATTTTAATTCTAATCCTGTGACCTGTAAATCTGACATTGTATTTTATCTCAACTTTGTAACTTATTTCTATTTTGTTTGATGACATTCCATTATTTTTTTGCTACAGCGTTGTCACATTTTAACAAAATTTTTGTAATATGGGTTGTTATGCCTGAAATAAATGAATTTTATTTTTTTTATTTTAATGTGGCCAAATGTTCGGTGTTATCATTTACCCGTGCGCGCGACCCAAGTCATTATCCATATTGCATGGATGGAATCCAACTGCAACGTGTCTTAGAAGTTAAGGACTTAGGCGTGCGCTTTACAACTGATTTAAATTTCCGTAAGCATACCATTGATGTTTGTAAAAAAGCATACCGCAATTTAGGGTTGTTCTTACGCTTAGGAAACCAGTTCACGAACATCAGTGCTCTGAGATCGATGTACGAAGCGCTTGTGAAAAGTCATTTGGAATGCAATGCTGTCGTCTGGTCGCCACATGAAGCCAAGTACAAATTAATGTTAGAACGCATCCAGAACAAGTTTGTGAGATTCTTATTCTTAAAGCAGTATGGTGTGTATCCAGGGTATCCACTGCTGTATCCTACTCTATTTGTGCTGGGTATGGTAGGCTACTATAAACTGGAAGTAAGAAGGGAAGTAGCTCTCGCAACTTACTTATTTAAGGTTATGCGTGGTAAAATACACAACCCAGGCGTTCTACGCACGGTTGCGTTGTGTGTACCTGATGGGTACGTGGGGCGACGGAGGCGGCCGCCGCTCCTGTGGGTGCCACCCGCTCGCACCAACTTGCTGCAACACGCGCCGCTGACGCGCGCCCTACGTACACTCAATATGGTGTCACAACAGATTGACTGCTTCAATTGTACTCTGAGCGAATTCACACAGGCCGCATTTTTTAAGATTTCTCCTGATTGTTTACAATAATACACTATTGTAAGCTATTATAACTACACTATTGTATTAGGTTAGCCTGTAATGATAGTTGTATGTGTTTTTAAATAAATAAATAAATGTGATTTGTTGTAGGCCCATTTGCAAGCTTCCAAGATGGCCAACAGTTCAGCCTAGAAGACTGTGCAGGTGTCGTGCAGTTTGAATTTTTTGGTGACTGTTCTTCCTGCCGGGTCATAACAGATAAACGCCGCCCCAACGGCGCCATCGTCCTGTTTACTTCCGTCAGTGTAGATCGCGTGCTGTGTGGTGTGTGGTGTTAATTGTGTCGCCTCGGCATCAGCGTGTGATTGTTTTCGGGTGCTGGTAACTGCTTTAGACAGCCTATTTGCAGGATGCAGTAGCTCCCGTACGGGTGTGGGGCGCTCGGGGGTGATGTCCGCTGGCAAAAGGTGACTAGTGCCTGTGAGGCGGATCGTCTCGATGTGGTGGACTTCTTGGATCCGGAGATCAAGCGGCATGAGGTCTGCGAGTGCAAGAGCGGCAGTGGTGGAGACGGTCCGGAAGGCGCGGATAGACTTTAGTGCAAATCCACGCTGCAGGCTGGCGATTTGCTTTTTTATGCACTTTTTGGTAACTATGTGCCCCCATATACCAGCAGCATATGTGATGATGGGTTCAATAACGTGAAGGTATATCGTACGGGCGTTTTCTGGATGAGCTCCCCATGTGCACCTAGTGTACATGCTTAATTTATTAAATATTCGAGTAGCTTTTTTATTTATTTATTTATTTATTTAATAACTTTGGATGACTTACAGCTAAAACAAACAGAATAAAAAAAATGTGTGTGAGACTGACAGCCAATTACAAGTCATCACTTATAGGAACTGATTAGAAAGAAAGAAAGAGTGTGAACATCACAATACAGTTACCAAAAAAAAAGAATAGAAGGAAAAAAACAGTATAACATTAATGCTTAAACTAAATTCACATTTTATATTCAAAGCAAGAATCAAAACTAGGATATACAAAATCTTAATTAAAAAAACCAAGGCTCAGGCACTTTCTGGCCGAGGACACACTTGTTACGAACGGATCGAAATCGTGCTGTTTACACATGCTGTTGAAGTTATTACTTGCACGCACTATAAATGAATTTTGCCTGTAATTTGTAGAGGTAAATGGAACACGCAACGGTGCGTTCCATCGCTTTGACTTTATGGGAACCTTAAAATAAAATTTGGATAGAATATCAGAGTTATTAATAGAATTATAGAAAATTTTTAATAATGTGGTACAGTCAGAGATTGCACGCCGATTAATTAGGGGCAATATATGATACCTCTTACAGAGGTTGAGGTAATCTTCGGACCGGTAGGGCACTTTCTGATGATAACACAAGTATTTGATGAACCTTTTCTGGATGCTCTCTATACGATCTATGTACTTGTGATAACACGGATTCCAGATTTCAGACGCGTATTCCAAGTGACTTCTAACAAAAGTACAGTATAGAATTTTTAAAGTTTTGGCTTGAGTGAAGCTCTTGGACAGACGCATTATGAAACCTAGTGCCCTAGATGCTTTAGCAACTATGGCATCGACATGAAACTCAAATGTAAGCTTAGAATCATGATGTAAAAACCACTCTTCACGCTGTAGGCTGCCATGTACGAGCCCGTCATTTCTCCTTTGATGACCTGAGAATTGACGTTGTCGTACACTGCTGCCTCTGCTTCCCTGAGTAATACTCTTAACAGTCCTTCTGTGTTTCTCTGGAAGGTCTGTAAGATCTTGTCGCATGTCCTGAGATTGACCTCTCTAGTCGCTCTCACGATTGCAACATACTCAAGGAAGGCGCTCTTTACGTGGTCCGTGGTGCCCGAGTTTACTGCGAGGGTCGGCGGGCTGACTTGCCCTTTGTCGGCTCTGGTAGGCACTGGCTTTTGCGGTGATGGTTTTTTGGGCTTCTTCTGGAAGAACCTCTCCACTGCTGCTTCCAGTTTGTGCGATGGTGATGCATTACTGGTGCTTGGGAGCAGTGCACTGAGGAAAGTGCCGATGGCTTTCAGGCGACTCTTCGATTTAGCCTGATCTTCAGGGCTAATAGTCTTGCTCTGCTCCTTTGCAGCTTTTTCGGCGGCTGCCTTCTGCTGGGCCCTCTCGGAACCACTTTGAGTAGTCGGGCTTGTTTTGGGGCTCGTCGTCATGGCTGTTGGTTGTCTGGGGGCTTTGAGGGCTTTCTGGGGGCTTTTGTATGTTTAGGTTAGGTTAGGTTAGGTTAGGTTGGGGTGCGTGCAGAAAACCTCCTCGTGTGCCTTGACTGCTGCTCGTTCCTTTTGGATACGTCCGGGGGAAAGGGCAGCCGTTGGGCCGGTGCACTCTGGGTACAGCCAATATTCACTCCATTTCGGAGACAATATTGACTGTGGCGAATTTCTGCGTGGGGGGGCGGAGCTTCATGCTCCTGGGTCGGTTCACCTGGATCGACCAACCGTCATCCACTCCTCCCTCTGCTTACAGAGGACAGGTTGTTTGATGACGACGGCGGCGCTCGTTGTGCACTCACATGCCAACGGGCTAGCAGCGGGGGATCTGATCCTCCTGACTGCACCCGTCGAAATCGTAATCCGTGACGAGATCATGGTCATGTTTTATGACTTGGAACGGGACGAGGATCTTGGCTTAACCGCCCGGATCGCGAGGAAGATAACCTCTATAAAAAATTCCTCTAATACCAAGTTTTGGTGTGCGGCGAGGGTATGAATGGCTGAGGAGTAGTGTCATCTGTAACTTTAGTTACAGGTGGCGCATCAGTCACGAGCGCACCCCCAGCCAGGGTACCAGTGGACCCCCTGGTTGGGTTACAAATCTACACTTACCTAGGGACAGGGGGTGAACCTAGGCGGACTTTTTATATCCCCCACACTCGTGGGATTCATATGGAACCAAATAAAACAAATTCTTTGATGAAGGTGCCGATCGTTTTGGTCGAGCGTATGGGGTCAGGCGCGGCATCGGATACCGACGCCGCGTCCGACAGAATGAGTGTGGCGAGCGTGAGCTCGCAGCGCTCACGGAAGGAAGAGGGGGTGGCAAGGCGCCGCGGTAAGCGCTCGCCACGCTCCTCTAGCGAGGAGAGCCTGCCGGCACCTAAGGTGCCGACGGGCAGTAGTAGACGAGGTAGAGCAGTGGCTGGCCGAGCTGCTGTTCCTTCGGTGTCTGTGTCTCGACCCGACACTCCGGCTCCAGTGGGAGCCGTAGAGGTGTTGGAGAGTGACCCGACCAGCGAGGGCTCCCTGCTCGGGCTTAATAAGGCGGAAGCCAATGCCGCAAAGCGGGCACAGCGCAGGGCTGTGGCAGAGGACGAAGTCAGCGAGCTGACTCGTCAGTTGCAGGAGCGGCGCTCAGCCCGGGTGGCTGCAGGAGGGGGTTTGTCGCGGGTGGCGCATTGCCGCCAGGTTATGGACGGCATGGATGTGATCCTGAAGGTTGCCACAAAATCCGGCAACCTGAAGGGCACATTCACGCGCGCCCTTAAGGAGGTGGCTGAGATCATGAAGGAGTCAGCTGAGGTCCTCCTTAATGGTTCAGGCTCGGAGGAGACGGCGGAAATATGGGAGGAGGAGAAACGCCGTCTTCGATCCGAATTAGAGGACCTCAAGCGGGAGGTTGCCGTCCTGCAGGCAGCCCCGCGCACCGGTACATATCCGGTCCCGTCGCTGGCTCCACGGTCGGCCCCCTCATCGGCCCCTGCACTTGCGGATGCAGAGGTCGAGAAGATCGCTCGCATCTGCATGGTGCAGTGCGGGCAGATGGTGGGGGCTCGGCTAGAGGCCATAGAGCCGAGGCTCCTCCCAGCCGAAACCCTCCGCCCACCGCTCGCTGCGGACAAGCGGAGGAAGGAGGCAGTGGCCATGACTGAGCCTAGACAGTCAGGGAAGGGGACCAAAATGCCCGCAGTTGGGGCCGCAAAGCCCGCGGATGCGGCTAGAAAGCCCGCAAAGGCCGCGCCAAATTCCCAGGCGGTGGCTTCTCTGAGTGCTTCCTCGGCGACTGCTTCCGGACCTTCTACGGAGGCCTGGACGACGGTCGTCAAAAGGAAGAAAAAGAAGAAGGCGGCACCGCCAGCTCCCGCAAGAGCACCGGCGCCAGCCAGAAGGAAGACCCAGGGGCCGCCTAGGGCGACAGCCCCACGCTCCGCGGCTGTGGTAATTACTCTGCAGCCCGGAGCTGTCGAGAGGGGCCTCTCTTATAAGGCGGTCCTTGTGGAGGCGAAGGCCAAGGTCGCATTCCCTGACCTTGGCACACCGTCCGGCTTCATTCTGAGGCCGGCCATTACAGGGGCGCGGCTGCTGCAGGTTTCCGGTGCCGGTAGCAGTGAAAAGGCGGACATTTTGGCCGCCAAACTGAAGGAGGTCCTCAACCCGGAGGACGTTCGGGTGTCCAGGCCCATGAAGACGACCGAGTTGCGCGTCGACGGCCTGGACGACTCGACGACCCCGGCTGAGGTCGCGGCGGCCGTCGCCAGGGTCGGTGGGTGTCTGGCTGACGATGTCCGCACAGGCGAGATCCGCGCCGACTCTTCCGGGCTCGGCGCGATCTGGGTGAAGTGTCCGGTGGCGGCGGCCAATAAGGTCGCCGACGCTGGGCGTCTGTTGGTGGGGTGGGTTGCAGCGAGAGTCAAGCTGCTGCAACCCAGGGCTTTGCGGTGTTTCCGTTGCCTGGATATGGGGCATGTCCGGGCACGGTGCACCGCAGAAATAGACCGCAGCGAGCAGTGTTATCGCTGCGGTCAGCCCGGCCACAAGGCCACCCAGTGCTCCGCCGCACCAAACTGCAGCCTTTGTGCTGCTGCAGGGAGGCCCGCTGGGCACAGAGCGGGTGGCAAAGCCTGTGGTGCGCCCACTAAAAAGGGCAAAAAGCGGAGGCGAAGAAGGGGTGCCAAGGCTGCCGGGGGCTCTTTACCCCCCCCTCAGCCTGGGTGCTCAACGGCCGACTCCCGGCCTAGGAATGGTGCTGTGGAGGGAATGGACTGCGTATAATGGCGCCTTACCATTTCCTCCAGGGCAATATCAACCACGCTGCCAGAGCTCAGGACCTCTTGCTCCAGAGCATGGCAGCGTGGTCGATCAACGTGGCTGTGGTCGCCGAGCCGTACTTTGTCCCCCCCAGAGATAACTGGGCGGGAGACTTGGACGGTTCGGTGGCCATAATTGGCGGGGCTCTTGTCAACCCGTCCCGAGGTCACGGCTGGGTAGCCGCCCTCGCGGACGGCATTGGCACGGTTGGGGCGTATTTCTCGCCCAACAAGAGCCTCGCCGACTTCGAGAACTTCCTTGTCGAGTTGGGCGCCGTCGTAGGCCAACTCCACCCTCGCCCTGTGCTGTTACTAGGGGATCTCAACGCCAAGTCATCGGCGTGGGGATCTCCGGCGACCGACGCTAGGGGCGAGGCGCTGGAAGAGTGGGCGGTCACGACCGGCCTGGTTGTCCTAAACCGGGGCTCGGTCCACACGTGCGTACGGCAGCGGGGCGGATCTATAGTGGACGTCTCGTTTGCAAGCCCTGCTGTCGCAAGCCGTGTCCACGACTGGCGTGTCGCTGTGGAGGTGGAGACGTTGTCGGATCACAGATATATCCGGTTCGACGTCTCCACCCAGACCACTGGCGACCGTCGTCCATCGGCCCCGCGAATGGACGGCCCGCGCTGGGCGCGTAAGCGCATCGACAGGGAACTTCTCGAGGAGGCTGCTATTGTCCAGGCCTGGAGCCGGGAGTCGGCAACGGACGGACCCGTCGACGTCGAAGAGGGGGCGCTGTGGTTCCGCGGGGCGATGACGCACATCTGCGACGCGTCCATGCCCCGTGTCCACACGCATTCAGCGAGGCGCCAGGTGTACTGGTGGTCTGCCGAGATCGCGCGGCTACGTGTCGCCTGCGTGTCGGTCAGGCGCCAGTACACCCACTACCGCAGGAGACGTCGTCGGGTCCCTGACGAAGAAGCCGCGCTGTATGAGGTGTACCGCGCGGCGAAGGAGGCTCTGTGGCTGGCCATCGGCGAAGCGAAGACGCGAGCTAGGGAGGAGATGTTGGAGACTCTCGACGGAGATCCGTGGGGGCGCCCCTATCGGGCGGTTCGAGGGAAACTTCGAGCCGCGGCGCCCCCACTCACGGAGAGTCTCCAACCAGAGCTGCTGGAGGAGGTCGTCGCAGCCCTCTTCCCAGCAAGAGCGGAGCACACTCCACCGCCGATGGCTTTGCCCACAGCCGCAGAGCCTACAGAAGGGAACGCCATCAGCGTCCCAGAGGTGACACAAGGAGAGATGGGGGCGGCCGTGTTGCGGCTCCGGGCCAAGAACGTGGCTCCGGGGCCCGACGGTATACACGGCTGCGCGTTGGCCCTCGCTCTGAAGGAGCTAGAGCCCCAACTGAGAGGACTCTTCACAGCGTGCCTTGAGCAGGGCCGGTTTCCCAGTTTGTGGAAATCAGGTCGTCTGGTCCTGCTCAAGAAGGCGGGGCGCCCAGCGGACTCACCGTCCGCGTACAGGCCCATAGTGTTGCTGGACGAGGTCGGGAAATTATTCGAGCGAAGTATCGCTGCCCGCCTCGTCCACCACTTGTGCAGGGAGGGGCCTGACCTGGCCGAGAGTCAGTTTGGCTTTCGGCAAGGGCGCTCCACCATCCACGCGATATCGCGTGTGAGAGTCCTGGCAGAGGAAGCAGTGTCCCGGGGTGGGGTGATGTTGGCGGTGTCCTTGGACATATCCAACGCCTTCAACACCCTGCCTTGGAGCTGCATTCGGGAGGCACTGCTGTACCATCGGGTGCCTCCCTACCTCTGCCACATCGTTGGGGCTTATCTCGAGGATAGGGGTGTCACCTACATGGGACGTGATGGCGGAAACCAGCGCCGCATGTCGTGCGGTGTTCCATAGGGCTCGGTCGTTGGCCCGCTCCTGTGGAACATCGGCTACGACTGGGTGCTGAGGGGCGAGCTCCCGCCGGGCGTGGAACTGACGTGTTATGCGGATGACACGCTGGTCACGGCCCGGGGGAGCTCGTACAGGGATGCAGCGTTGCTGGCGACGGCTGCGGTCTCACTGGTGGTGAGCCGCATACGGCGCCTAGGCCTGGAGGTGGCCCTCAACAAGTCGGAGGCCATGGCCTTTCATGGCCCCCGGCGGGCGCCGCCGGCCGGATCCTGTCCGGTCATGTCGCAGAAGGAGGCTGCGGAAAGGGAGCGGGAGATATCTTCCGCTGACCCAGCCCGCAGCAGGCGCACCGGGCGTTGGCGGAGGGCGGACAACGCCCTCTTCCAGCCCCCCTAAATGGGTCCAGGGGCGACAGATCTGGGGACATCCGTCGCCCCCTATTGCTACGGACCCGAGATGGTGGCGCGTAGTGTTCCACGCGCGCTTCTCTGTGATGTATGGGGGGGAGTTTAACACCTCACTCCCCCCCAACGTGAGGAGGCCCGCAAAGGCGGGCCGGCACCAGTCGGGGATCGCGGAAGACATATTGGTTCCCGTGGTCCCCGACGTAGGTGTGGGACGGAACACCGGGGTGGTTTTAGTCAGTAAGAGTCTGACAGACCCCTCCGCCCACCACAGGGCGGAGGACATCCATGAGGATTTCCACCTCGTGATCAAAAAAAAAAAAAAAAAAAAAGGTTAGGTTAGGTTAGGTTAGGTTTTTTTTTTATTTTTATGGTGAGTTTTTTACCGCGGACATGGTGGTCCGCGCCCTTCTTTACAGAATTAATTATTTATAGGTTTTGATATTATTACAATTATTTGACTCCTAATCCGGACACTTAAATCTAGGTTATTTCTTAACTTAAATCTACGTGAGTCCATCTCATACATATTATATATATATATATATATTTTTTTTTTTATTATTATTTTTTTTTTCTATGTATAATTTTTTATAAACATGCACATGCTGTTATTTTATATATTCTTGGAAATTAGACCAGAAGTGACTTTTTAAAAAATAATTTTAGAAATACCTACAGGAAATAATTCAAATATGCAAATCGAACTGACAACAATTTAATACTAGGAATCGAATAACAAATTAACTAAACAAAAAAAAATACACTCACAATAGAACTAACAAATTATGGCGCGAATACAGACACGATTTTAAAATGTAACCGACAGAGTGACGTCCTCACGATGTTGTTCCCACGATGGCTCCGAGTGAAAAAAGGCCCGGTGCTAGTGGTGCAACGCCTTATATAGGTCTTCCCCCTCTTGATATCTTCCTATCTTCTACACGGCCTTTCCTGACTGGAGACCGTCCTCGGACTCCTTTATCCTCTAGCTTCGAAGATCTGTCTCCAACGTTGGCATGGAAGGTCCCGAGTCTTCACTGCTTGAATCACTGAAGTGCTGCTGGGGCACCTCCATCTGCTTCTGCGTGCCAGAGGTGCAAGGTTCTGGTTCGTCATCAACTGGCTCAGTCTCGTCAACAGCCTGCTGCTCGGACTCCTCGCTTTCTGCAAAAGAAACAAACAAACCACACGAGGATCAATTTTGTAAGATAACAAAACAGCCATTGTTAGCAAAATAATTGCTGATAAGATAGCTCCTTTCAACAACATTCATTTCAACAGCATAGTAACTTTGGGCTAGCCTAGCATAGCCTACACACAGTAGGTGTGAAACATTCAAATATCTAAACCAACCACCCGGGGCGGGACTTGTCGGAAGATCGCCACCTCACGACTCGTTAGAGACCTGCGTGAGGCATAACTTTGCGTGTGTGAGTCGGTTCACATACAAGCATGTTTCAAACCAATCTCAGACATAACATAGTACTATGATGCTTATCGACAAGCACTCATTCCCACTAAACACGATAGTCAGAGACCAACCCATAGTCCGACTCTACGTGTACCCACAGCTCCAGGATAACATGTCTGAGAACACCACTCCAAGACCATAGATCCGATAAAGCTACTCCAAGACCACACGGGTCCGATACGGCTACTCCAAGACCGTAGGTCCGATAAGGCTACTCCAAGACAGTATCCTTTCATGAGCTATTACCAAGGTATGTTCCATATACTAGGTAGCATGTCCGATGCGCTCCAAGACAGAGGCTCATCCAATAACATGAAACCGTACCTCACTTGAAGTGTATCCGTCAATTTGAGATAGCATGTCCGATGCGCTCCAAGACAAGCCTATTTCAAATTGCAAGACTCGACTTCCCTTTAACATCGTTCAACATTATCGCTCCCAACAAAAATGCACACATTAGATTGATAGATACCTCTAAATTTTCAAATAAGTCAGGTTCAGTGAAGTGTATCATTTATATAAAAATAAGCAAAACTCATTTCGCTAACTCATTACACAACTGAATAAAACACTCACCGCTAAAGAAAGCAGAACACACGTCGGGAGTCCATTCCCCTTGCCACGGGATCATGTATTCGGCAGCTGCTTGTGTCGACTTGCCATACGAGCCAGCCAAGAGATGTAACTCATAGCGACCGTGTGGGAGTACCTTCGCCACGCGATAAGGCCCTCGCATGCACGAATCCAGCTTCCCAGTAGATTGGGCCTGTTTTCTCACAAAAACAAAAGAATTCAGTTCAAAAACACGGGGTGGCTTTCGCCTTTGATTAACATAGGCGTCCTGTTGTCCTTGATTTGAACGAAGACGTTCCGATGCTCTCTGGCGACTCATTTCGCGAAGAGCTTCCCGATTAGGGCTGGAACCTTCAAAGGCCACATCTCGAACCAAGCTACGAATGAGTGGCGTCGCAGCATCAATACCTATCAATAGGTTCAAAGCTGAATACTGAGTTGTTCTATGTTTTGTGATATTGAGAATCAACTGCAGTTTCCACATAACACTCGGCCACTTTTCCCGTCGATGATTGCACTCAATACGAACCATGTTCAGCACAGTGCGACAATATCGTTCTACTTGCCCGTTAGAGTGATGCATTTCGGGGGTGATAAAGTGAGTGTCACAACCCATGTCTTTGACCCGATTTAAGAATTCGGTGCTCTGGAACATGCGACCTCTATCGGCTACTATTAGCTTAGGAGTTCCGAAAAGGGAGACCATATTGGTGAAATGGCGATTAAGTTCATCAGCGTCTTGTCGGTACATAGGGTATAACAAACAGAACTTAGAAAACGCATCTATAATTATAAGAACATGGCGATAACCATCGGCTTCGGGAAGAGGACCTAAGGAATCTAAATGGATAATTTCGAAAGGTGAATCCGGTTTTTCCCAAGAGTGAATGGGCTGTAAAGGGGCTCGGGGGACTTTCTTATGGGAGAGACACACTAAACAGTGTGTAATATACTTCTGTACAAAAGCCCTCAGCCCTGGAAACCAAAAGTGTTTCGTGATAAGATCAACTGTCTTATCGACACCGGGATGATCGTGTTCATCATGGAAAATTCGTAAAAGGCTAAGTCTATGACCTTTTGGGATATAGCAAAGGAATTTGGGATTTTCACCGGTAGGTGCGAACTTTACATAAAGAATGTCGTTTTTGCAAATATAACGGCTGGGGTCTAATTGGCCATCCGCCAATTTTTGAATAAGGGACCGAGTCTCGTCATCGGAAGCCTGAGCAATCCGTGCCCAATTCAAGGGTTTCTGAACCGTGCATATATTAACTGGATTCCGACTAAGATAATCGGCATGGGACAGAAGGCTACCTTTCCTGTAGTCTAGACTGAAGTCGAAATCTTGGAGGTATACCCACCACCGAGCCACCTTTGGCAACAAATCTTTCTTACGCTGTGTAAGCTTCAATGCGTTGCAGTCGGTAACCACAGTGAATCGTACACCCACAAGATAATGCCTGAAATGCTGAAGAGCTTTTACCACCGCAAGCGTTTCAAGCTCATATGAATGGTATCTGCTCTCAGCTCCCTGAGTAAGCCTACTAAAGTAGGACACCACTCGCTTACGATTACCTTCATGCACTTGCATCAAGACTGCTCCATACCCAATTGAACTCGCGTCTGTGTGGACTTCTATGGGTAATGAAGGGTCATAAATTGCAAGTACTGGCTCACTCGTTAGACATTCCACAATGTACTTACGAGCAGCCCGTTGTTCGACACCCCAATTAAAACGTACTCCCTTTTTAGTAAGTGCCGCGATACACGCAGTTTTCTGGGCAAATCCAGCTATATACCGCCTAAAATAGCTGGCTAAACCCATGAATTGACGAACCTGCTTTACATTTTGCGGTTCGGCTGAGTCAATCAAAGCCCTCACTTTTTCATGACTCGGCCTAACCTGACCTTCACAAATTGATCTACCCAAATATTCGATCTCTGTGGCCAAGAACGAGCATTTTTTCAAGTTGATGGAAAACCCAGCTTTAGTCAATGTATCAAGAACCCTTTGTAGCAGAACAAGGCCCTGATCAATGTTCCGGCTCATGATTAGAATGTCATCTATGTAGACAAGGATGTCACCGGATTCAATTAGTTCGCGAAGCGTTTTTGTGATTATACGTTGATAAACTACTGGAGCATTTGCCAAACCGTAAGGCATCTTTACATATTGATAATGCCCCTCTGGCGTGACAAACCCTGTAAGCGGAACTGAATCCCGGTCCAATGGAATCTGGTGAAATCCTGTTGCCATGTCAAGGGAACTGAAATATTTATTATGCCCTAAACGATCAATATAGTCATCTATACGTGGCAACGGAAAGCGATCTTTTATAGTTATTTCGTTTAATTTACGAAAGTCCACGCACATTCTATCCGTGCCGTCTTTCTTTTTAACTAGAAGAATCGGGCTTGCGTAATCAGACTCCGATTCCTCTATAATTCCTTTATCCAACAAGTCTTTAATTATGTCACGGACACGAAGAGTCTCAGCGTGAGAAAGTTGGTACGGCCGATAGTAAACGGGAGTATTGGTGTTAAGCTTAATGGACATACACCCTGTATTTACTGTTGATGTTGCTGTACCGGAAATAAAATACTGAGAGAAATGATTAATGATTTCCAACAACTTATCCAAGTGACCGTCAACTAGGGGTGTATTGATTGGAATTGAAGTCTCAGATTGTATGTTCATTACCCTATGCAAGTTATTAACGCTTCTTGTAAGTGACTGACAATCTTTAGTGCGAACGTACCTAACACCGTCCCTATTAAGAACATCCGTTCCTACTATGACCGGCGTGTTCATATATTCGGCGGACACAACAAACAAATCTACCTCGAGGGTTAAGCCGTCAAGTTCAATAGGTAACGTCACGTAACTTGTACTCTCTACCTCTTGAGTACCTAACCCCTTCAAAATACGAACCGCTGGCTTACGTGAACAATTAAAATGCTTAAGTAACGAAGAAGAAATTAAGGATATAGTTGACCCACTATCAATCAGAACATCAACCGCTACGTCCTGTATAATTGCTACAACAACATCACTATTCTTGGTTTTTACAAACTCGTTGCAGAAGTTAACACTACTTTTGTTTGCAGCTTCCGATCTTTGCTTAGCGAAACATTTTTCGGCCTTATGACCCGGTTTCTTACAAAAATTACAAGTTTCGGACCTATTCGGTACAAAAGCAGACGTAGGGTTAATCGTAGAATTATTTGACAAACCGTTTGGCGGTTGATCAGTTCTCGGTTTTTTAGTGCACATTGCCTGTCTATGCCCTGATTCCCCACAAGAAAAACATTTGATATCATTTAAATAACGCTTACGAGAAAGATCTTTAGTTTGTTTATCTCTCACAGAACGAAACGCGGAACCTTTTGACGCACTAGTATTGTTTGGCTTAACGTAGATCGAAAAGTATTCAACTAAGTCGTTGGGCAACAGCTTGGCGTTCGTCGCCGATGCTTTTATGGCGGGATCAGTGATACCGCGTACTATTATCGCCGAAATTAGCTCGTCACTAAGTCCCCGCACTACTCGTAAACGCAGCAATGACCGACGCACGTAATCCGCATACGTAGAATAGTTATCGGAATTTTTCGTCATTACGTCATATAAAATATTCGCGACGTCCAGTACTCTAGGGCACAAAGGTTTAAATTCTTTTTTGAAGTTGCTCCACGATCGGTCATTAGTTACCCATTCGTTAAGCCATGATCGAGCGTCACCTTTCAAGCAATTACCAATACGCGACAAGCATTCGAAATCATTCCAATTGTTTAAAACTTTAGCGCGATCAACCTCCGCACACCAATCATCAATATTATGTAGGGTAGGATCAAAATTTGAAATATAACAATGTTGAGAACTACCCGCAGTATTAATTGACCGAATAGCATCCACGATACGATCGGTTACCGTAGCTTGTGTTGAATTTAATTTATCATTCACGTTCCCAATCAGACGGTCTGACACTCGTACTGACGCCTGCTCAGAAACACATAACGGCGGTGTTCTAGAACGAGAACGCGGGTAACGGCGGTAGTTATAACGGCGGCGGGTCGGTGACGTATGTCGAGACACAGTCTCCCTAGGCAAAGGTGAAGCTAAACGGCGGCCACGCTCCGGTGGTGACGAATGACGCACGCTACGCGATCCTATTCGAACTGACGATCGTAACTTATTATGTTCCAGCGACGGTGTTTGCTGTCGCCGCAATGCCCGTCGGCCACGTACACTATCAGACACTAAAGTTTTATCACGGTCACACGAACGCACTGGCAAGGGTGAAGCCCTCGTTTTGTCTTCTAGCGTTTCAAGACGAGACATCATCGCTTGTATCTCGAGCCTTAACGTGTCGTTTTCATTAGGGGATCGCACGCGGTACCCACTATTTTGCCGCCCTTGACTATTACGACGCGAACTATTATCGTGGCTGCTGCAGCGACTGCGACTACGATCGCGATTGCGGTCTGCCATCCTAACGTCCTAACCCAAGACAACTGAAAACAACAGAACAACCGACTAACAAACGATCAAACGTACACCAGTAAAAACACTCAACAAAAGTACCCACACACAAGTAAAATAATTGCACAACAGCAGAAAAAAAAATCGACACAAAAATGAAAATGGGGGGACTTTGATTAAAACCAAGTGAATAGTGGGCAATGGAAATGGGAACAATCCCACTTCTGATCTTGGAAATTAGACCAGAAGTGACTTTTAAAAAAATAATTTTAGAAATACCTACAGGAAATAATTCAAATATGCAAATCGAACTGACAACAATTTAATACTAGGAATCGAATAACAAATTAACTAAACAAAAAAAAATACACTCACAATAGAACTAACAAATTATGGCGCGAATACAGACACGATTTTAAAATGTAACCGACAGAGTGACGTCCTCACGATGTTGTTCCCACGATGGCTCCGAGTGAAAAAAGGCCCGGTGACAATTCGTATGAATTCGCGACGTCCCCGTAAGGGGGCGTGGCGAGCGGCGCCGGAGCTTGGCTCCCAGTCCGCGGATTAGATGCGGTGGTCCGTTAATACGGACCCCTCATTGTGTGGCCCGTTGGGCGTTGTAATATATGGGACGCGTTAGTTGACGCGTCCCTGTGTGTGGTTGCTGTTTGTGTCTCTGTGAGCGCGCCGCGGCGTTGAATTATATCAACGCCGCTTTCTTCACAACGCCTTGGCGGTCGGTCCCCGCCAGGTGAGACCCCCGGTTGCCCGGGGGAGGCCCGGCGAGAGACGACCAGCGACAAGACGCTGACTCGACGCTCCCACAGAGTAGGGTGCGCGCCCCCGCTTATCCCGTTTTCCAGAGCGAGCCGGTAGCGGTCTAAGCTAAGGGGCAGTATGTGCGTGTGGGCGGTAGTGTACTGTGTAACACCGCCCATGAATACGTGACAACGCAGGCCCGCCCGCGTGCGCACGTGTGAGTCCTAGTGCTTGTGCAGAGGTGGTTGTCTGTTTTACGTTACGTGACATGCCTATATTAACTTAGAACACGCCACGCAGCGGATGTATGTTGTGAATGTAGAGTTCACTTGTTCAGGTAAGCCGCGTGTAACCTGGTTGCGGCTTACCCGGGAGTCAGTCCGGTGTGGAATCAGCGTCGTCCCTTACCAGGTCGCGGGGCAGTGATCTCGCGTCAGGGGGCCGCGTATGCCAGGGCGCGATCTGTTTGACGTGAGGCCAATCAGACGCGCCGGCACGCGCGAACATCCCCTTCGCGAGACGCCGCACGTGGTCATCCAGGCTCTCGATCCCGAGATCCCGCTGGATGACATCGTTCCTCACGTAGCGAGGAGCGTCAACGATGGTCCGCAACGCCTGATTCTGTTGCGTGCGGAGCAGCTAAGGCCCGGTGCTAGTGGTGCAACGCCTTATATAGGTCTTCCCCCTCTTGATATCTTCCTATCTTCTACAATATATATACATATTTTTTTTTTTTTTTTTCTCCTTTTTTTTAATACTATAATATTACATTGTTACACAGGCATTATTTTGATGTTAAGATTTATTCTGTTGACATAATTTTATTGACAATTTGTGGTTTTGATGTTATACTATTTCATTTTAAGTTACTACACTTTTCGGGAAAGACTGCATGGCAGTGTGAACCGACCAGCCCCACCGACGGCTTCCGTTCACGGAAATGACGTACGCATCCGCGCCGCTTAGCTCAACCATTTTTGAGGGAACTTAACGACCTGATACGCAGCGCCACCATCGGCTAGACAGTTATGTGAGTATGACAGATTCACTCTGCCACGCAGTTTTACAATTTGGTTTTATGGTGGGTGTTAGTGTGAGTGATTCTAGGTGGGTTTGTTTGGGTTTGGAATTTGGGTGGGACTTGTTAGTTGTATGGTTAGGTTAGGTTAGGTTAGGTTACGCGAGCTAGGGAGGAGATGTTGGAGACTCTCGACGGAGATCCGTGGGGGCGCCCCTATCGGGCGGTTCGAGGGAAACTTCGAGCCGCGGCGCCTCCACTCACGGAGAGTCTCCAACCAGAGCTGCTGGAGGAGGTCGTCGCAGCCCTCTTCCCAGCAAGAGCGGAGCACACTCCGCCGCCGATGGCTTTGCCCACAGCCGCAGAGCCTACAGAAGGGAACGCCATCAGCGTCCCAGAGGTGACACAAGGAGAGATGGGGGCGGCCGTGTTGCGGCTCCGGGCCAAGAACGTGGCTCCGGGGCCCGACGGTATACACGGCTGCACGTTGGCCCTCGCTCTGAAGGAGCTAGAGCCCCAACTGAGAGGACTCTTCACAGCGTGCCTTGAGCAGGGCCGGTTTCCCAGTTTGTGGAAATCAGGTCGTCTGGTCCTGCTCAAGAAGGCGGGGCGCCCAGCGGACTCACCGTCCGCGTACAGGCCCATAGTGTTGCTGGACGAGGTCGGGAAATTATTCGAGCGAATTATCGCTGCCCGCCTCGTCCACCACTTGTGCAGAGAGGGGCCTGACCTGGCCGAGAGCCAGTTTGGCTTTCGGCACGGGCGCTCCACCATCCACGCAATATCGCGTGTGAGAGTCCTGGCAGAGGAAGCAGTATCCCAGGGTGGGGTGATGTTGGCGGTGTCCTTGGACATTTCCAACGCCTTCAACACCCTGCCTTGGAGCTGCATTCGGGAGGCACTGCTGTACCATCGGGTGCCTCCCTACCTCTGCCACATCGTTGGGGCTTATCTCGAGGATAGGGGTGTCACCTACATGGGACGTGATGGCGGAAACCAGCGCCGCATGTCGTGCGGTGTTCCACAGGGCTCGGTCGTTGGCCCGCTCCTGTGGAACATCGGGTACGACTGGGTGCTGAGGGGCGAGCTCCCGCCGGGCGTGGAACTGACGTGTTATGCAGATGACACGCTGGTCACGGCCCGGGGGAGCTCGTACAGGGAGGCAGCGTTGCTGGCGACGGCTGCGGTTTCACAGGTGGTGAGCCGCATACGGCGCCTAGGCCTGGAGGTAGCCCTCAACAAGTCGGAGGCCATGGCCTTTCATGGCCCCCGGCGGGCGCCGCCGGCCGGATCACACATCGTGGTCGGGGGGTGTCGGATCGCTGTCGAGTCCACCATGAAATATCTGGGATTGGTGCTCGACAGCCGGTGGGACTTCGGCCCCCACTTCCGGCGGCTGGCGCCCAAGTTGATGGGCGCGGCTGGGGCGCTGTCAACGCTGCTTCCCAATCTGGGGGGCCCGAGCGCCGCCTGTAGGCGGCTTTACGTGGGGATCGTGCGATCCATGGCCCTGTATGGGGCCCCAATCTGGGCGGCTGACCTGACGGCCGGCAGCATCGCTGTTCTGCGAAGACCGCAGCGAGCGATGGCCGTCAGAGTCATCAGGGGATATCGCACGGTCTCCTACGAGGCGGCCTGTGTACTGGCTGGATCCCCACCGTGGGACCTCGAGGCGAAAGTACTCGCGTCACTGTATCGGTGGCGCGAGGAAGCGCGGGAGCGAGGCGAGCGACTGACGGAGCGACACATGGAGCTTCGTCGGTCGCAGCTCCGCGCAGCCCTGGTGGCGAGCTGGCAGGACAGGCTTTCACGCCCTACCGCCGGCCTCGCCACCTCGAGGCGGTCCGGCCAGTACTCGGGCCCTGGCTCGGGAGGAGGCACGGCTCCCTGTCGTTTCGGGCGACGCAGGTGCTCTCGGGGCATGGTTGCTTCGGGAAGTACCTGTGTCGCATAAACAGGGAGCCGGACGCCCGGTGTCACCACTGCGTCGACTGCCGGGAGGACACGGCGCGGCATACGCTGGCAGAATGTGCCGCTTGGGAGGAGCCGCGTCGTGTCCTCGTCTCAGAAGTAGGCAGTGACCTATCGCTGCCGGCCGTGGTCGAGTCGATGGTCGGCAGCGAGGGGTCCTGGGACGCGGTGGTATCCTTTTGCGAAACTGTCATGTCGCAGAAGGAGGCTGCGGAAAGGGAGCGGGAGATATCTTCCGCGCACCCTGCCCGCAGCAGGCGCACCGGGCGTCGGCGGAGGGCGGATAACGCCCTCTTCCAGCCCCCCTAAATGGGTCCAGGGGCGACGGATCTGGGGACATCCGTCGCCCCCTATTGTACGGACCCGAGATGGTGGCGCGTAGTGTTCCACGCGCGCCTCTCTGGGATGTATGGGGGGGAGTTTAACACCTCACTCCCCCCCAACGTGAGGAGGCCCGCAAAGGCGGGCCGGCACCAGTCGGGGATCGCGGAAGACATATTGGTTCCCGTGGTCCCCGACGTAGGTGTGGGACGGAACACCGGGGTGGTTTTAGTCAGTAAGAGTCTGACAGACCCCTCCGCCCACCCCAGGGCGGAGGACATCCATGAGGATTTCCACCTCGTGATCAAAAAAAAAAAAAAAAAAAAAAAGGTTAGGTTAGGTTAGGTTAGGTTAGGTTAGGTTAGGTTAGGTTAGGTTAGGTTAGGTTAGGTTAGGTTAGGTTAGGTTAGGTTAGGTTAGGTTAGGTTAGGTTAGGTTAGGTTAGGTTAGGTTAGGTTAGGTTAGGTTAGGTTAGGTTAGGTTAGGTTAGGTTAGGTTACGGCGCGGCATACGCTGGCAGAATGTGCCGCTTGGGAGGAGCCGCGTCGTGTCCTCGTCTCAGAAGTAGGCAGTGACCTATCGCTGCCGGCCGTGGTCGAGTCGATGGTCGGCAGCGAGGAGTCCTGGGACGCGGTGGTGTCCTTCTGCGAAACTGTCATGTCGCAGAAGGAGGCTGCGGAAAGGGAGCGGGAGATATCTTCCGCTGACCCAGCCCGCAGCAGGCGCACTGGGCGTCGGCGGAGGGCGGACAACGCCCTCTTCCAGCCCCCCTAAATGGGTCCAGGGGCGACGGATCTGGTGACATCCGTCGCCCCCTATTGCTACGGACCCGAGATGGTGGCGCGTAGTGTTCCACGCGCGCCTCTCTGTGATGTATGGGGGGGAGTTTAACACCTCACTCCCCCCTAACGTGAGGAGGCCCGCAAAGGCGGGCCGGCACCAGTCGGGGATCGCGGAAGACATATTGGTTCCCGTGGTCCCCGACGTAGGTGTGGGACGGAACACCGGGGTGGTTTTAGTCAGTAAGAGTCTGACAGACCCCTCCGCCCACCCCAGGGCGGAGGACATC